>CM060903.1:1274325609-1276825609 GCA_030737815.1 Allium fistulosum | reverse complement strand
AAATTTGTCCGCGATTGCACTTAATATGTAAACCATATAAATTATATTGCAAGATACACACTGAGTAGTTATTCAATACAGCGTGCCTATATATAAAAAATTATGTACACAATATATTAATTTATAAATTTGTATATGTCTATGTATATGACTTGGTAAATTATGCATTTACTAATAATATGATTTGTCAGCTAAACCTTTTTTCGTTTTTCTTTTATTTTGAAAATGGGGCAAGAGTGTTTATAACTACTCTTCGTTGGTAAGAGGCATCATTTTCAGCAATAAGTACAAAACCACCTACTCTCCACTAGGGATGCTATATTTCGCGAAATGCTTAATGATGCTCAGTTAAAATAATTCTTCAAAGTGCGAAATGTCGATTATTTTGTCTGTCGCAAACGTTAACCTTAGCTTTTGTATTAATACTAAATGTGTGAGAGAATAAGTTCAAACAAAAAATCTAAAACGATTTTAGTGTAAATAACACAAGTTTTAAAATTTAGTCTGAAATACAATAAATGCTATATCAATATAGCATGAGACAAAACAGAATGAAATATTAAATTAAAATCAGATAAGCGGAATGCTAAATTAAACTACCATTGAATGTAACTAAAGAAATGACAAATTAATATATCATTACACATCTATAATGCTAATTTCATATAACGTTACACATATATAATGCCAAGTTCATATAACATTACACATTACGTATCGCATACAGCATATGTTTTCATAATTCATATACTATTTTGCACATGTAAAATGCTAATTTCATATAGCATTACACATATAAAATGCTCTTCGTACTAAATTTTAAAACATGCGTTCTTCAGACTAAAATGTGTTAGCACTGTGTAACCCAAGTGCTACAAAAAACCGATATAACTATACTGTAACACTATCACAATTATGCTATAGAAAATTGTTGCAAAACTACTGCAAAGTTGATGTTTCAAAAACGTTTTCTAATCTGTTGCAAAAATGTTGCAAACAAAATTTCTCAAAAAACAAGCAGTAAGTATTGAATCAGTAATCAAATTACCAATCAATCTGTCCAAGTGTAGTGAATATTGTTGCCTTGAAACAATATTACTCCCTGTATGCATCATAGGTTGTGAGCAATTTGCTTCCCAGGATGAAATGGACCAACCCCATAATGATGTGCTTGCAAGCGGATCGACGAAGAACTGAAGAGAATATAGAATCAAGAATAGAGTTATGTGTGGAAGAGGAGCGGTAGAAAAACAGAAAGAGGAATGAATTCTTTTCGTTTTTTGTCTGCCTATATATAGGCTCGAGGAGGTGTCTATTCGGGTATGAACGGTCGTGTCTGTTTAAAAGATTGCGACCCTTTACCAACTGACCGTTTGTTACCATTCATCCAAAAAAGTGTTTGAATTCAAAAAATGTCTGGTCTTAGCCAAGCCAACCGCCAACCGCTAAGTGCTAAGTGCCTCTAGTATGCCTCAAACGCACATTCGCCCACGCCGCGGGTGCGGGCTCGGGCTTGGGCGCGCGCGCGTGCGGGGTGGTGCATTGCACCACCCGCTAAGATTGGTTGTGGTTTTATGTCTCTCCTTTCTTATTCTAACTATAATAGGGACCACATCTTAGTATATAAACACATATTGTTTATTATATTTCAAAATGTGGGACTATTCATATTCTAGGCATTAAATGCCTCACATATCCCAATGCACAATTTCACCTTTTTCAACACCTCTCTATTGTCTTACTCTTTTATTTCCAACAATCCCCCACATAAATGAGTAATTGTTCGACTGTTCTTAATTTCACGAAAACATTAAACGTATCAGTTAAAGTAGCACTATTGGCTTTGGACTTTCCTAGTGATTACCTATTTGAATTACTGGCAAATCAGTAGACTTAGGATGTCCTTGAACTGTAAGCCTTTTGTGTAATTCTAAAATAGAACGCACACGATAAACGCTTCATATATTCCTTCATTCTCTGTTTGTGTTCGTTTTTGCCATGAACACCTGCCTGGTCTCATGATTGCTTAGAAAATTTGGCCTTATAATTCTCCTTGAAGCGACGCCTTCGCACTCACGTAGTTGATTCTATAAGGGGTATTTGTAATTCCCCGCTTTGTTCTTTAGTATTACCAAGTGCAGACATCATTAAAAGTATCAAAACTTATCCTATTCTCCAACGAGTAATGCACTGACTTAACATAGGAATGGTTTGAGTGTATACCAGTGCTATTAAGTTTATCTTAAATTTAGTTGTCCCTTTGAACCTAGATCTTGAGATCTCCAGTCAACTAGGTAGGGTTTCCATTTTAGAGAAACTTTTTAGTTTATGGGCCTTAACCCCATTCCCATCGACAAAGTTTGAACTTTCTCTCTAGGCAAGTCTTTTGTTAGTGGATCCACAATGTTATCTTTTGACCTTACATAGTTTATAGTGATAACTCCATTAGAGAGAAGTTGTCTTACAGTTTTATGTCTACGACGAATATGTCGAGACTTGCCGTTGTATAGTCTACTATTAGCTCTTCCAATAGCTGATTGACTATCACAATGTATACATATTGGAGGTACCGGTTTTTCCCAATTTGGAATGTCTTCCAAAAAGCTCCGAAGCCAGTCTGTTTCTTCTGTGGCTTTATCTAGAGCAACAAACTCTGATTCCATTGTTGACCTTGCTATGCAAGTCTGTTTGGATGACTTCCATGAAATTGCTCCATTTCCTAATGTAAACACATATCCACTTGTGGATTTTGTGTCTTTTGAACCAGTTATCCAATTTGCATCACTATATCCTTCTATTGCTGAAGGATATTTTTCATATTGCAAAACATAGTTTTGTGTATGCTTCAGATATCCTAGAACTCTGATTATTGCTTTCCAATGATTTTTACCAAGATTGCTGGTATATCTACTTAGCTTGCTTATAGCGTATGCAATATCAGGCCTAGTGCAGTTCATGACATACATAATACTTCCTAGTATTCTAGAGTACTCAAGCTGATATATACCATCACCAGTGTTTTTTTACCCAAATTTGGTTCATATCCACTGGTATTTTGCTATAGTTATATTATGCTGCTTGAACCTTTCAAGTATTTTGGCAATGTAATGTGATTGAGACACCGAATATCCTTGTGATGTCTTCATAATTTTTATACCTAAGATCACATCAGCCACTCCTAGGTCTTTCATGTCGAATCTAGAGGATAACATATCCTTCGTAGATTTTATTACAGCTTTTTTATTTCCTAGGATCAACAAATCGTCAACATAAAGGCAGACAATGACATATCCAATATCTATATATTTCATATAAACGCATTTATCTGACTCATTTATCTTGAACCCATTTGATAACATAGTTTCATCAAATTTCTCATGCCATTGTTTTGGCGCTTGTTTAAGGCCATAAAGTGATTTTACTAATTTGCATACTTTATTCTCATTCCTGGACTTAAAAACCCTTCAGGTTGCTGCATATATATTTCTTCTTCTAGTTCACCATTTAAAAATGTAGTTTTCACATCCGTTTGGTGTATTTTCAAATTCAGTATGGTTGCGATTGCAATGAGCGTCCTAATTGATGTGATTCTAGTTACTGCTGAGTATGTATCAAAGTAATCTCGATCTTCCTTTTGTCTAAATCCTTTGACTACGAGTCTTGCTTTATACTTGTCTATTGAGCGTCATCTTTTAGTTTTTTCTTAAAGATCCATTTGTATCCTAGCGTTTTTGATCCTTTAGGTAGATCTACTAGTTCCCATGTATGGTTTTGCAAAATGGATTCAATTTCACTATTGATGGCATCCTTCCAATAAAGAGCATTGGGAGATGACATTGTTTGTTGGTATGTTAGAGGTTCATTTTCTATCATATATGCATAGAAATCGGGTCCAAAGGTTTTAGAGGTCCTCTGCCATTTGCTCCTTCTTGGTTCCTCTAATTCTGGTTCAATATTACTTTCATGTGTGCTTTGATCAGCATTATCCTCAGGAGTTTCTAGATCTCTTTCTCTCTTTTGAACAATAGTTTCAATAGAGGGTTTTAGAGGATAGATATGTTCAAAGCATCTAGCATTTCGAGATTCGATAATGGTGTTTTTGTGAATGTCATCAATTTCAGATTTATACACCAAAAATCGATATGCACTACTATTCTGAGCATACCCAATGAATATGCAATCTATAGTTTTCGGTCTAATTTTGACCTTTTTCGGTTTTAGTACTTCTACTTTAGCAAGACACCCCCACACTCTTAAGTATTTGTAGGATGGTGGTCTGCCTTTCCACGGTTCATGTGGAGGTTTCAAAGTCTTCTTTCAAGGCACTTTATTTAGAATGTGATTAGCAGAAAGTATAGCTTCTCCCCAGCAATTATCTGGTAGACCAGGGCTTATGAGCAAAGCATTCATCATTTCTTTAAAGGTGCGATTTTTACGTTTTGCTATACCGTTCGATTGAGGGGAATATGGTGCCGTTGTTTGGGGTATAATACCATGTTCGGCGCAGAACTCCACGAAGGGAAATTCATATTCTCCTCCTCTATCACATCTTAAAGCTTTTATTTTCTTGTTAAGTTGATTCTCAACTTCTGCTTTATACTGTTTAAACATCTCGAATGCTTCGTCCTTGCTTCTAAGGAGATATATATAACAATATCTTGTACAATCATCAATAAAGGTAATGAAATACCTTTTTCCACCTCTAGTTTCACACATTTTTAAGTCACACACATCTGTGTGTATTGGGTCTAGAGGTTCAGTTTCTCGTTCAACATGGTGAAACGAGGTTCTTGTCAATTTTGCTTCTGCATAAACTTGACATTTATAGTTGGAGTCTATTTTGCATTTTGGTATAAAATCTAGATTAATCAATTTTCGCAAGGTATCAAAATTTACATGGCCTAACCTAGAATGCCATATGTTAGAGGACTCAACAATATAAGCAGAAGATTCAACTTTATTCATATCATTGTTTGGTGCAATAGTGGTTACATTTGCTTTAAATAAATCATCACATACATATCCTCTTCCTACATACACTCCGTTCTTTGATAGCACAAATTTATCAGCCACAAAGGTGAGTTTGAAACCATGCTTGCTAAGCAACGACCCTGAAATTAGGTTCTTGCAAATTTCTGGAACGTGAAGAACATCACTCAAGGTAAGTTCCTTTCCAGAAGTCAGTTTTAGTACTACTTTTCCCTTGCCTTCAACCTTTGATGCAGATGAATTTCCCATGAAAAGTTGTTCATCATCAGTTGCGGTTTTGCAGGTTGTAAACATCCACTTATTTGCACATATGTGTCGAGTGGCTCCTGTGTCTACAAACCATTCCTTTGAGTTACCAACAAGGTTGCATTCTGATACTACTGCACATAACTCCATATTAGAAACGCCATCTGAAGTTTCAGCCATATTTGCTTCTAATTTCTTCTTTTTGGGTGCTCGACATTCGGCTGCTTTGTGCCCTTTCTTTCCACAGTTATGGCATGAACCCTGAAATTTCTTTGACTTCTTAGGAGCATGCTCACGTTTCCTCTTGTTAGGTTTGTCTGACTCGACTACATTTGCTTTGACAGGCACTACAGGCAAAGTCTTTTTCTCAGATTTTCTGTTATCTTCCTCGATTCTCAATCGAACTATAAGTTCCTCCATAGTCATCTCCTTGCACTTATGCTTAAGGTAATTCTTGAAATCTTTCCATGATGGAGGAAGTTTTTCAATTGCAGCAGTAACCTGGAAGGATTGGCTTAGAGTCATTCCTTCATCATGTAATTCGTGGATAATGACTTGTAGCTCTTGAATCTGGTTAATTACGGTCTTCACATCAATCATTTTGAAGTCCAGAAACTTTTCCGCTATGAATTTTTTCATGCCCGCATCTTCAGTTTTGTATCTCTTATCCAATGCTGTCCAGAGTTCTTTGGAAGTTTGAGCAGTACAATATACATTGTACAAGCTATTGTCGAGATCATTTAAGATATAGTTCTTGCACATGAAATCATAACTCTTCCAGACATTCAAGGCTTCAACTTTAGTTGCATCGGGTTCCAGTTCTTCGACTATGGGAGCATCTTCTGTAAGAAATTTTGCAAGGCCCAAAGTCATCAAATAGAATAGCATCTTTTGTTGCCAGCGCTTAAAGCCCATCCTTGTGAACTTTTCAGGCCTTTCTTCATGAGTTATTGCCATTGTTGGAATTAGAGGTGCAGGCTGAGTATTAGTCACAGTCTGAGTTGGTGCAGAGTTGTTGTTGCTATTCTAAGACATCGTCGTTTGCAGATTCAATGAACAATCAATATTGTTTTAAGAGTGTTAGCGCTGTGTAACCGAAGTGCCACAAAAAACCGCTATAACTATACTGTAACACTATCACAATTATGCTGTCGGAGTGCAGTGAATACCGTTGCCTTGAAACAATATTGCTCCATGTATGCACCGTAGGTTGTGAGCAATTTGCTTCCCAGGATGAAATGGACCAACCCCGCAATGTTGTGCTTGCAAGCGGAGCGACGACGAACTGAAGAGAATATACATTGTACAAGCTATTATCGAGACCATTTAAGATATAGTTCCTGCACATGAAATCAAAACTCTTCCAGACATTCAACGCTTCAACTTTAGTTGCATCGGGTTCCAATTCTTCGACTATGGGAACATCTTTTGTAAGAAATTTGCAAAGGCCTAAAGTCGTCAGATAGAATAGCATCTTTTGTTCCCAGCGCTTAAAGTCCATCCCTGTGAACTTTTCAGGCCTTTCTCCATGAGATATTGTCATTGTTGGAATCAAAGGCGCAGGCTGAGTGTTAGTCACAGTCTTAGTTGGTGCAGAGTTGTTGTTGCTATTCTGAGACATCGTCGTCTGCAGATTCAGTGAACAATCAATATTGTTTCAAGAGTGTTAGCGTTGTGTAACCCAAGTGCTACAAAAAACCGCTATAACTATACTGTAACACTATCACAATTATGCTATAGAAAACTGTTGCAAAACTACTGCAAAGTTGATGTTTCAAAAACATTTTCTAATCTGTTGCAAAAACGTTGCAAACAAAATTTCTCAGAAAATAAGCAGTAAGTATTGAATTAGTAATCAAATTACCAATCAATCTGTTGGAGTGCAGTGAATAATGTTGCCTTGAAACAATATTGTTCCCTGTACGCACCGTAGGTTGTGAGCAATTTGCTTCCCAGAATGAAACGGACCAACCCCACAATGTTGTGCTTGCAAGCGGAGCGACGACGAACTGAAGAGAATATAGGATCAAGAAGTGCCTCTAATACGCCTCAAACGCCCATTTGCCCACGCCGCGGATGCGGGTGCGGGCTCGGACGCGCGTACGTGGGGTGGTGCACGCGCGCAGCGGGGTGGTGCGTTGCACCACCCGCTAAGATGGGTTGTGGTTTTATGTCTCTCTTTTCTTATTGTAACTATAATAGGGATCATATCTTAGTATATAAACACATATTGTTTATTATGCTTCACATATCCCAATGCACAATTTCACTTTTTCCAACACCTCTCTATTGTCTTACTCATTTATTTCCAACAAAATGTACTTAAAGTTTTTCCTCTCCTGATTCTTTGTAATCGTGCAATGTGTCCTTTATTTTTATTCCCTTTTCTTTTCCAAAAATTATAATCAAGTAAGATCAATACATACACTTAGGTCTGTCAATGGCACAGGTTTCGGCTCGAGCCCGGTTTGAACCCGCCCCGTTAATACAGGTAAGGGTTTCGGCCTAACTATCTGGATCCGACTCAGGTCCATTCGTTTACCGTTAGAGATGGGTACGGTTTTCTAAATTTTCTTTTAAATAAAATGTTCATTTAATTATAATTCTTTAAAATTAATTTAGTTTAGTTTTAAATTATTTTATATTATGACGAGTGCATCAAATGCACCTATGTATATAAGTACAAGTGCAATATATGAGAAGTGTACATGATTAATGTGAATATTGTTCAGATGTTGGGATTTACAACGTAATGGACATATTTACCCTTTTTATACGTCTTTTTCACCCAAAACAAGAAAGCCTTTTCTTATAGATTAAACAAGTGTGTGTGTGTGTGTGTGTATGTATGTATGTATGTATGTATGCATGTATGTATATGTGCGTGTATATTATAGTGGTTTGTATTAAAATAGACTTTATTTATGTAACATTTAATAAATCAGTGTATATAATATGAAGTCAATTCTAATTAAAATAGTTCAAAAGTTTACTACTATATTTTACACAAAACCTATGTTGAAGCATTGAGTTAAATACACATATACACACGCATAAATATTATTACATATAAATACACACAAACACAAAAATAAAAACAAGACTTGAAGTAAAAAAAAATTATATCCAAATATTTTGTGAATTAGAATATGAAACAAATATCTTGTACTAGCCTAGATTCAATTTTTAAAAAAAGAAATAGATCAGTAGATCAATGTTTCCATTTTTTAATTAGAAAAATTCATTTTAAAATAATTTAAATATAAGACAATTAAGTCTACATGTTATGTTATCGACTTTAATTAATTAATGAAATTGTTTCAAAGTTTATTCACATAAAAACTAATATGGAAACATTCAAGTATAAATCTTATATTATAAAAACCGATTTATTAAGAAGATTGTTCCAAAAAAAATTAAAACAACAATAAAATTTGACAATATAGGCATGTACAAATTCCTGATAATAAGGTCTAAATCTAGGTTAAAAATACAAGATGAATAAACATACATAATAGAGATAAATAAAATTATTATTGTTTATAACATACACATTATGAAGAGCATAGCATAGGGTTTTTTAATTAAATCAACATGATAAGAATTTACAATAGATTCAAAAAGGAAGAATTGATATATTCAAGTCATAATCCAAATTCACACAGGTGTACAAACGGAAGAGATAGAGAATTAAATGGATGTAAACTAATTAAAGGATATATAAGTAAAATATAAAATTACCTTAAAATGAAGCTATGAGAAACACATTTAATGATAGAATAAATCCTAGATCCAATAATTCAATCTTTATATCTACAACAATCAAGAAATAACCACCTATTTTGTTTGAACAAGTTTTGGAATTTTGAAGCCTTTGCTACCATTAGAATTCAGCCCTTGATGTTTCTGTGTGGAGAGAAAAAATTGACATAGCAATGTCTTATTAAAGAAGGAAATAAACGTGTAATTAAGATATGATCATTATCTCCCATTTAATTAAGATTGCCATTTCATTTCAAATTCAAAAATGCCTCCCCTTGTCTACATTATGGCCGACCATCATTTGTGGGCTTTGGGTCTAAAAATTTCCAAAATCCAATTAGTACATCCAATTTAAATTTTCTATCGATATCGTATATCGATATGCGCGTTTATAACTTTTATATGCGCGTGTTCGTAAATACCAATAGTAATCAAACAAATCAGATAAGAAATTTTTAACAATTAATATTTCACAGATATTAATTTAATTAGTTTAAAGCCCTTTTTAGTATTTATTTTGTTTAAATCGAATTTAAACATTCTATCGATAACGTATACCGATACGCGTATTTATAACTTTCATACACGCACTTTACTAAATATTAATGACATTCAAGTAAATTAAATAAAATTTTAAAGTTAATATTTCATAAATATTAATTAATTTAATAAATTTTCAACTATTAAAAATCAATAAAATCATGTGGTTCATTCGGAATATTCATCATTTTAGTTATGTGACTCAAATTGTAAGTTCAATGAGCGATTAATATTGAATAAATATTAACGTTCACAGATCACCTTAACTAGTGGTGTGATATTTTGGTAGAATTTATCGCTTACACATCTTTTGGTAAAATTCAATTTTAATTATTATAAGTGGTCCCTGATAGTAATGATTTTTTACATCAATTTTTTTCATCAAACTATATCATATTAGGACTTATGAGATCTGATTTTGGTCAAAATTCCAACATCATCCATATTAAACTTTGTAAGTTCGAAAACAAAGTCATTAATACAATAATAAGTTTTATTATTAACCGTACTATTCTGGCTAGAGATTTTGACTTTGAGTTGACTACAGTTGGCCGCGATACTTACTCTATATAACTATGGAGACAAATCCTCTATTGAATAGTGTTTTACTTTCGATACTTTAACTAGGACTCAACTACAGTCATTCAAAGGATGTTATGTCATGATTTAACTATAATTAAAATGGAGTATTCATATTTAAGTTTAACAATATTCTCAATTAAGAGAGTTGTATAATATATCATTTCAAGATTCTCTGTTTGACCTTGGTTATATCAACCAACAAAAAACTCTGGATTGATTCATTCCATAGTTATTCAATAATTATTAGTACGTAATCCCTTGGCGCCCCCAATAATCATAAGTAATGCACTGCTTATGCAGTTAAAGCGTTTAGCGGTTCTATACCGATGAAGGTGCAAAAAGTTATAACGGGATAAAGCGGGGATATAGTGGAAAATAACGGAGGGGCAAAAAACCTCATTATATATAAAACTAAATATTTTAAGTTAATTTATTCTCATTTTCACATCATTTGTGTAGGAAAAAAAAATTTATTTAATCTCATATAAAGAAACTGACAGACTAGATTTGATGAATACAATAAATTTCTAACTTATATTGAACTCTTTTGCCTTAAAATTAGGTCTTTACCATAACTTTGTCGATTTGGTTTAGAAAAGAACTAGTCATATCAACCTTTGTATATTAGTGTTGCTAAAGCAGATGCTAAAAAGTCTTGATTTAGCGGGTGTAGCGGAAAATAGCTGGGTTTAAACCGGATCTACTGTTTAATAGCACTAAATTGAAATAGTGTAGCGGTTGAAGAGCGTTATATACTATAGTGGGGATTTTGCAGGGCTTTAACGGGGTTTTAACTGCACAGTGCACTGCTTAACCTTTGGAGAGGGTCACACATTCTAGTCACAACAGATGCATCGATGTCCAACCTCGAAGCATCTTGACTATGACTATTTAAAACGACGTGTTCATTCAAATTGTGATAAGACACTCATGATTACAACATCTTGTATTTTCTATCATTAAAACACATCATTTATGGATTTTCTATTAAATGTATTTGAATTAAACAAATAATTAAGTATAAAATCTTATAACAAATATATAATAGAAAGAAAAAACATCTTTCATTACTAACAAAAGTTGATTATACAGTTAATAATTTATAATAAATTATAGAATTATCCTAAGAGCATACCTAAATCCACCACTAAGTACTAAAGAGCTTCTCAACAGTGGACGTTGGGACCACCACCCGAACCAAATCTACTTATCTTTACATTCAAGCAGTTTATTTTCTTACTACTTTCGTCCTAGGCGTTTACCCTTTGGTCGAGCTACTTTCGTTTACTTAGACTTCTAGAGTTTAACTTCGAACAAGTGGGGTATTAGTAGTGAAGAAAAATCACTCCAGTAGACCTTACTCCTATAAAACTATAAAGTGAACATATATCTAGTTAAATACTAAAGCAGTATAAAAATTAGTGTGTGTTGGTATATGGTTCTCCGTTGGAGGTTGTCTACCAACTTAATGAGCAAACAATGGATGTGTTTGTTTGCGGCACGAAAATGGTGCTCAAAAGGAGCATTTGAAAGGGACACGAAAGGGGATTGGTTAACAAAAAAAGAATATGTTATTGTATTACTGAATGAGCATTCTAAAAGGGATAAGGAGGTAAATGAAGTAAGGAAAATGGTAGTTCATAGAGTGCTAATTTTGGCTCATTCACTCCAACTAGACAAAATAGATGAGAGACCCGGTCCAACAAATTTGGGCCGTGGATAATTGAACAAAATTTAAAGTTATAAGTATGGACCACAAGCTTGGCTCTTGTGAAAAAAAATGTAGCTGCAACTTAATTACAACATAATTCCATAAAAATACAATCAGTAGGACTTGAACCCATACCAGCTAAACATTGAAACACAAGCTCTACCATTGAGCTACGTTATATTTTGTATTCACTCACTGAAATAAATAAATAAGTTACTTACTATTTTTGAAACAAAAATCAAAATTTTGAGTCCTATCTTTAAATTGGGCCCTGGGCCGTCGTCCAACTAGCCCGGTCCCCGGACCAACTCTGATGGTTGGGACCACCGTTGAGGCGTCTAGCGCGTCTAATGGGATGGAACATGAAAGGGGAAAATTTGTCCGTGAATGCACTTAATATGTAAACCATATAAATTATATTGCAAGATACACACTGAGTAGTTATTCAATACAGCGTGTCTATAAATAAAAAATATGTACACAATATATTAATTTATAAATTTGTATATGTCTATTTATATGACTTGGTAAATTATGCATTTACTAATAATATGATTTGTCAGCTAAACCTTTTTTCGTTTTTCTTTTATTTTGAAAATGGGGCAAGAGTGTTTATAACTACTCTTCGTTGGTAAGAGGCATTATTTTCAGCAATAAGTACAAAACCACCTACTCTCCACTAGGGATGCTATATTTCGCGAAACGCTTAATGATGCTAAGTTAAAATAATTCTTCAAAGTGCGAAATGTCAATTATTTTGTCTGTCGCAAACGTTAACCTTAGGTGTTATCTTTTGTATTAATATTAAATGTGAGAGAGAATAAGTTCAAACAAAAAATCTAAAACTGATTTTAGCGTGAACAACACAAGTTTTAAAATTTAGTCTGAAATAATAAATGCTATATCAATATAGCATGAAACAAAACAAAATGCAATATTAAATTAAAATCAGATAAGTGGAATGCTAAATCAAACTAGCATTGAATGTAACTAAAGAAATGACAAATTAATATATCATTACACATCCATAATGCTAATTTCATATAACGTTCCACATATATAATGCCAAGTTCATATAACATTACACATTACGTATTGCATACAGCATACGTTTTCATAATTCATATCCTATTACACTTGTAAAATGCTAATTTCATATAGCATTACACATATAAAATGCTATTCGTACTAAATTTTAAAACATGCGTTCTTTAGACTAAAATGTACTTAAAGTTTTTCCTCTCCTGATTCTTTGTAATCGTGCGATGTGTCCTTAATTTCTTATTCCTTTTTTCTTTTCCAAAAATTATAATCAAGTAAGATCAATACATAGAGTTAGGTTTGTCAATGGCACAGGTTTCAGCTCGAGCCCGATTTGAACCCGCCCTGTTAATACAGGTAAGAGTTTCGCCCTAACTATCTAGATCCGACTCAGGTCCATTTGTTTACTGTTAGAGATGGGTACGGTTTTATTAAAAGCTGAATCGTTTTGGATTCGAACTGATTATTAGTTTTTCATAGTATCAAACATGAGTGTTTATATTATTTGTTTACCATTTTATTTATTTACATGTAGATGTTTTTGCTTAATTTTGTTTGTATAAATTCTATAAAAATAACACCTAAATCCACGAGCTTAAAAAGCCCAACGGACAAGACAAGGCTTGGGTATTTGTTTTGAAATACTCTACGAGTTTAGATCAGGTTTGGGTTTTGATTTACTTCCGGCTTTTAAGATACTAAGCTGGCCCGTTCACATGCCTATCTACAATGTGTTGTTCCATTGATCTTGATACCTGCAACTTGCAGAGATTTTCCTTTATGTCTTTAAAAGCTTTTAGCCTGGATTCTTCTGTCGGTGCTCACTGTTGTTTATTTCTATCGAGCTATTGATGGCAACGGATAACTTCTGTCTATACAATTTTGTTAAATTAAGTGACTTTCTTCGTTGTCTTCAATAAATATATTTGTTCTTGGGATTAAAAGTCCCCACACTTACGCTGTATATTAAATCGATTGCTTTTTTGTGTCTTCTCTAATGTAATCTAATCCTCTTCGCTACGTACATAACCTTAAACTTCTACTTTGTGTGTAGCTTCAGTTGAAGAAGAAGTATTAGGATAAAGTGAGATTAACTGATTTCAATTTTGTATTATCGTTCACACTCCACAATTTACTGGAAACCGAATTGCATTATTGTAAAGTGATTGGATTAGACATGAGACTAAATTAAAAATGGAAGTGGTAGGTGATTATACATCAATACATGTTCACCATGTGCACATCTTCCATCACCGTCTACTTTTAGATTAAGATAGTTCCCTAATAATAATATAAAATTATTCCAGTATTCAAAAACTATTATGTTAAGAAACAATAAGGAAACTGGTATATGCATTATTAGGCAAGATTACGTACACATGCAATGCTGTATATCTTGTTAAAGAACACATAACAAGTAAATAAGAGATGCTACAGCTGCCTCTTACAAACAAACATGTCTGCATTAATCAAACATATTTTAAAAGAAGTATGAACAGTTGCCATAGAAATAGAAAATCAGAGAATAATTCCATTGATCTGGCAGGGAAAATAAACTATGTAATAACCTTATGCTACAACATGTTATGTTTGTTCATTCCAGTTAGTAATTTACAAGCAAGTCTGTCATTTACACTCTTACACAATCAAATCGAAACAAAAGAATCACAACAAATTAAGGATAAACGAATTGAAAAAACGAATAGAATGAGTAAAAACTTTCACCTTCGGGTGTTGCAACTATAAGATGCATGAGTCGATGAGCGTGGCATGAAACTAAGTCCAAACATTTCTTTTGGTGTGAGCCTTGGTTCTAGAAACCCAAATAACTTGGCCACTAGTATTGCACTCTCTTTAACATGATCCATGTCTTTTGTCTCGGTCCATACTTTTCGAGCTACTTGCATCCTTCTTTGCTTTGAGTTCAAATCTACTCCCCACTTTTTGTATAGAGTTTCCCTCTTTGACATTTGCATTCTATTCATTGTTCTGCATAGCTTCTCCCTCTCCCTACGCACAATCCTTTCACTGCAACAAACAAACGAAAACTTCGTTTATGGTTAATACTGATATAATATAAGGCCATGAAAACACATTTTCACTATGCATTCTTACACTTAATGTGTAGATCGGTGAATGATTGTCTTATATATTATTAATGCTTCTTGAATGGAAATAGTTAAGGCACGTATATACAATCCAGTAATACCTTAAGTCCAAGCTAACATTTTCCAGTGCTATGGTTTTATTAAGATTTCCTTGAGAACAAGATTTTTTAAGAAAAGATAGCCTTCTGTGTTCGACTTCCACGTAGATGGAGTCGGCTAAATCTCCTTTGATGAGAAGAAAGAAGTAACTCCTGTGTATCAATGATACATTGCATGCATGCCAAAGTTCGACTATCCCTTGTTGCTTTTTCTCGAATTCCGATTTCCATTCAGATTGAGACTCTGATGGTTTCAACACTGGTTTGAGGCATACATCGTTTATCTGATTTGCCATTTTCTTCACCGTAGAATCATCATTGTTTGTATTGTTTTTTGGATCCTGAAGATTGAGCATTTAGATATGTTAATATTTATATTGCTTATAAACTAATCATGGGTTCATAGTTGTTGTTGCTAACCTGATCATCTGATAATCCTTGTTGATACTGCAACCGAGCTATTTCCTTCAGTCCATTGACTGAATCACAGGGATGTGAAAATTTTCCATTATAAGAAGTTTCATCATCTTGAAGTTTTGTAACATCATCGAGTACACTCACTTCAGAATTATCCGATGTATCTATTTTATGTTCTTTCTTCTCATAACCACTGCTCACAGAAATATTCTTTTGCGATATTCTGGGTAATTCAGGATTATCTTTGAAAACGCTGTTGCATGACGTATCTTTGCAATTTCCAATCTCTTCAAACCATAAAGAAGATCCACAATTCATGAAACTTGCTCTGCAGCTTTTGCTTTTACTCAATTTATTCACCACGTTCCACTGTAATGGTACATTTACGGACTCTGTCTCTACTCTACATATGAGTTCGTCATTCACCTCTGTTTCTACTTCAAAATTCTGTTTATTTACTATTTGAACCTCCACTGGCTCTTCATTTTCAGCAACGGGACTATGAATATTTTCGTTTGATAGAGGCATGAATTCATCAACTTTGATCATGCTTGGTTTAATCATCCTGATACATTGTACTTCCTTAAAGTGTAAGTCAATATCTGGAGATGTCAAGGGAGAAATTTCTTCATCCTGGTAAGTAAAATCAAGAGTCTTTGATGAGTGACAGAGAGGCGTAATCGTGTGTTGCTGATCTTCAACTTTGCCACAAATCTTAGAATTACTATGTACATGTGATACACCATACTCTGGGCTTTGGTAAGATACGACTGAAGAATCTGACAGTGATGTATTGTCAAATGAGAGTTGTGTACAAGGCATCGAGGACTGGCTTGATTCTTCCTAAACAAGGATAGTGATTACTTAGTTGATGAAGCATATTACTGTTCAAAATGGTATGCTATAGAAAAATGATCCCATATTTTACTTTTGAGACACATGAATCTACGGTACAAGTACAACTCAGATATCCTAAGATCATAATTAAAATTGAGTGGGATTTTGCAGTTTTCAATGTTGCAACACAGAGATTATTTTTCTCCAACTTTTTCTCAATGAAATTTATTTAATATGGAAGATGTATTAATTTTATATTGAAATAATAAATGTGTGCATTAAGTGAGAAAGTTAATGTACCCATGGTCCTGAAGCTTGATCATAAGCAACAGTTCTGAGCAAATCTTCAAGTCGAGATTGAGCCAGATCACGTTGTTTCATCAATTCTTTCATCTCATTCTCCATCTATTAGCAATATTGAATAGCAAAAAATTAATAATAGCGTAAAATAATCCAGCAAAAAACAGATTTCTTAACTGACGAGGATTAGTGTAGAATTACTGCATAAAGTGAAACAATATTCTATTACTTATTAATCCTAAGGCACTATCTAACCTTAATCAATAGCAAAATGGGTATTGTAAAGGAGTATGAGGTTTAGCATTTAACTTCCTAAATTTTGTATGGGCCTAAGCATATGCAAACACATTCTCGTAACGATAATTATTCAATATTTGCTGAATATAATTTTTACAGTTTTACTTTGAAAGTAAATTTTACCTTTTTGATCTGGGCATCTTTCTCCTTTAATGCATCTGAGGTAAATGCTAAAGAATTCAACCCAGTATATTTCATTTCGTTCTCAAGTCTAGCAACCTCTTTCTGTAAATGTTTGACCAATGCTTTATCCGACATGATAACATTAACTTGTGCACTTGTAGCCACTTCTTTAGCACAAATAGCAAACTGTAGTGTATTTCTAGATTGCTCTATGTGACATCGTGCTGGGCTCATTGTGCATATGATGGCAGTTCGTGCATTTCCTCCCAGTGTTGACTGCAATATGCGTGTCAGTTTTGAGTCTCTATAAGGAATATGTCCAGTTCTTCCTTTGCTGCATCACAAAAACAAACAATTACAAATAACATTGGTACGTTCTATTTAATACATGAGGCTATGCTAATAATTGCGTAATCCGCAGTTAAGTTCATAACAAACCTTAGCTTGCGAATAACAGTTCCTAGAGTAAGCAGACTTCGATTAATATGGCAGCCCTCCTTCAGCCTTGAACCAGCTGTTAATGCTTGAGATGCACGTTCGCTCCCAGCCAAATCAACAAAATTCTGTAGTTTATAATTATGTTTAGATTTATTCACGTTTATACATCAATGATAATGAATCGTAAGTCTGAAATTAACTTATTATATAATTTAATATATCATACCACAGTAGCCACAAGAGTGCTGAAAGTATTCTTACCCCCGAACTCTCTTGCAGAACTTTCTATAGTCTGCAGAATTTATTAACAAGAAGATAAAAATATATATGGAGTAACTTCATTAAGGTATTGAAGTATTAAATACTAACTGACCAGTCTGAGTATTTGATGTGATCTGGAGCTCATTTCATTCAAAGATGTCTCTCCTATTTGTCTTTGAGCTGCAATAACATGACGCATAATCTAATATTATGTTTTTAATGTAAATAATAACCAAAAATATGTTTCCATAATTTTAATGCATACCTTCACAAAAGCTGAGGAGTTCTTTGAGATGTTCTTCATCCCTTAATATTTCCTCAGTCAATTTCTCAACAATAGTCCCTTTCTATCATCATAAAAAAATCGGAACTTAACAAATGCACATGTAATAAAAGCAGTTGCAAAACATATACAACAGTACTAACCTCTGGATCATCAAGGAGCCTTAGAGGTCCACTATCTGGGTTGAGAAGATCTTTCACTAATTCATTGTAAATTTCAATTGCGGAGAATTTTAGAGAAAATTCTCTCTCTGGATGCTGAAAAATATAAGAAATTATACTCAATATAACATCTTGAGGCAAAATTCACTGTTTTGACGAAGAGTCGGAAATTTCAGTACATGCCTCATGGATATATTCATATATTTCTGACATGGTATATTGTGTTACTCCAGTCATAGTGTATGTCTTCCCACTGCTTGTTTGTCCATACGCAAATATACTAGCTGGAAAATAAAAAAGAAGGTTGTTTACTGTAAGTCAAGAAACAGTGGAGATACACCAAATGATATATAGTTCAAAGCAGTGTTAACATTTACATACAGTTGATGCCGCTAACAACTGAACGAGCAACTTCCTTGACACCCTCTTCATATACTTGTTTTGTGCTATTATCACGTCCAAATACTCTATCTGCAACATCATTATAATGTGAAAGTTGTTTTGATATGTTCTCATGAAACATTCATATATTTCTTGAAGGAAAATCGAAAATTAAGACTTTATATCCAAATGCCAACATGATTTTATATCAGAATACAAAGTTCACATTAAAAAACTCACCAAATGTGTAGGCACTAGGATATATCGATCGTTCGGGAAGGCTATCCTTGAAAATTAAAGTGTTATTGTTGATGCATTCCCAATCTGAAGCATCATTCTTCTCTATTTCTTTTTCATTTAAAGGTCTGATTCTAACTGAAACGAAAATCCTCTCTTTTGCACCACCACCATCATTACCCACCACATCATCTCCGGCGACTGAACCCATTGTATCAAACAAATTCTCTTCTCCTACACAGTTTATCAAAACCCAGATCGTCTAAGCATCTAAAAATAAAACGATATCAGAACTGCCCCTGAATAACCTAGTACTTTAAATGTGGTGGTCTGCTAAGCAACAAACATTCATATATAAAGAGTTGAAATTTTGATATGATTTTTTTCTTCCACATAGAAGCATATGAAGAATATAAGGCAAATCAACAAGATTGAATATTTAATCATGATTAATTAGAGACCCCACATTTCAATTTTGCCCATTTGTATACAACAACATTCACATGGGTGAAGACCATTAAGCTAACTTTTAGAGACAAAAGCAATTAATAAATCAAAAGAAAGAAACTTGTACCTATGGATTCAACGCCGGAGATATGAATACAACAGAAAGCTCTTCTCTTGCTTAGAGATGAAGAAGAAGACTAAATTATATGCATTAAAATAAATGAAACAGATAAAGAGATAAAGAGCAAAAGATGCCATAAAAGAAAAAGGTGGAATAAAAGAGAAATATTTACGAAGGAAAACCTAAAAACAAATCAAATCGACCGCTTCCTTATATTTGAAATTGCCACATTCAGATAGTTCTACACTTCTACTACATTTTGGGTATAAGCAGTCATCATTGGAGCTCTATGCAATGAAAACGGTACATTTCATCAGCTGTGTAATATTTATGAAATGATAATAGATTTTGACAAAATGAGTGGTTCAGCTATAGGAAAACTGGGGCAGTCATTAATTACTTTCCCACGCTTGGAGCAACAGCTGTCAACTTCTATTATGATTTGTATGGGGATACATAGGAAGGGGATTTATAGCAATACTTTTGATACAGATAGGGCTGTAAATTTTGTTCGACTGTCCGATGTCCGTTCGCGTCCGTTGCCGAAATACGTCCATCCGAGTTCGTTCGATTTTCATTTAGGACAGCAAAATTTGTACGAAAAAAAACCTTGTCCGACCGATGTTCGTTCGAATTCCTCTGAATTCGTTCGAATTTCTTATAAGTCGGTATATCCATTATGTTCTTCAAAATATTTATGACAACTGTTTGGTTGGTTGATTAAGTAAAGATCATTAAAATGTTTATTCTTCAGTATATATACTGATAAAAATAATATAATTGGTAGAAACTATATTAAAAATATAAAATATGAAGTAAATAGCAATGTTCGTCCGTGTCCGTCCGAGTCCGTGATCGAAAAACGTCCGTCCGTGTCCGTCCAATTTTATTTAGGACATGAATTAGGACAACAAAATTTGTCCGATCATAAATCTCGTCCGGTCCGTGTCCGGTCCGATTTCATTTAGGACAGAAACTGAACACACCTCCGTCCGGTCCGGTCCGACCGATTTACACCCCTAGATACAGACCCTATAAAAATTTTGATCCAACCTTCCCATCCATGGATTTCGAAGTGTACATCAAAACAAAACATATTTATTTTAATTTCATCTAATAAAAATTCTCATTTGTCTTTTAAAAAAACATGGCAGAATTCAAAGAAGGTTGTATCGATACACACTTCTTTATCAAAGCTTTTTGTGGGATGTATGATCGAGTACATCGGCTAAATTGTTGCTTTTTAACAATTTACAAGTTGTCACTTTATTTTATACATAAATTAAGGGTTTTTGGGGGAATTTTTTACGAGGCATTCCCTGTATTATTTGGGATATGAGAATACTTGTTAACAATTTCGAGTTTACATTTTTTCCTTAAAACTGTAACACATCACGAATTAATAAATAACTAATTAAGTAATTAATTATGAAAATAATGAAAAGAAGTAAATATTCATGAGATGTTTGTGTACTCGGTTGAATCAAGCGATACTAGGGAAATCCTAATTGAAAATCTAAGATAAATGAGAAATTAAATGCAACCGTTAAAACTAAATAATTTATAAAAAAAAAGTGAAATGGTGGGTCGATGGTCCAATTATTCATTTAGAATAAAGATAACCACTTTCATCTTTCCATTTCATTCTCACTACAAAAATACGGCAACTTACCAATGCCAAAAAGGCATCGGCGCGGCATCGGTAAATGCCCTACAGACGCCGCGTTGATGCCTTAAAAGACGTCGGTAAAAAGTATGTCGGAAAATGTATTTCAACGCCTTGAAGACGCCTTGCATGGGGTTGTTTCAACGCATTGAAGACGCCTTACTTGGGATTGTTACTGACGCCTTGCATGGGGTTGTTTCAACGCATTGAAGACACCTTACTTGGGATTGTTACTGACGCCATAAAGACATCTTTTTCCGACGTCATTCAGACGCCTATTTTTCGACGCCATGTCCGCCACTATTAAAATTATGTAACTAGAATTTACGACGCCTTTTCAATAACTTTCCAACGCCATAACGACGCCTAATTAAATTGTTAAAATTGGATTTTATGACGTCAGACGTCATACCGATGCCTTTGCTGACACATATTTGCAACGTTTTTGCTGCATTTCTAACCTTGGTCATACATTCAAATGTATATAATATATATTCACCTCAACATAACATATTGATATCACAAATTTATATACTATGCTATCACATACCACCAACATATTACCCAATATAATAATATCATACATATTATCCAAAATCATAACATCAAAGCAATACCATCACAATACAAACCAATATCCAAGCAATATCATCACAACATATGCCAAACATCCAAACGATAATAGCACAAACACTTCCTACTCTGCCAACCTATGCCCACCATCACCATCATCATCATCGGAAATGTCCTTTTCTAAAAAGCGTCACAAAATTGCATCCGTAAGCAATCCAAGATTCTTCTTTAGCTTACCGACGTGTGACTTCAACCGTCGGCTTTCTTCTTCTACAACATTACTAACCATGGTAGCTCTACCTAATGATGATCTCTATATTTTAACCAAATTTATTTGTTAACAATGAGTACTTTTTTATTACAGCTATTGTATTTATTAAAACAAAAATTTTAAATTTGCGTTAACCTTATATTTGTTTAATTAATTGAATGATTTAACTTATATATTTATTTAATTTTTGGGTGATTTAGAAAAATATAATTTAGCTCAAATAAACTCTTGTTTAATTTATCAAATATGAAATAAGACCTACTACTTCATTATAGAAAGCAATTGTAGGTTTTCTAACAATAATAGTAAGTTACTAATATTTTAGCATTTTACGTTAAGAGAATATATTTACAACTGTAATTTGAGGTGGTTATTTCTTTGTTTAGCTGGTTAAGCATAGATTTTACAGGCAATATTAACTAATATAGCTTAACAAAATAATATAAGTAATCCTTACATTTTGAATTCTTACATACCTAAGTTGCAATAATGCATGAATTCTGGACCACCAAACGCTTAAATAACAAATTAATTAAGTATTATATATGACTTTACACAATATATAAGCATATAAAATGAAATTTGTCCCACTACTTCATTTTTGAAAGCAATTATGGGCTTTCTAACAATAACTGAATATTCATAATTGTAGTTTGAGTTGATTAATTCTTTATTTAGTCGACTAGTCATTGCTTTTAGTGACATCTATAATTATATGTAAGATATATATAAAATTGATTTTGCTAGAATTGTTATTTACAATAGTATATTCATATAGAAATTTACATGAACTGCTTATCACTACTGCCCTTATTAGTAATATATGAATTATCATACCAACGAACCTATGTCAACGATCATATACCAATGAATATAAACTAATGAATTTATATGATAATATTGAATAAATAAAAATAAATCGAAGCAATAAATCATACCGACGGAGGGCCGTGCTTGCCGGGACTTAGAGGCTTAGGCTTTGGATGTTGGCTGGCTAGCTGGTGGTGGCTTGGAACCTTATGCGGTGACTTAAAGGAGGCTCCGGGCTTGGGAGGGGGACGACTTGGGCTTGCGGCGATTAGGTGGCGGCTGGGCTTGGGAGGTGGCGACTTGGGCTTGTGACAATGAGGTGGCGACTTGGGCTTGCGGCTGGGCTTGGGAGATGGCGGCTTGGGCTTGCGGCGACGAAGTGGCAACTGGACTTGGGAGATGGCGGCTTGGGGAGGGAATGGCTTGTGATAGGTTAGGGAAGGTGGCGGCACTGGGCTCGTGGAGGGGCTTTGGCTTGCGACGGCGTGGAGGGAGGAGGAGGCAATGTGACGACCGCCCATGACCCCTGCATAGAATCTAGAGATATAGCGCTGTAAAGTGTGCCAGGCGACCATGGACGATTGTCAAGGTAAGATTTAAAACAAAAGAATCTATCGTATTACTCACAGCGCATGGACAAAATACAATAGAACATATGTATAGTGAAGCTTTACAGAACAAAATGACATCATATAAAACTCCATAATAGTTGAATACAAGCATCCACATAGTCAATACATCAAGCCTCACTACATATCTCTCAGAGAATACAAAACAGCGGAATATCCAGTACATATAATAAGAAGATAATATGCAACCCTCTAGCTCGTCTTCGATATCAGCATCGTGAGAAGAGAACAGCACCTGTCACCTGCTACCTAGTCTGCCCGTCCCAAAATGGACGAACAGCCCAAGGCAATAAGAATTAAAACATAAAGCCTTGAGTCAGACAACAGTCTTAGTGAGCAGTAAATTAACTAACAACATACCAAAAGAGCATAAAGGAAAAGGAATAGGAATACAACCCTCCCACTCCAACCTCATTCTACAGTGATAGCCCCCAGACACACACTAAGCAGAAGCAAACATAGCAGAGCATACAATTTAAAGTAAAGCTACTATCACTCGAGTCAAGGGCGATGTTTTCCAAGTACCAAGGCCTAAATCAGATAAGCACCCAGAAAATACCGCTCTTGAGTCCGAATGACGATACAACCAAACATCCATGACTCTGGCTATTACTGTTATCATTGCTTCGATATCACCGTTAATTGAATGACCGGCACATTCTTTCAGCCGTCCGTCAAGGGCTAATGGAAACCCCGGTTCTAGACATAACTCCCGCACGTCGTCGCAGCCCGTGCCTAGGACTATCGAATCTGCCCAGAGTACTCGACCATCAACAGTTGGCCGTTGGGACTATCGAATCTGCCCAAACGTACTCTTGCTTAGAGCATGCTAGAACCTTCAACAACGATGCTATCCAAGCCTCCTAGTCATCCTCCTCGACGACTATTCTCATATCCATTCATTATCTTCAACTCGAATCATATCACCGAGTTATCAACATGCTTGGAATGATCCCGTCTGGATTAGACCAAGTCTTCACCACATGATTGCCTCGCTTCATTACATCCTCGCAAAGCCTCATCTCATCATTACATCATCAAATCTATGCATAAGAGCTTCATCATCCCGCTACATATGCCACGAGCAGCTTTTCCATTTCAAGAGCCTTTCCCTTAGCTTTTGAATCATCTTCGATCTAAATCTAATCATCAATCATCTAGTTCATAACAATCAATCAAATCAAACATCAATCCAAGCAATCAAGCATTCAAAAATGATCTAAGTAGACAATTATAACAATAATGGCATTTTCGTAATTAAAGAGTTGAAAGTCCAATAAGCATGAAAACATGGATTATATCTCTACAAACTTGATGAATGAACTTGCATAGGTTAACATATGATAGAATGGATGTAACATCATCATGAACAATGGATCTATATGGATCTACACATAGGATGAAGAAAATGCATGGAAATCTCTATTTTAACACCAAAACGAGCCAACAATCCGATATACTCTTTTGGATCCGTGTGAGAGATAATCACCACTCACCAAATCACCTAAACAACCTCAAATCAACACACTTCAGATCTGGACAGCGAAGGATGAAGCTAGATCTATCACAAATCCGCTTCAAATGAAGAAATCTCTCTTGAAAAGATGAAGATCTTCAACCTAAGCTCTTAAATCTTCAATCTTGATCTTCGATTTGGATGGATGGAAGCACTAGATTAGAGTGGAGAAAAGAAGTGAAGAAGTGTAGAAGTCGAGCTCTCAAAATGGCAGCACTTCGTCGCTTCAAAATCCGGATCCCAAAAAGTGAGAACAACCCCTCCTATTTATAGCAGAAATTTCCTTAAGTCGCTTAACACGGCTATCTCCCTAGGTCGTTTCCGACCTAAGACTCTCCGACCTAAGCTTCTCCGACCTAACAGATAGATCTACGCGACCTAACACAAACTATCCTAGCGACCTAACAACTTAGCAATCTACGCGACCTAACAGATGCACGACTTAATTCCTCAGCGACCTAACACTTAGGAAACCCAGCGACCTAACAACCTAACGACCTAACTACCTAAGACTCAGTTGGGTTGCGACCTAACACAAGTCGACCTAAAACAACACGCGACCTAACACTTGAACTACCCTAGCGACCTAACAACTTAGCAACCTACGCGACCTAACACAACATACGACCTAACAGTGTTACGACCTAACACATAGCCTAACTCCTTAGGTCGCTAACAAGCTAACTCCTTAGGTCGCTAACAAGCTAACTCCTTAGGTCGCTAACAAGCTAACTCCTTAGGTCGCTAACACGGAACCACTAGGTCGCTAACTCAGAACCACTAGGTCGCTAACTCAGAACCACTAGGTCGCTAACTCAGAACCACTAGGTCGCTAACTCGGCAACTACTAGGTCGCTAACTCGGCAACTACTAGGTCGCTAACTCGGCAACTACTAGGTCGCTAACTCGGCAACTACTAGGTCGCTAACTCGGCAACTACTAGGTCGCTAACTTTCCCAGCCGACCTAACACTTAACAAAACTTAGGTCGCTCACAACATTTCTTAAGTCGCAGACCTTCTCTAAGTTGCCAACAACCCTTAGGTCGCGTACGACCTAGGACTTAGACAAATCTGCCTAAAAATCTGAAATGACATGAAAGTGCTAAAATTCCAGATTTTGACGAACATGTCGATCCGTAAAAATACGGGTCGTTACATTCTCTCCCCCTTAGAAATTTCGCCCCCGAAATTCCAAGCAATCAAAACTATTCTGTACGCCTACCATCCATAACAATCAACAAACCATGCATCCAATTCTAACTTAGCGTACAGAATTCTAAAACTTAGAACAAGTTACAATATAGCGAGATGAGACGACACCTTAGGGCCATACCTTGAAGAGTTCAGGATGAGCTGCCTTCATCCTCTCTTCCACTTCCCACGTACAGTCGTTATCATCATCACTCCATTGTATCTTGAGCAACTTAACTACCTTCCTCCTAAGCTGTTTCGTGTCGGTTTCAACAACACGAAGCGGCTTACGAGGTCTTCTATCAACTGGATCAACTTCTAAGTCTTCACAGCTATCAGCAGAAATCACCGTACTCGAGTCGTGCACATACTTCCGTAGATATGATACATGAAAAACATTGTGCACACTCGACATCTTCTCTGGTAACTCCAATCTGTAAGCGAGCTTTCCGATTCGCTCGATAATCGGGAATGGTCCAACAAATCTCGGAGTCAACTTTCCTTTCTTTCCAAATCGAATAACATTCTTCAGTGGAGAAATCTTCACAAAAACCATATCTCCTACATCGAATTCCAAATCCTTTCGACGCTTATCGGCATAACTCTTCTGACGATCTTGGGCTGCTTTCATTCGTTGCCGAATGATCTCTATACAATCTGAAGTCTGCCGAATCATCTCTGGCCCAAGCATCAGCTTTTCTCCAGTTTCCAACCAACATGTCGGAGAGTTACACGGTCTTCCATACAACGCCTCATACGGTGCCATACCAATACTTGACTGGTAACTGTTGTTGTACGCAAACTCCACCAAATGAAGGTGATCTTCCCATGATCCTCCGAAATCTAAAACACAGGCTCTGAGGAGATCTTCCAAAACTCGGTTGACTCTCTCAGTCTGGCCATCTGTCTGAGGGTGATAAGCTGTACTCAAACACAACTCGGTTCCCAAGACTTCCTGGAAGCTCTTCCAAAATCCACTAGTGAACAATGGGTCTCGATCGCTCACTATACTCTTCGGAACACCATGGAATCGAACTATCCACTTAACATACAACTCAGCCAACTTTGATGCCGTTCTAGTCGATCGAACAGGAATGAATCGTGCACTCTTAGTCAGACGATCCACAATGACCCAAATTCCTTCATTTCCCGTTCTGGTTCTAGGCAATCCATCAATAAAATCCATCGACACTTGTTCCCACTTCCATGTAGGAACTTCTAAGGGCTGAAGCAATCCACTTGGCTTCTTCTGTTCGGCTTTAACCAACTGGCAATTCATACACTTGGAAATGAAATCTCCAACATCCTTCTTCATGCCTTCCCAGTAGTAGGTTCTCTTCATATCCCGATACATCTTGTTTCCTCCTGGATGAATTGTCAGCTTCGAGTGATGACTCTCCTTCAGAACTTCACTCCTCAATTCATCTATATCGGGAACAACTAGTCGTCCTTGCTTCCGAAGCCAACCTTCTCTATCGACCTCGAATCCTTTATCCTTTTCTGGATCCAATCCAGATTCCAATCCACGGATAATCTTGACAAGCTTATCATCTCGCTTTTGGCCCTCGCCAATCCTTTCCACAAGAGTGGGTCTTATCGATAAGTTTGCCAACATCTCAGGTTCCAATTCACATCTAGGCCTGAAGTCAAATCCAGCTAAATACTCGAGACTCTTCCATTCAGAAAACATGGCTCCCAATCCTGCATGTCTTCGACTTAACGCATCTGCCACTGCGTTACCTTTTCCCGGAGTATAAGCTATTCCAAAATCATATGATGCCAAAAATTCTAGCCAACGTTGCTGCCGAAGATTCAAATCCTTTTGGGAGAAAAGATACTTCAACGACTTGTGATCCGTAAACAACTCGAATCGAACTCCCAACAGGTAATGTCTCCACATCTTCAGAGCAAATACAATCGCCGCCAATTCCAAATCATGAGTTGGGTAATTCCTTTCATGCGGCTTCAGTTGTCGACTGGCATACGCAACAACTTTATCCTTCTGCATCAGCACTGCTCCAAGTCCAGTACCACATGCATCGGTGTAAACCACCATCTCATCATTCCCACTTGGAATAGTCAAAACAGGAGCACTCGTCAGTCGCTCTTTCAGGATTCCGAAAGCTTGCTCACACTTAGCATCCCAACTGAACACTTGGTTCTTTTTCGTCAATCCTGTTAACGGTGCAGCTATCTTGGAGAAGTCTTTGATAAACCGTCGATAATATCCTGCTAATCCAAGAAAACTTCTCACATCAGATGCATTCTTAGGTCTAACCCAATCCTGGATTGCTGCCACCTTAGCGGGATCAACCGCTATTCCATTTCCAGAAATCACATGGCCTAAGAACCTCACTTCACTCTTCCAGAAGTGACACTTCGAAAACTTAGCCTTCAGCTGATGTTTCTGTAAGATCTCCAAAACAATACGCAAGTGCGTCTTGTGCTCTTCCTCCGTTCTGGAATAAATCAGAATATCATCCACGAACACAAGTACGAACTTGTTCAACTGATCTCTGAACACTCTATTCATAAGATCCACAAAATATGCTGGCGCGTTAGTCAATCCAAACGGCATTACCAGCCACTCAAAGAAACCGGATGGTGTCCTAAAAGCAGTCTTCGGCACACTATCCTTAGCCACTCTCAACTGGTGAAATCCCGTTGCCAAATCCATTTGAGAAAACACCTTAGCCTCGTGAAGCTGATCAAACAAGTCATCTATTCTCGGCAATGGATACTTGTTCTTCTTAGTCACCTTATTCAGCTCACGATAATCCACACACAATCTCAACGATCCATCTGCCTTGGTTGCAAACACAACTGGTGCACCCCACTCGGACACACTACGCCGAATGAATCCTTTCTGCAAAAGATCATCAACTTGCACCCTCAACTCTTGCTGTTCCCTAGGCGCCATCCGCCTAAGAGGCATCACAACAGGTCTGGCTCCTTCAACTAGATCTATACGAAACTCGATCTCTCTATGCGGCGGCAACCCTTTGACTTCGTCAAAGACATCCTCGAATCCATTTGCGATTGGCACTAAAGACAGTCCATCCCGTGGAACAACTAGCGAATACATGAAGCTCATGAAGACGCCTTCCTCATGCTTACATCGTATCACAATCTTTCGCCCTTCCACATTCTCGACTGTCACCTCTAGCCTCTCACAATCAACCTTAGCCGCATACTTCCTAAGCCAGTCCATACCCAAAATAATTCCGAACCCCGCAAAGTTCAGAACAAAGCAATCACAAACAAAAGAGCAACCATGACTCGACACAACTAGACCACGGCATAACATACACAAACAAGACGAACCCCCAACTGGATTAGTCACAACCAATGGCCTATCAACAATATCCGGCTTCAAACCTAACCGGCCTACTAGTTCATTACAAACAAATGAATGCGACGCTCCAGTATCAAACAGAACTCTAACTGGAACACCACATAGGAAAAGAGTACCTTGAACAACCACACTCTTTCCCTTTTCTTCAGCAGTAGGAGCTTTCGAAGACGACGGAACAGCCCCCAAAGCATAGGCTTGCACAATCTGCCTGTCCTTCCTTGGTTCTGGACAATTCTTCCTGAAATGTCCCGGCTTGTCACAGTTGTGACACTTCATCGGTGCCTTCGGATTCTTACAATCCTTGGAGAAATGGCCCTTCTGCTGACAATTGTAGCAAGTCACCTCGCCTTTCGGCTTCTTCTGGCCATCCTTACCCTTCTGCTGCTGCTGCTTCCTCTTCTGGTTTCCACCCTGCTGTGGTTTAGATTCTCCCTTGGTAGCAGCAACAACAGGTCCTTCCTTAGGAAACAGACTCTCATGCCTAAGAGCCTTCTCCACAAGCTTCTCAAATGAATCGTCCAAATGATCCACCAACTGTCTCCCAAGATAACTATCCAAGCCGGTCACGAACTTCTCATTCTTCTGGTAAGCAGATTCAATATATGACCGAGCATACTTGGACAAAGCTTCGAACTCAGAAACATACTCAAGAACTGATCTTCCACCTTGCTTGAGCTCCACAAACCTCTTGAACAGAACAGACTTCTGAGCTGTAGAAATGAACTTAGCTTCAAATCTAGCTTGGAATTGCTCCCAAGTAATCTCTTCCTCCGCAGTATCGATGGTAATAGAGTTCCACCAATCAGAGGCTCTCCCTTGAAGCTGCCTTGATGCCAACTTCCTCTTAGTTGCATCATCAATTCCCAAATCACCAAAGATCCTTCTACAAGCATCTATCCACCTCTGGACCTCAATAGTTGATTCTGTTCCCAAGAAAACCTTCCCTCCAAGAGCAGTATAATCCTTGCACAGCTTAGCAAAATCCACTGGTTTCGGAGTTTGGACTTGAACTCCAACATCTACTGCCGCCCCCGGAACTGGTATCCTCCTCATGATCGAAGTCATCATAGCTTCGAACATGGCTGCATAATCAGCAGTCTCTTCAGTAGCACGGCCTTCCCTAGCAGCTGGTCTCCCTCTTCGACTCATTCTCAATATCTATAAAAAGGAATGATTAAAACATCTAGAGAAACAACTGCATAAAGGACTCAAACTCTTCTAAGCTACTATATTATATATAGTAATCATCCATCACAATACAATTACGTCTCTCATACGTAGTTACGACAGCGAGCGTTGGGTAAAATCGATTAACCAATGCTCTGATGCCAAATGTGACGACCGCCCATGACCCCTGCATAGAATCTAGAGATATAGCGCTGTAAAGTGTGCCAGGCGACCATGGACGATTGTCAAGGTAAGATTTAAAACAAAAGAATCTATCGTATTACTCACAGCGCATGGACAAAATACAATAGAACATATGTATAGTGAAGCTTTACAGAACAAAATGACATCATATAAAACTCCATAATAGTTGAATACAAGCATCCACATAGTCAATACATCAAGCCTCACTACATATCTCTCAGAGAATACAAAACAGCGGAATATCCAGTACATATAATAAGAAGATAATATGCAACCCTCTAGCTCGTCTTCGATATCAGCATCGTGAGAAGAGAACAGCACCTGTCACCTGCTACCTAGTCTGCCCGTCCCAAAATGGACGAACAGCCCAAGGCAATAAGAATTAAAACATAAAGCCTTGAGTCAGACAACAGTCTTAGTGAGCAGTAAATTAACTAACAACATACCAAAAGAGCATAAAGGAAAAGGAATAGGAATACAACCCTCCCACTCCAACCTCATTCTACAGTGATAGCCCCCAGACACACACTAAGCAGAAGCAAACATAGCAGAGCATACAATTTAAAGTAAAGCTACTATCACTCGAGTCAAGGGCGATGTTTTCCAAGTACCAAGGCCTAAATCAGATAAGCACCCAGAAAATACCGCTCTTGAGTCCGAATGACGATACAACCAAACATCCATGACTCTGGCTATTACTGTTATCATTGCTTCGATATCACCGTTAATTGAATGACCGGCACATTCTTTCAGCCGTCCGTCAAGGGCTAATGGAAACCCCGGTTCTAGACATAACTCCCGCACGTCGTCGCAGCCCGTGCCTAGGACTATCGAATCTGCCCAGAGTACTCGACCATCAACAGTTGGCCGTTGGGACTATCGAATCTGCCCAAACGTACTCTTGCTTAGAGCATGCTAGAACCTTCAACAACGATGCTATCCAAGCCTCCTAGTCATCCTCCTCGACGACTATTCTCATATCCATTCATTATCTTCAACTCGAATCATATCACCGAGTTATCAACATGCTTGGAATGATCCCGTCTGGATTAGACCAAGTCTTCACCACATGATTGCCTCGCTTCATTACATCCTCGCAAAGCCTCATCTCATCATTACATCATCAAATCTATGCATAAGAGCTTCATCATCCCGCTACATATGCCACGAGCAGCTTTTCCATTTCAAGAGCCTTTCCCTTAGCTTTTGAATCATCTTCGATCTAAATCTAATCATCAATCATCTAGTTCATAACAATCAATCAAATCAAACATCAATCCAAGCAATCAAGCATTCAAAAATGATCTAAGTAGACAATTATAACAATAATGGCATTTTCGTAATTAAAGAGTTGAAAGTCCAATAAGCATGAAAACATGGATTATATCTCTACAAACTTGATGAATGAACTTGCATAGGTTAACATATGATAGAATGGATGTAACATCATCATGAACAATGGATCTATATGGATCTACACATAGGATGAAGAAAATGCATGGAAATCTCTATTTTAACACCAAAACGAGCCAACAATCCGATATACTCTTTTGGATCCGTGTGAGAGATAATCACCACTCACCAAATCACCTAAACAACCTCAAATCAACACACTTCAGATCTGGACAGCGAAGGATGAAGCTAGATCTATCACAAATCCGCTTCAAATGAAGAAATCTCTCTTGAAAAGATGAAGATCTTCAACCTAAGCTCTTAAATCTTCAATCTTGATCTTCGATTTGGATGGATGGAAGCACTAGATTAGAGTGGAGAAAAGAAGTGAAGAAGTGTAGAAGTCGAGCTCTCAAAATGGCAGCACTTCGTCGCTTCAAAATCCGGATCCCAAAAAGTGAGAACAACCCCTCCTATTTATAGCAGAAATTTCCTTAAGTCGCTTAACACGGCTATCTCCCTAGGTCGTTTCCGACCTAAGACTCTCCGACCTAAGCTTCTCCGACCTAACAGATAGATCTACGCGACCTAACACAAACTATCCTAGCGACCTAACAACTTAGCAATCTACGCGACCTAACAGATGCACGACTTAACTCCTCAGCGACCTAACACTTAGGAAACCCAGCGACCTAACAACCTAACGACCTAACTACCTAAGACTCAGTTGGGTTGCGACCTAACACAAGTCGACCTAAAACAACACGCGACCTAACACTTGAACTACCCTAGCGACCTAACAACTTAGCAACCTACGCGACCTAACACAACATACGACCTAACAGTGTTACGACCTAACACATAGCCTAACTCCTTAGGTCGCTAACAAGCTAACTCCTTAGGTCGCTAACAAGCTAACTCCTTAGGTCGCTAACAAGCTAACTCCTTAGGTCGCTAACACGGAACCACTAGGTCGCTAACTCAGAACCACTAGGTCGCTAACTCAGAACCACTAGGTCGCTAACTCAGAACCACTAGGTCGCTAACTCGGCAACTACTAGGTCGCTAACTCGGCAACTACTAGGTCGCTAACTCGGCAACTACTAGGTCGCTAACTCGGCAACTACTAGGTCGCTAACTCGGCAACTACTAGGTCGCTAACTTTCCCAGCCGACCTAACACTTAACAAAACTTAGGTCGCTCACAACATTTCTTAAGTCGCAGACCTTCTCTAAGTTGCCAACAACCCTTAGGTCGCGTACGACCTAGGACTTAGACAAATCTGCCTAAAAATCTGAAATGACATGAAAGTGCTAAAATTCCAGATTTTGACGAACATGTCGATCCGTAAAAATACGGGTCGTTACAGGCAATAGGAGGAGAGACGACGTGGATTCTTTTTTTAATTGGAAAAGCGATGGAAGAGGGAACATCGGCTGGAGTAAGTATGGATGGGGGCGACGCCTTACTGACGCCTCACCAATGCCAAAACGTTGGCATCGGCATGTAGTTGGTAATTTTGTGTTGGTAACGAGTTACCTATTGTAACAATCCACACCTTAATGGGTCCAAATTTCAACTAAATCAAAATTCAAGTCCACTAGGGTACAAATTATTGGTTTTGGTAACCTGCAACAAACATAAATATATCAAAAAGCTATCTATATAAACTCATGGCGGAATAGAAAAATATAATAAAACATATATGCTGACTAAGGCTACTACCTTAAAATCAATATTATTCTTTGGATACCTAGTTACCTTCTCAGTATCAAGCATGAATGAGAAGACTTCTTCATCTACCGTTCCCATCTTGCGTCGGTAGCTTGTCCCTCTAAATCTATTTCGTAGGTTGTAATAAGTAAGAGGTCAGAACAATGTTCTGCTGAATGGAAAATTACATACTTTATCCATAACACTAATTTTATGCTGATTGATTTCTACTTAAGTGTCATGTCTATTATTCACAGCTTACCCGTGTAATTCATCTACGCTTACGATATATGTAACCTTCTCTGATGTATAACTATATATTTTTAAGCGTTGTGCTATCCAAAAGAAAACCCTAACCACTTAATACTTCTTGAATGGGGAGGAGACAGATCCAACGACCATTAATACATTAATCCCGAAGTAGGCCCTCTGTAATGTAATTGCTAGTCAATCGGCCTTTAGCTACAAATCTAATTGGTCGTATTACTAATGCATCTCAACGACTTATCTAAGGGTTAACTAGCCTAGCTCTGACAAACAAACAACTAATTAAATAATGAGGTCTTTGTGTATCACATACGGATTCTACATTAGTAGAAAGTGAAATACGTCTCGGCATAATCCAAGTCTTTGCTAATGACTACTCGGGACCGCTGGTGGTCATAGCTTATATGTCAGTCCTACTACTTAAATACATGTCTATCAACAACACTGACATAGCCTGCCGACCTCCCACAACTGAAATCCTGTATGACTATCCTAATGTAAATCAAGGAAAAATACACATCCTAGTTACTTAATACTTATGTTAGAAATGAAACGGACCCCGTTTTCTTGTTAGGTACTACCGTAGGTTATTTAAGACTTCTTATATAAGGAGGATGCAGACACAACGGTCATTAAATACCTTCCACTTGAAGTAAACCCCTTGACATCCCTAAGTGTACCGAGCCATTTAATACTTCAAATCTGAGGCAAACCCTTGGTATATTTTCCCACACCTATACGCAAACGTATATCCCTTTCCCACTGGTCCTATGGTTGAAGATGTTCCATATCAGTAACACGTATACACAACTGCTAGTAGCCTATAGGTGAATGGCAGACTTCTATTTAGTAACTCTACCGACCTCACATCCCAACCCATTCTAAACCAAACCAATTATCCTAGGTTTAAATATTGGGCTAGGCCCACTAATTCACACTCTTCCTCAACGTATTATTGAGGCTATATAATTTCCTACTATGAAATTATACCACCTCCTAAGTTTATTTAATAGTATTTAATTCACTTATTCGCTGCGAACTATTTCTATTTTATACGCTTATTTCCTATATTCCTTACTTCCTTTTATGTCCCATAAATGTCAATTGCCTGTAATAAATGGTCATTATTATTCAAATTCGACAGTCATTAATGACATTTATTTAGTCATCCAAATTCAACTTATTATGCCTATTTCATTTTCCCCATAATTGCCACATTAAATTTTTTAATCAACCTCATAAACTCATTTATGTCCCCAATTAATTTATGTAACTCCGTATTAACTGCACATTTATTGCCCTACTAATTTTGCAATCGTTATTCAAAATTTTTGAAGTTACTACCTCTTTTCCATCACAACCCCATAATCATATGCTTTACTACGCTATTAATAATTAGTCGTCTTAATTATAACTAATACGGATATCGGTGTATATTAGCTTTATTTGTTATCCTATGCATATTTATATTTTTAATTGGTAGGCGCGTTTGTACGTATATGTATGTGTATATATATATAAATACATATTCCTATTTTCAAACCACTAATTCATATGCTTAGGAATTTCAGAATATATAGTTAAATGTACATTCTGTAAAGACCATTCATTTCCACATTTTAATATATTAGCGCTATCTTTCCTAAAAAGGATTACTGTTATAACTTTCCATAAATTATCCAGAAGTCGGACTTTTGCTCCGTTTGAAATTACAAGGAATTTTCTCTTTTCTTATATTGAAATAGACAATGCAAACTACGGAGGAGAACATCCGTACTTTACACATCTTTTTCCTTTCTGGTATATTCCTTATTATTTCAAACAATGCACTTTTTATACAAAGTTGTGAAATTAGATAATTCATGGAAATTTATACGGAAATATATACAATAAATTGTACCCACAGTGCTTCCAATAAATTAAAATATAGAAATTCACATTCCATATCAAATTAGGGCAATCCAAATTAATACTAACAATTTACAACCCAATTATCATAAATTTGGAATATATCTTGCAATCTTAACCACATTCTACTCTAACAATTAAAGGACTGATTTTCAAATTTCCAGATTATAGTGTAACTACCATACCATTCCAATTACCTAACTTATAGAATATATCGGCGAGATTTCAATTGAATACATTCTTCCTAAGCCTACAACTCAACAAATCTTTTATATGCATAATAATTAAATAAAATTCAACAATATAAATTTCAATGTTATATATAAATCATATAATTTTTCACTCACCTTTCTTGTTTTCCAAATCTGACCTTTAATTGACTCATTTTTCTTTTCAATTCAAAGATATGTGTAACAAGATATATACATATCAATTAGAATTACAGATCTGTGAGGAGATTTAAATTAAGTGGAATATATATTTATAATTACAAAATTTTACCTTTTCGTAGAATCGATTCCCTCCTTCTCTTCTTCTCTTTTATTTTCTGCCATTCCCCGATATATATATATATATATATATATATATGTATATGTATGTATGTATGTATGTATGTATGTATGTACAAAATTTTACCTTTTTGTAGAATCGATTCCCTCCTTCTCTTCTTCTCTTTTATTTTCTGCCATTCCCCGATATATATATATATATATATATGTATATATGTATGTATGTATGTATATGTATGTATGCATGTGTATATGTATAATATTTTATAAGTAATAGAAATAGCGGAGAATGGAAAATGGCAGAACTCTGCTGCTTTGATCAGAAAATATGAAAAGAAAAGTAAAGGGCTAAGCCTGTATTTATAGGTGCTCGAATCAATTGTATCCATTAGATTTAAACTAATTAAATTCGAGTCGTTCGACCAAGGATCGATCCTAGCCACCACTGGTTGTACCGGTCTATTGCTCCCTCTTAAGGGGTCGATCACTAGCGATCGACTGACCCATGGAGGAGGTTGACCGGTGAGGTCCATGCAGTTTTATTATTTATATTCTTTTTAATTCATGTTTAATTATTTTCATTCTGAAAACTTCGAACGCTAATAAATTCTTCTTTTGAACTCTGATTGCAAAACTCCATATATGAAAGTTGCTCAAAAAATCGTCGTGAACACAATGGTGTAAGTTCCGTATCCAAATTCTATCATTTACTCAAATTTTGTTTTTGAGCCTTAGTAATTGTTTATTAACTACCACTAATTTTATAGGGTGTTACATTCTCCCCTTGAAAAAATTTCGTCCTCGAAATTCCTCAAGAATTGGATCATATAACATAGCGTGCAACCATTCTAAACTATCCAATCAATTTGTGTACAACCAATTTTGCAGCCAATTGTGCACAACTGTGTGGTGTATCACAACCACGGTTGTAAAATCCTTTTAGACCTCCGCATAGGCGCTAAGCGAGGTTTACCGCCTAACGGTTTTCCTAGGCCCGCATAAATAAGCTTTACTACCTCATGTAAGAAACAAAACATGTATTTATGCATTGGTTAGGTGTTATTTAAGGTTCTATGCCCCATATAAGCATCAATATGTTAATTTTAGGCGATCTTGCCTCCTTGACAACTCTTAAGCGCATTCAAAATCCCAAAATTCTAATTTACATCAATTGACACTAAATAAAATACTAAAATTTAATCCAAAATACACGAGTTATCAAAAATTCCTAGCTCCGTTTAATCCTCAATCCCCTTCTAAACGATTAATCCTTAATTCGTACTAACCGCTTAGCATCCGCATAGCGATTTTTACAACCTTTATTACAACATATATGATATGTATGCAGAATAATACTAAATCGGTGCTTCTTATATGAATGTATTCTTTTAAAAATATTTTGAAAATATGAGTAAACAACCTATAATACTAGCAATTTTACATGTATGTAAGTTTTCAAAAATAAAAAACCCTTGTTTTCACACAACAGTTTCCACACTCCAACGAGTAAGAGTATGGTTCAACCAATTTTGCATCCAATCTCTACCATATAATACCTAACACATTATCTTTAACGTTCGAATTTTTGAAAATCCAATTTTACTAAATCTATACTCCTATGATGGAAAAGTAATTTAGATAGAAAATTTCATATTTCCATCATTCTTTTGGATACCTATTCCATTGTACTTTGTAACCTTCTCTTTTACCCCCAAATCTTTTTCGACTTTTCCAAGTACAATTTGCATAGGGAGGTTTATTTTTTGATGTTAAAATAGAAATATTTTAAACGAAAGTATTGTTCACTATTAACGAGGTATAGAAATAGAAATTCCAAAGCTTAAATATTTTTTCCTTGTTATTCCCTATGTTTTGAATATTATTACCCTTGTTGAACAGTAAAACACATATTCACTAACATATCAGCTCTCCCTGTTTGCGCCAAAATTGGTCACAAACCCCAGATGTCGTGAAAGCACCAGTGTATGAACACAAATCAACAGTAAATGATCACAGATCACAGATCTAAGTAACGTAGAGGATAAAAAGTGAAGAATGATGAACTTAAAACGGAAAGAAATAGACAAAGACACAAGATTTATAGTGGTTCGGCTATCTCCGGCCTACGTCCACTCCAAAAGTTAATCTTTTATTGATATTCTTCATTGATTGCAACGTAATACAGCAGTAATTTTCGAGTACAAACAATAAAGTTGGATTTAATCTTGATTTTGACAGAGTCTGGACGTTGTTCGATCAAAAGTCCCTTTTCTTTAGGCTCCAGGGTGCTATTTATAGGCGCTCCATGCAAATATCTGGCCCAAACTTCGGGAGACCTCTTCTGGCATGTGAGTGGGCCCACGCGATCGATCCCATGAAGTTTCGACTCGATCCGTGATCGATACGAACGTAATTCGTATCGATCAAGATTTTGTCCAATCGATTCGAAACTTGGTGTGAACATTCTTTAGCTTATACGTAAGCTCCTGTGAAAATTTCATAGCATTTGGACTTGTGGATTAGGAGATATGATCGATACGAGTTAGAGTTTTCTTTAGGCTGTTTCATTCGACTCGATCCTCTTCGCGTCGCTCCTGTTCGTATCGATACATTTTGTATCGATCTGTTCGACTCGATCTCGAGCACGTGTATGCAAGGTGATGTGTCGCGAAATTCCTGGACCGATCCATTTTTTGTGCCAAGTTGACCGAGTCTGATTCGTATCGAACACCGAAGCATTGTTCGTATCGATGTTAGTACTTCTGTTCTGTTCGTATCGATCATGTCGTATTGCATGTTCGTATCGATCGCCGCGACTCCGTTCGCATCGATTGTGGAGTATTGTTCGTATTGACCGGAGTCGTCCCAACTCGATCGATACAAATGACTGATGATGTGATGGATACGAACATTGGTCGCATGATGGATACGAGCTATCGAGGCTTGATGGATACGAACAGTGGTCATCTGATGGGTGCGAATAAGGTTTTCACTTAATCGATTCGAATAGTGCAATTCTGGAGAATCGGCGCGATGACCCTCTGGATGGATTCGAACATATGGACATAAACAGGACATCTCTGGATGGATCGATTCGAACGTGATCGATTCGAAATGATACGTTCCTGATGGATACGAACAACGTATCTTTCTCAACTTGCATCGATCATACCTCGATTATATGAACTCCGATTGACATGAAATTTGAAACGTCATCTTTCATGGCTTTGCTTGTCATGTCTTGTTAATTGTAGCTCATTTTGGCCTCGGACAAAATTCATCGACATCCATAGTGAACCTGTGATGTATAATCGATATCTGGGATGAATAATCATCGATTTTCAGTCAGTTTCTTGATATCTCAGTTTTGCTAAAAAGTGGGATAACATTTTGCCCCTCAAAATATGCCTTTAGGTAAAAGGCGTGTTTTGAATAGCTTCAAATCGAATGCTGTGAGCTCGTGTTTTATTCACAGCTATAGTATCGTCAATCAAGTTTGTGGCTGTTCGAAGCCGAATCAGTATCCATTTCCACTTGCGGAAGTCAGTAATCAAATTCTAAAGCCTCTCCGGACTATTGATGGTCACTCCGGACCGTTGCTAAGTCCATTCCAGACTTAACGATCGAACAGAAAGATCTGGTAGCGCTCCGATGCTACTTTCTATCCCTCGCACTATGGCCCTAGTGAGGGCATATAGCGATGTCTTAGTCCCTCTAGACCGATTATAGCCTCTCCGGGCTCTTGCTGAATCCCATCCTGTCACTCTCTGGTGAAGGGGAAACAACGTCGAGTGAGCCGATCCTGTCGCTCTCCGGCGAAGCGGCAACACCCCCTGCACTCCGGTTCAGTGTCTCTGAACATTAAGCGATGTCTTGGCCTAAATCCTAGGCCGGTCACAGCCACTTCGGGCTCTTATCGAACCCCAATCCAATCACTCTTCGGTGAATGGGGAACAATGTTAAGTGAGTCGATCCTGTCGCTCTCCGACGAAGCAACTCATTTCCTGCACTCCGGACCCTACCTCTCCGGGTAGGGTCATAAAGCGATCATTTTCAAGCTGGTTTTCAATATTCATTCTTTAACTCTCCGGCAAAGGTTTATTTCAAGAAATTCAAGTTCATTTATTAAATTCAAGTTCCGGATGTTCAATCTCAAACAACTGGAAAAACTAGGCATTGCCTCTCTGGGCAGAGCGGTTACCATCTCAGAGCATGCCTGGGGATCTCTCCGGTTCCCGTACATGTGTAAGTGGAATAGCCATTTTATTTTGAAATCAAATCTAAGGAATCTAATCGACCAAAGTCCAAATCTTGAACTTGGCCCTTGCCATCATAATCAATTGATGACGAGTCGTGATCCTGATCCAGGATTAGTCCTGTTAGGTGGAGGCAGTAGTTGCTCAGGTCCTACGGCCGTTGTTCGATCTCTGGTGTATTGTGGCAATCTACCACTTCTGGCATGCTCCTCCACCTCATCTTTCAGATGGCAACATTCGTCGGTTGTATGCCCTTTCAGCTCATGGAATAGGCAGTACTTTCCACTTCTACGTTCCCATTCTGTGGGATCTCTCCTGGGTGGTTTTCGATAGGGGAGCTGCCCTCGAGTCTCCGTGTATGTTCGTTCCAGGCTCACCGTCAAGTCTGTGTACTGTCTGAATCTGGGTTCTCGGAATTTATTCCGTTTATCAGGACCATCGTATCTGTCGTCCTGCTTTCGCTTTCCTTTGTCTACTTCAGACTGTTCTTTGGAGGTTCCTTCGCCTTGCACAACGTTTGCTTCTCGCCTCTCGGCGCGTGAATCTTCTAGCCAAATGAATCTTTCAGCCTCATGATAGAATTCTCCAAGATCTTGTGGTGGATCCCTTGCCAAAGAATCCTTAAACTCTGTGCCTTCAGCAACTCCGGCTACCGCCGCCATCAAAATCATCGATTGATCCGGGCGATCCACTGAAGCCACCGTCGCATTGAATCATAGTAAAAAATCTCTTATGGACTCTCCGGTCCTTTGCTTTATCGAAGCTAAGGTCATCACACTCTTGGGTCGCGTCACGTGGACCCTAAACTGTCTCATGAAGCATTCCACTAGCTCACCCCACGTTCTGATAGATCCATTCTCCAGCTGTCTAAACCAAAGCACAGCCAAATCTGATAAGAATAAAGGGAAACATCGTGCCATCACTTCCTCGGATGCTTTCAGCACTTCCATATGTCTGATATATCTGGTAATATGCATGGTCAGGTCCAACTTTCCATCATAAGGTTCCAGCATGGGTAGCTTGAATTTGGAGGATTTCTTGCATTTTTGATATTCGGAGTGAACGGACTCCGACTAACTTCCTCTAATCCTCCGCTTGACAATCCTCCTCTCATAATTCGACGCACTAGTCCAGCCATTCTTTCGTCTCCATCCAGGGGTTGTCCCCTCAGCATGCTTCTATCCTGCCCCTTGGGTCTCGTAGGGTATTCTGGGTAATATTCTTCATGTGGCTCATTCATGTTGGGGTTGACTCTAGCCTACTGAGCTCCATCCGTGGGTCTTCCAATGTCAAATCCCGAGGGTCTGCCCCCAGGTCCTTATTGATTGCCTTCAGGTTCTTTGTTCTGATCTTCGATCTGACCTCCATTGGTCTCTAGGGCTCTAGCTCCTTGTCCTACATTCGCAGTCACCGTAGTCGGTCCAGAGTTATGTTTCGGCCGCTCTCATTTGCTCAAAGAAGCTTTGCATCATATCCTGTTGACTCTTCAATAATCTTTCATGTATTGAATCCGCCATAGCCTCCATTTCATCCCTGGTAATGTAGATCGAAGCTGGTCCTTCTCCAGCTCCGGAGGACACCTCTAGGCTTCCCCCTTTTTGGCTTCTCTCGGCCCTTTGTCTTCTACTTGTTTATCGCGTCATTGTCTCTCAAATCTGAATCCTTCAAGCTTTCAAATCTGAATTCCAAATCAGGTATAGCGGGTGCTAGTTGTTCTCAGTGAAAGCACCAAAGTGTTTGCGCCAAAATTGGTCACAAACCCCGGATTTCAAGAAAGCACCAATGTATGAACACAAATCAGCAGTAAATGATCACATATCACAGATCTAAGTAATGTAGAGGATAAAAAGTGAAGAATGATGAACTTAAAATGGAAAGAAATAGACAGAGACACAAGATTTATAGTGGTTTGGCTATCTCCGGCCTACGTCCACTCCAAAAGTTAACCTTTTATTGATATTCTTCACTGATTGCACCGGATTACAGCAGTAATTTTCGAGTACAAACAATAAAGTTGGATTTAATCTTGATTTTGACAGAGTCTGGACGTTGTTCGATCAAAAGTCCCTTTTCTGTAGGCTCCAGGGTGCTATTTATAGGCGCTCCATGCAAATATCTGGCTCAAACTTCGGGAGACCTCTTCTGGCACGTGAGTGGGCCCACGCGATCGATCCCATGAAGTTTCGACTCGATCCGTGATCGATACAAACGTAATTCGTATCGATCAAGGTTTTGTCCAATCGAGTCGAAACTTGGTGTGAACATTATTTAGCTTGTACGTAAGCTCCTGTGAAAATTTCATAGCATTTAGATTTGTGGATTAGGAGATATGATCGATACGAGTTGGAGTTTTCTTTAGGCTGTTTCATTCGATTCGATCCTCTTCGCGTCGCTCCTGTTCGTATCGATACATTTCGTATCGATCTGTTCGACTCGATCTCAAGCACGTGTATGCAAGGTGACGTGTCATGAAATTCCTGGATCGATCCAATTTTTGTGCCGAGTTGACCGAGTCTGATTCATATCGAACACCGAAGCATTGTTCGTATCGATGTTAGTACTTCTGTTCTGTTCGTATCGATCATGTCGTATTGCCTGTTCATATCGATCGCCGCGACTCTGTTTGCATCGATTGTGGAGTATTGTTCGTATCGACCGGAGTCGTCCCAACTCGATCGATACGAACAACTGATGATGTGATGGATACGAACAGTGGTCGCATGATGGATACGAGCTATCGAGGCTTGATGGATACGAACAGTGGTCACCTGATGGGTGCGAATAAGGTTTTCACTTAATCGATTCGAATAGTGCAATTCTAGAGAATCGGTGCGATGACCCTATGGATGGATTCGAACATATGGACACGAACATGACATCTCTGGATGGATCGATTCGAACGTGATCGATTCGAACGTGATCGATTCGAAATGATACATTCCTGATGGATACGAACATCGTATCTTTCTCAACTTGCATCGATCATACCTCGATCATATGAACTCCGATTGACATGAAATTTGAAACGTCATCTTTCATGGCTTTGCTTGTCATGTCTTGTCAGTTGTAGCTCATTCCAGACTCGGACAAAATTCATCGACATCCATAGTGAACCTGTGATGTATAATCGATATCTGGGATGAATAATCATCGATTTTCAGTCAGTTTCTTGATATCTCAGTTTTGCTAAAAAGTGGGATAACACTTCCTATGCTAACATATGGCATTCGAAAACCAAAAAATTTCTCATTTTTCGTAAAAAAAAGAAAAAACTTTTTCCCCTTACAATCAAACTTGCAAAATAGTTTGAAGATTAAATCTTCAAAAGCATTCAAATAATTTTTCAAAAGCATTTAAACACAACTTTTTAAAAACATTTAAACACAACTTTCCAAAAGCATTTGAGCACAAATTTTCAAAACATTTGCCTCTTCATCTTTAAAGCAAATCAGATCATATCTTAGCATAATCGGGACTCAATCATTGAGTTAATGCATGGATTGAACCTAGCATTGTGCAGTTAACCTTGGATCTGGAAAACCTTTCCTTGTGCTTCAAAACAACAAACAACACATAAGCATATTTATAAATTTTAGCTTTTAAGGCATAGGGATAGTGACACGTGGTTTCGCAGCAACCCTTCCCTGTTCTTCACTTGCTAAAATTTACTTTTCCCCAAATTCAAAAGTTTTTGGATTAAAACTTTCTTTATTTCTACCTACTAATTTAATTTCTTAATTTGTTTTATAAACTTACAGTCTTACCTTACACTCAATGCTAGTTAAGTGTCCTTATGAGATTTCCTTATTTACATGTTTCCCAATATATATAGCGATCAGAACTCATCTAGAAAATCAACATAGTAATAAAATAGGAACATATCTCATATTATATCATACGCGTTTCCAATATCCTAAGGGGGACAATTAACAATTACAATCCAAACATCCTAAAAGAAACAATTGCTAGAAGTTGCCCTTCAACATCAACTATTGTTAATGATGTTGTGGCCCTATCACTCCTTACTCAATTAAGATGGACATTTCCGGTATGCTATTCTACTGTGACCCACATGCCTTAAATCGCCTTCTTGGCTTCTAATAATTACGGACCATCCATTACATCAATTATTTCACCCGATTATGGGATAAATTGTTTATTCCCATTCCGCGGTGGGTAAGAAATATAAAGCATGCACATTTAGAATAACTCATCAGAAAATTGGCTTAGTGGAATAACTTTCCTACCACATATCTTACCTTCTTTAACCTTAAGTCACTCAACATCCTTTATGTGTGTTTTCTATCTCATTACTCTCTTCTCCAATCATACTACTATTCTCTTTCAATCAAAATCATTGATAGTCTTCTCAAACTTTGACGTTTACCTTCTTTATCCTTGATCTTTCATGCGAGTATATCCTAGGAGTAGGAAAAATGTACTTGACATTATTCCCCATTCCTTTGAGGGTTCTTCTTATGGCTTTCACACACCTCTAATAAAATATTCTTAGGTTCATGCCAATATTCCTTAATATTCAATGGGGATTCCTTATTGCTACCCTACAAGCATTCTTAGCTATTTTATTCATAGCCTTGACCTTTACCCCGTCTTAACAAGGCAGTCATCCATATCTACTGTATATTAAAATTTTGTTTGGTTTTTCACTCTTTTTAAAAATAAAATTTAATGGCGAGGAAGTACTTAATCCAAAACTTTTACTTTGAAAATATAGACTTTGAAATATTTTTCAAAATTTGCTTAGTTTCCAAAAGGTGCTATGAAAGTTTCGTATTCTAACCAACTTTCCCTTTTTTAGGACTTCCTATAATAAAGACTTAGTTCTTTAAAAGTAGGATTTTTAACTCAAAATAGTTATCATGTTTGCATCCAAAAACTCAATAGTCATACCAAACCATTTTTCAAAAACTACTTCTATAACTTTAAACAATGAAAATTTAGAGTAGACAATGATAACTTCCATCCTATTATTTTCCTACTACTCATGCTATTTCCACTTTCAACCTGACCAGATATTATAATACCACACAAGGTGAACTTTTAAAAGATATGCACAATTGTTGCATATATTTATGGAAATTATCCATTTTCCTATGCTTTACCTTACATCCCTTACATTGTTCCTAACTAGATTACTAATACTATTCTAATATGAATTCCTAACGTTGTTCCTATTTAAATTTTCTAGTGTCGTTACTATTTATATTTCTCCTACCTAAATGGCTTCTACTTACATAACTCTTTTCCTCTTTTATTGTTTTTTTCCTCGTTGACTTATTGCAGTGTGTTCGCCTTTTGCTTTAGCCACTGTACTTTCCTTCATTAACACAAAAAGAAATATGTATAAATCTATTTCAGTTGTTTTCCTCCATGTTTTCCTCATATAGGAATATTCTTCTATCTTTGTTATCGGGCATCCTTCCCCTTTTATTCTCTTTACCACGTTTCAATCAAGTACCATTTTCATTTATCCACCCCTTAAAAACAATAAAAAAATAACTTCTAAATTTACAAAAATAGGAAAAATCATCAAGCCAAACATGCACTCTCTTTTCCCTTCATAACAAAAACGAAAAACCCCTTTTACCAAAAACCTTTTAAATAAAGTTTTTTTACCCGACCAATTTTAAACTTCGCTAGTTATCTAAAAAACTACTTAAATTTTATTGACTTTTTTAAAGTAACAACTTCTCAATGATAGGGTCTTTTTTAAAAAAATAATCATTTGAAAAACCATTCAAAACATTTTAAGAAATTTTCAAAATCTTTTTGTCAAATTATTCCAGATGAGGTCGGACTCAGAAATGGACTTTTATTCATCCTTTCTTTTGGACTTTCCTTCTTTTCTATTCATTCTTAACTCATCTTCGTCAAAAAATCCAACCGTCATCTTGTGGTAATTAATACACACCTTCTTTTGGATGCTTGCAACATATAGGTTTTTGCTTTCCATTTGTTTGGATGAAATGTGTATCTTTAATCGACAATCCAGCAAAATCCACAATCATAGGACAGTCCAAGTCTAACAAAGAAGTCAGGTACCATTCAACTTCAAGAATCCTTTTATATATCGCACTCATGCTCTTCTTGGTCAAACGCCTAGCGATACGACCTATACTCCATTGGTTAATCGAGATAGGTGTATAAATTTATCTCTATTTATTGTTCCAACTCATAGTTGCCTCATCATTCTTTTTAGAGTCTACATCTATATTCAGAATTCATAGAGTTTAGCATATAATACATACATACATATACATACATACATATACATATACATATACATATACATATACATATACATACATACACGCATATATATATATATATATATTGTTTCCTGGAGATTTGACCAGGCAACTGAGTACTCGGCGTACAGGACGACTCGGTGTCAACTAACGATCGGCATCTCATAGTACTCGGCGTAGTACTCAGCGTCTCATAGTACTCGGCGTAGTACACAGCATCCATGGTACTCGGCATCCATGGTACCCGTCATCAAGGAGTACTCGGCGTAGTACTCGGCATCCAGTGGTACTCGACGTTAGAAGACGTTCGGCGTATATAACTACTCTACATGGCAGCATCGTTCGGCCAAAGAATCGTTCGGCTAAGAAGCATCGTTCAGCCAGAAGGCACGTTCGGCTTCGACTGACAACTGTTCTGCACTTCCCACCCATCAAACGTACCGTTCGGCATTGAGAAGGTGGTTCGGCGTCAACGTGTTCGGTCTACTTGGTTCGGCATACAGCGACCACTACACTTGGGCTAGAGTGTTCGGCCACCAAGCCCACCTGGGAAGTCCAGCCCATATTTGTCTATAAATAGAGGGGCAGGGTCACAGTGAAAATGGACCTTTTTTGGGAGAACAATGGGGAGACTTTTCCATTTTTTATACTCTCCTCTTTTTAACTCAAACTTGTATTCAAGTCATTAATATATGGATTGTATCTGTATTCAACTACTTATGAAAGAAATAAAGATCAAAACTCAAAGTGGATGTAGGCAGTTACGCTGAACCACTATAAATCCGGTGTTCTTACTTTCTGCATTTAAATTAGCATATTCTTCCTTGTTTAATTTAACTTCATCACTTACATCTCTACCCAATCTTTTTCAATGAGGTTGACCAATTTTGGTGCTAACACTTTGGTGCTTTCACTGAGAATTGAATTCTCAGCTTGATTGGATCTCATCGTCTACTAGTGGATTTCCATATTCGCGAGATAGATCCAGTTGTTTACTAGAAAACTTCCTATTCTACTCAGATTTGAAAGAAATCTAAAGGAAGTTGATGGATTCACTGATGTACGCAAGATCTGGGGATTGGACGTTGAAGTCTGCACTCAAGTTGAATGAAGGCAGACCCTCCTCTGAAGGCAATTCGGCCGATCACTACAGAAAAGGCTTATGCCGATCACCTCAGAAAAGGCTTATGCCGATCGCCCCAGAAAAGGCGTATGCCGAGCGCCTCAGAAAAGGTGTATGCCGAACGCTCCAGAAAAGGGGTAGGCCGAACGCTCTTCCAGGCCGAACATACCTCTAGGCCGAACGCTCTTCTAGGCCGAACCATACCTCCAGGCCGAGCGACATCCGAATGCCGATCCATACCTCCAGGCCGAGCGACATCCGAATGCCGATCCATACCTCCAGGCCGAACCATACCCCCAGGCCGAGCGACATTCGAGTGCCGATCCATACCTCCAGGCCGAACCATACCTCCAGGCCGAGCGACATCCGAATGCCGATCCATACCTCCAGGCCGATCCATACCTCCAGGCTGATCCATACCTCTATCCCGATCCATACCTCCAGGCCGAGTGACATCAGGATGCCGAATGTTCCTGAATGCCGAGTGCTCTCTAATGTCGAACTTTCCTGAATGTCGAGCGCCCTCTAATGCCGAACGCTCCTGAGTGCCGGGCGTTCCTGAATGCCGAACAGTGTTGAATGCCGAACAGTGTTGAATGCCGAACAAATTTGGATGTCGAACAATCTTATATGCCGAGCAACTTTGTCATGCCGAACGGCCCTCAATGCCGATCGAAATTTAAGTTACACCGGTCTCTTATACGAACCCTATTTTCAAAAAAAACTATTTTTGGGTACGACCCAAATTTCCAAAAAAGAGGCTAAAAAAAAATTTCGGGGGGAAAACCCCCCGAACCCTAGCCGCAGCGCAGTGCCTCCGGATGGTGAGTTCAAAACTCAACTTAATAAAGGAACATTCTATCCACTTCCCTGGCATCCCATGATCGACCAGGGCATAGAGGATCTAGCGGCAGCTTATGAACGACATCAAGTGAACGGACAAGCAAACGATATTCAAACGGTACTCCCAAAGGTTGGAGAACATAGATGATGTGACTCTAGCAAATGTCAAGATGGCTCCAAGCAAACCAATGCTCTAAGCAATTTATTCCAAATGCTAACAAGGGTATCATACTGATCGCGTTTGAGGAAAGTCGACCTCCAGATATATTTTGGCAGCTAGTTAGCTAAAGAGCCTCCTACGACTATGGATCGTTTCTTTTACAAAATGAATCAGAACTAAAGTGAGGAGGAGTGGAGCAGACTAAGAAAAATAACAATGAAGGCCCATTGGCTAAGGATGTAGATCCCAGTAGCCGAAACAAGACTTCAGAATTCAGCTCATATGCTCTTTGGAAAGATTCAATTGACAACCTCTACTTGAAGACTCACGACTCGGAGTGGTACTGGAAACCAACCTCAAGAGAGTACACCAAGGTCTAAAGAAAATCAAGGGAATGTTGTATATTCCCAGATGATCACTGATCCTAACACGGGCGATTACAAACACCTCTGAGGTGTGATCGAAAAGATGACCTAGAAAGGAAAGCTTCAATAGTATGTACAAGTCCTGCAGAATGGAGGGCAGCGAATATCCGATGCCTATTAATAAAGGGCTATGATTATCAATTGGACGGTTGACGGCCGACATCCCTTTGAATGGAGCCAAGGGCGGAGTCGAATAGCGAGCACATGATGCTGCTTCACATATCAATGAGATTTACCATAATCTTCTTTGAATTATTTCCATTTCCATCTCTATTTCAATTGTTCTATGAACTACGACTAGCTTGAACTAAACTACTTTCAAAACGATGCAGGTGACCAGGTACTCAGATTTGGTTGCCAACCAATCTACGCAGACCATGATCGGACGTGTGGAGTTACATCTGGACGAGCATAATTCTATCGCTCGTCATCAACCATATGCCTTTGATTTGGGGCTATGGGTTAAATACAATGTACAACATCATGATGCACGGAGAGCTGAATTCCATCCTGCAAGTGGAATTTATTCAAGTAGAGAGCGGCCGCGATACGGCCGGCCACTCGCTAAGTGAAACTCGAGCTCGGGGGCAAGCCATCACATCAAGGCTAAAAATGGGTTGATACACGACGATCCTTCGCACAACTCCATACTCCCAGAGTGCGAGACGGAGTATAAACATCTACTTAACTCCGTACTCCCAGAGTGCGAGACGGAGTATAAACATTAATCAACTCCGTACTCCCAGAGTGCGAGATGGAGTATAAACATTAATCAACTCCGTACTCCAGAGTGCGAGACGGAGTATAAACATTAATCAACTCCGTACTCCCAGAGTGCGAGACGGAGTATAAACATTAATCAACTCTGTACTCCCAGAGTGCGAGACGGAGTATAAACATTAATCAACTCCGTACTCCCAGAGTGCGAGACGGAGTATAAACATTAATCAACTCCGTACTCCCAGAGTGCGAGATGGAGTATAAACATTAATCAACTCTGTACTCCCAGAGTGCGAGACGGAGTATAAACATTAATCAACTCCGTACTCCCAGAGTGCGAGACGGAGTATAAACATTAATCAACTCCGTACTCCCAGAGTGCGAGACGGAGTATAAACATTAATCAACTCCGTATTTCCAGAGTGCGAGACGGAGTATAAAAATCTACTCAACTCCGTACTCCCAAAGTGCGAGACGGAGTATAAACATACATCAACTCCATAGTCATCCCCAAAACTGGGGGCAGAACCAAAGCAAAGCACGTTAGTTGAACATTTGTCTAAAAGAAGATTGCAACGAAACGATTAAAAGACGACTGTCAAGCAATCAACTGAACAGAAATATTCAGCATGAAAGACTGCGGTTTTTCAAAGCACGTCATGTTTACACAAGACGTCCTTTGGGGGGCAAATGTTATCCCGCCTTTTGGCAAGGCCGTGACACCAAGAACTTGATTAGAAACCAGTGACAGTTCGTCTTGGAGATCGGTTACACAAAGGCTCATTATTGATATCGATGGATTTTGTCCGAGTCTGGATCGAGCCACGATTAACAAGACATAACAATCAAAGCCAGGGAAGCCAACTTTCCAAGTTTCAAGACGATCCGAGTTCGTATGCTCAACTTATGATCGATTCGAACAACCGACCATCCATCCATCGACCTCCACGTTTGACTCGGAGACCTGAGTAAGGCTTGGAATGGGTATGGCCTGATCATCCACTCAAATCGAGTCATAGAACAAAGTTCGACAAAATAACAGATGCCCTTCCTGAAACTCAGTGGCGCCAGGATCTGTCTAGAGTGGACGTGATTTGATCATCTACACATCAAATCCTACCCTGAACACGAAAGGTTGTTCGAAAGCCCAACTTGAAGTAGCTATGGTAGACTGCCTACTCGCTAACCATCGCTCTCAATACATGGACGCGACTGCACCGTGAAACATATGCAACTTACTTTGTCTACCCAGTAATCCATCATCCTTGCTTTCTGGAAAGAGATACGAAGCAAATTGTGCGAGACTTGATTATCCAACCCCAGCATGGATGTAATCCAACCATCTGTCATATACCTCCTTCCTTGACTTGATTGGAAGAGCTATAATCACCAAGCGGACGAGAATCGATCATCCATTTTTCAAATTCCGTCCCTCATCCTAGGGGGTAGAATCCCATCCCGCGAGCAAACGTGGTTCGATTGTTCATTCGACGACATTAGCCTCGATACAGTAGATGAATACAAATTAAAGAGTGGAAATACGACTGCTCTCAACTTAAACCTCCAAGTCCCCAGAGTGCGGACTGGAGTACTCTAAGTCCCCAGAGCGCGGACTGGAGTATAAACGACTAAAACCTCCAAGTCCCCAGAGTGCGGACTGGAGTACTCTAAGTCCCTAGAGCGCGGACTAGAGTATAAACGACTAAAACCTCCAAGTCCCCAGAGTGCGGACTGGAGTACTCTAAGTCCCAGAGCGCGGACTAGAGTATAAACGACTAAAACCTCCAAGTCCCCAGAGTGCGGACTGGAGTACTCTAAGTCCCCAGAGCGCGGACTAGAGTATAAACGACTTAAACCTCCAAGTCCCCAGAGTGCGGACTGGAGTACTCTAAGTCCTCAGAGCGCGGGCTGGAGTATAAACGACTAAAACCTCCAAGTCCCCAGAGTGCGGATTGGAGTACTCTAAGTCCCCAGAGCGCGGACTAGAGTATAAACGACTAAAACCACCAAGTCCCCAGAGTGCGGATTGGAGTACTCTAAGTCCCCAGAGCGCAGACTAGAGTATAAACGACTTAAACCTCCAAGTCCCCAGAGTGCGGACTGGAGTACTCTAAGTCCCCAGAGCGCGGACTAGAGTATAAATGACTAAAACCTCCAAGTCCCCAGAGTGCGGACTGGAGTACTCTAAGTCCCCAAAGCACGGACTAGAGTATAAACGACTTAAACCTCCAAGTCCCCAGAGTGCGGACTGGAGTACTCTAAGTCCCCAGAGCGTGGACTAGAGTATAAACGACTAAAACCTCCAAGTCCCCAGAGTGCGGACTGGAGGACTCTAAGTCCCCAGAGCGCGGACTAGAGTATAAACGACTTAAACCTCCAAGTCCCCATAGTGCGGACTGGAGCACTCTAAGTCCCCAGAGCGCGGACTAGAGTATAAATGACTTAAACCTCCAAGTCCCCAGAGCGTGGACTAGAGTACTCTAAGTCCCCAGAGCGCGGACTAGAGTATAAATGACTTAAACCTCCAAGTCCCCAGAGTGCGGACTAGAGTACTCTAAGTCCCCAGAGCACGGACTGGAGTATAAACGACTAAAACCTCCAAGTCCCCAGAGTGCGGATTGGAGTACTCTAAGTCCCCAGAGCGTGGACTCGAATATAAGCGAATCGGATCTCCAAGTTCCCTGAATATGAACTATGACACAAATGACTTGAATTTGTCAAATCCCTGACATACGGGCTAGAAAGTATTCTAAGTGCTCGAAGCACAGAATGGAAGTTCAACGACTCCCGAAGAGTTTCCGAGTTATGTGAAGATGGACTGAGAAGTCTATGTTACTCACAACTGCTTGGATTAAAATCACAATCACAAAGAAAACTGAACAATAAGAGTCTTTTGTAAGACAGAAAAAGGAACTAAACCTTATTCAGAAATGAGTTTCTATTACAACCCCTCCAACGTTCAGAGTCGACATTCTATTTACAAGGACTAAGAAAATAGATGAAAATAATTACATGACTTAAACTAACTCTCGTTGAACGAGGATAGTAATCACTTCTTGTGCTTCTTCAACTTCTCCTCTCCAGAGCATTTACCCTTGGTACTCTTCTTTGATAGAGGGGTAGCAACTGAAGGAGCATAGGGGCCTTCCATGGGCTTGGACCTACCAGGAAGGATGACCTTCAATGGCTTGTTCAAAGGATCGTCCAAGTCCACAACTCGGGGCTCTACTTTGACCTTGACCGTCTCCTCCTTCTCTTTCCCGAGCCGCTCCTCCATGCTCAATTTGGATGTGTGCTCAGAGGCGCCTGTAATTTCTACTTCATAACCCCCATCGGTAGGAGAGGAGGTTTCAGACTTGTCTTCATCAAGCGCTCTGATCACCTGAGCGTCTGAACCAGGAGCCTCCCCTGCGTGAGTGGCTTCACTTGTTTTCTCCCCCACTTCCTTGGCGACATCGCTCCTCGGAGTGGGCTCAGGGTCAGAACGGCCTGCACCAAATCGTGGAAAACAAGCATTAGAATGTAATAGTCCTATATAAAGACTAACGACTTTCGAAATCTTAAAGAGAATCTTAAAGAGAAGGATTATCTACCAGGTTTAGGCAAACTCTCAGCCATCCGGGAGGTCTCACCCTCTGGAACGGGAGACAGAATGCGGACTAAAGTACTCTAAGTCCCTGAGTGCGGACTAGAGTATAAATGACTCAAAAACCTCTACGTCCCCAGAGTGCAGACTACAGTACTCTTAGTCCCCAGAGCATGGACTAGATTATAGATGGCTTCAGAAAAATCCCTAAATCCCAGAAGCGGACCAGATTACTCTAAGTTCCCAGAGTGCGAACTAGAGTATAAATGAGTCGACGAAAATCTCTGCGTCTCGAACTGTGGACTAAAGCATAAACCGTTCGACAAGTCTCTAAGTCCCCGGGGCGTGGACCGAAGCATGAACACAAATTGGGCGCGAGTCAACCAGGAGAAGTATGAAACTGGATGAGCAAAACCCGACTGCATTTGTAGCCAACTTTACCCCGAGATCTGATTACAGAGCATGAACCAAAGTGGACGTGGATGACCATCCACTGTCCAAATTACGCCCTGAAACTTACGTGGCATCGAAGTATTCCTCTTGGAATGAAAAACCACGATAAAATCCAAGATAAGCGAGACCTAGTCTCCCATCGACTGACATGATCCCACGATCCAACGGGAAAGAGAGTAAAGCTAAAGTGGGCGTGGCTGGCCTTCCTACTTATCGGTATATGCCCCAGACCTGGGGGCACGAGCGAGAAGCAAGATGAATGTGAACCGACTATTCACCAATCACCTCTATGTCTTTGGAGTTTAGGTGAAAACATAAACATAGCTAGGATGAGACTCAACCGTCCATGCAGTACATTTATCAACCCGAGACTGGGAGAAGACGCATGGTCATCCAAGAACTGGCTACGATAGCTCAATATTAAAACTTATATATAGTGCTTACAGCTACTCAAGGCAACACCGAAAGGATGCCTAGAGATAGAATCATTAAATCGATGCCAAAGCTTGTGGGCAACTGACTGTCACTCCAACCCGAAGGTCGAGTGAAGGATCATGAATGAATTGAATAGAAAATGCGTTACTCGAATATACAAGCAAATTCAAACTCATAGCAAGATCCAGCTATGTAGTTGCACGCAACTCGAAGCTGGCCCCTACTCGACATTTCCTTCAACGAGCTTTTAAGCCTGATCTTTGGCCATTTGCAGATAATCAATTAGAGCCTTCAGAGCCCTTCATTATTTGACTTAACAACTCATGACAAGACTCTAGGATTCGACCAGAGTAACCATCAACATTGCCAGTCCCAACCATATTTCACATTGAATGTTATGCAAAATAGTTACATCTTTACTCAAAGAATCTGGGATGGCACCTGCTAAGATGACGGTCGACATTACAACTAGCCATGGCGACCCTTTCCGGGTGCTGAATATCGGATCACAGCTCAGTGCAGTGATGATAGAAGAATTAGTTGGATTTTTCTGAATAAATGATGATATATTCCCTTGGACCCATTCTGACATGCATATGTGATTTCATTAACTATCGCGAGCCATGCATTGGATATCAGCCCGAAGCTACAAAAGCTAGAACAATCTCTATTGATTTCTTCATGAAAGCTCCACTCTTACTTTTAGGCTCACCCCATCAACGCCTATGCCCACCAGCCGTTGCGACAGGGCATATGATGACCTGAGACGTCTGAAAGACTATTTAAATAGAATATCGAACTAAGCTAATTCGATATCACTTATTTCCCACGAAGGGCTATCCAAGGACGGAAATTAGCAGACCTCACACCCAAATTCACTACCTCAGATGACTATTCAAAGAGTAGTAGAGAACCAACCATAAGATGGAAAATATACGCGGATGGAGCACCCAATGATCATTGTTATGGCATAGGAATCATGATAATGACTCCTGAGGAACGATCAATCTGCTATGTCCTAAAACTCGATTTACCTGTAACAAACAACGATGCTTAGTATGAAGCCTTGACTGCCAGCCTCAAATCTGCTAGAGGATTTGAAGTGAAAACTTTACATATCTTTTGTGATTTTTGATTGGTAGTATACAAATTTAAGGAAGTTGATCTTGCTAGGGGGCATTGTCTTGCTCCTTATCTCGGCCAAGTCCAAGAGCTACTAACCAACTTCACGTATTACATCATTACACACGAACTCAGTGAACAAAATGAAAAGGTGTCATGGTTGACTCCTATCAAAGACTATCTACAATAAAGAATTCTTATTGAACGGAGGAATGGAAAACGACAGATCCTCCTCAAAGCTTCACGCCAAATCATCTAAGAATAAGTCGTGTGTCAAAAGGAGTTTATCCATCCCCACGCTTCGGCATATCGCCCATGATGATATCTTGAGCAAAGTCTATGAAGAAGAACGCGGTAATAACATCAGGGGGAAAACCATGATAAAGAAGATACTCTGCTACAGGTATTACTAGCCAACTATCAACCCAGAAGCGGTTGATCATGCTAGACAATGTGACGAGTGCAAGATGTTTGCAAAAAATCCGAGAACCCCGCCGATGGAAATTAGTCAAATGGCTAGTTCATAGCCGTTTGCCACTTGGGGGCACTGAAATCATCTTCTTGTCGATCCTCAAGATGGTGCGAAATACACCACCATAGCAGTTGATTATGTCACCAAATGGGCAGATGAAGAACTCTAACCATGACCAAGATGAAGAAAATAATCAACTTCTTTATCCGTAACGTCATCTGTCCTTATGACCTTCCATGATCCATTATAACTGCAAATGGACAGGTTGAAGCTGTGAACCAAATCATAGAGTCTGTACTAAAGAGAGGTTTGGAAAACTCCTCAAGTGGCTGATTGCAACCCTTATTTCACAGAAAATACAAACAAGGAATCACGATTGAATTGCAATTAAACTAGACAGAGTTGGTGACGACTTATGAGCATATAAAACGCATCCGAGAGCCAATGGCAAGAACATGTACCCGAACGTGCATGTGTACATCTTTAAAAGTTCGACTTCTTGAAATCAACAGAAATTGAATTCTCACTAAGGGTTATTAAGAAAAGACTAGATCAGATAGCCGAAGCTTATTAGCTCTGCAGAATCAGTCATGTATGGCCACTAATGAACCACAACCCTGTATTTATAATATTGGGAATCGACTAAGCATCACGATGACCAAAGAAGGATACAACACCTTGGGAGGATAAATTGGAGGATAATGACTATTCAAGAAACATGGTGGATTTCTTTCTGAAGACAAGGAATACTCGCTGATTCAAAGCATGTTGTGTTGCTTCACACGACACACTTTGGGGGGCAAGTGTTTCCTCGAGATTTGACCAGGCAACTGAGTACTCGGCGTACAGGACGACTCGGTGTCAACTAGCGATCGGCATCTTGTAGTACTCGGCGTAGTACTCAACGTCTCATAGTACTCGGCGTAGTACACAGCATCCATGGTACTCGGCATCCATGGTACCCATCATCAAGGAGTACTCGGCATCCAGTGGTACTCGGCGTTAGAAGACGTTCGGAGTATATAACTACTCTACATGGCAGCATCGTTCGGCCAAAGGATCGTTCGGCTAAGAAGCATTGTTCAGCCAGAAGGCACGTTCGGCTTCGACTGACAACTGTTCTGCACTTCCCACCCATCAAACGTACCGTTCGGCATTGAGAAGGTGGTTCGGCGTCAACGTGTTCGGTCTACTTGGTTCGGCATACAGCGACCACTACACTTGGGCTAGAGTGTTCGGCCACCAAGCCCACTTGGGAAGTCCAGCCCATATTTGTCTATAAATAGAGGGGCAGGGTCACAGTGAAAATGGACCTTTTTTGGGAGAACAATGGGGAGACTCTGCCATTTTTTATACTCTCCTCTTTTTAACTCAAACTTGTATTCAAGTCATTAATATATGGATTGTATCTGTATTCAACTACTTATGAAAGAAATAAAGATCAAAACTCAAAGTGGATGTAGGCAGTTACGCTGAACCACTATAAATCCGGTGTTCTTACTTTCTGCATTTAAATTAGCATATTCTTCCTTGTTTAATTTAACTTCATCACTTACATCTCTACACAATCTTTTTCAATGAGGTTAGTGACCAATTTTGGTGCTAACATATATATATATATATATATATGTATGTAAATATAAAAATCTATTCTCTTAGCGTATCATAATTCCTATGATTGACTAACCTAAGCTCTGATACCAAATATAACAACCCGCACCTTAATGGGCTCGAATTTCGACTAAACCGAAACCCAAGTCCACTAAGGTATGGATTTTTGGTTTTGGTAACCTGTAATAAACATAAGTATATCAAAGAGCTATCAATATAAACTCATGGTGAAATAGAAAAATATAATAGAATATATATAATGACTAAGGCTACTACCTCGGAATCAATATTATTCCAAGATATCTAGTCGCCTTGTCAATGCTGAGCATGAATGAGAAGACTTGTTCATCTACCATTCCCACCTTACGCGAGTAGCTGTCCCTCTAAATTTATCATGTAGGTTGTAATAAGGGGGGGGGGGTCATAACAATGTTCTGGTGACTGGAAAATTACATACTTTACCTATAACACTAATTTATGCCGATTGAATTCTATTTAAGTGCCATGTTTATTATTCATGGTTTATCTATGTAATTCCATCTACGTGTATGATATATCTAATCTTCTCCGAGGTATATATATATCTGCGTATGTGTATGTGTGTGTGAATGAGTGTACCCATATACATTTATCTAAGCATTGTACTACCTAAAAGAAAACCCCGACCTCTAAATAATTATTGAATAGGGAGGAGGAAGACGTAATGACCATTTAATACCTCAACCCAAAGCGAGCCCTCCATAAGGTAATCGCTAGTTAATGACTCCTAGATAGCTTTATAATCTAATTTTTCATATTACTAACATATCTCAAAGACTTATCCAAGGGTAAACAAGCCCACATCTACCAAACAAACAACTAATTAAAAAATGAGATCTTTGCATGTCCCATATGGATTCTACACTAGTAGGAAACGAAATCTGTTAGGGCATACTCCAAGTCTTCGCTAACGACCACTCAGGAACGCAGGTGGTCATATCCTATATGCGATCCTACTACTAAAATACTGGTCCAACAACAACACTAACATAGCTCGCCGACCTTCCACAGTCGAAATCCCATTTAGACTAACCTAATGCAACTCAAGGAAAAATACTTATCCTAGTTACTTAATACCTCTTGTTAGGAATTAAGCATATCCTATTTCCCTAATAGGTACCGTCGTAGGTTATTTAAGATTTCTTATATAGGAAGGAGGTAGACCCAACGACCATTTAATACCTTCTACCTGAAGTAAACCCATTGACATGTCTAAAGGTACCGAGCCATTTAATACTTCAAATCTGAGGCGAACCCTTGGTATATTTTTCCACACCTATACGAAAAAGTATATTCCTTCCCCACTAGTCGTATGGTTTAAAGATGTCCCACATCAGTAGTACGTATACACAACTACCGATTGCCTCTAGGTGAAGGGCGAACTTTTATTGTCTAACTCTCCTGACCTTGCATCCCAACCCATTCTAAACCAAACCAATTATCCTAGATCTGAATATTAGGCTAGGCCTAGTAATTCATGCTCATCCTAAAGGTATTATTGAGGCTATATAATTTCCTACTTTGAAAACTATACTACCTCCTAAATTTATTTACAAGTACTTAGTTAATTTATTTATCGCAAACCTATTTCTATTTTATATGCTTATTTTCTATAATCCTCACTTCCTTCTATGTCTTGTAAATGTCAATTGTCCGTAATAAATAGTCATTATTATTCAAATTGGATAATCACTAATGACATTTATTTAGTTGTCCAAATTCAACTTATTATGCCAATTTAGTTTTCCCATAAACGCCATATTAAATTCTTTAATCAGTCCTATAAACACATTTATGTCCCCATTAAATTCTTGTAACTTCTTATTAACTACACATTTATTGCCCTACTAATTTTGCAATCATTATTCAATTTTTTTGGAGTTACTACCTCTTTTCCATCATAACCTCTTAATCCTATAGTTTATTATGCTATTAATAACTAGTCGTCCTAATTATAACTAATACGAATACCGACATAAATTATGATTTAGTTGTTACCCATGTATATTTATATTTTTAATCGGTAAGTGCGGTTGTATGTGTGTGTACATGTGTGCATTTATATTTCTAACCCACTAATTCCTACGTTTAGGAATTTCAGAATATACACTTAAATGTGCATTCTGTAAAGAACATTTATTTCCATATTTTATTATATTAGAGTTATGCTTCCCAAAAAGGATTACCGTCATAACTTTCCATAAATTATCTAAAAGTGAGACTTTTCTCCATTTAAAATTACAAGGAATTATCTCTTTTCTTTTATTGAAATAGATAGTACAAACTACAAAAGAGAATATCTGTATTTTACACATCTCTTTCCTTTTTGGTATATTTCTTATTATTTCAAACGACACACTTTTTATAAAAGTTGTGGAATTAGATAATTTGTGGAAATTTTTTACACGGAAATAGATACACTATATTGTACCTATAATACTTCCGATAACTTAAAACATAGACATTCACATTTCAAGTCAAATTAAGCCAATCCAACAAATTAATACTAATAACTTAAAACCTAATTATCATAAATCTATAATAAATTTTGCAATCTTCTCCACATTCTACTTTAACAAATTCAAAGTCCAATTTCCAAGTTTCCAGATTAGGGTGTAATTACCATTCCATTCTAGTTACCTAACTTACAGAATATATAGGCAAGATTTCAATTAAATACATTCTTCTTTAGCCTACAACTCAACAGATCTTATATGGGCATAAAAATTAAATTAAACAAAACTCAAAGAAATAAATTTCAATGTTATACATAAATCATATTCCCACTCACCTTTCTAGCTTTTCAAATCTCCCAAATCTAAATTCATGCCTTTAGTTGACTCCTTTTCCTTTCCAATCTAAATATATATATATATATATATAACAAGATATATATATATATATATATGCATATGCACTAGAATTACAAATCCGAGAGAAGATTTCAAAGAAGTAGAATATAAATTTATAATAATAAAATTTGAGCTTTTCGCAGATTCGATGCCCTCCTTCTCTTTTATTTTCTACCCTTCTCTGATTTTTTTATATAATATAATAATTTTTAAGTATTAGAAATAGCAAAGAAGGAAAAATAGTAGAGCTCCGCTACTTTAATCAGAAAATATAAGAAAAAAAGTAAGGGACTGGTCCTTTATTTATAGGCGCTCAAATCAATCATATCTGTTAGATTTAAACTAGTTAAATCTGAGTCGTTAGGCCAAGGTTCAACCCTAGCAGGTACTGATCTACTAGTCGACCGACCCAAAGGGGGGTCGATCGGTGCGGTCCACACGGTATTATTTATGTCTTTTTTAATTCATATTTAATTATTTTCATTTTGAAAACTTCAAACGCTAATGACTTCTTCGTTTGAACTCCGATCGCAAAACTGCATATGTGATTTCTCGAAAAATCTCCATGAACACAGTGGTGTAAGTTTCTTGGCCAAATTATATCACTTGCATAAATTTCATTTTTGAGCCTTAGTATTTATTTATTAATTACCATTAATTTTATGGAGTGTTACACCTATGACTTATCGACGCTATAAAAAGGGGCTTTAGTGGGGCATCGATAATGTCAAATAGGTAAATAACAAGATTTTTAGTAGTGTCTATGCTCTAAACTGAAACTAAAGCTTAAGTTCTTTGATGGTGCTTGCAGCCTAAACAAGAAAAAGAAGTTGAAGAAGATTCGAAGTTAAGAGAACTAAACTAGGAAGTCCATGTGAGTAATATATTCCTTAATTCTTCTTTGAATTTCCCATGAAAAAGTTTTTATTGAATGGTATTCGTACTTCTACTAACCTTTAACTGGTAAAAATTTAATATAGTAATGGAAAAAATTATTAGAAGTAGGTTTTTATTCATAGAATATTCCTAAAGAAAAATAAATTGCCACTAATTATTAAAAGACCATATAATAGGTAAAATAGGTAAAAATTAGAAAGATTGAGGTAATATGAATTAATAAATCATGATTAACATTACTGCAAATTATAAGAGATGATTTGTGTGATTTTCAAAAGAAGGTAAGCATGGTCGAAGGGCTACAATAAGGAGTTGGAAGAAATAACTATTACCGAAAGGTATTTTAATAAATTAAATATTTTTATATTGGGTTAATAGAAAAGAACCACTTTTTGTGTTGAAAATGTCAGAATAATGATAAGAAATGATCAAGTCAAACGAATAGAAGTCAACATATGGAAAATTAGCGGCAGATGTGCAGGAACGGTGTCCAACATGTATAGAAGGGCAATGTTGAAGTATGTAGGACCGAACCAAAACTTAAATAAACCAAAACCTTAATTACAAATACTTAAGTAGAAATGTTAAGAAAAGCAAAGTTTGAGCCTGAGGTTGGCAGACTAAAGGCATTAACCAAGGACCAAAGGCGGTCGATAGTTAAGAAGGAAATATGAGTAGAGGAGGTGATTTCAGATAAATTAAAGATTAATTTCACAAATCACCAAAACTAAACTATAACAGGCTTCCTTAAACAAGACCAAGGGTAGTGTTGCCGAAAGTAATCTCGGTAGAGAGTGTAAACTGGGTTAAATGACTTTCGTAGACAATAATGGGTGTTAAGCTTAAGATTGTCGAGATTAGACCTAGATTCATTGATGATAGTGTAATAAGCAATTTTCATAACTAAAAGGCGGTTAGTTAAGATATCGTCTTATTAAACAGATAAGTGAAAACCCTAAAAGTGAATAGTTAGGTAGAATGTTCGGTAGATGACATAAGGCTAGAGGTGGCAGTCGAGGATCCGACGGCGATGGTGTAAGGCTTTGTGGAAACTGAAATATGACAGCATAGGTGTAAGGCCTGTGTGGCAACCGAAACCAAAAATGCTTGTGTAAGGCCTAGAGCGGCAACCAAGAAACGGTAAAAGATGGATGGTCGAGAATGGCGGTCTAGAACCATAAAAAAAGTAGGTGTAACGCATAGGGTAGAAGTTGAAATACGAAAGCGTTATTGCAAGGCATGTATGGCAACCAAGGAGATGTAAGGCCTTAGTGGCAGCCGAGAGCTATATATATAGTACATAAGTATAAGGCCTTAGTGGCAGCCGAGAGAAAAGTGTAAATGCATACAGTATATAGGTGTAAGGCCTTAGTGGCAACCGAATAGTAGAACTTATATATATATATATATATATATATATATATCGCAAAAGTACATAAGGCTTTAGGGGTAGTCGAGAGAAGGACAAATTGGTTATATTGAAACACTATGATATTTATGTGGAGAAAACCAAAATGTTTCTTTTAGTATTGGTTTCATGGTATTACTTTGATTGCCAATAAACAAACCAATGATTTAAGCTTAATTGTGAATGAAATAATTTCTGTAACGACCATAATTTTTAGTAACATTATTTAGAATATTTAATTAGCTAAATAAAATAAAATAATGTGATGATTAGGGGATTGAGATTTGTGATTAAACTAAGGGGTAGCCATGCTTAAGAGAATAAAGGAACTAAAATAAACTAAAATAAAATGGGTAAAGGAAATAGGTGAGGGGCAAAGTTGGAATAAGAATATTCTAATACCCTAAACCCTTAGGAATTCATTTCATACGATCATTTGCAATACCAAACTAAAATAGAGGCCGGCCACCATTAGCAAGAGCAAGAGGAAGAAGATAAAGAAAATCAAAGGAAGGAAGACTAATCAAAATCAAATCCATTCAAATCTCAAAGCTAAGGTGAATAATGACTACATCTCATATTTTCTATCATTTTTGATTTTAGGTTAAACATGATTTATCTTGCAAAGTTTAGCCATGGTTTTGAATAATTAAATGTTTATATATGCTTGTTGATGATTTATGCTTATTCATATAAGTTTTATGATATGTTTTTATGTAAAAACCCTATTAAATGACATCCAAATGCCTTGTGATTTTAGATTTAGATCAAAATGATATTTTAGAGATGGGTTTCAATTTTCATAATTTTCTGAATTAATGTGGAATTAATATTAATTTTCTAGTGAAGAAAATAATTATTTGGGTTTAAAATAATTTACGGCAAAATTATATATGTTTTGGGTCTGAAATTAATGTATGTTAGGAAACATATTAAAAATGATTTTCTGGAATTTTTGTACAATTTCTAAGTGTTTTAATAGATATATAAAATTATTTAAGATATGGGACTTAAATGTTTTATATATTTATAAAAGGAGAAGGGGTATTTTTTAAATTATTTAAATTGTTTAATTCTGAAATTTCGGCAGTTCTTTTTGAAAAGGAATTTAGCAACCAATAATATTTTGACAAACAAGGCAGGTTAGTTGAAAAGAATTCCTTTTTAAGGTTAAAAATCAGTTTTTACATGCTTTTAGCATGTTTCGCTGATTTCGGCACATAGGTTCTGACCTAGTAGTTCCGCCTCCATTTCCATCGAAACCAATGCGCCTAGTATCAATACTTGGTACGTAGCGAATTGGACTAAGGCGGAAGGTATGAAGTCGAAACATAGGGTTCCGAAGGAGGTCGAAGCCTTGCTTTAATTTTAAATGAAAATGTGCCTGCTTTGCTTTCGAAAGGAATTCTTTCGACTTGGTTGGCTTTCGACTGAATCAAATGTTTTAAAGGAAAGGTTTCAAAATGGGTTGCACTTTTGTTTTAAGAAAATGCTTTTGAAAGGGTCGAAACCCCTAGCAGCCGCTTTCTACCTTTCGAAGTGAATGGTTTCGGAAGGTATACTTTATTTCAAAACCCAAGCCGCTTCTCCAATGCTTTCGAAGGGTTGGTTTCAACACCATCACTTCTTTACTTTGGAATTGCTTTCAAAAGAGTGCTTACGACTTAGTTGTTTTACGGCCCTTTGTTCTATTAGAAGTAAAACCCAAAGGTTTTGAATGGTTTGGTTTTAGATGGTTTCGAAAGGTTGTTCCACATCTTTTACTTGAACCCAAATGCTTTCGAAAGGTTTGATGTTCTAATTCTTTCGAAAGGTTTTAATGAAGGTTTCAAAGGGGTGTTTCCCCAATGGTTTCGAAAAGTTTGAAAGGAAAGGTTTTTCCAATGTTTTCAAAAAGCATTGTTTAAGTGTTTCAAAGATAGGATGTCTAAGGTTTTATAGATTTCGAAGGAAAGATTTCTTAATAGTTTCGAAAGGTTTATATGAATGGTTTCAAAAGGAATGTTTTGGCCTTTCGGCCTAGGTTATAAAGGGTTTACTTGTACTTTCAATGTGATCGAAAAGGGTATTTTCAAAGGTTTAAAATGTTTTCATCAACAACGATTTGTGTAAAGCATATATATAACATGGCAAAGTGATTTAAGTAAAGCATAGAATTTATTTTCCTTGTTTAAATTATGATTTAAAGGTTTAAATCAATTTGAGAAGAAAAGGTTTTCAAGGAAAATTTAAGGGAAGATTACCCTAAGTAAAATGACTCGGATATTAGAATACCGGATGAGACTGGTATAAGGCCGCGCCTTATACATTAGCTATTAGCCCCTAGTTAATTTAGTCCAAAATTCTAGTGTGTAGGGCTTTGTCATAGGTAAGACTAAAATGATGTTACACACAGAAAGGAATATATTTATACAGAGGTAGGTTATTGGTTAGCTCGCAAAACCATTAAGATTAGTCGACCTGGAGAAAGTAAGTAGGGACAGACCGTCCAGAACAGGAGTATTAACAGATGTTAGATTATTTGTTTATATTGTCTGGTAGGCCCGAGTCAACCAAAGGTTAGTAGTTAGCCAAACAAAACTATAGTGTTCGGACAGATAGTCCATTTGTTACCTGATATGTATGTTTACATGATAATGCTTTACAGTTTTAACCAGTTTGGGTTGCAGGATTATGATTTGCAAAAGATATGTTTTAAAAAGATATCAGTGAGGGGTAACCCGTTCCACTAAGCGGCGTGGTGTCACTTAATACCAAATAACCGAGACGTATAGTATTATTCACACCAGGCTTTATGTCTGACTCGAAGTTTATGTTTTCCCCTTAAACTCTCGGGTGCTCAAAATTGATTTGAGTAGGCTGAGGTTTGAGGATTTTTAGGTTTTTAGTAGGTTGGCGAATAAAGCTTCCGGAGACGAGCAGGTGGCTAACGGATAGCTATTTAGGAGTTGCTGTCTTATTTTGTTTGATTCCGTTGTGTTGTATTATGTCAGTTATGACTATATAGTACTCTGGTCAGCCATGGGAGTATCTTCATATGTCGCTCTTGGCAAATTTTATAATAATTATATTTAGTCTGAACCTGGAAAATGATTGGGATTATGTAACGGAATATGAAACATGTTTTGTGAAATGTAATCAAAGTTGTTTTTGAAATCTATGATTTTGTTTCATATTCATGCGCTTCTGATATTATGAATAACAATAACATTACCGTATTTGGTCACCGGAAGTTATACTATGGATGACTGCAGCATCTGTAGCGCTTAGCTTCGGGCTTTCAGATATGGGATGTTACAACTTGGTATCAGAGCATAGGTTTATGAAAAACTTCAAACTAAAATGATTTTTGAAAACATAATCCTTAGGAATTAGAGATAAGATCGGGGTATGGAATAACGCTATAGTAATGTACTTGTATTTTCTATATATAAGTATATGTTATATCTTTATTCTCCTATCTCTCTTAGGCTATTCTTCTGTATATTACGAGGCTTGAATACAAATATGAATACTAGAAGTGGAAGAGTTAATCTTTGAGGGGAAGCACCACTACAAATGTAAATGCCAGACCAAATACCATGAGAAACCCAAGTCAGGCACAAGCTGGAAATGTGGGTGTTGGAGTCCCACAAGTTGACATGAGAGCAATGTATCAGTTCTTTGTCAACATGATCCAGGTGGGTGTTGCTGCTGGAGTAGTTGGAGGAGGAGTTCAGGAAGCTCCAGTGGTCAAGAACTATGCTATTCTAAGTAGAGACTATGTTAGGCTTGGAGGAAAGCCATTTATCGGAACTGAAGATGTTATTGAGGTGGAGAACTGGTTACTGCATTGTGAGAGGATCTTTGTAGATTTAGGGCTCAATGATGAGTAGAAGAGGAGGCTTGCATTGAGATAGCTTTAAGGAGCAGCTTTATTCTGGTGGAATAGTTTGACAGTTGGAGTGAATGAAGAGACGATGACATGGGCTGCGTTTAGGAGGAGATTCAAGGAGAGGTTCATGTCTGTGATGGCGAAGTCTACCTTGCTCAAAAAGTTTGTTGAGTTGGAGCAGAGGGAGATGACTGTGTTGGAGTATGCTAGAAGGTTTGAGGAGTTGGCTAGGTATGGATATGCCACTATGGATACTGTGATTAAGAGGAATGAGAAGTTCATAAGGGGGTTGAAGCCTGAGTTGGCAAGGGCTACATTACCTCATATTAGGGATCCTTGTGATGTTGTAGTAGAGATGGCGTTGATATATGAGGAGATGCTTGCTTCTCTGGAGAAGAATAAGGCAAAGGAAGTCCACGTGGTGCAGAGGCAGAAAAGGAAGTTCTTTCATAAGAAGGGAGCCCAGAAGGGTGGAGCCATAAAGAAGGGAAAGCCTGAAGTTGTCTATAGTGCGATAAGAAGGGATATTTTGCTAATGAATGTCGTACTGGAAAGGCAAAGGAAGTGATCGGGAAGAAGAATGTCAGATGCTTCAAATGCGATCAGGTTGGCCATTATAAGAACTAGTGCAAAGAGCTTGTTAAGGATGGAAAAGGAAAGGTGTTTGCATTGGAACCAGCTACCTCGAGGCCAACAACAGAGGAGAAAGGAAAGGCGGAGTTGGGAGGTATGCTTCAGATTCATGGTATGTCTGTTAGCATTCTGTTTGATACTTGTGCATTGCATTCTTTTATATCTCATTGTTTGGTAGATAAGCTTAACCCAGAGTCCTCATATTTAGTTACTTCTTTAAGGGTTGCAAATCCGATAGGAGGGTATGCGACACTTAGGATGAAGTTTGACCACCTAGAGTTTGATTTGTTAGGTCATACCTTTATTTGCAGTTTGCATGCATTTGACTTTGTAGGGTTCAGAATTATTTTGGGTATGGATTGGTTAAGTAAATACGATGTTAGCATATTTTGCCATGATAGGAAAATATCACTTAGACACCCCGACTGTAGTGATCAGATAATATATACCATAAAAAACCCTAGTTGTGAGGTGAATGCTTTGTTGGGTGTCATGGAGTTAGAAGACGAGTTGAGCCGAGTTTTCGTGGTTAGATTTTTTGAGCCAGTAGTTGGATTGCCACCGAAACGAGCCATTTTGTTTTGGATAGATTTGGTGCCTAGAGCAGAACCGATGAGTAGACCGCCAAGCAGGATGACGCCTACCGAGATGAGGGAGCTAAAGGTGCAGTTGGTAGACTTAGAAGGCAAGAATTTTATTAGGCTAAGTAGTTCACCTTGGGGAGCAGCCGCAATGTTTGCCAGGAAGCCGGACGGATCGTTAAGGTTATGTATCAATTATCGTAAGTTGAATGAGAAGACGATAAAGAATCGATATCTGTTGCCTAGAATTGACGATTTGTTCGATCAGTTGAGTGGAGCTAAGGTATTTTCTCAGTTGGATTTAGCAACAGGTTTCCATCAACTTAGAGTAGCAGAGGATAGTATTCCTTTGACAGAGTTTAGAACCAGATATGGATCGTACGAATGGTTAGCGATGCCGTTCAAACTAACTAATGCGCCAGCATTCTTTGTGGATTTGATGAACCGAGTATTCCGAGAGCACTTGAATAGGTTCGTGTTGGTTTTAATAGATGATATCTTGATATGCTCTAGAGATGAAAGGGAGCATGAAGTTCATTTTATAATTGTGCTTGAGACGCTGAGGCAAAATCAGCTGAAGGCGAAGTTTTCGAAGTATCATTTCTGGAAGAAGGAAGTGAAGTTTCTTTGTCATGTAGTCTCAGAGAAAGGGTTGCCTGTAGATCCGACTAGGATCGAAGCGGTGAGTAATTAGAAGAGACCCAAGACAGTGACTGAGATAAAGAGTTTTCTTAGATTGACTGGATATTATAGGAGGTTCATTAAGGATTTTTCACGGATAGCAACACCGATGACTAAGCTAACGCGAAAGGATGTGAAGTTTGTTTGTACCGATAAGTGTAAGGAAGCATTCCAGAGCTTGAAACACTTATTTACTTACCCATGCACCTACATTAGTTTTTCCAGAGGGGAATCAGGATTTGGTAGTATATACAGATGCATGTGGGACTGGATTAGGAGCTGTGTTAATGCAAAGAGGTAAAGTGGTTGCCTATGCTTCTCGACAACTTAGACCGCATGAGGTTAGATATCCAACGCATGATTTGGAATTAACTGCGGTGATATTTGCATTGAAGGTGTAGAGACGTTACCTTTTGGGAGAAAGGTTTGAGCTATATACAGATCATAAGTCGTTGAAGTACTTATTCTCTTCGAAAGAGCCGAACATGAGACAACAGAGATGGTTATAGTTTATAGCTGCCTATGACTTTGGTATTGAATACACACCGGGAAAGGGCAACAAGGTTGCAGATGCACTTAGCAGGAAACATCAGAATCTAGTATTGGCGATGATAGCCGAGTGGAAAGATTTGGAAGCATTGACGACCTATAGAGTGGAGTGGAGATCTAAAGTTAGATCTAGTAAGGAAACTGCTATATTGTCATGTTTAGAAGTTCGATCGATGATGATCGAAAATATTGCTTCTAAATAGATGGATGATCCAGTATTAGTTGAAAGGATCAAGAAGTTAATGGATGGAACAGAGAGCGATGACTTGAAGGATTTTAGTCTTGATCAGAATGGGTGGTTGAGAAAGAAAGGTGGGTTATGTGTTCCGAATGTGAGATACATAAGGAAAGAGGTTTTGGAGGAATGCCATCGTTCGAAGTTCACTATTCATCTAGGAGGAACTAAGATGTATCAGGACAAGAAGAGGAGTTTCTTCTGGGAAGGTATAAAGAGGGATGTAGGCTTATGGATAAAGTTGTGTTTGAGCCACCAACAGGTAAATGCCGAACATCAGAAGCCAAGTGGGTTGCTTTGGTCATTGGATATTCCGGTATGGAAGTGGGATTCTATTTCTATGGATTTTATAGACGAGTTGTCAAGATCTAATAGAGGAAATGAAAGTATATGGATCATAGTGGATAGATTAACCAAGAGTGCCCATTCATTCCAGTTAAGTCAACTAGAATGACACCTGTTTTAGCTAAGTTATTTATGAAGAATATAGTTAGACTTTATGGAATTCCTAGTAGCATAGTAAGTGATAGAGATTCTTTATTTACTAGCAAGTTCTAGAAGAGTCTATAGAAAACTTTAGGTACCAAGCTCAAGATGAGTACCGCTTACCATCCACAGACCGATGGACAATCGGAGAGAGTTAACAAAGTCTTGGAGGACTTGTTACGAGCTTGTGTGTTAGATTTTGGAGGATTATGGGAAGACCATCTACACTTAGTCGAGTTTTCGTATAACAACATTTATCAGACTAGTATAGGGATGGCACCGTTTGAAGCTTTGTACGGAAGGCCATGCAAATCATCAGTTTGTTGGTTAGAGACCGGGGATAGGTTGGTTCTTGGTCCAGATTTGGTTAGAGAAGCTACAGAAAAGTTTGAGTTGATTCGAGCTAAGATGAAGGAAGCTCATTCTAGGCAGAAGACTTAAGCAAATAGAAGACGGAAAGACTTAGAGTTCTCTATTGGAGATCATGTTTTTATTAAAGTATCATCGATGAAGGGTGTGATTCGATTTGGGAAATCAGGAAAGTTGACACCGAGATTCGTAAGGCCCTTTCCTATTGTAGAGAGAATCGGGAAACTCGCATATAAAGTAGAGTTACCGAATAGTTTGGCAGGAGTCCATGATGTTTTCCATGTTTCTCATTTAAGAAAGTGTAACACCTCTAATTATTGATAATATTATTCAGCAGATTTAATTAGAATAAATTAAATAGAATAATGTAGAGTGATAAGTTGATTGAGGTTGGTTAAATTTTCAAAGGAAAATATGGTTATTTGGGTTTATAAATTTATTTCGAGAATTATACAGAGAATTTGGGTTTGAAATTTCGATATGTTAGATAGCATGATTAAAGTAAATTTCTGGAATTTTTGGGTATTTTACTAATTGATTTAGTATGGAAATCAAATTAATTGGAAAGGAGGACCTAAATGATTTAATTGTTTTGTAAATGGGAAGGGCTTATTTGTTAAATGTTCTTTGGTTTTTAGTTTGAGAAAATGCAGCAAATATTAGCAAAGTAATTTTAAAGTTTAATGTAACCAATCAATTGTTTACAAGTGGGCAAGTTAGTTACAAAAAGTTTACTTTAATTGGTTAAAACAGCCTTTTGCTCAGAAAAGTGGTTTCCGCCTCCTTCGACCCAGAGCTTTCGCCTTCGACCTAGTCGAAAACTTCTACCACGAAACCAATACACATGGTATCACTTAGTTGGTACGTAGTGGATTGGAGAAAGGCGGAAGGTAGGGTGTCGAAACGTAGCCTCCGAAGGTGTCGATACCTTTGTTTTGTTTTAAAAAGAAAAGCGTTTGCTTGTTTACGAAAGGGTTTCGAAGTAGTCAAAACCAATGGTTGCGAAAGGGTATTTCAAAAGAAGCTTTCGATGGAGAATTGTCGCCTTTGTTTTTAAAGTAAGCAGCTTCCGAAGAAGTTATTAATTTTTTAAAGTGATGCTTTCGGAAGGGGTAGTTTCGACCAGTTTGAAATCCTTCTGTATATTTAGGCCTTCCGATGGTATTGAAGTTATTAATGTTGTCGAAAGGTACCTTATGTTTTATGAATATAGGCCGTTTCCTACTGCTTTTGAAATGGGTTAGGGGTTTCGAAGGCAATGGTTGTAGGATCGTTTTCACCCTAGAGGGGGGTGAATAAGGTCTACTAATAAAAATTAATGTGGAAATAAAAATAAAAACAGAAAGTAATGCAGTAGATATCACACACAGATTTACCCAGTTTTGGTAAAAACCTGCCTACATGCTACCCCCACGGTTTCTACTAGAAATTAAGTATTCAGACGCTTACAAACACATAAACTTGCGATACCCACTAACTTGATTAACCTAACTCTAAGCTCAAAACCCTACCACAACTCAGCCACTGAGTTGCGAATTCTCGAACTACAAAACCGTAGTTCGTAACCTAGTTAATCTAGAGTTTGTAAAGTTTTAAAAGAGAAAGATACAAATAAAAAACAAACAAAACCCTATTTATAATTTTAAGCCCAATAGAAATAAACCGACCCAAGTATTAAGTAATTGAAGTGAACACTGTCTTCCCCTTTTGTAAAATCTTTAGCTGGTTCCTTTTGCTCTTCAAAAATTAGGGTTTTGAATTGAAGCCGCCGCTTTGAATTTGAAGTTCAAATTGATTGCTGGTATGCTTTTGTTCCTTAATTGTCTTTGATGCTTCTTCAATCAGTGTAATTTGATTTTGGCTGCTTCACTGTTGAGTTCGAATGGTATGAAATTGGTATGTGATTTTTTCCCCTTTTCGATTTGGATTATGCTCGACTTTATGCTTTGTTTATTTTCAAGGGCTCAAACTCGATGCTTTGCCGATGATGATATGGGTTTACTTTATAGGGATTGAAACCCTATTTTATCGTTCGTATATTTTGATTTGAATGTTTCAGTTGCTTTGCTTGGCCGTTCGATTATTGATTGAATGCTTGTGATGAATTCTAACTTGTTCATTGTATATACGTTACTCCATGAATTCGAATTTTCTTGAATTGTTTGAGTCGGTTCCGTTCTTTGCTGCTACGACTTATTCAATTTGTTTCCTTATGACTTCTGATTTTGTTCAAAACTGCTACAGATAATTTTCATGAAATTTTGACTTTTTTGTTGTATGCGTGTGCTTTTCTTATGTACCTTGCTCTATACCTTTCTCTGACCATATGAGCATATGCATTGCCATATTCAACTTTACCATATGAGCATATATTTTTCTTGTGTACCTTTTTGACTTTATTCAAACTTTATTTAAACTGTTGAATGCTCTATTACTTCGAGTGCTGTATTGAAACAGAAGTTGATTATTGCTTGGTTGAGTGTACTTGTATTCTCTGACCATATGCATTGCCCTTGTATTTGAACTCCTGCTTTCCTCTGAACTGATATGTGTATACATGCATATCCATATACATTTGAATATGTTCACTTGTTTGGTTGTAGTCTTGTTGCATTGTGTTCACCACTGTTTGTCTGGTTGTATGTTTTTGCATTCATGTTGACCCATTTGAACTTGTGAGCATGTCTGAAGCTTTGCATTCATGTTAATCCATTCGTGAGCATGTCTGAAGCTTTGTACATGTCCGAAACTTAACTTTCATATGCACTTGTTATTCAAGTGCTTTGCATTTGTGTTCTCTAAACTTTATACTGGTCTTGTTATCCTTGCATTGCTTCGAGTTAAATGTCCAGTTCCTCGTATTCATCCATGCTGAACTGCTTGCACTTTCTATTTTTTTTGTTCGAGTCATTTTATTGATCTGGTCTTTGCTGCATGAACATACTGCTGTGTTTGGTGCACTTCGGTGTACTGACCATGCTGCATGCTCATGTTCATGCCTGAATGCCTGAACCATGTGACTGAATTCTAGAATGCTTTCATTTGGAGTCTAGTTGCCTTTGTTATTTGGAGTCAGGTTCCATATGTCTGGTTCACCACTTTGTCATGTTGTATGCTCCATTTCTCCATTTCTGTGTTGTTGCAGTCTGGACTTGTTATTCAAGTGTGTTCATTTTGCCTTTGTACATTTGGTGGTCTGGTTCCATATGATGAAGTCTTCATGTATGAACATGTTATTTTCATTTATGTCATTTGAAATTGGATTCTGAGTTGCTATCATGTTGAGTTGTTTTGATCTTCATGTGTTGCTTTGACTTTATTGCTTCTGACCATGTCTTGTGTACTTTCTGAACTGAATTTTTTTGCATGCACTTGAGTTGAATCCAGTCTCGGCTTGGGTTTGACCTTGTGCTCACCTGTCCATGCAATTTTAACAAGCAAGTGTATATTGGTGTGCACGACCTTGTGGCATGTATAGTGATACACTGTGCATGTCACAAGTTGTTCACATAAGATGAGTTAAAAAAATGACGACGAACAACCTAAATAACTGAGGAAAATAATATTTTCAAACACACACTTCATTGTGCACTGTAAAAATGTTTCTTTTTCAATTTTACTGCGTCGGTGTTTATTTTGCAGATAGTTCAGATGTTGGATACAGGCTTGAACAGAGTTGAAGATCAAATATGAGTGATGAGTGAATTATGTAGTGAGGTGAATTGTAAAGTGAAAATTGTGTTGTAATTGAAATTTGTATTTGGAATTGAAAATGTGTAAATGTAGTGAGAGCTCAAATTTGTACTATTTGGATTTGTAAACAAATATTTGTTGCAATAAAATATTTGTTTAAATAAGAATTCCGAGTTATTTATTTTATTCAACAAATATTTATTTAATTATGTGACTCAAATGTATTTATGTTTATTATCATCAAACAAAAATCATAAGCTATTGTATTCTACAATGGTTTTGGAAGGGGTTTCGAAACCTACCTTCAATTATTTTACCCAGATATTTTAATGTTTTCAAAAGGATGGTTTCAACACCATCAAGTTTCCCCAAATACTTTTATGAAATAAAGAATGGTTTCGAAAGAGATGCTTTCGCTTATGTTCACTTCGACCCAAAAGGATGTTTTAAAAATAAACCCAATGATTTCGAAATGGGGACTTTCAATGGTTTCGGAAGGTATACTTCCAACGGTTTCGAAAAGGGTACTTTCACTTGGTTTCGAAGCTGTGCTTCTAAAGTTAAAGGTTCATACTTAATATAGTCGAAAGGTTTCGAAAAAGAAGTTTTAAAGTATTTGAAATGCAGGAGCCTAATGTTTTGAAGATAGATTTTAGTGCTTTCGAAGGAGGTCATCCTATGAGGTCGAAAGCAAGGTTTCGAAAGTGTTGAAAGGTTTTAAACCCAAACTCATTTTAAAAGGAAAAACCCATGGCTAAATAAAGGAGTTTTTAAAGGATTTCAGGTATGTAAATTTGAAGATGTATTTCCTTAATAAAAGTATAGGTTAAAGGGATTAACCATGTTTTATATATAAATGTTTTCAGGGATATTAAACCCACATGAGTGGTATTGTTAAGTTGTTATGTTTGCTTCTTCAAATATGAATATATTCACATAATAAAGAACCCATAACTATATTTTGAGGGATAAAGGGGTAGAAGAACCAGCTAGGTTAACCCAGTAGTGAATATAAATTGATTAAACTCCTGAATGAGTGAATTGCATCTAAGGAGTCAGGGAGACCAAAATATAGGATTCCTAAATCTTGTATATGTCCGAGAGACAGGTTCATAGTTAACCCATGAAAACTATGATTAGGAAGTTATTGGGGGTAACCAACAGGTTCGTAGTAAACCCATGAAAACTATGTATTAAGGATGGTTGGTAGGGGAAACCCATTCCACTAAGCGGCGTTGTCTCACTTAATATCAAATAATTGAGACATATAATATTATTCACACCAGGCTTTATGCCTGACTCAAAGTTTATTTTTTTCCCCTTAAACTCTTGGGTGCTCAAAATTGATTTGAGTAGGCTGAGGTTTGAGGATTTTCAAGTTTTTAGTAGGTTGGCGAATAAAGCTTCCGGAGACGAGCAAGTGGCTGACAGATAGCTATTTAGGAGTTGATGTTTTATTTTGTTTGATTCCGCTGTGTTGTATTATGTCAGTTATGACTATATAGTACTCTGGTCAACTAAGAGGGCATTTTCATATGTCGCTCTTGGCGTATTTTGTAATAATTATATTTAATCTGAACCTGGAAAACGATTGGGATCATGTAATGGAATATGAAACATGTTTTGTGAAATGTAATCAGAGAAGTTGTTTTTGAAATCTGTGATTTTGTTTCATATTCATGTGCTTTTGATATTATGGATACCATTAACACTATCGTATTTGGTCACCAGAAGTTAATACTATGGATGACTGCAGCATCTATAGTGCTTAGCTTCGGTCCTCCAGATAGGGGATGTTACAATTTCTTATATTGGTATTGTAATTGGCAAAACCCATCCCGTAAATTAGCGGAGTGGTCTCTCTACTTTCTCACTTAGGGTAATATGTTACACATACTAGACTTTATATTTGACCCATGCTTTTATTCCCATTTTCCATATAAGCTCACGGGTACTCATTTGAGTAAGCTGAGTTTATGGGGTTAGACATGTTGTTTTTGGGACAACTGAATAATTCAAGGCGATGATGAAGTAGGAGGCTTGGGAGTTATATTTGTTTTGTTTTAATTCCATTGTATCTAATCATGTCTACATCTTCATATGTGGTGAGTGACACTAATAACCATGGTGCACAATTTTTCTGATCACACATGGGCATGACTTTGGGATGTAAATACAATTGTCAAACTATATCTATAATGATGTGTCATTTCTATATCTGGTATGTTTTCTTAAGACTGTATAATATAACCTATCTCATCCTTGTCGTTGAAAGATAATTCCAAGGTGACTGCAGCACATTGGGATTCCACCTTTTGGTTTTGGAAAGAGAGACGTTACAGTTGGTATCAGAGTCGGGTTAGGGGACACTTAAGTTAAGCATAGTTACGTAACAGTAGATGGTAATAGGCATAACCCATAGGGTGTGTATGCGCTACTATATGGCATATTTATATTTTGATATATAGAAACATAGATGAGTTTAGAAAATATTTTCTACCGATAGTCACTTTCTTTCTTTCATTTCTAATAAAGACTTTCTTAGCAAAAAATGGATTTGAGAAGTGGAAGACCCAGGGTTGGTGGTGCCAATACTAGAAGAGAGAACGATGGTACTCGGCCCATTGGAGGCGATGGCGGAGAAGTGCCTCCATCCGTAGTGAATGAGGTCGTCCCACTTGTTATGGCGATGAATATGAATGTTTTGTTCCTGTAGTTTATGGCATAGATGAGAGAGGCTATCCTGAACTAGTCGAGCAAAGACCAGTCACTCGATTGCACTTCTCTAAGTTAAGTCAGGACTATAGGAGTCTTAGGGATAAGATGTTTACCATGAAAAGCCGACGATAGAAGTCCTGAATTGGCTAAAGGTGTGTGAGCGCATCTTCAGAGATTTAGGGCTGAATGATGGGCAGAAGTAACTGCATGATGAACAATAAATAATATGAGAACTCCAACTTGAAGCTCCTTTCTCCACATACTATGCTTAATCAACTGTTTACCTGTCATCCTGTAGTGGGAAAGATGGAAAGAAGGGGGTGGGTCAAACAAAAGTCTTTTGAATGAGTATAAATTTAATATATAATGATCATGTGCAGTTAACTTTAATAATACTCTAGGTGACATCGGGTGTGCAATAAGTGTCCATGAATTCCTAAGGTCTATTACCTATGGGTTCTTATCTAATACAAGGATAGAACTATGGATTGAACCTCACAACTAAAGATCGACCGACGCTGCTAGAGCTACTAATAAGGAAACACCGTCCATAGGCCACTGTAGAAATCTACTTCTACTAACATCCTCGCATAATGCTACTATGGGAACCATTCTCCCATTAATACAACTTCCAACCCAACTATGCCTGGAGAGGGAGAGCCCAAAATACTGACACGTCGGCGTGTCTCATCGTTTGAACCCGTATCCGCCTCTCGATCGTAGTGTTTGCCTCTTATTGCATGCGCTGATGTCCACCTATATAACATCGCGTTAGAACCGTGCATACATAAACTCCTGTTGTGTCGGGCCACTTCTTCCTATATTGCCACTTATCATATAGCGCTAGGCCTGACTATGTTTGAATAGAATTCTCCGTTAGTACCAGTCCACTTCTTTAACTATTGCCTCTTATCGTACCGTGTTGGGCCCAATTATGTCTTACTGTATTAGAATCCCCGATTGGTACCGAGCCAATTTTTCTAATTATTGCCCCTTATCATACTGCATTGGGCTTGACTATGACTTACTATAATAGAATCCCTCATTGGTACTGGGCTACTTTTCTAATTATTGCCTCTTAGCGTATAGTGTAGGGCCTGATAATGTCTTAATGTAATAGAACCCCCATTGGTACCTGGCCGCTTTTCTAATTATTGTCCTTTTTGTCGATTACTCAACCCTCAATTGGGTAAACAACATTTACCCAACCCCCAAATGACCTGGCGTCCTTTGATAAGGAGCTAACTTCCCTACTATTTTTAGCATACACACCTTGCCCCAAAATAGGCTTAAACAACAATTTACACTTATGTATTTTTATTACTAACTTGGGCCTTTGGCCATGGTTCAGATTCAGCATTTTCCATGTTCATCGGTCGAATGCTAACCCTTACCAGTCGACCGGTAGGGTTCAATTGTCGATCGGTCAGTAGGGTTCACTTTTCGACTAGTCGTAGGTTAAATTTTAGGGTTCTTTAGTTTTTAATGTTGATTGTTAATTTCTTAATCGTATCGATTATAGTTTACAGTGAACCATAAGCACTAATTTGACCAGTCCATATTATCAATTTTAACATCCTGATATTTTAATCTATGGTTTACAGATTTAGGGTTTACTAATTTTAGGGTTTATAGTTAAATAACTAAAAGGGTGTACTAGCATCGGTGTTAGGTTTGACAATTTACAGTGATTTCAATTCTACCTTAGATTATAGGTTTCAAATTAGGGATTTATAGTTTCAATTTCAATTTACTAACACCCTAAATAAATTAGAATAGAATAACCTAACTATAATAATCATCTAATTAAAATTATTCTCACTGGAACAACCCGCCTTTTCGACCCCCAGAAGTTGAGACTAATACATCCACGGTATTCATGTCACGAACATCTAAGTGCTGAAAAGACAGATTATTGGGATGAAAGGAAATAAAAACAGAACAGAGTCTCACAAACGTGATGAGTAACGTATAATATACCAATGGTCTTTAAAAAAGTAAAACAGAACTTTAATATACGTACATCAATCAGAGTAACTATCCTATCATCAGCCTGGACAGTTATAACAACCTGTCCTTACAATTGCTGATAAATAAAAACAAGAAACAAATAGCGAAAGATAAAAAGAAAATACGGGAGTACGTCTTGGAGGCATCCAGCTTGTCTCTTGTAGCTCCAAGTATCTAGCTAAATCTAGAAAATATGCTCGGGTTGACCCGAGCATTATAAGAAAAATAACGTCCAGATAAGTCTAGTTAAACCAGTGTGAGAAACACAATCAAATGAATTCTTAATGTTTTATAAAACCTTTCAAAATAAAAGTATCTCATAACACCAAGCCGCATATAAATACGGATGGGATTTTACCCTACAATAACAAAAACATTTCTATAGAAAATCCAATGATATTATAATAGTGTCTAGGGTTTAAAATAAATAATTGAATCATAGCTGAAATTGTTACATTAATTGAATTCCAGCATAATAGGTATACAACTAAGTCTATTGGAGAATGGTCCATATAATGACAAGGCAGCAGGGGTGCTGCCTGCCATAGTACACCTCTAGAAAAATGTACCGAGGGCCTCACATGGACCCCCTACCAAAGCAGGACCAACCTACACCTTATTGGATAATACCGAATATTTCATCACCCCGATTGTTTGCAACCTTCTAAAGTGCTCTCATGCACAACCAAATTCATAAATGTATATACCTAGAAGGGCGATGACAATACCCTAACGATGCGACCCATATAGCCCTGCTGCATATCCCGTGTTTTAGTCATTACCAATCGATGAGGCTTAAGGCTAGATTTTACCTTTTAAATAGCAATCCCACTTAGAATGCAAACACTGTCCTCCAGGCAACAATGCAATGCCATCATTCATCCATGCAATTTGTTCGGGACATGAACAAACCGAAGGCACTACTTCTACTACATCCATTTGGAATCACCATCAGGATTAGTAGAAACTAGCCCTTGTACTTTAAAGAGCTCCATCTTTGATCTCATCATTTTCAAGATGCTTCCAATTCGAACGCTTGAGTTGGTTCGAAGTGGTTTATGGAAAATTCATACTTATCTGATCCCAGTCTCTTCGAACTAACAATCGATAGTTTCCAGTAAACTCAATTCCGTTTCTTTTGGAATAACAGACAATACATAAGAGTAGGGATCACCCCTAACCATTTAAGTGGACAGATCTCCTTATCATTTGTCTTAGAAAAACGTAGGAATTTATACATACAGTATAATATCCTTAAGGATAACTGTACCATATAATTCTTATGTTTTCTCCTAGATATTTCCAGAGTAAAAATTGGTCCAGATTTGATAGTCAGTTATTAAACTGTCAAATAAACAAACAATCAAACATAGATTCAATTCCATATAGGATCCATTATGCCTCTATTAATTAATATTTTATTTATTAAATCTCTTTAAAATTACTTGAATCAAAATACCTTCACAAAAGATATTTTCACAAATCCCTTATACTCTTTTCAATACTCGAAAAAACATTCATATACTTATCTCATCGGTATAAGTATATTATAGACATTATACTTTCAATTCTTAGAAAATATGTCTATATACTTATCTCAACGTTACAAGTATATTTACAAAACTTAAGAAAGATTTCCTCTTTTACAAATTTATATTTAAATGGGCCAAAACAAATATCATTTAAAACATTACCTACTATAAACCAAATCACTTATCCTTCGATGTTAAGCATGAAAATAATGTTTCCATACCACCATAATTAAACAGGATTAAATGGTCAAAGACCAAATCTCATTTCTTTATAAAATTCCCTTTCTATAAGCCCATTTCATTTTTGCAATTTTTTTATAAATCTCCAAATTAATTTACAAAACTTCTTTTATAAATTTTCCTTTATAACTCCTTTATAAAAATCCTTATAAAATATCATTTATCAAATATCATTAAAAAAATCTCCTTTAAATAAATCCTTTTTATTAATTATAATCCTTTTTATAAACAAATTATCATTTATAAATACCTTTAATTAATTAATTACTTTTAAACACCATAATTAGATAATTAATTAACTTTAAAACCTCATTAATAAATAATTAACTAACATACTTTAAAACATAATTTATAAACACATAACCTCAGATCGTTATAAAATTGAAGTTAATTTAGATCCATAAGTTTACAAATTCGAGAAGAGACTTTGCGACCACAATGATACTAAATCAAGTTACCATTATATTCAAATTGACTTTTCAAGACACATAACTAGTATTTACATAAGTACACATATAAGTAAATAAAATCAATTAGCAATCACCGGCTAGTCCATTACTTATCCAATATTAATTAATCCACATATCAATTAATTGGCATATGAGTAAATGTCCAAATTAATATACTAGCAAAACGAAGATTTATTCTGCTAAACAGATGTCATCAATAATCTATTCATTTCAACTATAGCAGAACAGGGATTTATTTTGCTAAACAGCTGTCCAAATATTCTACTTAATTTAATTATTGTAGAACGGGGATTTTTTCTACTAAACATATGTCATGAATAATCTATTCATATTTTTTTGGCTACTTAATGGCACAGACAAAGAGAATCCTCTTTTAAACTCATTCACTTACAAAAGAAAGCTGCTTTTTGAACAAACCGATCCTTGAAAATAAAATAATTAAAATTTTGAACCCTTATTTAATTAATTCAAAATAAGTTTAAACCTTTATTAAATACTAATTAAATTTTGTATTAATCTTTATTAAATTAGGAATTAATTTATAATTAAACCCTACCTGATTAGAAATTAATTAATAATTAACCCGATATTAATTAATAATTAAATAAATAATTAAACCTAACTTAAATAATAATTAATACTTAATTAAACCTTTACTTAATTAATAATTAATTAAAACTCCCTTAATTAACTAATTAAATTTACCTTACTCAATTAATTCTTAAGCACTAATTACTTTTACTTAATTACAATTTAAATACTAATTATTTTTAATTAATTAATTATTCATTAAAACTCATAATTAATTAATAATTAATAAATACCTTTTAATACTTATAATATTTTTTGAAAATACTTTTCAAAAATATTTAAGATGAAAACACTTTTAGTTTTAGAAAAAGTGTTCGATTTCACGAACTGCATCCACTATCGTTATGGATACCATAACTCCAAACTAGTTTATATATACAATACCCTTCAAGACTTTAACTTTTTATTTAACTTACTTAAATACTTATATAGGAATTTTGAAAACTAACAAAAAGTTTCAAACTTGTAAAACATTTCTAGAAGACACTTAAGTAAAATAAGTTTAAAACAAGGATCTCTATGTCGTAAACAAGCAACTTTAAGTGCTATTTTCTTTTAGCATACAAAAACATAGCATAAGTCTATACATTTATCACATGACATAACATTATACACAAAGTACAAATCACCACTTTAAGCCATAACTTCACTTAACGTCCAAACTATATTTTCGAGCTCGCACCCAAGCAATACATATATAATTTCACATATATAAACACTAGACATAATATATTTTCAACCAAGATCAACACAATAATTAACAATAGCATAAAGTTTAAAAATTGTTAAATATGTGACCTTTACTCACCAAAAGCTCATGAAACAAAATGAACTTCCACTATGTTTTGAATACGATCTAGATCTTGGATTTTTCTTAGTAAATTTTTTTGACCTTGGGAAGTCCTTTTTGGATTCAGCCTTGAGGAGGGTAGGCTCGATCTAGGGTGGTAGGGCATGTATGGGCTAGCTTTTGGACAAGAGGATGTGTAGGAAGAGAAGAAAAGGTGTTTAATTGACTTTTCAAGAATTAAATATGGAAAAAGAATGATTTTTAAATTTTTGAAAAACCATGAAAGCCATTAAAGAGTTTTTAAAACTTAGAAAAGAGAAGATGAAGTTTAAAAATGAGAAATGGAATGAAAAATGAGAGAGAAAAAGTGGAAATTGTTTCTATATAAAATGAAATAAACAAATTACCAAAGTGCCCTTTAAGTACATACCCTCCACTTATAATTTGCCACATCACCATATCGTTCCCCTTCCTTCATATACACACCACCTTATGCCCCCTCTCCTTTCTCACATTCCATCAAAGTACCGCACATTTTAAAACACATTGGATAATAGGATCATCTTGTACATGATATGACAATCCACTTACACTTTTTCCTTTATTTTTATTTTTTAAACTTTTGGATAAGGGTCACATCTCTTATTATTTACTTAAGTAAATAAATTTCGCTATATATTACTTTTAGCTATACATATGTGATTAGTATATGTATGTGTATATGTTTACTAAGAATGTACATAAAATTTTCGACAACTTTTATATAATGAAAAGTCGAAAATTCGAAAAATGATTTCCGGTTACATTTTCGATTTTTCTTCGCACTAATTATTTTTGTAAACACATTTTGAAAATCATTTCATCATCAGCAGTTATTAATTAAAAGAGGATATTTTAATTATTAAAACCATTAATTGAATATTTCAAATTAATTAAATATTCAGAAGCCAAAGTGATAAAACTCCGGGTCGTTACATTCTCCCCCCTTAAAAGAATTTCGACCCTAAAATTTTACCACATTAATACCCAACATTAATCATAAATCTGCATGATGTTTATAGATCATCCTTATACAAAATCTGATTCGATCTCTACTAGAATACATAACTTCACTTTCGAAATAGCATCATTCACCCAGTTCACTAGTGCGGACTCCGATCAAGCTTTTTAATTAAAAACCTCTTCTCCCTACATAGCCATATACCATGATAGAAAACTTTGGTTCCATATCAAGAACCCTCACTAAGTGTTTGCCGTCAAGAATCAAGTGATAGATCTTTATTTGGAATGGTGAGAAACCTCTCAAAGTCACGTACTCGAATCTTGGATAAAAACTATGTGAAAAAGAGAAGTGATCTACGTTCAACTTACATACTAATTTTATTGGTTTTCATTAATATCAATTTCCTTTTCTATTCAAATTGTTTATGAAAACATTTCATAAAACATGCTTAAGTTTAACTTATATAATACCCTACTACATCCTGAGAGTATATACTCTTATCTGGTTCAAACCTTTCCAATTTTGAATTTATTTCCCTTAAGTAAACTCAAGATCCAAATATCCGGTTTTTATTCCAAAATTCTTTTTGAAATGAAACTATATATTTAACCATAGAAAATATAAATATATATATAAATACATATAGCCCGAGTAACCCCAAAATGATACTAAGGAACTGGATACTACAAATAGTACCATACATTCCTTTACCAAGAAGGGTAATACTTAAGAGAAGTGTTTACCATCCGAACACATCTCTTTCCCATCTTTACTTATTTTCGAGTGACTCAAACTAGTTAATAAAAAATACTTCTTCAATCTCAAAATCCCCGTTTTGAAATAGTTCTGTATATACTTCGGGTTTGTTTGGATTTAAACTTGTTCCGATCGTGCAATGATAAAGAGAATAATTTAGTAAGTGCATTACAATGTTCGTCTAGGAAACATCCGATCGTCACTTAGAAGATTATTCCGATCATCACAAAACCAGTTGCGACTCATTTCCCAAATCAATCCAAACGTTTGAAATCTTCCTCAAGACTCTGGGATTTAAATCCTTAAAACCTTTTATTTATAAATACATTTTATAAACCAAATTTATATAAAATCATTTCTTTATAAAAAATCATCTCAAATTTTTATTCCAAAATATTCAAGCTTTCTTTTAATAAATATCTTTCATAAAAATCAAATTTTATCCAACATTAACATCAAATGCCTTATAGTCAAATTATGAAACTTAATTCACAAGGTGTTCAATTCAATGTTCCCACAATTTCTATCTACGCAACCCATGTTTTCAGAAAAGAAAAATTGCAAATAAATCAACAAATAATAGTCAATGCCCAAAACTAACGAGCATGACAAATCAAACCTTAAATGATAATAATTGCATATTATCACTTCCTAACATGTCAAAAATAACTGTATAAATTTTTGAAAATTATCCCTTTTATATATAAAGTATACTTCTAGGTATAATTATTTCATTTACCAAAAACAATATCGTGTTGGTTGGCCTTACTCAAGTGTTTAGGAATCACTATTGATAATGTGGGCTAGACGCATCGACAATATTTCATAAACCGCTTGACCGCTTAAACAACACAATATAAACATTATTATACCACTAACAAATACGCGCTCTTATATATACCCTCAGACTTATTCTAGGGTGTTACTAATCTTATCTCTAATGGGTTTACCCCACTAGAGCCAATGTTCTCTCTTAACCTTCAGCTCTGATACCACGTGTAACAACCCACCTTTTCGACATCTAGAAGTCAACACTAATACAACTGTGATATTCATTGTGCCGAACATCTATGTGTCAAAAAGATAGATTATTGGGGTAAAATAAAGAAAAGATAGAATATAATCTTACAAATATGATGAGTAACATATAATATACCAAAGGTATTTACAAAAGAAAAACAGAACTTTAATATACATACATCAATTATAGTAACTACCTATCATCGGCCTGGAGAGTTATAACAACATGTCCTTACAATTGCTGATAAATACAAACAAGAAACAAACCGTGGAAGAGAAAAGAAAATACAAGAGTATGTCTTAAAGGCATCCAACTTGTCTCCTGCAGCTCCAAATGTCCAATTAAATTTGGAAAATATGCTCTGGCTGACTCGAGCATTATAAGAAAAATAACGCCTGGATCAGTCTAGGACAACCAGCATGAGAAACACAATCAAATGGATTCTTAATGTTTTATAAAACCTTTCAAAATAAAAGTATCTCGTAAGACCACATCGCACATAAACACGGACGGGTTTTTACTTTATGATAACCAAAACATTTCTATAGAAAATCCAATGATATTATAATAGTGTCTAAGGTTTAAAATAAATATTGAATCAGAGCCAAAATTATTTCATTAATTAAATTCCAACATAATAGGTATACAACTGTCCATAAAGGTACATATTGGAGAATGGATTCCATACAATAGCAAGGCACCAGGATACCGCCTACTAAAGTACACCTTTAGAAAAATGTACCGAGTGCCACACATGGACCCCTACCAACGCAAGACCGGCCTACCCCTTACTAGATAATATCGAATATTTCATGACCCCGGTTTCTTTACAACCTTCCCGAGAGCTCTCATGCATAACCAAATCCACAAATGTATATATCTAGAAGGGTGATGACAATACCTTAATAGGTGCTACCCACATTGCCCTACCGCATATCCCATGTTTTAGTCATTCCCGATTGATGAGGCTTGAGGCTACGTTTTACCTTTTAGATAGCAATCCCACTTTGAATGCTAACACTACCCTCCAGGTGACAATTCAATGCCAGCATTCATCCATACAAGTTGTTCAGGATATGTACAAACCAAAAGCTCTATGTAACAATCCGAAATTTAACCCATAATAATTAATTTATTAACTAATTAGATAATAAAATAACTTTGTGAAATTATCAGAATTAAGCCACGGAAGTTGCACCATTGTATCTGTGGTAATTTTCTGGTCAATTTCCATATATAGAACGTCAGAAACCGAGCTAATATGACCAAGTTATAAAATAAACAAAATAAGCAGAAATAAGAAAGAAAAATATAGGCAGGTCGACTGCCCGGTTGACCTGCCTTTGCTAATTTCGAACGAACAAACTTTCATTCGTTCAAACGATCCAGAGCCCTTAACCGACGTGTTTTGCATTCTTCTGACCAATCCGGTCCATCTATTTTTGCATCCGATGGCTCCTATTTAGCTTATGACGTGGTTTCATTCTATTCAATCCCCAAATCCAATAGTCCGAGATCCACTTCTACCCCTATAAATAGACCCCTAGACCTAACAATTTTTCCCATTCTGGGTTTTCTCCAATTGGATTCACCTTTCTAGGAAGGACCCTAAACGGAATAATTTTTCCAAAGAAGAAGATCGTTATAAATTAAATTATTTTACAATTCCAAGTGGATCCGGGAAGACCAAAGGAAGAGCTTAGGACCGGAGGTGAGTGATTGTAATTATTTTAAGATTTTTTTAAGTAATTTAAAATAATAGGGTTTCCAATAGTTCTAGTTTTACTACGATTTTTGGAATAGCCTTTTCTATAGTTTATTTACAGTTTTTAGAATTATTTTCAGTCTATTTTCTTTCAGCTATTCTTTTCAGTAATTTTAGTTTATTTTTGTTAATTATAATTTATTACTATTAAGCATAGCTTTTTATTGATTTACAGTTTATTTACAATATTTAAGTTTATTTACTGTTATTTATTTCTTATTTACATCTTTTTTGACGTTTTGGATTTTATGCAAGCGTCTATTCTCTTCATCCCCCTTTTCTCGCGTATGGATTAGAATAAATTAAATGCGAATATGGATTATATAAGTAAGAATATTAAATGAAGAAAATAAGATGTAAATTATAAAGACTGTAATAAATAATGGAATTGGACTGTAATAAATAATGGAATTGGACTGTAATAAATAATGGAATTGGACAGAAATTACGCCTAATTATAATTAGAATTAGACTAATTAAAGATAATTGACATAGTTATAACTTAGAATTATAACTAAATAGAGTAAAAGGTGAAAGAAGCTTATTTCACACTTAGACCTTGGGTTAAGTAATAAGCATGATTATAACGTAGGTTATAATAAGAAAAAGAAAAGAATAAGGCTTATCTTAAGACTTAGGATAAGTTAATAAGCACAGATAGTAGAGAAAGGTGTAAAGGCTTATTTAAAATAATTTATCTAAGTTAATAAGCAAATATGAAAGTAGGACCCGTACCAAATAGCATTCCCTATTAGACAAAACGGTGAGCCGAGGGCACGCTTATGCTAAGAATGGCAGTAATTGGTCAAATAGAAGTCCAAATCACGGGGGATTTGGATAAGGGGCGCAACTAGATATTGTTTGGATGAAGAGCCAGTACCAACAGTATTTCCCTTATAGATTCTATGGACACACGGTGATCTCAGGTTAGCCTGAAGTGGGATGAGGGGCACGCTTATGCTGGATGTTGAGGTAATAAGAAGACCCAATAGGTGGAGCAAAAAGGTAGTATGAGCATGGTGGTAGTTACACATGCGACTTCCATTAAGGTGCTCAGTAATAGCTATGAGTTCCAAGCGCTTAGTATGAGTGTCTTTCGTAGACACCATTGCCTTCTATGTAGGGAGCTATATATGTCGTCCGGATCCACAATGGTTGCTCTATGCATCTTCCGTAGATACCATTGGCTGCTGTGTAGGGAGTTATATAGCGGCTGGTCCACAGTAAGGTCTATGGAGTAGCAGGCTGATTAAAAAGGGTAGAATTAGGATTACATCATAATTACAGGATTAGGAATTCAGCCTAACCAAAGCAGAAATCAAGGACAAGTGCAAGCAATCGAAATTAACCTATCTTATAAATTGAGCAATATTTAATCGTACTTATTTTCAGTTTATCTCTTTCCTATTTCCTTTATTATCCTTATTTATGCTAGAACCGTTGTAGAGTCTATTACTTTTATATTGCTTAAAGACTCTAGTAGTTACTATCATTCACCAGACTTTTAGTCTGACCCACTCCTCTATTTTTTCCCCTTCCCCCCCATAGGCAATCAAGGGAGAGGTTAGTAGATTGCAGTTGCTTGGAGATTTCTCGGAGGAGTTAGCTACCATGTATTTCTTTTCTTTCAGCTTTTGTTCTTTCTATGTACTGGCTTATTATGAGGGATATTATGTACTCTGATTTTGAGACTATGAATTTTTATTTCATAAGACATGATGGGTTTTGAGATATGGATGTTGTATTTGGTATTTGACTTATTTATGAAGTAATTATGAAGCTTTGTTTTGATTAAGTTATTATTTTAGTTTCCGATGTTTTTACCTATTTTTGTCTTGTAAATCTTAGTCTCTGTTAGTTTCAGTTATACCTACAACGCACCACGTATTTTAATGTGTCATTTTGGGTACATTAAGGGGTGTGGGGTGTTTCACTCTACGTCTACTACATCCACTTTGGAATCACCCTCTAGATTAGTAGCAAGTAGCCCTTGCACTTCAAAGAGCTCCATCTTCGATCCCATCATGTTCAAGATGCTTCCAATTCGAACGTTTGAGTTGATTCGAAGTAGTTTTCGGATAATTCATACTTATTCGATCATAGTCTCTTCGAACCAACGTTCGATAGTTCCCGGTACATTCAATTCCGGTTCTATTGGAAATAAGCAGGCAACATTTAAGTGGACGGATCTCCTTGTCATTTGTCATAGAAGAACACACGAGTTTATATGTACAGTATAACATCCCCGAGGATAACTGTACCATATAATTCTTTCGTTTTCTCCTAAATAATTCCAGAGTTAAAAATCGGTCCATAGTTGATAGTCGGTTATTTAACTATCAAATAAACAGACAATCAAACATAGATTCAATTCCATATGGGATCCACTTATCCTCTATTAATTAATCTTTTATTTATTAAATCTCTTTAAATTATTCGAATCAAAATACCTTCACGAAAGATATTTTCACAAATCCTTTATATTCTTTTCAATACTGAGAAAAACATTCATATATTTATCTCAATGGTATAAGTATATTATAGACATTATACTTTCAATTCTTAGAAAATATATCCATATAATTATCTCAATGGTATAAGTATATTTAAAAAACTTAAGAAACATTTTCTATTTTCCAAATTTATATTTAAATGGGCTAAAACAGATATCATTTAAAACATTACTTACTATAAACCAAATCACTTATCCTTCGATGTTAAGTATAGAAAGAATGCTTCTATACCACCATAATTAAGAAGGATTACATGGTCAAAAACCAAATTTCATTTCTTTATAAATTCCCTTTCTATAAGCCTATTTTATATTTACAAATACTTTTATAAATCTCCAAATTAATTTACAAAACTTCTTTTATAAACATTCCTTTATAACTCTTTATAAAAATCCTCTATAAAATATCATTTACCAAATATCATTTAAGAAATCTCCTTTAAATAAATCCCTTTTATAAAGCATAATCCTTTTTGCAAACAAATTATCATTTATAAATACTTTTAATTAATTACTTTTAAACATCGTAATTAAATAATCAATTAACTTTAAAACCTCATTTATAAATAATTCTCATTTATAAACACTTAACCTCAAATTATTATAAAACTTAAATTAATTTAAATCCATAACTTTACAAATTCGAGAAGAGGCTTAGCGACCATAATGGTACTAAATCAAGTTACCATACTATTCAATATGACTTTTGAAGTCACATAACCGGTATTTACATAAGTAAGCATATATGTAAATAAAATCAATTAGCAATCACTAGCTAATCCATCACTTATCAAATATTTATTAATCCACATATTAATTAACTGACATATGAGTAAATGGCCAAATTAATATACTAGCAAAACGGGGATTTATTCTATTAAACAGATGTCATCTATAGTCTATTCATTTTAACTATAGCAGAACGGGGATTTATTCTTCTAAACAGTTGTACAAATATCCCACTCAATTATAGCAGAACAGAGATTTTTTCAGCTAAATAGATGTCATCAATAATCTATTCTTATTTGTTTGGCTACTTAATGGAGCAGACAAAGAGAATCCCTTGTTTAAACTTATTCACTTACAAAAGAAAGCTGCTTTTTAAAAAAACCGGTCCTTCAAAAATAAAGTAATTAAAAATTTAACCCTTATTTAATTAATGTAAAATAAGTTTAAACCTTTATTAAATATTAATTAAATCTTAACTTAATCTTAATCAAACTAGGAATTAATTAATGATTAAACCCTTCTTGATTAGAAATTAATTAATAACTAACCCCAAATTAATTAATAATTAAACCTTACTTAAATAATAATTAATACTTAATTAAATCTTTACTTAATTAATAATTAATTAAAACTCCCTTAATTAACTAAATATAATTACCTTACTCAATTAATACTTAAGTATTAATTACTTTTACTTAATTACTAATTAAATACTAATTATCTTTACTTACTTAATTAAATAATCATTAACTCATACTTAATTATAAGTAATAATTACCTTTTAATACCTATAATATCTTTTGAAAATACCTTTCAAAAATATTTAAGATGAAAACAATCTTAGTTTTAAAAAAAACTTGTTCTATTTCATGAACTGCATCCATAGCGACTATCGCTGTGAATATTATTACTCCAGATTAGTTTACATATACAATACCCTTCAAGACCTTAACCTTTTGTTTTACTTACTTAAAGACTTGTATAAGAGTTTTGAAAACTAAAAACAAAGTTTCAAACTTGTAAAACTTTTCTAGAAAACACTCAAGTAAAATAAGTTTAAAATAAGGATCTCAATGTCGCAAACAAGCAACTTTAAGTGCTATTTTCTTTTAGCATACAACAATATAGCATAAGTCCATACATTTAACATATGCCATAACAATATACACAAAGTTAAAATCACTACTTTAAACCATAACTTAACTTAACTTCCAAGCTATATTTCCAAGCTCACATCCAAACAATACATACATATTTTCACATATATACAACACCAAACATAATATATTTCCAACTAAGATCAACACAATAATTAGCGATAACATAAGGTTTAAAACGTGCTAAAAATGTGAGCTTTACTCACCAAAAGCTCACGGAACAAATTGAAATGACCCTCCTATTTCTACCTTAATTTCATAAGGATTTTTTTTATATATATAAATATGTGTTCATGCAAATGCACATTTAATTTATGTGTATCTGGATGTCCACCTATATTCATTTGCACTTTTAAGTTTGATTTAAACTTCCTTTGAATTATCAGAGTCATTTTTTTCCAAACAATTCAAACCAGGATTCAAACTCATTACCAATATAAATATATCAGTGTATTTCTAATAATATACACATACATATGAAGATGTATGTGTTCCTCTTGTTTAAATTCAGAGTATATACTTTATTTTTATTTGTTATACAAGAGCATTCTGTTTGATTTGGATTTTATCAATTCTGCCTAAAGTTAATTACTATATACTTTTGAATATTTGTAATAAGTCAGTAAATCCTATGCGTATTTAATTTATATGAACTTTCTCATTCTATTTGATAGTTTTTAATATCAATTTACCTTGACAGTTAAATCTCAAGATTCTTGAGATTTTTATTTCAGATCATGGATCAAAGGTATTGATATTTGGCTAAGGCCAGAAATGATATATTCACTTATCATTTTCCACTTATGTATTTTCTAAAAACTTTCTTATTTAAGATTCAATCTATGTGACTTGTTTGCCTTAATCTTAGCCCACATGACACATAGTGAGTTGTGTATTTGCGTAAGATTTGCTATGTCAAGAATTTGAACTTACAAACATTCATAAGAATAATTCCAGGTTTGTTTGTGCAAACCTGTCCAGATTGCATATCTGTTATGACTTTGAAAAATTGGTTATGGTAAAACAATGACTTAAGGATTTTGAAAGGCATTTTTACTAACAAAACACAACCAGACATAATCAACCAAAACTTCACTCATTTGAAGCTGGTTAACTCATGTGCCTTGTGTCATGCCAGGTACCTGATCATGGCAATTGAAATGCCTGTCATTTGCATCATACCTGTAGCCTTCCCATACAATTACTTTTCTCAAAACAATTTAGAAAGTAGACTTGAACCATTTGTAGACATATTTCAGAGGAAAAACCATTAGATACTTAAAGGTATACTCCAAAACTCAGTGTTTTAAAATGACTCAAGGTTGTCTAATACATAATATAATTTATGTTAAGCAATTGCTCACATACCTATATATTTCTTTACCAGGTTTTCATGGCTAACACTTGAGCATATTTTACTTGTTCATGTTCCAGACACTACTTCAAAAACAAATCAAACCTTAACACACAATAATTTCGACAGAACAACTAATTTAATCTAACACTTTACATAACATAAGAGCAACTTGATCACTAACCATAGAATATTCATTACATGACTGGAAATCTTAGAAACATAATTTTTCCTGAATACATGCAGATATAATCAATTTAAGCTCTTATTGAAACTAGCTAGCATGTTCATTCACTCCTCCATAATAGCCATAACTTCATTTTCTACTTAGTGCCTGCGATCCCTGAAAGAGCATGAGTGGCTGCCTCATTTTAAAATGAGACACCCCCATATGCCATGAGCAAACAAGGGTCAGATCTAAGATCTGGTATGAGCAACATCAAAATATTCAAAACATTAAGCTCTGGGTGATGAGCCTTAATACTTATTTTGTATGCATGTAATCCACTGCTTTATTATGTTACATACACTTTGATACAAGAATGATATCTTTATCTATCATTTATTCACACAAATTTATTTATTCAATCATGAATATCGATCTACAGTGTGTATATTCAATGGAATAACCAGGGTTCCATTCCAACCAACCTAGGAAATACTCATTTTCCTATTTCTTCATTTACAGGTTGTTTTCATTAATTTAAATCCCTAGCCTCATCTGCTAGTAAGGAATCACAGGGACACATTGCAATGAACTAATTCACATCATTGCACAAAGATCTCAGGGCTTAAACAAACCATGTGCCAACTTGCATACTTCAAATATGACAAGCATTCCAGCAGCCTTCTTGGCTCATAACCCTAGTATATTTACTAGTAGTGTTGGTTAAAAATCCTATCATCAGATAGCTATGTGGACATGTCACAGTGTATATAAAAAAAGACATCTCCCTTTATCTTGCAAGTATTTTGTTCAAAAACAAACAGATAATCATTTCATAAATATTGCTATAAGAGGTCTTAACTTTAAATCATATAAAAGTACATCTACAACTGAGGGTGGAACCATGGCATGCTATGTTATTATGACTTACAAGTAACTGTGATTGAACTAGATTCAAGATCTAGCTGAATCACAATTTTTATCTTGTGAATTTTGATATTTCATGAGGGAATCAGCACACAGAAATTTCTATTGCATCCCTTACACTTTCTTTTCTTAAGCCTCAGCACTTATATAAAATATAATGCAGCTCATAATATTTTTTTTAAAGAATAATTTCCTGCCATAGATCCCCATCAGTAGTGTGTATTCCTTCCTTGATTTTGAGGTTTGTTGCCTTAGCTTCTTTTTTTTTTCAAAATGTAAACAAATAGTAGTATGTACATCCATAGCAACCATTCAAACAGATCAAAGGAATTCATCCAAAGAGCATCCATAATACACATTATATCAGCTCAAGAAAATAAAATCCATTCAACAACATTAATATAACAGTGATTAACAAAAATCAGAAAATATCAATAGCAACATAAGTACTTGGCTGCCTCATATCAGGTCTTAATGCCATGAATCTAGTGAGATTACTCACCTAAATATTTCTTCTTATTGATCCTGAAAACCCTTGTATGTGTGTTTTCTCCTTCCTTCTAATATTTTTCTTCCTTTCTTATTTTTGTGCAGCTCGGGGTAAAGATAATTTTACTGGCTAAAACTGCCTATTTATATGCATTTTTCCACTAGGGTTTTGTTAAAACAAAATTCCATTTCTGACCTAACCATCTTCATGCATTTTTCATTCATTTTCCTCCTTAATACCCCGGCCATAATAATTAGTTGAAGGCAGTATTTTCTTCCCTTTACTTTTTCAGAAAATGGCCACTCACCTAGTCATGTTAAAAGTGTGACTACCATATTTTATATTTTAATTATTTCTGAGAATCCCCTTTGCTATTTTTGCCTACACAAGCATATTGACTTGTATTACATTTCATGTCATTTTTAATGTTTCCTTTTTATTGTTTTGCTTTAACACTTTCTGCTCACAGAAAATATACAGGTGCACAAGTGTACATATTTTTATTTATTTAATCTCCCCTTGTTTCATAGAAAATACATTTAAGCATATACTTCATTTTTAACTTATGCTTAAATTACAATCCAATGCTTTAAATAAGGAATTTACTTTCTTATATATATATATATATATATTTCAGAAATTTTTTAAATCTCTTCCTTGTGCTATTTCCAGTGTACATGTGCACACATATCTCTGCACATCATTTTATTTAAAATTCCATCAATATTTGATCCAAATATTTTTAAACTGAATCATTTTATTAAAAATCATTTTCCTCAACATTTTGGGGCATTACATTCACCCCTCCTTTTAGGAATTGTGTCCTCACAATTTTTCTTGTATTTGTAACAAGCATTCACTGACCTTAAGAAAATCTATCAAGCATATGCATAAACAAACATATTCAATCATATCAACCATGCATAACAAATTTTTCCAGAAAAAGAGAAGAAAAAAAAATTACCTTTTAATTTGCAAAAAGCTTAGGATAATCCATCCTAATCTTATCCTCTAACTCCCATGTGCAGTCATTAGGATCACTACTCCACTGGACCTTTACTAGTTTCAAAGTTTTGCTCCTTAATTTCTTTTCTTCCTTGGCTATAATCCCAACTGGCTCTTTTTCATAAACCAAGTCAAGATTTATTTGAATTTTGGTAGGCTTTTCCAAAATGTCTTCTTTATCATGTACCCATCTTCTAAGTTGGGACACATGAAAAACATTATGCATTGCTTTCATTTCCTCTGGTAATTCTAATTTGTAAGCCAATGAACCAATTCTTTCTAGAATTTTATAGGGTCCAACATACCTTGGTGTGAGCTTACCTTGCTTGCCAAATCTCAAGACTTTCTTCATAGGTGAAATCTTGATGAAAACAAAGTCTCCCACTTCATATTCCACCTGTTTTCTCTTCCTGTCTGCAAATTTCTTTTGCCTATCTTGAGCTGCTGCTATTCTTTTTCTTATTAACCCAATTTTCTCTGTAGTTTCTTCAACATATTCAGGTCCTAGAACAGCCCTTTCTCCAATCTCTACCCAGCATATAGGTGATAAACATGGCTTGCCATATAAGGCTTCAAATGGTGCCATCCCTATGGTGCTTTGGTAACTGTTATTGTATGTGAATTCAGCTAAATGGAGGTGGTCTTCCCAGTTGCCTCCAAAGTCCAGTGTACATGCTCTCAATAAATCCTCTAAGACTTTGTTCACCACCTCAGTTTGACCATCTGATTGTGGATGGTAGGCAGTGCTTAAGCACAATTCACTCCCCATGGCCTCTTGAAAACTTTTCCAAAACCTTGAGGTGAAGATGGTATCCCTATCACTCATAATGGTTTTGGGTATGCCATGCAACCTTACTACCTCTTTCATGAATATTTGAGCCAATTTTGGAGCATTTCTTTCTATTTTAACTGGGATAAAATGTGCTACCTTAGTTAGCCTATCCACTATTACCCATATACTTGTGTTTCCCTTCTTAGATCTAGGCAGACCATCTATGAAATCCATAGATATATCCTCCCACTTCCACTGTGGTATATTAAGGGGTTGCAATAGTCCTGATGGCCTTTGTGTCTCTGCCTTGACTTGTTGGCAAGTCATGCACCTTGCAACATGTCTGGCCACATCTGACTTCATCCCCTTCCACCAAAGATTTCTTTTCAAATTTTGATACATCTTGGTGCTACCTGGGTGTATGGAGTACTTACTCCTATGGTATTCATTTAATATTTCCTCCTTTAATTTTATATTTTCTGGAACACATATCCTATTTTTGTTCCTTAAATAACCATTTTTATCAACTTGATAATTTATTACTTCCTCCCCTTTTGATATGAGCATTTTCTTTTCCACCATGTTTAGGTCTTGTTCCTGCATTTTCCCAACCTTAAGAAGTAAATCTGATTGCAAAAATATCATACTTAATTTCCCTTTACCTTCATCTTCTTCAATGGGCATCATTTGTACCTTACTGTTTTTCTCAATTTCCAAATTAGTAAGTATAGACAAATCCTTAAACTCTTCCATCATCAACATGGCTACTTTGGCATGTTGTCTACTCAAGGCATCTGCAACTTTATTTGCCTTGCCTGGTGTATACAGTATATCTAGATCATAGGCAGCTAGGAACTCTACCCATCTATGTTGCCTCATGTTCAAATCTTTTTGTGAGAATAAATATTTCAATGCCTTATGATCAGTGTACAAAATGAATTTGGCACCTAACAAATAATGTCTCCAAAGTTTCAAAGCATATACAACTGCTGCTAGTTCAAGATCATGGGTTGCATATCTTGTTTCATGTGGCTTTAATTGCCTAGATGCATAGGCTACCACCTGGTCTTGCTGCATCAACACAGCCCCTAACCCAGAGCCACTTGCATCAGTGTACACAACTAAATTTTCATTTCCTTCTGGCACACTCAATACTGGTGCATTAATCAAAGCTTCTTTTATTTTGATAAAAGCTTGCTCACATTTTTCTGTCCATACAAAGGCTTGGTTCTTTCTAGTTAAATTGGTAAGTGGTGATGATATTTTTGAGAAATCTTTTATAAATCTCCTATAATATCCTGCCATCCCCATAAATGATCTAATCTCACTGATGGTACTAGGCCTTTTCCATGCTTGGATTGCCACTACCTTATTGGGGTTTACTGATATTCCTTTGGCAGAGATAACATGCCCAAGAAAATGTACTTCTTCTTTCCAAAATGCACATTTTAAAATTTTTGCCTTTAAATCATTTTCCCTTAGTCTTGACAAAACTAAATGCAAATGATTTTTATGCTCTTCCACTGTCTTGGAATAAATCAAAATGTCATCAATAAAAATCAGTACAAACTTGTCTAAATAATCTCTAAATATTCTATTCATTAAATCAACAAAATATGAAGGAGCATTTGTCAAACCAAATGGCATAACCATAAATTCATATAAGCCATATCTTGTGTTAAATGCAGTATACTTAACACTTGAGTCTTCAACCTTCATTTGATGGAATCCTGAGGCTAAGTCTAATCTAGAAAATATTTTAGCTTCACTGAGTTGGTCAAAGAGATCATCTATTCTAGGCAATGGGTATTTGTTCTTGATGGTTACTTTATTTAGTTCTCTGTAATCTATGCACATTCTCAAGGTACCATCATGTTTTCTCACAAACACTACTGGAGAACCCCAGCAGGAATTGCTTGGCCTTATAAATCCCTTGCCTTCTAATTCTTCCAACTGATTTTTCAATTCTTTCAGTTCACTTGGCCCCATTCTATAAGGTTTCTTGATTATTGGACTTGCTCTTGGAATGAGATTAATTTGGAACTCAACTGGTCTGTGGTGTGGAACACCCTTAACTTCCCCAAACACATCCAAGTATTCATTAACTATGGGAATTTCTTCAATGGTTAGTTCACTGAGATCTTTTTCTAAGTCAACTAAATGATATAATTTCCCTTCCTTAGCTACTTCACATAGAACTGTGATCCTCTGGCCTCTAGAATTTTGCAATGATATGGTGGATGAGTCTAAATTAATTATGGCTTTAAATTGCCTTAACCAATCTACCCCCAATATAACTCCTATATTTGGGTAATTTAAAACATATAAATTGGAAATAAAAATATTTCCTCCTATGTTTAACTCCACATCCACACAATTCATGTTCAAAACACTAGAACTCCCTAGGGGACTTTGTACAAGCAATGGGGTTTCAACCAATATGCAGTTTAATTTTAACACTTTAACTATTTCATAAGAAATCAAAGAGTGTGTTGCTCCAGTATCATATACTACTGGTATAGGTATGGCACAAATGAGTAATGTACCTTCCACTTGGCCATGATTTTCAGCATCAATTTTCACTGCAGATTTGCCTTTACCTTCCAAAGTTGCCAATTTCCCTTGTTGTTTATTCTCAGGACAGTTCCTCTTCATATGCCCCTCTTTCCCACATAGGTAGCATTTGAAGGCTCCTCCTTTTAACTCTGGGCACCTTGGTTTGATGTGTCCTTCTTTACCACAATGATGGAAAACCAATTTCTTCTTAGCATCATTGGCTTTTGTGTCTTTGTCCTTCTTGTTGTCTGCCTCCTCCTTCTTTTTATCATAAGGGTGATATCTTCCATTATTCTTCTTATTGTTGTTGCTCTTAAAATTCCTATATTTCTCTCTTTCTTTGTCATGTTGTTCCAGTTTCAATGCCAGATCAATTACTTGATCAAAAGTTCTATCTGCATATGGTAGCATAGCTCTGCTAAGTCCTGGGTTCAGACCTTTTATATACCTATCATTTTTGGATGCTTCATCTTCCACTAGCATTGCTCCATAATTAGATAGCCCCTCAAACTTTTGAGTGTATTCAGTGACATTCAAAGTTTCCTACCTAAGTTTGATAAATTCTTCAAGCAAAGTGGTCTTGGCTGATGCTGGTACAAATCTTGCCTCCAACATCTCCTTGAACTGATTCCAAGTGATTTCATTTTCATTTCTTTCAGCTATGATCACCTCCCACCAGCTTAAAGCTACTCCTTTCAGTTGTCTTGAAGCTACTTGCCTCTTCCTTTGATCATCTAACTACATGTCATTGAAAATCCTATCAAGTGTTCTCAACCATGCTTGAATCTCCATCACATTCTCAGTTCCTTCAAAACTCCTGCCTCCCAAATTGGAATAAGTCTTCAGTAGTTTTGATAGCTCTTCATGTGGATTCTCAGGCCTATGCCCAATTCCATCTCTTAAAACCCTCACAAATTCTTGCATATTAAGCATTTGAGGTGCACTGGGTCCTGCATTGTGATGAGATCCTCTTCCTACCATGGTCTGCTAACTAAATTCTGGGCAAATGGTATTAGTATATTATGAGTACTTCTATAATTACTATTTTCTTATCTAAATTATTTCATCCAAAACAAACAGACAAAATACATTTCTATAATACTTAGCAATCAATGCAACCAAGTGCTCTGATACCAAACTGAAATGACCCTCCTATTTCTACCTTAATTTCATAAGGATTTTTTATATATATATATAAATATGTGTTCATGCAAATGCACATTTAATTTATGTGTATCTAGATGTCCACCTATATAAATATGTGTTCAAACCAGGATTCAAACTCATTACCAATATAAATATATTAGTGTATTTCTAATAATATACACATACATATGAAGATGTATGTGTTCCTCTTGTTTAAATTCAGAGTATATACTTTATTTTTATTTGTTATACAAGAGCATTCTGTTTGATTTGGATTTTAGCAATTCTGCCTAAAGTTAATTACTATATACTTTTGAATATTTGTAATAAGTCAGTGAATCCTATGCGTATTTAATTTATATGAACTTGCTCATTCTATTTGATAGTTTTTAATATCAATTTACCTTGACAGTTAAATCTCAAGATTCTTGAGATTTTTATTTCAGATCATGGATCAAAGGTATTGATATTTGGCTAAGGCCAGAAATGATATATTCACTTATCATTTTCCACTTATGTATTTTCTAAAAACTTTCTTATTTAAGATTCAATCTATGTGACTTGTTTGCCTTAATCTTAGCCCACATGACACATAGTGAGTTGTGTATTTGCATAAGATTTGCTATGTCAAGAATTTGAACTTACAAACATTCATAAGAATAATTCCAGGTTTGTTTGTGCAAACCTGTCCAGATTGCATATCTGTTATGACTTTGAAAAATTGGTTATGGTAAAACAATGACTTAAGGATTTTGAAAGGCATTTTTACTAACAAAACACAACCAGACATAATCAACCAAAACTTCACTCATTTGAAGCTGGTTAACTCATGTGCCTTATGTCATGCCAGGTACCTGATCATGGCAATTGAAATGCCTGTCATTTGCATCATACCTGTAGCCTTCCCATACAATTACTTTTCTCAAAACAATTTAGAAAGTAGACTTGAACCATTTGTAGACATATTTCAGAGGAAAAACCATTAGATACTTAAAGGTATACTCCAAAACTCAGTGTTTTAAAATGACTCAAGGTTGTCTAATACATAATATAATTTATGTTAAGCAATTGCTCACATACCTATATATTTCTTTACCAGGTTTTCATGGCTAACACTTGAGCATATTTTACTTGTTCATGTTCCAGACACTACTTCAAAAACAAATCAAACCTTAACACACAATAATTTCGACAGAACAACTAATTTAATCTAACACTTTACATAACATAAGAGCAACTTGATCACTAACCATAGAATATTCATTACATGACTGGAAATCTTAGAAACATAATTTTTCCTGAATACATGCAGATATAATCAATTTAAGCTCTTATTGAAACTAGCTAGCATGTTCATTCACTCCTCCATAATAGCCATAACTTCATTTTCTACTTAGTGCCTGCGATCCCTGAAAGAGCATGAGTGGCTGCCTCATTTTAAAATGAGACACCCCCATATGCCATGAGCAAACAAGGGTCAGATCTAAGATCTGGTATGAGCAACATCAAAATATTCAAAACATTAAGCTCTGGGTGATGAGCCTTAATACTTATTTTGTATGCATGTAATCCACTGCTTTATTATGTTACATACACTTTGATACAAGAATGATATCTTTATCTATCATTTATTCACACAAATTTATTTATTCAATCATGAATATCGATCTACAGTGTGTATATTCAATGGAATAACCAGGGTTCCATTCCAACCAACCTAGGAAATACTCATTTTCCTATTTCTTCATTTACAGGTTGTTTTCATTAATTTAAATCCCTAGCCTCATCTGCTAGTAAGGAATCACAGGGACACATTGCAATGAACTAATTCACATCATTGCACAAAGATCTCAGGGCTTAAACAAACCATGTGCCAATTTGCATACTTCAAATATGACAAGCATTCCAGCAGCCTTCTTGGCTCATAACCCTAGTATATTTTCTAGTAGTGTTGGTTAAAAATCCTATCATCAGATAGCTATGTGGACATGTCACAATGTATATTAAAAAAAGACATCTCCTTTTATCTTGCAAGTATTTTGTTCAAAAACAAACAGATAATCATTTCATAAATATTTCTATAAGAGGTCTTAACTTTAAATCATATAAAAGTACATCTACAACTGAGGGTGGAACCATGGCATGCTATGTTATTATGACTTACAAGTAACTGTGATTGAACTAGATTCAAGATCTAGCTGAATCACAATTTTTATCTTGTGAATTTTGATATTTCATGAGGGAATCAGCACACAGAAATTTCTATTGCATCCCTTACACTTTCTTTTCTTAAGCCTCAGCACTTATATAAAATATAATGCAGCTCATAATATTTTTTTAAGAATAATTTCCTGCCATAGATCCCCATCAGTAGTGTGTATTCCTTCCTTGATTTTGAGGTTTGTTGCCTTAGCTTCTTTTTTTTTTCAAAATGTAAACAAATAGTAGTATGTACATCCATAGCAACCATTCAAACAGATCAAAGGAATTCATCCAAAGAGCATCCATAATACACATTATATCAGCTCAAGAAAATAAAATCCATTCAACAACATTAATATAACAGTGATTAACAAAAATCAGAAAATATCAATAGCAACATAAGTACTTAGCTGCCTCATATCAGGTCTTAATGCCATGAATCTAGTGAGATTACTCACCTAAATATTTCTTCTTATTGATCCTGAAAACCCTTGTATGTGTGTTTTCTCCTTCCTTCCAATATTTTTCTTCCTTTCTTATTTTTGTGCAGCTCGAGGTAAAGATAATTTTACTGGCTAAAACTGCCTATTTATATGCATTTTTCCACTAGGGTTTTGTTAAAACAAAATTCCATTTCTGACCTAACCATCTTCATGCATTTTTCATTCATTTTCCTCCTTAATACCCCGGCCATATTAATTAGTTGAATGCAGTATTTTCTTCCCTTTACTTTTTCAGAAAATGGCCACTCACCTAGTCATGTTAAAAGTGTGACTACCATATTTTATATTTTAATTATTTCTGAGAATCCCCTTTGCTATTTTTGCCTACACAAGCATATTGACTTGTATTACATTTCATGTCATTTTTAATGTTTCCTTTTTATTGTTTTGCTTTAACGCTTTCTGCTCACAGAAAATATACAGGTGCATAAGTGTACATATTTTTATTTATTTAATCTCCCCTTGTTTCACAGAAAATACATTTAAGCATATACTTCATTTTTAACTTATGCTTAAATTACAATCCAATGCTTTAAATAAGGAATTTACTTTCTTATATATATATATATATTAGAAATTTTTTAAAACTCTTTCTTGTGCTATTTCCAGTGTACATGTGCACACATATCTCTGCACATCATTTAATTTAAAATTCCATCAATATTTGATCCAAATATTTTTAAACTGAATCATTTTATTAAAAATCATTTTCCTCAAAATTTTGGGGCATTACACAAATCGAGCTTCCACTATATTTTGAATACGATCTTGATCTTGGATTTTCCTTAGTAAATTTTTTTTACCTTGGGAAGTACTTTTTGGGCTTGGCCTTGAGGAGGGTGGCCTTGGCCTTGGGTGGTATGGGGTGTTTGGGCTAGCTTTTGGACAAGAGGATGTGTAGGAAGAGAAGAAAAGGTGTTTAAGTGGAAAAAGAATGATTTTTAAACTTTTGAAAAACCATGGAAGCCGTTAAAGAGTCTTTAAAACATAGAAAATATAAGATGAAGTTCGAAAAATGAGACAGAAAGAGTGGAAATTGTTTTTATATAAAATGAAATAAACAAATTACCAAATCGCCCTTTAAGTACATACCCTCTAATTATAATTTGCCATATTGCCACATCGTTCCCTTTCTTTTATATACACGCCATCTCATGCCCCCCTCTCCTTTCTCGCATTCCGTCAGAGTACCGCACATTTTAAAACACATTGGTAATAGGATGATCTTGTACTATTATGTGATAACCCACTTACACTTTTCCTTTATTTTTATTTTTTAAATTTTTGGATAAGGGTCACATCTCTTATTATTTAATTAAATAAATTATACTATATATTACTTTTAACCATACATATGTGATCAGTATATGTATGTATATATGTTTACTAAAATGTACACAACACTTTCGATAAATTTTATATGCTGAAAAGTCGAAAATTCGGAAAATGATTCCCGGTCACATTTTCGATTTTCCTTCGCACTAATTATTTTTGTAAACATATTTTGAAAACCATTTCACCATCATTAGTTTAAAGAACATATTTTAATTATTAAAACCATTAATTGAATATTTAAAATTAATTAAATATCTACAACCAAAGCAATAAAACTCCAGGTTGTTACACTCACTAACCTCAAGCCTAAGCTCTTCCTACTTGCTTTACTTATTAATCGCCCCTTCGTACGCTTGCTCTACTTGCTCCTTTTTGATCCAATTGATTGTCTTTTTCTATTTTTGATTTATCTTGATTTTTTAATAATTTTTAGGGTTAGAGAGTTTAAAATTGAGCAGAGTTTTGGTACAGTAAACTATTATGTGAATTTTAGGGTTAGATTAGGCTTGAATTTATAATGGTTGGCAAATAGTTTAGGCCGTTGGATTTAGGCTAGTAAATCTTTAGAGTGATCACGCATGCTTATCTAATACTTCATAACCAAGCAATGCATCACCACTGTTCGAACATGTCAGAGATCTCCTAATTTTACATGGCTATGTTGACCATCTTGACCCCTAGGTCGACCGCTATTGGTCGACCTTCGACCTTCCTGGGTCGACTGACCCCTTTTTAAATTTGTGAGTTTTTATTTTTAAGTTTTATTATATTTTCAATTCTTCCAACACCTGTAACTATTATGTATTCACTTCGATTTTAAAGAGCTATATATGAAAATCATCCAAAAAATCGTTACGAATGCAATGGTGCAAGTTTCATAGCCAAATTCGGACGTTTGTGAAAATTTTCTATCTAAGCCTTGTTTTATTTTATTTCAATTTTCTTTTTAAAGTTCTGCTTAATTTTAATTAAAATTTTGGGATATTACATTCTTCCCTTGCCCCCTTTAAAAGGATTCCATCCCGGAAATCTCTAAGGGCGGAAAATGTAACTTACACACAGAGCAATAGTTAGTTATATCCATCAACTCATCCATCATCCACTGGCAATCATTGTCCTTACAGATTTTCTAATGCGACATGTACATATATATGCAACGTGAAATGCATGTGAACCTATACTATTGCAGAAGCAGGCGGTCTTCCGATCTAGTCGACCTCCTATCATGCAAATGCTCATGTCGTGCATCCAAATGTATGGAACATCCTAAGTAAGTATACCTGTAATTCTATGTGTATGCGCAGCAACCAAGCATCCATATGCATAATATCTGGCAACCTAAACAATAAGTATAAGATAATGTGAATGTGTTTATACTACATAAAGGATTTAATTTCCTAAATGTATATAAGAAACAATCCAAACAATACATCTGCTAGCATCTATCATCCATAACAAGTCCTATTGACACATTTACAAACATTCCCACCATCCAATGGTCTCTACCTAAGTTAGAACCAAAATATAAAAGTAATCTATACTTTTCTAACTAAAATGGAAACTACCAGAAAAAAGCTCAAGATGGGTAGTTCGGACTTTCTCCTCAAGCTCCCATGTACTCCCAACTAGATCGTCTCCCTATTGGACTCTAACCAGTTCAATTATTTCATTATAGAGTCGATCTGTCCCATGCCCAAAAATACGGGTAGGTGTATGTCGAACAAGAGACTCACCTATCCTTTTTAAAACTTTCGCTAAGTGATACAGTTTGACCATGGTAATTGCATCATATAGACACTTCCACAAATACCTAACAACAACTTCCAATAATTTAGCCGTTTTATCTTGCCTTGGGGATTTTCTACTTGTTTTCTTCCTAGGACTCAGCTCGCAGACTGTATATATGTATGTGGACTCAGCTCCTCGGACTCTAGAGGACTCAGCTCCTTGGACCACCCGATGTCTCCAGTTGGTACATGCTTTTCTGCCTACCTTATGCAGTTCTTGTCATTTTATAAATCAAATTCCGACCCCCCTTATCAAATTTTAGCACATGCATAAATCTTCAGTCGAAATTTATGTGCATCGATAACCCCCAATAATCCTTGCTACCAACTCAAATGATGTCAATTTGCATCACGCTAAATTACTTGAGCTTAAGTATGCTCTCATGAAATTGCAACCCTATGCAATCCTCAATGCACATTCATACTGCCTTAAATCATCCAGTGGCATACCTAATCGGTTCACGTTCTACATACCAAGGTAAGACACCACAAAAATGGACGGTGTCCTCTCCTCGGTAACTTCCACTTAGACCTTTATGCTACTTCTCCATTTTCATCCAAGGATATCCAAACTTGGTGATTTCTTAACTACTGAAAATAGTATAACTCCTTTTCCAATTCGATTCAACTTTAGTCATCTCATTTTACTTCTGAATTGTTTCTTCAGTATTTCAAAAAACATGGTACCTAGGTATCATCTATATAGTCTATAGGGATGCACTCTAAGTTCTACAAGTAAGTACTCAACTAAAATTAATTGATGTCATAATTTAGAATCAATCTAACATTAGTGATAATCACCTAAGTGATACTTTGTTCGTATGTGATTGCCACGTACACAACTATGTATCATAAATTAGTTTTCCATGATTTTTCTTAAGTAAATAGTCTTCTTCCAACCCAAGGGATGATTGAGAAGAATTCTTATTATCCCTTACTCCAAATCTTATCAAAATTTCCTGTTCTTATTTTCTATGGAAATCGCCTTTGCATTCTCAATACGTGCAACTAACAATTCTTTTTTCTGATGGAGACCCAAATCCTTGAATTAACCATCCCTTGCATAGTCTTGACTAAATTTTTTGTCCAGCATATTTTTTATTGTTTGAACTTCCAAAACTTTTACTATTTCTTAATGTCCTCCCATAAACGAGACCTTTTTACCAAACAAAACCTCTTATCGCCTTATTTCAATTATTTCATGGTTGAGGCAACTCAATATGGAATGGCGCCTTTCCATTTTAATCCTATAAGCATAATGACCAATGCTTTGATTTATACTTTAGGATTTCTATATGTTAATGCACTGGAACTACATCTCTCTTGAAGGAAAGGTTGATAGTGTAAATTTCTATGTCTATCCAACAGGAGCATTTGTGCTACGTTTGAAATTACAAGAAATTATCTTTCACACAATTATGGAAATAGATAGTACAAAATACAATAAATATCCCTATTTTATAAATCTCTTTCTTTTTGGGCATATTCCTTGTCATTTCAAATGATACACTTTTATTTATAATCTAAACTTGATAATCCATAAGAATTTACATTGTAACCCTCTATATTCCAATGAATTAAAATACTACTTAAATCTCATTCCACATTTAAACAACTTCTAATTATGTTTACTATCCTATATTAATTACCCAACGAACCTATAATTACTATACAATTTCCTTAATGAAGCTTCTTATTAATTTAAGGACTACTTCCTCCTTTTCTTCCATATTTAAGCATATTCTATGATTAACTCAACAATTCGAAGATTTACATAGGCATACATGAAACATAACTATTATGATATAAATCCAATAAAATGTACAAAATATATACTTTCCCATTCATGTCCACCTGGGTCCGCCCGTAGCCTTTAGGGGAACAACACATTACCTGGGTTGCCCATAGACTTCAGGTATCCTATCCTCACCTATATGGTACCGACCTTGCTGACATAGCGCCAAGCCTACACTTACTGTTCTATTTAGATTGCCAAATGTAATCAAAGAATTGCCTCTTTGTCACTTAACGCACTATATAAGAATAGAAGTAGACCCAATTAGATCCTTTTTACACTTTATACCGAATAAAACTCCTTGCATATATAACATCCCTTTATAATAACCATCTTGGCATACTATTTTCTTATTCTGGAATATGTTTTACCCAAACCATACTTTTCAACCTTCCTAATAAATCAGTTCATATTTGGGTAGAGAGATACAGGGTCGTTTTCATCCTTCGCTACTATAGGAAGTTTAACCTAGTACTCTATCCTTCCAATTCAACCACTGATCAAAAAGGTCACTAAATTTCCATGTTACTATTTATTTCTATCTCAATCCTTTCAAGGCTTCAGAATTCCATATTCAATTGTATCCTAGTGAGCTGTTTAATCGTATTTATCTAACTCCGATCTATTTCTTTCCTTTTTAAGTTCAAGTGATAGCCATAACATTTTCACTTTACCCTTTCTAAATCAAAACCTTTGATTTTAACTTTATTTCCATAAAACTAGTAAGTTTTAAAATTGTAAAACTCACTTTTCATTTTTAACAAGTGCTTCCTTCTTACAAAGATCATGTTATTTTTCTTTAATAAAATCATCAAAAAACAGTTGAGCTTAGTTTTGCAAAATGTACGTAAAACAAACCATTTTAAAATCTTCTTTCATAACTAAGAAATTTTCATAAAAGTATATTTTTAAGGAAAACGTAGTATTTTTAAGAGTTTGACAGAAACATCGATAAAAGATATTCTCAAGCACTAACCATTTATTATTTATAAAAGAGTTCAAAAATTGGGTCTTACATACTTCTTAGTTTTTCTTCAAAAGCTCTATTATTAAAAGCAAAGTGTACATTGAGGGTAAGTGTAATAATGTACCTAAAAGGCAAACCAAAAGCTTTCAAATAGTTCTTGAAAATCGTTTTTTATCAAATTATCTACTTTCCTTTTTAAATAATTTCCATAAATTTGTCTGATTATTTTATATAAAATTATAAACCAACGTTCTCTTTCTATAAATTATATCAAACGCCTACAGTTTCTAACTTTTAGAAAACATTTTCATTGGTTTATCACTTAAATCAGAGTAAATAATAACAACCTAATTACCTAAGCCCACTTATACCCACTAATGCTTTGCGCATAAGGTTTCCATCCTTCATTTCAAAGATGGTTAAGTCAATTTTATTTTCCAATATAGTTTCCAACTTCATTATGGACATACTCTAGCCCTTTATGAAAATACAGGTGAACATGAGTTCTTGCAACTACTACAAATATGAGAATAGGGCTTCCACATTAACTAGGAAATCCGCCTTTAATTTGTAAAATCCTCCTTCATGCTACCAATATCATATTCCAATTATATGAGTCTCATAGTACTAATCTTCTTCACTTATCCTTAAATCCATAATTTACGTACTACTACTAGTTGGTATATAAAACCTCTGCTAGCCTATCTATATAGGGTAAACTCCAATATACGTGAGAAGTTTATTTTTCACCTCAACTGTTACCTTAACATTTATTCTAACCCACAATCGTCTGCTTCTATAAGGGATGAGCCAACAATTACCTTATGAGTCAAGATATGTAGGTTGTTATGTATTAATACACATATCAGAAAATTATAATTATGCTTCTGTAGTCGAGTTAGGCTCACCTTATCTCCTATCTTTATATACTGACGGAACTATATAGGAATGTTCATGCTTGGAATATTAGCTGCCTTTCTAGATCCATTCCTCTAAAACTTGTACTCATTTTCACTATCTTTAATTGTGACTTATTTTCAACTTTCACAAAGATAGTATAGGCACGAATAAGGGAAATTTCCATCTATAGATAAAATCTTTGGTAAGCTTTTTGAAAACTTTTATCTATATTTGTTTTCAAACATCTTTTTTGAAAATATTTTGGTAAACTTTTTGAAAAGCCGCCTGTTTCAAAAACTTTTCAAGTACACTCTCTCAATATGTACCTGAACCCTAGGGGATCTTAAACCTAAGTGCTGATACTAAACGTAATAACCCACACCTCTCGATACCTGTGCAGTTAAAGCGCTCGGCAGATTCAAAGCGGTGGAGGTGCAAAAAGTCATAGCGGGGATACAGCGAGGATATAGCGGGATATAGCGGATGACTCTAAAATAGCATATAAAACTCGTACTTAATGTTTTTACAGATATATAAATGGTAATTAAATGAAAAAATATCATTCAAATGAATTATAATTAATACATAAATAATTTTAAATAAAAACATGTGCGAATATACTTTAAATAAACATAAAACTGTTATATAACATAATTGAATTTAGTAGAATATTAGAGTATTTTCATTCTGAAAATATATTAAAAATTAAATCAAATAAATCAGTTTCATAATTTTTATAATGTATAAATGCAATTTTTCAGTTCATTTTATTAAAGAAGATATATCGGAAATAGCGGAATATAGCGGGAATAACAGGATATAGCGGAAATAGCGGGGCTTAAAGCGGAAAGGCTATATTTTGGGGCTATATGGAAATATCGTAGCAGTAGAAATCCGCTATGAGATATAGCGGGGTTATATCGGGGTAATAGCGGGGCATTAACTACACAGCTCGATACACTAACCCAAAGCCTAGAGTGACTTTCGAACTCGCGCCATGCCAAGAAATACGGGCTATTGGGTTTTTAAAACATTATAGGGCATGATTATAAGGGTAAATTCTAAGATAATCTACACTTTCAAATCTCACAGTAGAAGGAATTAAAATATAAGTAATGAAAAATAGACATTTTACAAAACAGCCTCCAAAATACTTAATTGCCATATACATTGTTTCCAAAAAACAGTATACGTTTTACAGACTTTTAATACAATAAGTAACTACATGATAAATAATAAATAATATGAGAACTCCAACATGAAGCTCCTTTTTTCACGTACTATGCCCAATCAACTGCTAACCTGTGATCCTATGCTGGGGAAAATTGAAAGAAGGGGGGGGGGTCAAACAAAAGTCTGGTGAATGAGTACAAGTTTAATATATGATGATCATGTGCAATTAACTTTGATACTACTCTTGGTGACATGGGGTGTGCTATAAGTGTCCGTGAATTACTAGGGTCCATTACCTAAGGGTTCTTATCTAATACAAGGATTAGACTATGGATCGAACCTCACAACAACATTTAGCCAACGCTCTTAGAGCTACCCAATAAGGAAGCACCACTCGTAAGCTATTGTGGAAATCTACTTCCACTAACATCCCTTCATAATGCTAATGTGGGAACTATTCTCCTATTAGTACAAATTCCCATAACCTAACTAAGCCTGGAGAGGGAGAACTCGAAATACTAACTTGTTGGTGTGCCTCATCGTCTACACCCATATCCTCCTCTCGATTATAGTGTTTGTCTCTTATTGCATGCGCCAGTGTCCACCTGTATCACATCATGTCAGAACCGTGAATACATCAACTCCCGTTGTGTCGGGTTTCTTCTTACTATATTGCCACTTATCGTACAACAATGAACCTGACTATGTCTAAATAAAATCCACTGTTAGTACCAGGCCGCTTCTTTGAGTATTGCCTCTTATCGTACCGAGCTAGGCCTGACTATGTATTATTATAATAGAATCCCTCGTTGGTACCAGGCCGCTTTTCTGATTATTTTTCTTTTTGTCGATTACTCGACCCTCAATTGGATAAACAACATTTACCTAACCCCGAAACGACCTAGCGTCCTCTAATAGGGAGATATCTTCCCTACTATTTCTAGCATACACATATGGCCCCAAAACAGGCTCAAACAACTATTTAAACTTATATAATTTTTATTTCAAGTTATATAATTTTTATTACCAACCTGGGCCATAGGTTGGGGCTCAAACTCTGCATTTTTCATGTTCACCAGTTGATCGCTAACCCTTACCTATCGACCGCTAGCAGCCGACCACTAGGGTTCAACGGTCGACTAGTCATAGGCTAAATTTTGGGGTTCGCTTATTTTTAATATCGACTATTAATTTCTTAATCGCGTCGATTGTAGTTTACAGTTAACCATAAGCACTAATTTGACCAGTCCATATTATCAATTTTAATATCGTGATATTTCAGTCTAAGGTTTACAGATTTAAGGTTTACTGATTTTAGGGTTTACAGTTAAATAACTAAAAGGGTGTACTAGCATCAGTGTCAGATTTAACAATTTACAATGATTTCTGTTCTACCCTAGATTATAGGTTTCAAATTTGGGTTTTGCAGTTTTGATTTCAATTTACTAACACCGTAAATCAATTAGAATGGACTAAACCTAACTATAATAATCATCTAATCAAAATTGTTCCCACTCACCTGAAGCCTAAGCTCTTCCTACTTGCTTTACTTGAGAATCGCCCCTTTGTAAGCTTGCTCCGCTTGCTCCTTTTAGATCCAATTGATTGTCTTCTTTTGATTTATTTTGATTTTTAAGAATTTTTAGGGTTAGAGGAGAGGTTAGAATTGGGCATAGTTTTAGTATAGTAAACTGTTATGTGAATTTTAGGGTTAGATTAGGATTGAATTTATTGGGGTTGGCAAATAGTTTAGGCCATTGGATTTAAGCTGGTGAATCTTCAGAGTGATCACACATGCTCATCTACTACTTTGTAACCAAGCAATGCATCACCACCGTTCGAACACATCAGAAATCTCCCAATTTTACACGATTATGGTCGACCATCTTGACCCCTAGGTTGACCTCTACCGGTCGACCAGTCCCTTTTTAAATTTGTGAATTTTTATTTTTAAGTTTTGTTCCATTTTCAATTCTTCCAATGCCCATAACTATTCCGTATTAACTCTGATTTATTATATATTAAATCACCCAGAAAATTACTACGAACGCAATGGTCCAATTTTTATAGCCAAATTCGGACGTTTAAGAAATTTTTTATTTTTAGTCTTTGTTTTAGTTTAATTTAATTTTCTTATTAAATTTATGTTAAATTTTCATTAAATTTTCGTTAAAATTTTGGGGTGTTATAGAAGTGCCGAAGGACATCGGTAATAATAAGAAAGGATGGCCTCAAAAAAGGGAAGTTTGTATGTTTCGGATATGGGAGACCTAATGAAGTTGGTTTTGGAGGGATTTCATTGTTCCAAGCTTGTTATTTACCCATAAGGCACTAAGATGCATCAAGGCATGAAGCAAAGTTTATATTGGGAGGGAATGAAAGATATGCTAGGGAATGTGTGTAGAGATGTTTCATATACCAACAAGTTAAGGCAGAGCAACAAAAGCCAAGTGGTCTTTTGTAGCCTTTGAAAATCCCGGTATAGAAACGAAATTATATTTCGGTGGACTTTGTCAATGGTTTTCCATGAACAAGGGCTAGCATGAAAGTGTATGGGTTATAGTTGACTGATTAACTAAGAATGCCTATTTCATTCTAATAATATCCATGCGAATGGTAGTTAATTTGACTAAATTACATGTCAAGACTATAATGAAACTTCATGGAATCCCAAATACTATAGTGAGTAAACGAGACACTTTGTTTGCTAGTGAGTTTTGGAAAAGCCTACAGAGTGCTGTGGGTTCAAAGTTGTATATGATTATTGCTTACCATCTATAAATAGATGACTAGACTGAGAAGGTCAACCGATTAGTGGAAGTTTTACTTGGGGCTTATGTGCTAGACTTCAGTGGATCTTGGGAAGGTCACTTACACTTAGTGGAATTTTTAAACAACAATAATTACCAATCCAATATTGGGATGGCACCTTTTGAGGCATTATATGGAAGGCTTTGTAAGTTGCTTGTAAGTTGGTGTGAGATGGGAGATAGACTTGTGTTAGGTCCAAATCTTGTAAGAGAAGCTTAAGAGAAAGTCGAATTGATTCAGCAAAGGGTGAAAGATGCTTAATTTAGGAAAAAGATCTATGCTGATAGGAGGCGAAGAGATTTAGATTTGGATTTGGGGGATCTTGTGTTGGTGAAAATATGACCGATGAGAGGCACAATGTGGCTCAGAAAAGCCAAAGAGTCAGCATTGAGATACGTTGGCCCATTTCTAGTATTTGAGAGGATCGGTAAAATGGTTATAGAGTTGATCTATCGAGTGCTTATGATGGGGTCCATAATATGTTTTATCATATTTACATAAGTGTATCTGAGACATCAAGGATGTTGTTACTCCGAGAGCTATGGAAAACTTGATTGTTGAACCAGACATCACCTATGTAAGAAAACTTATTGGGGTACAGACCCATATGTCAAGACTCAAGAAGCTTAGGTACAAGGAGGCAATGCTTGTTCGAGTCTTATAAAATGAGGACCAGGATGATTGTACTTGGAAAATGGAGGATATAATTAAGAAGGCTTATCCCGAGTTGTTTGTTTAGCTTAGCATGTATGTTTCCTATTTTTAGTTGTATGCTATATATATATATATGTATGTATGTATGTGTATGTGTATGTATACATGTATGTATGTATATAATATTATGGTTAATTTTGTTGTGTATTGGTAGAAGCACTAATACATTTTGATTGGGACACATTATTGAAGAACTAATATGAGTGTATGTTGGAATAGGCATAAGAAAGCCTAAAACTTATTTTCGTACCTTGATTGAATTTTGAGGATAAATTTTCTATAAGGGGAAGGCTGTGACACCTAATAAATTGGTAAATAACTAATTAAGTAATTACTATGAAAATAAGGAAAAGGAGTATATATTCATGGGATGTTTGTTTACTCAGTATGCTTGGGTCATTTAAGTGACACTAGGGATATCCTTACTGAAAATCTAAGATAAATGAGAAATTAAATGCAACCGTTAAATTAATGTAATTTATAAAAAAGGAAGTGATCATCTTTGGAGCTAGAAACAAGTCAAATCGACCACTTCCTTATGTTTGAAATTTCCACATTCAGATAGTTCTACACTTCTACTGCATTTTGGGCATAAGTAGTCATCTTTGAAGCTCTATGCATTGAAAATAACATAAGTTATCAACTACGTAACACTTGTGAAATGATAATAAATTTTGACAAAATGGGCAGTTCGACTAAAGGAAAGCTGAGGCAGTCATTAATCACTTTCCCATGCTTGGAGCAACAACTGTCAATTTCAATTATGATTCATATAGGGATATTTAAAAAGGGGATTTATAGAGAAATACTTTGATATAGATAGTATAAATTTTTTGATCGAACATCCCTTATATTTCTTTAAGTGTATGACAAAATAAAACATATTTATTTTAATTTTATCCAATAAAAATTCTCATTTGTCTTTAGTACACATGGTGAGAATTCAAGGGGGGTTGTAATAATTTTCTGATATAGACTTCTTTATCAAAGTCTTTATGGGATATGTGTTCGAATACATTGGTTAAAATGCTTTTTTTAACAACTTTCAGAAGGCCGGTTTATTTTATACGTAAATTAAGGGTTTTAGAGGAAAATTATTTAAGGCATTCCCTATATTATTTGGGATATGAGAATACGTTTTAATAATGTTGATTTTACAATTTTTCCTTAAAACTGTAAGACCCCATAAATTGATAAATAACTAATTAAGCAATTAATTATGTGAAAATTAAAATAAGGAAAAGGAGTAAATATTCATGAGATATTTGTTTACTCAGCGTGTTTGGGTGAGTCAAGTGATACTAGGGAAATCCTAGCTGGAAATCTAAAATAAATGAGAAATTAAATGCAACCGTTAAAGCTAACTAATTTATAAGAAAAAAAATGAAGTGGTGTGCTAGCGGTCCAATTATTCATTTAGAATAATGATAACCACCTTCCTTTTTCTGTTTCATTCTATGCTCTGACTAAAATAAAAGTTTGAGTTATTTAATGGTGCTTGGGGACTAAACAAGAAAAAGAAGTATAAGAAGATTTGAAGCTAAGGGAACTAGAGAATTAATTAAATATGAAATCTATGTGAGTGATATATTCCGTAATTCTTCTTTCTTCTTTAAATTTCCCACGACCATGTTTTTATTGAATAGTTTTCGTACTTCTAGTAATCTTTAAGTTGAGAATTTAATACGATGATGGAAAAAATTACTAGAGGTAGGTTTCGATTTGTATAATTTTCCTTAAGAAAAATAAATTGCCATGAATTATTAAAAGACCATATTATATGGAAAATGGGTAAAAAAGGAAGATTGAGGTAGTATGAATGAATATATAATGACCAACTCTACTACAGATCATAAGATACGATTTGTCTTATTTTCGAAAGAAGATAACCATAGCTGAAGGCCTTTAATATGGAGCTGAAAGGCAAAAAAATATTGCCGAAAGGTATTTTAATAAAACAAATATTTTTATTAGATTAATAGACCAGATCCAATTTTATGCTGAAAATGTTAGTGAAGTACAAAATAACTGTCAGATAGTACTAAGTTAAGCAAATCAGAAGTTGACACCTAGAAAGTTAGTGGCAAATGTGTAGGAACAGTTTCCAACATGTACCGAAGGGCAATGGAAGGAAGTAGGACCGAACCGAAACTTAAATAAACCGGAATGTTAAGTATGAAGATATAAATAGAAATTTTAGGGAAAGCCAAGTTTGAGACTAAGGTTGATAAACCAAAGGTCTTAATCGTGGATCAAAGGTGGTCAAAGGTTAAGGAGGAAATATGAGTAGAAAAAGTGATTTCAAATAAATTGAAGGTTAATTTCTTAAATCACCAAAACTAAACTATAATAGGCTTCCTTAGCCAAGACCGTGGGTAGTTATTATCGAAAGTAAAGTAACTCTAGGCAGAGAATGTAAACTGGGACAAATGACTTCCAGAAAAAATGTTGGGTGTTAATGCTTAAGATAGACGAGATTAGAATTAGATACATTGATGCTAATTTAATAAACAATATTAACGGTCGAAAGGTAGTTAGTTGAGATATCAGCTTAGTGAACTACTAAGTGAATAGTTAGGTAGAATGCTTAGTAGACGACGTAAGGCATAAGGTGGCAATCGAGGAATCGACAACGATGATGTAAGGTCTATATGGCAACTGAAATACGACAGCATAGGTGTAAGGCTTGTGTGGCAACTAAAATTGAAAATGTTGGTGTGATGCATAGAGTGGCAACTAAGGAAATGGTAGAAGATACAAGGCCAAGAGTGGAAGTCAAGAACCATTAGTGAAGTGGGTGTAAGGCCAAGGGTGGCAGTCGAAATAATAAAGCATTGGAGCAAGGCCCGAGTGGCAACCAAGAACGATGAGGCATGAGGCCTTAGTGGCATCCGAGAGCTAAGTGTAAGTGTATATAGTATATAGGTGTAAGGCCCTAGTTAGTTGCCGAATAATAGAACTTTAATGATATATATCTATCGCAAAAGTACATTAGACCTTAGGGGCAGTCAAGGGAAGGGCATATTGGTTAAACCGAAACACTGATAATTCTATGGAACAAACCGAGAGGTTTCTTTCGGTAGTGACTTCACAATATTGCTTTGATAGTTAATAAACAAACCAACAAATTAGGTTTAATTTTGAATAAACTAATTTATTACTTTGGTATTGTAAAGGGGAAACCCATTTAACGGAGCGGTCTTTCAAGTTTCTTTCTTATGGTATATGTTACTCATACCAGACTTTATGTCCAACCTATTTTTTATTCTCATATTTCCCTATAAACTCACAGTGACTCATTAAAGTAGGCTATGTTCATAGGCCTAGACAGATTGCTCTGGGGGCCGAATAATACAAGCTAAAGATGAAGCAGAAGATTTAGATGTTATATTTGTGTTGATTTAGTTCCAATGTATCTAGTGTTCTTGTTTACATCTTTATATATTGTGTATGACACCAATAGCTACGTTGTACAATATTTTTGACCCTGTATGGGAACGACTTTAGGATGTAAAAATCATTGTTTAACTAAATCTACAATGATGTGTTTCATTTTTCATATCTTCTCCGTTTGCTTATGACTGTATAATATAACTGATCTTATGTCTGTCATCGAAAGATGTTCTGTTGTGACTGCAGCACATTGGGGGTTCCATCTTTGGGTTTCAGAATGAAGGATGTTACGATTTCACTCCATGAACTATATTTTGCAATGGTAAGTGAAGAAGAACTAATAAAGACTTGAAAAATATTACATTTAAATGATCTATCGAATGAGGATGACATCTTCCTTTTCACATGCAAAACTAGTTTCTATGAATTGAAAAATAATATGCTACATTTGAATTCCAAATTTTATTGATGATAACTTTTTTCCTTCTACTGCATTGGAGAGCTCAATCAAAGAGGGGAACAAATATTTTTAGAAATTGCATATCTTCCTATTTCATTGGTAGTTGAATCTACTAGTAGTTTATAAGTTTTATTATGTTTTTCGCTAAGAAATACAACCAATAAGTTAAAACTGGCTCTAATATTGCAAGACGAGTTGGAAAAAGGATGGTAGATATATAATTAAAATAAGTATATTTGTTAACAAATGTACCATAATACCATCATAGTATATAACTGTAAAAGATAGTTAATGTATCACGATTGTAATGATACATAACTGTGTTATTATTTTAATGACTTATGTGAACCAATGCTATGCCTACGGAGTTTATAACATTTATTTTAAGCATCGCCATTTTTATATACTTTTTAGTTAAATGAAGATATATGCATTTTCTTATGATTTGTCATTTTTTTAGATTAGTACTCTTGTGATGGCTATAGAATAATGTTTTTAGATAAATTTGAGTAATCAAAAAGTAAGCAAAGTATAACAAAAAATTTCGAAGCATAATAGCTTTATATAACAAACGCTAACATCGATTATCAATATTTCTAACTTGGTAAGCATTATATTTCTAAGCATTCCTATTAATTTCCAATGTAAGAAATATAAATTCAAAAGCATATAATTTGAATATATACATTGTTTGGTATTGATAAACCATTCTAGTTCTTACATAGAGAAATTTTTCTATAAGTAAAATGGTCAAAATTTGGTTCAAAGAAACAACATTCCAATATTTGCATTAGTTCACTTTGTAACGTTATATAATACCAACGGGCTTGGAAAAAAGATATAGTAGTTTTGAAATGACCTATCTTCTTATACATACAAGATAACATAACGTGAATAATATATGTAAAATATAAACATTGTGTAGTCTAATTTGTTGAACAACCAAAATAAGTTTTTCCTTTACATAAAATATTCATGGAGACGTAATAAATTAAACAATACATCAATTAGCATAGTTTGAAGTGAAATGATCTATTATTATAACATAAGATGACTGAATATAAAAATTGCATTGGATGACATCTATATTGGATCAAGTGTATCCAGTAGAAGTGTAGAAGGGTCAAATTTCAAAAAAACTACCATTATTCTAATTATTTTAATTCAAAAGACTCTAACATGTGTTTTCGTGAATAATGTTTAAAATATTAAATCATATTTAATATTTAGTTGTATTTTGGAAAAAGATGTGTTTGTTATTTACTTTGAATTTGCGTAATTTATTCAATTAGTTAAATTAATTAATTTAATAAATGTATATTTATATACACACACATATACATATATAGAACATAATGTGGTCTAGGTGTATGAATATAGCAATATGTAAATGTATATGCATATTTCAATATATACGTTTGTAGTTATTGATATTTATAATCAAAATATTTTATGTTAATGTATACATATTTAAACGAATACATATGTGTGTATATGTGGTTTTCCTATATACACACATAAGTATACATATGTGTGTATGTGAGTATATAACCATGATTATGATGATCGCTGATGGGACTTTCCTCTCAAAACCTATTCTCATACCCACACTCTTTTTGGGGCTCCAAATCTTACAATTTAAGGCCACATTATATAACACCTTGTTGCTATTCTTTGCATTCCGACTGGAGTCACTTTACTAATTACTTCTCTTCTTTCACTCACCATGACTCATAAGGCTTGCATGGGCATTCCATTCATAACCCTCACGCGAGTTCACTTCTGCTTATATTTCTACCAGTAGAGTTTAATCTTGTTCTTCACAGCTTCCTTTCTTCTCAAGCCCGGGCTCTAATTACCTATATTATTAAGGGAAAGGTTCATACAAGTCCATCCTCTACTTACCACCAAGCTAAGACAACCTTGGTTTTGCTTTGACAATCCATAACCGCTCTGCATCGAAAATCTTTGGACTATGGAGCAATCTCCTCTTTAACCATAGCATTTATTTCTTCCTCTTCTCTAACCTTCGGGTCGCATTCTTCCCCAAACATAAATCACTTCGGGGTTATGTTTCAATACAAACATGACCCAATTCAAAATTGTATCATTGTTTCCACCATTGATAATATAAAGCTATTAGAGGAGAGGTACAACTTCTAAAAGATAGTGGCAAAGCAGCTCAATCGAGCTCACAATGTAGAGTAACTCCTTCTCATATGGAAAGAAAAGCAACGATATGCCAATGATGTTTTGATTACTTCATTGGATAATGAAGTTCAAACTTTAATGAAAAGAACTAGGAGATGTAGGAATTCTGCAAGGGTTAATCGGATACCAATGTAACTGCTTACAAGACCCTCCAGAAGAATATGGGTATCAATAACTGCAAACTCAAAAGGCTCACATCACTAAGGATTCTCTTACCAAAGAGTGTAACAATCCAAAAGTTCCATCCGGTAACACTAAATAAAAGTACCACACTGAAACTACAAGAATCTTTCAAAAGAATTCAAATTACCAAGATCAAATTTTTCTCTACATGTTAAATTTAACTTAAAATCCCCTTATATTCCATGCAAGGCGCATTTTCACCCACAGTAGATTGGAAACCAAATGAAATCAAGTGGAAAAGGGTTGAATGTAATTTTCGTGATAATCCTACTATAAAATGATCAAATGGGGAAAATAAGGAATGGGATGGATGAAAGTAAGCAAGAAAGAAACAAAGGAATTTGGCAAAATATCGATTCTGCATGTATTAGTACCAAAATATGGGACAAACACTAAAGAAATTAAGTAGAGAATGAAAATAAAGAAATATAAATGGAAAATGAGTCAAAACAAGACACGAAATGTTTATAATGGTTAAGCCAAATATTGCCCATGTCCACTTGAGATTTCTATTGATTATATTGTTGTTTTGCAGGTATGGTTCTTAGTGATCGGTAGATATCCACAGGTGATTACAAGGAGTTATGGAAAAATTGCAAGGAAGCAAAAAGTTCCTCGAAAATGAGCCACTAGCCTCCTATTTATATCCGTAGGTCGTCGGGAAATGCTCTACTATGTCTTCGACCACGATCTCCATGTTTCTGTAGTGGTTGGCCTTGAAGAAACGTGGCCATGTCAGCAAACAACTATGGATCGTTACCGATCCATAGGCATGGATCGGGTACCAATCCATAAAATCCATTTATGGATCAATTCCGATGCTTTATGATGTGGTGACTCATTCTTAGCTTCATAATTTCCATCTTATTTGCACTATTAGGAGCTTATTTATGGGCCAATAAGATGGATCGATGAAGGAATGAAATTGCTGATTCCAAATGCTCGAGTAGATCAATGGAGAGTTGCATATGAACGATGCAATGGAGTTTCAGAATATTTTTGGCATCAAGACTTTTGAATAGGAGGAAGATGAGGTCATATGGGTGAAGGTTTATGGATCGGTACCGATCCATGGGGATGGATCAGTACCGATCCATCATTCGGATGGATTTGGCTTTTGGATTTTGTGAGATAGTTTAGCTTCCTTCTAGTGACACTGACTCCACTATGTTTCTAGACTCTGTGGCTATCTTTCTAGGCTTCTTGTCTCAATAGCTTTCTATTTTGTCTCGTCCGGCCCATTCAAATACTACTTGGTCAAAAGGTTGGATAACACTTTCCCTTCAAAGCACATCTTATTTCAAACATGATGTGCTTTGAATCTGGATAAGTCAAGATTGCCATATCAGACTCCAATCTGTGTTTCAAATAGTTGTTATCCTTCCTTCGGACCTTTTTGGTGAATTGTTATGTCTCTAGCTATTCGTTGCAATGCTTTATCAGCATCTGGCACTATAACACTGGAGTGTCTCATGATCTTTCATTCCGAGCTTAGTAATTTTGAACCGGTTCCTTTCTAGATTTTTGAGGTTTGAATCTACTTTTTTTTAATTCTAGTTATTGGATGTTGAGTATGTATATGCACACACATTCTTAAGGTGTTCTATGAGCATATGCATATACACGTCCATGCACACATGTGCCATCATCACTATTTTTTTTCTTTTTTATCTGTGGACTCTATGGACATGGATCAATACTACTCTAGCCCTTAGAAAGTGGCTACCTTATAGCCAAAAAAACATGGTTCAGGGTGTTATATACCTGATCCATTAGCACTTCTTCTTCAATTTATTTCTGCCCTTCGAGTTCAAGCTATTGTCAGCAAGTAAAACCTATTTGCCATTGTTTCTCGAACCTCCGCCACCTTTTTTATTTGAACTGCCCCTGCCCCACTAACTTCCACTCGAACTCGACGCCGCCGATTGTTCCACCTGAGTCGCACCTAATCCAACATTCCATACTCGAGCCCATTTCCAGATCCAAACTCGACACTTGAACCGATAATCTTCTTCGAGTTTCGACAGTTCTAGTTAGGTGGAGATGATGATGACAAGGTTGGGAGAGCTTCATGGCAATGGCATAACTTAGGCTTGGGATATGAGATGAAAAGTGAACAAAATTCATCCATGGGGCTAGATGTGTACCGATCCAACCCTTGGTGGATTTTGGATTTTCTTTCATTGTTGAACTATGCACAATTGCCTTATCATGTGCACTATCCTGAGTTCCATGGTGTTTCTAATGCATGGTCAATGACGTGAAGCCTATTGGGATGGTCAGTGATGACGGTCACTTCGAATGACATCCAATTTTCAAGCAAACTGTTGCACAATATTGGAAACTGACGCTGCACGACACTGTAATTTGCATTGTATAACACTGGGTTCTCACTTTAGCATGGGGCAATCTTTTACTCTATCTGATATAACTTTTATGTTGAGCTTTGATAGTTATGGATCATAGACGTTCTGAGCGTCTCTCCGCTCAAGCAGCAGGCCTATCAATTCCTAGATATGCCGAATCAGATACCGAGTCAAGCTCGACTACGGTTCCACCTACATGACACATTCTAATGCAACCTATACCTCAGCTTAAGAATCCACTAATAGAACAACCTACTCTAGAAGTTTCGATAGAACCTATGGAAGGCCCAGTAGTCGAAGTTGCTCCTGATACGCTTGATGATGCTATTATATTAGATGATCGAGTAGATTTTATATGATCAAAACTTGAGGAGAGATCACTCAAGAGGATCAATGAGAAACATGGTATCCTGTTAGAGGACGTGCTAGCTCCTCATGCCACCAAAGGCCACATCATCCTCCGAACAGGTATACAAGGTGCAACAAATACATGTGCTTGACAGAAATGTGTCCCACCGTTCAACCAGTTTATCCATCGAGTCTTGCACTTTATGACACTGGCTCCAGCTCAGCTCCATCCGAATAGCTACACATTTATTTGTGACTTTTTCATCATCTTCGCTCGCCGTTTCAACCGAGTTCGCAGTAACCAAGAAATTCAATATTTATATAGCTTCAAGCACCACAAGGGAAATCCTTCCTTTACTTTCTTAGAGCCATCTAAGGGTTGCATAATTTTAATTGGCACCTAGAATAAACTGAGCTACTTCAAAGATGAATTCTTCTTTGTTCGTTGTCCTCCTGGATTTACATAGCGATGGTTGTCCGGGCATGAGTTTTATTCTTATCCTTTTCAAACAAGTACCGTGTAGGCCTAGCAATGCAGCTTTGGCAGAGACCCTCTGACAACTTCATGAAGTTCCAAAGGTAGAGATGGAGGCTAAGATACTGCTTATCAATGTGAACCTTCGGGCCTATAACTTGTTGGACCCAAATCGTAGTGTTGGTCCTACTCCGAAGGCCACCGATGGTGATGAGGATGGTTCTTCGTTCGAAGATAATGGAGATCATTCACCGGTTCAAAGTCTAGTTATCAAGACTGAAGGAGTAGGAGAACACTTTGAGGAGGGTGAAGGTGACGGAGCTAGCCGTAATGACGATGATGTCGGCCATGATTCATCTTTGATGAGGGCGACGACGACCACCAACCTCTTTAAAGAAAAAGTCTCAAGATTAAAATCCCCTAAAGGCAGAGTTTGATCTCGCCTCCACCAGCTATAGTCACATTTGAAACTCCTATAGAGCCCTCTGAGGATATATATGCTGGTTAGGGGCCAATTTTGGATGATATTCCATCTTATGGCCTTAGCAACATGAGCATTGGGGAGGTTGGATCCTTTATTCGTTTCCAAGACGATGTGCCTTCATCTCGAGCAAGGGGAGATTACACCTGTCTATAAAATTCTAACCTATGGTCCATTGGAGGGACATTAGGATACTCGCACGTGCACACACATGCACTACATTTTTCTTAGCTTGCATCGTGCTCTTATCCTATCAAGGCTAATTCGTCTTTTTCTCCTTTGCAGACTCAATGGAACGACGTGGTTTGTATGAGTTTGTCGAGGATCAGATGGCTTATCAACCGAGATGCAAACCGAGCACACGCACACACAAGACCAGCCATGATTCCGATTCTGGTCGGTGTTCAAGCCATGATAAAGGAGGCAGAGAGAAGGATTACAAATCACATGACTCCTCATCTAGAAATCGATCCAGATCCAAGTCACCCCAATCTATGGTTTCTGACAAGCACGTCAGCCATTATGACGACGTTTTCCGTGATGACACCTCTCATGCTTCCCCTTCTGCTAAGCAAACAGGGTCGTCTCATACTTCCTAGCATTCCAATAGATTATCGAAGCCAACTGCTTCTGATTCCTCTAGATATAGAGTTGGTAAAATACCTATTGAGCAGTCTACTGAGCAGCCTGTTGTTGAAGCAGAGCAACCAGTCTCGTCCAACCCTCAGCTAGATGAATTACAACGTCGCTTCCTAAAAATCTATTTTAAAGGTTGTAAGGTTGTTCCCAATTTGAAGGATATTCCTCTAGAAGTAAAAGACCATACGATGGCATATGTCGGTGACATGTATGATCAGTATTTCATTTGGAGGAGGTTGGCTAAGCGGATCTCTAAATATGCTGAAAGTGTAAAGACTAAGGCTACAAGATTGCGCCCTACAACAAATCAGAATGATGAGACCATTGCTCATCTTGATAAAGAGGTCGTCGAGTTGAAGAAGGAAAAGGTGGACACCGATAAGAAAGTCAAGGACTTAAATGCGGCGTTCAAGTAGAAAAGAAAGAACCATTTAAGTCAAGTTGAGTCTATTCATCACAGGAATCATGAGTTGGCTAAAGAGGTGGAGCAGCTGAAGGCACAGCTCGAAAGGAGGAGAAAGAGAAGAATGAAGCCCTTCAAATAGCTCATCACTACTATGTGGAGTTACCTAATGCTCGCAAAGAGAGACATTGCATTGGATATGACTAAGAAAGTGGATGAGTTGGTGGCAGCCACAAAGAGACCAGTCAAAGGTAGGTTCGAGCCACTCATCATCAATTACAACGCCAACGTACTTAAGTTCAGAGATTGGGGGTGGCCTAACAAAGACTATTCCCAAGCTTTGGCGTTGGCAAGAGAGCAGATTGTGTGGGAAATGCAATGGCATACGGAAGGAAGTGAAAGTGAATCCAATGGAGCTGAAGAGCGAGATTTTAAGTCCAGAAGAAATCGAAGCGCTCATGGTTGGTGAACTTATTTTCCACCCAGAGCCGACAACTATAGTCCAGAAAGATCAAGCGAATGGCTCCGGGACTACACCTCAAGATCTCACTATGGGCCTCACTTCTGGGCCTCCAGCTGTATCCATCACTCCTTCTATCCTTTCGTACAATCTAAATGCATCGCAGATACATAAGATAAGCATGTTATCTCCAATCCTGAAGAGGAATTCAGATGACAATCCTGGCAACATAGAGCCTCAATCTGGTGGAGGTATATCATTGACCTCACCTATATTTGAGGGAGCTAACATGTTACTGGTCGATGTAGCTAATCCCTTCTTTCATCCTTCTCAAATTTCAGGTCAGCCTGCGATTTCAAGTCAACCGAAGGATCGGTCCCAACTAAGTCAACATGAAACGATGACTGAGTCAACAGTTATAACTATTCCTGGGACAACCACAAGCATTCTAGTTGGTGATACTCTAGGTCCACGCATGCAAATGATTGATGCGTTGCAAGAAGAAACTGTTGGTGACTTCCAAGGAGCTCCTATGGATGGGGATGTTCTTATCATTGAGTTGATTGACTTTTCATTAGGGTCCAGCATACATGAGTTTCTAAAAGAGCAAGTTCAAGCTACCAGCAAAATCAAGCAAGAGCCAGTTGACTTCATCCCTCCTCCTCTAGCTTTACTCGACGAGACCATTTTACATATGCCCGGAAGCACTCAAAGCACACCTGCCGCTTCGTTGCACAGCTCGCCTTTAAAAGGCAAAGAAAGCAAGGGAAGAGGAAGGAAGAAAACCGACGATTTGAGTGGGCCAACTTTTGGAGATAAGAAGAAGCAAAGCTCAAGAAATGTATGTTTGCTCTTTCAATGTATAGCGGTAGGACCCAGTTTTAATTTTAGGCCGGTTTTATGCGGGTTAGGCCTCTACTTTTTATTTTTTGTCTTAGTTTTAATAACACTTGTATCTTTCTTTGAACTTTGCTTTATGTGAATAACAAAGCTCATTTTCTGTTCAGTTCTTATGTGAATTTGCTTAAGTTCTAAGAAGTGCGCCTGCTATTTTGTTCATTTGTTTGCAAACCACTTCTGCTCATCACTGTTGGACCGAGTTATTAGCCCATTTTGTTTTTAAGCAAGTGAGAGACGATGGTCAAGGCGTCCATTTGTATGTGCCCGCACATGACCATGTTTGATTCCGGAACTTGGTTGAATTCCGAACATCTTTTTCATGGATCTTTTGAGTGGGATTATGCCTAACTCCATGCGTCAATCGAAGTGATTTACCTTTAGATGGTAATTTGTGCATCCTCCTCGAGATATGCATTTTGACCACGCCGAACTTTAGGCGTCGGTTGGAACTAAGCACTTAACATAGTGGTTTAAACATCCCCATCCAGGATGTTTGTTTTCAGCTGCACCTAACTCCGGGCATTGATCGAAGTTTGTAAGAGGTCTCGCCTATCTCCAAGCCCAGACCTTTCGTCTTGCCTACTTCAAGCAAGGCATGGCTGCTCCGTTGGACTCTGGGCGTGAGATATGGAGGCGAACTATCTCGTTTAGCCTTTGAATGTTTATACTCCTACCCCAAGTCGTGGGTTAGAGGAGTGATTGGGTATCTACCTCCGGATATCAAGTGTGGTTGAGCTTCATGCGTCCGATTATGGACTGCGGAAGCTTAGTTGGCACCTATCCTTTTGTACCTGCATACCTGTATTTTGCACATGCAGGTTTATTTAAATATGACACGGTTCATAGTGTAAAGTTAAGCATAGATAGATTCAGAAGCTCCGGAAGTCATTTCTTTTATAAACACTAGAAATGACAGATTCTATCTAGTTACACAGCTTTAATAAAATATGTAAAAATTTACATTCAATTGAAATAGCATCACATGTGTTCGCTATTCCACGCCTGCAGGAGTGAGATCCTCTTCACCGTTGCTAGTTTGAACGTGCCATCTCTAAGCTTTTGTTAAATTGCATACAGACCTTCCCAACTCTGGCCTAAGTTTCCGAGGCTTGGGAAGATTCGTTTGAGAATGAGATCGCAATTTCAATGGTTTGATTTATGACCTTGGTATTGTAGTATCGGGCAACTCGGTTTTGGTATATGGCTGCTCTCAAGTTAGCTTCATCATGCTTCTCATCCGTCATATCAAGAGACTCCGGTAGGATTTCCTCATTCGTCCATGGATCATAGTGAGTCACTCGATGAGAAGGTACTTCAAGTTCAACTGGGATCATAGTCCTTGATCCATAACCCAGGGTGAATGGAGAGTGGTCGACTATGGACTTTTGGGTCGTTCGATAAGCCCAAAGCGGTAATGGAAGTTCATCGACCCACTTGCCCATTTCCTTCTCCAATTGCTTCTTAATAATGAACTTAATGATCTTGTTCACTGCTTCGACCTGTCCATTCACCTAGGAATATGCCACCGTTGCAAATCTCTTGTCGATGTAGTGCCTACGACAGAAATATTTGAACTTAGCGCTGCCGAATTGGGTCCCATTATCGGAATAATCATTTGTGGGACCCCAAAATGAAAGGTGATGTTTTTGACCATGCAGTTGATTACTTTCGTTCTAGTGATTGTAGCTAACAGTTCCGCTTCAACCCATTTGGTGAAGTAATCAACAATAATGATGGCATACTTCGTGCCACCTTTGGATATTGGCAACACACTAATGATATTGGTTCCTCAGACTATAAACGGCCAAGGACTGACCATTTGAGTAATCTCTACTGACGGGGTTCTAGGAATCTAGGTGAATATCTGGCACTTGTCACACATTCTGGTGTAGTCAGCTGAGTCTCGATTGACAGTCAGCCAGAAATACCTGTAACGAATGATCTTCTTTACTAAGGTTTGGTTTGCCCCTCAGTGTGGTCGTGTAGGCCCCTTCATGTACTTCTCTTAGGACTTGCTTGGCCTCATCGTTTGTGACACACCGAAGAATAGGAATTGAGAATCCCTTCTATAAAGCAGTTCTTCTTGCTTGATGAACCTTAAATCTTTATGAAGGAGTTAACATCATTTGTTTTTTCTATCAGGAAGGATTCCTCTATGCAAATAATTCTTTATCAGAGTCATCCACGACTCCTTGTTAAATTCGGCTTCTAAGATTCAATCGACAACAATCTGGTTGATGCTTGGAGCCAATAGCATTTCTACTGGGACCAAGCCCATGAGCTATACATCTTCAGAACTGGCTAACTTAGCCAGTGAGTCAGCCTTCACATTTTTCTTTCTAGGAACATGCGTCATAGTGTAATATACAATATCACTAAGCAGCTCAAGGGCCCGGTTTATATAAGGAGCTAGCCGTGCTCCTTTCGCCTGAAACTCTTTCCTTGGCATACCACTAGTAGGAAATCACAGAAGATTTGCAAAGTTTTAACTCCCAACTCTTTGGTAATCTTGAGTACTGTGATCGGTGCATCATACTCCGCTTTATTGTTCGTCGGGGGAAAGTCAAGTTTTAAAGCATAACAAATCGAACGTTCCTCGGGAGTCACTAGCATAACTCCAGCACCAGAACAACGTTCATTAGATTCACTATTCGTGTACATTTTCCACCTAGCATTCTGCTCTCTACTGCTCTCCGGAGTGTCATCTTCTGCAGTGTATTTAGCAATAAAATATGCTAAAGCTTCACCCTATATCGCTTTCCGAAGGTGATAGACTTGCTCAATTCAATGTTCCATTTCAACAGCCTTCCAGAAGTCTTAGGTTATTGCAAGACCTGTCTCAAAGGCTGGTCGGTTAGAACTTTGATCGAATGAGCCTAAAAGTAGGGGTGGAGTTCCCTTGAAGCAATTAACAGGAAATAAGCAAGTTTCTCCAACTTTGGATAGTCTCTTTCTACTCCTGTTAATCGCTTGCTGATGTAGTACATCGACCACTAGATTTGAGACTCCTCATGCATGGGTGCAGCGCTCGAAGCATGCACCGACACTGCCAAATAAATAAATAATTCCTCATGCTCCAGCAGCTTCGACAGAATGAGAGGTCTCTAAGTAATCCACCAGAGCCTAGAATGCGTCTATACATTCTTGCATCCATGCAAAATTCCTCTTCCCTTTTTGATCACTTCGAAGAAAGTGATGTATTTTCCGATGGCTCTAGAGATGAATCGACTTATGGTGGCAACCTCCCCATTTAAACTCTGGACCTCTTTGATTGTTTTTGGGGCTTTAATGTTCCTCAATGCTTCGATCTTCTCCGAATTGGCTTCGATACCATGGGAGTTCATGATGAAGCATAAGAATTTCCCTGACGCAACGCCGAACGAGCATTTCAAAAGGTTAAGCTTCATCCCATACTTCCAAAGAACGCTGAACATCTCTGACAAGCCATCGATGTGGTTCCTCGATTGCCATGACTTCCCAAGCATATCTTCCACATAGACCTTCATAGAGCATCCAATCTGATCTTTAAACATCTTGTTCACCAAACCTTGGTAAGTCGCTCCAACATTCTTCAATCCAAAGGGCATGACAAGATAGCAGTATAGTCCTTGATCGGCAACAAAACTGGTGTGTTCTTGGTCTGGGACATGCATTGGAATCTGATTGTATCCAGAATATGCATCCATGAATGAAACTAATTCATGCCTGGCTATCGAGTCCACCAACTGATCAATCTTCGGGAGTAGGAAGCTATCCTTCGGGCATGCCTTATTCAGGTCTTAAAAGTCGACACATGTCCTCCACTTACCGTTAGCTTTTTCACCAGGACTGGATTAGATACCCACTCCGAGTATAAGGCAACGTGGATGAAGCCGTTGTCTTTCAACTTCTCCACTTCTTTTTTGAGTGCAGGGAATCTCTCTGGACCTAGCCGCAGCATTTCTGTTGAACAGGAATGCATTTAGGATTTACATTTAATGAGTGCCTTTCTATCTCCAACGATATTCCACATATGTCCGAGTGAGTCCAGGCAAACACATCCAGATTCACTCGGAGAAAGCCCACTAACTCCTTCATCATCCTCATGTCGAGCTATGATCCACCTTCAGGATCTGTGTAGGATCATCCTGGCTGATTAGAATGTTAATCGTCAACTCTACTAAGCGCCCTCGCATACTCTGGCTCTTTTCTCGGATCCATATCCTTATGGAACCGACTGTGCTGCCCGAGCCAGGGCTCAGGCGGTGATTGTTATGCATCCAATGCCTTGATTTAAAGAGTCCTCTCCATACCTTTTCCTTTCTTCCTTCACTTTGCTTCTTTCAGCTCAACGACATAACATTCCTGGCCAAGCCCCTAATCACCTTGCACTATTCCCACAATATTCTCTATCGATAACTTCATCATTAAGCACCAAGGAGCTATGGCGGCTCGAAATTCTGCAAAGGCCAGTCAACCCAAGAAGGCATTATAAGTAGAATAATATCCAACATAACAAAAGGCACGACCTGCACTCTTTTCCAGTTGCCCTCTTCGAGCTTCACCGGTCGATCCAGACATCCCATTGGCTCAATAGTAGTCCCGTTAAATCCCTAGATCTGAGATTTACATGCTTTAAGTCCTTACCCTCCAGAAGTATCTGGTCATAAGCTTTCTTTCACAAAATATTAACTGAACTCCCACAGTCAACTAGCAAATTATTTACAATTGCAGAGCCAATCATGGTCGATATCACTAGCAGATCAGTAGTCGGGGCCTCCACTCCATCAGCACCTCGATTTCTGAAAATAATGTCATTTGTTATAGTCTCGAGTTATTTCACTAGAGCACCGTCTTCGACGACAAAGTAGTTGTCATTTATTGCATGCTTCAAAGCACCCATATATCACTCCATCTCGTTCCAGCTCTTCTCAACTAGTTGTGGTCCACCGATAATATTATTAATCATCAAATGTTTCTCAAGTCGGCTGGGCTCACCAACAATAGGCTCGGCTAGCCCCTGCTGGGGTTTTGATGTTCGATGTCTGCCATCCTACGAGGCTTGCACAAACTGCTGCAACTTCTTCTTGCGAATCAAATCTTCGATCACATCACGCAAATGCCTACATTCATTAGTGTTGTGACCGTGCATTTCATGAAATCTGCAAAACTTGCCAGATTTCTTCTCCTTTTCAGTCGACTCCCTCGGAGCAAGCTTCCTATACTGTTCTTGGCCTTGAGTTGCTAAGTATATGTTTTCAATCAAGTTATTCGATGGAGTATAGTTGTCATACTTTGGGATTCTCGAACGTCTCCTAGAATTCGATTTCTTATCTTTAGCTTCATTGTTGTTCTTGCTCTATCCACCACTTTTATTTTCCATATTGACATCGACGTTGCCCAAATTTCCTCCGGACTGCTTTACTGTGATATTACTTTGTATCACCTCTACCGACTGCCCGACATTGGTTTTTTTGATGGTAAAGCTTTCCTCTTCCATGTGCAAGAACCGAGTCGCCTTTTTGTAGAACACGTCCATTATTGATGGGGGTTTCATCTTCAACCACCTCTCAAAATCAGCATCGGGATGGATCACCCTAATCAGTGCCATCAACACAATATCTTCTTGAGGATTGCTCACCTTAGTTTCTGCAGCATTAAACCTTTGCAAAAAATCCTTTAAAGGCTCTCCCACTCCTTGGAAGAGTTTGAACAGTGACATGACATCCTTTAGACGAGTAGTGTGCATAAGGAATTGCTCAATGAACTTCCATGCCAATTTCTCGAAAGACGATATGGATCTCGGTGGCAGTCGGGTAAACCTTATCATCTCCACTCCCTCTAGGAAAATTGAGTAACAATGACATCATATAGCATCGGTAGCTCTAGCAGTCACCATGTACCATCGTACTTCATCAAATGTTGCCTCAGATACGTCTTCCTGTTATATGATGGCATCATTGGCATCAAAAATCTCCTTGGGTATTCCTCATGTAGGAACCATGTACTGATTCCGGCTTGAGGAGGAACCCCAATCGTTATTGGTCCAGTGTTAGCTCTCACTTGTAAGTCTCTGTACCATTTCAGTCAATTCCGGCTCAGGTGGCTCTACTAAACAGCGGTATTCATGATCCACTTTGAGTGTTTGGCTTAGAAAACGCTCTTGGTTGGTTTCACGATACCTGGGTTCCCCTGACTCCGGGAGAACCGTTTGTTCAACAGTTCCATGTACATAATCTCTTCATGGTAGATCCATAGCGGTCGCCTGATCTCTAATATTCTGACCATCCACAACACGACCAGAAGCCAAACTAGCACCATCATTCGGAAGTCAACAACCCAAACCAACATTGGGTGGTTCAGTACCGATCCTTTTTGATGGATCGGTATCAATGCGTAAACCTTTGCCGTGGTTTAGTTAAGGCCTTTATTTTGACTTTCCAGTCTCTTTTCTAATCATCTTCTTCTTTCTGTCCCTCTGCCTTATCTCCAATGAGAGGAACTGTCAGATTCTGAACTAGAAGGTGTAAGTTCCCTCCTACTTCTCCTGTGGCTATTAATCAACTAAATCAACAAATCCAAGCTCTGTTTGATTCGTTGATTCAACTCATCATGGCTTTCCTGGAGCTTATCCTCCATTTCCTTTATCATATGATCCATCTCAATCCTAGTAATCACATTTGTTGGGTTCTGACCCTCAGTAGCGGTTGGCTATGTGACATCCTCCATGTTAGGAATCGACATTGTCAACATCCTCAGTAGCTCTTGAAGTGGTGGATCGATCTCTCCGAGGGGCCATTCTGAAATAGATTATAGTAGATTTTCTGGAAATCTGAGTAGTTCAAAAGAGTAAGAAACAAAGATATTGGATCTATCTCTTGAATTTAAGCAATCAAATAGTAGATGATGGATCCAAATGGCTTGAGAATCACGTTCTCATTGAAAGCACCAAAACGTTAGTACCAAAATATGGCACACGCATCGAAGAAATTAAGTAGGAATGAAAATGAAGAAATATAAATGGAGAATAAGTAAAAACAATACAACAAACATTTGTAGTGGTTTGGCCGAATGTTGCCTGCGTACACTTGAGATTTCTATTGATTATATTGTTGTTTTGCAGGTATAATTCTTAGGGATCCACAAGTGATTACAATGAATTATGAAAAAATTATGTAACGATCGCCTTTTCGACCCCCAAATATCGACACTAATATATCCACGGTATTCACGTGCCAAGCATCCAAGTACCGAAAAGATAGAAAGTTAGGGAATAGAAAAAGAAGAAAAGAAAATGAAAGGGGAGAACAAAAACATCTGAATCTCACAATGGAATGGTAACATATAATATCGTAATGATCTTTTACAAAGAAAACTGTATAGATACAATAATCAGAGCAAACTAACCTATCATCAGACTGGGCAGTTATAACTGCATATCCTTACAGTTGCTGATATATAAAAAATAATGCAGCATATATGGTAGGTAATCACCCAGCTCCTCTCCTAGAGCTCCAAAGAACATCAACGAAATATGGAAATTTACACGGGGCTGACCCAAGCATTATAAGAAAAATAACACCTGGATCAGTCTGGTAAAGCAGCATGAGAAAGTCAAGTCATTTGATTATTTAATGTTATAAAACCTTTTGAAATAAAGTTATCTCGTAAGACCACACCGCAAATAAACACGGATGGGTTTATACCGCAAATAGAGCCCCTGGTCATTCAGAAAAGGGGTCGGACAATTTGGAGAACTAAAGAGCGCCAGGCTTTGCCAGATTTACTCCAGATCACCATTGCTGCCTTAGATTCAGATTATAATCATAAAGTCTGTTGTACTACGCAGTAGGAAATTGTAATCTTCAAACATCAAGCAATAAAACCATAAAAACCTTGGAGTGGACGTAGGCCGGAGATAGCCGAACCACTATAAATCGTGTGTCACTGTTCATTATTCCTGGATTGCTGTTTGTTGTTTACATAGATTTGATATTTGTGTTTGAATATTGCTGATTTATATTCATACACTGGTGCTTTCACAACACTTGGGGTTTGTGACCATTTTTGGCGCAAACACTTTGGTGCTTTCACTGAGAGGGACTCGCACCCGCTACATCGGATTGAAGTTGAGATTTGAAAGTTTGAAGGATTCAGATTGACTCGGCAATGACTCGACAAACAAGACAAAGAGCTGAGAGAAGCCAACAGGGAGGAAGTCAAGAGGCATCCTCCGGAGCTGGAGAAGGACAAGCTTCGATTTACATTACGAGAGACGAAATGGAAGCTATGGCAAATTCATTGCATGGGAGGTTGCTGAAGAGTCAACAGGATATGATGCAGACTTTCTTCGAGCAGATGAGAGCTGCAGGAACACAGAACCTTGGACCAACTACAGCGACTGCAAATGTGGAACAAGGAACTAGGGTTGCTGAACCCAATGGAGGACAGAATACAGAACCGGAAGGCAATCAACAAGGGCTTGGGGGCAGGCCCACAGGATCCAACGCAGAAGGACCTTTGGAAGGAGTTCAGCAGGCTAGAGCCAACGTTGCGGCTAATGAGCCACATGAAGAATATGTGCCGGAGTTCCCTCGGGAGCATGGGGGGCAACACCTAACAGGCAATGCTGGATTATTGGAAATCATCAGGAAGACTATGCGTGGAGGTTTGACCAACCGAGACTTGGAAGGAGTGAACAGGAGTCCGTTCGCTCGGGAAATCAGGATGGCTCATAATCCACCTAAGTTCAAGTTACCTAGCGTGGAGGTATATAATGGAAAGGCTGACCCGACTGATCACTTAATGAGATACACCAGACACATGGAAGTGCTGGGGGCATCGAACGAAGTAATGGCTCGATGTTTCCCTTTATATTTAACGGACATAGCTGCAATGTGGTTTAGGCAGTTGGAAGAAGGAACTATCAGGACTTGGAGGGAATTGGTGGATAAGTTTTTGGGACAGTTTCGGGTTCATATCAAGAGGCCGAAGAACATGATGACGCTGACATCGGTGAAACAAAGGACGGATGAATCACTTAGGGCTTTTCTAACTCGATTCAATGCGGCAGTTGCTTCGGTGGATCGCCCGGATCCATCAATGGTTTTGATGGCAGCAGTGTCGGGAGTCAGAGAGGATTCGGATTTCAAGGTATCTTTAGTACGAGATCCACCACTGGATCTTGGGGAATTCTTTCATGAAGCTGAAAGGTTCCTTCGGCAAGAAGATGCATGTATGGACTTAAAGCTAAAGGAAGTGAATGTGACCGGGGGTGGAGGACCATCCGACGGAAACTCGGATAAAGATAAAGGAAAAAGGAAGCTGGACGAAAATTCTGAAAAAGATAGGAAGCGATGGAAGGATCCAAAGTCTTCCACATACACAGAATTGAACGAGACACTAGAGCAGATATACGTGGAAACTCGGAATCGCCTTCCTTACCGGAGGCCGGCTAGGAGAGAACCATCCGAGCGGGAGAGGGCATCAGGAAAGCATTGTCTCTTCCATGATTTGGACGGGCATGATACCAACAGCTGCAGGAACCTAAAGGACGTAATTGAGGAGCATGTGAGGAATGGACAGTTGAGGCAGTATGTTGGGGCTCGGAATGCAGCGGTGGAGCAGGAGCAACCACCGCCTACCTCAAACCATGAGGATATGAGGCACAGGAATAATGGTCGATTGGTCATCAATTGATCAGGATAATATGAAATAAGTAACAAACCATTGGCGAGCAACCGAGTCATTTACACATGTATGGGGACGGAGATAGCCCCTAGGCATGCTCTGAGTGATGATAAACCACAAAGCCATGGTTTGCGAAATCTGTCTTTTGTTTTTGGATTGGACACTTAGTTTTCTGGTTTGGTTTTTGGAGTTTGGATTGAACTCCTGATTTTGCTTGTTTTTCTGGTTTTGGCATTCATTCGGATGATTGTTCTCCGTTTTGGATGATGATTCCGATTTTTGATATGGATTTCTGGTTTTCCGATTTGATTTGGATTTTGGATTGGATCTTGATTGGATTCTTTTTGGTTTTTGATAAACGGTCGTCAGGTATGGATTATGCCTGGCAAGGGGTGAGTCGTTCTGCCCGAACGCGGTAAAGTGACTCATTCAGGTCGTCGAGTATGGACTATGCTCGGCAAGGGTCCGGAGTGACCAGGATTCGGCTTAGGACTTAGGCCCCCTATTATCGATTATTGTTTCAAGTCGTTGAGTATGGAATATGCTCAACACGGGTTCGGAGCGACCAGGATTCGGCTTAGGACTTAAGCCATGGCATTACTTACGTCCAGGGACACTGGACCACGGTCGTCAGATGTGGATTGCGCTTGGCAAGAACCCGGAGAGGTTAGCTCAACGTCCAGGGACACTGGACCACGGTCGTCAGGTGTGGATTGCGCTTGGCAAGAACCCGGATAGGTTAGCTCAATGTCCAGGGACACTGGACCACGGTCGTCAGGTGTGGATTGCGCTTGGCAAGAACCCAGAGAGGTTAGCTCAACGTCCAGGGACATTGGACCACGGTCGTCAGGTGAGGATTGCGCTTGGAAAGAGCCCAGAGAGGTTATGGATTTGGATATCGACCCAGAGAGGTCCTGGATTCGGTTATTGGCTATTGGATAAGGATGGATTAGGATTCGATCGTCGGGTTCAAACGGATATGGATTTGTCTAAGGCTTTGGTTATTGGGTTTGGAGTTGGGCATCGACTCCGAGCAGTCAAGGATGATGCACTTGGATGATGTGGCTATGGACTTTGGATATCGGATACGGAACTATTCAAAACACGCCTTCTTATCACAAGGCATGTTTTGGGGGGCAAATGTTATCCCGCATTTTTGTCAAAGCCGGAATACCAAACAAATCGACAAGAAAGGATGGATATCAGGATTGGAGTTCACTTGGAAACAAGGCTGCAATGGATATCGTCAAAATTTGGCCGAGCTCCGATCAGGACGGAATCGATTGTAGATGATGATGAGGACTAGGAGAGGCTACGTTTCAAGTTTCAGGTCAATCGGAGTTCGTATGAAGGAGATATGGATGGATTACTGTGTGCAGGGAATGGTTCACCTCGATGAAGTTCGCATCAGTTAGAAAAGGTATTCGTATCGATACTGTTCGTGTCGATCGAATAAGGTCATGGTAGCACACTTCGAATCCATGTCGTTTGCATCGATGGTGTAAACTCGACTCAGTAGTGTTCGAATCGATCAAAGGCAGAGCATAGTTATGGTTTGTTCGATTCGATGCGTTTCGTATCGATCCGGATGGACTCAGGTAACAGGCTTCGTATCGATATAGTTCGTATCGATCATTGTTAGAATCGATACGAAGGACTCACATACAGGTCGATTCGAGGGAGATCGAAGGCATTAACACATGGATGGATACGTATGAACACGAAGGACTCAGGGACAACGCTCGTATCGGTTGTCTTCGAATCCATCGATACGAAGGAAATAAACGGCACGAATGGATGGATTCGAACTAGACACAAAGAATGGATACGAATGAAGCTTTGCTCAAATCCAGGAATGAACGATGACTTCGAATCCATCAAGTAAAAACAACAAGATTCAAGGAGCGACTCGGTCAAACCGGAGTGAAAGGCGGATCAAGCCCTGAAGATAAGGCCACGTCACCAAGCGCGCACATATCTCGATCGAGTCGAGGGAGATGGATACGAAGCAATGGATTCGAACAGATGGATTCGAAGACGACAGCCAATGAAATACTCAGATTCGAATCGATCATAACCCAAGATCCACCGATCCAAATGCGATGAAATTTTCACAGTAGCTTGAGCACATGTTGAAGAATGTTCACACCAAATTTCAGCTCGATTGGACAATTTCTTGATCGATTCGAACGTAGCTTCGAATCGATCCCAAAGTGGGCCCGGATTTCCAGAAAGCGGGCATGTGGGCCCCCTCACGTGCCAGAACTGGTCTCCCTTCAATTTAGGTGAAATATCAGCCTCCTACACCTATAAATAGAGCCCCTGGTCATTCAGAAAAGGGGTCGGACAATTTGGAGAACTAAAGAGCGCCCAGACTTTGCCAGATTTACTCCAGATCACCATTGCTGCCTTAGATTCAGATTATAATCATAAAGTCTGTTGTACTACGCAGTAGGAAATTGTAATCTTCAAACATCAAGCAATAAAACCATAAAAACCTTGGAGTGGACGTAGGCCGGAGATAGCCGAACCACTATAAATCGTGTGTCACTGTTCATTATTCCTGGATTGCTGTTTGTTGTTTACTTAGATTTGATATTTGTGTTTGAATATTGCTGATTTATATTCATACACTGGTGCGTTCACAACACTTGGGGTTTGTGACCATTTTTGGCGCAAACACTTAACACTTTAAAACATTTCTCTTAAAACTCTCTTTTAAAGATTTAATTAAATTTAAGGGTTAAAGACAAGTGTTGTTTAAAACATTGTCACATACAAATCCAAAACATTAATTAATACTTAACCGTAAAGTATTCATTATTAAACATCTAATTGTATTCCTAAGTATAATTAAAATAGGGGTTAAAAATAAACGTTACTACAACATTATTTACTACAACCCAGAATCATTTATATACTCAATCATTTCCTTTAAAACTTTCTTTTAAAGATTTAATTTATATTTAAGGGTTAAAGACACTTGTTACTCAAACATTTGTCAGGACTAACCCAAAACATTCATTTATAGTGATCTTTAATATATTCAACAATAATATCTTACAACATCTCTAAGTATAATTAATAATAAGGGTTAAAAACAATTGTTACTAAAACAATGTTTACTACTACCCAAAACAATTTCTATATTTATTATGAACTTTAGAACATTTATTTTAATGACCAAAGCATGCCCACACTTATTAGTAAGATAATACACTTTTAGTTAATTTCACAAAACTATTTAATTTAGCTTAAGTGTTAAAACCCAAAAATATAAGATAATTATTTATATAGGATATTATGTAAAAATAAGGAATTTTGAAATAAATAAAAAATCCAAAATAAATATGTTTTATTTTTAAAAGCCATTTAGTTTAAAAATTCATAATTAATTGATAAAAATATATTTAAACTTGAAACTAATTTTAAAACTCTCTATTCTATGTTAGAAAACAACCCTTAAAAGAATAGAGAAAAATAAATAATTTAAATATCATTTTTATACAATTTGTAGTCTCATTTAATCAAAAAAAGCATTTGTGAAAATACTGTCTAAAGTTCTATTACAAGTTTTAACACATTTCTACAACTTTGCATCTATTTTTCAATGCCTTGATAGTTGATTTTAGATCCATTATCTTTACAATAGTTAGTATACTTTTGGCACTTGAAACCCATGAAGAAAAGTCCTAAAAAATATCTTTAATTATTTTATAGAAATTTTGGAAAATAAGGTATTTTACTGAAGTGCTCATGTAGCGACTATTTTGCTATAACTTTTTCCTCTTCGTTCAACTAGCTATCAGTTGATTTTAACTTCAAAACTTTTACAATAAGAATAATATATTATTAACTTATTAAAATGGTAAACTAAATCTTAAGAAAGTTTCTATGAAAATAAGCGCTATTTTTCAAAAACAAGTTATTTAATTGTGTTGATATTGCGACCATTTTACTTCCATCTTTCTTAGCTTTGGATTTCATTTTTTATGATTTTTTAAAACGTATACATATCTTTTCAAAATACTTATAGAAGTGTATAAATCAACTAAAATAAGTTACATCAAAATATGTTCTTAAATCTCTACTTTTCACAAATTAAAGTTAAGGGATTTCAAAGTGTGTTTATAACGACTATTGCTATACGAACAATTCCGTATTCAATTCAATATTTACTATCGTTCTATTTTATTCCTATATATGACTTCCAAACTCAAACTACATTTTTATAAACATATTTTAATATATGTATTTAAATCAACACGTCCATTTTAAATATTCAAATGCACTTATCACAATTTAATGTTTTTAAGGCAACTAATTAAATAACCACATGCTTTGTAGAGCATATAATTTAGGGTTATAACTTTAAATAGTTAATGTCTATTATTACTAATATATAGCAAGCAATATTTCAACAAGTTTTGGTCTTAACTTGTTGGCAAGTTTATAGTTTATCTAAAGTGAGAATAACTCACTTTTGTTTGAATCGAATTTCACTTTCTTCCTACCAACATTCAATCAAACCATAATACACTTCCTTACTTCAATACACAAGCCAAGAATCAAGCACAACAAGAGAGAAGAGAGGGCAACATGCACAGCCAAGCTTGGATTACCCTAAATTGGGTATGACCTTGATTGGTTTGAAGGGGATGGCTCCTATTCTTTTGGTTTTGAGGTCATAGAGTGATGTTGTATGGTATTTTAGGATGATAGCATGATTTTGGAGGAGTTTGGATTTATTTAGAGTTGTTTTGATTTAAGAACTTTGTGTAGAGAAAGTGAGTAAGAGTGTAGAGTTTCTTAGGAGTTTGGAATTATGAGAATTAAGAGAGCCTTGCATATGCTTGTATAGACTTAGGAAATATGGTAAAAGACCAGTAATACCCTCCTAGGGTCAACCATGAAGTTAATCCCTTCCATACCTCTTACACACAACGTCTTCCATGATTTGCTCCTTGATTTAAGGCTTGATTAAGGGGTCCTTTAGTACTACATCTAGAAACACTTAGCTTAAATAATTATATCTTAGGAAGATGGTTGTTTTAATTACTTGTTAAGGTATTCATATATTATCCTATACATGTAAAATATTCCTACAACTTTTATTTGACAAAAAGTTGATTCAATAAAATGTTTTTCGATCATATTTTCAGCATTTATCCAAAGTGTATATTTTGTAAACATATTTCTAAAATAAGTGTTCTAACATTAGTTATTAATTAAAAAGTATTTAACAAGGTTATAAAATCATATTTAATCACGCTAAATCTTAGATAGAAATATTTAAATAATTCAGATATTTAAATATGAAGTGTTTGAAATTCTGGATCGTTACAAATTGCAAGGAAGCAAAAAGATCCTCGAAAATGAGCCCCTTGCCTCCATTTATAGTTGTAGGTCGTTGGGAAATTCTTAACCATGTATTCCACCATGATCTCCACGTTCCTATAGTAGTTGGCTTTAAAGAAACATGACCATGTCAGCCAATAGCTATGGATCGGTGCGATCCATAGACATGGATCAGTGCCGATCCATAAGATCCATTTATGGATTGATTTCGATGCTTTGTGATATGGTGACTCATTGTTAGCTGCATGATTTCCATCTTGTTTGCATCGTTATGAGCTTGTTTCTGAGCTAAGATGGATTGGTGAAGGAATGGAATTGTCGACTTCTAGTGCTTGAGGAGATCGATGGAGAATTAAATGTGAACAATGCAATGGAGCTTGAAATAAGTTTCTGGTTCAGGACTTGTGAATAGGAGGAAGATGGGATCATATGGGTGAAGATTTAGGACCAGCACCGATCCATGGGGATGGATCTGTATTGATCCATTAGTTGGATGGATTTGGCTTCAGGATTTCGTGAGATGGTCATGCTTCCATCTAATGACGCTGATTGCACTTGGTTTCTAGACTCTATGGTTATCTCTTTAGGCTTCCTGCCTCGATAGCTCTTGATTTCATCTCATCTAATCCATTCAAATACTATCTGGTCAAAAGGCTAGATAACTACTCGGAACCGCTCAAAATTCACAATTTGGTATTGGATAAAATATTACTGAATAATTAAATGGTTCAGTAGTTTATACTTGACCAATCTCTTTCTTTTTCCCTCGTTCTTTGATTAGTAATAAAACTTTAAAAGATTCCAATCAACTTTCAAGCGTCGAATCATTTTCACATTTCAGCACCAAACCAAATTCTACTAAACCATAATCTCAATTCGATAATTTACAGTTGTTGGATTCTTCCTTCTAACTCACTTAGCACATGCTACACCCAATCTCCTTGGGCCAAACACATTTAGCGTAGAAGAATATTGTCGAACGTATTGATAAAACACATATTTTGTGGTACATATGGAATGTAGCTTTCTTATAGGAAATATCAAATAGAACTTAAATTATATGTCACTTATAAATTGATAAAGTTAGGAGTATGCCCTAGAGGTAATTCTGTAATTTATTACATATATCTAACATGATAACATGTTCATGGTAAAGATATTTGATTTCTATAATATACATTGTTATATAATGATATAATTAATTAAGCAATCAATTTAAAGTATATCAAATAGAAAAATCGTTAAATGGCATATTATGATAGTAACAAAAATTTATTGTAATCATGAGAAATTTATCACATTAAAAACAACATATTATTTTAAATATTCCTAGTCAAGATGTTTTGAGAAAGGATATCTGTTCATCTATTGAGATTAGAGTATGTAATGCTCTCCAAATGTTTAGGCAGTGTACTACTCATGGGCGTTGGGGGCACCAAGTTGTTACATAGTGATAGTTATTGCATAAATATGGAATGACTCACTCGAGAGTTTCCTATTAGTTAACTATAACTAAGATCAAATAGGAAATCCCAAAGTGACAATGTTACACAGACCCATTGACTTGGAAATCCTATGGAACTTCAATGTGGATGCTCCACTTTGATTATAGTTAAATTATGGCATGACAATCCATCAAGATACTATAGTTGGGTATAGTCTTAAAGTGATACAGCTTTAATAAAGAAAATTGGTGGATACAATGGTTACTACTGGGTACTGATTAAAATACTAAAATTGGATTTTACTAAAAAGATGTGTAAGCAGTAAATTCAACCAAAATGTCACACCACTATATAAGGTAACATGTGAATGTTACTATTCAAATTGATCAATATTAATCACTACTGGATTTACATCTTTGAGTCAGACAACCATTACGAGGAATACATTAAAACATCACATGATTTAATTAATTTATAATTGCAATGAATTAATGAAATTGATTAATATTTATGAAATACTAATTATTAATTTTTATGCCATTAGTATTTAATAAAGTGCATATATAAAGTTGTATATGTCAGTATCGATATATGATATCGATAAAATATTTAAATTTGATTTAAATGGACTAAGTACTGAATGGGTTTATGACTTTTGAAGGCCCATCAAGGCTCTAGCACTGTTGGCCATAAGGTGAAAAGGGAGGAGAATTTGAGTGTTCAAAATAGTTCAGAGATGGTACTAAAAGAATGAGTAAAGGAAGGAGAAAAGTCCTCCACCTTTTCCTCTTCTTAAATGCCTACTTAAACACATTAATTGTCGTTGTTTTTTCTTCCCTCTCTAGTTTATTCTAGCCAAAAAACAACTTGGCAAGAAAGGGATTGAGTGTTTAAAAATTGTTTTGAAACGGTACTAAACTAATTAGATTAAGGATGGGGAAAAGTCCTGCGCCTTTTTCTCTTCTTTAATGCCTAATTAAACACATGAATTGGCATTATTTTGGATGCTTCTTTCCTGCTCACTCCAGGAAAAAATTTCGTGGATCCAAGACCATAAAATTCCCAACAGCAAATCAAAACAAAATAAAATTAATACAAGGTGGTGTTTTAGATCGTTGTCAAATTCTTAGGCTGATTCGGTTAGGAATTATTCAATCATTCAAGGCATGAATCTTAGACTACTTCATAAGCTAATTATCCAATCTCATTTTGATCATATACTACATCATGTTAATATAGTTATAACACCCGTAAACTCAACCATAAATAAATAAATTAGATAAATTAATTTAAATAAGATAGGATTAAAAATGAAAATTTTGTAAAAGTCAGAATTTGACCAAGAAAGTTATTCCATTGCATTCGTGGTAATTTTTTGATCTATTTCTGTATATAATATTATGGAAACGGAGTTCAATCGAGAATGTTATGGATGTTTGAAGTTTCGGGCTCAAATTAATTTAAATAGAATTCAAATTCAAGTACACAATTAATTCCAAAATTTGAAATTTAAAAGTTAATAGAAATTATACTTAGGGGTTAAAAAATAGTAATTAAGAAAGAAAATAAATTAACAACTGTGAAAATATTAACGTTCCTAGAATAGGGACCAGTCGACCCCTGACCCACGATGGAAGTCGACCGGTACTATTGAGTGGCGGCTAGGGTTTTGTACATTTTAACATACTGGGTATCATTATTTTTAATCGACATTAATCCGATGGTTCTTGTGCGTTCCAACCACTATTAATAAGAACCTAGTCCCCTCACTTTTATTCAAAAATTATTTTGGAACCTAACGAAGCTCTATCAGTTCATCTCTTCTAAGATTCAGAAAAATTTTTTTAGGGTCTCAAGTAAGAAATTGTTGACGCCAAAAATGGGCATCAACACCCAATAGAATCTAGTAGAGATTAAATGAAGAATGAAACCCATGCCTAGGGGAGGCATTATTCCATACTTAGAATATTCTGAAGAGTCTATCCGTTGGCCTCGGTTGATCGTCGCTTCATATCATTGCCTGCGCTTGATCTCTGAGCCTAATAATCATCTCTTCGGGCTGTCTTCCTCGATGATCATCTAGTCTAACTTGTCCAGTCAGTCTGAATATAGCCGGGCCAAAGGGTCAGATAACACTTGCTTCCCAAAGTGTGTCTTGTTGTGTACATGACGTGCTTTGAATTGAAGCAAGTTAGAGTCTCTAGAAAGAAATCCATCTAGTTTCCTGAATAGTCGTTATCCTTCCATTTTATCCTGCCAAAGTGTTGTATCCATCTTTGATCGTTATGACGCTTGGTCGATTCCCAATAGTATAAATTCAGGATTGTATTATATCAATGGCTATCTGTGTCCGGTTCTACAGGACTAGTAAGCTTTGGCTATCTGATCTTGTCTTTTCTTTAATAACTCTAAGTGAAAATTCAATTTTTGTTGATTTCAAGAAGTCGAATTTTTGGAATATACACGTGCACGTTCAGGTACACGTTCTTATCATTGGCTCCCGGATGCGTTTTATACGCTCAGGAGTCATCACCAATTCCTTCTAATTTAATTGCAATTCCTTGTTTATATTTTTTGTGAAATATGGGTTGTAATTAGCCACTCGATGAGAGGGGACTTCATGTTCTACAAGGATGGCGGCCTCGGAGCCGTAAGCAAGGGTGAATGGAGTATGGCCAGTCGTAGACTCGTGGGTAGTTCTGTAAGCCTATAATGCTATTGGGAGTTCATCCACCCATTTACCTCTAGCCTTTTCCAAACGTCTCTTAAGAATGGACTTTATGATTTTGTTTATAGCTTCAACCTGTCTATTTGCTTGAGGGCGAGCAAATACCGCAAATCTCTTTCAATATAATGCCGACGGTAGAAGTCTTTAAATTTAGTGATGTTAGATTGGGCTTCATTATCAGTTATATTGGTTCGTAGAAGGTCAAAATGACAGATGATGTCCCGGACAATGAAGTTGATTATTTTCTTCGTCATGATCGTGGTTAAAAGTTCTGCTTTAGCTCATTTGGTGAAGTCATCAACTGCTACGATGGTGTATTTCGCTCCACCTTTAGAACTGGCAAGAAACCGATGATGTCAATACCCCAGGTGGCAAACGTCTATGGACTGGCCGTTTGAGTAATTTCAGTCAGCGGGGCTCTCGAAATTTTTGCAAACATTTGCACTCGTCGCATTGTCTAGCGTGATCAGCTGCATCTCGATTGACAGTTGGCCGGTAATACCCGCAAGGGAGTATTTTCTTTGTCAAGGTTTGCCCCCTATGTGACTGCCGCATTCTTCTTCATGGACTTCTCTCAAGACTAGTTTGATTTCATCATGGGTGGTACACCGAAGCAAGGGAATGGAGAAAGCCCTATCTATACATGACTCCTTCTTGGATGATGCAGCGTGAAGCTTTGAGGAGGATCTATCGTTTTTTATTCCTTCATTCAGGAAGAATTCCCCCTTGTAGATAGTCTTTGATAGGAGTCATTCATGACTCCTTTTCTAACTTCGTCTCCAAGATCTTGTCGATCTCCATCTATCAATGCCTGTAATGTTATGTACTTCAACCAGGACAAGTCAATTTGCTACGCATCCCCATAACTGGCCAGCTTGGCCAGTGGCTTGGCTTTTTCGTTTTGTTCTCTAAGGATGTGTGTAATGGTGTAATACTCGGAGTTAGCCAGTAACTCTTGGACCTAGCTGATATAAGGAGCAAGACGTTGCCCTCTAGCAAGATAATCTTCCCTGACTTGGCATAATACTAACCAAGAATCACAAAAGATATGTAAAGTTTCCACTTCTAGTTCTCTAGCAAGTTTGAGTCTGGCAATCAAGGCTTCATACTTAGCTCCATTATTTGTTGCAGAGAAGTTGATCCGTGTACATTTTCCATCGGTCATTGGAAGTTCCATCTGTGTACATTTTCCATCGGTTGGTCGGTCCACTGCTCTTGGGATAGTCGTATGATGCAGTGAATTTGGATATAAAGTATGCTAATGTTTGTCCATGGATAGCTCTCTGAGGGAGATAAGTGTTATCAAATTGGCTTAGCTCAATCTTCCATTTGGGTAACCTTCCAGACGTCAGTAGTACTGTCGTAACGGCTGGTTGGTATAGACGTTAATGGGGTGAGCCTACCAATCGCTTGGTTACATCATATACTGGTCTTTCGATCCGTTTCTCTTCGCATAGCATTGTGGTGCTTATGGCGTGTACCAACATAGCTAAATAAATGTATAAATCTTTGTGATCCGGCGGCTTGGATAGGATGAGAGGTCTCTTTAAGTGATCTACCAGACCTTTTGGCCCGGCTATATTCAGACTGACTGAACAAGTTAGACTAGACGATCATCAAGGAAGACAGCCCGGAGAGATGATTATTAGGCTCAGAGATCAAGCGCAAGCAATGATATGAAGCGACGATCAACCAAGGCCAATGGATAGACTCTCCAGAATATTCTAAGTATGGAATAATGCCTCCCCTGGGAAGGGGTTCGGTGCCTATCCCTTTCCTTAGGGGATCGGTACATATCCTCAATTAATGTCCCAAACTTGGTAAGATCGATACAGAGTGACAAGGAAGGCCCCATGAGGCTACATTCCAAGTTTCAAGTCATTTAGAGTTCGTATGCTCAAGTTATGGGCAAATTACTTCACCTATCAAAAGGTATCAGTATAAAAGGGATTGATATAAAAGGGATCGTCCATATTCAGCTTTCACTACATATTGCAACAATGATCGGTCAATAACTCAAAATCTATAGATGCTATCAACATGAAACTTGGATTATAAGCTAATTAGGATGTGTGGAACAACCCATAGGGATCGCATGACATTTGGAGCAAGTTGGAGGGATTGGTACCTATCCCTCTAGAGGGATCGGTAGAAATCAGAATTCAAGCAACACTACTTCATGGAAACTGTGATATCTCTCAAACCGTACGTCACAAATCCGAATTCAAGCTAATTTCATGGAGCATCCCTCATAGGGATCGTAGCCCATTTGGACACGTTTATAAGGATCGGTACCAATCCCTATTATGGGCCCCGATGTGCCTGCAAATTTTTGGGTCTCCTCTTGGTCTCCTGAACCTTCTGCCAAAATTTTGGTCCGATCCATGCACGTCTTCCCCTATAAATACAGCAGGCATGGTGTAAGAAAAGGATCCTGCTTTCTCTACCGAGGCTTTGCCATTTTTATTCTTCACTTTTGTACTAATGGATTCCAGCTGGTCCAAACACTCTTGTAAAAATATGAAGTGGATGTAGGCCAAGATAGCCGAACCACTACAAAAATTCTGTGTGTTCATTTATAATTTCTGCTCTGTTTTAATTTCATTCTTCATTTAATCTCTATTAGATTATATTAGGTGTTGATGCCCATTTTTGGCGTCAACAGAATTCCTATAATATCTTTGTTTATTTTTTATTTTCTAAACCTCTTCTCCTCCAAACCTCTAATTTTATGAATTTAACATATATACAAATCCCTTGTTGTATATATAAAAAAGAAGAGATTTGAAAGGGATTATTGAAGGCGTGTCAAATCCAAAAGGAGGCAAAGCTAAGGACACATAGTGAGTGGAAACCTTAGTTTTTCTATTTTTAATAATTAAATAGTATAGTTTGGATTTGATATATGCCTTGGGGAGTTTCGGATTATGAAAACATAACATTAAAAATCACCAAAATTCCCCTAAAGAGAAATGCCAATTCTTAGTTGGAATCTTAATTGTTTTGTATTAAAATAATGGAGTTTGTGTGGATTTTACAATTTAAGCGTTGTACCTTCTATTCCACTTCTTATTCTTTCTTTTTCTCTAGATATTATTATGGGATTTGATTAAGAAATGGTGTATGAGGTATGAATTTTTATTGTAGTCTATATCGCCTATTTTAATACAAACTAAATAGAATTTCCCTTATCTACTTTCATATAAAAGAAGTTGAATAGAGCGTAAAACTAATTAAATTATAAGTTTCCAGTATTATTGATTTATTCCATTGTTTAATATAAAATAAGTTGGATTTGGATTCTATATACAAGTCTACTGATTTGATTTTAGAGTATTAGATTTATGGTATATATGTTATTGTGGGAATGAGATTTGTATAATTTTGGAAGATTTGATATTTGAACGTTAGTTTATGGCATAATCTACAGAGGCATAGAAATTTAAAAATGTGATTTAAGTATATATATAAACTACAATAAGTAACGTAAAATTATGACGTATCAATTGCATAGTTAATCATGGTAATAATTATCATTAAATCCCCATTAGGAAAGTAATTGATTGTTAAGGAAATTTAAGAAGAAATTCCTGTAAGTCCTAAAATAATGAATAATGGTGAGATGTGTGATAACATATTTTGAGAGTGTTATGAATTACGACTAAGTTATAGATATGGGGGTTAGCCAAAAGCATGCAGAAGTCTACCCAGCTAATCTAGCTACCGGTAGTGTGACTTTGGGGCTGATGGAAGACATTACCGATAATAAGTAACTACGGATGATGCGAGGTTACTCCCAATTCTGTGGGGTAAATCTGCACAGCTAATCTGGCTACTAATCCCTACGAATAGTCAGACTAATGTAAGACGTCTTTGTGGGGCTGTGCAGTTAAAGCCCTGCTAAATCCCGGCAAAATCACCGCTATAGCTTTTAGTGCTCTTCGACTACTACGCTTTTTCAATTAAGCGCTATTGAATGGTGGATTAGCTTTAAACCCCGCTATTTTCCACTACACCTGCTAAATCAAGATATTTAAGCACCCACTTTAGCAACATTAATACAAAATGATTGATTTGACTAATTCTCTTTTAAAAAAATCAATTAAGTTAAAGTAAATACATAATTTTAAGGCACAAGTGCTCAATGTAAGTTAAAATATATTGTAGTCACCAATCATGGATTGCATAAATCATGATATTCTTCGGTTTTGTTATATAGGATTAATTAATATTTCCTTTTTCTTTATAAATAGTGTGAGAATGAGAATAAATTAACTTTAAATGTTTGGTTTTATATTTAATGAAGCTTTTTGCACCTCCGCTATTTTTTACTATATCCCCGCTTTACCCCCTCTATAACTTTTTGCACCTCCACCATTATAAAAACCCTAAGCGCTTTTACTGCATAACCATGGAGTATGGGTTATAATATGAAGGACCGGATTTAGGGACTGAAGGTATTAAGTGGTTATTTGAGGGCTCGCCTCTTTTCCATGTGTAAAGTATTAAATTATCGAGATTGGGTTTAGGCACGGTTGAGGATATCTCGGAAAGGTCTGCTTCAATGGGAAGTAGTAAGTGTCCGAAGATATTTCCATGCAATGTTAACTAAATAGGCACATGTAAGGAGTCTACCTTGGGTATAAGTATTAAATGATGGGGGCCTACCTCAATTGAGGTCTTAAATGGCCACTCTGCCCATATTCCATTAAAATGGTGTTAAGTGGCTTGGATACTATCTCTCGCATTGGTAGACATTCATAACGATAGTTATGGGTTATTGGGTTGAAATGGTTATGAAGTTTGGATAAGCCTTAGGGCTTATAATCGGAAAGACTTTGAATATAACTAAAATGCATGAGGAATATCCTTATTTAAATTATATTACCCAAGTACTAATATAGAAAGGCTTGAGATTTTCATTCACCAGAAATTGTTGTTCTGACTCCCTCCTCATTACAACACAAGTTAGGAAAGGAGATGATGATCCAGATGGAGATAATGATAAGAGGAACTTGTGGTAGTAGTCTATTTATCTATTTATGTTATTTTATGATCTACCCATTTAAAGATGACAATGTATTTTGAACATGTTGTATCTTGATTATGTAACACTTACTATTGTCACTGTGTTATGGTTTTATGAAATTTGGAATTTTAAATAAAATGGGTATTGTTTATGTTATTATATTTTATCCTTCCGTTGTGAGTTCTGAATGAGTAGACAATTAGCTTTGTATTGTTCTTTTTACTAACCAACAGCCAGCTTTGGAATAGGTCTAAGTTTTGATCGGCCTTTTCTGGGTGCTTCAGGGCCGGTTGTTACATTTGATATTGGAGCTTAGGCTATACGATCAATGGGGATGGATATGCGTATAAGAGGCGTACTTGTTATTTTTGAAAATGTTTTTCAAAAATCCTACTATATATATACACTTATTTTAAACATACACAAATACAATAGGCAAATCTTTACTTCTGGATGCTATATTATCTTAGGAAATGTAGATGGAGAAGATTGTAACCCCGAAGTTAATTAGGCAATAAGTGTGCAATAAATAGGAAGTTACCAGAATTTAATAAGGATATAAAAGGACCATTTAAAGATATTATTAGAATAATTATGGAGATATAAGGAAGGAATAATAGGAATAAAATATTATTGAATTTAAAATGGTAATGAAAGAGAAATAAATTGGGATTGATAAAATTATAGGAGTTTAAATAAGACTTAAAATAAAGTTATAAAAATTATTTAATTAAGCGATAGTATATTTTGAGTAATAAAGAAATAAATGTTGATGTATATCTTTGGGATAATGTGACAACTTGAAATTATAAATTTGACGTGACGACCGCCCTACATCATCGACATCCAATATACATAAGATAATGCACTACTGTCGTGCCGATCGATGTTGGACAATCATCAAGGTTTAAAAACGAACCAAAAGGTCACAAAATTTATCGTATATCTCACAGCGCATGGAATAAAATATAATATCACATAATAAAAACAGAAGAGACAATAATAACTAAGTGATCCAAATATTAAAGTACATATACACGAAATTATACATCATGTAATAGAGTTTATACAACAAAATTAAACTTGAATAACTGTCTCATACTAATAATAATAAGCAAGCACTGCCAAGGCTCCAATTGTTGCACAATGGAAAAAGCATAGAAATCCATATATAATACGAGATAGCTCCCTCCAGCTCGTCCTCTGCACAGCTACTGCATGTCACCTAGACCTGTCATCTAGTCTGCTCATTTAAGAGCACCCGAGATAATAAGAAGCAAAGCATAAAACCTCGAGTCAGACAATAGCCTAATGTGAGAGGTAAATGATCTCAAAATACTATACATGTTGATATGGTAAGGAACAAAGGTATACAAATCATACCTGACATGTCCCTAAACCAAAGAGTTAGCACATAATAACAAAATATGCTACTCTACATGTTATAAGGCATATTGCAAACTAAGTATGATGATGGGTGTTAAGGTATACCTATCTTTAATACCAATCGCCAGTGACAACCTTAGAGTGACAGACTACGGGGAAAGAAAATCAAAGCAATCATAGCATCCATCAAACAATCCTCACTATTTCTTAATGTACTTTGGATATATGATAACTCGTATGATCTTTCTAATCCCAGGGACTAATGGAAATCCCAGTTTTTAGTGTACTCTCTTTAGCCTGAAGCTGATACTAGATCTATTTAACCGGTCCAGGGTACACGAATCCATTTAACCGATCCGGGGTAACTTTCAACATACCCATGAGCGTCCTCACAATACCTCTGCTTTGAGTACAACAGAAGACACTACGAGTATCAACGAACCCTTAGTACGTGTATCCGAGCCCTTTCCTTTGCTCCAACTAGCTTCCACTATCCTTGAAGAACCATTCTACATTCCCCCCACTCAACTCCTTCGAGGAACCATTCTACATTCCCCATTCTATGACTCCTTTCTACGTCGAGCCATCTTCTTTGAAACCTAACTCCATTCAACACCGAGTTACCATCCAAAGACTCTAACTTTCATCATGCTATTACATTGCCATCAGTAATCATGCGAATGAACCAACATCTCTAGCATGACCTCTCGAACCCCTATACCAACCCTCAGAAGTTCCATCCTCATACGACCAAGCAGGAGAGCTTGGTACCAAACTCTGAACTCGATACCAACCTCTGAACTAGTCCAACTAGTGGCCAAGTCTCTTCCCATCCCACTCCGTGCTTCTAGTGCTTCTTGCCCATATGCTTTGACCCTGACCTCTATGCTCCAAATCAAGTTGGCATGTCTTCAAAGCACTCTACTTTGAATCCGAGAAACAAGTCGTCATAGCCTTAAGCACTTAGCCAATCTCCAATCCATCACATTAGGCACCCTTTACTAGTTAACATCTACGCCCCCAAAGTCGCTGCCGACATGGACCAACACAGAGAGCTTGGTACCAACCTCTCAAGCCGGTGCCGATCTTTGTGCTTGGAGAATTTGGAGTTATGATTTGGACCACGAGCTATTCCCATGCTCTAGAATCTACTACCCAAGTGTCATCCAATTCCGACCAGTTTTACCTCTGATTTGCCCAATTTTCCAACTTATCTACCTAACATCCAAAACACTAGCAAACAACATCAAAGCATAACATACAATCATAGAATAACATGCATATACATCCATTTATACAACCAATACATGATAATGCGATAATCAAACTAATTTCACTCTAAATCTAAGTTTTACATTAGCATATACATGTATAAATGATGGGAGTTACACTAGCATGTGAATATGAGTAAATAGATTGCAAAACCAATTTTAAAGCTATTTAGAAATCTCCAATTTTTGGTCATGAACATGTATGAATAAACGGTTAAAGTTAGAAAACCCTTTTTAGACCAAAATGATTTTAAAAACAACCATTTTAACTATATAAATAAGTATAAATGAGTGAGAGGTCAAGAATCACTCACCAAATACTTAAAATACCCAATTTCTTCCTTAGATCTAAAGTGGACAGCAAGTAAGAAGGACCTGAATCAATAAAAATGATAATATCCAGCTTCTATATGCTAATCCCCTCTTTAATTAATAATTTGGCTAAGATTAGTAAGGAAAAGATGTGATTTTTGATGAAATTAAGGATGATGGAGGTTTGGATCTATTTTGAGGAAGAAGAAAATGACTTAGATCAGTTCTTATAGCCTCCTATTAGCACAATTTTCAAAGTGGGTTAGTGGGTCTAAGCACGAGCTTAGTTAATTACCCACTAAAACTGGCTAGCAGCAACCAACTTAAAACTACAATAACTTTCAAATGACAATTCAATTTTTCTATTATGAACACTCTATAGAATGAAAAACCATTATCCTGAAGTAATGGAAGTGGTTTGAGACCCTAATTTGGCTCATATCAAAAGTTATAGTCCAAAAAAGATTTTTAGGGTCAAAATAGTCATATAGAAATTCGAAAAAAATAATAATCAAAGATGTGAAAAATGTCCTTTGGAGTCATCTCCCAAAATCTTAGAGTCAGGCGACCTCATATGGAAAAAATAGAAATGTTTTATGATCCTTCGATATGTAAAACACGGGTCCTTACATTTGGCATGCATGTGGTTTGCTAAAACAATTATCTTATAACTAGAAATATCTTTGAAATAATGAATGTCTAACAAAGGAAAACATGTTATTTTGAAATGTTTTTGAAACTATAATCTTTGTAATAGTTTTAAAAGGAGCTAAATTTTGAAAATAATAATAATATATCCTTAAAATGGTAGACAATGAACTTTTCATAAGTATATACCATAATTTCATGAAGTAATAAATGCTGATTTCGAATTTATTGTAATAAGTTCATTTGTATGAAAACAATATATTGAAAATTATTTTGTATATTGTAGAAGATTTTTGAGAAGGAAAATTATTTTGCTCCTTTATGAAATCAAGCAATTTTTGATTTTTTGATTTAATAATAGTTTGGTTTAATAATTGAGTTTTAAATATTTTGAATTAAAAGTCCAACTTTTAAAAACATAAATATTTGTTGTAGAAAGTCCGTAAAAAGGAAAATTTGATTAAAATAAAGGACAAAATTTCATCGCTCCTTTTGGGAACCACGTAATTATTGAAAATTAACAAAAAGGGTTTCCAATTTTATATTTTTAAAGATAAAGATTTTGGATAACGAATTTTATAATTGCGGAATTTTAGTTCTAAGAATGATAAGAACTAAAACAAATTTTTTACGAAGTAGATAGGGATCACTACCTAGGTAAGAAAGGGTAAAAGTTTTAGGATATGATAAAAGAGGAATGGTATATACAACCCGATTTGAAAACTTTAAATCAGCCTCAGATATTTAATTGTAGAATATTGGTAAAGTGTGAAGATATATTAGATTTATAATTAAGTTGTAGGTTAGGTTGCCCTAGTTGACTTGGAATGTGAATTTCTATGTTTTAATTTATTTGGAGCAGTTTTCGTATAACTTCAATAAACTTTCCAATTCCAAAATATGTATAAAAGTGCAACGTTTGAATTAATAAGGAATATACGTATGGATATTCTTTTCCATAGTATACACTGTCAATTTCATTAAAAATAAAGAAATAATTCCTTGTAATTTCAAACGAAGCAAAGATCTTCACTTTAATTAATTTATAGAAAATTATTGTAACATCTCAGAATTTAATTGTTCCAATGATGAATATTGAATTAATTTTAAATATTTAAATTATTAGTGTTTTAAAATATAAATAACTTAAATTCGAATATAGTGATTATTTAATATTTGAATTGGGAATTAAATATTAATTAAATGGATTTAATAATCTTATTAAGCTCCTTTTAATTAATAAATAATGATGGTGAATTCATTTTGTAAATTTATTTACAATAATAAATGGATCGAATAAATAATAAGAAAATCAATTGTTGATAAAACGATTCGATTTTTAATAATGTATCTTTAATTTAATTTATTGAATTTTTCCATAATTTTTAATTTGAAAAATAATTATATTTTCATTTAATGTATTTTAGGCAAACGATGGTATTTTCAAGATTTCACAAAATGAAATAATATGTGTATTTCATTGTTGATTTGTGATCGTGTTACTTTTTGGTGTACGATCGTATTTTTATTTTTGTCATTCGTGATTCATACGCGAATGAAATATAGTGTAGTGGGGTACAATAAATATTTCATTTAAAAAAAACCATTGTAAAATCAATTCAAAATTTTAGACTTGCATTAATGATGATTTGATGGATTTGATGATAGCTGGGTCATTTTGGGTGGCTCAAGAAATGTATTTTGTTTATAAATATGAAAGAAAAAAGTGCAAAATAACTTCAACACTTCATTTTATAAAGAGGATTATTCTCCTCCTCTCCCAAATTTTCGTACCAGTAAACAAACTTCAACCAAGAAATTTCAAAAATCAAACTACAAATTCCCTCATCGAAAAATTATGAAACCAGCATTTTTGACTCATGTGGAGTTGAGCTTCAATTCTATATGAGTTTTGTCATGTTCGTTGCTAATTTGGGGATAGCCGAAAATTGCATTTAGCTAAGGTTGGACTAATCCGACGATAGGGGAGGCGGTTTGTAATATCCCGAAAATTTTAACAATATCAATTTAATAATCTGTTGAATAATTAAATTGATATGGATAATCTTTGATAATAAGATTTGAATTTAATTTAATAATCTGATTAAATTAGTATTTAATTGATGATTTTATCTTTTAAAAGTTAATAAGATATTTTCTATTTGAATATATATATATATATATTTATTTATATATATTGTAAATAGAAGCTTTGGTAAATTAGAAATTTATATTTAATTTAATCTGGACTTTTCAAAGATATTTAAATAAGTAATTTTATAGTTTTAAAATACTTTAAGAAAATATTTAATTGGTTTAAGATATTTTTAACTTAAGTTTAAATAAATAAGATTTACAAAATTGGTTTGTTTTATTTCTTTTAAATATTTCTTGATAATATAATCTCTTGTTTAAATTATAAAATATTTTATTTTCGAATAACAAGTATAATGTATTATTTTTAATATGTATGAATTTTAATGCTAAAAGGAATTGTTATTTTAAATTGAATAAATAGTGTATGTAAATATATATAACTTGACTTTTAAATTGAATCTTAGGATTTAATTTAAATTGAATTTGAAATTTAAGTTTTGAAATTCAAAAGAATAAATATTTAAATTGTTTTGGATTTTAAAATACTTGTATAAACTTTTATTTATAAATATAATTAGCTTTTGTTTCTCTTTAAAAAGTAATATATATAGATAAGTGTTTAAATAAATAAGAAAAAGGCTTTTTAAATAATTTTAAAATAAATAGAAATATGAGTAATTACTTATAAGACATGTGTCATTTATCTAAACCCTTAGTAAAACATGTGTAATTAAATAAACAAATGTATAGGACAAGTGTCCTTATTTATTTTCATTTTCTTTTATTTTATAAATCATAAATATACATGTATATTAACATTTGCATTTCTTCATTTCTCATTCTTTTCTAATCTTCTCATTTTTCAAAAGCCAAGAGAAATCAATAATCTTTCCTCTAACTAAAATCTGAAAAAAATCAGAAATTCAAATGCTCAAACCGAAAACTAAATTCAACAATTTGTAAACAAGTTTCCAAATTCAAATCCTGAAACTCTTTTCCAAATCAACTCTTCTGTCTGCATTCTTTCTTCAATCTGGAATCAATACAAGAAACCAGTAGGCATTCTTTTCAAATCTGGAATCAACTCAGAGAACTGCCTGCATTTTTCATCTCTGGAAGCAACATGCAAGTTTAAATTCAAAAGTAAAAAGAATCTGGATTTGTTCAAGTCTGCATGCAAGTCTAAAACAACATATCACAAGTTTTATCAAAAGCAAAGAAGATTTGGCCTTATATTTTCAAGTCTTCAAAACAGTTTTCAAAAGATAGGCCCTGTCTCCATTTTAATGGTGAGTAACAATTTTATTTAAAATAACCTAAATAAGTTGCTTGATTTCTTCATCTGATAATCATGTTTACAGTAAATAAATGATGCAATTCTCTGTATTTTGCTTGGTTTTGAATGCATGTTGATTTTGGTATGTTCTTGCCTGTTATCAAATGCCAGTTTCAGATATTGATCAAAATTAATGATTTCATGTTAAGTCCTAGTCTATAAACAGATTTCATATGAATGTTTGTAGATAGTTCTGTATATATATATGTGTATTGTGAAATGCTTGTTGTTTGTATATGTGAATGTATTGTGTGCATGAATATCAGTGTGACCCTGTTATCTTGAATTCCAGGCTACTGTTTTTGATATAAATCATATCTCATGATCTAGTTTTAAATGTAGATCTAAGGTTTAAGTAAAATTAGTTGTTTCATAGTAAACTAAAGATTAAAAAGATTTAATTAAGTCAAAATTTAGTCTGAGTGCCTCTGAAATCAAAAACAACAGAGACATGTTATATTAAAGTGAAAATTTGAACTTTGTAATTTATAAATTCAAATCTATAAATTGAAAACATAGAGGATAATATGATTTTTAGCATGAATATCATAGTTTTTAGACTAGTAGTAAAAGAGCAGTTCTGGTTTAAGTCAGAAATGAAATTTTGGTGATTTCAATTATCTCAATGAAACTGAGATGTTGAATTCTTCACTAGGGATAGTGGAATGAGCATGGATGATAGGAAAATTGTCAGGAGAATTTTTAAGGTAGTAAGACAGAAATGATTTGGGTTTGAAATTTTTAAACCTAGTTTTAAGTAAGGCATGAATTTGTTTCGTCTGTCTTCGTTGATGGATCGAGCTTTGAGATATTTTGGGAAATTGAAGCTTTGAGGTAGTTGAAGCGATGACCGGAGTTGGAGGAGTTCTGGTGGTCGGTTTTGCGAAGACGAGGCGATGTCAGGTGGGTGGTTGGTCGCGAGCCAGTGTTGCCAGGTTTTGATTTAGTCGAATTCGAGTTCGAGAGGGATCGGAGGGGAACTGATGGATGGGATCGAAGCTGGAGGTGATGTTCGACTTGCTCGTCGATGCGGTGATGGCCGGAGGCGTTGATCTTGGCCGTGCACGTGCACACGATTTGATGTCTGGTGAATCTAGATACAGAGGGGTATGACTCAAGTTCTTCTCGTGATTATTCCGGGTGATGTTCGAAGAAATGGGAGAGGCGACTCGAAGTAGTTGGAGCTGGAAGGTTGAACTCAAGTGACAGGAAGGACTCGAGACTTTTGAGTGTTTTTGCGAGGGAGACTCGGGGAAATTAGGGTGGGGACTCGAAGCAAATAGGCTGGGTTCGAGAGTTTTAGTGTTGACGGGTTTTATACTTGATTGTTTGAAATTAAAAAGGAAATTGGTTTAAACTCTTCTTAAATTTCTTTTATAAGAGATAAGAATTTTAATAAGTAAAAGTTTTTAATTTGGTTTTAAAAACTTAGTTAAAAATAAATTGGTATTCATTTTAAATACAGAATTTAAAATGAAATTTAAAAGTAGATTTGAAATGGATGTTTCAAATATGAATGGTAAATGATAACTTGTTTATCAATAAGAATAAAGTTTATCCTAAAATAATTAAAGACTTGTGTTTATTTAATTTATTAGGAGATTTAATAGATAATTAAATTATTTGATTAATTAATCATTTGGATTAATTAAATAGGTAATTAAAGGTTTAAACTAATTTATTTATGATTAAGATTAATTAATTAGGGATGACTAATTTGTAGTTAGGGATTATAACTTAGAGTATTAATTAATGGTTAGGAATTAATTAATAAGAAATTAAATATTAATTAAGTTATGGTTAACACTTAATTAATTTAGTAATTAGAGATTAATAAATTGGTTATTAAGATTTATTAATTTAGGATTAATAATAATTAATATAAGTTAATTACTTAAGGAAAGTAATTAAATAATAGTTAATGAAGTCATTAACTATGGATTATTAAATAATTAATTAATAGGATTAATTTAATAGTTAATTAGTTTAATTAATTTAAAGATAAGCAATTATAGAATTTGTTTAAATTAATTACTTATTGGAAGTAATTAAGAATTAATTACTTATTGTAATTAATTGAAGTTAATTTGATTTAGTTAAATAAATTAATTAAGTTTAATTAATTTAGAATAATCAAGAGATGATTTGATAATAATTACTTAATGTAATTATTAAGGTAAGTTTATTTAGGGAAGTTAATAATAAGATAATTACTGGAAGTAATTAGTTGAATAAATGATTTTATTAATAGAAGTAATTTGAGTTAATTACTTTGAATAATTAATCAAGGGATTAATTAAGAAATTAATTAAGGAGTAATTAATTTAGTTAATGAAAGTAATTAAGGGTAATTAATTACTGATTGAAGATTAATCAAGGTGATTAATAAATGTTGTTTAATTAAAGATTAATTACTTAATGTAATTAATTTAATTGAGTAATTAATAATTAAGTTGTAATTAAGGATCATTAATTAATATAATTAATGATGTAATTAAGATTGGTTAATTAAGTAATAATAAATAAATGAAGTAATTAATCAATGTAATTAATTAAGGATTAATGTAATTAATTATAGTTGATTAAGTTAATTAATTTTAGTTAATTAATTAATGAAGTAATTAAAGGTTAATTACTATAAGTGGTTAAGAATAATTAATTTAAGTAATTAATTGAGAATAAATTACTTGGATGTAATTAAAAGATAATTAATCAAAGATGATTAATTGAAAAAGGTAATTAGAGGATAATTAATTAATTTGTAATTAATTAATGGTTAAGTAAGAAGGATTTATAAAATGAAGTAATTAATTTAATTCACTTTAAATTAATTAGAGATGATATAAATCATTACTTATGGATGGATGATAATACTGAATGCTTTGCATTGATTGATATCTCTGATGAGATATATGCTGTATGATATGGATGTTAGTTGAATTGTGATGATAATATGGATTATCTGATAATGTTGATTATCTATTGTGAATTATCTTTCTATGTGTATAAAGATAATGAATTGAATTGTTTTAACCTTTAAAACAACTTGGCCCTAAAAGATACGTTTTGGATTTCGATGAGACCGGGATCGGGTTTCCGTATACCGGATTTCCAGGTCTGGAGACCCGAATACCACATCGATCCAAATTAACGATAGGTCGTGAATCAAGTGAAGATGAAGATTCAGAGTGCAAGGGTTATTATCGTTAACTCTGAGGGTGATTCCAAAACGAGTGTAACGAGATAATGCCTTCGGTTTCGTTCGAACCCGGAACGAACTTGTATGGATTGAATGCTTTCAGCACATCGTCAGGTGGACGATGAGCATTCTAAGATAGATGTGTTCTATTTAAAGGTAATCGTGACCTCAAGCCTCACAAACCGGGAATGGCTAAAACAGGGGAGGTGCAGCAAGGTTAGTGGGTAGCACCCAAGTAGGACAAGGTTACCTCTGTCTAGATGTCCCTTTCTATTTTCGACTTAGTGGTGCGGTTGCTGATCCCAACCGTGAGGTATCTTGTGCGGGAATTATCCAGTAAGGGATGTTCCGACCTTGTGTTGCAGGGGATTGGGAGTGATCCTCGGTACGGTGATCTAGGCCACGTACTGTGATGGGCGGTACCCCGGTAGCCCTGCCATTGTATGGAATCCAATTTCCAATAAGTGATAACGGACTTGATTGTATAACCCACTTTGTTGGCTAGTATGCTGGAATTTAATAATGTAACAATTTCAGCTATTTCATATTTATTTGAAAACCCTAGACCCTATTATAATACAATCGAATTTCCTATCAAATGTTTTGGTTAGCGTAAGGTAAAAACTTACCCATGTTTATTTGTGGGGAGTCTTACGTGATACCTTTTCTTTCAAAAGGTTTTTGAAGTTAAACAAGTTTAACCTGTTACTCACACCAGACCCATGTCTGACCCAAGTTGTTTATTTCTATTTTATAAACTCTTGGGTACTCAAATTTTTACGAGTAGCCAAGGGAATTCAGGTTAGCCTTGACGAATTGTGGAGGAGCAATGGAGCAGGAGGCTTCGGCGTTGTAGATAGATAGTAGTTTCCGCTGTGTTGATCTTGTTTAGATCTTTGTTTTGTATTGAGTTGTAATAACTAGACAGATGTTTATAACTGTCTAGTATGTGATGTGTAATCTGTGTAACTCTGATAGATGATGTATATGATACTATGTAATAGTTATGTGATATATTATATTTTATTCCGTTTCCGCTGTGAGTATTTGTGTTTGTTTTCTTTCTCTTCTTTTCTTTTCTACTTCTCACCCCTTTCTTTCTTACTGTCGATGCGTTTTTCCGGGAGTGGAAAGCCGGGTCGTCACATTTGGTATCAGAGCATAGGTTGAGCGAATGCCTAAGCTTTTGGTTAAGTGAATATCAGAACATTAGGTTGAGTGAATACCTAGGTTCGGAAGGATTGTTCATTAGAGATAGGATATGTAGCAACCTGTTTGAGTCCGAGTGTATATATATATATACGAGAGCGCGTATTTGTTAGTTATATAAAATGGTTTTATATTGTGTTAATTGATCGGTTGAGTGGTATATGGATTCTGGTCAATACGAGTAGCTAACGTTATTGATAGGGATCTCTAAACACTTGGACCAGGCCAACGGACACAATATTGTTTTAAAAAGGGGAAGGTGAAATAATTTTACCCAGATATATTTTCTATATATAAAAAGTATCATTTTAAATGTATATGGTATTTGTAATGATTGGTTGAGATGATAATAATTTATCATCTAGGATTAGGAGTCTGAGTGTTGAGGTTGGAAGTGTATCTGTCGAGACTGTAGACCCAATACCGTCTCGAGTAAGCTTTGCTGTGGTGAAGGATTTCATCGATCTCCGAAGGAAACTGTAATGGTTCGGAGTTTATCTCTGAAGTTTGGATGAGTAGAGTTGGATCTGTCGGTTGAACAGAAGCGAGTGATGGTACCTTGATACCTCAGGTAATAATAGCTGTATGATGAGATGCAGTGACTATGGATGTTCCTGAAGATGTTTTCTTTGGAACAAGATTAAGGAAGTGTGTATGCTTTGGTATTGTGGCTGAGTTCAGCATGGTGTTTCTGTTTGGTTTGGAGTTCGAATTTCTCGAAGATCTTTGGAATAGGAAGTCCTTGGCATCAGTGTCAGCAGTGCAGCTCGGAGTGTTCTGTGCATTGGTAGGAAGTTTTCTGGCTGAGCAGTTTTTTTTTCTGAAGGTGAAGATCAGAAGTAGCAGAGTGGATCCATTTCTTCGATAAATTGGATAAATAAGTGTAAGCTGTTCTGATTGGTAAAGAGAGAACAGTCTGTTTGGAATTAGGATGGGTTGATCGCAAAAGTGACTTGCGATTGCTGAGTGTTCTCTTGGGTTGTCAGAGTTTTTCTGGATGTCTTCAGAGAAGTCAGAAGTTTGTCCGCATCTGAAGGTTGAGTTTTCTTATCGACTGGATTCCATGAGTGATACCGGTGGTTCAGTCTAGTGGAAGGATGTTTCCTAGAGATAGAGTTTGGTGAAGCAGCTCAAGTTTTGCTGGAGTATCTGAGTTTTCTTTATGGATCAGTGAACCTTATTTCTAGAAGTGAGTTGTCCAGTCTGTGCTTGTGTCCTACCTCATATCAGAATTGAGCAGCGAAAGCAGTTTGGAGTGTATCTCTGAATGGGAGAAGTAAGTTTGGAATCTACTGATAGTTGTGAAGTAGAGTTATGTTTGGATCTCGTCTGTGTTCTGATTTGGATAAGTATTTGGACTTCTGAATTGAATTGTCAGTTTGGATAACTGGAATTCATTGAGTTTTACGTATCTCTGAGGGAGTACGTATTTGATCTATCTCTGGTTTTAGAATCTGCAGTTTTGGGAAGTTTGGTAGTTGAGTCAGACTCGTCTATAGTCTGATAGTCTGTTTAGTTCTATAGATCTAGATGAGTAGGAGATCTATAGCTTAATAGTTTAGATTGTTTGTAGAGCGAGTATCCCGGTATATATATATACTTGGGGAAACTCGAAGAATTTTATCTAAAATTTAGTCTAGATAGTTAAATTGTTTGATTGGATGATTTGGTTGCTATGGTTGCTAGCATATGAATGATAGAATATGCTCGTGTTTTGAATTAAAATCTTTAATAAGATTATTAAATTACCTTTGTTTAAATTTCGGGGACGAAATTATTTTAAGGGGGGAGGAATGTAATATCCCGGAAATTTTAACAATATCAATTTAATAATCTGTTGAATAATTAAATTGATATGGATAATCTTTGATAATAAGATTTGAATTTAATTTAATAATCTGATTAAATTAGTATTTAATTGATGATTTTATCTTTTAAAAGTTAATAAGATATTTTCTATTTGAATATATATATATATATTTATTTATATATATTGTAAATAGAAGCTTTGGTAAATTAGAAATTTATATTTAATTTAATCTGGACTTTTCAAAGATATTTAAATAAGTAATTTTATAGTTTTAAAATACTTTAAGAAAATATTTAATTGGTTTAAGATATTTTTAACTTAAGTTTAAATAAATAAGATTTACAAAATTGGTTTGTTTTATTTCTTTTAAATATTTCTTGATAATATAATCTCTTGTTTAAATTATAAAATATGTTATTTTCGAATAACAAGTATAATGTATTATTTTTAATATGTATGAATTTTAATGCTAAAAGGAATTGTTATTTTAAATTGAATAAATAGTGTATGTAAATATATATAACTTGACTTTTAAATTGAATCTTAGGATTTAATTTAAATTGAATTTGAAATTTAAGTTTTGAAATTCAAAAGAATAAATATTTAAATTGTTTTGGATTTTAAAATACTTGCATAAACTTTTATTTATAAATATAATTAGCTTTTGTTTCTCTTTAAAAAGTAATATATATAGATAAGTGTTTAAATAAATAAGAAAAAGGCTTTTTAAATAATTTTAAAATAAATAGAAATATGAGTAATTACTTATAAGACATGTGTCATTTATCTAAACCCTTAGTAAAACATGTGTAATTAAATAAACAAATGTATAGGACAAGTGTCCTTATTTATTTTCATTTTCTTTTATTTTATAAATCATAAATATACATGTATATTAACATTTGCATTTCTTCATTTCTCATTCTTTTCTAATCTTCTCATTTTTCAAAAGCCAAGAGAAATCAATAATCTTTCCTCTAACTAAAATCTGAAACAAATCAGAAATTCAAATGCTCAAACCAAAAACTAAATTCAACAATTTGTAAACAAGTTTCCAAATTCAAATCCTAAAACTCTTTTCCAAATCAACTCTTCTGTCTGCATTCTTTCTTCAATCTGGAATCAATAAAAGAAACCAGTAGGCATTCTTTTCAAATCTGGAATCAACTCAGAGAACTGCCTGCATTTTTCATCTCTGGAAGCAACATGCAAGTTTAAATTCAAAAGTAAAAAGAATCTGGATTTGTTCAAGTCTGCATGCAAGTCTAAAACAACATATCACAAGTTTTATCAAAAGCAAAGAAGATTTGGCCTTATATTTTCAAGTCTTCAAAACAGTTTTCAAAAGATAGGCTCTGTCTCCATTTTAATGGTGAGTAACAATTTTATTTAAAATAACCTAAATAAGTTGCTTGATTTCTTCATCTGATAATCATGTTTACAGTAAATAAATGATGCAATTCTCTGTATTTTGCTTGGTTTTGAATGCATGTTGATTTTGGTATGTTCTTGCCTGTTATCAAATGCCAGTTTCAGATATTGATCAAAATTAATGATTTCATGTTAAGTCCTAGTCTATAAACAGATTTCATATGAATGTTTGTAGATAGTTCTGTATATATATATGTGTATTGTGAAATGCTTCTTGTTTGTATATGTGAATGTATTGTGTGCATGAATATCAGTGTGATCCTGTTATCTTGAATTCCAGGCTACTGTTTTTGATATAAATCATATCTCATGATCTAGTTTTAAATGTAGATCTAAGGTTTAAGTAAAATTAGTTGTTTCATAGTAAACTAAAGATTAAAAAGATTTAATTAAATCAAAATTTAGTCTGAGTGCCTCTGAAATCAAAAACAACAGAGACATGTTATATTAAAGTGAAAACTTGAACTTTGTAATTTATAAATTCAAATCTATAAATTGAAAACATAGAGGATAATATGATTTTTAGCATGAATATCATAGTTTTTAGACTAGTAGTAAAAGAGCAGTTCTGGTTTAAGTCAGAAATGAAATTTTGGTGATTTCAATTATCTCAATGAAACTGAGATGTTGAATTCTTCACTAGGGATAGTGGAATGAGCATGGATGATAGGAAAATTGTCAGGAGAATTTTTAAGGTAGTAAGACAGAAATGATTTGGGTTTGAAATTTTTAAACCTAGTTTTAAGTAAGGCATGAATTTGTTTCGTCTGTCTTCGTTGATGGATCGAGCTTTGAGATATTTTGGGAAATTGAAGCTTTGAGGTAGTTGAAGCGATGACCGGAGTTGGAGGAGTTCTGGTGGTCGGGTTTGCGAAGACGAGGCGATGTCAGGTGGGTGGTTGGTCGCGAGCCAGTGTTGCCAGGTTTTGATTTAGTCGAATTCGAGTTCGAGAGGGATCGGAGGGGAACTGATGGATGGGATCGAAGCTGGAGGTGATGTTCGACTTGCTCGTCGATGCGGTGATGGCCGGAGGCGTTGATCTTGGCCGTGCACGTGCACACGATTTGATGTCTGGTGAATCTGGATACAGAGGGGTATGACTCAAGTTCTTCTCGTGATTATTCCGGGTGATGTTCGAAGAAATGGGAGAGGCGACTCGAAGTAGTTGGAGCTGGAAGGTTGAACTCAAGTGACAGGAAGGACTCGAGACTTTTGAGTGTTTTTGCGAGGGAGACTCGGGGAAATTAGGGTGGGGACTCGAAGCAAATAGGCTGGGTTCGAGAGTTTTAGTGTTGACGGGTTTTATACTTGATTGTTTGAAATTAAAAAGGAAATTGGTTTAAACTCTTCTTAAATTTCTTTTATAAGAGATAAGAATTTTAATAAGTAAAAGTTTTTAATTTGGTTTTAAAAACTTAGTTAAAAATAAATTGGTATTCATTTTAAATACAGAATTTAAAATGAAATTTAAAAGTAGATTTGAAATGGATGTTTCAAATATGAATGGTAAATGATAACTTGTTTATCAATAAGAATAAAGTTTATCCTAAAATAATTAAAGACTTGTGTTTATTTAATTTATTAGGAGATTTAATAGATAATTAAATTATTTGATTAATTAATCATTTGGATTAATTAAATAGGTAATTAAAGGTTTAAACTAATTTATTTATGATTAAGATTAATTAATTAGGGATGATTAATTTGTAGTTAGGGATTATAAATTAGAGTATTAATTAATGGTTAGGAATTAATTAATAAGAAATTAAATATTAATTAAGTTATGGTTAACACTTAATTAATTTAGTAATTAGAGATTAATAAATTGGTTATTAAGATTTATTAATTTAGGATTAATAATAATTAATATAAGTTAATTACTTAAGGAAAGTAATTAAATAATAGTTAATGAAGTCATTAACTATGGATTATTAAATAATTAATTAATAGGATTAATTTAATAGTTAATTAGATTAATTAATTTAAAGATAAGCAATTATAGAATTTGTTTAAATTAATTACTTATTGGAAGTAATTAAGAATTAATTACTTATTGTAATTAATTGAAGTTAATTTGATTTAGTTAAATAAATTAATTAAGTTTAATTAATTTAGAATAATCAAGAGATGATTTGATAATAATTACTTAATGTAATTATTAAGGTAAGTTTATTTAGGGAAGTTAATAATAAGATAATTACTGGAAGTAATTAGTTGAATAAATGATTTTATAATAGAAGTAATTTGAGTTTATTACTTTGAATAATTAATCAAGGGATTAATTAAGAAATTAATTAAGGAGTAATTAATTTAGTTAATGAAAGTAATTAAGGGTAATTAATTACTGATTGAAGATTAATCAAGGTGATTAATAAATGTTGTTTAATTAAAGATTAATTACTTTATGTAATTAATTTAATTGAGTAATTAATAATTAAGTTGTAATTAAGGATCATTAATTAATATAATTAATGATGTAATTAAGATTGGTTAATTAAGTAATAATAAATAAATGAAGTAATTAATCAATGTAATTAATTAAGGATTAATGTAATTAATTATAGTTGATTAAGTTAATTAATTTTAGTTAATTAATTAATGAAGTAATTAAAGGTTAATTACTATAAGTGGTTAAGAATAATTAATTTAAGTAATTAATTGAGAATAAATTACTTGGATGTAATTAAAAGATAATTAATCAAAGATGATTAATTGAAAAAGGTAATTAGAGGATAATTAATTAATTTGTAATTAATTAATGGTTAAGTAAGAAGGATTTATAAAATGAAGTAATTAATTTAATTCACTTTAAATTAATTAGAGATGATATAAATCATTACTTATGGATGGATGATAATACTGAATGCTTTGCATTGATTGATATCTCTGATGAGATATATGCTGTATGATATGGATGTTAGTTGAATTGTGATGATAATATGGATTATCTGATAATGTTGATTATCTATTGTGAATTATCTTTCTATGTGTATAAAGATAATGAATTGAATTGTTTTAACCTTTAAAACAACTTGGCCCTAAAAGATACGTTTTGGATTTCGATGAGACCGGGATCGGGTTTCCGTATACCGGATTTCCAGGTCTGGAGACCCGAATACCACATCGATCCAAATTAACGATAGGTCGTGAATCAAGTGAAGATGAAGATTCAGAGTGCAAGGGTTATTATCGTTAACTCTGAGGGTGATTCCAAAACGAGTGTAACGAGATAATGCCTTCGGATTCGTTCGAACCCGGAACGAACTTGTATGGATTGAATGCTTTCAGCACATCGTCAGGTGGACGATGAGCATTCTAAGATAGATGTGTTCTATTTAAAGGTAATCGTGACCTCAAGCCTCACAAACCGGGAATGGCTAAAACAGGGGAGGTGCAGCAAGGTTAGTGGGTAGCACCCAAGTAGGACAAGGTTACCTCTGTCTAGATGTCCCTTTCTATTTTCGACTTAGTGGTGCGGTTGCTGATCCCAACCGTGAGGTATCTTGTGCGGGAATTATCCAGTAAGGGATGTTCCGACCTTGTGTTGCAGGGGATTGGGAGTGATCCTCGGTACGGTGATCTAGGCCACGTACTGTGATGGGCGGTACCCCGGTAGCCCTGCCATTGTATGGAATCCAATTTCCAATAAGTGATAACGGACTTGATTGTATAACCCACTTTGTTGGCTAGTATGCTGGAATTTAATAATGTAACAATTTCAGCTATTTCATATTTATTTGAAAACCCTAGACCCTATTATAATACAATCGAATTTCCTATCAAATGTTTTGGTTAGCGTAAGGTAAAAACTTACCCATGTTTATTTGTGAGGAGTCTTACGTGATACCTTTTCTTTCAAAAGGTTTTTGAAGTTAAACAAGTTTAACCTGTTACTCACACCAGACCCATGTCTGACCCAAGTTGTTTATTTCTGTTTTATAAACTCTTGGGTACTCAAATTTTTACGAGTAGCCAAGGGAATTCAGGTTAGCCTTGACGAATTGTGGAGGAGCAATGGAGCAGGAGGCTTCGGCGTTGTAGATAGATAGTAGTTTCCGCTGTGTTGATCTTGTTTAGATCTTTGTTTTGTATTGAGTTGTAATAACTAGACAGATGTTTATAACTGTCTAGTATGTGATGTGTAATCTGTGTAACTCTGATAGATGATGTATATGATACTATGTAATAGTTATGTGATATATTATATTTTATTCCGTTTCCGCTGTGAGTATTTGTGTTTGTTTTCTTTCTCTTCTTTTCTTTTCTACTTCTCACCCCTTTCTTTCTTACTGTCGATGCGTTTTTCCGGGAGTGGAAAGCCGGGTCATCACACGGTTGGTCAAGGCGAGATCAGATCTAAGTTTCTAGAGGGGAAAGCGACGTTTTGCCAAAGTTTTAAGGCGTGAGTCGTGGAATCGGGCATTGCGATCTGGTCCTGGACGAGGGGAGAGGTGGGTTGTCGCGATTTTCGTCGGTGGTGCGGAGGCGCGATGATGGTAGCAGATTAGATGCTCGTTCGAAGAAGGTTCGTCAGTGCAATCTTCGGTTGATTCCGTTGAGTGGTGGTGTTGACCGGCCGTGCGTGTACATAAGTGGGCATGTATGTTTGTGCAGGGAGTAATTTAGAAAAGAAGGAGATGGTTTAACGTTAAAGAAGGGTGATTAGTTTATTAATTAAGTAATTTATTGATTTGATTTAATTATTTAAATCCGAAAACTTATAAATTGAATAACATTTCCATAAGAGTTCCATATCGAATGTGGTCAGTTGCGTTGCACTCGTAGGATCATTAGCTAGGTGATGGAATTGGTTTGGTTAACTGTGGAGCTTGTAGAATTTTGTGTTAAAATCGACAGGCGTTCGATTTTAGTTTAAACGGGAATGCTTCGATGTCAACTAGAATTTCAGTGAGTTTACTCGCCTTTAAATAAACTATATAATATCTGTGAAACTATAAATTATTACTGAATGCTTGGATTTTAGTTATATTGGTGTTTGATTGAGTGTTTGGTTGGATTCCCATTTTGGAAAACGGATGAAATATTAAATAATTTGCAGGGAATCCATATGATTATATATATATTATCTGTAACTATTGTTTTGCAGGGGATTTCTGTAGAGAGACGTTTTACAGGGGATTTTTTTAGAGAGACCCTAAGGAGTTTCTAATCAATATTTATTTGTTTCCTTATGTTGCTTATATTGATGTTTGATTGAAAATAATTCTGACATTCTAATTGAATTGCTTAGGTGTCGTTATAGCAATTTTCTCTCTACCGTCATTTATTGAATACCATCTCCCTAAACTCTTTGTGTGCTGGACTTGGACTTATGCTTTCACAAAATAGATGTTTGAATTTAATTAATAATTTTAATCAATGATATTTGAAATTAATTAACCATTTTAATTAATGATATTTGGATTTAATTAATCATTTTTATTAATGATGTTTAAATTTAATTAATCATTTTAATTAATGATATTTAAAATTAATTAACCTATTTGATTAATGACGTTTGAATTTAATTTATAATTCTAGTTAGTGGTATTTTAAGTTAATTAACCATTTTCAATTAATTATGTATAAATATTAATTATCATTCTAGTTAATGATGTTTTAAAGTTCATTAACTGATTAAATAAAAAGTGTTTTAAAGTTAATTAACCAAGTTAATAAAAGTGTTTAAAGTTAAGCAATGTATTTAACAAAAGTGATCAAAGAAAATTGATTGATTTATTAAAAGAATTATAGATTTGATTATTTATCTTCCGGGATAATTAATGTTGGTTTAAATTTATAAAAAGATTTTTAATTTGATTTATTTTCTTTGGGAAAATTAATGTTGTTTTAAAATTATAAAAGAGTAATATAAATTATTCTTCGGGATGCTTAACATTGTTTTAAATTTATAAAGGTGTTTAAATTGATTTATTATCATCTGGAATAATAAATGTTGTTTTTAAATTTATAAACTCTTTAAAAAAAGAGTTGTTTCAAAATAAAGCTAAGTGTAAATTGCTTTGGGTTTATAGTAAATGATGTTTGACATCTGTTTTTAACCCTTGTGTTAATACACTTAGAAACATAATTTACCCTTTTTAAAAGAATATTTTAAACAGTATTTTTAAAGTGTTTTACAAATAATTGTAAATGTGAAAATCAAGCACAAGTGTGAATCAAATGTTTTAAAAGTTTGATTCGTTTATTAGAGGTAAGTATGTGATTTAATTCCCGTACACAAATCACTTTTTTATTCCTAATAGTTGATTTATCGACTATCGATTTTGATTCTATCATCTTCTTTGTGTTTCATCTATTCAGGATGATTTGTTGCTCTTTTGAGCTTTGATATCCTTTGTCGAAAAATGACTAAATCCAAAACTAGAGTGGAAGCCAAGCTATGTGGGGTTGCTCCCATTAGGGTATTGTCACATTTACAATAGATTTGGTTCGGATATTTCTGCGCAAAGATGTACAATACTCGGATACTCGATAACTTTTGGGAGGGTCTGGCTTGGACATGTCTAAGAGCCATCGTAGTTCTCAAGTATATTCTTAGAGGTATACTTCCGGTAGAGGGGTGCACCCTCCAGTCAATATTGGAAAAACTTCTCTTTCCTTGTTTAATTCAAATCTTTGAATTATTTTCATAATTGCATTGAGAACCGCCTTGTGTTCTTCTCTATGTTTAATTATTTGTGTTCATTCTTTCAAGTTTGGATTTTTACCTTGTTTGGCCCATTCCTTCCAGTTTGGATTTTGTTCAAATTATTTCCATTCTTTCAAGTTTAGATTTTTAATATTATTTATGCCTATTTATTAAACTTGGGATTTGTTCTTACTTATACCCATCCTTTATATTTGGATTTGTTTCTATTGTTTATTTACATTCTTTCATGTCCAGATATTGTTCGTATGGTGAAACCCCATTCTGCATTTGTGGCGTGGTCCCACTAATTCTTTTAGGTTTATCCCATTGCTTGAGTTTTCTCATGCTGGTTTTCCAAATGAACCTGGTTGTTATTTTATTATAATTCTCGGGTCAGACCGAGTATTTTCCCAGGTTAGCTTTGGAGATATGGAGTTCTTGGAGGAGAGCTAGATGTTCACCTATCGTGGTGTTTTATTTTCTACCGTATTATATTATATACCTATCATCAATTATAAGATCGGGATTTTATAACTGTCAAGCTGATAAGGTTTGCCTGTAACTCTGATGTACTCTGTATTTTGGAGCGGTGGTTTATATTGTCTTTGTTATATTATATGTTGTCGTTTCTGCTATGAGATTCTGTTTTCCCTGTTCTTTATTCTATTCTTTTTTATTTTACCCTAACAATATGCCTTTTCGATGATTAGATGCTCGACCATTAGATGCTCGACGTTTGGATACCATAGATGTATTCAGTGTCGGCTTTCGATAGTCGAAAAGGCGGGTCATTATAATTATAACGGTAATCCTTTTTAGAAGAATAGATTTGATATATTAAAATATGGAAAGGGATGTTCTAGTTTAGAAATTAAAAATTAGAAATAAAGAATAGACACACACACACACATAAAATCATGCTTAACGTATGAAAGTAGAAATATATATAAATAGAATAATTTACGACTATATGTATTAGTTAGTAATTAATGGATTAGGATTTATGGAAATTAATTACAAATTTAACGGTTAATAAATTTATAATTAATGAAAGGAATTAAATGAGGATTGATTAGGGAATTTAATATAGCGTTTATGGAGGAATTGAATTAGTATAACAAGAGGGATTTTGAAACTGGTAAAAAGAAAAGGGATTAAATGAGGATTTATTAGAGATGGTCTAGTTTTGACAATAATGATCAATTATTAAGGGTATATTAACTGAAGTAATGAATGGACCACATTTATTAGAAACCAAGAAGGAAAATTAAGGAAGATCAAGAGAATTAAATGAAATGACATGCTAAGAATGTTTATCTTAATTTAGTAAGGAGTTTTAGGGCCACAACATCATTAACACTAGTTAATGATAAATGGAAACTTCTAGCAAAATTTTCTTTTAGAGTATTTGGGATTGTTATCGCTAGTTGTTTCCCTTATGTTATAGGAAAAGCATATGATACGGTATAAGATATATTTCTATTTTATCATTGGGTTGATTTTATTGGTGGGATTAGACTGTTGGATAAATATATTTGGTGGAACAACGTAAATAAGGAAATTTCATAAGGACACTTAATTAGTGATAAAATGTAGGTAAGACTGGAAGTTAATGATGAAATTAGGTTAGTAACTAGAAATAAAGGATGCTTTAGTCCTAAAAAATTTATTTTAGGACATAGGACAGGTAAATTTTAGCTTATGGAGAGACACCACTCAAGGATAACCCTTCACCCCAGAGGGAATAAAATGAATAGGGATACGAAGAGAATTTTTTATTGAACAGGGATAAAGAAGAAGGTGGCAGAATTTATCATTAGGCATTCGACATGCCAAAACAAAAAAGATAGAATTGATTAGACAATGAACAAAGACCACATAAGATCGTCAAAAATCATATGCGAACAAGCGAAGAAAAGAGTTGAGTCTAAAGTAGGGAATATGTTGTTTATCAAAGTTACCCATATTAGAAAGGTTGTCGGATTTGGAAAGTCGGGGAAGATGGCAACAAAATTTGTTGGGCCTCTCCCAATTTTTGAAAGGATAGGCAAACTTGCTTACCTCATGGAGCTACCGGATAAGTTGATAGGAGTCTACGATGTTTTTTTTACGTTTTACACTTGAGAAAATGCCTTTATAGCACAATCACCGTGGTAGAGCCAGATCAATTGGGGGATATTGAGATGGAGCCAATATTATCACGTCCCACCACAAGCATCGTGGAGCATGGAACTAGGAAGCTTCGCAACAAAGAAATTAGGTTGGATCGAATATAATGGGAGGAAAACTCGATGGAAAGCACGTGGAAAACTAAAGAGAAGATGAGGACCTCTCATCCTGAGCTTTTCACTGGTAAACTTTTCTCTCCAAACTTAGGTTTTTGGTTGCATCGTGGTTGCAACGACTCGTAATTTTCGATAATTAAAAATAGTTAATTTAATAAGATTTTGTAATTTAATGTTGGAAGAAATTAGAATTTAAGATTTATTAATGAAATGTAACAATGTTAATTTATGTTGATTATTTACAATTTTAATGTAATTCCAATTAATTGAAATGATTAAAAAGTCATAATCGGTTATAGATTGCAAATTAATTGTAATAATGCATGTATTAATTGATAATTGGATTAAAAGAACAATTGATAATTTAAATGTTGATTAATTAATGAAATAATGTGTGATAAATTGAAATTGGATAGAATTAGTATAGTGTAAATTGTTATAACATTTGTTTGTAAATAATAAACTTACGAATGTTATTAAATGTGGAAATGGTGACAATTGTTGATTGTTACCAATTTATTTAATAAATTATAATTAAATGAAATTAAAATGTTATGTTAATGCAAGTTAAGGCAATAACTGAAAATTGTGAATGTTATAAAATGTATAGAAATGTTAATTATATTTACAAGGCAATAATTGATCTAATAAAAAGAGTGAAACAACGATAAATTAATCTATAGAGATTTTAAATTTTAATAAAATTGACAAAAATTCAATAGAATTGAAATATAGTAGTTAATATAAATAAAAGATGGAAATTTTAGCATATTAATGTAATAAGATACAAACCAATGTAACTATGTCCATAAAATAATAATGGATTGAACAAAAGGGATTGGAATCAAATTAAATCGATTTATTAGAATTAAATTATAATAAATTGGATTTAATTACAATTGAAATTGAATGCTGTAATAAGTAAAATATTGACATTGAATTGATATGTAAATTTGTTTTAAATTATTGTAAATATCCAAGTAATCAAAAATGATGAAAATTGTTAGCTATTAAATTTGAATTGAAAAAGTGATTTAATTAATTTAATATTAATTTATTTAATTTACGTGAAAATAGCCATTTTCCCAACTGTCTCGGATTTCGACAAAGCCAGTTTCATCGGATCCGTAACGATGAATTATTGTAAGGTTTCAAGTTTCGTAGCAATCGGACTTGTCGTTTGATCGTACGAGCTCGAAACACGTAGAAATCAATTTAATTGAATTCAATTGAAATCGATTTGAATAAGCTGATATTAAGCTAACTTCTTTATACGATGGAATTAGGACCTGAAACCTATTCCATTGAGTTAAAAAATATCAAAAACATCTATTTTGATATATGGGATGACCCATTTTCGTTTCGGAGATAGAACGGGCTTTTTGGGTCGTTATCGTCAATTCGAATCTATTCAGATGTTCATTCTTTCTTATCGGGCTTTGTTTATATATATTGTTTTGTTCAAACCATAGTAGCCTTTCATTTTTCATTACTGTACGTACAGTTCTATCTGACTATTTCTCCTTTCTTCTCAAATGGCAGAAACCCAATTTGCATTCAAACCCAAATTCAATTTTAAAACCAAATCCAAAAATCAAACTCCTCCAAACTTTGACAAATTATATATCAATTCGAAGCTCTCAATGAGCGTAATTCTCTATGTGATTCGTTTTTGCATTTGAATCACCGTTTGACCAGAAATCGAGGATGAACCTGGGCCATCCATATTAGGTCTTCGCAATCCAACGGCGGATCTTCGTCGATGGGACGATCAGGTGGTGCTGGTGCGTAGAGGGTGGCAAGGCATGTCGATCTATGGGGTCGCCTTGGGTCCTAGATGAATAGAACGCCTCGCACAGCGTGATCTAGGGCGGCGGAGGCGCTGTTGCCACGGGGAGCCGGAGGTGGCTGCGACCCAGCCATTGGTACGACTCGTCGAGGCATGGACGATGGCATGGCCTGATCGGAGGTCAGGCGATTAGTGGATGGGCGGTGTCGAGTCAAAGGGAGGTGGCTTCAGGGTTCGATCACGTGATTACAGGCTTGGTTTTAGAGGCGAATAGGCGTGGTGACGTGGCCGGCTACGGTTGGTTTTCTTTATATTTTATTTAAGTTTTAATTTCGAATGTTCTAATCTCAATATCTTTTATATACGAGGTCGGATTTACACGCGGTTTGTTCAGCTACAATCATATCGAAATTATGAACATTTTGACACTGGTTTGGACGGATTCTAACACCGTTGAATTTTGGGCCCTATTTTGGATTTCAAATTGATTTGAAACAAAAGGTGAGTGTTTTAACCCACTCACAACTATTAAATTTTCGTATGTTAGTTAAATTAAATTAATGATGTAATTTGAAATTAATTGATTGATGTTTGGTATGTTTAAATTATCATTCTAGTTAAATTTGACTTTTATTGCATTTAATCGTCGTTTAATTTAACCTTGAATTTAATTGCAAATTTAATACCTGTTATTGATAATCAGTTATCTATTGATGTTTATTGATTGATTTGGACGATGATTGTGATGGATGTTTGATTTTTGATATTGAATGATTGGATGTTATATTTTATATTGTTATAACACTGCAAGTCCCTATGGGTTGAAATGATACATACCCGAACGATCTATAGATTAGGGAAAATCATTATGGGTTGAAATGATAGACCTGAGAAATTATATGGATTTGAATGTTAATTCGGGATTGCGGGTTGAAATGATATATATCCGTAATATAAATTAATTGCAGATTGAAATGATAAATATCTGTATCACTTGACCATATGGTAGAGAATTATACGAATACCGGATTGGTTAAATTAAATGATCTTTAATTCTTTATATTTTGAATTCAGTTAACTGGCATTTTGAAATAGAAATTGATTTATATAAACTGAATTATTTTTCGATAATCCAAGCGTTAGTGCTGAAATTGGAATTGATTTAATGAATTGTGCAAAGGATGTAAATTGGAATTTCAAAGTTGAAGTGTCAAATATAAATTAATTTATCGAAATTGAGTTATTGAAAATGTTTGGATATAACTTTGAAATCTATTTTTAACTAATTTAAACAATTTTATACAATTTAAACTATTTTAATTTATTTTAATTCATTATAACCTATTTAATCCAATTTAATCTATTTTACCTATTTTAAACAAATTAAATTTATTTAATCTATTTTAAATCTATTTAATATAATTTAAATCTATTAAATCTATTTTAAATTTATTTAATCTATTTAAAAATCTATTAATACAATTTAAATCTATTAAATCTATTTTAAATCTATTTAAATCATTTTAAATCTAATTAAATCAAATTTAAATCTATTTAAACTATTTTACTATTTAAACTATTTTACTATTTAAACTATTTTAATCCATTCTAAACCATTTTTAAAACTATTAAAACTATTTATGACTATCTAAACTATTTTCTAAAATTTCAAACGTGTAAAGTTGAAGTATTTATATTTAAATCCTTGATGATGATACAACCTAAGTTGAAATTTGGAATTGATACCCGTTTTATGAAATGATGTATTTAAGTAAATATGATGGTTGGAACGAGGATTTAATTAACCTATCTTATCGATAAATTCAAAGGTGAACATGATTTTGAAAGTGAAAATGATTTTGGAAGTGAATGTGATTTCGAAAGTAAATATGGTTTCGAAAGTGATATGGTTTGAAATTTAATATGATATTTTGATATCAATTATGAATTGACTTTTGGAATGTAAAAGAACCATCCGGTGTGAAATAAGCGTTTGGTTGTTAAAGAGACCGGGATCGGATATTGTCATACTCTCTGCCAATACCGAAAACCACTTTAACAACTGTGTACATGGTGGAGATTCCGAAAATAAAGTAGGATGGTTTGGCGAACGATTCTGTATGAGGTATTTACGTGACACCGACTCCCGTGGGTCAGCTTAGATGTTTCTAAAACAGGAGCTATACCGGGCCAAGTGAGGTCATTCCTCCTATCGGGCACATTTCTTCGATACTATATTTTGACTTTGTGATTGATTTGGTGGCCACCCCTCGATTTTGATTATGGGAGTGTGTCCGAGGTGGGTGGTAGTAGCTGCTATGCGTTACCACCAGTCTGGGAGTGCAATTGGTATATCTACCCTGGCATTGCCTCGAGTGTCGTGTTCACATGCCCTATCGCGCCTTCTACGAGTTTGTTTTGTACCATACCTACGGAGTGCCCTCTAGGTAAACCTCATGGAGGAGTGTGATGCCCCACCTCTATGCTCACGCTAGCGAAGAACACCACTAAGTAATGCTGTCGACTAGTGCGAAGAATAAGGATGTTGAGGAGCGACCATCTGTGCAATTGCCTTGTGCGAGTACCGATATGTAAGATGGTATAACATGCATTTCATTTCAAGAGGAAATCCGACATACCGATGCAAACTCAAAGCTACCACACAGTGGCTAAGTGGACCTCGGAAACAAGTATAGAAATAAACATAACATAAATTAGTCATAGATGTTCATATCTCAAAGGCGGAAACAGATATGAATATAACACATAAAAGTGTACATCAGAGTAGTGGTCAAACAAGATCCACAATATCACAAAAGAATAGCTACAAGTACTTGACAAAAGAATAAGTATACATCATGGAGTCTATTTCTCGAATGTATAACAACAAAAACTACAAATGTAATGTAGTTAGGAAAAAGTCAAAAGATGATCCCAGATGAGGAGTCAAGCAGAAGCACCTGTAACATCTCGGTCTGACCCGAGTATTATTTAATAAGAAAATAATAAACGGATCAGTCTAGCTATAAATATCAGGTAAAGGAATGAGATATAAGCAGAGATATAATAAGAATGTATGATAACTACAATGTCATACTAGAACAAATATGATATAAAACAACAACAAAATCATACAATATCTCAAGAATCTTAAGGTACCAAAAAGAATGTCATATTCTTTTTTTATTCACCATACCACAAATATTGACAAACATATCATTGCCAATCACATAAAGAGGTGAAACACAAATTCTAGAAATCATCAAATAGAAATCCTGAAATCACAAAAAGGGGGAGGCCTATCACAAACGGGAGCATGAAAACTCACCAACACGTGTATCACAAACGGAACGCTATTCCATGGTCGCTAACCATAAATATTGAGCCGAAGCTCCACAAACGGTCCGAAGACCACGGGTCGCTACCCCACCAAATTGAACCGAAGTTCCAAAGAAACGGGGTTTAGTCTCCCTCACAGACAAATTGACATCGCACATAGCTAGTCTAAATCACAAAATGATCGCCATCGATCAATAAAAGTGTGAATTACACTAAGCTAGTAAATATATGAGTTTAGCTTCATGTCCCATAACCACTAGCTTAACTTAAATATTTACGAACAAATTGTAGATTTCCACTCGAAACTCGTCACAAGATTTTCAATCGGACAAGTCAAAGAATTAACCGACGAAGTAAACGCAAGCGTTTCATACCACTTGTTTTGCTAAGCCGTTTAATTAGATTTTCTCATACGAATGAGGTAAAGGTTTGTATATACTAATAGATTGGAAAACGGTTTTATAAACGAGCTTTGTATTAAAAATAGAGTTGAAATCATTTTAGTAAAAGAGTTTGAATATTTACTACTAGTATAAAGAAAACCTTTGTATTTTAAAGTGACAAAGCACAGAAATGATTGTAGAAACAATCAACCATCAAAAATTCACATACGAAGACGTGAATCAAATCCCGATAAATCGATGTCGAATCCATCAAAATGGATATCCACAAAAATCCCGAAAAAGAAGTCATCAAAATCATAATAAATGATAACAACAAATAGGATCATCACGAATCGATTTAAATTGGAAATTCAATCCCAAAAAGGCAAATTGGGCAGAAACAACAAATTCACTCGACTGACTCAGAGATTTCAGTCGACTGACTCAGGTCTTGGAAACTTTCTGTTTCCAGGTTTAGTCGACTGACTCAGAGATTTCAGTCGACTGAATCATGCCTGGGAACTTTTGGGTTCCAGGTTCAGTCGACTGAACAGGGATTTCAGTCGACTGATACTGGCCTAGGAAATTTCCTGGTTTCAGCTCAGTCGACCGAACGCTCTAAGTCAGTCGACTGAACTGGGATTTCTAGTATTTTCAGCCTAAAAATGAAGAGGTAATCTCTTTGCAAATGCAACCAGACGAGCAATGGGCGCTAGGGGTTTATGCCAATCGACGACCCGGCCCTATAATCTCTTCGATGCATTACCAAACCATGATCAAACATCCATAAAAGGATTTACACACAAATTTAACTTCACAAACCAAAAATTGAAATGTTCACAAAACCAATCCAAATCAAGGGCAAATGCACATGAAGAAGTGTTAGGAATTCATACCTAACAACCAAAGATAATTATAAACATAGATGTGAGATAAAAATCTCACCTTTGAACCCAAAAACAAGGAAGGAGAAGCTTGAAAACAAAGGAGGATCAACCACTCTTCAATCCCAACTCAAGAAGCTTGAATTTAAGCTTAAAAGAGAAACATTTCCTAAGTTTGGTTTAGGAATTTCTGAAATTGAAAGGAGAACGAGTTGGGGAAGAAGAAGAGAAGGCTTACCAAAGCTTCTTCTTGAATATGGAGCTAGAACTTGATTTGCAAATGGAAACTAGGGCTTAGGATTTTTAATTCTCTTTCTCTTCCCCCATTATTCTCTTTAGAACTGATAAGATAAGGAAGAGGGGATGAATGAAGAGAGGTGGTGCAGTTTTGGGTATTAAGTTGGCTAGTGGGCTGAACCCAAACCCAAAGTGAAAAAGGTCAAATTTTTAGCTAGCTCCAAACATATCAATGTTTATACTCAAAAAGGTTGCAAACGGCATTTTGAACTCAATGGAAGGGGTCCTGAGTCCCAATTCAACTGTTTGCAAAAAGTAACTTTTCGGACTAAAATCCGACTAACGATACCATATTTAAATAAAACATTTAAATAGATAATTGTAAAATATGCGGGTTGTTACAAGGAGTGTACGATACTGTATAGACTATGGGAATATATAAAATGTGTTAAGGGGGATATGGGTAACGCCTTAACGCTATTTTAATACTTTACTGTAGACACTATTATAATAGCGTATTGTACTACATAGTTGATAGTTTAACGGACCCTTAGGAGGTGGAAATCCCAAACATCTCTTAAGTTATTGCACTCACGTTAGACACTGGATAGGAGATGTCAAACCCCATAAACATCTCTGACGCTATTACACTCATATTTATTTACTGTTGATTTAACTTACATAAGATCTTTTAGTTCTAACTCAGGTGTTTTGTCTTTTCAATTCGCTCGGGTCAGTTTGAGCTTTTCAGTTTATCGAAGACTGCTTTCTGGAGGATGAAGACGAAGATTTTGTACTATTATTATTTATTATATTTATTCCACTGCATTTATTTATTATTTATTCTTATGTATGTAACTCTGATCTGTATTGTAATAATATAATCAAAGATTATTTGTAAACAGCTTCATGAACTTTTTATTTGATTATTATATTTTGTCATTTCGCTGCGAGATTTTGTATTTGTTTTTTCTTTCCTTACTTTTTCTTATTTACCCCATAACAATCTGCCCTTTTTAATGGTTTGAGTCTAATTTATGTGGTTTATAGTCAATTTAAACCGTCCAAAAAGGCAGGTCGTTACCGTGGTTGCTAGATTGGATGGTAGGAGATGGCTGCTACTCTTTTCACTATCATGAAGTACTCATATAGAAATTTTTATGCATGTTTAGGGTGTTTGCATACATACTTATATGCCACGATCATACACTTATGCTAGGATTGAGATCACTCATAGTATGTCTACAGTACATAAACACATTGCACTTTTGGTTTAGTAGACGGTTATGTAGGGATAACATGGATGTTTATTGCATGTTACGATGTTCACTCCTTGGAAAGGTTTTAGGGTGAAATAATTTTAAGGAGGAAAGAATGTAACACCCGCAAAATCAACCATAAATAAATAAATTGGGTAAATTAATTTAAATAAGCTAAGGTTAAAAATGAAAATTTTGTAAAATTCAGAATTTGACCATAAAAGTTATGTCATTATGTTCATGGAAATTTTCTGGTCAATTTACATATATAATATGCTGGAAACGAAGCTCAAATAAGAAAGTTATGGACGTTTGAAGTTTCAGGTTTAAATTAATTTAAATAGAATTTAAATTTAAATAAAAACTAGTTCCAAAATTTGAAATTTAGAAGTTAACAGCAATTATACTTGTGGGTTAAGTAACCGTTAAATAGTAATTAAGGAAGAAAATAAATTAAAAATGGCAAAAATATTAATCTTCCGAAAAAAGGGACCGGTCGACCCTTGACCCACGACCGGTTGACCGCTAACGGTTTACTAGTGGGAAGCGGCAATCGACTAGTGTTGTTAAGTAGCGACTATGGTTTTGTGCGTTTTAACGTATTAGATTTTATTATTTTTAAACGACCTTAATCCAATGGTTCTTGTGTGTTCCAACCACTATAAATAAGAACCTAGTCCCTTCACTTTTATTCACAAATTATTTTGGGAACCTAGCGAAACTTTGTCAGTTCATCTCTTCTAAGATTCATAAAAACTTGTTTAGGGATTTAGGTAAGAAATATTATATGTTTATTTATGTGTGCTAGGTGAATTTCTATAGATTATAAAAGTGGAAATGATTTTAATATAAAAAGTTATGAGATAAGTGGAAATCCTGTATGTTTATTTTAGGAGATAAGTCAAAAAGTAGAAAAGCAAGAAAGTCCAAAAGAAGGGACGAATAAAAATATACTCTAAGTCCGACGCTATATAAAAAATTTAGCAAAACTGAAAATGATTTAATATAAAAGTTGAGAAAAATATATAAATAATATATTTGAGATGATTTTCAAAGGAATTAATTGAAGGTGGAAAAATCCTATTTTTTAAAAGTAAGTAAATATTAAATTTTCGAAAAAAATTATAAATAAGTATATTATACTAATAAAAAGTTTTAGTAGAAAATTTAAAATTTGTTGGATCGAAAATAACAGTAAACAGGTTTTTAATAAAAAGATTAATTCTTTTGAAAAATATAGTAGAGCGTATATAACTCGTTGATTTTTCCAATACGAAAATTTTTAAGTGGTAAATTTTTTTTTGGGGTGGAGAATAGGAAGTGGTACAAGTTTAAAATAGGGTAAATAGTATAGAAAAGAAGACTAGATTCTGAAAATAAAAGCAGTAAGCGAACGCATGGCAATGGTTCAACAAAGAAGACAATATATTGAGAGGAAAGCTGTATGAATGGAAGCAATTTAAATAAGAGCAGTTTAGGCATAAGACAGTTAAATAGTAGTAACATTATGAAATGTAAATAGGAATAATATTAGAAATTTATATAAAATAATGTTAGTAATTAGAAATGACGTTAGGAGATTATATTAAAAATAGTGCTAGTAATAGAATTAGAAGCAACATAAGAAATTAAAGGCAAAACAAAGAAAATAGATATTTTCCATGGTGGTGTGCATTGATTGCACGTGTCTCTTAAAAAGTCCCCCTCACATGATATTAGAGACTCCACCAAAAATTGGAAGCTGTGATAGAATGAGTAATAGGAAAATAATAGGATGGAGGTGTCCTTATTTACTCCAGTTTTTATTGTTTAAAATTGTAAAAAGAAGTTTTGGAAACATTGTAAAGTGTATTTTTAAAGAAATAGTTTGGTATAAAAACTAATTTTTTTAAAAAGAAAAACTTAATAAATTATTTGAGGTAAAAATCCCAAAAGTAAAAAATATCCTTGTTGTTGAAAAAGAGCTTTAAAAGAAGAGTCAATTTGAAGGAAAAGGAAAGGAACTTTTTAAAGTTAAATTGCTAACATTTTCTTCTGGACTTGATGAATAAAGCTTAATTCAAAAATCCAAAATTATAGTATTAAAAGTTAAGACAACAAGTCATTTTTGAATTAAATAAAAAGTCTCTAAGTTGTACTTTTAAAGATAAAAGGTTTGGAATTAATTGCTTCAAATTTTTTGAATTTTTTATTTTTGAAAAAAAGGAGAAAACCAAACCAAAATTTTAATGTGGAGTAGATAGGGATGACTACTTCGGAAAAACGAGGTAAGGGTAAGGATAAGAAAAAAAATAGCGATGATTGCTTATAGAGTACCAATAAGGAATCCCCGTAGTGTGTAAGGAATATTGGTGAGAACATAGGAATGTTTTATTAGATATGTGTGCAAGCCATAAGAATAACTCACAAAGGAATGATGAATTGTACCAAAGTACACATCTATGAGTTCTAAAACAAGCTCGCTGGAAAGGTCAAAGATAAAGAAGGTAAATATCAAAAATTCGAGAATACTGTTAAGAGATTTTAATTAAGAGAATAAAGTAACAGAGGGTAATAAGATGACAAACACATATAGAGGATGTTAGTTGACTCAACATTAAGGAAGGCAAGATAGATGGTGGAAAATTTATTCCACCAAGTCAATTTGCCAATGAGTTATTCTAAATGTGCATAGTTTATATTACTTACTCATTACAGTGTGGGGATGAACAGTTTACCCCATAATTGGTTATGATAATGGAAGCAATGGATGGACCTCAAATATTAGAAGCCAAAAAGAAGTTAAGATACATGGGTTACAATGGAATAGTATGTTTGAAAGGCCTATTTAATTTTCGTAGGGTGATGGGGCCACAACATCATAAATGTCAGTTTATGTTGAAGGGCAGCTTCTAAGAATTGTTTCTTTTAGATTTTGGTTGTAAGCATTAGTTGTTTCTATTTTATAAAACAAGTATGATATCATTAGAAATGTTCCTTTAAAAAATTTTCCTGGATGGAATGCTATATTAATTGAAGAACCATGTAAGTAAGAAAATCTCATACAGACACCTAACTAATGCAAAATAAATAAAGGGCCAGAAGTTTACAAAATAAATTAGGGGATTTATTAAATTAGGTACTAAATGAAAAGTAAAGTTTTTTCCCAAAAAGTAATAAAGGTTTGAGAGATAAATTTTGGTGAGCGAAGGACAGGGAAAGGTTACTGCGATACCACGTTTATTATCCTTATGCCTTAAAAGCACAAATTTATAAATGAACTTGTGTGTTGGTTGTTATTTTAAAATACTTGAAAAAGGTTTTGAAATTGACATTTACCATGTAATAGAATAGAGTTAATTACAGGTGTTAAGTTATTGGCTAAACCCCGACTACGTAAGATGTGGCATGCATTACTTTGAAAGAAAAAATATACTTTTGAGATTTTTTTGTTCAAAATCCTTTGATTTTAAAAATAAAATGCTATTATGAAAAATTTCGAAATAATGTATCTTTGAAAATTTTGAAACTATTTCAAAATTTTAATTTAAAAAGATTTTGAACAGAAAAGGGGAAGAAATTTTATTTTGAAATGCCACATACTTAGCATAGGGAAAAGTTGAAAGGTTAATAAGTATGAATTTTACTGTGCAACAGAAGTGACAATAAAGGTAAAAAATAGTTGGTGATAAGGGGAAAAAGCTGTTTTAGCTATGAAATCTCTTTTTCCAACCAATCTTTTTTTTAAAATAACTTTGTTTTTAAATTTTAAAAATTTAAAGGTCAATTTCCTTATGTGAACTGTACTTGGAAAAGTTAGAAAATGATTAATGCAAAAGAAAAGGTTCTAAGGTACAGTGGAAAAGGGTACACAAGAGACGGATGGAAATATGGAATTCTCATCTAAACCCTTTTTCGACATAAGATATAGGTTTAGAAACAGGATTTTCAGAATTTTGAATGTTAGAAAATTGTATGCTAGGTATTGGAAGGTAGGGATTGGATGTAGAATTGGTTGAACTATACTTCTATTCATAGAGGTGTGGGAAAAATTGGATGCGAAAACTGAGTTTTTGATTTTTAGAATTTGCATACAAATAGAACCGCCGGTATATATGTTGTTTGCTCCATATATTCAAAATTATTTTAAAAGAATGCATTCATATAGGAGGCGCCGATTTATAATTGCTCAATATCATATCATATATGTTATGATACACCATACACTTGTACACGATTGGTTGCAAAATTGGTTGTATGCTAATTGGTTAGATAGTTTAGAATGGTTGCCCATTATTTTATGTGATTCTATGCTTAAGGAATTTCGGGGACAAAATTCTTTCAAGGGAGGAGATTGTAACACCCCGTAATTATAATTAATTAAAAAAATTAATTAATAAGTAATAACACCAAAAATAGAATTTTTACAAATATCATAATTTGGCTACGAAACTTATACCATTGGATTCATAGTGATTTTATGATCAATTTTCATATGTAAAGTTTTCAGATCGGAGGTCAAACGAAAAGGTTATTAACATTTGAAGTCTGCAAAATAGAAATAATTATATATGTAAGTAAGATAATAAAAATAATTAACCAACGTTAATTCCCATCGGTTATAGTTAACGTTAATTAAGCGTTAAGTAAGTTAACAGTGGAAAGAAATTGTATCGACCAGTTTAATAAGGAAGTAAACAAACAAATTTAACTTGCGAAATTAAGTAACATTTACAAAGCAACCGATCAACCCCTAATATCGACCGGTCGACCGTTAGCAGTCGACCAGTCAAGTTGTCGAATTCAGAATTCTGACGTAGCAGAACGGTCTGGATTTAAAATACTTTAATCGAATGGCTGGCATTGATTCCAACTTCGATAAATAAGGACCAAACCTCTCACTTTCTTCTTATATTTTCTTTAGTGACGACGGAGCTCTGGCATTTTCTTTTCTACACAAAATTCTAAATTTGAAATATAATTATAGTTTATATATACGTATATACAAGTAGAGAATAACAGAGGATAATTGAGAAGAAGAACAAGGTCAAATCAAATTGTCAAAACCAAGGTAAATTATCAATCCCGAAATAAAATCTTAGTTAAATCCAAATCTCTTATCTAATCTAGATTTTTGATAAATATATGTATGCTTGCAGTATATGCATTCAAATAGGGAGAAAAAGAGAGTCAAACTGAATAAGAGGGATTTGGTCTATAGACTTGGAATGCAAAAAAGGAGAATGGGAAATTATCTGTTTTCATATAATATTGACTTTATATCATTGTAAATCTATTCTTGTATGCCTAAATGCAAACTTAGAGTTGCAGGTTAGGATTTTATACGTGTAATGAACCCTGCTCGCATATTCTATAATTGATAACTTAATTGTAATATGGAATGTAAGTGAATCTGAAAGTATTGGGTAGTAGTAGTCCCTAAAACTTACAAATTATGGGATAGTTCCAGATTTATATATCCAAAAGGAAAATGTAAATTATAGTTATCATGATAAATTATGGGTATTTAAGTAGTATTTCAATTCATTGGAATATAGGGTATTGCAATGTGAATTACTATAGATTATCAAGTTTAGATTTAAAAATAAATGTACATCATTTGAAATAACAAGGAAAACATCTAAATAAAAGATATGTATAAAATAGGGATATTTACCGTATTTTGTAACATCTATTTCCATACCACGAAAAGATAATTCCTTGTAATTCCAAACATAACACAAGTTCCCCTTTTGGATAAGATATAAGAATTCACAGTCTGAACTTTTCCTTTTGAGAAAGATGTAATTCCAATGCAGTAAAATGTAGAAATCCTCTAAGATGAATCGAAGAATAGTAAAAGTGATAAGAACAACGGTTTAAGTGAATAATTAATATCTATGCAACATAGGCAAGGTAGGAACTGAATAGTAATGGTAAAAGGTAAGCAAGTAATAAATTAAATTAAAAAAAAGAGTATGGAAAGTCCATTAAACAAGGGAGGGTAGTAAATAATAAAAAGGGAATAGAAAGGAAAGTTCAATAAAAAGAAATGTAGGTAAATAGGAAAAGATGTTTAGATCTTTTACTGAGAACGGTAAATGAGATTAAGTTTATATTAATGGAATAAGAAGTAAACATGTAAAGAAGTAAAGAAATATTATCTACATTTGGACATTGAAGGCGTAATAATTAAAAAAGTATGAATATATACATTTACATATATATAAACACCCATGTACATGCGTAGTCTCAAGTGTACGTTTATGACAGTGTGAATTATTAAAGTTAACAAATAACTTAAATAGATAAGAATGACATAGTTATTAAAATGGGTTGGAATGCGAGGTCAGTAGTATTACACAATAGAAGTCTGTGCATTTTAAGGGGATACTAGGGTTCGTGTATAAATTATACTAATCTGGGACATATCCACTATAGGACCTATGGAACTATATACGCTCACGTATGGGTAAAAGAATACCACAGTAGGGTCTACTTCAACTTTTTAGTAGGGGTATTGCCTTGATTGCATTAGGCAATCTAAATGGGATGGTGAGCAAGGCTTGGCGTTATGTCAGTGTGTTTGGTACTGTCAATGTGTTGGGTACTATATTAGGGAGTTGTAGCTGTACATAGGTCGAGAACTTCATTGGTCTTGAGCGGTCAGCGGAAAGACAAGGGTTACACCTAAATGGGCTATACCTCCTACTAGTGTAGGTCATGTTTAGGTCATGAACTGTCGCAATTGTTTGCTACTTTGTTTATTAGGAGGCAAGGCTAGATAAACCTTAAGTGAGGTCTTTCAGAATGGGTGGAGTAGTACGAGCAGCTAAGTCCTCCATAGTCTATGGAGCTGAGTTCATAATATGACAAGTAAGTAAATCCCTAAGGCATGATAAAATAAGGCTAAACTATTATGATGCCATTATTATGCACCACGGGAGTTCCTTGGTATGCATAATGACGAGGATGTTATACTATGTTGATGATGGATCCTAGTAGGGTGCTGGATTATGGATACTAGCGGAGATAGTATCTTGGTCCAAAGGGGGACCGTGGTTGTAACATCCCTAAATACTTATGACATTATTCAGGAAATTTAATTAGATGAATTAAATAGAATAATGATGATAAGAAGATTGAGATTTGATTAAATTATATTTATAGGGTCGTGCTTATTAACAAAGTAAATGGGCTTTAAATTGGTTTAAAGGTTAATTAAACAACATATGGGCATATTAGTAAATTAGCCAATTAATTATACACGGCTATAACTTCTCATTTTATCCATTCACCTTCATTTTTATTTCTCAAATCAAAATAAACGCAAGAACCCTAATAGAGCCGGCCATTAACATAGGAGAAGAGGAATTTTAATCTAAAGCTAAGGATCAAAAGTTAGGGATGATTAATCAACAACAAATCTCAAATTCCATATCAAGTTTAAGATGAATAATAATCTTATATCATCTCTATTTTTCTCTATGATTATATATTTTCGAATTTATGATTTAAATTCGTTTTCATGATAAAATGGATGATGATATGCTTGAGTTATATTATGATGATTTGTTTTTTGTTTTTTTTTGAAAATGGGTAAACTTTATTACTCAGCCCAACTAGCACAGGTCGGCCCGACCCAAAGCATACAATAAAGTTTATAAAATACACATTAATCAATGCAACGGAAGATAAGAAAAAACAAAAGAGAAACTGCTTCGTCTTCCATCAGAGCTATCACGGGGGAATCCATGGCCTCAACAACTGAATCTCAGTATTTCTTACTTCTAGTCCCAGCTTCTTCAATGTCTCTGATTCAGCACTTGATAGATCTGTAAGTTTCCCAACTCTTTTCATAATGATTCGAGCATCCCTTTTGATCAACTCATTAATTTGCTGACCATTTTTCAAATTGTTCTGAAATATGCGTCTGTTTCTTTCCCTCCAAACATGCCAAACTGTGGTAGTCAACAGAATGGAAGCCATTTTCCCTATCAAGCTTTTGGATTTCCAACTTCGGGCCAGGTAATTTGCGATGTCACTGATACTGTAATCTTGATAATTGCAATTTATTACAGCTTTTTGATTATCCCATATTTGTCTTGTAAATGGACAGTGAAAAAATAAATGATTATGAGTTTCTTCCTCCTTCTTACACAAAACACAGATCGATTCTTGTAGAATCCCCCACTTTTTGAGCCTATCCTTCGTAGGAAGTCTGTTTAGAAGAGCTTTATAGGTAGTCTGCGACATTTTTGGTGTGCTTGCTCTATTCCAAACAATTTGTGCCCATTCAATTTCATTATTTCTCTCCCTCAGATGATCCCAGGCTGTTTTCAAGCTAAACTCTTTATTAGTAGGTTGCCAGGTCCAAATATCTGATTCTTCATTATAGATTGTGACACTTTTAATTTCCTGATTGATTTGGGTAGCAGGAGAATCCGGGGGGAAGTACCAGGCTTCTCCTCGAATAATTTCCTCTACCTTAAAGTCTCTACCCCCATAAGCATTGTAACTATCCCAACCAAGCTTGTTTATAACACTTTCATTATTCAGCCAGGGATCAAACCAAAAACTCGTGCATTTAATTCATAAGAACATGAATTTGCACGGTATGGGCATGAAACAGAGAATATATGAGTTCGGATTGCCATGGAAATTTTATTTGTTAAGTAAAATATGATTTTGGAGATGGGTTTTAATTTTTAGAATTTTCCAAGTTATGGAAATTTTATTATGAATTTTTAATGAAGAACAAGATATAATTGGGCTTAAAATCTATTTCGAGAATTTCAGGACGAAATTGGGTCTAAAATCTTTATATGTTTGATTACATGATGAAATTGAATTTCTGTGATTTTTGGGGATTTTTCTTAATTGATTTACTAAGAAAAATAAATTATTTTGAAAGATGACTTTTCTGAAATAATTGGTTTTAGTACATGAAAGGGCTAAAATATTGCATTTTAATGGTTTTTAATATGATGTAAATGCGGCAGTTATAAAGGTAAAGTATTTGAAATGTTTTAATGACAACCAATCAATAGTTTACAAATAGACAAGTTGTTAGAAAGTGATTACTAAAAGTTGCTATAATTCAACCTTTAAACCAGAAAAAGGTGTTTCGCCCTGTTAGTAAGTACCTTTCGATTCCTTTGATTTCGCCTTGTCACAGTCGAAACTAATACAATCGATACCACCCTAGTAAATACCAATACACTAGATATCACTTAGATAGTATGCAGTCGATTGGAAGGTGGGCGGAAGCCTTGGTGTCGAAATGGTAGCTTCCGATGGAGCCGAAACCCTGCTTTGTTTTCATAAGTTAAAGTCTTTCCTAGTTTTACCTAAAGCTTTTGACATAGTCGAAAGCTATGCTTTTGAAAGGGTTTTATAATTAGCTTTCGGAAAAGGTTGTAATGTTGTGTTAAAGTATTTTCTTTCGAAGGAGTACCTTTTTCTATAAATAATTGCTTTCGAAAGGGTTTATTTTGTTTGTTTAATTTATATAAAAACCTTTCAAGTTTTAATGGCGATCTGTCTGGCGATATTTCTGTTGATTCCTTCTTTCGTTCTGTCTTTCGCCTAACGTTTTTTTCCCTGGTCTTCGTCTTCTTCCACCTTCTCCCTCCGATTTCTCCTCGTCTCTTCGCTATGCCACATAAGAAAAATACAAAGCCTGGGTTAGACCTAGCTTCCACCACATGATTTGGTGCTGTTTTTAATTCGCCTTCGCTCTGTGTTCAGGGGAAGTCGATGTCAGAGCCGCCCGCGTCTACACTTTCCACGCTTGACAAAAGTGTTAATTGCAACATAGCTCCCAAGGTCGACTTCGTTTCTGCTATGAGTATTAGCCCTGATTCTAACCCTCTGGCTTCTCTTCTAAATGATTTTTCCTCCCCCTTGCTGTCTCCAAACTTGGTTCTGACTGTCCTTTGGTCGTTAGTGAGCACGTCTTTTTGCTGCTGCTTGGCAACGCAGGTAACTCCTCTTGGACTCAAACTGTTGTTGGATTGATCGATGCATCTGTTATTGGTGTTGACGAAAATGGGAGCAACGAAGTTGAAAATGATACGGTTCCTCATGCCGAAGTGAATGGTTGTGATACTGAATGATGTTGATCGGTCTATGCCTTTTACTGTGGAGTCTTGCCAGGTTGCACTCAAGTTGTTTGTGGTAATGCGGCACCCGTTTTTACCCCTGTTAACTTGCCTTCATGTCGACAAATGCCCTCTGATAGTTCCACTGCCCCCTTGGAACCATCTGCCCCTAGGTCTGCACCTTTGTGGTCGTCTCTATTCACAAAAATGCCAAACAATGCTGATTTGCATTCACCAATTTGCTTTGACAATGTTGAGATTGATGGAGTTATGATTCCTCCAAACAAAGTGATTGAGGCCGGTGTTGATTTCTGGAAAGATTATCTGGTGGACTTTTTCCTTGACTCTAATCCATCCTATAATATTGTAAAAGCTAGATGCAACCAAGTCTGGAAGCCAAGAGGGGGCTTGAGTGTTCGTTTTGATAATGAAATGTTCTATTTTAAATTCACGCGATGTGATGAAAGACAGCGAATTCTTGAGGCCAACCCAATTCTCATAGAAGGGAAACCTTTCATTATTACTACTTGGAGTCCGTCTGTGGATAGGGCCCGTTCTCAGGTTTTATCTATTCTTGTTTGGGCCCATTTTTCTCATACCCCTTCCGTTCTTCATCCTCTAATCGGGATAGATTGGCTAGCATGCTTTGTTGGTAAGGTGATTTGTTATGATGCAAACATAGTAGCAATGAATAGATTAGTTTATGCCAAAGCTCTGATTGAGATCACCCCGGTAAAACCTCTGCCATCGGTGCTTAAAGTCAGAATTGAGGAGGGCCATGTCGCTGAAGTCAAAGTGCGATACAGTTGGAAACCTGATATTTGTACGGTATGTCAGACTTTTGGGAATCTTCCGTAGGCATGTTCCAGTATGGCCTCTACTGGCATTCCTCTATCTGATCGGGTTCCTTTGCTTCGACCTCCTATCAGGAGGTGGGTTCCTAAGGTTGCTCCGCCTTCCTCTGAGCCTCCTCCTGTTGTTGTTCTTGCTGATATGGCTCCTGCGTACGTTGCTCCTGCTGTCATTTCTCCTATTGATGCTTCTGATGATGAAACTCCAGCCGTTGTCTCCCTTGATATAGTTGTTCCTATTCGTGAGACCCTGCCTGAGGATGCCAATGCTATTATGACTGATACTATTTCATGGAATTCCGAGGAGCGAGCCTGGATTCATTTTCCTTCTGATATGCGCTACTCGCCTGTATCAAACACCTACTATGCTTTTATCAGTGATGTTGGGGGAGAGAGTCGTAGTCTTTTGTATCATATTGAGGGTGAGGGTCTTGCACTTACTAGGACTAGTGATATTGGTAAGGAGAATAAAAGTAAGTATTATGATGTCACAGGGATAGGTATTTACTCACCAGCTTCTAATAGTTATGATCCGAATCAGGCAGCTCTTTTCTCTGGGTTGTTGCATGTTATTGGCCCATCTTCTGATGATAGCTCTGGGCCCTCCTCTTCGGAGGGGGAGTCGTCATGTTGTTTAGTAGTCTAGGTTTTTTTGCCTAGCTCCTATTCTTATTATTTCATTGTGATTAAGTTTTTGCTCCCATATAGCTGTTCTGCGCATGTGCAGAACACCCGCTTTCCCATTATTTATACAGTGGCATGGCCCATTTCAAATCCGGCTAGCTTTGCTAAAAAAAGAAAGGGTAGGTTTCGTCCCAGTCGAAACCAAGCCGCTAATCCCCCTTCCGACTACATTGAAGTCATCTATGTTGCCGAAGGGGTACTTCTGTTTTAACCTAAGCCTTTTTCCTAATTGCTTTCGAAAAGGGTTGGGGTTTCGAAGGAGATGGAGTAGAAAAGGGAGTTTCGACTCAGACCTTCGAAGTTTTGATTTTTAAAGTCTTTTGCTTTCGACTAGATGGCTCTAACACCATCAGTTTTTCCCCAAATTTATTTTAGTTGGTTTCGAAAGAGATACTTTCGTATATAACCATTTTGACCCAAATGATGTTTTTAAAGAAGTAAACCCAATGCTTTCAAAAAGGTACTTTCATTTGTTTCGAAGCTCTATATTTTAAAAAGATGATTTGATACCATCAAAAGGCATAATAGGTTTTGAAAGAGAATGTTTATTAAGGGCTTCGAAAGGTATGTATTCAATGTTTTGAAAAGAGGTCTTTACTTTCGAAGAAGGCTATTCAAAGGTTTCGAAAGAGATGTTTTTATGGTTTCAAAACATAAACCCATTCTCAATTTAAAGTAATAACCATAGCATAAATAAAGGTTTTGAAATGTTATTCACATTGTTATTAACCCATAACTGTATTTTGGGGAAAGGGCAGAATAATCAGTTAGGTTGACCCAGTAGTGAATATAACTTAACAGATGTTAAAATTTTAATTAAAGATATTGGCAGAGGCCAATAGGTTTACAATAAGCCCATGAAAACTGTATGATATTAGCAGGGGCCAATAGGTTCATAGTCAGCTCATGAAAACTATGATTTGATACTGGCAGGGGCCAGTAGGTTTGTAGTTAGCCCATGAAAACTATATCCGGATTAAGATATTGGCGGTCTGCCAATAGGTTCCTAGTTAGCCCATGACAACTTGGATAAGAAATAAGATATTGAAGTTACCAATAAATTCTTAGTGATCCCATGAAAACTAAGTAACTGGACAGATAGTCTTTAACATTTAACAGGTTAATAGTAACCCTAGAAACTATAATTGTGATAGATAGTCGGATATAATGGGGATGGGTAATCCAGAATTGATTTACTTGTTTTGCATATCATCATAATGTTTTGAAATATTATTTTTTAACCATTGTGGATGCAGGAGCACGGTATATGGTTTTATAAATGTTTTAGGATACTAGTGAGGGGAAAACTCGTTCCGCTAAGTGGTATGGTCTCACTAGATATCTAAATGGTTCTAAATGGTAAATTATTATTCATACCAGACTTTATGTCTGACTCAAATTTTTTGTTTTCCCCTTAAACTCTCGGGTACTCAATTGATTCTGAGTAGGTTGAGAGTTACAGTTTTCAGGTGATCTTTAGACGAATAAGGCTTCCAAGGACGTTCAGGAGGCAAACTTGATATTAGAGTCTTTTATTTTCCGCTGTGTGTTTTGTTGCAAAGGCAAATTGTTTTCTTGCCTATGTATATACTATGATCTACCAAGGAGGCATTTTCATATGTCGCTCTTGGCATATTTTGTAATAATTATATGTTGTCTGAACGTGGTCTGTGAATTGGAATTATGTAATCAATTTGGAATATTTTGAAATGGAATATGGAGTTTGTTTTGCTGTGTAATTTTTTTCCATATTCTTATATTTTATGTATCAATGTATCTAATATCGTCGTGTTTGGTCGCCGAGGATTAATAACTATGGATGACTGCAACATCTGTAACCGTTAGTTTTGGGCCTCCAAATAGGGGGATGTTACAAGTTGGTATCGTAGCATAGGTTTATAAAACTTTAAAAGAAACTTAAACCTAAAAGATTTTTCCAAACATAATCCAATGAATCAGATAATAAGATTGGGTTTGGGTTAACGCTATAGTAACGTACTTGTATTTGTTATATATAGTTATATACAAGTAAGTATGTATCCCCCGCTCTCTTAGACTGTTCTTCTGTATCTTACGAAGGCTCGTATGCAGATTTATGAGAATGGAGATATGGAAGCAGGAAACGGAAGAGGAAATCTTGATGGAGGAAGCGCCATAACTAATGGAAATGCTCGACCCACTGCTTGACCCACTATCAGGAGAAACCCGGGTCGACCGGCTAATGCTAGTACCCAAAATGCTGAAGCCATTGTAGGTGCTAGAAATCTACCAGTAGATATGGGGATGATGTATCAGTTCTTTACCATTTTGATGCAAGCAGGAGCTGCTGTTGGAGTTGCTGGGAATGCAGGAGGAGCTAATCATGTGGTTCTAGTTGGGAATATTGCTTTGCTGAGTAGAGATTACACTAGTTTCGGTGGGAAGCCATTCTTGGGAACGGAGGGTGCCGTAGAAGTTCAAAATTGGCTTGAATGATGGACAAAAGAGGAGGTTGGCCTCTAGACAGTTGCAGAGGTCAGCACTACATTGGTGGAATAGTGTCACTGCCGGAGTGCCGGAAGAACGGTTAACTTGGAATGAATTTAAGATGAGGTTTGAGCAGAAGTTTGTGTCTGAGTTTGCTAAGTCTGAGCTGATGAGGAAGTTTATGGATTTAGTACAAGGAGAGATGTCAGTAGTCGAGTATGCTACTAAGTTTGAAGAGTTGTCTAGATATGGATATGCTATTATAGATACTGACATAAAAAGGAATGAGAAGTTCATTCGAGGACTGAGGCTTGAACTTCCTTGAATGACCATGACACATGTCTATGGTCCTTGTAATATAGTGGTGGAAATGGTCATTCGCCATGAGGAGTTGTTTGTTGATTTAGCTAAAGAGAAGTCAATAGAAACCCAGGGTTCTCTGGGGAAGAAGATGAAGTTCTTTAAAAAGAAGAGAGCCCAAAAGGGAAATATTGCTAAAAAGTCAAGGGCTGAGGTAGTTTTCTATAAGTGTGACAAGAAGGGTCACTTTACTAATGAATGCCAGCCAGGAAATGGGAAGAAAGCTGCAGTTAAGAAGTATGTGAAATGGATCAACTGTGATCAAGTTGTGCATTACAAGAATCAGTGTCCAGAGCCAGTTAGGGATGAAAAAATAAAAGTTTTTGCTATAGGAATAGCTAGGCCTACTGCAACAGATAAGGGAAAGACTGTGATGGAAGGTACGCTTTTGATTCAGAGTATTTCTGTTAGAGTATTTTTTGATACCGGTGCATCACATTCATTTATATCTCAGTATTTGGTTGATAGATTATGTCTAGAACCCACCTACCTTGTTACTTCCTTAAGGGTTGTGAATCCAATTGGAGGGTATACAACTCTAGGGTTAAGATGTGGCTGGTTAGAACTTGACTTGTTAGGTTATAAGTTTGCATGCAGTTTGTATGTTATTGATTTCGTAGATTTCTGGATCATTTTGGGTATGGATTGGTTGAGCAGGGATAAGGCTAGAATATTTTGCTAAGATGGGGAAATATCACTAAGACAGCCTAATAGTCATAATCGAGTGATATTCTCTGTAGGGAATACTGACCGGAGTGCTAGTGCTATGCTTAATACTATGGAGGTAGGAAATGGTTAAGTCAGGTTCGGGTAGCAAGGGAGTTTGCAGATGTCATTGAGCCAGTCATTGGACTACCCCCGAAAAGAGCAGTTGAATTTAGAATAGATCTTGTGCCCAGAGCTGAACTTGTAAGTAAACCACCTAGCAGGATGACACCAACTAAGATGAAGGAATTGAAGGTGCATGTGAAGACCCAAATTATTGAGATTAAAAAAAAAGGAAACTTTCAAAACCAAACATATATATATGTAGTCTGAAGATAAATATTGAGGATGAGTTAAAAGTAATAATAGCTAAATTGAGTAAGTCTTATATTCACATGTGTATATATATATATATATCTTGAATATAAATAGTAATAAGAAATGGTATTTCAGAGGGAAGAGGATACATATATATATAACTGAGTGTATATATGGACATATATTACCATATGTTGTATTTATATATATATACCCAGAAAGAATAAACATAAGGTAAATAAGGAAAGAACACCAGGGTAATGTTTCCTGGAGATTTGACCAGGCAACTAAGTACTCGGCGTATAGGACGACTCGGTGTCAACTAGTGATCGGCATCTCATAGTACTCGGCGTAGTGTTCAGCATCTCATAGTACTCGGCGTAGTACTCGGCATCCAGTGGTACCCGTCATCAAGGAGTACTCGGCGTAGTACTCGGCATCCAGTGGTACTCGGCGTTAGAAGACGTTCGGCGTATATAACTACTCTACATGGCAGCATCGTTCGGCCAAAGGATCGTTCGGCTAAGAAGCATCGTTCGGCCAAAGCATCGTTCGGCTAAGAAGCATCGTTCGGCCAAAGCATCGTTCGGCTAAGAAGCATCGTTCGGCCAAAGCATCGTTCGGCTAAGAAGCATCGTTCGGCCAAAGCATCGTTCGGCTAAGAAGCATCGTTCGGCCAAAGGATCGTTCGGCTAAGAAGCATCGTTCGGCCAAAGGATCGTTCGGCTAAGAAGCATCGTTCGGCCAAAGGATCGTTCGGCTTCGACTGACAACTGTTCTGCACTTCCCACCCATCAAACGTACCGTTCGGCATTGAGAAGGTGGTTCGGCGTCAACGTGTTCGGTCTACTTGGTTCGGCATACAGCGACCACTACACTTGGGCTAGAGTGTTCGGCCACCAAGCCCACCTGGGAAGTCCAGCCCATATTTGTCTATAAATAGAGGGGCAGGGTCACAGTGAAAAGGGACCTTTTTTGGGAGAACAATGGGGAGACTCTGCCATTTTTTATACTCTCCTCTTTTTAGCTAAAACTTGTATTCAAGTCATTAATACATGGATTGTATCTGTATTCAACTACTTATGAAAGAAATAAAGATCAAAACTCAAAGTGGATGTAGGCAGTTACGCTGAACCACTATAAATCCGGTGTTCTTACTTTCTGCATTTAAATTAGCATATTCTTCCTTGTTTAATTTAACTTCATCACTTACATCTCTACACAATCTTTCTCAACGAGGTTAGTGACCAATTTTGGTGCTAACACTTTGGTGCTTTCACCGAGAATTGAATTCTCAGACCTCAAGGATCTGCTTTGAAGCTACTGGATTGAATAAATCCCCCAAAGAAGATCCGACTCACTGATAGGACATCCGTTGATTCTACTCAGAGTTCATACCGATAACTCTACAATGGCAGGACCACATACCAGGTCAGCTTCTCATAATGCGGATGCCCGCGAGACGGCTAGCGTGCAACAAGACTGAAGCTGCTGACAGCTCTACTCCCTCTGATGAACCTCCCAGGCGCAGACGCCACAAGACTGAAGCTGTTGTTCAAACAGCTGGAGACCGTGACCAATCAAGAGCTGGAAACTTTAGGACAGGAGTACAAATGGAGGCTGGAGGCCCAGACCATCAGAACGCTCCAGAAAAGGAGTATGCCGAACGCTCCAGAAAAGGCGTATGCCGAACGCTCCAGAAAAGGCGTAGGCCGAACGCCCCAGAAAAGGCGTAGGCCGAACGCCCCAGAAAAGGCGTAGGCCGAACGCCCCAGAAAAGGCATATGCCGAACGCTCCAGAAAAGGCGTAGGCCGAACGCTCCAGAAAAGGCGTAGGCCGAACGCTCTTCCAGGCCGACCATACCTCTACACCGAACGCCCTAATGCCGAACGGTATTGTATGCCGAACGACTCGGTTGTGCCGAACAGTGTGGATGCCGAACATCTTTGGCCGAACCACTTCTGGACGATTCACTTTGGACAAACAGCCTTGGCCGAACAGCTTTGGCCGAACCACTCCAGGCCGACCCACTTTGGCCGAACAGCTTTGGCCGAACCACTCCAGGCCGACCCACTTTGGCCGAACAGCTTTGGCCGAACCACTCCAGGCCGATCCACTCTGGCCGAACAGCCTTGGCCGAACAACTTTGGCCGAACCATTCCAGGCCGACCATACCTCTAGGCCGAACGTTCTTCCAGGCCGATCCATACCTCTATGCCGAACACCTCTGTAATGCCGAACGGTATTGTATGCCGAACGCTCATCAATGCCGAACGGTATTGTATGCCGAGCACCTTTGGAATTAAGTTACACCGGTCACCTATACAACCCCTATTTCTAAAAAAAATATTTTCGGGTACGACCCAAATTTCCAAAAAAGAGGCTAAAAAAAACTCAACTTAGTAAAGGAACATTCTATCCACTTCCCTGACATCCCATGATCGACCAGGGCATAGAGGATCTAGTGGTAGCTTATGAACGGCATCAAGGGAACAGACAAGCAACCGCTATTCAAACGGTACTCCCAAAGGTTGGAGAACATAGATGATATGACTCTAGCAAATGCCAAGATGACTCCGAGCACCATTCTTCGCTGACCCAGCACTTCGAATTTAATGACCCCAAGCAAACCAATGCTCTAAACAATTTATTCCAAATACTAACAAGGGTATCATACTGATCGCGTTTGAGGAAAGCCGACCTCTAGATATATTTTGGCAGCTAGTTAGCTAAAGAGCCTCCTACGACTATGGATCGTTTCTTCTACAAAATGAATCAGAACTAAAGTGAGGAGGAGTGGAGCAGACTAAGAAAAATAACAATGAAGGCCCGTTGGCTAAGGATGTAGATCCCAGTAGCCGAAACAAGACTTCAGAATTCAGCTCATATGCTCTTTGAAAGATTCAATTGACAACCTCTACTTGAAGACTCACGACTCGGAGTGGTACTGGAAACCAACCTCGAGAGAGTACACCAAAGTCTAAAGAAAATCAGGGGAATGTTGTATATTCCCAGATGCTCACTAATCCTAACACGAGCGATTACAAACACCTCCAAGGTGTGATCGAAAAGATGACGTGGAAAGGAAAGCTTCAATAGTATGTACAAGTCCAGCAGAATGGCGGGCATCGAATATCTGATGCCTATTAATAAAGGGCTATGATTATCAATTGGACGGTTGACGGCCAACATCCCTTTGAAAAGAGCCAGGGGCGGAGTCGAATAGCGAGCACACGATGCTGCTTCACATATCAATGAGATTTACCATAATCTTCTTTGAATTATTTCCATTTCCATCTCTATTTCAATTGTTCTATGAACTACGACTAGCTTGAACTAAACTACTTTCAAAACGATGCAGGTGTCCAGGTACTCAGATTTGGTTGCCAACCAATCTACGTAGACCATGATCGGACGTGTGGAGTTACATCTGGACGAGAATAATTCTATTGCTCATCATCAACCATATGCCTTTGATTTGGGGCTATGGATTAAATACAATGTACAACATCACGATGAACGGAGAGTTGAATTCCATCCTGCAAGTGGAATTTATTCAAGTAGAGAGCGGCTGCGATACGACCAACCACTCGCTAAGTGAAACTCGAGCTCGGGGGCAATCCATCACATCAAGGCTAAAAATGGGTTGATACACGACGATCCTTCACACAACTCCGTACTCCCAGAGTGCGAGACGGAGTATAAACATCTACTTAACTCCGTACTCCCAGAGTGTGAGACGGAGTATAAACATTAATCAACTCCGTACTCCCAGAGTGCGAGATGGAGTATAAACATTAATCAACTCCGTACTCCCAGAGTGTGAGACGGAGTTTAAACATTCGCTTAACTCCGTACTCCTAGAGTGCGAGGCGGAGTATAAATATTAATCAACTCCGTATTTCCAGAGTGCGAGACGGAGTATAAACATACATCAACTCCATACTCATCCCCAAAACTGGGGGCAGAACCAAAGCAAAGCATGCTAGTTGAACATTTGTCTAAAAGAAGATTGCAACGAAACGATTAAGAGACGACTGTCAAGCAATCAACTGAACGGAAATATTCAGCATGAAAGACCGCGGTTTTTCAAAGCACGTCATGTTTACACAAGACGTCCTTTGGGGGGCAAATGTTATCCCGCCTTTTGGCAAGGCCGTGACACCATGAACTTGATTAGAAACCAGTGACAGTTCGTCTTGGAGATCGGTTACACAAAGGCTCACAATGGATATCGATGGATTTTGTCCGAGTCTGGATCGAGCCACGATTAACAAGACATAACAATCAAAGCCAGTGAAGCCAATGTTCCAAGTTTCAAGACGATCCGAGTTCGTATGCTCAACTTATGATCGATTCGAGCAACCGACCATCCATCCATCAACCTCCACATTTTGACTTGGAGACCTAAACTGCTTGGAATGAATATGGCCCGATCATCCACTCCAATCGGGTCATAGAACAAAGTTCGACAAAATACAGATACCCCTCATGAAGCTTAGTGACGCCGGGATCCGTCTAAAGTGGACGTGATTTGATCATCTACACATCAAATCCTACCCTGAACACGAAAGGTTGTTCGAAAGCCCAACTTGAAGTAGCTATGGTAGACTGCGTACTCACTAACCATCGCTGTCAAAATACAGACACGACTGCACCTTGGAACATATTCAACTTACTTTGTCTACTCAACAATCTATTATCTTTATTTTCTAGAAGGATATACAAAGCAAATTGTAAGAGATTTGGATATCTAACCCAACATGGATGTGATCCAACCATCTGTCATATACCTCCTTCTTTGACTTGATTGGAAGAGCTATAATCACCAAGCGGACGAGAATCGATCGTCCATTTTTCAAATTCCGTCCCTCATCCTAGGAGGCAGAATCCTATTCCGTGAGCAAACGTGGTTCGATTGTTCATTCGATGACATTAGCCTCGATATAGTAGATGAATACAAATTAAAGAGTGGAAATACGACTGCTCTCAACTTAAACCTCCAAGTCCCCGGATTGCGGACTGGAGTACTCTAAGTCCCCAGAGCGCGGACTAGAGTATAAACAACTTAAACCTCCAAGTCCCCAGAGCGCGGACATGAGTACTCTAAGTCCCCAGAGCGTGGACTAGAGTATAAATGACTTAAACCTCCAAGTCCCCAGAGTGCGGACTGGAGTACTCTAAGTCCCCAGAGCGCGGACTAGAGTATAAACGACTAAAACCTCCAAGTCCCCAGAGTGCGGACTGGAGTACTCTAAGTCCCCAGAGCGCGGACTAGAGTATGAACGACTAAAACCTCCAAGTCCCCAGAGTGCGGACTGGAGTACTCTAAGTCCCCAGAGCGCGGACTAGAGTATAAGTGGCATAAACCTCCAAGTCCCCAGAGTGCGGACTGGAGTACTCTAAGTCCCCAGAGCGCGGACTAGAGTATAAATGACATAAACCTCCAAATCCCCAGAGTGCGGACTGGAGTACTCTAAGTCCCCAGAGCGTGGACTAGAGTATAAACAACTTAAACCTCCAAGTCCCCAGAGTGCGGACTGGAGTACTCTAAGTCCCCAGAGCGCGGACTAGAGTATAAATGACTAAAACCTCCAAGTCCCCAGAGTGCGGACTGGAGTACTCTAAGTCCCCAGAGCGCGGACTAGAGTATAAATGATTTAAACCTCCAAGTCCCCAGAGTGCAGACTGGAGTACTAAGTCCCCAGAGCGCGGACTAGAGTATAAATGGCATAAACCTCCAAGTCCCCAGAGTGCGGACTGGAGTACTCTAAGTCCCCAGAGCGCGGACTAGAGTATAAATGACATAAACCTCCAAGTCCCCAGAGTGCGGACTGGAGTACTCTAAGTCCCCAGAGCGTGGACTAGAGTATAAACAACTTAAACCTCCAAGTCCCCAGAGTGCGGACTGGAGTACTCTAAGTCCCCAGAGCGCGGACTAGAGTATAAATGACTTAAACCTCCAAGTCCCCAGAGTGCGGACTGGAGTACTCTAACTCCCCAGAGTGCGGACTCGAATATAAGCGAATTGGATCTCCAAGTTCCCTGAATATGAACTATGACACAGATGAATTGAATTTGTCAAATCCCTAACATACGGGCTAGAAAGTTTTCTAAGTGCTCGAAGCACAGAATGGAAGTTCAACGACTCCCGAAGAGTTTCCGAGTTATATGAAGATGGACTGAGAAGTCTATGTTACTCACAACTGCTTGGATTAAAGTCACAATCACAAAGAAAACTGAACAATAAGAGTCTTTTGTAAGACAGAAAAAGAACTAAACCTTATTCAGAAATGAGTTTCTATTACAACCCCTCCAAAGTTCGGAGTCGACATTCTATTTACAAGGACTAGGAAATAGATGAAAATAATTACATGACTTAAACTAACTCTCGTTGAACGAGGATAGTAATCACTTCTTGTGCTTCTTCAACTTCTTTCCAGATGGCTCCTCTCCAGAGCATTTACCCTTGGTACTCTTCTTTGATAGAGGGGTAGCAACCGAAGGAGTACGGGGGCCTTTCATGGGCTTGGATCCGCCAGGAAGGATGACCTTCAACGGCTTGTTCAAAGGATCGCCCAAGTCCACAACTCGGGGCTCTACTATGACCTTGACCGTCTCCCCCTTCTCTATCTCGAGCCGCTCCTCCATGCTCAATTCAGATGTGTGCTCAGAGGCGCCTGTAATTTCTACTTTATAACCCCCGTCGGTAGGAGAGAAGGTCTCAGACTTGTCTTCATCAAGCGCTCCGATCACCTGAGCGTCTGGACCAGGAGCCTCCCCTGCGTGAGTGGCTTCACTTGTTCTCTCCCCCACTTCCTTGGCGACATCGCTCCTCGGAGTGGGCTCGGGGTCAAAACGGCCTGCACAAAATCATGGAAAACAAGCATTAGAATGCAATAGTCCTACATAAAGAATAACGACTTTCGAAATCTTAAAGAGAATCTTAAAGAGAAGGATTATCTACCAGGTCTAGGCAGACTCTCAGCCATCCAGGGGGTCTCACCCTTTGGAATGGGAGACAGAATGCGGACTAAAGTACTCTAAGTCCCTGAGCGCGGACTAGAGTATAAATGACTCAAAAACCTCTACGTCCCCAGAGTGCGGACTACAGTACTCTCAGTCCCCAGAGCATGGACTAGATTATAGACAACTTTAGAAAAATCCCTAAATCCCGGAAGCGGACCAGATTACTCTAAGTTCCCAGAGTGCGAACTAGAGTATAAACGAGTTGACGAAAATCTCTGCGTCTCGAACTATGGACTAAAGCATAAACCGTTCGACAAATCTCTAAGTCCCCGGAGCGTGGACCGAAGCATGAACACAAATTGGGCGCGAGTCAACCGGGGGGAGAATAACACTAAGTCACCAGAGTGCAGAGTGGTGTATGATCATCGATAAATAGACGAGTGGATTCCGACCATTTTCTATTCCGTAAACTTCGGCCTGGAATCGACAGGAGGATTATTAACACGCTGAGGATGGAGTTCGACCATCCAACTAGTGACCTGGCCAAATCAATGCTGGGGGCAGGGGTACAAAACACTAAAAATCCGAATACGACAGCTTACTATAGCTCTAGCATGGCTTTCTTTATAACCTTGAGGCAGCGACAGCAGGGAGGCCTCAATACAGAACCAATCGAAACGGAATCCAAAGCTACGAGCAACCTACTATATCATACCTCAGACCAAGGGTCAATGCCGATCTGCGCCAAGCACATACGAATGTGACTCGGATGTTTGTTTTTTGAAAAACTATGACCCCCAGAGTATGGAAAGGAGGGTAAACCACGAATACTTGGTCAAAAATTCTCCAGCACCCTCGTTCGATTCGTCAGGAGGAGTATGAAACTGGATGAGCATAACCCGACTGCATTTGTAGCCAACTTTACCCCGAGATCTGATTACAGAGCATGAACCAAAGTGGACGTGGATGACCATCCACTGTCCAAATTACGCCCTGAAACTTACGTGGCATCGAAGTATTCCTCTTGGAATGAAAAACCACGATAAAATCCAAGATAGGCGAGACCTAGTCTCCCATCGACTGACATGATCCCACGATTCAACGGGAAAGAGAGTAAAGCTAAAGTGGGCGTGGTTAGCCTTCCTACTTATCAGTATATGCCCCAGACCTGGGGGCACGAGCAAGATGAATGTGAACCGACTTTTCACCAATCACCTCTATGTCTTCGGAGTTTAGGTGAAAACATATACATAGCTAGGACGAGACTCAACCGTCCATGTAGTACATTTATCAACCCGAGACTGGGAGAAGACGCATGGTCATCCAAAGATTGGCTACGATAGCTCAGTATTAAAACTTGTGTATAGTGCTTACAGCTACTCAAGGCAACGACCGAAAGGATGCTCAGAGATAGAATCATTAAATCAATGCCAAAGCTTGTGGGTAACTGACTGTCACTCCAACCCGAAGGACGAGTGAAGGATCATGAATGCATCGAATAGAAAATGCGTTACTCGAATATACAGGCAAATTCAAACTCATGGCAAGATCCAGCTATGCAGTTGCACGCAACTCGAGGCTGGCCCCTACTCGACGTTTCCTTCAACGCGCTTTTAAGCCTGATCTTTGGCCATTTGCTGATAATCTATTAAAGCATTCAGAGCCCTTCGCTATTAGGCTCAATGACTCATGACAAGACTCTAGGATTCGACTAGAGTAACCATCAACTTTGGCCGTCCCAACCATATTTCACATTGAATGTTATGATAGTTACATCTTTACTCAAAGAATCTGGGATGGCACCTGCTAATCTGACGGTCGACATTACAACCAGCCATGGCGACCCTTTCCGGGCGCTGAATATCGGATCACAGCTCAGTGCAGTGATGATAAAAGAATTAGTTGAATTTTTCTGAATAAATGATGATATCTTCCCTTGGACCCATTCTGACATGCATATGTGATTTCATTAACTATCGCAAGCCATGCATTGGATATCAACCCGAAGCTACAAAAGCTAGCACAATCTCTATTGATTTCTTCATGAAAGCTCCACTCTTACTTTTAGGCTCACCCCATCAACGCCTATGCCCACCAGCCATTGCGACAGGGCATACGATGGCCTGAGACGTTTGAAAGACTATTTAAATAGAATATCGAACTAAGCTAATTCGATATCACTTATTTCCCACGAAGGGCTATCCAAGGACGGAAATTAGCAGACCTCACACCCAAATTCACTACCTCAGATGACTATTCAAAGAGTAGCAGAGAACCAACCATAAGATGGAAAATGTACGCGGATGGAGCACCCAATGATCAGTGTTATGGAATAGGAATCATGATAATGACTCCTGAGGAACGATCAATCTACTACGTCCTAAAACTCGATTTACCTGTAACAAACAACGATGCTTAGTATGAAGCCTTGACTGCCAGCCTCAAATCTGCTAGAGGATTTGAAGTGAAAACTTTACATATCTTTTATGGTTCTTGATTGGTAGTATACAAATTTAAGGAAGTTGATCTTGCTATGGGGCATTGTCTTGCTCCTTATCTCGGCCAAGTCCAAGAGCTACTAACCGACTTCACATATTACATCATTACACACGAACTCAGTGAACAAAATGAAAAGGTGTCATGGTTGACTCCTATCAAAGACTATCTACAATAAAGAATTCTTATTGAATGGAGGAATGGAAAACAACAGATCCTCCTCAAAGCTTCACGCCAAATCATCTAAGAATAAGTCGTGTGTCAAAAGGAGTTTATCCATCCCCACGCTTCGGCATATCGCCCATGATGATATCTTGAGCAAAGTCTATGAAGAAGAACGCGGTAATAACATCAGGGGGAAAACCATGATAAAGAAGATATTCTGCTACAGGTATTACTGGCCAACTATCAACCCAGAAGCGGTTGATCATGCTAGACAATGTGACGAGTGCAAGATGTTTGCAAAAAATCCGGGAACCCCGCCGACGGAAATTAGTCAAATGGCTAGTTCATAGCCGTTTGCCACTTGGGGGCACTGAAATCATCTTCTTGTCGATCCTCAAGATGGTGCGAAATACACCACCATAGCAGTTGATTACGTCACCAAATGGGCAGATGAAGAACTCTAACCATGACCAAGATGAAGAAAATAATCAACTTCTTTATCCATAACGTCATCTGTCCTTATGACCTTCCATGATCCATTATAACTGCAAATGGACAGGTTGAAGCTGTGAACCAAATCATAGAGTCAGTACTAAAGAGAGGTTTGGAAAACTCCTCAAGTGGCTGATTGCAACCCTTATTTCACAGAAAATACAAACAAGGAATCGCGATTGAATTGCAATTAAACTAGATGGAGTTGGTGACGACTTATGAGCATATAAAACGCATCCGAGAGCCAATGGCAAGAACATGTACCCGAACATGCATGTGTACATCCTTAAAAGTTCGACTTCTTGAAATCAACAGAAATTGAATTCTCACTAAGGGTTATTAAGAAAAGACTAGATCAGATAGCCGAAGCTTATTAGCTCTGCAGAATCAGTCATGTATGGCCACTAATGAACCACAACCCTGGATTTATAATATTGGGAATCGACCAAGCATCACGATGACCTTAGAAGGATACAACACCTTGGGAGGATAATGATTATTCAAGAAACATGGTGGATTTCTTTCTGAAGACAAGGAATACTCGCTGATTCAAAGCGTGTTGTGTTGCTTCACACGACACACTTTGGGGGGCAAGTGTTTCCTGGAGATTTGACCAGGCAACTGAGTACTCAGCGTATAGGACGACTCGGTGTCAACTAGTGATCGGCATCTCATAGTACTCGGCGTAGTGTTCAGCATCTCATAGTACTCGGCGTAGTACTCGGCATCCAGTGGTACCCGTCATCAAGGAGTACTCGGCGTAGTACTCGGCATCCAGTGGTACTCGGCGTTAGAAGACGTTCGGCGTATATAACTACTCTACATGGCAGCATCGTTCGGCCAAAGGATCGTTCGGCTAAGAAGCATCGTTCGGCCAAAGCATCGTTCGGCTAAGAAGCATCGTTCGGCCAAAGCATCGTTCGGCTAAGAAGCATCGTTCGGCCAAAGCATCGTTCGGCTAAGAAGCATCGTTCGGCCAAAGCATCGTTCGGCTAAGAAGCATCGTTCGGCCAAAGGATCGTTCGGCTAAGAAGCATCGTTCGGCCAAAGGATCGTTCGGCTAAGAAGCATCGTTCGGCCAAAGGATCGTTCGGCTTCGACTGACAACTGTTCTGCACTTCCCACCCATCAAACGTACCGTTCGGCATTGAGAAGGTGGTTCGGCGTCAACGTGTTCGGTCTACTTGGTTCGGCATACAGCGACCACTACACTTGGGCTAGAGTGTTCGGCCACCAAGCCCACCTGGGAAGTCCAGCCCATATTTGTCTATAAATAGAGGGGCAGGGTCACAGTGAAAAGGGACCTTTTTTGGGAGAACAATGGGGAGACTCTGCCATTTTTTATACTCTCCTCTTTTTAGCTAAAACTTGTATTCAAGTCATTAATACATGGATTGTATCTGTATTCAACTACTTATGAAAGAAATAAAGATCAAAACTCAAAGTGGATGTAGGCAGTTACGCTGAACCACTATAAATCCGGTGTTCTTACTTTCTGCATTTAAATTAGCATATTCTTCCTTGTTTAATTTAACTTCATCACTTACATCTCTACACAATCTTTCTCAACGAGGTTAGTGACCAATTTTGGTGCTAACAGGTAATTAAGAATATGAATACATTTACTTATCAAGAGAAAACAGATGGTTTGAAATATTAACCAGAGGTTAATTGATAAAGAGGATATACATATATATATTACAGTTTAACATAAAGAAAATAAAAATAATTCTGTAAAGAGAAAATTGTTTTCAACAATTAAGTAAGGAGAAAATGATATATTCTTTGATAAATTAAAATGCTTTAAAAAAACCAGTTTTATATTAGTTATACATAAGTAAAATTTTGAAAGAAGTCAAGAGAAAACAAATAGGTTGAAGTAATAGCTAGGAATGGAAAATAACTCGGGCATAATAAAAGGTATTAAGAAAAAAAAAGATAAGCCACATGAAAATAATATACAAGTGAAACATGCAAATTGCATGTACACAGGGAAAAGCAGTGGATAACTGCTTTTACCAGAAATAGAAACCAGGGGAAAATGGCACATTTAGCCATAACAGCACACACATAATTCTTTGAGTGATGTGAGGATAAAAGGGGTTTTTCCCTTCAGTAAAACCCTAGTGAAAATGATTAAAATCAAGAAAAGAAGCAGAGGTTTTTCTCTGAGGGAAAACAGAAAAATTTTGAAAAAAGAAGAACATACACTGTTTGCAAGCTTAGGCAATCTCGGGGAAAAAGAAGGGAAAGGTGAGTGATTAATCAATCTCATGAGGCTAAGGCATTAAGACCCAAGTTAAGGGCAGCCACTTTATTTTCTTTTGTGCTTGATCAACTTGTTTTTCTTTCTCTGAATTAATGAATGCTGAGCATGGTTGGTGTATTGATAAATCTTTGGTTGATGCTTTGATATGTTTCATTTGATTGTTTGATAACAGTAATGCCATGATCTCTGAGATGGATCCAGTACCATAAACCATCAATTAGTATTTATGATAGTAAGATAAATACAATTTTATTATGAAGTAGGGTAAAAATTGAAAGATAAGCCAGGCAGTGTGAACAAAGGAGGTTCATGCTTATGTCTAGTTTGTTTTAAATTAGAGATGAACAATGCAATAAATTATTTATGTGCTGATTTGTTCAGATCTAAGACTAAAAATGTTTTAGGGGTTTTTCTCTAAAAACCTTACCCTATGTTCACAATAGAATTAAGCATAAGAATTTTTAATGGAACACTACTGGATTTGTTGAGAGATCATGACATTCTGGAATACAGAAGTATACAAGTGATAAAAAAAATTTTGAATGAGACAACTGGAAAGAAAAATGAAATGAAAACATGATTTTCATGAATGAATGTAGGGTCAGTTGAAATCCCTGAGTAAGATTAACTCTCTCTCTGATTCATATAAAAAGAAAGAAAGTAAAAGCAATCCAGGAGTTAATAAATCTTTCTGAAATAAGAAATGAGACTGGTCACTAGATTATAAAACTAATCTAGGAGAAAAGCCTTGATCTATTCATCATAAGGAGTATGATGGGTATGTGCATGACTTGTTTAAGTCCTATGGGCCTTTGTGCAGGGGTTAACAGAATTGAGTCCCTTGCAATGCACACATGGTGTTCAATGGCAAAGAGACATGACCAAATTAAATTGATAAATCAAGTTTTGAAGTTGAACTATGGAAATTAAAATGAGTTAATTCCATAAGAGTGTGTGTACATGTATACTGTATTGAATGATTGAATGGTTGCTTGTGTGCATGACTGTGGTAGGAGCTTAGATACATACATATATATACCCAGTTGCATCATGAATCCAAATTGCCTAAAGCATATTGATACTCTGCACTATAATTTAAAAATGACAAGATATTACATTTTGATTTCACTCATACCAGAATTATATTCTGACCCTATTTGTTGCTTTGTAACATCTGGGGTGTCTCATTTTTATGGAGGCAGCTCTAGATATTGCTGCAGGAAAGGAAGCATAGGAAACTTGTAAGCATGGACAATTGAAGACTTACTAGCATTTAGAATGTTTAAGGAGTTTGGCAGATTTGTTGTAATAATTAGGCCGAGCAAAAAATATCATTATGGTTTAAGTATTTTCTGGATTGTTATGTGTTTGTTTTTCTGAGAAGAGAACTTGTAGGAATTTTTAAGTATTATATATATGCATATGTGGGTTTCTGTTTTAAGAATCTGATCTTCATAGTCTCTGGTGAAGTAAGATATAGGAGATCATGTCATGTAATTTGATATGTGCTCATGTCTCCTTTAGTAAGGTCAGATGAACTTTTAAAATGGTAGAGTGGAAACAACCATAGGGGGAAAGGAATATAGCACTATCTATGAATCTTGTAAAGGTTGAGTTGAACCTAAATTGGCTAACCAGTAAGGCTTAACCATGACTTATAATTAATATAAGCCTATGCTAAGGCTGGAAGGCATAGCCTGTAATCTGGTTAGAGCATTTGATTTTCCCAGTGAAAACTTGTATTGCTTGGTGTAATAAGCTCATATGCATGCTTGGTATTTGTAGACTTCACTGCAATTATACTTAACTAATTCCTATTATCTAGATACTTAATTCAAATCTGGTAGTAAGGGGCATGATCAAAACCTGTGGTAAATGGTAGATGCATATGGTCTTGTTTGTAATGAGCAATTCCATCATTCAATAGAATAGTGACTACTATCATTGTTCTCTTTCATAGAAAACATCAGATGTCTTCATCATAAGTTCACCTGGAAGTCTTGCATTTTGTCTGATCCTTTTTGTTTACTTTGCCTTAAGCATACTGACTGCACACATGATCTTAGCCTCTATTTAGCATTATAGTTTGAGTTAGCACTTTGTTCTGACTGAATTGTTTTCCTCTGCTTAGCCTTTAAATTAGTTTATCATTTCAACATTCACATGATTATTGCAACTTTATAAATCAAAGCATGGATATTTCACCTGATATAAAAGTTGTTCGAAATTAAAATGAGTAACACAAGCCAAACTAATAAGCATGAGTTAGGTTGAACACCTTTTACTTAATATAGAACAATAAGTATCAGATTACAAAATCCCAGGATTAAAGGTATGGCTTGTAAATTTAGGAGTCAATTAATTTGTGAGGTAGAACAAGAAAATAAGAAAACTAGGATATCTAATCCTAAAGTTAATCAAGCTTGAGTTCTAAAAAGAAATATATATATATATATATGATAATAGAAATGGCTATGTGACACCAAATCTATAATATGAGAAATAAGGTGGGAATGAGTTGCTTTGCTATTTTAATAACTCTGATAAGCAAAGAACCATTTATATATCTTCATATATATAAATGATAGAATTTATTTAAATACTGATATATTTATATTAGTAAAAATTCAGGATCTTGGGAAATTAAATTAAGAGAAGTGATCCATTGAAAAGTATATATATATATATACAATGTAAAAAAAAAATATTCTCTAACAGAAAATTCACTATAAATAAATGGTAAGAGAAGTGGGTCACTTCAGTTTGGTATCAGAGCTATGTTGTTAAAACATAGCATAAATATATTATCCAATTTTCTTGAAGGGATAAAATCCTAAAATAAAAATAAAAATATATATATATACAATAATGATGGAAATAAATATCCACAGTAGAAATGAATTGCATAAAATAATTAAATTAGAAAAATGACTAACTAGCTATGCAATTGAATAGTGAATCATGGTAGGAAGACCACCAAGTCATGGAGCAGGACCCTCCAATACAACACCAATGGTCAATTTGCAAGATTTGGTGAGGGCATTTAGAGAGGGAGCAGTGCATAGGGAAGAGAATCCTCATGAGGAGCTAGCCAAACTGTTGAAGACATTTTCAAATTTAGGAGGCAAGGATTTTGAAGGCACTGAGGGAGTTAGGGGAGTGCAGACATGGCTGAGAACTTTGGAAAGGATATTTGCAGATATGCAAATTAATGACCAAAGGAAGAGGCAGATAACTTCAAGGAGACTTAAAGGAGCAGCTTTAGATTGGTGGGAGGTGATCATCACAGGAAGGCCAGAAAATGAGATAACATGGGATCAATTCAAGGAGATGCTTGAGGCAAGGTTCGTTCCAGCAACAGCTAAGGCAACATTGCTTGAGGAATTTATAAGGCTAAGGCAGGGACCAATGAGTGTGACTGAATACACTCAAAAATTTGAGAGTTTATCCAAGTATGGAACTATGCTTATAGGAGATGAAGAATCAAAGAATTCAAGATTTATCCAAGGACTAAATGCAGGTCTGGGTAGAGCAATGTTACCATACAAGGATAAAACATTTAATCAAGTCATAGACCTTGCTCTTTCCTTTGAACAACATGACAATGCAAGGGAAAAATTTAGGAGCATGAGGGCTAACAATCAAAAGAAAGGGAAAAATAGGACACATCCCTATGACAAAAAGAATGTGGATAAGAAAATGGAAGGAACAACCACTGGGGAAGCTAAGAAGAAGGTCACTTGTTACAATTGTGGCAAAGAAGGACACATGAGTAATAAGTGTCAAGCAGCCAAGAAGGCACCATTCAACTGCTATAACTGTGGGAAGGAAGGCCATATTAAAAGGAACTGCCCAGAATTCAAAAGGGGGGCAAAGGTAGGAGCACTTGAGGGCAAAGCAAAAGCAACTGTAGTGGGAAGTTCTGGACAATTGGAAGGTATACTTCTAATTAAAGATCACCCCATCTCAGTTATATATGACACTGGAGCAACACATTCATTAATATCCCAAGACATAGTGAATAAATTGACTCTCACATGCTATTTAGTTGATAATCCCTTGTTTATTCAAAGCCCACTGGGTAGCTCTTGTTTGCTAGGATTAAAATGTCTGGGGGTAGAATTAAACATAGGAGGAAATGTGTTTAAATCTGATTTGTTTGTATTGAAATACCCTGGAATAGGAATTATTTTAGGGGTAGATTGGTTAAGCAAATTCAAAGCAATTTTGAATTTGGAAAATTTCACTATTTCTCTGAAAACAGAAAATGGTAAGAATATTATAATCATGAGTGAAATTGCTAAAATCAATTACCTTAACCAAATATATAGCATGACTGAGAAAGAATTAACACTGGAAGACATACAAATTATAAATGAATACCCAGATGTCTTTGGTGAAGTCATAGGTATTCCAGAAAATAGGCAAGTAGAATTTCAAATAAGACTAATCCCAGGAGCAAGTCCAATCATCAAGAAACCTAATAGGATGGGTCCTAAAGAACTAGTGGAGTTGAAACATCAGTTGGAAGAACTGGAGCAGAAAGGCTTCATAAGGCCTAGTAGTTCAAACTGGGGTTCTCCAGTTGTATTTGTGAAGAAGCATGATGGTACTTTGAGGATGTGCATTGATTATAGGGAATTAAACAAAGTCACCATTAAAAACAAATACCCACTTCCTAGAATTGATGATCTATTCGATCAATTAAATGGAGCAAAGGTCTTTTCAAGGCTAGATTTAGCCTCTGGGTTTCATCAGATGAAGGTGGAGGAAGAAAGCATTAAGTATACTGCCTTCAACACAAGGTATGGATTATATGAATTTTTGGTGATGCCTTTTGGATTGACAAATGCACTATCATATTTTGTAGATTTAATGAATAGAACATTTAGAGATTTTCTAGACAAATTTGTGGTTGTCTTTATTGATGACATATTAGTGTATTCAAAATCAGAAGGAGAACATGCAAAACACTTGCATCTGGTTTTATCTAGACTAAGGGCACATGATTTAAAAGACAAATTCTCTAAATGTACATTTTGGCAGAAGGAAGTAAAATTTTTGGGGCACATTGTATCACAACAAGGGGTTAGTGTAGACCCAAATAAGGTGATGGCAGTGCAATCTTGGAGTAGACCCAAATCAGTGACTGAGGTGAGGTCATTTTTGGGAATGGCAGGCTATTATAGGAGATTTATAAAAGATTTTGCAAGGATAGCTATCCCATTGACCAAGTTAACTAAAAAGGAGCAACCCTATGTGTGGACAGAGAAGTGTGAACAAGCTTTCATATCACTAAAGAAGGCACTGGTAGAAGCTCCAGTTTTACAAGTGCCAGAGGGTAATGAAGAATTAGTAGTTTACACAGATGCTAGTGGATCTGGATTGGGGGCAGTGCTTATGCAACATGGTAGAGTCATAGCTTATGCATCAAGGCAACTCAAGCCAAATGAAACTAGGTATGCTACACATGACTTAGAACTAGCTGCTGTGGTTTATGCATTAAAACTATGGAGACATTATTTATTAGGTGTTAAGTTTGAATTGTTTACTGATCACAAGTCACTTAAATATTTGTTTTCCCAAAAAGACTTGAACATGAGGCAACATAGGTGGGTAGAATTTCTAGCTGCCTATGATCTTGATATATTGTATACCCCTGGAAAAGCTAATAAAGTAGCAGATGCATTAAGTAGACATCAAGCTAAATTGGCAAGCTTAATGATGGCAGAGTTCAAGGATTTGACAATTCTTAGTGAGGTGGAAGTGAAAGAAGAAACTAGTGTATCAGATAAGACACACAGTAAGATGATTGAATATGGTAAATTAAGCCTCATATCCTTAAAATCAACACTGGTTGATAAAATAGGACAAATGCAGAATCAAGATATAAATTTGAAGGAGAAAAAGAACATGATATCCCAAGGCATGACAATGGAAAACTATGAGGTAGATGATAAAGAATACTTAAGGAAAAAGGGGAAACTCTGCATACCAAATGTAGAGGAACTAAAGCAAGAAGTTATGGATGAGCATCACAAAACAAAATATACTATCCATCCAGGTGGTACAAAAATGTACCATGATCTCAAGAGAAATTACTGGTGGCCAGGAATGAAAGGAGCAGTAGCAAAATATGTGGCAAATTGCTTGACATGCCAACAAGTAAAGGCAGACTATCAAAGACCCTCAGGCCTATTGCAACCTTTGGAAGTGCCTACTTGGAAATGGGAGAGTATATCAATGGATTTTGTGGATGGTTTGCCAAGAACAAGGAGGGGAAATGATAGTATTTGGGTAGTGGTTGATAGACTCACAAAAACAGCACACTTCATCCGAATAAGTTCAAACAGAAATGCTCACAAGCTAGCTCAATTGTTTGTGAAGGAGATAGTGAGATTGCATGGCATCCCCAAGACTATCATTAGTGATAGAGATGCTTTGTTTAATTCAAGGTTTTGGAGCAGCTTTCAAGAAGCTATGGGGACAGAACTAAGCCTAAGCACATCCTACCACCCACAAACAGATGGGCAGACTGAGATTGTTAATAAAGTTTTAGAGGATTTGCTGAGAGCATGCATACTTGATTTTGGAGGCAACTGGGAGGATCATATTTATTTAGCTGAGTTTGCTTATAATAATAGCTACCAGTCCACTATAGGAATGGCTCCATTTGAGGCTTTGTATGGGAAGCCTTGTTTATCTCCTGCATGTTGGATGGAGGCTGGTGAAAGGGTGTTGCTTGGACCAGACCATGTAAAAGAAACTTCTGCAAGAATTGAATTAGTGAGGCAAAGAATGAGAGTAGCTCAAGAGAGACAGAAAGCTTATGCAGATAAAAAGAGAAGGCCAGTAGAATTTGAGGTGGGAGACTATGTGTTTCTCAAAGTTTCACCAATGAGGAAAATATTGAGATTTGGCAAAGCAGGGAAACTATCACCAAGGTATATAGGACCATATGAAATTGTTCAAAGAATACGGACTTTAGCTTATAGGTTGAAGTTACCAGAGGAATTGAGCAAAATACATGATGTATTTCATGTATCCCAATTGAGAAAATGGGTGCATGATAAAGAGTCCATTCTTGAATCTCCTACACATGTTGAAATTCAAGAAAATCTGGTTTATAAAAAGGAACCAGTGGGCATTGTGGCTAGAGAAGAAAAGAAACTGAGAAATAAAATAATTAAACTAGTTAAAATCCAATGGAGTTTGGATGGGAATGATTGCACTTGGGAGGCTGAAGAGAGGATAAAGGATAAATATCCTAAGCTGTTTTCTGCTTGAGGTATGTTTAAAAAAAATTATTATAAGACCTTAAAATTATTTATGTATGTTTGATTGATTGAGAATGAATGAGTTCCTGAAATTTCATTTAAAATAGAAATTAAGCTTTGTATACATTTGGATGGAAATGTATGAGAGAATAATTGTGGGACACAATTCCTTTTAGGAGTAGAGTATGTGAAGACCCAAATTATTGAGATTAAAAAAAAAGAAAACTTTCAAAACCAAACATATATATATGTAGTCTGAAGATAAATATTGAGGATGAGTTAAAAGTAATAATAGCTAAATTGAGTAAGTCTTATATTCACATGTATATATATATATCTTGAATATAAATAGTAATAAGAAATGGTATTTCAGAGGGAAGAGGATATATATATAACTAAGTGTATATATGTACATATATTACCATATGTTGTATTTATATATATATACCCAGAAAGAATAAACATAAGGTAAATAAGGAAAGAACACCAGGGTAATTAAGAATATGAATACATTTACTTATCAAGAGAAAACAGATGGTTTGAAATATTAACCAGAGGTTAATTGATAAAGAGGATATACATATATATATTACAGTTTAACATAAAGAAAATAAAAATAATTCTGTAAAGAGAAAACTGTTTTCAACAATTAAGTAAGGAGAAAATGATATATTCTTTGATAAATTAAAATGCTTAAAAAAACCAGTTTTATATTAGTTATACATAAGTAAAATTTTGAAAGAAGTCAAGAGAAAACAAATAGGCTGAAGTAATAGCTAGGAATGGAAAATAACTCGGGCATAATAAAAGGTATTAAGAAAAAAAAAGATAAGCCACATGAAAATAATATACAAGTGAAACATGCAAATTGCATGTACACAGGGAAAAGCAGTGGATAACTGCTTTTACCAGAAATAGAAACCAGGGGAAAATGGCACATTTAGCCATAACAGCACACACATAATTCTTTGAGTGATGTGAGGATAAAAGGGGTTTTTCCCTTCAGTAAAACCCTAGTGAAAATGATTTAAATCAAGAAAAGAAGCAGAGGTTTTTCTCTGAGGGAAAACAGAAACATTTTGAAAAAAAGAAGAACATACACTGTTTGCAAGCTTAGGCAATCTCGGGGAAAAAGAAGGGAAAGGTGAGTGATTAATCAATCTCATGAGGCTAAGGCATTAAGACCCAAGTTAAGGGCAGCCACTTTATTTTCTTTTGTGCTTGATCAACTTGTTTTTCTTTCTCTGAATTAATGAATGCTGAGCATGGTTGGTGTATTGATAAATCTTTGGTTGATGGTTTGATATGTTTCATTTGATTGTTTGATAACAGTAATGCCATGATCTCTGAGATGGATCCAGTACCATAAACCATCAGTTAGTATTTATGATAGTAAGATAAATACAATTTTATTATGAAGTAGGGTAAAAATTGAAAGATAAGCCAGGCAGTGTGAACAAAGGAGGTTCATGCTTATGTCTTGTTTGTTTTAAATTAGAGATGAACAATGCAATAAATTATTTATGTGCTGATTTGTTCAGATCTAAGGCTAAAAATGTTTTAGGGGTTTTTCTCTAAAAACCTTACCCTATGTTCACAATAGAATTAAGCATAAGAATTTTTAATGGAACACTACTGGATTTGTTGAGAGATCATGACATTCTGGAATACAGAAGTATACAAGTGATAAAACAAATTTTGAATGAGACAACTGGAAAGAAAAATGAAATGAAAACATGATTTTCATGAATGAATGTAGGGTCAGTTGAAATCCCTGAGTAAGATTAACTCTCTCTCTGATTCATATAAAAAGAAAGAAAGTAAAAGCAATCCAGGAGTTAATAAATCTTTCTGAAATAAGAAATGAGACTGGTCACTAGATTATAAAACTAATCTAGGAGAAAAGCCTTGATCTATTCATCATAAGGAGTATGATGGGTATGTGCATGACTTGTTTAAGTCCTATGGGCCTTTGTGCAGGGGTTAATAGAATTGAGTCCCTTGCAATGCACACATGGTGTTCAATGGCAAAGAGACATGACCAAATTAAATTGATAAATCAAGTTTTGAAGTTGAACTATGGAAATTAAAATGAGTTAATTCCATAAGAGTGTGTGTACATGTATACTGTATTGAATGATTGAATGGTTGCTTGTGTGCATGACTGTGGTAGGAGCTTAGATACATACATATATATACCCAGTTGCATCATGAATCCAAATTGCCTAAAGCATATTGATACTCTGCACTATAATTTAAAAATGACAAGATATTACATTTTGATTTCACTCATACCAGAATTATATTCTGACCCTATTTGTTGCTTTGTAACATCTGGGGTGTCTCATTTTTATGGAGGCAGCTCTAGATATTGCTGTAGGAAAGGAAGCATAGGAAACTTGTAAGCATGGACAATTGAAGACTTACTAGCATTTAGAATGTTTAAGGAGTTTGGCAGATTTGTTGTAATAATTAGGCCGAGCCAAAAATATCATTATGGTTTAAGTATTTTCTGGATTATTATGTGTTTGTTTTTCTGAGAAGAGAACTTGTAGGAATTTTTAAGTATTATATATATGCATATGTGGGTTTCTGTTTTAAGAATCTGATCTTCATAGTCTCTGGTGAAGTAAGATATAGGAGATCATGTCATGTAATTTGATATGTGCTCATGTCTCCTTTAGTAAGGTTAGATGAACTTTTAAAATGGTAGAGTTGAAACAACCATAGGGGGAAAGGAATATAGCACTATCTATGAATCTTGTAAAGGTTGAGTTGAACCTAAATTGGCTAACCAGTAAGGCTTAACCATGACTTATAATTAATATAAGCCTATGCTAAGGCTGGAAGGCATAGCCGTAATCTGGTTAGAGCATTTGATTTTCCCAGTGAAAACTTGTATTGCTTGGTGTAATAAGCTCATATGCATGCTTGGTATTTGTAGACTTCACTGCAATTATACTTAACTAATTCCTATTATCTAGATACTTAATTCAAATCTGGTAGTATGGGGCATGATCAAAACCTGTGGTAAATGGTAGATGCATATGGTCTTGTTTGTAATGAGCAATTCCATCATTCAATAGAATAGTGACTACTATCATTGTTCTCTTTCATAGAAAACATCAGATGTCTTCATCATAAGTTCACCTGGAAGTCTTGCATTTTGTCTGATCCTTTTTGTTTACTTTGCCTTAAGCATACTGACTGCACACATGATCTTAGCCTCTATTTAGCATTATAGTTTGAGTTAGCACTTTGTTCTGACTGAATTGTTTTCCTCTGCTTAGCCTTTAAATTAGTTTATCATTTCAACATTCACATGATTATTGCAACTTTATAAATCAAAGCATGGATATTTCACCTGATATAAAAGTTGTTCGAAATTAAAATGAGTAACACAAGCCAAACTAATAAGCATGAGTTAGGTTGAACACCTTTTACTTAATATAGAACAATAAGTATCAGATTACAAAATCCCAGGATTAAAGGTATGGCTTGTAAATTTAGGAGTCAATTAATTTGTGAGGTAGAACAAGAAAATAAGAAAACTAGGATATCTAATCCTAAAGTTAATCAAGCTTGAGTTCTAAAAAGAAATATATATATATATATATATATATATATATGATAATAGAAATGGCTATGTGACACCAAATCTATAATATGAGAAATAAGGTGGGAATGAGTTGCTTTGCTATTTTAATAACTCTGATAAGCAAAGAACCATTTATATATCTTCATATATATAAATGATAGAATTTATTTAAATACTGATATATTTATATTAGTAAAAATTCAGGGTCTTGGGAAATTAAATTAAGAGAAGTGATCCATTGAAAAGTATATATATATATATATACAATGTAAAAAAAAATATTGTCTAACAGAAAATTCACTATAAATAAATGATAAGAGAAGTGGGTCACTTCAGTGCAACTAATGGATCTAGAAGGAAGGAGTTTTATTAGACCAAGCAGTTCGCCTTGGGGAGCGGCTGCGGTGTTCGTGAAGAAACCAGATGGGTCATTAAGGATGTGTATAGACTATCATAAGTTAAACGAAAGGACAATTAAGAATAAGTATCCTTTGCCAAGAATAGATGATCTATTTGATCGGTTGAGTGGAGCCAGAGTGTTTTCCCAATTGGACTTGGCGACAGGCTTCCATCAGTTAAGAGTGGCGGAGGATAGTATTCCTTTGACAGCATTTTGAACTAGATATGGTTCATACGAGTGGTTGGTGATGCCATTTGGATTAACGAATGGACCTGCTTTCTTCATTGATTTGATGAACCGAGTTTCTCGAGAGTACTTCGATAGGTTTGTACTAGTATTTGTAGATGACATTCTAGTATACTCTAAGGATGAGAGAGAGCATGAAGTTCATCTTAGAGTGGTGCTTGAAACGCTAAGGCAGAATCAGCTAAAGGCGAAGTTTACCAAGTGTCATTTCTAGAAGAAAGAGGTAATGTTTCTTGGTCACATGGTTTTAGAGAAAGGATTGTCAGTCGATCCAGATAAAATCGAAGTTGTGAATAATTGGAAGAGGTCATAGACAGTGACTAAGACTAGGAGTTTTCTTGGGCTTGTTGGCTACTACTGGAGATTCATTAAGGATTTCTCGCGGATAGCAACACCCTTAACTAAGTTAACTAGGAAGAAAGTGAGATTTGTTTTGTCCGACAAATGTGAGGAGGCATTCCTTAAGTTAAAGCATTTGTTGACCAATGCACCCATGTTAGTAGTTCCAAACGAGAACCAATGATTAGTGGTGTATACTGATGCATGTGGGACTGGATTAGGATCGGTTTTGATGCAGATTGGTAAAGTCATTGCCTACGCATCTAGGTAGCTTAGACCGCATAAAGTTAGATATCCTACACATGATTTGGAGTTGGCAGTTGTGATCTTCGCATTGAAGATTTGGAGACATTATCTCTTAGGGGAGAGATTTGAGTTATATACCTACCACAAGTCTTTATGGTATTTATTCTCTCAGAAGGAGTTGATTATGAGACAACAAAGGTGGTTAGAGTATTTAGCTGCATATGATTTTGGTATAGAATATAAACCATGAAAATGTAACAAGGTGGCTGATGCTCTTAGCAGAAAACATCATAATGTGGTGTTAGCTATGCTGGAGGAGTGGAAGGATTTAGAAGCTTTAGCCAGTTGCGGTGTGCAGTTAAGATCAACTGCTGGTTCTAGTCAGAGTACCGCCAGGTTGTCTTATTTAGAAGTTCGACCAATATTGATTGAGAAAATTGCTTCTAAGCAGAAGGAGGATCCAGTATTAGCTTAGAGGATCAGAAGACTTGAGGTTGGAATAGAGATCGATGATTTAAAGGATTTTAGCCTTGACCAAAGAGGGTGGCTAAGAAAGAAGGGACGGTTGTGTGTTCCAAATGTAGATGACTTGAGGATAGAAGTTCTTGGAGAGTGTCATCGATCCAAGTTTATAATTCATCTTGGAGGAACCAAGATGTATCAGGGTACGAAGAGGAGCTTCTTTTGGGAAGGCATGAAAAGGGATGTTGGCTTGTGGGTTAGACATTGTGCAAACTGTCAACAAGTGAAAGTTGAACATCAGAAACCAAGTGGGTTACTACAGCCTTTAGAGATTCTAGTTTGGAAATGGGATTCGATATCCATGGATTTTATAGACAGTTGCCAAAGTCAAATAGAGGTCATGAAAGTATATGGATTATAGTGGACAGATTGACCAAGAGTGCCCATTTTATTCCAGTTAAGTCAACCAGAACGGCACCTGTTCTAGCTAAGTTGTTCTTGAAGAACATAGTTAGACTGCATGGAGTTCCTAGTAGTATAATCAGTGACAGAGATGCATTGTTCACTAGTGAATTCTGGAAGAGTCTACAGGAAGTGATGGGTACCAAGCTTAATATGAGTACTATGTATCACCCTCAGACAGATGGGCAGAAAGAGAGAGTCAATAAGGTACTCGAAGATCTATCGAGAGCTTGTGTATTAGGCTTTGGTGGATCTTTGGAGGATTACCTACATTTGGTTGAGTTTTCCTATAATAATAGTTACCAGACTAGTATAGGAATGGCGTCGTTTGAAGCTTTGTATGGAAGACCATGCAAATCACCAGCATGTTGGTTGGAGACTGGAGACAAATTAGTCTTAGGTCCAGATTTGGTTAGAGAGGCATCAGAAAAGATTGAGTTAATCCAGGGAAGGATGAAGGAAGCTCAGTCCAGACAGAAGAGTTACGCAGATAAGAGGCATAAGGACCTAGAATTCTCAGTTGGAGATATGGTTTTCATTAAGGTATCACCTATGAAGGGTGTGATACGATTTGGAAAGTCAGGGAAGTTAGCCCCAAGATATGTAGGTCCATTCCAAATTGTAGAGAGGATTGAAAAGCTTGGATATAGAATAGAGTTGCCGAGCAGTTTGCCAGGTGTCCATAATGTATTTCATGTGTCTCATCTTCGCAAGTATGTTCATGATCTAGAGACTAGTATTCCTCCGATAGGGTTGTATGACTTAGTGGTAGAGCCTAATTGAATTTTTTTAGACAACCGGCTCGGGTTGTAGCTAGAGATGAGAAAAGATTTAGGAACAAGACAGTCAGGTTTGTGAAAGTTCAGTGGAGCGACAACGAGAAGGACTGTACTTGGGAGACAGAGGACATGATTAGAGATACTTATCCTAATTTGCTTTGAGGCTATGTCTGTATTAGATTTATATAGATAGTTGCAAGTTAGTTAGTCTAGTATGGATGTTAGGTGTTGTTACAGATGATTGCTATGTTTAGTATTTAGTCCTTACTGAATTTCGAGGATGAAATTCTTTAAGGGGGGAGCCTGTAACATCCCTAAATTTTTATGACATTATTTAGGAAATTTAATAAGATAAATTAAATAGAATAACGATGATAAGGAGATTGAGATTTGATTAAATATATTTATAGGGCCATGCTTATTAACAAAGTAAATGGGCTATAAATTGGTTTAAAGGTTAATTAAACAACATATGGGCATATTAGTAAATTAGCCAATTAATTATACATGGCTATAACTTCTCATTTTGTCCATTCATCTTCATTTTTATTTCTCAAATCAAAGTAAATGCAAGAACCCTAATAAAGCCGGCTATTAACAAAGGAGAAGAGGAATTTTAATCTAATGCTAAGGATCAAAAGCTAGGGAGGATTAATCAACAACAAATCTCAAATTCCTTATCAAGTTAAAGGTGAATTATAATCTTTTACCATCTCTATTTTGTTTTATGATTATATGGTTCCGAATTTATGATTTGAATTCGTTTTTGTGATAAAATGGATGATGATATGCTTGAGTTATATTATGATGATTTATTTTAATTCGTAAACACATGAATTTGCTCGGTTTTGACATGAAACCGAGAATATTTGATTTCAGATCACAATGGAAATTTTTTTGTTAACTAAAATATGATTTTGGAGATGATTTTTAATTTTCAGAATTTTCCAAGCTATGGAAATTTTATTATGAATTTTTAATGAAGAACAAGGTATAATTGGGTTTAAAATTTATTTCGAGAATTTTAGAAAGAAATTGGGTCTAAAATCTTAATATGTTTGATTACATGATGAAATTGAATTTCTGTGATTTTTGGGGATTTTTCCTAATTGATTTACTAAGGAAAAAAAATTATTTTGAAAGAAGGACTTTTCTAAAATAATTGGTTTTAGTATATGGAAGGGCTAAAACGTTGCATTTTAATGGTTTTTAATATGATATAAATGCGATATAAATGCGGTAGTTATAAAGGTAAAGTATTTGAAAAGTTCTTATGACAACCAATCAATAGTCTACAAATAGGCAAGTTATTAGAAAGTGATTACTAAAAGTTGCTATAATTCAGCCTTTAAACCAGAAAAAGGTGTTTCGCCCTGTTAGTAAATACCTTTCGATTCCTTTGATTCCGCCTCATCATAGTCGAAATCAATACAGTCGAAACAACCCTAGTCGAAACCAATAAACAAGATATCACTTAGATGGTATGTAGTGGATTGGAAGGAGGGCGGAAGCCTTGGTGTCGAAATGGTAGCTTCGGATGGAGCCAAAACCCTGCTTTGTTTTCATAGGTTAAAGTCTTGCCTAGTTTTACCTAAAGCTTTCGACATAGTCGAAAGCTATGCTTTCAAAAGGGTTTTATAATTAGCTTTCGAAGAAGGTTGTCATGTTGTGTTAAAGTATTTGCTTTCGAAGGAGTACCTTTTTCTTTAAATAATTGCTTTCGAAAGGGTAGGTTTCGTCCCAGTCGAAACCAAGCCGCTAATTCCCCTTCCAACTGCATTAACATCATCTATCTTATCGAAGGGGTTACTTCTGTTTTAACCTAAGCCTTTTTCCTGATTGCTTTCGAAAGGGATTGAGGTTTTAAAGGAGATGGAGTCGAAAGGGGGGTTTCAACTCAGACCTTCGAAGTTTTGATTTTTAAAGTCTTTTACTTTCGACTAGATGGCTCCAACACCATCAGTTTTTCCCCAAATTTATTTTAGTTGGTTTCGAAAGAGATACTTTCGTATATAACCATTTTGACCCAAATAATGTTTTTAAAGAAGTAAACTCAATGCTATCGGAAGGGGTACTATCATTTGTTTCGAAGCTCTATATTTGAAAACGATGATTTGATACCATCGAAAGGTATAATAGGTTTCGAAAGAGAATGTTTATTAAAGGCTTTGAAAGGTATGTATTCAATATTTTGGAAAGAGGTCTTTGCTTTCGAAGGGGGCTATCCAGAGGTTTCGAAAGAGATGTTTTTATGGTTTCAAAACATAAACCCATTCTCAATTTAAAGTAATAACCATAGCATAAATAAAGGTTTTGAAATGTTATTCACATTGTTATTAACCCATAACTGTACTTTGGGGAAATGGCAGAATAACCTATTAAGTTGACCCAGTAGTGAATATAACTTAACAGATGTTAAAATTTTAATTAAAGATATTGGCAGGGGACAATAGGTTTACAATAAGCCCATGAAAACTATATGATATTGGCAGGGTCTAACAGGTTCATAGTCAGCCAATGAAAACTATGATTTGATACTGGCATGGGCCAGTAGGTTTGTAGTTAGCCCATGAAAACTATATCCGGATTAAGATATTGGCACTCAGCCAATAGGTTCCTAGTTAGCCCATGAAAACTAGGATAAGAAATAAGATATTGAAGTTACCAATAGGTTCTTAGTGATTCCATGAAAACTAAGTAATTGGACAGATAGTCCTTAACATTTAATAGGTTAATAGTAACCCTAGAAACTATAATTGAGACGGATAGTCAGAAATAATGGGGATGGGTAATCCAGAATTGATTTACTTGTTTTTCATATCATCATAATATTTTGAAATATTATGTTTTAACCATTATGGATGTAGGAGCACAGTATATGGTTTTATAAATGTTTTAGGATACTAAGGGGGGAAAACCAATTCCGCTAAGCGGCTTGGTCTCACTAGATATCTAAATGGTTTGAGATGGTAAATTATTATCCATATCAGGCTTCATGTCTGACTCGAAGTTTTTGTTTTCCCCTTAAAATCTTGGGTACTCAATTGACTTTAAGTTGGTCGAGGGTTAAGGTTTTTAGGTGATCTTTAGACGAATAATGCTTCCGAGGACGTGCAGGAAGAAAACTTGTTATTAGAGTCTTTTATTTTCCACATTGTGTTTTGTTGCAAAGGCAAATTATTTTCTTGCCTATCTATATACTCTGACCTACCAAGGGGGCATCTTCATATGTCGCTCTTGGCGTATTTTGTAATAATTATATGTTGGCTAAACGTGGTCTGCGAATTGGGATTATGTAATCAATTTGGAATATTTTGAAATGGAATGTGGAGTTTGTTTTGCTGTGTAAATTTTTTTCCATATTCTTGTGTTTCTATGTATTAATGTATCTAATATCGCCGTGTTTGGTCGTCGAGGATTAATAACTATGGGTGACTGCAGCATCCATAGCCGTTAGTTTTGGGCCTCCAAATAGGGGGATGTTAAAATGGTACTTATATATATATATATATATATATATATATTGTGAACACACACAAAGATATATATATGTATGTATGTATGTATTTGGAGGATATATATATATACGTATATGGAGTCGAGACAACTGAGTAAAATAAAAGGACATAACATTTGATGGAAGGCAATCCGAATAAACAAGAGTTATGTATAAAGCGTATAATTTACCAGTCACCAGGACATTGTTCTGACCCCCTTGTCATTACAACCCACACGATAGCTTTAGAGGGATAAGTACTTATGCAAGGCCGGAACAGTGAAAGGACATGTTTTCTTATGCAAGCCCAACACGAACAAGGACACTCCTATTGGAAGTGTCAATCTTGGTCAGTGACTGTATGATTTATTATACTTTACTATTCCACTGTGAGTTATATCTATAGTGCTCTGATCTCCATTTATTTATTTATTTGTAGGATACCAAACCAACGATTTGTACCTTGGTGGACTTGGGTTTTCAATTTAGCGAAAATTCAGGCCCATTGGGGTGTGGGTTGTTACATTTAGTATTAGAGCTTGGTTAGGCGGTCTTAAGAATTAAGAAGTGTTAAGTTAGTGTATTTGTGTTTTTACCTACAATTATAAATATATAATATGCGAATCCTACAAATTCCGACTATAGAAGTTATTGCAATCATATTATTAAAAGATGAATAATGCGACTATAAGTTGAAACATTGGATGAAGTAGAAGAAATACACCTACCACGTTTACCCTATGGGAAATAGGTCGAATGGAAAGGTTGACTTAAGAAGAGCATGACTACAGCATATGGAAGGTCCCTGAAGCTGGATAGTACGTGACACCCAAGTTGGGCCCCCAATAGCCTAATGGTGGTAGATCCCGCAGGATTGTCAATTGATGATGTACATTAGGTCCAAATAGGAGAAGCATAAGTCTATATGTTGTAGATAATTGGAAGAAATACGTTCTCGAAAGAAGGTGTGTAGTAATCACTCCAAGATGATAATCCGATTTTAATATTTGGAAAAAGAAGATAAGCCAAAAAGTAAGTAGAAAAGATGGAAAGTCCAAGAAGGGACGAATAAAAATCCACCTTGAGTCCGAGCCCATATAAAAAATAATAATAAAAGTGGAAATGATTTTAATATAAAAAGTTGAGAAGAATGTATATAAATAATATATTTGATATGATTTTCAAAGGAATTAATTGAAGGTAGAAAAACCCTATTTTTGAAAAATAAGTAAATATTAAATTTTCAAAAAAATAAAATAAAACTATATTATATTTAATAAAAAGATTTAGTAGAAAATTTAAAATTTATTAGACCATAAATAATAGCAAATGAGTTTTTAATAAAAAGGTTAATTCTTTTGAAAAATATAGTAGAGCTATATAGCTCATTGATTTTTCAAATATGAAAATTTTCAAGTGGAAAAATTCCTTTTAGGGATGGACGATAGGTACTGGTACAAGGTTAAAACAGGGTAAATAATACATGAAAGAAGACTAGATCCCGAGAATAAAAGTTGTAAGCGAACGCACTACAATGGTTCAACAAAGGAGACAATATGTTGAGAGGAAGCTGTATGAATATAAGCAATTTAAATAAGTGTGGTTTAAGTAGAAGACAACTAAATAATAGTAACATTATGAAATGTAAATAGGAATAATATTATAAATTTATATATAATAATGTTAGCAATTAGATTTGATGTTAGGAGATTATATTAAAAATAGTGCTAGTAATCTAATTAGAAGCAACATAAGAAATAAAATGGATATTTTCCTTGGTGGTGCGCACTGATTGCCGTATCTTTTAAAATGTCCCCCTGACATGATAGTAGAGAATCCACAAAGGATTGGAAATGGAGACAAAATGACTAATAGGAAAATAATAGGATGTAAGTGTCCTTGTCTACTCCAGTTTTTATTTTTTAAATTGTAAACGAAGTTTGGGAAATATTGTAAAGTGTATTTTTAAAGAAATGGTTTGGTATAAGAATTGAGTTTTCGAAAAAGCAAAACTTAATAAATTGTTTGAGTTAAAAACAACAAAAGTAAAAAAATCCTCGTTGTTAAAAAAGTGCTTTAAAAGAAAAGTTGAGTCAAAGGAAAAGGAAAGGTACTTTTTAAAATTAAATTACTAACATTTTCTTTTGCACTTGATGAATAAAGCTTAATTCAAAAATCCTAAATTATAATTTTAAAGTTAAGACACCAACTTATTTTTGAATTTAATAAAATGTTGCTATTTTTGTACTTTTAAAGATAAAAGTTTTGGGATCAAGTGCTTAAAATTTTTTGAAGTATTAATTTTCTTATAAAAATGGCAAAAACCAAACCAAAATTTTAATGTGGAGCAGATAGGGATGACTGCTTAGGTAAGACGGGGTAAAAGGTAAGGATATGAAATAAATAGTGATGACTGATCATAGCGTAGCAATAAGGAACCTCCATAAAATGTAAGGAATATTGGTGAGAACTAGGTATGTTTTGTTAGGTATGTGTGCAAGCCATAAACAAAGAAATGATGAATGGTACCAAAGTACACTTCTTTGATTTCTAAAACAAGCTCGCAAGAAAGGCCAAGGACAAAGAAGGTAAATACCAAAAATTTGAGAATACTATAAAGAGCTTTAGATTAAGAGAAGATAGTGCCAAAGGGTAATAAGATGGCAAACACACATATAGGATGTTGTAGACTCAAGTTAAGAAAGGCAAGATAGATGATGGAAAATTTATTCTGCTAAGTCAATTTACTAATGTGTTATTCTAAATGTGCATAATTTATAATTCTTACCCATTATATTATGGGGTTGCACAGTTTACCCTATATTTGGCTATGATAATAGAAGTATTGGATGGACCTCAATTATTAGAAGCTAAAAATAAGTTAAGAAACGCGGGTTACAGTGGAATGACCTGTTAGAAAGGTCCTTTTAATTTCAGTTTGGGGGTAGGGCCACAACTTCATAAATGTCAGTTGATGTTAAAGGGAAGCTTCCATCAATTGTTTCTTTTAGATTTTGGTTGTAAGTATTAGTTGTTTCTGTTGTATAAAACACATGCGATATTATGAGAAATGTTTCTTTTGAAAATTTGTTTTCTGGATGGACCGCTATATTAATTGGAAAAGTTTGCAAGGGAATCTCAGGTTGACTCTTAACTAATGCAAAATATATAAATAAAGGGTTGGAAGTTTATAAAATAAATTAAGGGTAAATTAGCTACTAAAAGAAAAGTAAAGTTAAGTCCCAAAAAGCAATAAAGGTTTGGAAGATAAATTTTGACGAGCGAAGGACATGGGATGGTTGTTGCGATACCATGAGTCACTATCCCTATGCCTTAAAAGCCAAAATTTGTAAATGAACTTATGTTCTTTTTGTTACTTTAAAATAAATGAATTTTTATTTGAAATTGACATTTATCGTGTAATGAATATAGTCCATTACGGATGTTAAACTATTGACTAAACCCCAATTGTGTAGGATGTGACATGAATTGTTATGAAAGAAAAAACATATACTTAAGAGAATTTTTGTTCAAAATTCTTTGATTTTAAAAATAAAATGCTTTTATGAAAAATGTTAAAAAATTGAATCTTTTAAGATTTTTCAACTATTTCAAAATTTTAATTTAAAAAGGTTTTGAACAGAAAAGGGGAAAATTTCTGATTTTAAAATGCCACATGCTTAGCATAGGGGAAAGTTAACTAGTTAATAAGTATGAATTTTACTGTGTAATAGAAGTGATAGTAAAAGTAAAAGGTAATTAGTAATAAATAAAAAAGGCTTTTTAGTTATGAAATCTCAATTTCCATACCTTGTTAATAGGTGAACCAAACTTGTTTTAAATATTAAAATTTTAAAGGTAAATTTCCTTATGTGGACTGTACTTGGAAAAGTTAGAAAATGATTGGGGGCAATAAAGAAGGTTCCAAGGTATAGTGGAAAATGGTACACAAGAGAAGGTGAAAATTTGGAATTCTCCACTAAACCCTTTTCTGACATAAGAGTATAGGTATAGAAAACCAGATTTTTAAAATTTTGGATGTTAGAAAATTGTGCTCTAGGTATTGGATGGTAGGGATTGTACGCAAAATTGGTTGAACTATACTTCTACTCCTAGAAGTGTGGGAAAATTTGAATGCGAAAACAAAGTTTTTGATTTTTGAAATTTTCATATATATAGAATGGCTATATATAGTTTGTTTGCATCATATTTTCAAAATTATTTTAAAAGAATGCATCATATAGGAGGCACAGATTTAGAATTTCTCAATATGCATATCATATATATTGTGATACACCGTGCACTTGTACAAGATTGGTTGCAAAATTGGTTGTATACTAATTGGTTATATAGTTTAGAATAGTTGTGCGTTATGTCATGTGATTCTATCCTTAAGGAATTTGGAGGATGAAATTCTTTTAGGGGGAGAATGTAATAACCTGTAATTTTGACAATAATTAATTAAAAAGAAATTAATTAATAAGTAATAACACCAAAAATAGAAATTTTACAAACGTCAGAACTTGGCTATAAAACTTGCACCATCGGCTTCATGGCGAATTTCTAATCAATTTTCATATGTAAAGTTTTCCGTTCGGAGTTCAAACGAAAACGTTATTAACGTTTGAAGTTTTCGAATCGAAAATAAGGATATATGTAATTAAGGTAATAAAAATAATTAACTAATGTTAATTATTATCAGTTAAAGTTAATTAATGTTTAATGTTACTTAAGCATTAAGTAAGTTAACATTCAAAAGAAATTGTATCAAACAGTTTCATATGGAGGTAAATAAACAAATTTCATGTGCGAAATTAATTAACCAAATACAAAGCAACCGATCGACACCTAATATCGACTAGTCGATCGTTAGCAGTCGATCGGTAGAGGGCGGTGGTCGACCGGTTGAGTTGTCAAATTGAGGCTTTTGACATGGCCGAATGGCCTGAATTTAAAATAATATAATTGAACGGCTTGCATTAATTCAAACCATACAAATACAGACCTAACCCCTCAATTTCTTCTCAAATTTTCTTGAGTGACAATGGAGCTCTGCCATTTTCTCTTCTCCACAAAATTCTAAATATAATTATAGTTTATATATACGTATATACAAATGGAGAATAACAAAGGTTATTGAGAAGAAGAATATGGTCGAATCAAATTGTCAAAGCCAAGGTAAATTATAAATCTAGATCTAAAATATCAATTAAATCCAAGCCTCTCCTTTGATCTAGCTTTATAATGTGTGTGTGTGTGTGTGTGTGTTTGCGATATGTGCATTCAAATAGGGAGAAAAAGAGAGTCACACTGTACAATAAGGATCGGATCTAGAGATTTGGAAAGCAAAAAATATGAGTGAGAAATTATATGTTTTTATATAATATTGCATTTATTTCGTTATAAATCTACATTCCTAGATGCAAACTTGGAGTTGTATGCTAAAATTTTATACGTGTAAAGAAACCGGCCTACATATTCTATGATTGATAATTAATTGTATATGGTATGTAAGTGAATCTAGAAGTATTGGGTAGTTGTGGTCCCTGAAACTTATAAATTATGTGATTGTTCTAGATTTGTAAATCCAAATGCCTTTTGCAAGTAAAAATTTAAATTATGGTTATCATGATAATTTTTGGGGATTTAGGTAGTATTTTAATTCATTGGAATATAGGGTATTGCAATGTGAATTTCTATAGATTATCAAGTTCAGATTTATAAATAAAAGTGTATCGTTTGAAATAACATGGAATACACCTAAATGAAAGAGATGTATAAAATAGTGGTATTTACCGTATCGTCAACCATCTATTTCGATACTATGAAAAGATAATTTTTTGTAATTCCAAACATAACACAAATTCCCCTTTTGGATAAGATATAGGAATTCACTGTGTTAACTTTTCCTTTTAAGGAAAATATAATTTCAATGCATTAAAATGTAGAAATTCTCTAAGATGAATTAAAGAACAGTAAAAGTGATAAGAACAACGATTTAAGTGAATAATTAATATCTATGCAATAGAGGCAAGGTAGGAACCGAATAATAACGGTGAAAAGGTAAGCAAGTAATAAATTAAATAAAAAAGAGATTATGGAAAGTCCATTAAACAAGGGAGGGTAGTAAATGTTAAAAAGGGAATAGAAAGGAAAATTTAATATAAAGAAATAGAGGTAAATAGAAAACAATGTTTAGATCTTTTGATGTGAATGGTAAATGACATTAAATTTGTATTAATGGAGTAAGAAGTAAACGCATAAAGAAGTAAAGAAATATTATAAACAGTGGATAATTTAAATAGATAAGAATGACATAATCATTAAAATGGATTGGAGTGCGAGGTCAGTAGTGTTACACAACAAAGTCTTCCTACCGCAAGGGGCTACCAACGGTTGTGCATACATTATACTGATGTGAGACATATCCAACTGTAGGACCCATAGAATTATATACGCTTGCATATAGATGATGGAATACCCCCCTAGGGTCTTCTTCAACTTTTTAGTATGGGTATTGCCTTGATTGCATTAAGAAATTTAAATGGGATGGTGAGAAATCTCGGTGTTATGTCAGTGTGTTTAGTACCATATTAGGGAGTTGGAGCTAAACATAGATCAAGAACCTCATCGGTCTTAAGCAACCAGTGGAAAGACGAGCGTTATATCTAAACGGGCTACATGTCCTACTAGTGTAGGTCACATTTAGATCATGCACCGCCATAATTTTTGATAGTTTGTTTGTCAGAAGGCAAGGCTAGATAACCCTTGAGTGAAGTCTTTCAAAATGAATGGGGTAGTCCGAGGAGTTGAGGCCTTCATAGTCCATGGAGCTGAGTCCATAGTAAGAAGTAGAGAAGTAAGTAAATGCGCAAGGCGAGATAGAATATGACTAAACTATTATGACGCCATTGGTAGGCACTACGGCGGTTCCTTGGTATGCACAACGATGAGGACATAATACTACATTGATGATGGATCCTGACAGGGTGCTGAGTTATGGATAGTAGCAACGATAGTATCTTGGTCCAAAGGGGGATGGTACTTATATATATACATATGTAGTTAAGGTCTACTTCGGGTAAATGGGGCATATCATACATGTATGTGGAGTCGAGATAACTAAGTAAAATAAAAGGACATAACATGTGATGGAAGCAATCGACATAAACTAGTATTATGTATAAAGTATATAATTTGCCAGTCACCAAATGTTGTACTGACCTCTCCTCATTACAACCCACAAAATAGCTTTAGAGGGACATGTACTAGTGCAAGGCAGGAACAATGGAATGACATGCTTCCTTATGCATGCTCGGCATCGATAAGGACATTAGATACTGGTAATTCCAATCTTGGTCATTAACTATAGGATTTATTATACTTTGTCATTCCACTGTTAGTTATATCGATAGTGCTCAGATATGTATTTATTTATTTATCTATAGGATACAAAACCAACTATCCGTACCTTGGTGGACTTGGGTTTTCAATTTAGCGAAAATTCAGGTCCACTGGGGTGTGGATTGTCACATACACCTTTACAAATAAATAGTAGATTATATCTATAATAAATCAAATCGTTCAATCGTAATTTTAACTAGTCTTCAATACAACTTCCTATAGACCTCTAGTAGCAATATGTCTTTTATTTATTTGAAGAATATGATATGATCAAACAGTAAATGATACAATTTGTAAGTGGTCTCTCTGACTTTTTGTAGATTGCAAACCATGATGAAATAGAGAGAAAGTGAGTGGATTCACACAGTACAAGTGTATGTGAACAATAGGTCTTTTTTGTTAAATATGAGAGTGTAGAGTGTAAGCGAAATGATAAAGAATTGTTGAAGATTTCATTTTCCAAAGCCTTTAAATAAAAGATGTAGAGAAGTGTCTTTTCGTAAAAGGTGAAATGAAGTGTTTGTTCGTTTAATATCAAAAGTTGCAACCAATAGCTAGTATGTTAACATACCATTTTGGATATGTCGACATATCCTACTGTAAAATCATAATCTTGTTATAACTTTTTTGTAACTTCTTTAACTTGTAAACCAATATTGAATTTTTATAAAAAGGTCATGAAAAATAATATAAAGAGTTTTAAAAGAGAATATTCAAATCAATGCTATAGGATCTTTAACAATTAAATTTATGGCTCGATATACATTAAAACTAACTAACCCTTGTCTTGTACTCTTGCAGACTTTGTTCCTTGAGTCTCCTATGATCCCTTAGCCTTGCCTTTGAATCTCCTTTGTTACTTTTGATCTCCTTGATTCATCTTGATCTGCTTAATTTCTTTTGATCTATCTAGTCTTATAATTTAGTTCTTGTATTGATCTATACCGCATCTTCTCTTGATTATCCTTCAAAACATCTTGATCAAATTTGTGAATTTCCCGTACTTTATCATACAAAAACTTGGAAAATCATCAGTACGAATATTCGTCTAGTTGTTATCATCAAAACAATGCCTATGGTTCTAATAACAAAATTTTAAAATTTTCAAAATTAATTAAAATTATTTATTTAAATTTTTTAGTTAAATAATGAAATGTTTATAAATAAATTAATTAGAAGTTAGTTAATAAGTTATATACAAATATTGATGCGTATATAATTACTTATACATGTTATAGTTGATAAATTAACCTTAAACTGTTTAAATAAAATAAAATATAATTAATTAGTTAATTAAATAAATTAAATTAAATTAATAATAATTAAATAAGTATTAATTATTAGATACATTTATGCATATATTAGTTAATTGATCGTAACAGTTATAATCAGAACTAAATCTTATATAACTATAACATAAGAAATGTGGAACTGAAACAAACCGAATGTAGATTTAAGGTATAACATATACATATCGTAGTATACCATGATTTCAGATGTGTCCAAGAGATACATTATTTCCTAAATTGATATATATATATATATATATATAAGATTATGAATATTTAAAGTTGTTCACTACTATTTATATATCAATAGATTACTTGCATACTCTTTAGTCATTGAGCTTTCTTCAAGCTAGGGATGTTATGTGTAAAACTGTTAATATATCGACTAGATAAGGTAAGATACATGCACTTATCTGTTGAGCTTTCCTTAAGGTACATGCATTATACTTAGGTCGTCACAAATGTATGAGTGAATAATCTCTCTTGATTTGTTGGGCTTTCTTCAACGTCAAGATGAGATTAGGACAAAGATTGCTAGTTAGGATTTGTATATGATATAACTGATTAGGTGTTATCCATCGCATGTGGGCCTATGATTATTGTGCTTTCCTTAAAGTTATAATCCCAAGGCAAGCGAATCCTAACTCCCATTAGAGAAATAAATATATTTTTATGTTTTCTCCTAGTTTTGAGGAACATAAAAGTCTAGTGGGAGCCTTATAAGAAAAATGAAATGATAATATTTAACTTTTCTAATACTGTAAGAATATATGCTATATAGGTCCAAATAATCAGCTTTGATAAAATTATGCAACTAATATAATTTGATAAAAAATTTATCAGTTAAATTATATAATTGGGCTGAATTAAGATTGACATAGATATATAAAATATATTTACAAATAAATTTGTTACATGTTGTCACCAAGACCCATGCAATAGCCAATTTACAAAACCACTCAAACATTCATGCCTCGTTCTCTTAAATTGTTTATTATGAGACTTTGTATTATCTTTTGTGAGTTTCGAATTCTTAATTAATACAACGATATAAATATTTGATTCATGCTCGATCATATATAAATGTTATATGGTGATTAGCCGCTATTCATAATGTATGAAGCTTCGATGAAATTAGTTAAATCGAAATAACTAAGTAAATTATAGTGTGAGATCGTGTATTTAATACAATTGATTACAATAAGATTCTTGTGGTGTTAGTATAGCACTAAACCAAGAGCTATAAAATGTACCTAGGAATTCGGTCATTGAAATGTCGGTTTGATCATTTTACGTAAAGCGCAACTTATTCGAAATCCTTAAATATTAAGAATGATTAAATGCATTTTTGTAAGGGTTTCCTATTGAATGGTTTAACCATTTGGAAAGGAAAGAGAATGTACGAGAGTGGATGTAACTTAGGCGTCATTGGAGCGAAGGGAATGAATGGTCACTTCTACTTCATGAAGAGACATTGGAAATGAAAATTGTATAAAGTATTAGATGGTACTTAATGTGGAATGAGAAATGTAATTTATATTCCAAATGTATTTTCATATAAATTTCTTTTTGTATGAAAGTTATTTCTTTGAGTTTATGATATTTGATTAAGACTCTCAATTGTAAACTAGTTACAGTGTATGAAATAAAAAAATCTGTAATAAGTGGTTGAATAGAGCTTCGTATTTTGTATGTTATTATAGTAATGGCAGAAATAGTAGGAGCGTACTATATAGCACTTCGTAGTGGATGCATCGAGTTACATAAGTTATTTTGATAAATATGTCAATTAGTGTTTATGAAATAATAACTATTTTTAGTATTGATTGAAAATATATATAGTTTTATTTTGATATAAGTATTAGTTTTAATAAACAGGAAATTATTGTCAAGGACAAAATTTCTCAGCGTTTTAACCTCAAGGACAGACCTTCAGTATTTTAGCCTGAAGGATAACTTTCTTTAGGTATCAGTTTTTAGTTATCGGTAGCAGTTTTTAGGTATCAGTTTTTAGTTCGGTAGTAGTTTTGGAAGAATGTTCATCCTTATGAATAATTTTGAAAGAATGTTTGTCCTTATGAATAATTTTTAGGACAATGTTTGTCCTTGTGGTTAAAATATTGAGGTCGTGTCCTTGAGGCTAAAAATATATAAATTTTTGTCCTTTAAATTAGTTCCCCCTTTTAATAAATCTACATTAGTGATATTCATAACAAAAGTTGATGCATAAGAAAATACTTAAGTATTTGAATTTATGCAATCATTTTTAAGTTATGGTCTAAGCCATAGCTTTGAGAAATAATTCTTTAATCATATAATTATGAATCATGTGGTACTGATGAATTATATCTAACGATTAGGGGAAAAGCACCCATTCAGTGGGAGCGACATAAGAGTTGATGAACTGTTCAGACTGATACATATAAATGTACGTAATCGTAAGGCTAATGATACCAAAATGGTTCCATATGCTTCATTAAATTCATCGATGAATTATCATAAACAGTACATGTGTATTTGATACACTTGTAGTATGTCTATGATAAGTTCATAGAATATAAAACAGAAGTAAATAACATAATGTGCAAAAAAATAAAATAATTTGATATGATCGAATAAGTGAGTATATTGAAAAGGAGTTCCAACTGTACCTAAAAACGAGTAAGATTCAATCTCAAAAGTCAATCCTCCCTATGATACATAACAATGTGTCAAAAGGAGTAACTCTATTTTGTTGGAGAAAATACGATTAATGATGAGTGAAGTTGAGTTAACTTCTTTTTGTAAGGACATGTACCTAAAAGTAAGTGCATATGGTTAAATTTAATTTCATCCAAAACAATATCTACAAAATTATACAAGATAAGATTTGATAAAATAACGTCTAAAGTACTGCATTTCGCTTGTGGATTTGATACATAAAAGCTAGTATCAAATCCGAATTAAGACCACTAAATGAAAATTTGGAGTGTTGTTGAGTATTAAGAAATACTAGAGAATTATTTGTAGAAACAACGAAATCCTTGTGAAGGAGTGCACGAGCTCGAGCTTCATAGTCTATACTGATTATAGTATTTCAATCCTAAATTCATGTTCAATTAAGTTAAGAACATTAAGTTGGAAATGATCCAAACAATAAGTAGTGTTGGGTTCAACCAAAGGCTAAATGCATCATCTTGAATAGCACTACAATATAAGAAGTATAAATAAATGTACAAAGTTATAACTGGTCGAGGGATGATTACAAATGTTAGGAAGTCCATGACATTTTTATACGATAACAATGTTGCAATACAGTTCACAAAAGAACCTAAAGCTTTCTAGAAGTCAAAAACATAATCTGAAGGGTTCCACATGAGAAAGAAAGTTTATCTACATCAGAAAGAGTTAATTGACAGAGTAGCACACCTATTTACTAAGGAACTGGCATGATTAGTTTTGAGAAAATTGATCGAAGGATTTGGAATAAGATTCCACAATTAATCCGAGTGCAAGTGGGAGGTTGATATAGTAAGGGGTCTGCCGTAGGGACAATTATGTAAATTGTTACATATATTTAGCTCGATAACCAATTATGTTTATAGTAAAGGCTGATGATCCACCAAGCAACTATAGTTGGGTCTAAGTGAAAGCATTAGAATGAAACAATATTCAATAGACAATTCGTCTCCTCGGTTATAAGATATTAATATCACGGTCAACTATAGTCATGTAACACCCTGAAAATTTAATAGGAATTTAATTATAAAATAAAAAAATAAAAAAAAAGGGTTAAAAAGAAAATTTTCATGGATATTCGAATTTGGCTATGAAACTAGCACCATTGCGTTTGTAGCAATTTTCTAGACGATTTTCATATATAATATTATGAAATCGGAGTTAATATGGAGAAGTTACAGGCACTGAAAAAATTGGAAATATAATAAGAAATTAAAAATTAAATTTCATAATTTTACACAGTGACCGGTCGACTGTAGATGGACCATGGTCGATCGGTAGTGGTCGACCTCGAGAAGGAAATGATTGACCGTAGGCAACGTAAATTCGAGGGTAATTAGCTCCTTTGTGATGTGTTCGAACGATTTTGATTGTTACTTCATCGCCAAGCATTTGATGAACATGCATGATCACTAGAGAGATTCTCCAACCTAAATCCAACGGCCTAATCAAATTGATAAACCCTATAAATTCAAGCCTAATCTAACCCTAATTCTCAAATAACCATTTACTGTAACCAAATTCTACCAAAATTTTCTCTCTTCCCTCACTCTAAAATTTCTTAGAAATCGAATAAATGCAACTTAGAAGAACACAAGCGTTGGTATCAAGGCGAACCAAACAGAGGTAGCGAATAGAGGGGCGATTCTCAGGAAAGAGCAATAGGAAGAGCTTAGGCTTGATGTGAGTGGGAACAATTTTAATTAGGTGATTATTTATAGTTAAAATTGATCTATTCTCTATGATCTAGGATGATGTTAGAAACCCTAAATTAAAACTTGTAACCTAGATAGAAATTAAAAATAATGTGATTTCTAAACCTAATTTGATGCTAGCACACCTCTCTTGTAATTAAATTGCAAAACCCGAAATTGTAAACCCTAAATCGGTAATTCCCAAATTGAATTGCAAATTGAAACATGGACTGATCATCTAGTAATTTACGTTCACCGATAACTGGATTAAGCTATAATAAAAATCAACAGTTAAGACATGAAAACCCTAAATTTTATATGCGAATGGTAACCCTGGAACCCAAGCGGTCGATCGATAGTGGTCGACCTATTATGTCTAGCCGTCGACCACTCGAGACAAAAAACAAAGTATTTGAACCTCGACCTAAGGCGCAGGTTAGCAATAAATATTATATAAATTGGATAAAAATTATATAAATGATAGTTGCTTGTTCGAGCCTACTTAAGGGCTAAATGTGTATGTTAGAAATAGTAAGGAAGCTAATTCCCTATCAGAGGACGCTAGGTCGTTGTGGTGTTGTGTAAATGGTTCTTACCCAACCTGGGGGTTGATTATTCGACAAGGGGCAATTCTTATCGCAAATGACACTCATAGAAGGTTCCACGGTGGATGCACAACACTGACGAGGATGCCTGACGTAACGTGATACAATTTTGATGGAGGATCCCACCGCATGCAATAAGAGGCAAACATTACGATCGAGAGGTGGATACAAATGTGGACGTTGAGACTCTTCGACAAGTCGGTGTTGGTATCCCCTCTGGATGCATAGTTAGGATTATGTGTAGTAGTCATGGAAAAATCGTTTCCATAGTAGTCTAGAGGTAGTGTTTCCTTATTGGGTAGCTCTAGGAGCAGTGGCTGATCGTTAATTGTGAGGTTCGATATGTAGCTCGATCCTTGTAGTAACCTATAAAAGTTGTAGTGTAGATATAAGAACACTTAAGTAATGGACCTTAGGAATTCATGGATACTTGTAGCACACCCTATGTCATCTAGAGTAGTATTAAAGTTAACTGCACATGATCATCACTCGTTCAATAGTACTCATTCACCAGACTTTTGTTTGACCCACTCTTTTCCTTCTTTTTCCCTACCATAGGTGGACAGGGCAGTAGATGATTGGCCCATTCTTGATACTTGAAAGGTTGAGCTTATTTTCGGAGACTATTTTTTTTTATCATATTTGCTCTCCATATATTTATGATATCTTATCAGTACATTTTTAGTGATATTTTCTATGAACTCTATATTGGACTACGTACTGATTTTCTAAGAGTATGATTTGGATATTTTCTAATGTGGACATTTTCCGATGTTATATATTTTATTTCTTTCGTTGTGGGTTCTGAAAGTCTAGTATATCTTAGATTATATCTATTTATATTAGTCTCTGTAATGTTATAAAAACCTTGACGATCTGTATTTTTCGACACAACATGAGTGCGAAAGTCATCCTAGGCTTTGGGTTGGTGTGTCGGGAGGTGCGAGTTGTAACAATCAGAGCATAGGTTCAAGGTTCTTTAGGGATTAAGACCGTATTGGGAGAACATATTTGAAGATTTTTTGAAAATAAATGGTTTTCAAAAAGGATTTTCAAAATAGTCTCCAAAAGTTTTCAAAATGGACTTCTTAAGAGTGTGTGTGTATATATAATTATTGATAAAATATTTCAAAAAGAATTTTTCAAAAAATTTCTTACATCAAGATCTCTCTTGTTCGTGCAAATGCTAATTCTCATTCGTGCTTATGTTATCTCTAATCTCTTAATCGTATTTATGCTATATGTGGAAGTTGTTAATACAATTCTTAACATTCAAAGATAAAAGATGACTGATGCTGCAAGTTCAGGCTCCAGCGGTGCAGCCGAGATCTTAGGTGTGAATATCTAAATATTGTTCCGCTAGTATCTTTTGGTTAAAGGATATGCTGAGCTAAATATAACTAGAGAGCCCATGGAGAGAGAGAGAGAGACAAGCGTGGTCCCTTCCTGCCTACCTACTGTTCTAGACTTTGCTAAGCTATGCAAAGATTTTTTTTAGTCCTGGAGGGAAGCCGTACGTAGGGATAGAGTCATAAATGGATTCTAGGATATGCATCTGCATTTGTGAGATGATCTATCGTTTGTTGGGTTTGACTGATGGGATGAGGTGGCAATTAAGAACATGGCAGTTGCAGGAAGAGGCATTGAGTTGGAGGGAGGTTGTTGAGTCTGAGATCGATGAAGGAGATATTTCTTGGGAGGAATTCCATAGGATATTTGGGATGAAGTTCCTGTCTAAGGCTGAGGATGGTATTCAGCTAGAGAAGTTTATCCATTTGAAGCAAGGAAATCTGTCTGTGAAAGAATACATCAATTAGTTTAATGAACAAGTTAGAATTGGGATGGGACTGATTGATACCCTACATAAGAAGGCTATAATGTTTTCTAAAGGGCTGAATCAATGTCCAGGATTTAGCTTTAATTCACATTCCTATGGGTGATACGTATTAGGGTCTAGTAGAGATGCCTTGCTAAACACCATCTCCACGGAGGGAGCTAAGGAAGAAGAACCTAAGAAGGCTGTAGAGAAGGGGCAGTAGAAAAATCAAAAGAACAAGGATGTGCACTGTATGAAGTCTGGTAGGAGAGGTCATTTCTTAAGGAATGCAGGACAGATCTTTTTATAGTCAAGTGGTATAACTGCGATCAGTTTGGACAAGTGAAGCGAGCTTGCATAGCACTACTGAGCGCTTCTACTTAGTCTTCCAGTCAGGTGGTTCTGGCTTATGCACTGGAGATAGTCCCTAGCTCAAATGCACAGCCAGTGGCAACCCACGAAAGAAAGTGGTGGTTAAAGGTGTGTCGACTCTTTTTGGTTTATCTATTTGTGATTTATTTGATATTGGGGCTCACATTCTTTTATTTCTAGTAGACTTGTTGAGGACTTGTAGTTACACACTAGTATGGTCACAGACCCTGTTGTGTCAAACCCCGTAGGAGGGTCGGCCTATTTATCTATGGTATGTAGAGGTTGAAGTCGCCTATTTTAAGGGTCGAGTTTGATTGTGATGCCTTTATATTGGGATTCTCTAGGTATGGGTTGATACTAGGCATGGATTGGATGACTATGTATGAGGCTATTTTAGACTATAATAGGAAGGTCGTTAGATTGAGCATGTGTAGTGGACATAGCTTGAAGGTTTATTGCAATCCCAGAGGATCTATTCTGTTGGGCTATTTATATTCTTTGGACCTATGACATAATGAGCTAGACATGGTGCCCGTAGTTAGAGATTTTCCAAACTTTTTCCTAAGGTTACCGGTCTTCTGCTCTAGAGGGAGATCGAGTTTAGAATCTATCTTGTTGAGAATGTTAAGCCAGTCGCATTACCACTAAGGCATATGGCCATAAAAGAAAGGAGTGAGTTGACCAAGCAGGTTAATGAGTTGTTGGAGAAGAGTTTTACCAGGAGGAGTATTTCTGAGTGAGGAGTACCATTCATCTTTGCCACCAAGGCGAATGGTTCTCTTAGACTCTGCGTTGATTATAGAAAGTTGAATAAACTGACAAAGAAGAATCATTATCCACTATCCTGCATAGATGATCTTTTTGATCAGCTAGTTGGAGCTAAGGTTTTCTCATAGCTTGACTTGGCTACCGGATTACATCGGTTGCATGTAGCCGAGGATAGAATCCAAAAGATGACATTCCATACACCCGATGGACTTTATGAGTGGTTAGTCATGCCCTTTGGACTGACCAATGCACCCGCCTACTTTGTTGATTTGATGAGACAAGTATTTAGGAGTTTGCTAAACAAATTCGTCGTGGTGTATGTGGATGATATCCTAGTTTATTCGAGGAGTTAGGAGGAGCATGCATTACATTTAGGAGAAGTGTTCAGTACACTCCGAGCACATAAGCTAAAGGCGAAGTTTTCAATGTGCCACTTTTGGAGAAAGGAGATACGATTTTTGGGACACATCGTCTCTGGTGGCTTAGCAGTTGATCCTAGTAAGGTGGCGGTAGTTCAAGATTGGCGTGTCCCAAGGAATGCCACAGAGGTGTGAAGTTTCCTTATTTTTGGTGGGCTATTATTGGAAGTTCATTTAGGACTTTGCGAAAATATATGCCTTTTTGACCCGTCATACGAAGAAGAATCTAGTTTTCTCATGGAATGCAAAATGTGAAGATTCTTTTATCAAGTGGAATGAGGCATTGACTAGTGCACCGGTTTTGGTATTACCGAATGGGACAAAGCTATTTATAGTTTATGTCGATGCTTGTGGTATGGGGTTAGGCATGGCCTTGATGTAAGAAGGAAGAGTGGCAATTTATGTGAGTCGATGGCTGAAGACCCACGAGAGAAACTACCATACCCACGATCTTGAGTTGGAAGCCATTGTCTTTATGCTCAAGTGATAGAGGCATTACCTTTCAGGAGAGCAGTTTGAGCTATATACAGATCACAAGTCGTTGAAGTACTTGTTATCCCAAAAGGACTTGAATTTAAGGCAGCAAAGGTGGATGGAGTTCTTGGCATCGTATGAATTTGACATCTTACATTACCCCTGGCAAGGGTAATGTAGTGGTCGATGCTTTGAGAAGATAGCGTGCGGTATTGAGTCTATTGTTCTTGGAGTGGAGGTATTTGGAGTACATTTCTACTTTTGATTTCCTACCATCATCATATATTACTCTAGGATTACGAGTAGCTTTAAATGTGCAGCCTACATTGGTGGAGCGTATTGGGTATAGGCAAAACGATGATAAGGAGCTAGTAGATATTATTAAGAGGATTGGTAGGGGAGAGTCATCGAGCCATTTGAGGTGTTATGCCATTGACTGAGAGGACGGTTCCGGAGGGATGGTGGACAATATGTTCCACATAGTACGGATTTGGTAGATGTAGTACTAGCAAAGTCCCATCGTTCTAGGATGACCATTCATCCCGCTGGTGACAAGATGTATCGCAACATGAAGAGAGTCTTCTATTGGTCCGGTATGAAGAAGTGAGTAGCGAAGTATGTAGCTAAATGTATGACTTGAACAGAGAGTAAAGGTGGAGTAGAAGAAGCCGAGTGGGTTGTTGTAGCCATTAGATATTCTTTAATGGAAGTGGAAGAGCGTTTCTATGAAGATCGTGGATGATTTATCGAGGAATCAGAGAGGGACTGAGAGCATTTGGGTCATAATTGATCAGTTGACCAAGTGCACTCAATTCATACCAGTGGGGAGTACGAGGATGGCGACATCATTGGCGGCTCTATACGTGAGAGAGGTTGTTAAGTTACACGGAGTTCCTGCTAGCATAGTAAGCGACCAAGATTTTTTTTTCACTAGTGAGTTCTGGAGGAATCTGTAGGAGGTATTTAGGACTAAGTTGAGCTTGAGTACCACATATCATCTGCAGATCGACAGACAAACGGAGATAGTAAATCGGGGTTTGGTGGATTTTGTACAGATGTGCATTATAGATTTTGGAGGTTCTTAGGAGTATCGCTTGCCATTAGTGGAGTTTACCTATAATAATAGTTATCAAGCTAGCATTGGGATGACACCATTCGAGGCATTATATGGTAGACCTTGTAGATCACTGTCGTGTTGTTGGGACATTACAGACAGGATTATTCTTAGGCCAGATATAGTAAGGGAGATATCAAAGAAATTGGACTTGATCCATAGAAGAATGAAGGCCGCTCAGGATAGGAAGAAATCTTATGCTGGTAGGAGACATACTTAGAGTTCGTAGTGGACGACATGGTATTTGTGAAGGTTTTTCCCCTTAGGCATGTTATGAGGTTTGGTAGGTCGGGAAAGCTAGCACCGATGCAAGGCCTTTCCCTATAGTCGCTAGAGTGGGGAAGTTGGCATATAGGGTAAAGCTTCTAGAGAAGTTAGCAGGGGTACGTGATGTTTTCCATATGTCACACTTGCAGAAGTTCTTGCACGATATAGCTACCATGGTTGAGCCGAGTCAACTAGAGGAGGTAGAGGTTGAGGGGAGTCAATTGTACATCGAGCACTCACTCGTATTCTTGAGCATGGCACAAAGCGACTCGGCAACAAAGAGATCAGGCTTGTTAAACTCCAATGGGGAAACGATCCAACAGAGAGTACATGGAAGCTCGAGGGGAAGATCTGCACAACCCACCCACAACTCTTTGCTGGTACGTTTCCAATTTAATTCTCATAAGTATAGATTACTTAAGTGTAGGACTAAGTTGTTATACCTTTTAGGTAGAGACCATTAGATGGTAGGAGTGGTTGCAAACGTGTCAGTAGGATAGGTTATGGATGATGGCTGCTACTGGATGCATTTAGATGTATTATTTAAGTTGTTCTCTTTTGCATGTTTAGGATATAATATCCTCTAGGTATACACACACTCATACTTGATAGCATGTTGTCTCTTGATTTTTTTTTGTGCTAGTGGATGTTCTGCATATGGATGTTGCAAATGATTTGTATGGTTGCGCACACACATATAGAATTGCAAGTATATTTACTTAGGATGTCGCATACATTTGGATGCAAAGCATGAGCATTTGCATGACAAAAGGTCGACTGGATCAGTAGACCGCCTACTTTTTTGTATTAGAACAGGTTCACATGCAATTTATATTGCATATATTGAGCATAATGCATTATAAAATTTCTAAGGACAATGATTGCTCGTGGATGATGGATGAGTAGATGGTTGTAGTTATTGGTTACTTGTGTATCAATTACATTTCCCCATCCTTTAAGATTTCGGGGACAAAATCATTTTAAGGAGGGAGAATGTAACACCTTGAAAATTTAACAGAAATTAATTCAGAAAATTATATTAAATAAAACAAGGGTTAAAAATAAAATTTTCAAAGATGTCAGAATTTAGCTACAAAACAAGCACCATTGCATTCGTAGCGATTTTTTGGGCGATTTTCATATATAACACTTCGAAATTGGAGTTAATACGGAGAAGTTACATGCATTGGAAGAATTCGAAATAGAATAAGAAACTAAAAATAAGAATTCATAATTTTACACAGTGACCGGTTGACCTTAGATGAGCGACGGTCGACCAGTAGCAGTCGACTCAAAGAGGGAAGCGATCGACCGTAGGGAACGTAAATTCGAGGGTAATTAGCTGCTTCGGGACATGTTTGAACAGTTCTGATCATTACTTCGTCACCAAGCATTTGATGAACCAATGTGATCACTAGACATATTTTCCGACCTAAATCTAATGGCCTAAACAAATTAATAAACCCTATAAATTCAAGCCTAATCTAACCCTAATTCTCACATAGTTGTTTACTTTAACCTAATTCTGCCAAAATTTTCCCTCTTCCCTCGCTCTAAAAATTTCTTAAAAATCAAATAAAAGCAACCTAGCAGAACACAAGCATTGGTATCATGGCAAAGAAAATGGTGCTAGTGAATAGAGGGGCGATTCTCGAGCAATAGCTTAGACTTTAGGCGAGCGAGAGCAATTTGAATTAGGTGATTATTTACAGTTAAAATTGATCTATTCTCTATAATATAGGATGATGTTTTAAATACTAAATTAAAACTTGTAACCTAAATAGAAATAGAAATTACTGTAACTACTAAACCTAATTTGATGCTAGCACACCTCTCTTGTAATTAAATTACAAACCCTAAATTGATAAACCCTAAATCGGTAAACACTAAATTGAATTGCAAATTAAAACATGGAGTAATCATCTAGTAATCAGCGTTTACTGATAATCAGATTAAACAATAATAATATCGACAGTTAAGAAAATTCCAAAACCCTAAATTTTATATGTGAACGATCGACCCTGGAACCTTAGTGGTCGACTGGTAGTAGTCGACCTGTTAGGTATAACGATCGACAGCTCGAGATGAAAAATGTCGTATTTGAACCTCGGCCTAAGGCCCAGGCTAGTAATAAAAATTATATAAATTAGATGAAAATTATATAAATGATAGTTTCTTATTTGAGCCTCTTAGGGGCTAAATGTGTATGTTAGAAATAGTAGGGAAGCTAGTTCCCTATCAGAGGATGCGAGGTCGTTGCGGTGTTGGGTAAACATTGCTTACCCAACTTGGGGGTCAACTATCTGACAAAGGGCGATTCTTATCGCAAATGACACTCACAGGAGGTTTCACGGTGGACATGCAGCGCAGATGAGGATGCCTGATAAAGTGTGGTCCGGCATAACAGGAATCCTAGCATGAACAATTTATGACGCGACGCGATACAGTTTTGATGGAGGATCCCGACCATGCAATAAGAGGTCAACATTATGATCGAGAGGTGGATTCAAATGTGGACAATGTGACACTTCGACGACCCCATATGGGTGTTCCCTCTCGATGCGTAGTTAGGATTACGCATAGTAGTTAGGGGGAAAATGTTTCCCCAGTAGCTCAGGAGTAGTGTTTCCTTATTGTGTAGCTCTTGGACCAGTGGCCGATCGTTAGTTATGAGGTTCAATACGTAGTTCGATCCTTGTAGTAACCTATACAAGTTGTAATGTGGATATAAGAACTCTTAAGTAATGGACCTTAGGAATCCACAAACACTTGTAGCACACCCTATGTCATCTAGAGTAGTATTAAAGTTAGCTGACATGATCATCACATATTCAATTGTACTCATTCACTAGACTTTTGTTTGACCTACTCTTTTCCTTCTTTTTCCCCACTACAAGTGGACAGTGTGAGTCTGCGGAATAGGTATCTTAAGGCTAAATTAACACTAGAAGGGGGTGAATACTGTTTAATTGATTATATGAATATTTTTGAAATTCTTTAAGATTTTACTTGGAACCATGTAATAAACAATCATAGAATCAAAGTATAGATAAAAGTAAATGCAGTAAAAGTAAAAAGGAAAGAACACACTAAGATTTTATACTAGTTTGGAGTTACCCTACATCCAGTCCAGCGCAATTCCTTATACGGATTTCTTTTAAACTAGTAAATGCAAATACAATCTCGATTTCAAGGCTATGAGACACACCCTCCAGGATCCCGACCTCTGGGTAGAGTCACTTAATTTCCGGACTACAAGCACACCCACTAGATTAAAGGGCTACTAAGCACACCCAATTGATTTTACAGGCTACAATCATACCTACTTGGATTTCAGGGATTCCAAGCACACCACAAAGTATAAGACTATAATTTGATAGAGTTTACAAACTCAGATATTCAATCTTGATTACAATTGATCCTATAACTCTTGAATAGCACTTTGATCTTGGTTTAAGTGAGAGAGATGAGAGAAATCAGAGCATAGATGAAAGAGAATCAAATTAGTAATGATTGAATTTGATTTTGGTTGAGTTTCGGCACAGTTTTGGTCAAAATTTGTATAGAAATCAAGAGAGTGAAAAGAGGAGAGAAGAATAAGAAAGTAGTTATTAAAAATTCATTTGGAAGTCTGGTATATATAGGAAAACAATGGTCATGTCCATTTGCGAAGAGATATGAAAAAAGACACTTCCATTCAAATTTGAATTTTGAATTTTACGGCCACTATGTCGACATACATGGATAGGATATGTCGACATATCCCTTTTTATTTTGAAAAAAACTTTAAAAATATTATTTTGAAAATCCATCGCTTTGTAAAAATGCTAAAATGATATCTTTATAAGTAAGAGATTGAAAATCATTTTGGGAAATATTTTGAAAGTATTATTTTAAAAACAGGACATTTGAAAACAATTTTTAAAAAATCAGAGAATGTGAGAGAGATCAGGAAAGTGCTATCAAGGTTTTAACATAAATTTTATGACTCTTTAACTTATCTGAAATATCTTGAAATCTTGAACTCTTCATTGCTCATGAGTCTTCATTCTTGAACTCTTAAAACTTTATATCAACATCTCGAATCTACTCTTGATACTGTACAGTCTTCTTAATCAATACCCGTCTAATATTCTACACTATATACAATATATGACTTGATAAAACATTAGTATCTATATTTTATATAATGTCTATAGTTGTTGTCATCAAAACCAAAATCTAAGGTACTAACAATCTCCCTCTTTTTTATGATGATAACTCTGTATATAAAATATAATATAACTCTTGAGTTATAAAACTCCCCCTTAATCTATGCCTAGATTTTATATATTTCTCCCCCTTTGTTATCAACAAAAAATTAAACTAACTATAACTCCACCTAACTAAGATACTTATAGTAATAATGATAAGAATGATATATAAGAAATGATGAGTGATAACACAAATCATTAATAGTAACCATACCAAACTATATATTCATTCAATATCACATTACAAAGTAATCACAATCCAGTCAAATCTTAAACTATACATATAAGTTCGAAGTAAACTTGTCAAATCAAATCAAATGTACATACCATACATTCAAAGTAATCAAAGCAAATCAAATATTATCTAACGTGAATTTCTAATGAATGGGGATTTTTGAATGACACAGTGAGGATAATGAAGGCAATAGTTCCCTTTTTGTTCAACGAGGTTTCCATCTCGATCGAAACATACTTCTCCGGCACATCAAACTTCATCATCTTCCTCCATATGTTCTTCCTTTTCTTCTTTTTCTTCTTCTTCTTCTTCTTCTTCTTCTTATTCTTCTTCGTCATCACTATCTTGAATGGGGTTTTGAATAGCCAAATTTGCAGAACCATCTTCAATAACTATTGGATTTGTCGAATTATTCAGTAGATATTTTTGCAAATTGCAAAGAATTCTGCTTTGCTTCTTTGTTCTTTGGTCATACGAAGTTGCACCACTTGAATTTCAATAAGCATTTTTAAAATATTCTTCATTTGACCCTCCATTTTAGTATTTGGGCCATAGTAGTGTTTTGGAATGGGCCTTAGGTAGGAGAAGGGAAGGAAAACGATGAATTTTCTTCTCTAGAACATTTAGAATTAAAGGAGGCCATGGTTTATTGTTTCAGAAGTTTAAAACAGAGTGAACAAAGAAAAGTGAAGAGGAAATTCGAAATTTGGTTATTATATAACCACCCATTTGAATTTTAGAGGGAAATTTAAAAATCAAAAATTACCATTTTATGTCGACATATAAGGTTAGGGTATGTTGACATACATAGTATTACTCTGATTATTTTGATTTTCTTTATATTTTTGTAATTTTTACTTCATTGTTTTTATATTTCCGACAGAGAACAAATTCCTAACTCTCTTCTTAACTTAGTAAAAGGTATTTGATTCAATGGTTTCATTAATATACCATCTATTTGATTTCCTATGTTTTAAATTCAAGTGATATTATTTCTTTGTATACATTATCTCTTAGAAAATTATACTTAAATCGATATGTTTAGTTCTAGTATAATGAGTTGAATTTTTAGATAGATTGATCGCACTTGCATTATCATAGTATATTGGTGATTTAGTAAAATTTAAACCAAAATCTTTTAAAGTTTGTTGCATATTGTTGATCCAAAAAATGGACCAACACCCTATTTTGAGTTTGAAAGCACCAACCCTGTCCTGGCAGAGAAATATCACAGATCACAGATTAAAGGAAAGAACAGTAAAAGAAAGTAGACAGAGAATTTTTATAGTGGTTCGGCTATTAGTGAAGCCTACGTCCACTTTATAGTTTTTCATAGACTGATTGATGTTACAAGAGATGTTTGATTACAAGGCTTTGATTATTTCCTAGCTAGATTTAATCTCCAAAATTGGAATCCACTAGAGAATAATAGTGTATGCCTTTGGAGATTGTTATGAGGGAGGTAGATAGTGAAGAATAATTCCAGTAGAACTTCAACAACCAGTCCGGAGAAGATCCTCTTTATGTTGCAGGTAGGTTGGTATTTATATGGGTCGAAGAGCTTCTGGCCCAGGTCACTCCATTGTCAGCTCGCAGGTAGGTAACAAACAACCCTAGGAAAGTTTGGCATGCAAAACAAGGCAAAGCCATGGGTCGCTGGCGACCAGTGGCCTATGGGCTCGTTTTGCGAGCCAAGTTCTTGACCTCCTTAGTATTCCTTAATTATATTGTTTGAAGGCTAGAGGAGAAGCATGGGTCACTGATGATCCAATCACTTAGGATTTTTCTGGAGTCTGAAATTGGAGATGTTTCCATAGCCTTTTATCGTAGTTGTTATGTTTCGATGGCAATTCACTAGCTGTTTACATTCAGCCGCTGTTTGGAATAAAAGAATGCTGATCTCTCGGCTTCGTTGATCCCAGTTATTATCTGTTTTCTCGGCCATATAGCTTGGACCTTGTTGATCCCTTGTCTTAGCTTTTCCGGTCAAGTCCTAAACCATCATGTCTACACCAGGTTTTATGTTTTTTATTGGTTTCTGCTTGGTTAAAAACCCAAGATAACATTTGCCCCCCAGAGTACGTCTTAGTTTTAAACAAGGCATGCTCTGGAAGTTATCACTCTCAATATCCATCCGTCGATCTCCAAGTGATTGCATTAGAGCTTTACGAATACGTTAACCCAATGTTGTTGGTCGTCTTTCTTTGGTTCTGACTGCTACTACTTGTCACAACATATCACATTTCTGCTCGTATCTTCTCGGCATGCCTCGAAATGATGAACAGTCATAGGAGACCGAGTTCGAGAAGAATAGGTGAAGTTTCTTTTCCTCTTTCTCGCTATATATTTTCATTATTTTTTTAGGGTCGTAGCGATCCATGTGAGATGGGTCGCTAGCTACCTGATTTCTTTGTAAAATTGGGGTCGGATCACTGGCGATCCATGATGGGTCGCCCCCGACCCTAGTACTTAGAAAAAAAATTTGCTTCCTCTTGCTCGCTTATATACATTGCTAGAGCCGACCTAACCACATTCGACTCGAATTAGTAGAACCTTCAAGCGATCTAATTTTCGAGCAATTCATCTCCAAGCAATTCAGCATTCTTCTTGCGCGTTGATCCATCAGTCCTTAGGGATACCTCCCATCATGATTCCTAATCGTGATTCCTTCCATTGCAATTCCAGTTCGTGATTCATGAACCCTAGCTCGAATTTCCAGCTCGCTACCCACTTGAGTCGCCCCCGATTTTCTAGCTCGCCACCGATCCATTCAAAGCACATTTAATTCGATTCTTGATTCTTCCAGTTCCTTAGAAGTTAGTTTGAGGTGGGTTTTCTTAGTTGATTTGCTAATTACTGCGTTCGTGTAATGACTTTATGACTAGTGTCCATTTGCAACGTTGATTACGAGAAGTTCGAGTTGATTGCGGTTTAATGGAGGAAGATAGTAAATCGAGTCTCGAGTTGTTTCCCAGAATGACATTTAGGCTTCGGCCCAGTGCTTGGCGCATCTTACCGTCTTCGTCCATTAGACCAGAATTGACCTGTGTCCAGTTCCGCAGCCGTTACTGTACGTCACATCACCAGTCGATTATGTTGAGGTTACCATGCAAATTTGGCTTTGACTATTCAGCCATCTGTTGAATTTTCAGTGTGACTTGTCGGTGGCCACATTAAGATGTTGTTATCAATTGATTGACTTCTGATAGCCGTTTTGATTTCGATTTGAATTTCAATTCTGGTATTGACGATGTAATCTATGCTCCGTAGTTTTCATAAGGGTTTAGGTCGGTATGTGGGTACATGACGTAGGTTTGGAGTTGTCCTCTATAGTTTTAATTTGACCTATAGTGAAGCTATGTTTTGTCTCGAATGATTGTACGCCGTTCTGGAGCGAAGTCTTGCTCTTGGTCTTTAACTTTTTCTTTTCGAGAATTTGGTTAAGTTCCCGTCGATGCTTTTGAATTCCAATGTGACGATTTATTCCAAAATTGGTTAAGCATACACACACGTCAGACTCAAACCATTCAAAAAGGCAGATTGTTATGGGGTAAATAAGAAAAGAGAAAGAAATAAAACAATACAGAATCTCGCAGCGGAATGACAAAATATAGTAATCAAATAATAGTTCATGAAGCTGTCTACAAATAAATTTGATTATACTTATACAATACAGAATCAGAGTTATAGACAACAAGAATAAATAAATGCAACGAAACAACATGATGTAGTGGAATACATATCATAAATAATAATAGTACAAATCTTCGTCTTCGTCCTCCAGAAATAAGGTCTTCAACCCTGAAATGCTCAGGCTGACCCGAACAAATTGAAAAGACAAAACACTCGAGTCAGAACTAAAAGATCTTATGTAAGTTAAATCAACGGTAAATATGCATGTGACGGCGTCAGAGATGTTTATGGGGTTTGACATCTCCTATCCAGTGTCTAACGTGAGTGTAGTAACTTAAGATATGTTCGGGATTCACATCTCCTAAGGATCTGTTAAACTATCTACTATGTAGTACAATACGCTATTATAAGATGTCTACAGTAAAGTAAAAGTATTAAAATAGCGTTAAGGCGTTATCCATATCCCCCTTAACACATTTTATATATTCCCATAGTCTATACAGTACTGTACGCTCCTCCATAAACTGGAGGTTTACGCAGAGGGCACTCCATAGGTATGGAACAAAACAAATTCGTAGAAGGTGCTCTAGGGCATGTGAACATGGCACTGAGGCAATGCCAGGGTAGATATACCAATTGCGGATCTGGACTGGTGGTAACGCATAGCAGCTACTACCGCCCACCTCAGAACACACTCCCAAAATCAAAATCAAAGGGTGGCCACTAAATCAATCATAAAGTAATAGAATGGTATCGAAGAAATGTGTCCGATAGGAGGAATGACCTCACTTGGCCCGGCATGGCTCCTGTTTTAGTCACATCTAAGCTGACTCACGGGAGTCAGGGTCACGTCATACCTTATACAGAAATCGTTCGCCAAACCATCCTACTTCATTTCTGGAATCTCCACTACGTACATAGTTGTTAAAGTGGTTCTCGATATTGGCAGAGAGTACGACAATATCCAATCCCGATCTCTTTAACAACCAAACTCTTATTTCACACCGGATGGTTCCTTTACATTTCAAAAGTCAATTTACAATTGATATCAAAATATCATATTCTCAAACCATATCATTTTCAAACAATATTCACTTTCGAAAATCACATTCACTTTCAAAATCATATTTACTCAAATATGTCATTGCACAGAAAGGTATCAATTCCAAATTCCACTTAAGTTGTATCATCATCAATGATTTAAATATAAATACTTCAACTTTACACAATTTGAAATTTTAGAAAATAGTTTATATAGTCATAAATAGTTCAATAGTTTAAGATAGTTTAAATAAATTAAAATAGTTTAAATAGTAAAATAGTTTAAATATATTTAAATTTGATTTAGGTAGATTTAAATTGATTTAAATAGATTAAATATAGATTAAATAGATTTAATTAGATTTCAAAATGTTTAAATAGATTAATTATAGATTAAATAGAGTTAAATTATATTAAGTAGATTTTTAAACAGATTAAATAAATTTATATTAGATTAAATAGATTTAATTAGATTTTAAAATGTTTAAATAGATTAATTATAGATTAAATAGAGTTAAATTATGTTAAGTAGATTTTTAAACAGATTAAATAAATTTAAAATATATTAATAGATTTAAAATATATTAATAGATTTAAATTATATTAAATAGATTTAAAATAGATTAAATAAATTTAATTAGTTTAAAATAAGTAAAAGAGATTAAATTGTATTAAATAGGTTATAATAGTTAAAATAAATTAAAGTAGTTTAAATTGATAAAGTAGATTAAATTAGTTTAAAATAGATTTCAAAGTTATAACCAAACAAATTCAATAACTCGATTACGATAAATTCATTTATATTTGACACTTCAACTTTGAAATTTCAATTTAATCCTTTGAACAATTCATTAAATAAAGTCCCACTTTCAGCATTTACAGTTGGATTAACAAAAATAATTCAGTTTATAGAAACCAATTCTATTTCAAAATGCCAGTTAACTGAGTTCAAAATTTCGAAGATTCAAAATCATTTAATTTAACCAATCCGGTGTCCAGTATATAATTTTCTACCCTAGGGTGAAGTGATACGGATATTTATCATTTCAATCCGCAATTTAAAATTTTACGGTTATATATCATTTCAAACCGCAATCCCGAATTAAATAAAATCCATAAAATCGCTCGAGACTATCATTTCAACCCATAACGATTTTTTCCTAATCTATAGATCGTTCGGGTATGTATCATTTCAACCCATAACGATTTTTTCCTAATCTATAGATCGTTCGGGTATGTATCATTTCAACCCATAGGGAACTTGCAATATTATAACAATATAAAATACAACATCCAGTCATCCAATATCAACAATCAAACATTCATCACAATCATTATACAAATCAATCAATAAACATCAATAGATACTGATAATCAATAACAGGTATTAAATTGACAATTTAATTCAATATTAAATTAAACGATGATTAAATGCAATAAAAGTCAAATTTAACTAGAATGACAATTTAGACATACCAAACATAAATAATTAAATTCCAAATCACATCATAAATTTAATTTAACTACATAAGATAATTTAGTAATTATGAGTGGGTTAAAACACTCACCTTCGATTTTAAATCGAATTAAAATCCAAAATAGAGCCAAAAATTCAACGGTCTCATAATTCATCCAAGCAAGCATTAAAATGTCCGGAATTTCGATACGATCCCAATGGAGAAAACCATGCGTGAATTCGAGCTTGTATGCAAAAGTTATTAATGTTAGAAGATTGAAAATTTTCGACTTCGGGTCAGGAGCCAAATGACTCGGGAAGCTTCCCGCGTTGCTTCAAACAGCGGCCCCGTTATTGATCCTTGATCGATAACGGTTAAGTGTGGAAGAGATAATTTCAAAAGACTATATGGATTATTCTTCAAATGTAAGCAAGCTATCTACACTAGATTGTTTGTTCGCAGTATTCAGGATACTAGACTTTTCTCATGTAGATAACACACTACATCTGCCCCGGTCAATGCTCAAGACCCGATTGGTCAATATACTTGACTTCCCTTGCATTCTGGGCGTTGGTTATGCAAGGATATTATTTAAAGTAAAACATACCTAACAGGGTCGAATGCCATGTTTTGTCGTTGAAATCAATTTTTTGGTCATCCAATCCTTAGTCCGGTGGAGGTTCTTCCACTCCTCCATAAGTTGGGTCCTTCACAACCTAGGCTTCATTTATTATTCCTATCATATTAGGAGGACTGGTTGTAGTTAAATTATGAAGCACAGTTGCTCTTGTAGAGTTGTAGTTGAAGTTCAATCAAGCACAGTTTTAGCCTTCGGAAACTTGCACATGAGTTGTTCGATTGCGATTATCCTTCTCTTGCATTTTTCAGAATTCAACGCACACCAGCCTCTATCTCCGGGACTATTGGCTTAATTTCTCGATTATGAACATTTCTTTTTCTCTTTGTTGCACTTCTTGTGCTCATTTGCAGCATACTCGTTTACTGTAATTCTATACATGTAAGTAATACTTCTACGGTCATTTCAGCATATTCTATTTAATAGCTTTGTTTAGAGCTATGAAGTAGCCTGGTCTAGCTAATCCCTACTTATGCTCAATTAAGTTCGTTTCAACAAAGTGGTTGTGTAAATGCCTTAGTCCGTAGGGCTGATTACTTTGACTACCGCACCAACATGTTTTGGGAGACTAGGTCTCCTAAGCAATACATGTGATTACCAATTTAATTGACACGATAACTCCTATCTTCGAGAATTAGGGACTTTGTTGCTTGATCCCAAGATCTGAGTTTTGTAATGATGTCGGCTTGTATTAGAAAGATGTGTTTCTGGCATTGCTAGAGTAAATTCTTCTGAGTCTGATGTTGAGATCCTAATCATGTTTTGGTTTCTATCTTCGAAAACTCATAAACGGATGACTCAACTCTGTGGATTTTTCCTTGAGTTGTGAATCTTCAGATAGCATGAGATGCCAGAAGATAGGGCTAAAGATTCAATCAAACACTATGGTTTCTGAAAGCCGATGTATCGGTAGTATCATTTTGGGCTTTCTTCCTAGCATCACCAAACTTCGGTAATGGTATATTCCTGCAAGTTGGAACCAAATGATCTAGTTAGATCGTAAGTAGGTCATCGATCCTTCTCGTCATCGCCAGACTATGAGCGATGGTTGATTTCTGAATATTAAATCCTTAATTTCCTTTGTTGGTGATTTTGTTGCTAGCTCTGTTTTGTGATACAGAACCGTTATCTAACCAACCTCGCGGCTATTCGTGTTAGGGCTTTGAAACATTTCTTTCGATCAAGTATCTATGCTTCTATCCCTTCTTGAGGGACTAGCTATTTTGAATGCTTGTATTCGGGCGATTGTGAGAGATGGAAATTTGTGGGGTGAATTGCTCAATTGCCCCCAGTCTGGCTCTCAATCGCATTCTGGAATTGAGAAAGTTGGGGGATTTTATTTTCGACCTTCAATGACTGCTCCCGCTTGTCCTTAGCCATGCATGCTCTTCTTGGTTGCTGACGTTGTCATGGAAGTTTTGTTCATATGTCAACTCCTGTATTTGAGAATTGATAACCTAGCTGCTTGGTTCCAAGCAACATTTCCTCAAGGCTGTCTATCTTTCGGCTGTGTCTAAATTCTTTCTAAGTTGAATTTAGGAAATTCCGCTGTGCACTAGCTTTCATCCCTAGAAATTAGCATACGGGCAATTCAATCCTGGGATTTCCTTTCGACGCTGCTTTATTCTTATGCAGTGGCTGATTCCTATGATGAAAGGTCGACCACCCGGCTGACCCACAAAAGGATATGTCTTCCGGTCATTTCTTCTGTCTCCGGAAGCTAGTGCATTGATGGTTCACTGCGATGAGTGTTTCTCATCAGCCATGTAGATTTAAGTTTTACTGGCATTGCCGGGGCAATACTGGTACTTAGTGAGTAGAATGTTTCCCAGAGTTGCCGGGGCAACACTGGTACTTATGAAATGGAAAGTTTGCTAGCACCGCCGGGGCAACATTGTACTTAGGAAATAGAAAATTTTCCCGGCGTTGCCAGGGAAACACTAGTGCTTAAAAGATAAAAGAAGGTCTTGGCGTTGGTGAGGCAACACCGACACCCAGAAGGTTGGGATCGATTGTCCCGTCGATTCGGCAGTGCTCTTAATCTAGTTGGGTACTAGTTTCGGCCTTCAAAAACTAGCACTTCGATGGTTGGATATTAGAAGTATTTTCTTAGTGCTGCCTGTCTTCGGGCAGTGTTAAAGTCACGTTGGTGAGGGTTGAATCATTCATCCGATCTTGTAGAGTTGAGTAGATTCCTTCTAACCCAATGTGGTTGCTTTCTTAGCGTTGCTCAACTCTGGGGTACGCCATTTTTTGAAAGGATGAGAGTCTCAGGCGTCTCCGTTACTTCGCTTCAAGTGCTCCTTTTGGTGGTACATGGTCATTATTTACCCAATTCCATTGTTACTCTTGTTTAGGATCAAATTTCCTTCGGTTGATTTTTGTTGTGAACTGACTTCCATTTGTGGAACAAGTTATTCTCAAATGCTAAATTCCGAGCACTTATCTGTGCAGTTAATGCCCCGCTATTACCCCGCTATAACCCCGCTATATCTCATAGCGGGTTTCTGCCGCTACGATTTTTCCATATAGCCCCACAATATAGCCTTTCCGCTTTAATCCCCGCTATTTCCGCTATATCCCGTTATTTCCGCTATATTCCGCTATTCCCGCTATATCTTCTTTAATAAAATGAATTGAAAAATTCAATTTATACATTATAAAAATTATGAAACTAATTTATTTGATTTAATTTTTAATATATTTTCAGAAATGAAAATACTCTAATATTCTACTAAATTCAATTATGTTATATAACAGTTTTACGTTTATTTAAAGTATATTCGCACATGTTTTTATTTAAAAGTTATTTATGTATCAGTTACAATTCAATTGAATGATAATTTTTCATTTAATTACCATTTATATATTCATAAAAACATTAAGTACGAGTTTTATATGCTATTTTAAAGCCATCCGCTATATCCCGCTATATCCTCGTTGTATCCCCGCTATGACTTTTTGCACCTCCACCGCTTTGAATCTGCCGAGCGCTTTAACTGCACAGGCACTTATAGATGATTAGATGATGTGGGTGAGTTGTTACGTTGCCCCCAGTACGCTTGCACTCTTCCCCTCGTAATTATGGATCGAAGGAGTTTGGTAATGTTTGTCTTGAGTCTATGACAATTAACTTCGCTTGTTCCATGCCATATATGCTTTGCAAGGGCATTTACATTATTGCGGATATCCGCCTTATCTATTGGTTCCAACCTTCGAGAATCAATGGTTTAGCTGCTCGATTTTAAGCGTTCTCTCCTCGTCGTTGTCTGTCTTCGGATAACAGCTGGTTTTCTGCAAGTTAGGGTTTGAGACCTCAGTCGAGTACCTGCTTCTATCTTTGGAAGCTAGTGCATTGATGATTTAATCATAGAAATGCTTTCCGTCGTACATCTATCTTTGTACGACGGTAAGTTCCTCCTTTTATTGCAAGTTGGAGTGATCTTTTATCCTGAGCAAGTGTTAATGTGTTATATGCCCCTCGGTCCATAGGGCTGATTATTCTGAACAACTGATGTGAGACTTGATGTTTTGGGCGGCTACCTAGATGCCATTGGTCAAAGGTACACCGCAGCTCCTATCTTTGGGAACTCATGACTCGACTGTCTTGAATTTTGACATTTTGTACATTAACTTTGGTCAAATATCAGAATTCTTTGCCGACTACTTGGTTTGTGAGCTTTGTAGCACTACCGAAGCAATGCCAGTTCTTTCGAGTAGTGGGAGTTGGTCCCTGTTAATCGAAGTGCGCCGCTTTCGAGGGTGCGTGGCTTATGAAATGCACGAGTTTTGAGAGTGCACGGCTCATGGGATCGATATGACCTGTCGATCCAGGATGGTTTGGAACTTCTTAACGCTGCCACAAGGAGTTTGTTGATATTACCGGCAGTGACACCACTCCTGAAATAAGGCAAAAACTGTAAACAAAGGGTGGAAAGGGTTAGCGGTGGAAGGAAGCGCTGAGGAGCTTGTGTGGAGACCGATCTGAATTTTTTTCTTTTTGAGTCATTTTGTTCAAGTGCAGAGTCTGTACTTAGTGTTTTTATCGTGGAGTATGTATTTTCTTTTTGTTGGCTGATGTTGTGTGGGTGTGGCCCCCACGTTTTGACTTTATATAAAAGAAAATTATAAGCAATACATTGAAATTTTGACTGTATTGTTATTTTTCTGTTCATGTGTGTTGTATGCACTTGTGTTTGTTTTGTTTTTAGTTCTGTGACTATGGCCAAACTCCCTCATTCAAAGTAACTAAACTTAGAGATTGACAACACTTAGAGAATTTTTGCTTATAAATTCACAAAACTTTTAAAAAAATTCTAAAACTTAGAAATTTTTTTTGTTTGGAAGTTGATAAAACTTTGAGATAGAACTTGCGAACTTGTGATTGTTTGGAGTGACAGAACCTGTGAACTTATTGTATTTGTTTGGTTCTGTCTTAGTACAGGTGTATGCCGCCCTAGTTCATAGGGCTGTTGACTTCAAACCATGTTCAAGTTGCCGATAACTTATGATTTAACTAATATTATTTAAAATTTTGGCTAAGTTACAACTTGATTCTACTTTTTTCGGAGATATTGCAATTTTAGCATGCAATTTCATTTTTTGGTGACATTCAGGTGAATATGCAATTTGCGCATGGGTATGTGTTGTCGATCATTGAGTGCCCTCCTTCTAGCGCCAATTTTGTCCAGGTAGAACTCATTAATCCTGACTATATGTATGCAGTTTCTCATGCTCCTTGGCGTTGCCTATCTTCGGACAATGTGAGGAGTCAGAATTTTGGTGCACGGCTTTGTTTTTTCTCGGTGTTGCCTATCTTCAGGCAACACGGGGAGTTGTCATTTCAGTGCTCCTTGGAGTTGCCTATCTTCGAGCAACACGAGGAGTTGTTATTTTGATGCTCCTCGGTGTTGCCTGTCTTCGGGAAACATGAGGAGTTTTGATTTTCCTTAGTGTTGCCTATCTTCGGGCAACACGAGGAGTTGTGATTTTAGGGCTCCTTGATGCTGCTTATCTTCGGGCAACACAAGGAGTTTTAATTTTGGTGCTCCTCGGTGTTGCCTATCTTTGGGCAACACGAGGAGTTTTTGATTTTGATGCTCCTAGATATTGCCTATCTTCGGGAAACATGAGGAGTTTTGATTTTCCTTGGTGTTGCCTATCTTCGGGCAACACGAGGAGTTGCGATTTTGGGGCTCCTCGATGTTGCCTATCTTCAGGCAACACGAGGAGTTTTAGTTTTGGTGCTCCTTGGTGTTGCCTATCTTCGGGCAACACGAGGAGTTTTGATTTTGGGGCTCCTCGATGTTGCCTATCTTTGGGCAACACGACGAGTTTTAGTTTTGGTGCTCCTCGGTGTTTCCTATCTTCAAGCAACAAGAGGAGTTTTGATTTTGGGGCTCCTCGATGTCGCCTATCTTCGAGAAACACGAGGAGTTTTGATTTTCCTTGATGTTTCCTATCTTCGGGCAACACGAGAAGTTGCAATTTTGGGGCCCCTCGATGTTGCCTATCTTCGGGCAACATGAGGAGTTTTAGTTTTGGTGCTCCTCGGTGTTTCCTATCTTCGGGAAACACGAGGAGTTTTGATTTTAGGGCTCCTTGATGTTGCCTATCCTTGGGCAACACGAGGAGTTTTGATTTTCCTTGGTGTTGCCTATCTTCGGGCAACACGAGGAGTTGCATTTTTTGGGCTCCATGATGTTGCCTATTTTCGAGCAACATGAGGAGTTTTAGATTTGGTGCTCCTCGGTGTTGCCTATCTTCGGGCAACACGAGGAGTTTTGATTTTGGTGCTCCTCGATGTTGCCTATCTTCGGGCAACACGAGGAATTGTTATTTTGGTGCTCCTCAGTGTTGCCTATCTTCGGGCAACACGAGGAGTTGTTATTTTGGCGCTCCTCGGTGTTGCTTATCTTCGGGCAACATGAGGATTTGTTATTTTGGTGCCCCTCGGTGTTGCCTATCTTCGGGCAACACGAGGAGTTGTTATTTTGGCATGCGGCTTATGAAATGAGCGACTTTTCATGTTCCTTGGTATTGCCTATCTTCGGGCAATGTGAAGAGCGTATGCTTTGGAAGTTAGTGCGCGGCTTACGAAATGCGCGGCTTTTAGCACCCGTCAGTGTTGCCTATCTTCGGGCAACGCAAGGAGTGTTAGTTTTAGCCCTCTCTGTCACGACCCTGAAATTTAAATTTATTTAAATTAATAATTAAATGAATTTTTGAGTTAAATTTAGTAATTAAATAAATTTTTGGATAAAAATTTGTTAATTTAATTAGAAAATTGGAGCGAGTTTCCCCGGATCCAAATTAAAATTTGTTAAATCATTTAATTTTAAATATTGTATATATAGGTGATTTGAATCTTTGATAAATGGTTTAATAAATAATATTAAGTTAAAATAGAAGTAAATGTTTGAAATAGAATAAATTAGAAATTCAATTATATTGTAAAGTAATAAAATAACAAATAAGTGTAAATATAAATACGAAGCAAAAATATAAACATATTTCATTCGAATATAATATGTAAAACAACATTTAAAATAGAAACTTATTTACATTAACAAGTAAAAGAAAAGAAAACAAGCAAGAAAACAAAGCTGCAGCCAAGACAAAGAGATGAAAGGCAAGTAGAATAATGCCTGTAAAATAAAAATGTAAGCAAGCATAAACAAAGATAAAAGGACCATTTCATTTAATGCAAGATCAACTTCAGCCCCCATATACGAAAAAGTCTCTGGGCATAATAAAAGAAATATTGTACCTGTAATGTACAAATAATAATATACCCTATAAGCTTTCTTTTATATATAGCAAGCTCTTCATCTTATTCCTTTTCATTCATCAAAAATAAGCAAAGCCAGAAAAGAAAAACAGAAACAAGATATCAAAGCAAAGATTCAACTGAGAAGAAAATTTAAACTTCAATCAGATCAAATTCAAAAAGCAAAAATAGTTTGGGAGCAAGGCATACAACAGATAGTAAAATCAAATTTAGAAATCAAATTTGCAGATTCAAAACAAAGAGCTGTTCTCTGTTTTTTCCCCTGTACAACTTCAAGGTGAGCAAACTTTTAATTTAAACCTTTAATCTATTTATATGTGTTGATTGTGAGTAAACTTGTTTTGTTTTAAATTGAAAACTGAGTATTCAGTCAACAAAACTTTAGTGTTGTTGCATAGGGAAGAAATTCATTCTGTAGGATGCTTTGTGATTCTGGAAATTGCTATATGAGCTTGTTCTTCCTGTTTTTGTTTTCAGAGTAAAGTGAGTTGGAAAGAAATCAAATAAACTTACATACAAATATGTTTAACTGAGGATCCTTAATCAAAATAAGTTGTTTCAACTGCTCACGGTATATTTGTTTTAGGCCAAAGGATGAAACACTGGACTCTGCATACTTGTTTTACAGTATAAACAGAATCATGTGATAAATTCAGTTAGGTTAAATCATTAATTCGATTATATAATTTGGATAAGTATACAAAGACATGATTTTTAAGTTTAATATAGTGATTTTTAATTGGGTATTTTGAGAGCAAATTGAGGACGATCGGAATTGGCATTTTGGCCAATTTCCGGTGACGTGTTGGACTGGGGGAGTCGGGGTTACTCGTGGTGATAGAGGAGGCTTTGGTGGTGATGGGAAAAATAGTAGGTGGTGGTCCAGATCACTGTGGCAGCGGCAGTTTGAAGATGTAGGGTTTAAATCCTAGTTCGTGTGGAGGCTGGGAATTGAGCCACCACAATGTCTCGGAGGGATCGAGTATCACCGGTGCGAGGGGGATCGTTGCGGTGGTCTCCAGCGAGGTTAGAGGCAAAATCGCGTGATGACTGGTGGTCAGAATCGCCGACACGAAGTGATTTTAGGTGACGGTGTTAGTTCCTGATGGTGATGGATAGTCTCGATTTCGATTTCGACACGAGGATGGAGTTCGAGTGCTCGAAGATTGATATATGGATGGCCCTCGACTTGCTCAACGACGTGACGTCGACCGGAGGCGAATGGTGGTGCCGTGCACGTGCACGGCACAGTGTTGTTTCTTGATAAAGAGGAATGGAGACAGTGGGGTGTTGGACTCAAAGTATTGGTGATCTGTAATTTGCATAACCGGGTTCGTTTGCAAATTAACTCGAGTATTTACTCGATGTTTTTGGTTGTAGCACGGGTAGGTATAAAGCAGTTCTTTTAATTTTGAATAAACTTAAATTTAAAACATGTTTAACTCAATTCTTTTTAAATGAATTATGTTTTTTTTAAATTTGGGATTAGCAAAGAGTTTTGAAGATAAATCATTTTAAATTTGTTAGAGTTTAAAATGTTTCAAGATGTTTTAAGACGTTTTAAATGTATATAACCTTTGTCTAAAATAAAGAAAAAAAAGGGGTTTATTTTAAATAAACTTGATAATGAAATTAAGAAGTTACTCAAATGTTTTAAAAATGATAGCTTAAAAGTAAAGTTAGTTGTTAATGATGATTAAATACAAAGTTTATTAATAAAAAAAATAAGTTAATTATTAATTTAAGGTTACTTAATTTGAAATTAAGGATTGATTAATTTATTAAGAATAGATGATTAATGATTTAAGCATCAGTTAATAAAGTGACTAAAAGTTAATAAAATTTTAAGGATGATTAATTAAAGTGTAATTAATTAAGGGTAATTAATTTAATAATAATTAATCAAATTTTTGGGTTAATTAATTAATTAAAGATAATTTAATAAATGGTGAATTAAATAATTAAAGGATAATTATTTAATAATTAAAGGTTGATTAATTTTAATTGAAGGTTAATTAATTTATTTTTAATGGTTAACTAATAAATGATTAAAGAATAATTAATCAAAATGATATGTAATTAATTAATTAACCAGGATTAGTAATTTATTAATCTGATTTGAATAAATCAAACAATTAACTGATCTTACTTATGAATGTTTGAATTCTATTGAATGTGAATTGTTTGATATCCTTGATATATGATCACTTGTGATATACCCTGATTTATGTTGTGCTGAACTGTTATATCTGTGATGTATATATTGTTATGTGAATATGAAACCTTTGACCCATAAAACGACATTTGAATTTCGATGCAACAGGGATTCGGATTCTAGTTGGTTATCCGAAACCCACATCGAATTGTAATAGTGAATCTTTATGACCGATAAATTTATTTTATCTATGAATCTGTGAATGAAGATAAGCGTTATCGATTTTACCGCTTATCGATATATCTGTGATAATTGATGTTGCACTATTGTGTGTTAAACTCCTGGACTACACTTTTACACACACAAATATGGATTTCACGTGGAAATCGGTTAAGTCACAGATAATGTAAATTTGATGTTTTTGAAAATTGAAATTTTAATTTCAATTGATTTTGAAATTAGAAATTCGGGTTTAAAGTGAAAAGCTTTTGAAATGGGATTTCAAAGATAAAAGTTATTTTGAATAACTTAAACGAGTTTTGGAAATTTAAATAATTTGATTTAAATTTGAATTCAAGTTTGAAATTTAATCCTATGATTTGAACCTAGGGATTAAAGATGATATAAATGTGTTTGTATGAATCTAAACCATTTAAAAGTAAAATTTTGAGAATTTGGCTTTAACCCAAGAACCTTAACTCGTATAAATGAATCAGATTTTCCGAAATGAAAACTGTTTGTTTTAAAGGAATAAAAGCTTTCAAATAAGAAATGAAATTCCAGTTTAATTAAAGGGATCTCAAGATTGAATTGAAAATGTTTTTCTAAGTTATGAATAAAATTGTTTTGAAAACTATGAATTAAATCTGTTTATTTTTAACAGATTTAAAATGATGATTTGTTTAAACCATTCGAAATGAAATTGTCTTGAAAGCTATAAGTTAAATCTTTGATTTAAAGATTTAACGAGTTAATCCAATTAAATTGGAAATTGTTTTGAAATCTATGAATGTATCTTTGTGAATGGGGTTAAACTTGTGAATTGAATCTTTTTGTTTAAAAGATTAAAATGGTAATTTGTTTAACCATTTAAAATGAAAGTTTGGGTTTAAGTTGGGACTTAATTGAATTCCCAATATCCATATATTTTTAAATATTGCGCTCACTATTCGGGTTAGCCGGGAAAAGACATTTGTGTCATATAACCCATTCCGAATAGTGATACGTCGTATATGGATGGCATTTGAAGACCGGTGTTGAAGACCAGATATTTTTCGAAAATGAAAGGACAACCTGTCGAATGTCTCTGCACTGAGTTGCTCCGGTATAGAGATTTATATCACTCTTTTGTGACGGGAAGTCCGGACGTGATTGGAAATTATCCGGATGTGCAATGGCTTCGTGAGAAGTGCCTTCGGTTCTGTTCGAACCCGGAACAGACTTGTATGGATACATGTCTGACATTACACTTTGAGATATAAAGCCGATTTCTTTCAAATACATTTCTGTTTGGTGGCGGAGAATTTATTCTCTTAGCTTAACACCCTTCTCTGAGACGTACGAGCTCAGAGGTTATGTAGTTGAAATTTATCAACGATATATCCCAATTTGGTAATGTGGCATGCTGAGTGTTGCTGTGTGATGATCAGTGTTTGATCATTTGTGATATGATCATTTGTTTGATCTTATATCTTTGTGATCATAGGTTGATCATTTGTTTGACCCGAAGCATGGCTTTGTGACAAAGCGTAGCTTTGTGGACGAGACTTCGTCGAGCTTCACACCCCGGAAATGGTCAAAACAGGAAGGATGCGGCAAGGTTCTAGGGAGTAGCACCCCTTAGTGTATGTCATTCCTTCTGGATAAAGGTGGTATCATGGTATGGAGCCCAGATACTTAACCTCTGTGGTTACTGCATTATTATTATTATGTGGTTGTTGGAAATCGAGGATCCTCGGGAAGATCGGTGACGATCGGGGGATGGCATACGCGTGTCAGTAGTTACCTATTTTTGCAGAGGTAACCTGGCCTTGTGTTGGAAGAGATCCGGTTAGGTTCTCGGGTCGTCTATTCCAGGGACGTACCCATCGTGGAAAAGGAAGTTCCTTAGCCTGACCATTTGTTGGAAATCCAAAGAAACAATACGAGACTTGTACGGTTTTAGTTGTAGAACCTATCATTCACTTATGGTGGTCACCACTGTTTGGATGGTAGCTATAGTAGGCATAAGTGCGGAATGCCTATGCTGGCTAAGATTAATATTATATTTTCGAAATGTTTTTCTACACTATGCACTAATAATAATATCAAAAATGATTTGATTTTGCGTAGTAAGCATCTTTGACTATCATAAGAAGAAATCTCCTCCAATTCTGCGTTTGCATTGTGTGTGTGGTGGGAGGTCTTATGGTAGTTTCATTTTCCAAAAGCATTGCGAATTTGTTTTATTTTCTTTGTGAAAGATAAACTGTTTTTGTTGCTCACACCAGTCCCATGACTGATCCGGAGTTTATTGTTTCTTTCCTAAACTCTGGGTGCTCAAAATTTTCTACACGAGCAGTCTAGAGTTTGGTTTTTCAAATAGTTAGATTTGTAGATTTATCTGGAGCTAGTTCAGTCTTTGGATCGGACTGCACTTGCTTATCTTTGTGCCTCGTTATTGGGAGTTCGAGCTATTTCTGGATTTCTGCTTTGAAGATGGAGATTATCCGCTGCTGATGTTATCGTTTTCTTTTCCGCTGCTATTTCTTGTATCATATCTCTGATGTATATTGATATCCATTGTATCACTCTGTTGTATCAGATATTGTATATCAATGTATTATTCTTTTTATTCCGCTGTGTTATTTACTTAATGTTGTTATAAGCTCCGGCGACTCGGATTTGAACGGTCGAATCTACGGCATTCGAGTACGATGTAAAGTATGGATGTCGATTTTCGAGCGCGAAAATCCAGATCGTTACACTCTCGATGTTGCCAAAGCAACACCAATTTTTAGAAGGCAAAGATCGGGTTCTGCCGATCTAATGGATTGAGTCGATTTGACCCCGTTGACTCAGCAGGTTGCTTACACGAACACGGTTTTATTGGTTCAAGAAGAAAAACAGTTTCTAGTTTGGGTAAACATGGTTTGGATGATCCTTTTGTGTTTTTGAAAGATGTGCACGTCCAAATAGATCAGGCTGGCATGGTGGAGTGATCTATAGTTGACCAGGCTACCATGGTGGAGAGATCTATAGTTGACCGTATGAAGATGGGTTGAAGAAGGAGCCTATGGGAGTTCAGGGCATGAATATTAGCTCTTGGTCCAAACTCCCTTTAGAGAATGGGTCTTTGACTGGCATAGGGTCTTAGAGGAAGAGGAATTTCGTTTTTTACGTTAGCTAGGTCGTTAAGTCCGTGATTGCCAGAATGCTAGAATTTTTGATCGATAATGGGTTTAACAAAACTATGGTATGTCTAGTCTCAGCCTTTCTTATGGCTATTTAAAGTGTGTGTGGTGCCCCCCCACACCACAAGGCTAATGGCGCGCTTGAACTGTATCCATGGTCTCTCCACAACTCGTTTGGTTGTCCCCGGTCCAGTGGGTGCGGTTTTCCCAGGCATTAAGCTGTTTGTAATGCCCCTAGTGTCCCAGTATGACTCATTTGGAAAGGAGAGTAGACAAGGATGGGTGAGAAGGCATCGCTTTAGGCTGCAGTCTCATTCCTTAGTTGCTAGCTAGTTAGAGTGTTATTTGATAATCATCTTTTCATCAGATTTCGTCAATTAGCTGGGGCGCTTTTCTACTGGGTCTTAATAGCCTTGATTGGGCAAAAGGTCCCTGAGGTCCTGTACCTCCTTCACCGTTTGGTATGTTCTTTGGCATACTGCTGGGTTTTCCTTCTTCTAATTGCACTACTTCTAGTCTTTTAGAACCAGTTTGCCTTCCCATAGAATTCTTCCAAAGTAGTAGGTTGTTTCATCCTTTAATGATTCCTGAGGGCCTTGCAGCAGATTACATCTGTCGCCCTCACTTCATCCATATGTTAGTCATACCTGTAAAGAAGCAAGTTCAAATCAGTTTTACAATTGTATAAAAGGTATAGTTGGCATGATAAAATTCTTTGGATATTCTACATGTTGAACGGCTTCGATGAATGGGTTTCGATTGGGGAAGATACTCTAATCGTTGTCAGATCGGTCCATTTTCAAGTTACAGAAGTTTATAATGCTTGAGAATGATAGAGGCATGATTTCCCATGCTTGAATGATTGGAAATGCCGACTGAATGGAGAATCACTTATGATGGGGTGATGGATCCGTGACGATCCCCAAAAAATTTCAAACTAGGTGAGATCGGTCGAGGGTGACCAAGAAGGCTCCACAAGGTTGCATTCCAAATTTCAAGGTATTCGGAGTTCGCACGTTCGAGTTATGGGAAAAAGAAGATGGATCGGCGTTGATGGATCGGTGGTATTTTACTTGGAGTTCGACCTGAGAAAATTTGCCATTTGCTTGGAGTTAGCCCACAGTTCGCTTGGAGTCACAGAATTCGGAGTGCTGGGTTAGTGACAAACGTTGCTTGGAGCCATTTTCCTGTTTGCTTGGAGAAAATCTTGGTTTTAGCTGAGTCAAGCTATGAACCAGAATTTCCTAGGTTTGCTTCGGGTCAAATGGGTGATTACCCGAGTATGACTTCGAGTCAGGACTTCTAGAATCTGCTCTGAGTCAAATAGTCGATTACCCGAGTTCGACTTCGAGTCAACCCTTAAGTGAGTGTTTCAACGACCATTTTGATGATTTTTGATGATTTTTCACGATGACCATTCTTGATAGGAGCTCCATGATGGGATTCGAAGCAGGTCTGTCGGAAGTGGTCATCATATACCATAGGAGCTTGGCAGTGTAATTGATCTCGGTTTGTACCTTATCTTCTTGGTCCTCCTACCTCTAGGAATACCGTTTGGGTAGCAGTTCCTCGTCCATTGCTTGGCACTGTGCTACGGAACGGGTTTTAGAGCTCCTTCTAACGTTTTGCACGTTGGCATTTTCACCCAATTGTCTTCCTCGAATTTTTTTTCTTCAGAGTAGGAGAGAGCCATCCTTATATCCTCCCATGAGTTTTTCACCCCTAAGTTCTGGTTTATAGCCGGTGTTATTGTAGTAGGTGGAGTGTTAACGTTTTCTTCTAGAGTATGAGAGAGCCATCCTTATATCCATAGGCTATAGATCGCTAGCGATCCATAGCTTCTGGCTCGATAGCGACCTGGCAAAATAATATGGATCGCTGGCGATCCATAGTACATGGATCGCTAGCAATCCATGTACTTAAGTGATTTCAGTACTTTGTCTTCAGGAGTTTGTGGCGGTCTAGTGAAAAGGTATGGATTGCTAGCGACCCATAGTGCATGGATCGCTAGCGACCCATGTACTTAAGTGATTACTGAGTTTTTCCTTTAGGATCGCGTCTACTATCTCATGTTGATGTTCTTCATCACCTTAGCATGTGTTTGCTTGCTTTTTTTCCGATCCTTCTTGGTTGGTTCTTCTGTTCTCAACAGCAAACCTTCTAAGCAGAGATTGAGAATCTAACTTCTGAACCTATCTAGTCCAAAGTAGATAGCTGGATCTAAGCCTGAGTTGGGTTTTCAATGAAGGCACCAAAATGTTGACCCAAAAAATGGACCAACACCCTGGTTTGAGTTTGAAAGCACCAGCCCTGCCCAGACAGAGCAATATCACAGATCACAAATATAAAGAAAGAACAGCAAAAGAAAGAGATAAAGAACTTTTATAGTGGTTCGGTTGTTAATGAAGCCTACGTCTACTTTATAGTTTTATTATAGACTGATTGCTATTACAAGAGATGTTTAATTACAAGGCTTTGATTATTTCCTAGCTAGATTGAATCTCCAGAGTTGGAATCCACTGGAGAATCACAGTGTATTCCTTTGGAGATTGTTATAAAGGAGGTAGAGAGTGAAGAATAATTCCAGCATAGCTTCAGCAACCAGTCCGGAGAAGATACTCTTTATGTTGCAGGTAGGTTGGTATTTATATGGGTCGAAGAGCTTCTGGGCCAGGCCACTCCATTGTCAGCTCGTAGGTAGGTAGGAAACAACCCGGGGAAAGTTTGGCACACAAAACGAGGCAAAACTATGGGTCGCTGGTGACCCGCAGATTTAGCTTGTTTTGCGAGCCAAGGTCTTGGCCTCCTTTCATAGTATTCCTTAGTTATCCTGTTTGAAGGCTAGAGGAGAAGCATGGGTCACTGATGATCCAATCACTTAGGATTTTTCTGGAGTCTGGAATTGGAGATGTTTCCATAGCCTTTTATCGTAGTTGTTATGTTTCGATGGCAATTCACTGGCTGTTTACGTTAATCCGCTGATTGGACTAAAAGAATGCTGATCTCTCGGCTTCGTTGGTCCTAGTCGTTGTCTCTGCCATATAGCTTGGACCTTGTTGATCCCTTGTATTAACTTTTCGGGTCAAGTCCTAAACCATCCTGTCTACACAAGGTTGTTTTGTTTTCTATTGTTCTGTTTTCTATTGGTTTTTGCTTGGTTAAAAACCCAGATAACACATATAGATAACCTGTGAACGTGCTAATGCTGCTGAAATATATTTCCATTAGTCGTAGAAGGAGATATATAGTTTTGCTTTTTACTAAACCAGGAAACCAGAGAGTGTCCAAAAAAGTGACAAGTTCCACTTGTACTTTTTAGGTCTAATTTGCAACCAGCAAAGTTAGCATCACTATATGAAATTAATTCAAAGGAGTCTTCTTTTGGGTAAAAGAATCTATAGTCTAATGTGTTGTTTACATATCTCAAAATTCGTTTTACGAATTTTAAATGAGTTTCTTTAGGTTGAGATTGCTATCTTGCACAAAGGCAAACACTATGCATTATATCAGGTCTATTAGCAGTTATATAGAGTAGTGATCCAATCATTCGTCTATATAATTTTTAATCTACATCTTTTGAATTTTCTACTTTATTTAATTTTTCATTAGTTGCCATAGGAGTTAGTTTACCGCTAGTATTTGACATTCAAATTTCTTAACTAAATCGTAAGCATATTTTTTGACTAATAAAAATTCCATTACTTAGTTGTTTTATTTGAAATCCTATAAAATAATTTATTCTCCCATATGACTCATTTCAAATTCCTTAGTCATTATTTCTGAAAATTCTTTATTTAGTTTATCGTTGGTAGATCCAAAAATGATATCATCTGCATATATTTTTATTATCTAAATATCATTTTTATCTCGTTAAATAAAAAGTGTACTATTTACTTTTCCTATTTCAAAATTTGATTGTAATAGATAGGATTTAAGTCTGTCATACCAAGCTCTTAGAGCCTGTTTCAGACCATACAAAGCCTTTTTTAATTTGTAAACATGATTATGTAGTTTTTCATCTTCAAAAAGTGGGGGTTGTTCTACATATACATCTTCTTTAATAAAGCCATTTAAAAACGTATCTTTAACATCCATTTGATATAACTTAAAATTATTATGATTAGTGTAACGACCAGGGAATTTTAACGAATTTTATAACGTAAGTAAATGAATTTTTCTTGAAAATATAACAATAAAATTTAGCAATGAAAATTTGATATTTGGTATACGTCTATTTAGACATAGCAAATGTAAAATTTTCATCAGAAAATATGGAAGTTTATTTTGTTGTGTAATTCTATTTAAATTTAAATCAGTTAATATTTGGTGGAAATAAAACATTTTCGAAACCTGAATATTTTTATATAATAAAAATGTAGAACATTTTCAGAGTGAAACGTCATATTTCGTTTCGCCGAATTTGGACTGCAATTGCTCCGTTTATCTCATTTTCGGTTTTTTAGCAGCATTTTCTACAGTGAAAATTCAAATTTTGACAGGATGATCGTATCGTTGATATCTATGTACCATTCTGTTCGTCTCGTCATGCTGGTCTTCGCAGTATATTCATTTGTGCATTTCGGTGTCCGGTACGTGGAGAAATCGACAAAATGATTTGCCGTATCGGTTCTGTATTTGGGCTTTTGGATTTCTTTTGTCTCTTCATTATCCACCGTGATAATCAATAACCATCGGCCATCGATATTCCCAACAATTCAGCTTTTGGACTTTTACAATTCCCTGTATTCGATATTATTACTGGTTGAATTCATTCACGTCCTTTTATTTCTTCCCATTTATTCTCTGTTGTTTTGAATTATTAAACTAAGAAAATATAAAGCATATATATTTGCTTTGTCTTTCTCATTTCCCCTGAACCTACCTCCATGCTTCCGTGTGCTTCCTGCCATTTTCTTTCTTCTCTCTTTGATTCGATCTCCTCTATAAAAAAATAGCTTTCCTATATGTTTGGTACAAAGAAAAAGATTATAAAGTATGCGTATATAATTTCTTCCAGGAAATTGCACGTCCTCTTCTTCTCACCTTTCCACCTTCCTCCGCCATGCCAAAACTCGTACTCCACCCTCACCTTCACCTTTACCGCCTGCTCCTTCAACCACGCGCCTCATGACTCGGCATGCTTCCCTCTCCTCCTTCTCCACACCGAGCTCGCAACACAATAGCCACCACCGACCCCATAACCCTTCCTCTCGCCTGAAGCAGGCCACCCACACCCCGTCTGACAGCAGCAGTGCCCCACTCTAACAGCCGAATCACCGACCCATACTCCTCTCCTTGCCCCTTGCCTCACTGGCCGTAGCTACCTCCGCCAAGGCATTCACCCAGTCTACCACGTAACACCATAAACTGCCAACTTCTCGCCTGACCACAGCCTACCTCTCTGCCTCGCGTATAGATCCCTCTCCACCATACACCTACTCCCTCTCCCTTGGCCTTCATTTCGATCACCACGTTGTGCCGACCACTGCACCTCCACGCAAGCAGATCCTCTTCCACCTGTACACTTCTCTTCCCTTGTCGTGCCAAGCTTTTCCTTCCGTTTCATTATAATATATATATATTTATATAAGATTTTGTAAAATATATATATATATATATACAAGTTGTGCATGCTCATTTTGCTTTCAAACCCATTTTGCTATTGGGAGGTATATGATTTAATTTTCATGTCAGAGAAGTTAAGATATAAAGTTTGTATAAGTTGTAAGTTGCATGTATAAGTTTATACATATATATTATAATAAAGTAAGTTATATTGATTTTCATAATAAATATTGATTTTAAAATGTAATATGTATGCAAGTTTATATATTAGTTTATAACTATAAGTATTCATGAGTTTGGTTTTTAAATATATAATATAGGGGTTTTATTTTGAATTTTAACATGTGTTTAAGTAGTAATGATTTGAAATATATATATATATATATATTATTTTACATGTGTTTAAATTAAATATTGATTTGAAAATATATATAGATTTTTATTTTAAATATTTTTTTTAATTGAATATTGATTTTAGAGAAAAAAATATAATATGTTGGAATGAATATATAATATAATATATATTTTGTTTCAGTTTATATCAAGCTAGTTTTGATCTGTTTTCTTTGACTCCAAGTTATCAACTATGCTCGTCGAATTTGTGTTCATCGTGCCATGCTTTGGAATTTGTGCTTGGATTCATCGCATCTTGTTCTTGTTATTTCTCTAACCTCAAAAGGTGAGCAATCACTCACTGTTAACATTCTTATATTTAGTAAATTTAATTCACATGAAATGACGATTGAAATATGTTGTTAAATTTGAATTGTTAGTTATTTAATTGTTAAATATGATATGCCATTATCTGCAATTGTTTAGCTATGACATATGACACCATAACCTGTTCTATATATTATATTTAAATTTGTTACTGATGATATATCTGTGTAGTTAAAGCGCTTCGCAGATTCAATGCGGCAGAGGTGCAAAAAGTCATAGCGGGGATACAGTGAGGATACAGCGGGATATAGCGGATGACTCTAAAATAGCATATAAAACTCGTACTTAATGTTTTTACAAATATATAAATGGTAATTAAATGAAAATTTAACATTCAATTGAATTATAATTAATACATAAATAATTTTTAATAAAAACATGTGCGAATATACTGTAAATAAACGTAAAATTGTTATATAACATAATTGAATTTAGTAGAATATTACAGTATTTTCATTTCTGAAAATATATTAAAAATTAAATTTAATAAATTAATTTCATTAATTTTTTAAAAAGTATAAATGTCAATTTTCAATTCATTTCTTTTAAAGAAGATATAGCGGAAATAGAAGAATATAGCGGGAATAACAGGATATAGCAGAAATAGCGGGGCTTAAAGCCGAAAGGCTATATTTGAGGCTATACGGAAAAATCGTAGCGGTAGAAACCCGCTATAAGATATAGCAGGGTTATAGCGGGGTAATAGCGGGGCATTAACTGCATAGTGATATATGCATTTTGTTGATATGTTATATTATTATCATATTTGTTCTCACTCTGCAAGTTCCATGTTAGTTTAGAAATTCCCTATGGGTTGAAATGATACATACCCGAACGATCTTATAGATTAGGGGAAAATCGTTATGGGTTGAAATGGTAAGCCCAAGTGGTTTTCATTGATTGTGAAATTTTAGGACTGCGGATTGAAATGATATATACCCGTAAATATTAAAACTATTGCGGATTGAAATGATAAATATCTGTATCACTTGACCATAGGATATAAAATTATATACGGACACCGTTGGTCTATTTTTGAAAAATGATTTCCAAGGTTTTGAAAGGAAATATATGGGCTTTAAATAAATATTGATTTTTAAATTATAATATATAAATTTATTTATATATGTGTAAAATTTAGATTTTTAAAATTATATATTTGGAAATTCTAAAGTTATAAGTTAGTTTTGAAAATATGAATTTTAAGATTTACTTATAATTTTTTTAAATATATAAAAAAGATTTAATATAAATCTAAATTTAATAATAAGATTTAATTTAACAAATTTTAATTTAATTAGTATATATATAATATGTTTAAATATATATAAAATATTAATATTTAAATAGATTTTGTAATAACTTTAAATAAATAGAGGTTGGGACGATAAATTATATAAGAATTGATTTTTAATTTAAATGGGGTAATACTTGAATTTAAATAAGAATTGATTTATAATTAAATTTGTTTAGAATTGAACTTAAATAAGGATTGATTTGAACTTATTGATTTTGAGATTTTGAAAGGTATGATTTTATAACTTGATTTGATAAAAAGTAATTTAGTGAATATTCTCAATTTTAAATAAAATTGAGATTGAATATTTAATATTAACTTAAATTTGTGATATGAGATTTTATTAAGTGTTATTAAAAATGATTAAGTGAATATTTTGCTAATTTAATAGGACTAAAGTTGAATTTTGAAATATAAATGAAATTTATTAAATTTATTTATTATAAATGTTGAATAATTAAACTTTGAAACATATTGAATTTGAAGTGGGTTAAATTTTTAGTTCGAACCTGGATCTGAAATCGATTAAATTTTTTTTAATGAGAATTTGAATTGAGATTGATTCAAATTGAATTTTTGGAACTAAAATTAATTTGAATTAATTTGGAAAATTGGAAGATACAATTCTAACTTGAAACTATTTTCGATATATATTTTTTAATATATAAACTATTTTAGTGTATAAACTCTTGTTAATATTTAAACTATTTTTAATTTATAACATATTTTAAATATCTAAACTATTTTTAATTTATAACTATTTCAATATATATAAACTATTTTCAATATTTAAACTGTTTAAGTTGGAATTGTTCTTATTTAGATTTAATGGATTTAAATGCGAATATTTTGATTTGATGGCTTAACCTATTTTATAGTTATGATTTTGGAAATAAATATGATTTCGAAAGTGAATATGATTTAAAGTGATATGATTTCGATAGTGGTATGATTTTGAAATGAATATGATAATTTGATATGAAGTATGAACTATTTGATTTTATAAATGACCAGGGTGTGAAATTAGCGCTTGGTTGTTAAAGAGACCGGGATTGGATATTGTCATACTCTCTGCCAATACCAAAAACCACTTTAACAACTGTGTACGTGGTGGAGATTCCCGAATGAAGTAGGATGGCTTGGCGACGATTCTGTATGAGGTATTAACGCAGCCCTGACTCCCGCGAGTCAGCTTGATGTGGCTAAAACAGAAGCCACGCCGGGCCAAGTGAGGTCGCACCTCCGATCGGGCACATTTCTTCGATACCATTATATTACTTTGTGATTTGATTGGGTGCACCTTTGATTTGGGAGTGTGTCTCGAGGTGGGTGGTAGTAGCTGATATGCATTACCACCAGTCTAGATCCCTAAAACGGTAGAATCCTACCCTGGGCATTGCCTTGCGTGCCTTTTCACATGCTTTATCGCGCCCTCTACGAGTTTGATTTGTAGCATACCAATGGAGTGCTCCCCGAGTAAACCACCGGTTTGGTGGAGCTTACAGTATCTGTATAGACTATGGGAATATATAAAATGTGTTAAGGGGGATATGGGTAACGCCTTAACGCTATTTTAATAGTTTACTTTATTATAGACATTATATATGTAGCGTATTGTACTATGTATGTAGATAGTTTAACGGATCCTTAAAGGATGGGAATCCCAAACATCCTTTAAGTTATTCTGTATTTCAGTTGACATTTCACTTGAGTTGAATTTACTGAGATAAGAATGTTAATCCTGACTTGAATTTTTTGTGTTTTGCTTTATGCTCGGGTCAGACTGAGTGTCATGGCATTTGAGGCTCACCTTTGAAGCTTGGTGCTTTGCTAGAAGATCTATCTTATATCTAGTCAGCTTTCAGTTGTTTCCAGTTTATGTTCAGACTTATCTGTTGCTTCTGTATTTGAGACTACTTTGTATTTGAGATTTCTGCTGTTTGTACCAAAATTGGGCACAACACTCTTCGGAAGTGTTTGAAGAGATAAAATGAAAAAATTAAATGTAAAAAGAGGTTTATCTAACAAACAATCCAAACAATAATAAAAAAATAGCAAACGAACGTAGAGATTTAGAGTGGTTCGGCATGTTGCCTACGTCCACTATGAAATGATTGACTTTTATTAACTTTTGCTTGCTGGTTACAACGGACTACAATAGTAAATTTTGAGTACAACAGTGATTTCGGCAAAGTCTGGACGTTGAAGAGCCAAAAGTCCTTTTTCTATAGGTTCTGGGCTGCTATTTATAGGCGTAGGTTGCAAATATCTAGCTCAAATCTCGGGAGACCTCTTCTTGCACGTGGGTGGGCCCACACGATCGATCCCATGACATTTGCACTCAGTCTGTGATCGATACGAATGAATTTTTTATCGATCGAAACTTCGTCCAATCGAGTCGAAATCAATCATGAACATTCTTGAGGATGTACGCAAGCTCCTTTGAAAATTTGGTGGCATTTGGACTTGTAGATTTTGAGTTATGATCGATGCAAGCTCGAATTTATTAAAGGCTGTCTCCTTCATATCGATGTCGTTCATATCGCTCTATTTGTATCGATCCGAGCACGTGCCAGCATGTTGACGTGGCGCAAACTCCTCGGATCGGTCCACTTTTCACGCCGAGTCATTGAGTCTTTCATAGGAATGTATCATGTTCGTATCGATCCAGTTGAGCCATGTTCGCATCGATCGCAGCTGTTCTTGTTCGTATCGGTTGTCTTTGCTCTGTTCGTATCGATCGATTGCATCTCACTTCGTATCGATGGCTGGGGGCCGTTTTTGTGTCGTTCGTTCGATACGAATTGACTCCAATCGATGGATTCGAAGTCGAACCAGGCTAAGTGGACACGAAGTTGAGCGTACATGATGGATACGAGCAGATGGATGTGAACAGATGGATGCAAAATGATGGATGCGGACAGATGGATGCGAACAAATGGATGCGAAGAGAGCGAAATGATGGATACCAACGAATTGATTTCCTTGGTTTGCATTGATCATATCTTGAGCATACGAACTCGGATTGATTTGAAATTTGGAATGTTGGCTTCCATAGCTTTGCATGTCGTGTCATGTTAATTGTAGCTTGATCCAGACTTAGACAAAATTCGTCGATATTCATAGTGAGCCTGCATATAACCGATCTTCGGGACAAACTGTCCTCGGTTTCCAGTTAAGTCTTGGTGTCACGGCCTTTCCAAAAGGCGGGATAACAATTTGCCCCCTAAAGTACGTCTTGTGAGAATATGACGTGCTTTGAAAAGTTGCAATCTTCATCCTGAACAGTTTTATCCGACTTGTCTGAATGGTTGTTGTCTTCTCATCGAAAGCTGGGACCTTCAATTGATCCATAGAAACATAAATCATGAATTGTTGACTGCCAATTGTTGTACCATGTACTGTTGTAACTGTCACCAAACGAGTATTCAATTCCCGTGAATTTTTAAAAAAAATTGGATGTTAGTCCGTTATACATGAATGTATGTTAACCTGACTCTCGTTAACGATCGCACGTTCATGAGTCGTTGTCAGTTTTTTTAGTTTTTTTCTATCGAATTTCGTATTGACCCTCTCCTGAATCAATGTTAAATTCGATTTGTAACAACGCTTGACGGTTGTTTTGGAATATCCCTTCATATCGATCCTCTCCTGGATCGATGTAAAAGGTTGAAAAGTTGTTTTCGTATCGATGTCGATCGACACAATTTTAGTTGTCGTTTTAATGTAGTTTTCTTTCGTATCGATCCTCTTCTGGATCGATCCGAGATGTTGGAACGCATGCTTCATATCGATGGTTATCGATACAAAATGGATAGCCCTTGGAGATGCATCATATCGATGGATACGTAGTCTTGTGTCTTCAAGCTGATAGGTACGAAATAGGTGTTTCGTATCAATGGAGTAGAAACAGATGGCTGGTAATTAGATGGGTACAGAGCGCTAGACTTTGGATTGCTTCGAGTTGATGGATACGAAGCTATGTCTTCGTATCAATAGAGGGAATCGCTCCAGGCATGTTGGCCTAATGTCCTTCGTATCGATAGACCCCTGACCTTTTCAACCGGTCCAGATTACTAGGAGACGAATCATTTCCTTCCCTTGGTTTTGTACCCATATAAATACACTTTGGACTTAGCCAAAAAAAATTATCTACTTTCATTCCCACATATTGCTTTTGTATCGATCATTGACTCGGAAGAAAGAAACTGCCTTTGACTCCAAACAATTCAAACCTTTCGAATCGATTGCTTTAATTAGGTAATTAGCTATAATAATCCCTTCTAGAACAATGAGACTTGAGATATTTTGCCATCCTAGCCATTCCCATGACCGATTCCGGTGTGGTGATAGTCGCGGATGGCCATAATGGGTTCAGAGAAGGAGGAGATGACTCCTGAATGGACTTGGGGAAGAAGAAGTCCGGCATACGAAGGATCTGTGTAGAAACAGTTGAGTTCTGCTTTCGTATCGATAATGGAGGGATGATGGTTCGTTCGAATCTATCTGGATAACAGGACTTCGAGATGGTGAAGTAGAGGTCTTCGTATCGACTGATGATGGAGTTTCGTATCGACTCGAGATGATCGATACGAAGGCTTCGGACTTGCTGATTGATACGAAGAGGTTGCATTTGATCGATACGAAATCCAATGTTCTCGATCTATACGAACTACGTGCCAGGAGAGCGATACGAAGGTAGCTTAAGTGATCAATATGAATTTCGTATCTCGATGGATACGAATAGCTTCTTTGACCGATACGAGCTAGAGCTTTGGTGATTGATTACGAGTTGAACTTTGATGAACTTGAAAACTCTTGAACACCTGACTCCGACGAGCTTCAATCTTGCATAATTGGACTTGACCATTTCATTGCATATTTGACTGCCTTTTGAAGCTTGTTGATGGAACTGTAACTTAACAAAATTTTAACTTGAATCGGTTTCTAAAGTCTGGGTAGCACGGTTGTGACGATCGGCGATGACGGTCACTCTAGTTGAATTTCGAAGTCTTGTCTCTTGAACACTTCCATTTTAATTCTGTGAAGTTTCTTAAGTATTACGTAGCACTGCACAACACATCCATGCACTTCACACTGGGGAACACACGGGCTTATTATCATTTAATGATGGTTTTTAATAAGTTGATTAGTTATGGAGTCTACAAGACCACAACATCAGGAGCTTCAAAGTTCACCTCCCTTAGTAATAGAGATACCAGTCATCGCGGCCGAAGTTATCGATCCAGCTCCGGACGAGCTGCCAGGGGCCACGTTTATCGGGAATCCACACGGTTCGGTGTCGTCCAATGTTTCCGAAGATATGTTGGGGCGGATATGTCTAAGGCACGGTCTGCCGTTGGATGACGTCTTATTACCAGGACCGAATGACAGACTGCATGCTCCCCAAAAGGGTTTACTGCCTTCAACAGGCATTCATGTATAGCCGGGACGCTCCCTCCATTCAATTAATATATTAGAGAAGTGCTAGCTTTCTTTTGAATCAATGCACCACAGTTACATCCAAAAGGATATGCTCTGCTAAACAGTCTATTCATTGTATTCATGGAGCATCTTTTCCGACCCCCGACACCGATCGAAATCAGATACCTTTTTAATGTTAAGAGTCGGGGGGATAGTCCTTAATTCACATTCCTGAAGGCAGTTAGGAACTGTCAAGTGGTTACGGGCTCTTGGACCAGGCTCAGCTACTTTAAGATAGAATGGTTCTATGTTCGATGCCCCCCAGGGTTCGCTAGTCGATGGTTAGCCAGACGTAAGTGCCGCACTTATTTCCGTAGTTAATGAGATAGCCATAGTTGATGTTGAAACTAATATCGTATTTCCTTTACAGATGCAATTCCGCGACCCGAAGGTGCTCACTGCAAAGAAATAGTGCGAATTCTTTAGGAAGTGCTGAGTGAAATGAGAAACTTGGACTCGGTGCTAATAGACAGAAACTTGAGGATCGTTGGGCTGATCGAGTGACAACAATGCATAAGACTTGAAGGAGCGCTTAGGGCAGCCCCGACGAAGCAGGTGAAGCATAAAGCGCCTAGGGTCGTAATAACTGAGGAGCGTGATGAAGAAAACATGCCTACGAACGACGAACCCATAGCCGGACCTTTTGACAGTTTTCAGGATTCGGAGGGAAGGAGAAAAGGCAAGGCAGTTGGACACAAGTGTCATAAATCTTCGAGATGGAAATCTGTAATAGTGTCCCTACCAGCCTCCGGTGTTAGAATTTCGGAGGCTCCTCCCTTGTAAGTAGAGAATCCTTTTGAAGGACTTACTGATATTTCAATTTTGGACTACGTGTCACTTCAACACGACACCGGATTGGAGGAGCTTCAAAGTGCTCTAGATTTAAGCGAGTCTCTTCCCATCAGTGCGGCCAACATTACCGGTTGATCAGGGGGTAGCACACACATACACTTCACGGTACTACACAGTTTCCAGCCTTAAGTTGTCTGCTTCGAGAGATTACTGACTCCGTTTTTCTTTTACTTTGCAGATACGATGAATAGGCGGGATTCTATACTTGGAAGTCTCCGTTTAGCGCTCCAATCATCGATTTCGTATTATGAGTCCCGCCAGAGGGAAGATGATAGAAACCGCGATCGCGGTTATTCCAGCCAAGAGCGTTATGAGAGGGATAGAGATAGAGATAGAGAACAGAGATATTGATCCCGGTCGCGTTCTCCACCTCCCCGACTCCCTACACAACCTTCTACTCACAGCTCATATCCCCCGGAGCCTCCACGCCAAAAACCATCTTCTCATGCTCCAAGGTCTGAGTCTTAAAATCGTAGGACTGAAGCCAAACCTCCCACTATTGCTGAACAAGCCATCACTGAGCCCACTGGGGAAGGGGCTATCAGAATTGCCCAGCTAAGAAAAGATTTTCCGAACATTTGCTTCGACGGCTTTATCTTCCTTCCTCACTTAAAGAAAATTCCATCTGAGGCTGAACAAACAATGCATGACCATATCCACGATATTTATACCCAATACAAGGAGTGGATGAAAGCTGGGGATAAAGCTTCGGCAGTGGCCTTTGAGCGAGCGAAGGTAATTGAGAAGCTAGAGATCAACCTTTCCCAAAAAGATCGTATTATCTAAGTGCTCAATGATGAAGCTGAATCCTCTCGAAAATATGAAATGGTGGTCATCCAAAAAGCTGACGATGCAATCCAATCTATGGAAAGAATGTGACAAACGCATTTCGCTTTGGTGGAGGAGATGGGCCACCGAAACACCACCGTCACAGCCGAAAGGGACGCTGCTCTGAAAAAACTTAATGAGCTCAAAGCCAAATTTTCCGAATAATCAAGGAGAAGAATGATGCAAATAAAGCAGCCCAGGAGGCGTGTGAGCAGGCTGTAATGCTTTGGAATGAACGGGATGCGGCATCACTTAAAATCCGGGAGGTTGAGGCTAAGGTTGAAGATGAGGTTAAAATGGCTGAAGCCAAGTTGGAGGCAGACATTGAAGATCTTCTTATTACGTACAATGCTAGAGTTTTGAAGCACAGAAATCTGACCTGGCTTGATAACTATCCAACACATATGTTCAATGCCTAGGGCCGATTGGTGCAGGATGAAAAAACTGAACAACAAGCGGAATCGTTTTACGAGTTCGAGCTCGAGAACTGGGTGTTGAGCGAAGACGAACGGAAAGTTATCCACGATGCAATGATCGCATATGAAAAGGAGAAGCTTGGCACTCAGCATTCGGAAGTTGGAGAAGGCTCTAGCATCGAGCATCATGGTACAAGTTCTGAAACTCTCGTGCCGACTCAGCTTGAATCCACACCTACAGTTGATCCTCAGCATGTTCCTGCTTATAACCCGGATCAACCGCAGTTGTCTCCAGCTTGCGAGAAAGTCTCCGAGGCTGTTCCGCCACCTGCGAGCCAAACTGAGGAAGGTACTTTGAACATTCTCTATGCTTATCCAAAATCGGAAGCGTTAGTTGAAATAAATACTAACAGTCCTTCCTTTACTCTTATCCAGTGATTGGAGTAACATCGGTCATGCCTCCTGCAACTCAAGAATCACATCATGAGGAAGCTATTATAACAGAAGTGACCACCACAATGACCACGGCACCCACTGATGGAGCACAGGGAATCACACATATTTTTGGTGAGCAAATGATGGAGGAACTCCTCGTTCATCACAGTGACCCCTTCGCAGATTTGTCATTCGTTATGGGTGGAAGCGTACCAATGACAAGTTCTTCGGCCCCACCTGCGGGAGCCCCCGACGATGCGCAAACACTTCATGAGGAGGAAATTATAGCTGAAATCAATGCCGAAATGGAGGCAGCCACGCGGGGCAGTGGCCTTGGAGGTGGAATGGCAAGACCTGGTCCAGCCCCTTTGCGGATGATATCTCTGGAAGGAACGGTCATTGAGACAAGTGTGCCTATCCCACCTCCCACTGTTGATCCTGTCCCTCTGACTCTGCCTTCAGGAAGTGTTCCAATACACTTGAGTTTGGAGGAGGAAGTTGATGTAATGCCCCCGACTGGAGATCGGCCGCCGAAAGGCAAGGGCTTAAAGAGAAAACCAAGCGACAGCTCCAGTGGGTCCACACCAAAGAGGAAACCGAAAAAGAAAAAAGAGTAGATACGTCTCCTCGGCTCATTTTTGAGTAGATAGAAATTTCTTTAGCTCTTGTAGGCCGTGTATAGATGCGGGTTCGGCCCCTGCTAATAAGATTTTTTGGATAAACTTGTACTTAATTTTCTTCCACAAATAGTAGAAATGAAATTCCATTTTGTCTTCAACTCAATTTTCTTTTATTTGCTTAAGTGTTTCAGCATTTGAACTCCAGTCTGGTACGCTTGTAAAGTTTCGACCTTTGGATTGGACCTGAGTTTATTTGTTAAGTCCTGAAATCACAACTATGAGTCATGGCCGAACGTTAAGTCGGACTCCGATGCTGCACTGTCTCAGTCAGTGATTGGCACTTAAGTTATGTCCCCAGTTTCAGGGATGAATTGTAAAGATCAGGTGGCAATTGTACTTCACCTTCAACACATCGAGCTTAACGTCGTTGAATTGATGCTGAAACAAGGAAATTCGAGTGGTCGAATCGCACTCGCCCATTTATCAACGATTGCATCCACACTCTAGGGATTTGCATTCGTATGTCGGTGGTCGGTCACGCCTGCTTAAGTTTCATGGATACGTCCATGCTCCGGGGACTTAAGTCATCTTTACAGGTGGTCAGTCACACCCTTTTAATGTTTGTAGCCATGTCCACACTCTGGGGACTTTAGATGGATTCGCGAGTGGTTAGCCACACTCAATTTGCATTTACGCTCTGACCACGCTCCGGGGACTCAGAGTTGTTTTACGGACGATCGATTCCAATCTGGTTTGTGTTTAAACTCCAATCCACTCTCCGGGGATGTAGAGTTAACGTTTATACTCAAATTCGTACTCTAGGAATTTGGAGTTGGTTGATGTTTATACTCCAGTTCGCGCTCTGGGAACTTGGAGTTGGCCGACAGATGGTTAGTCACATCGGTTCAGGCTTTAGGATTTCGTTCGCACTCCGAGAACGATGAATCTATCAGAATATTGGATGGTTGGTTTATATCCACCCGGAGTTAACAAGCGAGGTCGTTAGATGGACGGATCCATCCTCCTCAAACTTGGTCAAGATATGGGTGAAGTTGTTAGGTGGACGGATCCACCCTCTTCGAGACCGTATTTGTAAGTTTATACTCCAGTTCACACTTTGGGAATCTGGAGTTGGTTGAAGGATTGTTGTGTATCAATCTTTTTTGACTTCAGTGTGATGACTTGCCCCCGAGCTCGGGTTTCACTTAGCGAGTAACTGGTCCTATCACAGTCACTCACTACTGAATAAATTCCACCGTCAGGTGGAATTTAGCTCTCCGTGCATAGTGATAGTTTTATGATGCATTCAATAAATCGCAGCTCTGGCTCAAAGAGATTGCATTTTATTGTTGAAATAAGAAAATACGGCAAAATCAGTAGCCTTATTACAAATTCAAATTTCGAAATGTAGAAACAAATTGCAAATGGAAAATAAACTTAATGAATAAACAGAACCTGTCATGTGTAGTAGCAACGAAGAATTTCGCTGTTCCAGGCTCTCGGTAGAGTGAGACCGTCAACGGTCGACAATTTGAATGTGTCATATCCGAGCTCCGTTCAATAACATACGGCCCTTCCCAGGTTGGCTTCATATGTAAAGGGACCGGGTAAATTCTCTTGAGGACGAGATTACCGAGTTCAAAGGTTCGAGGTCGGACCTTAGCATTGTACAATCGGGTGACTCGACTTCGGTATGTGGCTGCCCTCAAATCAGCCTCTTCACGCTTCTCATCCAATAAATCGAGAGATTCGGCAAGTAATATAGCATTTGTCTTCGAATCATAATTGAAAGGGAGTGCAGATTAAGGATCTTAAGGCTAATTTAACACTAGAGGGGGGTGAATAGTGTTTAATGGATTCTAAGACTTATATGGACTAATTTAAAAATTATGATATATACAAATGCAGAACTTAATCACAAAACAATCACAGAATCAAACACAGATGTAGAAAGTAAATAAAAAGCAATAAAAGGAAAGAACACATCGGATTTTATACTGGTTCGAAGTTACCCTTCGTCCAGTCCTGCACCAAGGCAAACACCTCGTGTAGATTTTTATTATACCAATGTCGAGATTACAATCCTCAATTTCTAAAGGTCTTGAGGTACCCTCCTGTCTTTGAGTCCAGGGCAAACTCTCTTGATTTACGGGACACAAGATCACCCAATTGATTTCCAGGCACAACCACACCTTATAGAGAGACTCGATAAACTTTTGATTACAAATTGATCCTATAACTCTGAATAGCACTTTTATCTTCGAGAGAGGGCAGAGAATCAAACAAGAATGAGATTCTAATTTGATTAACTTGAGAATTTGGCAGAATTTCGACACGATCTTAAAAATATGAAAATTTTAGAATATAGTTTTGTGGAGAAGAAGGAGTGAAGAAAATAAGAAAATAGTTAGTTAAAAAATTCCTTTTTGAAGGCTATTTATAGATCAGTGACGGTCATAACCATTTGTGAAGAGATTTAAATGAATAGACACTTCTTTTGAAAATTGAAACTTTTGAATTTAACGGCCACCATGTCGACATGGGGTATCCCATGATGTCGACATCCCTTAGTTAAAAACAATGTAAAATTTGTTTTGAAAATGGTATTGAAAGGAAAACAAGATGAAATGATTCTGGAGTAAATAAAATAATTTTCCTACGTGTTAAAATAAAGAAGAGTAGAAAAATATATTTTTAGAATGTATATATAAATTTGATTTTAAATCTCAAGTATATATATTATAAAATAATATTTAAAAATCAGAAGATAGTTTTAAAAACAAACGAAGTTTAAAACAAGAGTTTATTTTAAAACAAAAACAAAGAATATTTTAAGGCTAAAACCTCTTTTTGAAAATCATTTGAAAAGATAATTTTTAAGGCTAAAACATTTTGAAAAGCAGTTTTGAAAATCATTTTGAAAAACCATTTTGAAGTAGTTTTGCAAGCTTCTTCCAGCAGAATATCTCATCACATCAGGACTCGAGAACTTATACAAAACCAGGATGTTCGTGGGTTTGTAAGCCACTTGTCGTAGGTTTGTAAGCTACTTGTCGTGGGTTTGTAAGCCACTAAGAAGATAGAAATGGGTTCCATCCCAATTGAAATTTGGAATGAAGATTTCCATGCTATTATGAGGTTTTAAAAAAACTAGACACTTATCTTGAAATCTTGATCTTGATACTCATGAGCCTTCAAACTTGATTTCTTCAATCTTGATCTTTATACTGTACAGTCTTCAATAATCAGTACCTGCCTTATATGTATCCTGCATAATAACATTCATATATATCTAGACAATAGTGTTAGTATATAAGTTATAATAAAATATTTTACAAAGGTTGTTGTCATCAAAACCACTATCTCCAGTTCCTAACAATCTCCCCCTTTTTGATGATGACAACCTTATAAAATATACTTACCACTTCGATCATACCATAACTCCCCTTGCACCAACAACTCCCCCTTACACAAAGCCTACTATTTTATATAACTTCTTCCGCTTTGTCATCAACAAAAATAACCTATAAACCTTGAACTTAATAGAAAATGAGATAAACAAACATATGACATAAGAATAATAACTATGTATGAGTGAAATATAGCATCCTAAGTTAAATGGAATTCAAGATTTTATACACCAAAGATTTTTTAGAAGAACATTAATTAAGATAACTCTTATGTACAAATTAACAAACCAATATACTATCAAGAAAGAGAAAAACGAAAAACGCTTAACGAGGATCCTTAACTATTGGTGATTTATGGACCGAACAATTTGGACAGTGGAGACAAAAGTTTCCACGTTGTTCGACCAAGTTCTCATTAGCGTCAAAAAGGACCTCTCCAACGCAAATCACGCCATCGTCTTCATCCATATGAACATCCGGATTCGGCAGAAGATGTTCTTCTTCTTGATCCTCTTGAGGTTCTTCTAGAGGCTCTTCTTCTTCAGAATCCATGGCCTATGATGATTCTTCGATGACAATGGGATTGGCATGGTTATCCATAAGGAATTTTTGTAAATTCCTAAGGATTCTGCCTTGCCTATCTTGTTCTCTAGCCATTCGCAGTTGACTCACTTGAATTTCCATCATCATTTGAAGCAAATCTTTCATCTTCTTTTGTAATTTGATGACTCGTACGTGCGTGGAATGTTGAAAAGGACTAGAATGAGGAGAAGTGGGTGAATAAGGTTCATTATTAGAAGAGGAAGCCCTTAATTTACTGTTTTAGAAGTTTATTACAGAGAATAGAACAGAGAAAAGGAGTAAAAGTCGAAATATATAAATATATAACCAAATAACTAATTTTAGAGGGAAATTTAAATTTGAAAATTTCGGCCTGATGTCGACATAGGGGGATGGGTCATGTCGACATGCCAGTTCAATTTTTGAGAAATTTTTATTTATATTAATTATTAACTATACTTGTATTATTTATAATTTATATTTCAGTTAATGAACATATACCTATTTCTCTTCTAAATTTAGTAAAGTTTTGTTCATTTAATGGTTTGGTTAATATACCAGCAATTTGTTTTTCAGTATTAATAAATTCAAGAGTTATGACTTCTTTACTTATATTATCTCTAAGAAATTGATGTCTAATATCAATATGTTTTGTTCTAGCATGATGAGTTGGAATTTTAGATAGGTTTATTGCACTAGTATTATCACAATAAATTGGTGATTTAGTTATAGTTAATCCGAAATCTTTTAAAGTTTGTTGCATATATATAACTTGAGAACAAGCCAAAGCAGCAGATATATATTCTACTTTAGTTGTTGACAAGAATATAGTGTTTTGCTTCTTACTAAACCAGGAAACCGGAGAATGTCCTAGAAAGTGACAAGTTCCACTTGTACTTTTCTGGTCTGATTTACAACCAGCGTAATCAGCATCACAATATGAAATTAAATCAAATACATCATTTTTAAGGTAAAATAAACCATAATCTAAAGTATGTTTTACATATCTTAAAATTATTTTAACAGCTTTTAAGTGAGTTTCTTTAGGTTGAGATTGGTACCTTGCACAGAGACAGACACTATGCATGATGTCAGGACGACTTGTTGTTATATAAACCAGCGAACCAATCGTTCCCCTATATAATTTTTGATCAACATCTTTTGATTTATATTCTTTACTTAAAGCTACATTAGTTGTCATTGGATTTGGTTTCCCACTAGAAGTGGTCAATCCAAATTTATTAATTAAATCTTTAGCATATTTTCTTGACTAATGAAAATTCCTTTATCTAATTGTTTGATTTGAAGTCCTAAGAAGAAACTTAGTTCTCTCATATGGCTCATTTCAAATTCTTTAGTCATTATATCTGAAAATTCTTTATTCATTATGTTATTAGTTGATCCAAATATTATATCATCTATATATATTTGTACTAATTGAATATCATTTTTGTTTCTTTTAATAAAAAGAGTTGTATCTATTTTACCAATTTCAAAACCAGATTGTAGTAAATAAGATCTTAGTCTTTCATACCAGGCTCTAGGAGCTTGTTACAGACCATATAAATCTTTCTTTAATTTATATACATGATTTGGAAATTTATTATCTTCAAAAAGGGGAGGTTGTTCAACATAAACATTCTTTTACAAAACCATTTAGAAAAGCACTTTTAACATCCATTTGATATAAATTGAAATTATTGTAGTTTGCGAAAGCAAGTAGAATCCTGATAGCTTCTAGTCTTGCTACGGGAGCAAAGGTTTTGTCATAATCAATTCCTTCTTCTTGACAATAACCTTGCGCGACTAAACGAGCTTTATTTCTCACTACCTCACCAAGTTCATTCATTTTATTTTTATAAACCCATTTTGTTCTAATTATACTTTTATCCTCAGGTCTAGGAACAAGTTCCCAAGCATCATTTCTGGTGAACTGATTCAATTCTTCTTGCATAGCAAGAATCCATGAATCATCAGATGATGCTTTCTTTGGATTTTTAGGTTCAATAGTTGATATAAATCTACATTACTCATAATATTTAGTTGATTTCTTGTTTAACTATAGATTCAATATTTCCTAGTATATTTTCTACCGGATGATCTTTTAATAGCCTAATTCTTTTATTAGGTTGAATGATTTCACAATTAGTTTCATTAGGTTCATTATTTAAAGTTACAAAATCTTCTTCATCTTCTATTTGTATAGTATCTTTCAAATTTTCATCAAAAGATACATGCATTGTTTCTTCAACAGTGTTAGTTCTTAAATTATAAACTCTAAATGCTTTACTTCTATTAGAATATCTGATAAAGATACCTTTGTCGGATTTAGGTTTAAATTTATCTAAATTATATTTTGTATTAAGAATAAAACACTTACTACCGAAAACTTTAAAATAGGCTACTATGGGTTTCTTATTGTAAAGTAATTCATATGGTGTTTTATTAGTTAATGGTCTAATTAAAATCCTATTTAATATATAACAAGTTGTGGCGACTGCTTCAGCCCAAAAGTTTTTAGGTAAGTTACTATCAGAAAGCATTGTTCTAGCACACTCTTGAATCATTCTATTCTTACGTTCTACCACTCCGTTTTGTTGTGGAGTTCTTGGAAAAGAGAAATTATGAGTAATTCTTTTTTGATTACAGAAATTCTCAAAATTTTCATTTTCAAATTCTCCACCGTGATCACTACGAATAGTTTTTATTTTTAAAGAAAGTTGATTTTGAATTCTTTTAGCAAAATTCTTAAATAATTCAACAGCATCACTTTTGAGTTTAAGAAAAATTGTCCAAGTATATCTAGAATAATCATCTACAATTACAAAAACATATTTATTGTGATTAATTGATTGGACTTGAGATGGACCAAATAAATCTAAATGAAGTAATTCTAGAGGTTTAGAAGTAGAAATCATATCTTTTAGTTTAAATGAACTATTCTTAAGTTTTCCTAATTGGCAAGCATCACATATACTATCTACTTTAAAGTTTAACTTGGGAAGACCTCTAACTAAGTCAAGTTTTGATAAACTAGATAACGGTTTGAAATTTAAATGACCAAATCTTTTATGCCAAATCCAAGGGTCACTTGTATTAGCCAAAAGACATAAGTCATCATTTGAAACTTTTATACTAAGGATGTAAATGTTTTTCTACCTAATTCCTTCAAAGATAATATTTGACTTATTATCTTCGATGTGACACTTATCTTTTCCAAATTTAATTTTAAATCCTTTATCACATAGTTGACTTATACTAAGTAGATTATGTTTTAAATTCCTAACTAGCAAAACATCAGAAATAAGAGGAGTTTTAGAATTACCGACATTGTCGATGCCAATCACATATCATTTAGAGTTATCTCCAAAGTTGACCAATCCACCATCTTGATATATAATGGCATTGAGTATCTCGGGATTTCCAGTCATATGCCTTGAACAGCCACTATCAAGTATCCATTTATCTTTCTCAATTTGCATAGTTTGTCCATAGGTTGTTGATTTTTCAAAAGCCATGTAACATGTCTGTTCCTGCATAACAAACCAATTCGGTAGATAACTTGATTTTTCATAAAAACTATATGCATACTTATGATACTTTGATGAAATGCATAAATTCAAACTAGTATTAACAAAATTTCCTAAAATGCCATTTTTAACTTTTCAAGTTTCAGATTATGAAAACTGTGAAAACCTATGCTCTGATACCAATTGAAAGGGTGTGCGGATTAAGGATCTTAACGCTAATTTAACAATAGAGGGGGGGTGAATAGTGTTTAATGGATTTTAAGACTTATATGGACTAATTTAAAAATTATGATATAAACAAATGCAGAACTTAATCACAGAACAATCACAGAATCAAACATAGATGCAGAAAGTAAATGATAAGCAGTAAAAGGAAAGAACACACTGATTTTATAATGGTTCGGAGTTACCCTACGTCCAGTCCTGCAACAAGGCAAACACCTCGTACAGATTTTTATTATACCAATGTCGAGATTACAATCCTCAATTTCTAAAGGCCTTGAGGTACCCTCATGTCTTCGAGTCCGGGGCAAACTCTCTTGATTTATGGGACACAAGATCACCCAATTGATTTCCAGGCACAACCACACCTTATAGAGAGACTCGATAAACTTTTGATTACAAATTGATCCTATCTCTGAATAACACTTTGATCTTCGAGAGATGGCAGAGAATCAAACAAGAATGAGATTCTAATTTGATTCACTTGAGAATTTGGCAGAATTTCATCACGATCTTAAAAATATGAAAATTTTAGAATATAGTTTTGTGGAGAAGAAGAAGTGAAGAAAATAAGAAAATAGTTATTTAAAAAATTCATTTGTGAAGGCTATTTATAGACCAGTAACGGTCATAACCATTCGTGAAGAGATTTAAACGAATAGACACTTCTTTTGAAAATTGAAACTTTTGAATTTAACGGCCACTATGTCGACATGGGGTATCCCATGATGTCGACATTCCTTAGTTAAAAATAATGTAAAATTTGTTTTGAAAATGGTATTGAAAGGAAAACAAGATGAAATGATTCTGGAGTAAAATAAACTAATTTTTCTATGTTTTAAAATAAAGAAGAGTAGAAAAATATATTTTAGAATGTATATATAAATTTGATTTTAAATCTCAAGTATATATATATTATAAAAGAATATTTAAAAAGCAGAAGATAGTTTTAAAAACAAACGAAGTTTATAACAAGAGTTTATTTAAAAACAAAAACAAAGAATATTTTAAGGCTAAAACATCTTTTTGAAAATCATTTGAAAAGATAATATTTAAGGATAAAACATTTTGAAAAGAAGTTTTGAAAATCATTTTGAAAAACCATTTTGAAGTAGTTTTGCAAGCTTCTTCCTGCAGAATATCTCATCACTTTAGGACTCGAGAACTTGTGAAAAACCAGGATGTTCGTGGGTTTGTAAGCCACTTGTCATAGGTTTGTAAGCTACTTGTCGTGGGTTTGTAAGCCACTAAGAAGGTAGAAATGGGTTCCACCCCAAATGAAATTTGGAATGAAGATTTCCATGCTATTATGAAGTTTTAACAAAACTAGACACTTATCTTGAATCTTGATCTTGATACTCATAAGTCTTCAAACTTGATTTCTTCATTCTTGATCGTTATACTGTACAGTCTTCAATAATCAGTACCTGCCTTATATATATCCTGCATAATAACATTCATATATATCTAGACAATAGTGTTAGTATATAAGTTATAATAAAATACTTTACAAAGCTTGTTGTCATCAAAACCACTATCTCTAGTTCCTAACAATAATACATCACGCGGTGAGAAGGTACTTCTAACTCGACCGGAATAACAGCTTCTGAACCATAAGAAAGAGAAAACGGAATGTGGCCGGTCGCGGACTTGTGGGTTGTTCGGTAAGCCCATAAAGCCATAGGAAGTTCATCGACCCACGTGCCCCTGGCCTTTTCTAGTCGTTTCTTCAGAATAGACTTTATATAACTTTATTAACAACTTCGACTTGTCCATTCGCTTGAGGGTGTGCAACTGCGGAGAATTTCTTCTGAATGTGGAATCGTTAACAGAAATCCTTAAATTCAACACTATCGAATTGGGTCCCGTTATCAGTGATGATAGTATGTGGGAGACCAAATCGGCAGATGATGTTGCGCACTACAAAGTTGATCACCTTCTTTGTTGTGATTGTAGCAAGGGGTTCAGCTTCCGCCCACTGTAAAGTAATCAACTGCTACAATGGCATACTTCGCACCACCTTTGGCTAGAGGTAGAGAGCCAATAATGTCAATGCCCCATACTACAAACGGCCATGGACTGACCATCTGAGTTATTCGGTAGGTGGGGCTCTTGGAATTCGAGCATGCTTTTGACATCTGTTACATTTTCTGGTGTAATTTGATTCATCGTGATTTATAGTTGGCCAATAGTATCCATATCGTAGCACTTTCTTGGCGAGGGCTTGCCCCCCGGTGTGATCGCCACATTCTCCTTCGTGTACATCATGCAGTACGCGTTTGATTTCATCATGAGCGATACACCGTAGTAAAGGAACAGAGTATCCTTTTCTATACATGACTCCATTCTGGATAGTGAACCGCGAAGCTTTTCGAAGAATCTGTCTCTTTTCACTCCTGCGCTCTGGCAGGGTCCCGTGCTCGAGATAATCTCTGAACAGAGTCATCCATGACTCCTTATCAGGAACAACCTCAAATATCCAATATGTCTCCATTCGGTCGATGCTCGGGGAAGCTAATGTCTCTACGGGAATGAGTCCCATTTGTTGTGCCTTGCCTGTACTGGCTAACTTTGCTAATGAGTCTGCCTTTTGATTGCGCTCTCGGGGTATGCAGTAGATGGCATAATAATTAAACTGATTTAATATTTCTTGAACCCGAGCAAGGTAAGCAGCCAGTCTTCGGTCCTTGGACTGGTATTCCCCCCGAACTTGACACACACTTGACACACGACCAATTGTGAATCACAATAAATCTCCACAACAATGATTCTCAAATCTTTGGCAAGTCTCAATCCAGCAAGTAAGGCTTCATACTCAGCATCGTTGTTGGTCGCGCGAAAATCAAACTTTAAAGCATAGCATATAGATTGACCTTCGGGAGTTTCAAGCACAACCCCTGCACCTGAGCAATGGTCATTTGATGCAACATCAGTATGCAGCTTCCAGATATACTTGGGGGAGATTCACTAGTTTTGGGCAAGTCCTCCGGGATGGTAATTTCAGCTATGAAATCTGCTAGGACTTGTCCTTGAATGGCTCACCTTGGAGTGTAAGTAATATCAAACTGACTTAACTCGATATTCCATTTGAGTAACCTACCAGACGTCTCAGGCCGCGTAAGGACCCGTCGTAATGGTTGGTCGGTGTAAACGGTGATAGGATGAGCCTGGAAATACGGACGGAGCTTCCTTGAGGTAATAACAAGACAGTAAGCCAACTTCTCCAGCTTCGGATAATTTCTCTCAGCTCCAATTAGCCATTTGCTAATATAGTAGACCGGTTTTTGGGTTTGGTCTTCCTCCCGAATTAGGGCAGCAATGATTGCGTTTTCTGATACCGCCAAGTAAATGTACAATTTCTCATGATCGATAGGCTTTGACAAAATTGGCGGTGTGGAGAGGTGTTGAATTAGTGCTCGGATTGCGCCCTCACATTCCGTAGTCCATTCAAAGTTTCGTTTCCCTTTTCGGATCAAATTGAAGAAGGGAATGCATTTGTCAGTAGATTTTGAAATGAGCCTGCTCAGTGCTGCTACTTTCCCGTTGAGGCTCTGGACTTGCTTTATAGTTCTTGGAGTTTCAAGGTTTCTAATCGCCCAGATCTTTTCGGGATTGGCTTCGATTCCTCGAGCGTTGACGATAAACCCAAGGAATTTTCCTGATGCGACCCCAAAGTGACATTTCAACGGATTAAGTTTCATTCTGTATTCTCGGAGGATATTAAACATTGACTCCAGGTCTCTGGTAAGATCAGTGGAGAATCGTGATTTGACTAGCATGTCATCCACGTATACCTTCATGGTTCTCCCACTCTGGTTAGCGAACATTCGATTAACTAACCGTTGATAAGTTGCCCCGGCGTTCTTAAGTCCAAAAGGCATAACTTTGTAGCAGTAAAGCCCCATATTAGTTATGAAGCTGGTATGCTCCTGGTCGGGCAAGTGCATGGGTATTTGGTTGTAGCTCGAATACGCATCCATGAAGGATAGGAGTTCATGTCCAGCCGTTGAATCTACAAGCTGATCGATTCGAGGAAGCAGAAAACTATCTTTGGGGCAAGCTTTATTCAAGTCTGAGTAGTCAACACACGTTCTATATTTCCCATTTGGCTTTCGAACAAGTACGGGGTTGGATAACCATTCCGGGTATAATGCATCTTGAATAAATCCATTCGATTTAAGCTTGTCTACCTCTTCCTTAAGGGCAGCAAATCTCTCTGGATCCATACATGCCTTTTTTGTTTACCGGGATGTGCCGCGGGTTAATATTCAATGCGTGGCGCACGATGTCTGGCGAGATCCCACACATGTCAGAGTCCATCCAGGCAAACACGTCAAGGTTTGCCCGAAGAAATCAACCTATTCCTCTTGCATCTGTTGGCTTAGCTGAGATCCAATCTTTATCATTTTAGAATCATCGCTATCATCGATCGGGACATCGACCGTCAGTTCGGCTGGAGAAGCTTGACTGTCTTTACTTTCGTCTTCACTTTTGGTATCTCTCGGGTCAAGGTCTCTTTGGAATTGGTTGGGGTGCCTGGGCCTAGGCCCAGGCATCAATTGTCAATTTTCAACAAAGCGGACGCAGAGAGATTCCTCCACGCCCTTACCTTTTTCTCTTCGCTGCGCATCTCGCAGCTCGGCAACATAACAGGCTTGTCCACCGGCCTGATCTCCTTGAATGACTCCAACCCCATGGTCGGTGGGGAACTTCAGAGCCAAACACCATGGGGCAATAGCAGCCCTGAACTCAACTAGGGCCGGTCGGCCTAAGAAAGCATTATATGGCGAGTCTATATCCAACACCACAAATTGTAACATCCAGACTCTCCGGCGTTCTCCAATTCCTAACTCCACTAGCAATTCCACCACTACAGTGGGTATAGTCGCACTCCCATTGAAACCATGGATACGGTACTAACAAAGTTTCAAATCTTTAGTCTCCATTTTCAACTGGTCATAGGCTCGCTTGAACAATATATTCACAGAACTTCCACTGTCTACCAAGATCCTCTTCATCCAAGCAGGACCTAGTTGAGCTGATATGACAAGTGGATCGATGGTTGGGGCTTCGATCCTGTCGGCATCACTGTCTCGGAAGACAACGTCCAATTATCATCTTCTGTTGCTTGGTCGGAGCCCCATCTTCCAAACTACTACAACACTCGAAGCTCGCATGCCTAATAGAACTGGCATACGACTCCATTTCCTTCCAGCTTCGGTCGGTTGGATGAGGACCACCACTAACAGTATTTATCACTAACCTCCCGCCAGTACGAGCGGGTTTCTCCTGTCTTGCCTGATTCGGTACATGATTCTGATTTGATGGACCCGCACCTCCAGACTGCGGCGTCCGCACAAACTACTCTAACTTTCTCTCTCTTATCAACTTTTCAATGAGATCCTGCAAGTGACAGCACTCATTCGTTTATGGCCGTGGCTTTCGTGGAACCTACGAAACTTCCTTGTCTGAATTTGTTTTTCCGATGACTGTTTTGGAGCAGATTTCTTATACTGAATAGTATTACAGGTCTATAAATATACATTTTCCAGCGACGTATTCAAAGGAGTATAATTATCAAACATAGGAGCCCTACGTCGTGGACCACGATTCTGATCTCGTTTCCTATTTTGGTTTCCATTGCCTTTCTGCTGATTTTGTTTATTCTGAATGTTCAATTGCACTTTCCCAGAGCTCTCTCGGTTTGTTTGACAACAACATTGCTCTGAATTCCTTCCATACTAGGCCATGCGCCATCCTTTTTCCTAGACTGTTTCACAACCTCCCTTCTCAAGAATTGGACTGCCTTGGAATAGAAACGGTCCAATGACGCAGGAGGTTTTCCGGCCAACCAGTTACCGAACACAGAATTGGGATCAATCCCCTTAGTCAATGCCATTAGAATGGAGTTATCATTAGGGTTGCTGATCTCAGCGCATCCAGCATGAAATCTCTTTAAATAACGTCTAGATGTCTCTCCAGGGGCTTGAGTGATACTAGACAAATTATTAACATCTTTCGATCCTGTGACATGCATGCGAAATTGCTCAATAAACTTTGTTGTCAACTGGTCAAAACAAGAGATAGATCGAGGTGGTAAACGGGTAAACCACATAGTTGTTATGCCCCTTAGAGAGATCGGGAAGCTTTGGCACTTAACTGCATCATTAGCTCGTGCAGCATTCATTAACCATTCATATTTCAGGATATGTTGATTAGGATTAGAGTTCCCTTCATAAACGGGTAAAGTCGGCATCCTGAATCGCCGAGGTAGTTCAGCACAGAGTATCTCATCGGTAAAAGTGGTATGACTCCGGGAGATTCCCCAGTCTTCATTGGTAAGACCCTGACTTTCATAGATCATTTGACGGATCATCGTCGAAATGTCGGGCATCTGGACATTTTGAGCATGTTGGGCCAAGGTGTGGTCGGGTTCCACAATGCGAGGAGGGGCTGGTCGTTATCGACGGTCCATGTCTCACCTCCTTGGTTCTATGTCTTCGGGGACATAAAGCTTAGGAGTATGGTTGTGTTGGTGGTGGGTCGGATCCGTTCGGTTCCGAGCATCAACTCCCAAATCAGTAAGAGTGGTAGTATGGTTGTCAGTAATATGGTATGGGGTAGTGCCTCCTCAGGAGAAGGGTCCAGTCTGATGGCTGGTTGACGGGCCAACCCTCGGTTGCCCAAGATTCAATGTATGTTGATGCCCAGTGGCCTGTGTGTAACTTTCGTCCAATCGCGGCGCCTGGATCTATGATGGTAGTCAGAAGAGGCTGAACTTTCGGTGGATGAATAGGAAGCCTGATCCCTTCTAGATCTCCTTCGTCTTTGACGGTTTAGCTAGTTGGTCAATTCTGCATTAGCACGGAGCTGCTGAGTGAGCTGTTGGCGGCTTTGAGTAAGCTCTTGCATTAATAACTAAAACTCTTCCTTGGTGACAAGGCCTTGCGGATCTGATGGTCCGGCAGCATTCTGATCGGCAGGAGTTAACTATATGGGGTTCTGCCTGTCCCGTCCTTCTGGATCTGCGGTAGTTGAGGTAGTCCTAGTATTAACCATGATGGATAGTTAAGCCCTTTCCTAGACTTGATGCAAATCTGAATAGGATGGAAGAACTTTTAACTTGAATCTGGATCTTCTTCTTAGATTTATGCAATCCGATATCGATAGTAGATCCAACGAGTAGGAGAAAAACTTGGTTTTCTCAGTGAAAGCACCAAAGTGTTTATACCAAAATTGGGCACAACACTCTTCGGAAGTGTTTGAAGAGATAAAATGAAGAAATTAAATGTAAAACGAGGATTATCTAACAAACACTCCAAACAATAATCAGAAAAACAGCAAAAGAACGCAGAGATTTAGAGTGGTTCGGCGTGTTGCCTACGTCCACTATGAAATGATTGACTTTTATTAACTTTTGCTTGCTAGTTACAGCGGATTACAACAGTAAATTTCGAGTACAACAGTGATTTTGGAAGAGTCTGGACGTTGAAGAGCCAAAGGTCCTTTTTCCGTAGGTTCTGGGCTGCTATTTATAGGCGTAGGTTGCAAATATCTCTCTCAGATCTCGGGAGACCTCTTCTTGCATGTGGGTGGGCCCACACGATCGATCCCATGACATTTGCACTTGGTCCGTGATCGATACGAACGAATTTCATATCGATCGAAACTTCGTCCAATCGAGTCAGTTGATGCTTCTTTTGGATTTTTAGGTTCAATGGTTGAAATAAAAGCAACGTTGCTCAATTTATTTAGTTGATTTCTAGTTTTAACAACAGATTCAATATTTCCAAGTATATTTTCTATATGATGATCTTTCAAGTATTCTGTACTTTTATTTGGATGTGAATTTTCTAAATTATTATTATTTTCATTTTCGATAATCTCATTATTAATAATTGCATTTGGGTTATCAATGTTTTCTTCTTCATCAATATTTGGATTATAAATGTTAAAATTTTCATTAAATGAGACATGTAATGTCTCTTCAATAGTATTAGTTCTAGTATTGAAAACTCTATAAGCTTTTCTTCTATTTGAATATCCAATGAAGATTCCTTTATTTGATTTAGCATCAAATTTATCCAAACTATCTTTAGTATTTAAAATAAAATATTTAGTACCAAAAATTCTAAAGTATGATACTTTAGGCTTTTTATCATAGAATAATTCATATGGTGTTTTCTTAGTTAATGGTCTTATTAAAATTCTATTTAATATATAACGTGTAGTACCAACTGTTCAGTCAAAAATTTTAGGTAAATTCCGATCATTTAGCATAGTCCTAGCGGACTCTTGAATCTTTCTATTTTTACGTACCACCACTCCATTTTGATGTGGTGTTCTTAAAAATGAAAAATTATATGTTATACCTTTCTTATTACAGAAATGCTCAAAAAATTTATTTTCGAATTCTCCACCGTGATCACTCCGAGTAGTTTTAATTTTGCTAGTCATTTGATTTTTGAATTCGTTTAAAAAAGATTTTAAACATTTCAAAAGCATCACTATTAAGTTTTAAGAAAATCATCCAAGTAAACCTAGAATAATCATCTACGATTACAAACACATATCTACTGTGATTTATAGATCGTATTTGTGAGGGATCGAAAAGATGTAATTGAAGAAGATCAAGGGGTTGAGAGATAGAAATCATATCTTTTGGTTTAAAAGAAATTTTTCTAAGTTTTATTAATTGACATGCATCGCATAAATTATTAACTTTAAAATTCATTTTAGAAAGACCTCTAACTAGATCGATTTTAGATGTTAGTTTGAAATTCAAATGACCAAATCTTTTATGCCAAATCCAAGGATCACTTGATCCAGCCAAAAGATACAAGTTATCATTTGAGATTTTCATACTTAATATATAAATGTTTCGTTTCCTAATGCCTTCAAGATAATGTTTAACTCATTATCTTCAATATGACATTTATCCTTTACGAATTTAATTTTGAAACCCTTATCAGACAATAAACTAACACTCAATAGATTATGCTTTAAATTCCTAACTAACAAAACATTAGAAATAGTAGGAGTTTTAGAATTACTGACATTTCCAATGTCAATCACGTATCCTTTAGATTTGTCTCCAATATTTACCGATCCACCATGTTTGTAAACTATATCTTTCAAAATCTTCGGATTTTCGGTCAAGTGTCTTGTGCATCCACTATCCAATATCCATTTGTCCTTTTTGATTTGTAGCATTTGATCATCACGTGTATGTTCATCAATTGCCATGTAACACATCTGTTCCTACAATTCGTACCTTTTCAAAAGATCACGTGATTTTTTATAATGAAGAGATGCAAATTTATGAAGCAACATTATGATGATTTTACAAATTATCTTTTCAAAAATAGTGTTAAAAATATTATCAAAAATTACCAATGAAACTTTTCCAAAAATCATCTTATGAATACTTTGAAAACCAATGCTTTGGTACCAAATGTAAGTCAGTGTAATAGGGATCTTAAGGCTAAAATAACACTAGAGGGGGGTGAATAGTATTTAATTGATTATATGAATATTTTTCAAATTCTTTAAGATTTTACTTGGAACAATGTAATTAATAATCATGGAAACAATCATAGAATCAAAGTACAGATACAAGTAAATGTAGTAAAAGTAAAAAGGAAAGAACACACCAGGATTTTATACTGGTTCAAAGTAACCCTATATCCAGTTCTGCACAATTCCATGTATGGATTTCTTTTCAACTAGTAAATTCAAATATAATCTCGATTTCAAAGCTACGAGACACACCCTCCAGAATCAAAACCTCAGAGTCACTTGATTTTTGGATTACAAGCACACCCACTAGATTTACGGGCTACTAAGCACACCTAATTGATACATGATACAATCACACCTACTTGGATTTCAGGGATACCAAGCACACCACAAAGTATAAGAGTATGATTTGATGGAGTTTACAGACTCAGATATTAGATCTTGATTACAATTGATCATATAACTCTTTAATAGCACTTTGATCTTGGTTTAAGTGAGAGAGATGAGAGAAATCAGAGAGTAGATGAAAGAGAATCAAATTACTAATTATTGAATTTGATTCTGGTTGAATTTTGTCAGAGTTTTGGTAAAAACTGATTTAGAAATCAAGAGAGTGAAAACAGAAGAGAAGAATAAGAAAATAGTTATTAAAAATTCATTTAGAAGTCTGGTATATATAGGGAAACAACGGTCATGTCCATTCGCGAAGAGATACGATGAAAAAACACTTCTATTCAAATTTGAATTTTGAATTTTACGGCCACTATGTTGACAGACATGGTTGGGATATGTCGACATATTCATTTGTATTTTGAAAAACACTTCAAAAATATTATTTTGAAAATCCGTTGCTTTGTAAAATAATTTGATACTTTGTAGAATCCTTTAAATATAGTTTATATACATTTTAATGAAAATATAACTTAATAAAACTTTATAAAAAAATTTGAAAGATTTAATAAGAGTATTCAATAATATATAAAAGAATCAATATAATTATAACTTATTAAAATATAAACAAAAATTCAATATATATATATATATATATAAAACTTAAAAACACTAAAATGATATCTTTATTAGTAAGAGATTGAAAATCATTTTGGGAAATATTTTGAAAAGATTATTTTAAAAACAAAATATTTGAAAAACAATCTAAAACAAAATTAAAGAATGTGAGAGAGATCAGGAAAGTGCTATCAAGGTTTTAAAATAAATTCTATGAATTTATAACTTATCTGAAATACCATGAAATCTTGAACTCTTCATTACTCATGAGTTTTCATTCTTAAACTCTTAAAACTTTATATCAGCATCTTGAATCTACTCTTGATACTGTACAGTCTTCTTAATTAGTACCTGCCTAATATGTTTCACTATATACTATATATGACTTGATAAACATTAGTATCTATATTTATATAATGTCATATAGTTGTTACCATTAAAACCAAAACCTAAGGTACTAACAGATAGGGCAGCATATGATTGGCCCATTCTTGATAGTTGGAGAGTCAAGCTCATCTTCGGAGACTGCTTTTTATCATATTTTCTCTCCATGTATTTTTCTATTTTATTAGTATATTTTGTTTCTTTTGTCAGACTTGGAGTGATATTTTCTATGTACTCTGTATTAGACCACATTCTGATTTTCTGAGACAGTGATTTGAATATTTTCTGAGATGGATATTTTTCCATGTTATATGTTTTATTCCTTTCACTGTGAGTTTTGAAAGTCTAGTATATCTTAGATTATATCTATTTATATTAGTCTATGTGATGCTATAAAAACCTCGACAGTCTTTATTTCTCGAGACGACACAAGTCTGGAAGTCACCTTAGGTTTTGGATTGGTATATCAGGTGGGGTGGGTTGTCATAAGTCAAGTCAAAGTCAAAGTTTTTGGCCAAAGTAGTATGGTTAATAATAAATGCATTATTGAACCAAGGATTTTGTATTTTGACTAACCAAGTGGAATGTGGACGATATTGGAAGTTTGAACAAAACAAAATTCCATAAGTCTTAAAGTGATCCTGTTTTTAATGAAGAGAATTGGTATTAACAATCTTTACTACCAGGTTTTGCTTAAAATAGTAAAATTGGATTTTACCAAAAATGTGTTTTAAGTGATACATTCAGCTAAAATGTCCCACCACTAGCTAAGATGATGAGTGAATGTTACTATTCCTTTTGTTTAATATGGATCACTGGCTTAATTTACACCTTTGAGTCATACAACTGTAATGAGTAATACTCTAAAACACTGCATGATTTAAATAATTTATAATTGTTGTAAATTAATTAATATTTATGAAATGTTAATTATTAATTTTTTTGGTATCATTAGTATTTAATAAAGTGCTTATATAAAAGTTGTTTATGTCTGTATCGATCTATGATATCGATAAAATATTTAAATTTAATTTAAAACGATTAAGTACTAAATGGGTTTAGCAATTTTTAAAGGCCCATCAAGGCTCTAGTACAACTACCCATAGGGTGAGATGGGGGGAGATTTTAAGTGGTCAAAATAATTTTTAAATGGTACTAAAAGAATGAGTAAATGAATGAGAAAAGTCCTTCACCTTTTCGTCTTCCTAATTGCCTACTTAAGCACATTAATTGTCATTGTTTTGCCTCCCCTCTCTGGTTTATTCTAGCTAAAACAACATGGCAAGAGAGGGCTTGAGCGTTGAAAAATTGTTTTGAAATGGTATTAAATCAATAAGTTAAAGGAAGGGGAAAAGTCCTCCATCTTTTCCTCTTCTTTAATGCCTACTTAAACACATGAATTGTCATTGTTTTGGGTGCTTCTTTCTTGTTCATTCGAGAAAAATATTATATGAGTCCAAAAGCATAAAATTCCTAAAAGCAAATCAAAATAAAATTAAAGCAAGATGGTGTTTGTCTTTAGATCGTTGCAAAATCCTTAGGCTGATTCGATTAAATCCAAGAGCATTCAAGGTGTGAATCTTAGGCAACCCCATAAGATAACTATCCAGTAACATTTTGATTACATATTACATCATGTCAATATAGTTTACATCCCATATCTTACACAATGAATTTGTATATGCCTATGTTGTCCAATCAATTATTTGTTATTATTTTAGAAATTGATGTTTAAAAGAAAAACAAAATACATTCATAACCATATAATGTTGAAATTGCTTTCCACTATAAAATAAATTTGAATTGAAAACTATTGTAATTAGTTGAAAAAAATAAACAATTTTATAACACATTATATATATATAAGTATATTTAAACTACATATATTATTTATATGAATTTGTTTATGAAATTGAATATTAGTTTTATACGTATATGTTTAGAACGTAAAATATATTTTATTATTATTTATAAAAGCGTGTATATATGTTATTTTAATTCAAAATTTATAAAAGGACATTTGTGTAAAATCATATATTTAATTTTGAATCCTTCCTAAGTCAAAGCTAGTGTTTAAATTTTAAATTTTTAGTTTCAAAACATATAAAATTAGTCCAATTAATTTTAAGATGCTATATATATACACATTAATTTTTTATAATTTGATTATATGACCATAGACAACAAAGGCATATATAAAGGCTGAATTGTTTATTGCGGTGTAAATCCTATCACCTACAAACATATACATTAACCATGTTCACTGTTTATATGTTGCACTTGCATTACAATCACATGAGTATATTCAAAATATACTCATAACATACTAAATATAAATTTAGTCAAATTAATAATAATCTATATTAATTGCTCATTCATGACATAAATGATACATTAATAGTATACCATAATTAAAATTTAACTCTTCACTCGGTAAAATAAATATACAAAACAAGGAAATGACATGCACACATATATAGGAGTATATTTGATATACTCACAAAATTATTTAAAATAAATCAATTAGTTAAACTCATTTTAAACAATTTAAATCAAATAAGATTTTATTTGAAACAAATTTTAGATTAGATCTAAAATCAATTAGAATACATAGGTCCAACTATGATCTAAAATGGATATTTTACTTAAATTCACATAATTTACCCACTTCCAACTGGCCTGGTTATTTTATAAATACCTCAAAGCCAAACAGTAATGGGGACGTAATTTCATCTTATAAGAATTACAAAATATAATTCCCTAAATACTAATGAACTGATTTCTAAAGACCGTGTTGTTCATTTCTTTCGAGAAATAGATCGTTGTATTTTGTATTTCTATATTGCATTCGAGATTAATAAGAAAAATAGACGATGAATCACAGTAGATGAAAGTTTAAACTGAACTACTATGAAAAATCTATTACTCATATGTAACATCCAATTGTAGAATACATTTGGAATATGTGGTTCTATGCAATCTCCATGTAGTGTTTGTCTATTTTTTAGGCAAACATTTTTGGTACTTTGATTGTGAATCAAACTTAGAAACCTACAAAATGCCTCTTAAACCTAAGAGCAAGACTGGATCTACCAACAATGATGCAAGAACTACATTCGATATTCCGGTGCTAATCATGATGAGTAGTCGTAGAGTACACCTACATTTTTATGAAATGGTAACAGTTAGATCCTATATTTTGGCGATGAAAGAGAGAAATATATAATCACGATAATTGCAGGGATATTAGTATTTCACACAACGAGAAACATGTAGCTTTGTGGAGATTAAAAAAAATCAAAAAATGCAAGAGTTCGAAAGGCAAAAAGCATAAAAAAGTTAGTATTTTTATTTTTATAAATTGTTATACTTTGTTAAAACCTACACGACTCTCTCATATCATCAAATAAGCTTCCACCATGCTTATATATTTTATTTTTAATTTTCAAGAATATTTTGAATATTTTTAAAACATTCTACATCCCTCTTTTCGAACGGTGGTGCCATGATACATTTTTTAAAAACGGTATGGAATGCATAATTCATTTTATGGGTCATGATATTTTCTACCAGTATCTCTTCCCTATAAATGCGACTCCTTGTAAACATATTACAATCTATAAATTGATACTTCTCCTTCATCATAAACTATCTATTGCTTACATTATTGTTCTATACTTTATTGATTTCAATCTCTCAAGTCCTAATTAAGAATTCCAATCTCTAAGCATTCATTTCTAGATAATTCTAATTCAGTTTTGTCCTATCCTTGTTCTTCAATTCAAATAAGATTCTTAAGAGTGGGTTTGTTTAGTGAAAATTCCAAAATGAAGTTCTAGAACTGGGTATAGGATAAGAGGTCCGAACCAGTATAAAATTTTTAGTGTGCTTGCATTTTATACTTTATTTACTTTACATTTATATTGCTACTAATTATCCTGCTAGTTATTTAAATTAATTAGTATATACATTTATAGGTTAATAATTTACCTAAAAATAGAAATCCTAAATAGTGGGGGTGAATGATACAAGGAAAGAAATTTCACATTGATGGTAAAAGGTATATAATGCTTCTAATTATTTAAGCTTGCAGTCAATTAAGTTGTATGGGTTAAAATGAATTTAGTACTATATGAATAAGGTATTAAAACAATATATATCAAAACACTTAACCACAACTTATTTACAGTATTACCATAAATCATGTCTAATATAACATAGTGTAGATTGGTACTTTTTTTGAAATGTATCAATACAAACTATGCAATCATTATCTTACATAGTATTGCACTTAATCACTATCTTACCAAAAGAAATTCTTTTTTGTTCCTTATAATAATACTAAACGGTGAGTATGTAAGAAAAAAGTGACTAAAAATAAATATGTGCACGACGTTTAATGTTTTTATGACTTGATTTTCATTTTATATTTATAGTATCGTACAAAATGTAGTACAAAAGGCTAAAGTAAAAGAATGTGAAAATAATAAAATTAATAATAGGGTTAACATGAACCATACTTGAAAATAAATCAAAATCATTTAGTTACAGGAGGAACTAACTATTTTATCATCTTCTTTATTTATTTGTTTCCCATCTTAGAAGCATAATGTCTCTCCTTCCACTTACCCAAATCAGATTATACTATTATGTGTATTGAAATTCTAAAAAATGGGTAGGGGTGCTTGACCGTATTTGGCCTGAAGTGGGTACATCCTTGCACTTACCTTATATTAACCGATCCACCCGTACTATCATTGGTGTTGAAGCAAGTTATTTAAAACACAATAATACATTTTTAATGTATTATTTAGTATGGTTTTTACTAATTTTAACATGTTTCAAGAAGGTCAGTCCACTACCCGACTGTCATTTTTCATTAGATCTAATTTTGCATATCGGTCTGCATATATTGAACTCCAAGGTGCTACTCAGAACAAGTGTGCAGCTCATTTTACTCCTTTAAGTGCATGAACCGATATACAAAAGTTGTATAAATTAACAATTATAAAGTTATAAATGTACTGTCTTGTGCATTGCATAAGAACGGATTGACTACAGTAATGATTTGTAAAACTGCATATGAGATATGGCACACATTACAAGATACACACCGGGGCACAAATAAATTTGAAAAACTAAGATTGACATGCTTAAAAATCAATGCTAAAGATTTAGAATGAGGCCATATGAGAGTATTGTTGATACTCAAGGTTTCAGATATAAAACTTGCCCTCGTTGCACTTGATGAGACCTTTACTAATATTGAAATTATTTCAAGAAATTTATACTCCTTAAGTGATAAATGGGAAATAAAGGTAGTAGTTATATAAGAGGCCAATGACATTGCTTAAGTCAAGATTGAAGAGTTAATATGAAATTTGATGTCATATGAACTAAACTTGCAAGCTAAATGAAATTAGGCACAAGAAAATAAGACACGAGCTTTTAAAGTTGATGATTATTTTGGTTTTGATGAAGACGACCTTGTTTTTATAGCCAAAAGTTACATAAAATTCAGAAATCTAAAGAGAAATCATAGAACTGTTATGAGTGCGATAAGATAGTTCACATTAAGAAGAACTGCCCTGAATTAAATAAAGGCAAAAAAAAAGTTTCATGAATAAGAGCGGAAAATTCAAGAAGAAGAAGTAGAAAAATAATAAGGAAAATTCAATAATTTCTTTTTAAGATTTACCAGAAATCAATAGTAGTTGGATGATAAAGTTAAAGCTCTTAATTTAACAAGATACGGTAGGGAATAGATATGGGAATGCCTAAGATTGAAAATAAAATTTAAAAGAATACTTAGAAAAATAGCAAAAGTCTTGTGATGAATTGACTTCTCAAATCTCTGTGTTTAATAATGAAATTATGGAATATAGAAATAAAAATGTCAAATAGCAATAGAAAATTTTGACTTAAATTCAAATTTACATCTGCTAAATAATGAGGTAAATGAACTTAATACTAGATTAGAAAAAACATTCAATAAATGTTTAAAAATTCAATAAAGGGAAAGATAACTTTTCAAATTTGATAAATTAGAGAAGAGAGTTAAGGGTGTGCCATAAGGGAAATTTTTTTTTGGCAAGGCCGACGGGGTTGAGTGGACCCCTACCATTTTTATTACAGCAAATAATAAATACATGAGGAACATGAGATAAGCAGATTGTCTATCTACTACAACAAAGGTTTTTAAAGTGGACCATCCACTAAAAATAAAAAGAGCTATACTAGCTTAAGGAGAAGGAGTTAGGCCAAAAGCCTAAACTACTATGAACTACCACAACAAAGCACATAACATCCCATCAAGGGTATATGACTAGCCCACAAGGCGAAGGGCAGGAATATCATACCTCAGCAGAAGAGGAGCCAGCACCGGCACCAGGAGGGACCGCATGAGAGACAAAATCAGCAAACAAAGATGCAAGACCCAGAACATAGCAAGAACTCTTAGAAGAATATAAGAAGGATCTATCCCAAGAAGAATCATCCAGAATCTGACGGTTCCAGTCACCAATGAGCCCATCGAGTGTAAGAGAGAATTCGCCATCCTAGACCAAGTAATATAAGCAACGCTGCTCCCCAACATCCCCAGATACGAAGCGATAGAAACATTTCCTCTCCAGATTAAAATGCATGTCAGAATCCTTACGCAACCAGGATACCTCAGAAGGAGCCCAAGAAAAAGGCGGACAAGAAGGAGCAGGAGCAGACATAGGAACCAGCATAGCTGCGGGAGGAGGAACGGACGAAGCAAGGGGGAGGGAAACTGACTCAGAGACCACAGGAACCATGGGAGCTGCATAAGGTGGAAAAGGAGGTACGGCAGGTGGGGAGATAGGTTCAGAGACTGGCTGGACAGCCGCGACACAGGGATCGACCATCGAAACCCAACGATAGAAAGGAGGTTTAGGCAGGGGAACCTTCAAAGGCGGAGGAGCAGAGGGGGGATGTTTGCAAGAGGAGGATAGATGCCCGAAGGAGTGACAAGAGGTGCAAATATCTAGGGTCCATCCATAGCGAACACGGACCTCAGCAATAATGCCTGGAGCAAGCTGGACCATAATCGAAGAGGGAAAAGGCTTAATTATCTGGTGAAATTTCAATAAGGGCTTTAGCATAAACAAGTTTATCTCAGGCTGTCGTACTCTCATCAAAACATCTCAGCTTACAAATATGGTAGGCAAGCCAGTTCACACCAATCAAAGGCTGAAGAACAGACGGGATATGTGAGAAGTAAGTCCAAAACAGGGATAGATAAAACCTGATCTCTAGCACTAGAAATAGTTGGAGACCATTGGGAAACTATAAAAGTCATGCCTTCAATAAAAGTTGGTTCAGATTGCAAGACACGAAGGCGCTCTTTAGAGGAGGAGAATTTGAAGTAATACATGGAATCTAGATATATAACTTTAAGTTCACCTTTAAGCTTCCATAGCCGTCTACAAAGATACCTAGGATCATTGATACGTTGCAGAGGATCAAGGAAAAAACCCACTACAAAGCCAGCCCAGAAGTTAGCACCAGCTTCAACTAACTCGGGGGAAAGAAGGGATACTCTGTCAATCACATTAAGTTCGAAATTCTTTGGGCAGTAAACACCAGCATTACCGAGAAAAGAGGGTAATAGAGAAGACCATTGTTTGGGGAGAGCAAACACAGGACCAATCCCAGGAGAAGTCGAAGCAGGTAGGACTTCGGTGTTTAGGGCATTAGGTCGAACACCTAGTAGACATGGACTAGACATAGAACTGTTATTGTGGATAGGATCAGGAACATCAGAGCCAATGAGAACCGACCCACCAAGATCATCAAGACCAAATACACTTGCGTTCAGACCAGTTTCAGACAAAGATACCATCAATGGTATTATCCCATTCGAATTGTTTACAACAGGAACTGTAGCACTTAAACAAGGATCGGAGGCTTCAACAGAAGGCACGGAGGCCATCACCGAAGTCAGGGCAAGGAATTCTTCACTCGATGAGAACAACGGCGGTTGAGACAAAGGATCGGCATAGGCAGAAACATCGTGATAGCCGGAGAGAAAAGCGTCAGTGATAGCTCGGTCAAAGCACATCGGCGAGTACTTGTTGGTTTTGCGCGACATAAGGGGGAAGGCGAAAAAAGTGGCGGCAGGAAAGAAGAACGAAGAAAGGAGCGAAAACTTAAATCACGATTTGCAGTTTTTCACAGTAGGAGGCAGAGGCCATTTTCTTTAAATGATGTTCTTATGATATTTGTTTAATTTATAGTAAATTATTAACTTTGTAATAACATATCATTCGAAACAAATGGTGTTTGTTTTTTATTATACACTTGTTATATTGTGATATATTGATTAAGTAGTTAATTCAAGTATATTAAATATGTAACAACCCGTATTTTTAGGCTACTCTGAATATTTAAATATTTAATTGGCTTATTTTATCGATGGGTTAAAAAATCGATTTTCGTAGACTGACTTTTTAGGACTCGGGATTATTTCCATTGGGTTTGGATAGTCCGAGCGAGCCAGAATGAGTATAAGCATCGATTTATTTTGATTGTTTAGTTTCCAGTTAGAAGGTCGAGTTCGGTTCGTAAATCGAGCGACTCGGAAAGCTAACTTTTGAATATGTTGAAACTAGGTCCTGAAAATAGTTCCATTGAGTTTGGAATAGGGGTATTTGGCTAGGGACGTTAGTGAGCATGCCTCGATTGGAGTTCGCAGAATTTCGAGGTGAATAGTTTCGGATATTTGCATATATATAAGACCCACACCCCCTATTTTATTCTCCAAACCCTACATAAAAACCTAGCCGCCAAATTGAGAAATCCTCATCGAATGGCCCATGTCGATCCACACCACTAGGTGCTGAATTAGGCCTCGACCCCAACTACGAAGTTGTTCGTCTAAGGGAGTGGAGTAGATCAGACGGTTGGATCATCATGGGGTGGCAGGTGATGGTCGAAATCAGGTGATGAACGCTGTAGGACTTTGGGTTTGGCGGTAGAGTTCCAGGCAGTTTTAGGCTGGCGAGGTTAGGGTGAGGTCGCGGTGGCCGGTTGTGGCTTGTAGCGGTAGTGACGAGCAGAATTTGGACGACGTCGAGTTGGGGTAAAGTCGTGGCCTAGGTTTTGTGGATAGGTGATTAAGGTTTGATGATTAGTGTTAACAACGTAATTAAAAAATTAAGTATATTATTTAATTCGCAAATCTTGTTAAATCCAATAACTATTTCATACGAGGTCATAATTAGATGAAGTCAGTAGCGTAGGACTCTTACCGACAATATCTTCACAATGGTATTGGATTGGTTGAGATTGATGCATGTAGAATTTCAAGCTAAAGTCGAACGTTGTTCGATTTTAGATAGAACTAGAACGCTTCGGCGATAACTGGAATTTTGGTGAGTTAAACTCGCCTCTTTGGATAAATTAGTATGTTATACAATAGATAAATTTTACTGTTTGTGTTTGGTTGAAATTATGGGCTGATTTGGTTAATCCACATGAAAATGGATTGACATCTTCATTTGAAATATAGTGAATATATTAGAGAAAATCTGGATTTCACAAAATTGTGATCATTAATTTTCGGTTGTATTCTTATTATTTCATTTTAGTTATAACCCTGTTATATGGATTGTTAATTGCAAGCCTTGATTGTTTAGCACTATTAGTTATGACATTGTTATATGTTCGGAACTTAACCCTTGTAGTGATAAAAGTCAATAACAACATTGTTTAAATGCTTTGGTGAATATTGGCCTCAATTCAGTATTTTGAAATACTATTAATCGATATTTGTCTTGAAATTCGGAGAATGATTTTAAATCTAACATTTGGGTTTTTCGGAATATTTTTATTTAAGCAGATTTTAAACTTCTATATTTTACCCCAACCTTTCTATTTGTCTTTTCTAAACCTTTTAGAAATGTTTTAAAGTTGTTTAACTATTGTTTAATAGTGTTTTAAAGATCGTTTATTTATATTTGATTGTTTGAAGATATTTATCAATATTATATTGTAAAAAGTTATTTATTTAAATAATTAATATTGTTTGAAGATTGTTAATGACTATTATTTATTAAAAATGTTTTGGAATTTATAATAGTTATTTATTAATAACATTTTGGAGCTAATAATTATTATTTATTAATTATGTTTTGGAAGTTAATTATAATTTATTTTAATAATTTTTGAAGATTAATTATTTTTGTTTATTAGAAATGTTTTGCAGTTAATAATTATTATATAATAATGTTTTAAGTAAATAATTATTATTTATTTATAATGTTTTGAAGTTATTAATTATTATATTAATAATATTTTGGAGTTAATAAATTATTTTATTAATGATGTTGGAAATTTAATTTATTATTTATTTAAAATGTTTAAAGTAAATTAATTTATCTGATTAATTGTATTTATAAATAATAAATTGATTTATAAAAGGAATCTCATTTAATGAAAGAGATTTTTTAAAGAGTTTATAAATGAAAATGGGTTTTCGATTTATAAGAATTTTTAAAATGCTTTATAAAGGATTTTTATAAAGAAGTTTTATAAAGGATTTTTGGATATTTATAAAAGAAGTTTAATAAATGATTTTGGATATTTGTAGAAGTGTTTATAAATGGATTTGGAATTTTAGTAGAGGAGATGTTCATAAATTAAAGTGATTTATTAAAATGGATTTATTGAAGAAATTTATAAAAGAAATTGAGATTGGATTTTCCCAAATTAACCTTCTTAATTTTGATGGTATAGACATTCGTTCCATGCTTAACATCGAAGGAACAACGTTTGGATTTATCCTTATCTCCGTTTCTTTTAAAAACAATATTTATTTTAATCCCTTTGATATGATTTTGAAATAAGAAATCTTTCATAATGTTTTGTGAATATACTTATACCATTGAGATAAGTATATGAATACATTTTCTAAGTAGGGAAGATGTAATGGTTTTGTGAATATACTTATATCATTGAAATAAGTATATGAATATTATTCCAAGTATTGAAAGGAGTTGGAGGTTTGTAAATATATCTTTGTAAAAGTATTTTGATACAAATATTTACAAAGTGATTTTAATTAATGAAAGAATTAATTAAAGAGGTTAGTGGTTGCTTATGTGCTTAACCAGTGTTGGTTTTCCTATGGAAATAAATCTTTGATTTGATTGTTTTTTTATTTGATAGTTAAATAACCAACTATCAAATTTTGGCCAGTTTTAAACTATGGTTGTCGGTTCAGGGAGACCGAGATTGGATATGCTATCCGAAAAACACTTCGAATCGATATAAGCGTTTCAAATTGGAATATCTTGAAGATGATCAAAGATGGAGCTCCTTTAGGTGCAAGGGCTACCTGCTACTAGTCCTAAGGATGATTCCAAAATGGATGTAGTAGAAGTAGTGCCTTCGATTGTGTTTAGACCTAGAATGAACTTATATGGATGAATGTTGGCATTGCATTTCTGTCTGGAGGGTGGTGTTAGCATTCCAAGTGGGAATTGCTAGGAGGGCTAAGGTAATTTTTACCTCGCAAGCCTCACACCCGATAAATTACTAAAGTAGGCACATGCGGCAGGACTATGTAGGTCACTCCCATTAGGGTATGATCATCACCTAACGTAGAGAGATATCTATGATTTTATGTATGCTTGGGTCTTGGCATGGTTGTTTGGTTGCAACCAAGGGGTGTTCATATTCGGTGTTATCCAGTAAGGGGTAGGGCCTGTCCTGAGTAGCTAAGGTGCAACATGTTGTAGCCTCCAGTACATTTTATCTAGAGGTGTACTGATTCGGTAGGGAGACCCTTACCATTTCATAGTTAGAATCCATTTTCCAATATGAACCTTCAGACTTGATTGTATACCTATTCTGCTGGAATTTAATTAATGTAACAATTTCGGCTATGATTCAATATTTATTTTAAACTGTAGACATCACTAAAATATCAGAGGATTCCCTATATAAATGTTTTGGTTATCGTAAGGTAAAAGGCCGTCCGTGTTTATGTGCGACGTGGTCTTACAAGATACCTTTATTTTTCAAAGGGTTTTATAAATATAGAAATCAATATGATTTGATAGAATTTTTCTCACGCTGGTTTACCAGACTGATCCGGCGTTATTTTCTTATAATGCTCGGGTCATCCCAAGTATGTTTCAGATTTAGTTCTGGATGCTTTGGAGCTTTAGGAGATAAGCCGGATGCCCCGAGACGTATTCACGTATCTTTTTTACTTCCCTTGCATTTTCTTTTTGTTGCATCCATCAGCAATTATAAGGACAGGCTGTTATAACTGTCCAAACTGAGTGTAGATTGATATCTCTAATTAATGTATATATATTACAATTTTCTTTTGTAAAGATCATTGTGTATATTATAGATTACTCGGTACGATGTGAGATTTTGTTCTGTCTTTTATTTTCTTTCACCTCAACAATCTGTCTTGTTGTCACTTGGATGGTTGGCACGCAAATACCATGGATGTATTAGTGTTGACTTTTAAGGATCGAAAAGGCGAGTCGCTATAGTTGGTATCAGAGCTTAGGTTGAGCGAATACCTTGGCCTTGGCGAGGTAAACTCGTTATAGAAAGGGTTAGTAATACCCTAGAATGAGTAACTCATTAAGGATAGGTTTAGTAACATCCTAAAATGAATTGAGTAATATCTATAAGAGCGCATATTTGTTAATACTATAAAATGTTTAGTATTGTGTTGAATTATCTGCTGAGTGATTAATAAATTCTGATCGAGACGTGGGACGCCACAGTATCGATAGGGGTTTCTAAACACAATTAGTAAATGAAATAATCATACCATGATTCTATATTTTGTATATAAAGGACTAATTTTCATAAAATTAGAATAATATAGATATTTTTGTGTGTTGGTTTGTTAGAAAATGATAATATTCAATTATTATCATTTATTGCTTGATTAGTCATGCTCACCTAGTTAAGAGCATTGGTTATTGTTTGTTGATTAAGCAGTTATGCCCGATCAGTTTATGGGCATTGACTATTGTGGTTGATTATGAGCATTTTAATCCTTTTCACTGCGTGGGTTGGGTAAATAGTAATTATGGGAACATTGAAACAAACACCTTGTGAATCCAGTTTCACAATTTGAATATAAGGCGTTCTGTCATAATGTGGGTTAAAAATTTAACTTTAATAAAAGTTGTTTATTATAATCTAAATAAAGATATACCTTTGTGAAATGATTTTATATAAGGAAGTGAAATTATATAAATATGATTTATAAAGGTAGTTTATAAATAAAATGGATTTCAGCCAAGAATTTGAGAACTTGAGTCCTGAGATTTTGAAATTATTTTTCAAAATTTTGGAGAAAATAATAACAGTATTGTTTGGAAGTATTTTTGAATATAATTATTTTTAAAGGATTTTAAAGGAAATAGAAAGCACTGAACTCACTTCGGCCATTGCAAAATAATTCTGATGATGACTGTAGCATCATCGGTGTTTGTTTTTGAGTTTCTAAGTGAGGGATTGCTACCATAGTATTTTCTCATAGAGTTGTCTGGATAATTACTTTGAATTCCAAAAGTATGATCTGATATACAAAAGAAGATATGTATATATTATTTATTTTAAATTAAGTTGAAATAAAAATGGGTGCTTAAGTCTACAGTCAAGTTATTATATGGATGCATGTATCCTATGCATTGGGGTAGTTTGGTTATGCATCATGATTATCTACCCTTTTGATTGGGCGGTATTCGACCTGACTTAAATAACTGAATCGGACGAGCGAACGATGGAGAAATGACCCAAGGACGTTGGGAATATCATAATAAGGCAAGAAAAGGGAAATATTAAAAAATGAGCAAAAAATCTTAAAAATTTGAAAGTTCAAGTTTTTGGAAGGGTTGACTCGAAGCAAACCCACAAAATCCTCAAGTCTGACTCGAAACAGGATAGACATGAAAAAACTCCATGCGCAACTCAGAGCAAACCATGCGAAAACCACAAGTTAGGGGTCGATACCGAGTCCATTATAGGGATCGTTACCGACTCCTGAACTCAAGTCAAACACACAAAAATCGTAGGTTTGACTCCAAGCAGGAGAAGGAAAACTCTACATACAAAAATCTCAGAGAATCTTCGGGTAGAGTCCCAAGCAAACACTCAAATTTCTCGGGTCAGACTCCAAGTAAGTTCAACCAAAGCCAAAACAACCCAAGACAACACAATAGTAGGATTCCCCAAGTTGGGGATCGGTACCGACTCCTACTTGGGGATCGGTACCGACTCCCAAATATAGCTTGGGTGGACCCTGTCCTGCATGCCTCTCTTGATGCCAAGAGCCTATTTCCAATGCTATCCTGTTGATTCAATGCAATTCTCTATCAATCTCCGCGTACTCCTGAATCAACAACTCTATCGATATCTCCAAAAAAACATCTAGGCGACTATGCAGACAAGGCTTGGATTCATAACACGAATATCGAGATGGACCATCATGAGGAGTCGTAGGGCCCCGCTCCCCTTCTTTAGGAATCAATACTAATCCCCCTTATAGGGATTGGTACTGATCCCCATACTTAGCACGTATGGGGTCGATTTTTTCTGGAGGACTTCATCTTGGAAAGAAGCTTCTATAGCCGAGATTTGAAGAAGATATTTCATCATTCACCCTATAAATACACCAGGCAACCTTCATTACAGGGATCTTCTTATTCTATTTTGGACTCGAGCATCTTCTCTTTTTTGGCTAACTCCTCCCTAGATAGCCATTAAAATTCATTGTAATCAAGGATTAAAATGGATCTCAATCACTTGTAATCACAAATTAGTGGAAAACTAATAGAAAATCTTCAAGTGGACATAGGTGCAGATTGACAAACCACTATAAAATCCATGTGTGATTGCTTTTCTTTTATTTATTTTTTTACATTCTTCGTTTAAACTCTACTCTCTTACTCTTTTAGGTGTTTGTGCCATTTTTGGTTCAAATATTTTGATGCTTTCATTGAGAGCCCGATTCTTAGGCTATTTGAATGCTTATCTACTATTAGATTGCCTAAAATCTAAGGAAGAGATCCAGTTTCTTCTCAGCTAGTTTTCCTGCTACTCAGATTTTAACATAGTCTACAGAAAGCTATCTTCAATGGCCCCCAGGAAAGATAAAGCTGCTTGTTCCTCAAGAGCTACTAATAAAGCAGACAACACTGATTTGAACAGTCTGGAAGGAGGCATACACCAAGGAGCCACGAATCTCCAAAATCCTTCTAACACAATCACTAGGGTGGATTTTGAACGTATGATGAAAGAGCTATAGGATAGCCATGTAGAGTTGAACCGGCAAATCCAAGAGAACAGAAACTTGATGACCCAGCTGAATACCCACCATAGGAGGACTAGAAGAGAGCCATCTCCTCCATACTCAGAATCAGGCAGTTCCTCATTATCTGACCACCTTTGGGAGGAATAGAAGGCAAAGGATAGATCCATACGAAGCTGGGGAGTCAAAGTGGGAATTGAGAACCGACCCCAACCAAGACACGGGGTCGGTTCCGATCTCAACATAGGGATTGATGCCGAACCCACTAGGGAGATCGATGCTGAACCCACAAACCAGGGTTCGGGTTTTCGATTTGGCGACAGCGTGCAGAATGGGCATACTATGATTGACCAGGGCATCGGAAGTCGAGAGTTTGCTGCTGGATTACTGCCACAAAATGAACGCAAAGCTGTCGGGCACATGGTTCTTCCAAAGTTAGGAGAACTTAGGCGACGAGGCACGAACCAGGATCGTTTACCGGGCCAAGCACAAGGAATAGATTACGACTACCGCAACCCAACAACCCAGCAGGTTCTCAAGAGCCCAACTTGGTTGAGATGGTAATGCAACTTGTGAGAGAAAGTCAACGTCAAACTAACGACGACTGGGGCCACTTCCCTTAGTCCAAATCCCTTCACTGAAGCCATTCGGCGTGAATAGCATCCACAAGGATTCAATATGCCAACCATGCCTGCATATTCAGGAAAGGCTGATCCTAGTCAACATCTCATGAAGTATGAGTGGCATATGGACTCAGCTAGGGCATCAAATGCAATCAAGTGCAGGTGCTTCCCAATCTTCCTAGAAGGAGTGGCGACCACGTGGTTTACTCGACTACCACCTAGGTCGATCTCTTCTTTTGATCAGCTGGCAAGGAAATTCATCGAGCAGTTCAGAATGCACATGACTCGCCCCAAAAATGTCACGTCATTGTCTAATTTATTCTAAGGATTGGGGGAATTGCTCAAGGAATTTTTGCAAAGATCTCATACCGCTATGACTGAGGTAAGCAACCCTCAAGACAACATAATCTTGATGGCTTTGATCAGGGAGATCCAACCCGATACAAACTTTGGTGAATGGTTATCGAGAAAGCCTCCTGCTACTTTGGATCGTTTTTTTAATAAGACGGCCTAGTACTTGCGTAAGGAGGAGGCTCTACGGACCAAATAAGGAGATAAAACAGGTCATACGATCAAAGGAATTCAAAACAATGTTATCGTGGCATAGCCTAGAACGAGTCTCGGGAACACTGATGTGAATGTATAGAACAAGAATAGGAATCAGAGCAAAGGTTGCAATAGGGCCCTAGATGAGAATTCGGATTCTAGGAGACGATTAAGAGTCCCGAGATTTGACACATATACCCTCCTGAATGATTTGACTGAAAACATCTACTTAGCCACTCACGACTTGGAGCAGTTCGGAAACTAACCCCGAGAGAGTCCACTGAAAGCCAGAGGAAGTCTAGAAAATTCTATAGATTTCAAAAAACCCATGGTCGCGACACAAATAAATGCAGACACCTCTAAGATATGATCGAAGAGCTGATCTGAAATAAAAGTCTCCAACAATTTGTGAAAGCTCCTTAGGATGGCAGGCAGAGGACATTCAAACCCCAGTAAGGATAGGCCACTCCTAGTGCTGGCAGACGTAGGCAGTCTGAGGGAAGACTAGTTATAAACTAGACAGCAGACGATCATCATCCAACTGAGAATAGCTAGAGCGAAACAGAATGGTGTTTGGGTCTAGAGTCGGGTGCCCACCAAATCTCCATGGACCATGGCTGGACCTTCGGAGGTCTATCGATATAAGCATGATTTGACCGCTCCTTAGCCAACTCTTGCCTCTAACTCGGGGGCAAGACAGTGATTCAAAGTGGATGTGGCTCGACCATCCACTCTCAAATTCATGCCCGAAATTTTTGCTAAAACACTTATGCCCTGTTTGAGGCTCAGCAGGCTCGAAATCCAATCCAACGTGGACGTGACAAGACCATCCATCTCCTAGCCCTTTCCATTGACCCAATAGGGAAGGGGGCACAAAAAATAACCCGAGATGGATATGACTGACAATCCATCTCCTAGCCCTTTCCCTTGACCTGACAGGGGGCACAAAACATAACTCGAGATGGATGCGATGGACCGTCCATCTCCTAACTCTTTCCCTTGGCCCGTAGGGGAGTTCAATCGACTGACCATCCATCAACCTAACTTTATCCCTTGACCCGATAGGGAGAGTTCAAACCAAAATGGATGTGATTGATCATCCATCAACTTGACTCTTGTCCTTGGCTCGATAGGAAAAGCACAAATCATAAAGAGGGCGTAACTCGACCATCCGATCCTAGATGGATGTGATCTGACCATCCACCAACCTACTCTCTGCCTTGATTCGACAGGAGGAGTATGAAATTAGAATGGATGTGACATAACTGTCCATTTCCAACCTTGGCCATCCAAACAAAGGTGGACGTGACTTAACCGTTCACTCACTAGCTTCTGCCCATGACACGGAAGCAAAATCACAACTCGATATGGATGTGATGCGACCATACATCAGTTGCCACAACCTACGATCTAGAAATTCACTAACTCCTACCTTTGATTTGATAGGGGGAGTACCAATTGAGGATGGGTGTGACTTGACCACCTATTCACTAATTCAGACTTTAGACCCAATTGGTAAAGTATAGCTTCATAAGGATGAGACTCGACCGTCCGTACTCTAACTCCATTAACCCAAGACTAGGGGCAGGAGCTCAATCACCCAAAAGCTGGATACGATAGCTTAACACCGTGGCTCGTGCATGGTGTTCGATACGACTTTAGGCTATGACCGAAAGGATGCCTTAGGATAAAAAAACAAAACAACTTATGATTACAATTCCATGGAACTTGGCAATGACCTATAGGCATATGAAATCAGCTACTCAATGGAATCGAGCATAGACAGTTACCGAGTGAATACATTTCGATTTTACAATGTCAGATATCGACTAAGCGTCACAACAAACAGTTAGAGATACGACTCTTTATGAAATCCACTCAAAGGAAGAATAACGACAATTTGAGGTACTGAGTGAAATCCATTTCAGCAATCCAAACTTGTCTCAATTCAAAGCACAGCATGTTTGCAACAAGATATACTTTGATAGGAAATGTTATCCATCCTTTTGACCAGGCAGTATTCGAATAGAGTTAAACAATCGAATAGGACAAGCGAACGATGGAGAAATGACCCAAGGACCTTGGGAATATCATAAAAAGACAAGGAAAAGGAAATATCAAAATATGAGCGAAAAAGGTTAAAAATTTGGAAGTTCAAGTTTTTGGAAGGGTTAACTCGAAGCAAACCCAAAAAATCCTCAGGTTTAACTCGAAGCAGGATAGCCATTAAAAACTTTAAGCGCGACACAAAGCAAACCATGAAGAAACCCCAAGTTAGGGGTTGGTACCGAGTCCACTCTAGGGATCGGTATCGATTCCTAAAAACTCAAGTCAAACACACAAAAATCTTGGTTTGACTCCAAGCAGGCAAAGGAAAACTCAAAGCATGAAAATCTCAGAGAATCTTCAGGTAGAGCCCCAAGTATACACTCAAATTTCTCGGGTTAGACTCCAAGAAAGTTTAACCAAAGCCAAAACAACTCAAGCTAACACAATAGTGGGATCCCCCAAGTTGGGGATCGGTACCGACTCCTACTGGGGAATCAGTACCGACTCCCAAATATAGCTTGGGTGGACCCGGTCTTCTTCCTGCAAGCCTCTTTTGATGCCAAGAGCCCATTTCCAATGCTATCATGTTGTTTCAATGTGATTCTCTACCAATCTCTGCATACTCCTGAACCAAGACTTTTTCCTTCTCTAACTCCATTGAAATCTCCAAAAAACATCTAGGAGACTACACAAACAAGGTTTGGATTCACAACACGAACATCGAGAGGGACCACCATGAGGAGTTGCAGCGCCCCACTCCTCTTCTTTAAGCATCGGTACCGATCCCCACTATAAGGTTGGTTTTTTCTAGAGGACTTCGCCTTGGCAAGGAGCTTCTGTAGGTAAGATTTGAGGAAGATATTTCGTTGTTCACCCCTATAAATACACCAAGCAACCTTCATTACAGGGATCTTCTTCTTCACTTTTGGACCCAAGCATCTTCTCTTTTTTGGCTAGCTCATCCCCAGACAGTCATTAAAATTCATTGTAATTAAGGATCAAAACGAATCCCAATCACTTGTAATAACAAATTGGTGGAAAACTAATAGAAAACCTTCGAGTGGGCATAGGCCTAAATTACCGAACCACTATAAAATCTATATGTGATTGCTTTTCTCTTTTTTTTCTTTTATATTCTTCATTTAATCTCTACTCCTTTTGGGTGTTTGTGCCATTTTTGGTTCAAACAATCACATTATATTTGTTGTTTGGTAGTTTACATTTATTGAAATAAAATGGAATTTCTGACGATTTTGAACAGTCGGGACTTCCGAATGGTTATAGAAATTTAATGCTAAGTGTTTCTTTTGAAAATAAAAAGTTAAGATTTTATAACTCTTGAATAGAGAAGATAGTAGGAATTTAAACAAGTTTTAATTTGTTAAACATTCAGGTTAAGCAAAACAAATCTGATATTGTAAATATATACTCTTAGGATGTAGAAGAGTGTTGTTTGATTATATGAACTTAAGTTTTATAGTTGTTGATAAACCTAAGTTGTGTTTTATAAGGTGTTTATAATCTTAAGTCATGAAATATTTGTACACTTAAGCAATGTTTTATGAAATGGTTCATAAATGAATTTGGGGTGAAATGAAAATCATGTTTATTAAAATTGAATGTGATTTATATTAAAAATGAAATACGTATGGCTAAGAAACCAATTAGAATAAATATCTAGGATATACACATATCAGTTTACTCACATGAGGATCTTTCATCCAGATTCGAGCATATGATTTTGAGATGATTTACATCAGTCCGAACAAGGATTTTTCACTCGCTTCTTGATGGTGAACACCTGATATCGTTTTTTACATGATTCCGAAGTTCTCTATCATAGTATATGGCCATGCAAGGAGAACGACGCTTTCTAATCAAGGAACCAGATCGAAATCCGCACTAGAGAAGTCAAATGAGTGATACTAGTTTGGAAGTGAAATTTGTGTGATCAAGCGAGTCATCGGATTTAATATTACGTACGGATGACATATCTACATTGTATGGACTTTAATGTAATTATATGCTTTTGATACATGTTGGTTGATATGATTGTTATTTATGGTTTGGCATGCTTAGATTCATATTATATGATAGATGAGTTGTTGTATTGTTTTATTATCATGTTTAACTCCCTTTTGGGGTCATATAAGTGATATTCAGGCACATGGAAGCATAGACTAGCTTGCTGGTTTTGGTTTCATGAGTAGAGTTACTGCCCGACAAATAAGTATGTAGCAGATTTAGAATTTTGTGATTGTTTGGTATTTTATGCCCTAGATATGGAAGGCCACTTTTGGGCTTTGTTTTTTTGTTGTTGTTTTGGGCCATATGTATCGAGTTGTGGTTTTTTGGATCGAGCCGTGAAAAGAAGGCACTGCCGAATTTTTTTGGATATTTAAGCAAAAATTGAAGGGGAGTTAGCACAAGGATGTTTAGATATGACCATTAATCGTAAGAATCAATGTTCAAAGATTATTCGAATAAGCCCTGAGTGACTTAGGAATTTTAGTGACAATACAAAACGTTGTCACTATAGTTGCAGTTGTTGTTACTTATTCGTTTATAGTGTGTGTATCGATTTGAGTGAGAGTGCTATGTTGGCTGACATGTGCATGAGTAGGTAGGATAGTGCCCAAGATAGATTAGTCTGAAGTTTGCTGACTTGGCATAAGTTTAAGATGATTTTTATATATCATCAAATATGCTTGGGTGTTAGGGTTTGTTGCTTAGTCCTTAGGATTTTGGGGACGAAATCTTTTCAAGGGGGGAGAGTGTAACAACCCATAATTTTAGGCTACTCTGAATATTTAAATTTTGAATATTTAAATATTTAATTGGCTTATTTTATCGACGAGCTGAAAACTTGATTTTCACAGATGAACTATTTAGGACTCAGGATTATTTCCGTTGAGTTCGGCTGGTCCGAGCGTGCCAGAATGAGTATAAACATCGATTTATTTTGACTGTTTGGTTTCGAGTTAGAAGATCGAGTTTGGTTCGTAAATAGAGCGACTCAGAAAGCTAACTTTTGAATATGTTGGAACTAGGTCTCGGAAATAATTCCATTGAGTTCAGAATAGGGGTATTTGGCTAGGGATACCAGTGAGCATGCCTCGATTGAAGACCTACACCCCTCATTTTATTCTCCAAACCCTAAATAGTACCCTAGCCGCTGAATTGAGAAACCCTCATCCAATGGCCCATGTCGATCCACGCCACTAGAGGCTAAATTGGGCCTCGATCCTAACTGTAAAGTTGTTCATCTAGGGGAATGAAGTAGGTTATATAGATGGATCGCCATGCAATGGCCGTAATCTGGCCATGAATACAGCACGTCTTTGGGTTTGGCGGTGGAGTTCCAGGCAGTTTTAGGCGTCGAGGCTAGGGGCGTTGGGTTCGTCAAGGTCAGGCGAGTCTGGGTGAGGTCAGGCCTAGGTTTTGTGAAAAGGTCAGGCCTGGGTTTTATGAATAAGTGATCAAGTCAGGTCGAGGTCAGGCCTGGGTTTTGTGAATATGTGATTAGGGTTTGATGATTAGTGTTAACAATGTAATTAAGAAATCAATTATATTATCTAATTTTCAAATCTTATTAAACCCAATAACTATTTCATACGAGGTCAGATTTAGACGGTTAGTCGCCTTGGACTCGTATTGATAATATCTTCACTATGGAATTGGATTGGTTGAGATTGGAGCTCGTAGAATTTCAAGCTAAAATCGAATGCTGTTTAATTCTACGCGGAACCAGAACACTTCGACGATAACTAGAATTTTGGTGAGTTAAATTCACCTCTTTGGATAAATCAGTATGTTATATAGTAGATAAATTTTACTATTTGTGTTTGGTTGAAATTACTAGCTAATTTGGTTAAATACTCGCTTGAAAAGTGATTGACATCTAAATTTGCAATACAATGAATATATTAGAGATATTCGGATTTCTCGAAATTGTGATCATTAATTTCCAATTATATTCCTGTTGTTTATTTCAGTTATAACCCTGTTATATTGACTGTTAATTGTTAAATCTTGATTGTTTAGCACTATTAGTTATGACAGCTTTATGTTTAGAACTTAACCCTTGTAATGATAAAAATCAATAACAACATTGGTTAAGTGCTTTAGTGGAGATTGGCCTCAATTTAGTATTTTGAAATACTATAAATTGTCATTTGGTTTGAAATTGGTTGTTGATTCGGAGAATGATTTTAAATCTAACCTTTAGTTTTTTGGAATATTTTTATTTAACCGGATTTTGAACTTCTCTATTTTACCCCAACCTTTCTATTTGTCTTTTCTAAACCTTTTAGAAATGTTTTAAAGTTGTTTAACTATTTTTTAACTGTGTTTTAAAAATTCTTTATTTATATTTGATTGTTTGAAGTTATTTATCAATATTTTAATATTGTGAAAAGTTATTTATTTAAATAATTAATATTGTTTGAAGATAATTAATAATTATTATTTATTAAAAATGTTTTGGAATTTATAATAGTTATTAATTAATAACATTTTTGAATTAATATTTATTATTTATTAATAATGTTTTGGAAGTTGATTATTATTTATTTTAATAATGTTTGAAGATTAATTATTATTTTATTAATAATGTTTGAAATTATTAACTATTTTATTTATAATGTTTGAAGTTAATAATTATTATTTATTAGAAATGTTTTGACGTTAATAAATATTTTTATATAATAATGTTTGACATCAAAATCGAGGGTTATATAAATCTCCGGTGAATCAATGCCAATTATAAAGGAATTTCACCCCTTTACAAATCATTCAAAGATTAGCGGGATCGCCTATTCTTATAGAGATCATTCGAAGTGGAGTTATGGGATACTCAAGAATCAAAAGAATACAAATAGGGAGAGACAAAAATGAATTTTGGAACCGCAAGGAACGTTCCAAAGTTCAAAGGAAATCGAGTCAAAAGGAAGAGATTCAAACTCAAATGAAAGTGATTCTATAAATAAATTTACTATATATGCTAAGTTTTGCCTAGAGCCAAAGCTCTGATACCAACTGTAACATCCCGCTATTTTGGACCATTCAAATCGACAATAAATCCACACATGTCGGACTTGAATAATTCAAAATATCAGATTGTTATTTAAATTTGGCAAACTCATCATATACAGTAAATAAATCAATCACAGAATCACAAAAACAGAGTAATACAATAATACGCAGCGGAATAGATAAAATAGTAGTTCATGAAGCTACTATATAAACATCAGAGTTAGAAATAAAATACAACAGAATATCTCAAATGCAGTGAAGTCTCCAGTACAACAGATGACTTCTCTGAACAAATCAACTAGAAGACCTGAAAGCTGAGGTGATAGTGGATCTCCAAAGGAAGCTCCAAACTCCAAGGGTGAGTCTCAAATGTTGTATCACTCGGTCTGACCCGAGCGTAAAGCAAAACACAAAACACTCGAGTCAGGATTAACAGTCTTATATTAATAAATCCAACTCAAGTGAAATATCAACTGAAATACAAGTAACTTAAAGGATGTTTGGGATAACCATCCTCTAAGGACCTTCATAACTATCTACAAAGTGGAAATATACACTATAACACCGTGGTCATTCCAAATTAATTTATCCTTCAAAACCAAAATATCATTTCATTTCAAATATATTTATTTTCCAAAATAATATATATATATATATGTTAAATAATTTAAAAGTAAAGTATTTGCAATTTCCTCAAATTTCACAAATCGATTCAAATCAACTCAAATTCCAAATTCAAATTTATTCAAAGCTCAATTCATCAATTCAATTCAGTTCTAAATATACCATTTACAATTTCAATATATTTCAAAGCTTTAATATTCAACATTTTCAAAGTTAAATTTTACAGTTTCATATAGCTCTTGATTTAACTTCATTATTATTTAATCAGGGAGTATTCACTTAATAGATTCAATATCATTTACTAGCCTTAAATTACATTTTTACTAAATATTTCCTTAAATTTATTTAAACAAGAAATATTCATTAACTTACTTAAAAAAAATCAAACCCAAGTTATTAATCATAAGTTTCAAATCGGTTTAATTAAATAAAATTCATTATTGAATACAATTTCAACTAAATTCAAATTATCTTCCCAACCTTAACTTATTCAATTATTACCAAAATCTATTTTGAATTTATAAATTTAAATACTTAACCATATTATATGTATTAAATCAATCTTAATTAAATTAAATAATTTAAGAATCAACATTTATTAAACCATATATTTCTTTCCAAATCCATAGAATTTATTTTTTTTAAAATATTTATATATATGGACCAACGGTGTCTGTATATATATCTATCATATGGTTAAGTGATACGGATATTTATCATTTCAATCCGTAATTTAAATATATACGGGTAGATAAAATTTCAACCCGTAATCCCAATTTCAATTCAAATGAAAATCGCTTGGGTTTATCATTTCAACCCATAACGATTTTCTCCTATTCTAAAGTCCGTTCGGGTATGTATCATTTCAACCTATAGTGAATTCTATACTAACAGGGAAATTGCAGAGTGATAACAGATAATATAAAATACAACAACAGGCATATATCATTAATAACAATAAAATATAAACAACAGGATATGGTGTCATATCCCACAGGTGAACAGTTATAGATAATAGCATATATAACAATTTAAATAACTATAGCAGCATATTTCAATTGTCGTTTCAATTGAAATCAAATTTAATAAATATAAGAACGTTAATCGTGAGTGATTGCTCACCTTCCGAGGCTAGATATGAAAGAGTCTATGCGGTAGGATCGTATAATATGGAATAGTTAAATAGTCTAGGTAGATAGTAGTAAGCAGTAAGTAAAGTAGCCACCAAGACTTTATACTGGTTCGGACATCTTGTCCTACGTCCAGTCCCTAAGCTCCTCTTAGGAATTCAACTAACCAACAACCCTCACTTAACCCGGAGGAATAGGTTTACAACTTACCCGAACAACCGAACGGGATTTCTTGCCTCAACTACCGAAGAGGACTTCAACTTGGATACAAAAAGTATTTCTGACTTGTTGTGTTCTTGATAACACTAATGAGTCAATTTAGTACAACTTTCCTATAATCTTATCCTCGAGAGTATACAAAGTGTTTGTGAAGATTTAGGAAATGTGAATTGCTATGAATCAAGATATGTTATAATTAAAACAGAGATTCAAGCAATTGGTTTGCTTTTGAAAACTTAAAAGAATCTGAAAGTATGTTCAAGTAAGTAGAGAGATTAAAGCAAGTAGAATTGGTGATTTGTAATTGTTAAAACAATGTATTTATACTTGTAGAAGAGTTGCATTTGTTTGCTAGAGATGCAGGGAAGAGATGCTTCTGTTTCCATTGGAGAATGGTTGCAACTCTTGAGAGGAAGAAGGTGTCTATTCATAGAAAATTCGCAGTTACAGATTCAGTTGACTGAGCAAGAGATCCAGTCGACTGAAAATAAATTTTCAGGTCTGTGTTCAGTCGACTATTCAGGAAGTTCAGTCGACTGAAACTGTGTATGTTTTTATTTCTGTGCCAGTTTCTGTTGACTGGCCGTGCCTGTTTAGTCGACTGAACTGTGAAAATTTGCACACTAAAAGTATTTATAAAAATGAAGTTTAAAGGAAGTGTTTTAGTGTTCGTGCAAATCTCTTGAGGATAGATTTTAACAAATAATCTAGACTTGGACCCATAAAAATCATACTCATGTTTTCACTTTGGTCTTCATTGATCTTCCTCTGATTTTAAATGTATTTCTTCCTTTTTGTTGAAGCTCATTGTCATTGATCAAAATCTTCGTGTATCAACATTCTCCCCCTTTTTGATTGATGACAACATTAATGCTATTTTTCTCCCCTTGAATGAATGCACCTATCTTTCCTACAAAACAGAGTTAGCTACACAGATTTCTCCCCCTTTGTCATCGACAAAAAGGAAGTAATAATCATAGATATATAGAAAACAGTCACTAAACAATAAAATTCTACGATTAGCATAGTTAAATAAAACAGAGTTTGCATCATAAATACAGAGATTTATCAAATTAAAAATGAATAGAACAACAAACCATAAAAAGTTACTCGTCTTTATCCCAATCATAAGAACCTTCTCTCTCTCTAGGTTCTCGAATGACTGGTCCTCCTGTTGGTGGTCTATGAGTTCTTCCTCCTTGACTACAGCTAGCTCCGCTCGCGCTGCTACTTGTATGTTCTTCGGATGTCGTCCATGTAAAGGTAGGTGCCGGACGTTTTCCACGTGATGTTGAAGCGGTAGTAGTGTTTGAGCACGAGATTGCATCCCATAGTTTGTTGAAGAATCCTTTAATCTTGTCAAGCTTGTGGTCTACCTTCTTGAGACGATTATCAAGAATTTTTTGATTTCTTGATAAAATTCCTAAAGATTGGTTGGTAGTAAAGCTTGGCTTAATAACACGAATTTCATCTTCTCGGTTGGAAGGATCTTCATGTGGAGCTTGTGGAGCTTGTGGAGGATGTTGTGGTCCTTGATGCCTAGCTTCCCATTCGGCAAGAGATATGATTCGAGGTGGTCTCGCTGGAAGTTGCATTAGGCTTATGGTCCGATGGTTTATTTGGTGGACCATAGTATTCTCGAATTCGGGTAATGGTGTGTCAATGTTTAGAAGTAAACGCATGATATATTCACCGAAATAAATTGTCCTTATTTTGCCATTGTTAAAAGTGAGGAATTTGTCGAGAATTAATTGAACCCAATTAACTTGATAGTTACCCCAAATTGCATAGAGATCGCGATAGTTGTTAGGGTATAAAAGTTCATATGAGCCTGTCCTTGGCGTGATTGTTCTCATTAGAGCTTTATGGAGAATTCTTGCTCTAGGACGTAAGGAGGTGGACTTAAGATCCGCAATGTTGGCATTGGTAGTTTAGGTGAAGCAGGAGTGTTTTCAACCGAGGAGATAATATTGATATGAGAGTCTGAGCTATCGTAAGACATTTTTTTTTGTAATTCTTTTATATGTGGAATGACTTGATGAAAAGAAATTTTGTTTAGGGGTATATTTATAGTAAGAATGTTCTAAACATATAGTGGCTACCATTTTTAAATGATTTTTAACCACTTAACGTTTTAATGGTTAATATGGGTTTGTTAAGAATCTATGGTAAACATTTTGTTTTTATAATTTCCATATAATGTTGTATTCCATATAATGTTGTATATATTTTGTGTAGATTTTTCTTTATAATTTTCTTTAATTTATATCTTTAAAAGACAATATTCCTAATTCACGTCGTAATTTTACAAAGGAGTTTTCTAATAGAGGTTTAGTAAATATATCGGCAATTTGATTTTCAGTAGAAATATTTTCTAGGTTAATTATTCCTTTTTCGATATTGTCACGTAGAAAATGATGACGAATATCAATATGTTTTGTTCGAGAGTGATTTACCGGATTTTTAGATAAGTTTATTGTACTTGTATTATCACAATATATTGTTGAATTTGTTAAATTTATATTAAAATCTTTGAGTGTTTGTTGCATGTAAATAACTTGAGTACAAGCTAAAGCAGCTGATATATACTCTGCTTCACAGGTTGATAGCGAGACACAATTTTGTTTCTTACTAAACCAAGATACAAGTGATTTTCCAATGAAATGGCACGTACCACTTGTACTTTTCTATCTGTTCGAGATCCACCAAAATCAGCATCACTGAATGATACTAACTCAAATGGACACTCTTTTGGATAGAAAAGACCAAAATCTTTAGTATTGTTAAGATATCGTATAATTCGTTTTACCGCTCTTAAATGTGATTCTTTAGGATTAGATTGAAATCGTGCACATAGACATACACTCATCATTATGTCTGGTCTACTAGCGGTTAAGTAGAGTAAGGAACCTATCATACTTCTAAACAATTTTTGATCGATACTTTTACCATTTTCATCTCTATCAAGATGAGTTGTGGTACTCATAGGAGTAGGCTTTCCAGAAGTGTTTTCTAGTCCAAAACGTTTAATCAGATTAGCACAATATTTTTCTTGATTTAAGAAAATTCCATTTGTTAATTGTTTAATTTGGAAACCAAGAAAATAAGATAATTCTCCCATGTGTGACATTTCAAACTCTTTAGTCATTATATTTGAAAATTCTTTACATAAGTTTTCATTAGTTGAACCAAATATGATGTCATCTACATATATTTGAATTATTAGAATGTCATTAGTAGTGTTTTTAATGAATAGAGTTTGATCTACTTTTCCGATTTGAAATCCTGAATCTAGTAGATAGCTTTTAAGTCTTTCATACCAACATCTACCTATAACTCTACATTTGCGGAAGGACAATCTACTCAAAGACCACCTCTATTCAATGGACTAAACTATAATTATTGGGCTACAAGGATGAGGATTTATATGCAAGCAACAAGTTTTGAAGCCTGGAACGCAACTCAAGCAAAACTCATTGTACCCACAACGGATTATTCTACATGGACGCAAGCTTAGAAGAATGAAGTTAGTGCAAATGCCAAAGCTATGAATATGCTATTTTGTGCTTTGGATAGAAATGAGTTCAACCGTGTAAGCATCTGTACTACTGCACATCAAATATGGAGTACACTTAAAACCATACATGAAGGCACAAACAAGGTGAAGCAAACTAAGATCTCCATGCTAAAGAACCAGTTCCAAAACTTTAGAATGCGACAAAATGAATCCATCAATGACATGTACTCAAGGTTTCAAGATATTCATCATGCCTTAATAGGACTAGGAGAAAAATACACGGATTTTGATATTGTATCTAAAGTTCTAAATTCACTCACTGATGAATGGGAGAGAAAAGTCTTAGCAATCGAAGAAGCAAATGATCTATCTACAATGAAACTGGAAGAATTAGTTGGAAATCTTATGTCATATGAAGTTAATATGCAAGCTAAGAAAGATCAAGCACAAGAAAGAAAAAATGTAGTTTTTCATGCGGAAAAGGAAGAATCAGAGTCTGAAGATGAGGATTTAGCATTTATAGCCAAAAATTTCAAGAAATTTTTAAGATTGAGAAAAGAAAATAAAAACGGATTGTGACGCCCCACCTTTATACCCACGCTAACCAAGAACACTACGGTGTAGTGCTGTCAATTAGCACGGAGGATAAGGCTGTTGAGGAGCGACCATCCGTGTAACTTCTTCGCGCGAGCACCGATATGTCAGATAGAATAGAATGCATATCTTTTAAGGAGGAAATCCGACATACCGATACAAACACAAAGCTATCACACAGTGGCTATATATGATCTTCGGAAACAAATATAGAAATAAACGTAACACAAATCAGTCACAGACAATTCATACCACAAAGGCGGAAAGAGATATGAATATAACACATGAAAGTGTACATCAGAGTAGTGGTCAAATAAGATCCACAATAACACAAATGAATAGATACAAGTGCAAGATAATAGAATATGTATACATCAAGGAGTCTAATCTCAAATGTATACAAACAAAATCTACTAAACTAGAGTAGTTAGCCAAAAGTCAGAAGATGGCTCCAGATAAGAAGTCATGAGGAAGCACCTGTAAAATCTCGGTCTGACCTGAGTATTATTTAAGAAAATAATAAACGGATCAGTCTAACTATAAATATCAGATGACATGATATAAAATAAGAGATATGGCATAAACGTAAAATATCCATACTGACATACTACTATAAGTATGAAAATGATGATCAACAGGAGATCAACCGATGAGAAATGATCAATATCACGAGAATCTTCTCAAAGATTAAAAGAATGTCATATTCTTAATTTAATTCACCAAGCCACAATAAAATGACATACTCATCAATGTCAACGGTAAAAGCTGGTGAAACATAAAAATCTAGAAATCTCAAGAAAAGAGGATGACCAATCCCATAAACTGAACATCGACGCACCTAGAAAGATACACCCCATGTAAAGTCTAGCATCGATACACCTAGAAAGATGCACCCCATGCAAAGACGAACATCGACGCACCTAGAAAGATACGACCCATGCTCTAGCATTGACGCACCTAGAAAGATACGCCCCATGCATAGATAAACATCGACGCAACTAGAAAGATACGCCCCATGTAATGTCTAACATCGATGCACCTAGAAAGATACACCCCATGAAAAGTCAAACATCGACGCACCTAGAAAGATACGACCCATGCATAGACGAACATCGACGCACCTAAATAGATACGCCCCATGCCCCGACTTATTGAGCCGATTGCTCCACGAAGTAAATAAACATCGACGCACCTAAATAGGTACGACCCATGCGAGAAATAAACATCGACGCACCTAAATAGATACGACCCATGCGAGAAGTAAACATCGATGCACCTAAATAGATACGACCCATGCGAGAAGTAAACATCGACGCACCTAAATAGGTACGACCCATGAGCCTAAACCATAAAATGATCGTCATCGATCATAAAGAAGTGTCGATTACACCAATGAGGTATAGACTAACCTTGAAGATAAAGAGATATGTGTGAATCGAAATCACACAAATGGTGTCTAGTCTAACCTTGCAAACAAAGAGACATCGCTCAATCGCTAGTCTAAATCACAAGAATGATCATCATGATCATAAGGAAGTGTCAATCACACCAAGCTAGTAAATATATGAGTTTAGCTTCATGTCCCATAACCACTTGCTTAACTTAAATATTTACGAACAAGCTGTAAATCTTCACTAGGAAATTGTCACAAAAGTTTCAATCGAACAAGTCCATCAATAAACCGACGAAGTAAACGCAAGCGTTTCATACCACTTGTTTTGCTAAGTCGTTTAATTATATTTTCTCATACGAATGAGGTAAAGGTTTGTATATACTAATAGATTGGAAAACAGTTTTATAAACGAGTTTGATATTGAAAATCGAGTTGAAATCGTTTTAATGAAAGAGTTTTGATATTTAATACTAGTATAGGAAACCTTTATATTTTGAAGTGACAAATCATAGAAGTGATTGTAGAAACAATCAATCATAAAAATTCACGTTCGAAGACGTGAGTAAAGTTCAAAGAAATCAATTCCCAAAACCATCAAAGTAAGAAGTTCTGTTGAACGCCTTTCAGATAAGATTGCCTACGCAGAGTAATACGGGGTTCGACCTAAGGAAAAATAGGTCATACGACCTAAGGAAAAATAGGTCATACGACCTAAGGAAAATCGCGACCTAGCGAATCACAGGTCATTCGACCTAAGGGTAAGGTCGAGGGCGACCTACGACTTAACAAAGTCGAGCGACCTACGACTTAAGGTCAAGCGACCTAGTGAAAGAGCAGTGGGAATGTTAGGTCGGAGACGACCTACGACTTAACGTCAAGCGACCTAACTGGAGTTAAGGGAGGCGAGCGACCTACGACCTAACAAAGTCGAGCGAGCTACGACTTAGCAAACGAATGTCTTAACGACCTAAGCCTTGAACGACTTAGTGGAACGAACGACTTAACGACCTAAGCCTTGAACGACTTAACGACTTAAGCTCCAATTCGAGCTACGAGCTAAGGCTGGAACGACCTAGTGGAGTTAGGTCGAGGACGACCTACGACTTAAGGTCATACGACCTAACAGTTGCGAGCTAGCGGAGTTGGCATGGCCTAGCGACTTAGTAGAAGCAGCGACCTACGACTTAACGATTTAAAAGCCAACGACCTACGACTTAAGCCTTAAACGACCCAAGGAGTTAACTCGCGAACGACTTATGCCTTTAACTCGTGAACGACTCAACACAGGCGAACAGAAATACAAAGGCGGTGACTTTTCAACGCGCGCGACTTAAGCCCTTAACTCGCGAACGACTTAGCACACCCAGAACGACTTAAGGCCTGGAACGACTTATACTCCGTGTGACTCTTCAACGCGAACGACTTACGACTTAGGCTTAACTCGTGGACGACTTAGCGATGGCCAGAAACGACTTAAGGCCAGAAACTCACCAAAACGCCAAAATTTGTAGTTTTTCGCCAATCCAATGCAAACAAACATGCTAAAGTGATGAGGGATCATCCCCAACAGTCCAATGACAATTATAGGCAAGATGTGAGATCAAAAATCTCACCTTTTCACGGAATTTGATGAAGACGAAGCTCGGGGGCAAAGCAAAGATCAACCACAAGCTTGAATCAATGTCTTCACTTTGAATTTGGAGTTAGATGTTGAATTTGCTAAAGAACTTGAGCTTGGAATTTTAATTTCCTATTCCCTCCACCATTTTTGCTAAAGCTTCAAAGTTGATGCAAGTAGATGAAGTGATGAAGAGAAGGAAGGGGTTGGGCTGAGTTAGAAGAGGTGCAGCCCAAACTAAAAGCCCAACACAAAAAGTGACAAAAATTTCACTATCTCCAAACATATCGAAGTTTACACTCAAAAAGATCGCAAACGTCATTTTGAACTCAATGGGGGTGGTCTCGAGTCCTAATTTGACCGTATGCAAAAAGTAGCTTTTCGGACTAACATCCGACTAACGATAAAATATTTAAATATAAAATCGATAAATATGCGGGTTGTTACACGGATTCAAAAAGAATTTCTTGAACAAACCTTCATCCTCAAATATAGAATGCTTCAACTGTCACAAGAAAGGTCACATGTAGAAATATTGTCCAGAGCAAAAGAAGGAGAATCAGAACAAAAACAAGAAAGAAAAATTCAAAAAGAAGGCATTCTCTGTAACATGGGACGATTCAGATTCATCTTCATCTGATAGTGAAAATGATAGCGATAATGAACAAGCAAATGTATGCTTTATGGCTCAGGAATCTGAGGTTAGTACTTTAACTTTCGACGATTTAATTGATGTAAACACTTAACTTTTGAGTACAATAAAAATTCTTAAAAAGAAACTTAAAGAGACACGTGAAAATCAGAACAAGGCTGAGTTTGAAAGGGATATGTTAAAAGATGAAAAGAAGATTTTAGAAGAAGAACTTGAAAAAGTTCAAGAATCTCATTCAAATTCGGAAACTCAACTATCACTTTTAAGTCAAGAAATTGAAACTCAAAAGACAAAAAATGATATAATTGTTTCTGAAAATCATGAATTAAAAACTCAGATTAAACAAGTTAAGTTAGATAACAATAGTCTTCAAGTTAGATTAGATAACATAACTAAAAATGTCTCTAACTTTAACAAAGGAAGAGAAAATTTATCTAAGATTTTAGAAAATTCGCAATCTTCCTCAAATAAACAAGGATTAGGATATAAAAAGGAGCCAAAATTTTCTAAAAAGACAAAAACAAATTTTAAGAGGAATATTGACTCTAAACAACAAGTGTTATTAAGAGAACCTATTAGAACAAGAAAAGAAACTAAGTTTGTTAAAATCTGGGTTCCAAAGACTAATAATATTTTAATTAGAAATAAATATATTAAAACATTTATGGATAGTGTTCATAATAATAAATATTATATTTATAAAAAGGATACTGAACCAAATTGGGTTTGGTTTCCTAAGTTCTAACTTATTAGGACCCTATTGAAAAGTGGGTACCAATAATTTTATATTTATTTTCAGGTCCCACACAAAAAGAAAAAATGGATATTAGATAGTGGTTGCTCAAAACACATGATCGGTGACAAAGATATGCTTACAAACATCACATACTTTGATGGTGGCTCGGTTACCTTCGGAGACAACTCAAAAGGCTATATCATTGGCAAAGGAGATGTGAGCAATTACGGTACATCAAATTTACCTTTTATTACAAATGTTTCATTAGTTAAAAATCTAAAACATAATCTACTAAGCATAAGTCAACTTTGAGACAAAGGTTTTAGAATAACGTTTTCGGAAAATAAATGTAGTATTTCTGATCAAAACCAAAATCTTGTTTTTGAAGGAAATAGAGATAGGAATATTTATGTTTTAAATATGAAAATAAATCATAATATGAATATGTGTTTACTAGCAAAAGATAATGATCCTTGGTTATGGCACAAAAGATTTTGTCATATTAATTTCAAAACTATTAGAAAACTTTCTAAAAATGAATTAGTAAGAGGATTACCTAAGATAAACTTTAAGATAAAAAATCTTTGTGATGATTGTCAAATAGGAAAATTAACAAAATCATCTTTCAAATCTAAGAAAAATATTTCAACTTTAAAACCATTAGAATTACTTCATATGGATCTTTTCGGACCAACACAAGTTCAATCTATTAATCATAATCGATATGTATTTGTAATAGTTGATGATTTTTCAAGATACACCTGGACCATTTTTATGAAAAATAAAAGTGATACATTTGAGAACTTTAAAACATTTGCCAAAAGAATTCAAAACACTAAAAATTAAAAAATTAAAAATATCCGAAGTGATCTTGGTGGCGAATTCGAAAATGAAGTTTTTGAATCTTTCTGTAAAAAGAAAGGAATAAATCATAACTTCTCATTTCTTAGAACTCCTCAACAAAATGGAGTAGTGGAAAGAAAGAATAGAACATTACAAGAATGTGCAAGAACATTATTAAATGGAAGTTATTTACCAAAACATTTTTGGGCAGAAGCCGTAGCTACTGCATGTTATGTGTTAAATCGTATTTCTATTAGACCATTAACTAAGAATACTTCATATGAACTTTTTAACAATAGAAAGCCAAATATATCATATTTTAAAATATTTGGATCAAAATGTTTTATTCTAAATACAAAAGACCAACTAGGAAAATTCGATCCAAAAGCTGATGAAGGAACTTTTGTAGGATACTCAGAACGAAGTAAGGCATATCGAGTTTTTAATAAACGAACTAATACAATTGAAGAAACTTTACATGTATCTTTTGATGAAAATTTTAAAAAAAAATTAAGCACAAAAGATGATGATGAATTTATAATAAATACAGATAATACAAATATTGAAAATATAAATAATACCGAACTTAGATCTCCACCTAAAATCTTACGAGATCATCCTGTACAAAATATAATCGGTGAAATAAATTCTCAAGTTAAAACTAGGAGTCAACTAAACCAAATGGGACATGTTGCTTTTATTTCTACAATAGAACCTAAAAATCCTAAAGAAGCATCAACAGATGACTACTGGATTATTTCTATGCAAGAAGAATTAAATCAATTCGAACGTAACGATGTTTGGGATTTAGTTCCTCGTCCTAATAATCAATCTATTATAAGAACAAAATGGGTTTACAAAAATAAAGTAGATGAACAAGGAAATATAACTAGGAATAAAGCTAGACTAGTAGCACAAGGATATAATCAAGAAGAGGGTATTGACTTTGAAGAAACATTTGCACCCGTTGCACGACTTGAAGCAATACGTATTTTATTAGCCTTTGCGTGTTTTCATAATTTTAAACTTTATCAAATGGATGTTAAAAGTGCTTTTCTAAATGGTTTTATAAAAGAAAATGTGTACGTAGAACAACCTCCTTTATTCATACACGAAAAATATCCGGATCATGTATATAAATTAAAAAAAGCTCTATATGGTCTTAAACAAGCACCTCGTGCTTGGTATGAAAGACTTAAAAGCTATCTACTAGATTTGGGATTTCAAATCGGAAAAGTAGATCAAACTCTATTCATTAAAAACACTACTAATGACATTCTAATAATTCAAATATATGTAGATGACATCATATTTGGTTCAACTAATGAAAACTTATGTAAAGAATTTTCAAATATAATGACTAAAGAGTTTGAAATGTCACACATGGGAGAATTATCTTATTTTCTTGGTTTACAAATTAAACAATTAACAAATGGAATTTTCTTAAATCAAGAAAAATATTGTGCTAATCTGATTAAACGTTTTGGACTAGAAAACACTTCTGGAAAGCCTACTCCTATGAGTACCACAACTCATCTTGATAGAGATGAAAATGGTAAAAGTATCGATCAAAAATTGTTTAGAAGTATGATAGGTTCCTTACTCTACTTAACCGCTAGTAGACCAGACATAATGATGAGTGTATGTCTATGTGCACGATTTCAATCTAATCCTAAAGAATCACATTTAAGAGCGGTAAAACGAATTATACGATATCTTAACAATACTAAAGATTTTGGTCTTTTCTATCCAAAATAGTGTCCATTTGAGTTAGTATCATTCAGTGATGCTGATTTTGGTGGATCTCGAACAGATAGAAAAAGTACAAGTGGTACGTGCCATTTCATTGGAAAATCACTTGTATCTTGGTTTAGTAAGAAACAAAATTGTGTCTCGCTATCAACCTGTGAAGCAGAGTATATATCAGCTGCTTTAGCTTGTACTCAAGTTATTTACATGCAACAAACACTCAAAGATTTTAATATAAATTTAACAAATTCAACAATATATTGTGATAATACAAGTACAATAAACTTATCTAAAAATCCGGTAAATCACTCTCGAACAAAACATATTGATATTCATCATCATTTTCTACGTGACAATATCGAAAAAGGAATAATTAACCTAGAATATATTTCTACTGAAAATCAAATTGCCGATATATTTACTAAACCTCTATTAGAAAACTCCTTTGTAAAATTACGACGTGAATTAGGAATATTGTCTTTTAAAGATATAAATTAAAGAAAATTATAAAGAAAAATCTACATAAAATATATACAACATTATATGGAATACAACATTATATGGAAATTATAAAAACAAAATGTTTACCATAGATTCTTAACAAACCCATATTAACCAATAAAACGTTAAGTGGTTAAAAATCATTTAAAAATGGTAGCCACTATATGTTTAGAACATTCTTACTATAAATATACCCCTAAACAAAATTTCTTTTCATCAAGTCATTCCACATATAAAAGAATTACAAAAAAAATGTCTTACGATAGCTCAGACTATCATATCAATATTATCTCCTCGGTTGAAAACACTCCTGCTTCACCTAAACTACCAATGCCAACATTGCGGATCTTAAGTCCACCTCCTTACGTCCTAGAGCAAGAATTCTCCATAAAGCTCTAATGAGAACAATCACGCCAAGGACGGGCTCATATGAACTTTTATACCCTAACAACTATCGCGCTCTCTATGCAATTTGGGGTAACTATCAAGTTAATTGGGTTCAATTAATTCTCGACAAATTCCTCACTTTTAACAATGGCAAAATGAGGACAATTTATTTCGGTGAATATATCATGCGTTTACTTCTAAACGTTGACACACCATTACCCGAATCCGAGAATACTATGGTCCACCAAATAAACCATCGGACCATAAGCCTAATGCAACTTCCAGCGAGACCACCTCGAATCATATCTCTTGCCGAATGGGAAGCTAGGCATCAAGGACCACAACATCCTCCACAAGCTCCACAAGCTCCACATGAAGATCCTTCCAATCGAGAAGATGAAATTCGTGTTATTAAGCCAAGCTTTACTACCAACCAATCTTTAGGAATTTTATCAAGAAATCAACAAATTCTTGATAATCGTCTCAAGAAGGTAGACCACAAGCTTGACAAGATTAAAGGATTCTTCAACAAACTATGGGATGCAATCTCGTGCTCAAACACTACTACCGCTTCAACATCACGTGGAAAACGTCCGGCACCTACCTTTACATGGACGACATCCGAAGAACATACAAGTAGCAGCGCGAGCGGAGCTAGCTGTAGTCAAGGAGGAAGAACTCATAGACCACCAACAAGAGGACCAGTCATTCGAGAACCTAGAGAGTGAGAAGGTTCTTATGATTGGGATAAAGACGAGTAACTTTTTATGGTTTGTTGTTCTATGCATTTTTAATTTGATAAATCTCTGTATTTATGATGCAAACTCTGTTTTATTTAACTATTCTAATCGTAGAATTATATTGTTCAGTGACTGTTTTCTATATATCTATGATTATTACTTCCTTTTTGTCGATGACAAAGGGGTAGAAATCTGTGTAGCTAACTCTGTTTTGTAGGAAAGATAGGTGCATTCATTCAGGGGGAGAAAAATAGCATTAATGTTGTCATCAATCAAAAAGGGGGAGAATGTTGATACACGAAGATTTTGATCAATGACAATGAGCTTCAACAAAAAGGAAGAAATACATTTAAAATCAGAGGAAGATCAATGAAGACCAAAGTGAAAACATGAGTATGATTTTTATGGGTCCAAGTCTAGATTATTTGTTAAAATCTATCCTCAAGAGATTTGCACGAACACTAAAACACTTCCTTTAAACTTCATTTTTATAAATGCTTTTAGTGTGCAAATTTTCACAGTTCAGTCGACTGAACAGGCATGGCCAGTCGACTGAACTTCCTGAACAGTCGACTGAACACAGACCTGAAAATTTTCCTTTATATTTTCAGTCGACTGGATCTCCTGCTCAGTCGACTGAATCTGTAACTGCGAATTTTCTATGAATAGACACCTTCTTCCTCTCAAGAGTTGCAACCATTCTCCAATGGAAACAGAAGCATCTCTTCCCTGCATCTCTAGCAAACAAATGCAACTCTTCTACAAGTATAAATACATTGTTTTAACAATTACAAATCACCAATTCTACTTGCTTTAATCTCTCTACTTACTTGAACATACTTTCAGATTCTTTTAAGTTTTCAAAAGCAAACCAATTGCTTGAATCTCTGTTTTAATTATAACATATCTTGATTCATAGCAATTCACATTTCCTAAATCTTCACAAACACTTTGTATACTCTCGAGGATAAGATTATAGGAAAGTTGTACTAAATTGACTCATTAGTGTTATCAAGAACACAACAAGTCAGAAATACTTTTTGTATCCAAGTTGAAGTCCTCTTCGGTAGTTGAGGCAAGAAATCCCGTTCGGTTGTTCGGGTAAGTTGTAAACCTATTCCTCCGGGTTAAGTGAGGGTTGTTGGTTAGTTGAATTCCTAAGAGGAGCTTAGGGACTGGACGTAGGACAAGAGGTCCGAACCAGTATAAAGTCTTAGTGTCTACTTTACTTACTGCTTACTACTATCTACCTAGACTATTTCACTATTCCATATTATACGATCCTACCGCATAGACTATTTCAAGATAGATTTGACAAAGAAATGAGCTACGAATTCCAAAGCGAAATAAGATGGGCACAAATTTGACGATCAAAACAAGGCTGGAATCGATGAAAACAAATGATCAGTTCGATAGAAATAGAAAAAAAAAATATTTTTTTTACAAAAAGATCGATATTATATATATATATATAATATTTTAATCCCCTCAAATATCACGTGATATATCACATATATATATTTATGAAAGTAATAACATGACCTATATATACATTATAAACAGGTTATATACATGGCTCACATTGCCATTCAAATACGTTAAAATGTAATACGTATATACTTTTCATTAGATAACAATTACACTTTATTTTATATGCTTTAGGAATATATGTCAAAACCATTTATTTCTTTGTACAGAATACTACCTTAAACTTTGAACACACCAACTTCAGTTCAATATCAAACTCACGCACACGTTAATAACACATTTAAAATCAATATACAGTATAAACTTTATAATATGCTAAATACAACTTTATCCAAATTATACAGTATATTTTTTGTTAACCCAAAACAAAACATATATAATAATAGGCAACCTTTATAAATCTAATATACTAATAGATTTTTGTTATAATCTACATAAACTGCCATGAAACTATAATTTCATATATAATTTATATACTCTGCCACTATATATATATACACTGTACATGCAACACACACATATACACTACACACGCACATATATATATAACTAAAGCCATAACATAACTCTTTTGAAATCAAGTATAGTATAAAATATAACATACCTTAATTAAAATATTATATAATACACTAATATATTTTAAGCTTATAGCTCATATATGTGGACTCGGCAAACATACAAAAACTTTGTAACAGCACTGGTTATAAACACACATATTATATTATATATATTTTTATCTTTTGTAAATATATAAACAACAACCAATATATACAACATCTATACCACTGCAAACTATTGTTTCAGAAACCATACATATGTATAAAGCAGAACAGCCTATTATACTTGGCAAACTAATATAAAATCATATTATATAAACTTACAAAGTATATAGAATATAAACTTATATGCAGACTCAACATATAACAGACTACTCACATATATAACCTATAAAATGTAAACTTAATACAAAACTTACTTGGATATGATTATCTCTACTAATAATACAAATACTTCAATTTGGTGAAGCTTTTTTAATCTTCCCAACCGACCCTTACATGTATGTACAAAAGAATTAAATAGAAAAAAAAGGAAGGGGCATAGGTGTCATTTCTCTTACACACGTTTCGATCACCACTCTACTCAACCGTTTCTCCCTCTATTCCACAAATGATCCTTCAGTTCCAACCACACCAATCCCTCTAGCATGCCATGGCCAATCCTATCAATACCGATCCATCCACATCAATACCGATCTCATACATCACAACCACCGACATGAATCCTTTCCAAAGCCCCATATCCACTTCATCGCTGCCAATCCCACTTCTAATTCTTCATACAAACCCACCTATATGTGATTCGAAGCAAGTTAAAAGGTCGCATGTGCAAGGGATGCCTTAAAGTTAGGCTTGGACTCGTCTAGAATTTGTTTGGGGGTTAGAATGATTCAATTGGATGCTAGAGTTCGGTCGACAACGGGGGAAAAGGATAATGGAAGGAGAATAAATGGATCGACGAACAGTTGAGAGCTTTGATGGCTGGACTGTGCTCTCTTATTCCTCCAAGTCGGTGAGGTTTCGTACTGAAATTAGAGTTGTACCTATTGTGATTTATCGGTCTGATTTTGAAATTTAGGGTTTGAGGTGTAAATCAACGAGATAACAAGTTGCGAGCAAGGTAAAATGCTACTGTGTTTGGTTGTTAGCTTTTATTGTGTTTGATTTTCAGATTTATTGCTCTGATTTTGGGTTTGCTTAAAAGGGAAACCGATTTTTATTGTCTACAAATTTCATAACTTGCTATAATATTACTTTATAGAATCGAAGCTACTTAAAAAAGATTTATATATGATAGTTCAATTTGTGCGGTTTACAGTTTTTCTCAAACTGCAATTCTGTTTAGTTGCTAGATTTTACTGTGTTTGATTTTGAGATTTATTACTTTGCGTTCGGGTTTGCTTAAAAGGGGAACTGATTTTTAATGTCCACAAATTTCATAACTTGCTATAAATAGATTATATAGAGTTGAAGCTACTTACAAACGATCTATATATGAAAGTTCAATTTGTACAGTTTAATTTTTTTTCTCCGTACTACGTTGTTTGGAATCTATGTTTGATAACTTCCTAAAGGAGCACTGCCTCTCGATTATTTTATGCAGTAAGGTTGTAATATATGAAAGGGTAATAAACTTTTTTTAAATGCAGTTGGATGTCTTTTGCAGGTAGGAACATGGAAATCATATTAACTTAGTTTCTATGAACATGCCAAGGACAGGTGAACTTGGCTCTTATTCTTTTCTTCTGCAAGTCAATTGCCAAGTTGTGTATTTTAGAGTTTTCTTTTTAATATGATATCTACTGTTAACGCTAACTAACTCTACCATGCACCATTTGGTGCACATGTTTTATAGTTTCATCACATGGCATTGTCTTAGAGGATGGACAAAGGATGGCAGGTGCTAACAGCTTATCACTGTAAGAGGTTTGAATAATTTTCTGCATGATTTTTTTGATATGATAGCTTGAAGCCGCAGTAGATGTGGTTGCGGCAACGGATGTAGATGAATCAAGTGCGGTGCCTAGATCTGATGACGACAGCGGTGATGATGTCAAGGAGAAAGGAGGCATTGACGCTGTAGCAGTGAACATTAATCAAATCATGCAAGCTTCTATCACAGTATAAGCAAATAACCATGTCATTACTTACTGTCTGTTGAAATATGCGAAGTTACTTGATAACTTTGCTTTTATTTGTAGTTGGAACTCCTCAAACTCATTGCTTCCCAGAAATTAATGATAGCTATAACCGGATATTAGAGAGAATCAACAGTGTTATGCAGTTCAGTCATTATGCCAACCTTAGCTCAGGTTTTTTGTGCAATGATTTTAATTTCTTTTGCTTATTTTAGTACTAAGTGCATCAAGTTTTTGACCTCTTCCACTAAAGTTCCATTATATTGTTAATTCTTTTTTTTAAACCATGAATTGGCTTTGCTAATAACTCTGCAGCTTTGTCTTAAACAATTACCATTGCTACAGTTCTATAGAAAATACATGTGGATGGTTTCTCTGCAGCTATAGAAGTAGTATAATTCAACAGTAAGCCCCAATTTTGTAGTTCCTATGTAAGGTGTAAAAAATTTCAATGATGAAATGTTTTATTCTAAAACTAGAAACTTTTTGCATAATGTTTGCAAAAATTATTTACAAATTTCAGCTATTCAATCAAATTGCCGTTGAAAAAACAAATAAAAAGAAAATCAATCCTCATATCCTAGTCCGTTGTGGATCTTCGCTTTTTGTTCATATAACAAAATTGTTGTTTCATTGCAAGCATTGATAAAAAAATATATGATATGCTTGCTTATTTATGACGCACACATGGTATTATGGAAGAGCCAAAGAAATATTTCAAGGATCATTTGTAAATATATTTTTACTTAGAACCTTTGCATTCACTTGGGCCATGTGGATTGTTTCACATACCAAAATATAATTTGTCCATGCAATCCAGGTTTACCATTTCGATATTATTTTATGGTTTGCGTTAAGGATTTGGAAAAAATTCTGATTTTGGTGGTTGTCAATATTCATTGCGGAAGTTTTCCTCTATCGATATTGGTATACTACTTATGAATCTATCTAATATGAAATTCGTGATGTTGTTTTAGTTCTTTCATCTCCAAGTAAGTTTCCAAGAAAGACATCCTTTCCAATATGCAATGTTATCTTCGCCGTGATCCTATAAACATAGTAAGGTCACTTTACCATTATTTTAATGATACATGTCATATACTGTTATTATTTCGCTCATTTTGTGTTCTTAAAGTTTCCATTTATATGTACAAGATTCGTATTCCCTAAAATTTATTTTCTATATTATTAGTTGTTTTCGAAAGTTAGTTCAGGTCCAGTTGTACAGGGAGGACGATTTCAGGTGTTCATGTCCTCTTACTACAACCTTTTTTCTTTCAAATGTTGTATGCCAACTGTCTGCTCCTAAGAGAAGTTATCAGCACATTTGCATGCTTCATTTTGTGTTGCTCTAGCAATGGTAGTGACTTTGATGGGTATTTGAGTTTAAATGTTGGTACACAAGTTTATTGTATTATAGCCAACCTTTCCCAATAGCCCTGTCCTTAATTTAGACACTTATTTTCTTTGAAATAAAAAAAATCTTTACATAACAATTTTATTTAACATAAACAACGGTTCAGTTAACGACCTTTCATAAACAGAAATGACTCTTAACTCTCAATGTTCAAGACTTTTCATTTTAAATTATTAATTTAACCCATATATAAATTGGGTTTAATATTTAATAAGATAAACTAGCAAGAAATAGCTGTCAGTATTTGTTGAGTAAATAGAATTTTAATCATAGTGTACACGGAACTAATTTTGTAAAAATAATTACTACCATTCATACATTTTTCCTTTTCTTTTTCAGTTTTCCAAGTGATAGGAACATAAACTGTCTTCGAATTATATGCCTCTCAATGAAACCTTTTCCTGTGCCTGTGCATTTGCCAAATTGTAAAACAAGTTCCTTTCATAAACAGACTTTATGGTTGCCTTTTGAAGCATTCCATTTTGGTCTTTGGCAAGAGAGTGCAATAGTTTCCATTCAGTTGAAGCCGCATTCCTGTTTAGTTCCATTTAAACAAATTTAGACGTTTATCAGAAAACTCATTAAGCTCTGTAAACTCTGAGTGACATATGTCAAAGACTTAACAATGTATGTTTCATATAGCTCAACGTTATGCCATTAATGCAGTAATGCAAAATTATTTGAAATGGTAAGTAAGCAACGATTAGTTGTAAGGACAGTAGTTGTTACAACTGCAAATTTGAACCAACTTCATGTACACAATCTTTCAACAACTTGGAACAGTTTAGTTGATTTTTAGGTATGAAACTTCAACCAAAATAAGAGTAAACTCCTATGTGAAAGTAACTTTAGTATTTCGAAGTTCACCTTCAATCATTTTCCTTCTCATATTTACTACAGTGTTAGAATCAAGAAATACATGTGCACTAGCTAGCTAATAGACATAGCATAAAATGAGATATGATGTCATGGCTTTATCTTAATGCAATTTGTTTCAGCATTTAATGAATGGCATGTGACAGTACTTTTTTCATGCACTGTGTATTTTATGTACCTCATCTGGTTATAGTAGCTTGGTTTTTCATATACCTAGGAACTAATTTTCAAATTTCAATTTTTTAATTGCACTCGACCAGAACAATACATGAATAGGGAGTTTTCTTTAACCCATTGTTCACTCATTTCGTATGGATTTTTGATTGAAAAAGAGGTGATTCAGTTCAGAAAATTATCACTCCCATGTGTTTCAAGTAAGTATTAATTTAACTGAAATGATCCTTTTTATAGCTGCTAATATTATCAATGTGCTTACTGAATGCTTACTGAAATGATGTCCTAATGCTACAACTGTCGAGATTGAAAGGAGTGCCTATTTTCTGATTATTTCCTAACAAAGATCGGACCCTAAAATGGATTACCTAAGCTTATCATGGCTGTGTATATGCAGAAACTAAATCTACAGGGCTAAGATGAAGAATCATCTGTGCTGAATGGGAAGCTACATGGTTGTTTCTTGCTTGAGAACGTGCACTAGAGTATGTTAAGCTTTAGGGATGAAATGAAGGATCTGAGCTGAATGATTATGGAAGTGCATCTGAGTGAGCTGCTAACATTGACAGAGATAACTCTATAGAGCTGGACTAAAAGACTATAGGGATGAGCTGTATGCGACTGAATCTGGTTGGCCAGCATGACTACCAAGGCATCAGATTGGATCAGCTGTAGCAATGCATTAGGTTGTATTATTAATAAGATATTGCCTTCTATTTAATTAAATATTTTCTCATCTTTTTTTGATATCATATATGTATTTTGCAATAATAAGAAGTTTGTTGATTTTTATAGTACTGCATTGCTCATTTGTCATGTCTTTTCACCCGAAACAAGTTGTACACACTATTATATTATCAAAGTACATTGAATTTGCATGCTATATATTTTTCTTAGTTTTTCACTCTCTTTTTTGGGTGGTTGACTACAGATATTTTAATTACTGTAGATGGGGATGTAAATATAATTATGATATTCCTGTTTATGTTTGCTAACCAAAAGTTCCATTCGTACTAGAATTTGATACGATAATTGGATTCACCAAATGGTGTTGTTTATAGCCGTGACAACGTGTTTTCAACGTGTTTGATAGTTATATTAAATGCTTAAGACTGTACCAACATAATTAGTCATCGTCATCATTATATAAACAAATCTGTCTACCGCACTAGCTTTGTCAATACATAAACAAAATACTCCTAGGTTTTGTCTGTATCATCATTATACACAAATTGTTTTCTCACTTTCGTTTGTATCAATTCTTACTGAATGTTCGTTCTTTTTATAAGTTGATTGTCTCATGATCCAATCAAAGTGAGAAGGTTCCCTATTTTTGCTCCTACAAAGTTTCCTACACACTACAATACTGCCAAAAAATAATACTCCCTCTAAGGCTTATTCTTACTTCAAATCTACCCCACAAAAATTTTGAAATAGGTTTTACAAAAATTTACCTAAATAAAATTGTAAAATTTTAAATTCAAATAAATAAATTGCAAAATTTTGAATTGCTAGAATTCATTTCAAACCAGCTTCATACTGTAGAGCACTTTGATACGATCGCAACCCAAAAAACCAGGTATCCAACATACCACATTTGCACAAGTTATTATTTTTTGAACTCTATAAATAATTCAATTTACTGATTAACATATAAATTAACGGTATTAAAATGGAACACGTCCGACGCCAGAGCCTCATTTTCCACTGTTGGATTATAAAATGTTGCATGTGTGCACATAGAAAATGCATACATACAATGTATGCTTCAATGATGATAACACTGTTATTAGTTCATTATACTCATCAAATATAAGATATCATTAGCCCATGTGCGCCACCTGTATAAATATTTTGCTTGACTTTCATTTTGAAATGCATTTTCACTTTAAACATAGTCAATCTTTTATCGACTGATTTTATGTGATATATATTCTATGATATACAGTTTTTATTCAATCATATTCACTGTAAAACTGTGATATTATTTTTTTAACTAAGTAATAAATGAATAATTTTATAGCTTTGTTCAAAATGGCTTGGTTTCGATCTATAATGATGGTCCAGTTTTATGTCACCTTACCAATATACATTTCCAACAACTTAATTAACTTTATGGCTTTACAGACATCTCTATAAATAATGTGTTTTACAGATCTGTTGTTCCAAAAAAAAATATTCCCCATTGAAAGGATTCCTAGATAAGGTATTTGATCATCATTACAAAGAATTATATACGTTTAACATTTTATGCTTAGACCCGCTTTCAGTTGAAACTTCACATGCCACTATTGCTTTTAAATTTCTGGATGTACACACCTTATTTATTTTCTTCCCCTATCTTAGTTCAACCTTCCAATATTGTAACGTAACAATAGAGAGCTACCATTTTCTATGCACACGTCCAACGGACGTGCCTTCGTACTTGTATATATAAACCACTAACAGATTCCAACTTAATCAAACTTACCTATAAGCATATATATGTATGAATATATATATGGCAGGGAACAAACTTAATAAACATATACATATATACCTTGGTGACATTTTTATTAAAACTAGCATATAAATCTTATATTATATATAGATATCACTGCATGCATATAACTTAACAGTGTAAATTTTTTGCATAACTTATAATATTAACAGATAACTTTATATATGACCCAAAATGATAATATACATATTGAATACGAAATAATATAGGCAACCATATATATAAAAATATACCTCATACATACATATAATTATTCACGAGCACTGCTGTAATTAGAAGTCGAGTGGTAGAGGAGGGGATCTGGATGGGACGCACAATCGGGTTTGGGTTTGGAGGAGAGACGCGGGTCCACGGGGTGGCCGTGCGGTGCTGTGCTGTGCTAGGGAGGTCGGAGGTAGGGTCGGAGAAGTTGAGTGGACCGGTAGATAGAGGTGGAAGGCGTGGAAACCGATTTGGTGAAGGGAAGAAGTGAAGAAGCTTTACTGAAAAATGACAGAAGAAAATTTTTGAAGTAGGAACCAAGAAATTGAAGAGACAGAGAGGGGAGGGAGGGGTTGGAAGAGAAATGAACAGATGTTAGTATTCTGTAATAGAGAAAAGAAACGTACCGAAATAAATGCGAAGCAGTGGGTATGGTAAAGTCACTCGCGATAATTCAGGGAATAATAAAGTAATGAAAGCTTGATTTCCAACCGTTGGAACAATTTAAATAGACGACGAAAACAAAAGGCTTCAAAGGCGTACCGTTACAACGAAGTGTTAAATCATCTCGTCGTGCATCGGACCTCAAAACTACAAAAATAAATATACTGCGGAGAGCAGCACGACGAGACGATCAAAATGGTACACATATATTGGTGGTACGATCATCCGATCAAAAGTCGATAATCGGTACCGAAAATGCTGCTATTTCGTACGGGAAAATCCAAACAGAGCTAGAAACGTCCGAATTTCGCGAAACGAATTTCGCAGTCTAATTCAGAATGCTTTAAATAAATTTTCTCCTGTTGACATATTTAGGTTTCGGAAAACTTTTAAATTCAACTGTTATTAACCGGTTTAAATTGAAATAAAATTTCTCAGGAAAATAAACTTCAATATTATCAGATGAAAATTTACCAGTTGCTTTATTAAAATAGACGTATTCCAAATAATAAATTTTTATTTTCAAATTTTATTGTTTGAAATTTCACAAAATTTTAATTAATTTAACAAATAAAATCACTAAAAGTTTTGGGTCATTACACTCTCCCCCACTCAAAACTTTTCGTCCCCGAAAAGAGAGGAGGTAGGAGAATAGAACAACCAGGCAGAAAAGGTAGGTTAAAAGACAAGATTAAACGATTAATTTGAAACTATATATAAATTTTACTTGAAATATTCATTTGAAACTTCAATTGCAAATCATTATCTTTAATACTTTAAAACCCATTTGCAAATTTCTTGCTTCCTTTATAAATGCCATTTATGTTTAAATAACACCTTTATAAATATATGAAAAATATTTGAAAACAATTATTTACATCATTACTTATATTTACAAAGAAGCTATTTGAAAACATTAAATCCATAATTCATAAATTTATTAATCTATCTCAAGATACTTTTCAAATATTATTAATAAATCTATAATCATTTACTTTAAATATGTTTTATTTAATTAATAACTTCAAAAATATTTATAACACTTATAATTTACTATTAAACCATGTAGTATATAAATAAACAATATTTAAAAAGGATATAGTCAACAAGGAAAAGAAGGAGGATTTGGAAAAACAGAATATAGGTGAATAAATAAAGCTGAGCAGATAAGGTAGATTCAAAAGAATAGTATCGGGCATGAATAATTAATTCAAACCATAAGAATTTCAATTTCAAATATTAATACAAAATTTCTTTGTTGGAAATACTTTTATGATAAAATACCTTTATAACGAAACAAATTTCCTTTCGAAAATACTTTTATAATTCGATGTCTCAACAAGTTTATCCTCGTTCCTGCAGACTCTGGCAGTGCGTTGATCAGGCGCAAAGCTAGAATTCTCCAGGTACTTAGTAGACCTGTTTCAACACCTAGTGAAAATACTGGAAAACTTTTAAAAACAGATATGGAAAGTACAATCCAAACAAAAACAAACAAATCATGGATCGCAGATACACAATGGTTACGCCTGGGTCCCCCAGGAAACATCCGTACCTTTTAAGCATTCACTGCCTTGCGAATTTCGCCATGATAACAAAACTGTGGACCACATGATACATAACAATGGTTACGCCTAGATCCCCCAGGAAACATCCATACCCTTTAAGCAATCTCTGCCTTGCGGATTACGCCACAACACGACCATAGATCGCAGATACACAATGGTTACGCCTGGATCCCCCAGGAAACATCCGTACCTTTTAAGCAATCACTGCCTTGCGAATTACGCTATGCAGTCGAGTTCGTAAGACCATGGGTAACGCCATGGAATTCGAAGGACACTCGAGTATCATATCCGGAAAACCAAAAATCAAAGAGAATAATATCGATAGAATGAATCCAAGATGTGGCCATAAATCGGATATCAAGCAGAAGGCACTTTCCATATCTTTACTTCAAAAATATGTATCATATAGTACCTTTCAAATTAATTTCAAATATCATACTTATATAAAGTCCATTATATATAAGATTAAATTTTCAAATCAAATACCTTTCCAAAATCAATAGTATATCAAATCACACTTATATAGACTTCAATTATATAAGATTTCACTTTTCAAATTGAGTACCTTTTCAAATCTATAGTTTTCGAATCAACCTCATACTTATACAAACCAAATTTTTTATATAAGTTCGATAACTCCCAAATCAGGTATTTAGTAAAAATAAGAGAAAGGTTATCGACACATCCGTTGACACCAAAGTACGTAGCACTCTCCAAATGTTGGGCAGTAGACTACTCATAGCTGTTGGAGCTACCAAGGGGTTATGTACTAATAGTTAATGGATAACCATGGAATGACTTACTCGAGATCTTCCAATTGGTTAATAAAAACTAGGGTCAAATTGGAAAATTTGGAGTGATGATATTACACGGTTCTCTCCATTTGAGAATACAGTTGAGCTTCAATATGGATACTCCACTTTGGTTATAGTTAAACCATGGCATGGCAACTATCGAACGACTATTGTTTGGTTTAAGTTGAAGCACAGTTATGATCACTATTTAATAGAGGATTCGTCTCCTCGGTTGTATGAGCTTAGTATCATGGTCAGTTGTAGTCAGCCCAAAGGAAAAACCGTTGGCTAAAGTAGTACGGTTGATAATAAATGATATTATTGAACCAAGGACTATGTTTATTGTAACGACCTGTATTTTTGAGTCTTCGAATTTGAATATTTGATTTATTTAAATATTTGGATTTGGATTTAAAGTATAATGAAATAAATATTTCAAATAATTGCCTGATTTTTGGTGACGTATTTTTAGTCTAATTTATAAGGTTTTTCCATAAATTTTAATTTAGAAAATAAATAAATTTCCATTTGATGCATTTTGCGACAAACGTTGGAATTTTTGAAATTGCATAGAATTAAATAACCAGTGTAATTTATTATTGTTTTATGATTGTGGCACATTGTTGTGCGCAATCGTATTTTTATTTCTATCGTTCGTGACTCGTACGTGAACACGTTATGTTGTTGCGGTGTACCGCAAATCTAACATTTTCAAAGAAACTTCATGTACACTCACAATCACTCTTTTGTTATCTTTTCACATATCATTTTCTTGTCCTTTGTAATCTTAGCATTCAATGCTTGTCCTTAGCTTTCAAAGCTATGAAGTAAGTTTCTTTTATACTTTGGTACACATTCTGATGCAGCTCAGGCCAGAGTCGAAGATGTGCAAGCTACAAATTCACAAGGACTAAGTCGTCCACGACTTAAGAGGCTACGACTTAGGGTAAGTCGTTCGGAAAAGTTGAGTCGTCTACGACCTAAGGGAGAAGTTCTACGAGTTAATGAGCATGAGTTGGGTTGGGTACGACTTAGTGGAGTTTTAACTCATCTACGACTTAAGAAAGAAGGTTTAGGTCGTCCACGACTTAAGGAAAAGAGGCTACGACTTAGCTTAAGTCGTTCATGAGATAACCAAGAAGCAGCACGAGTTGAGAATATGCAAGGCTTAAGTCGTCTACGACCTAAGGAAGAAGCTTTAGAACGGCCACGACCTAACGAGGTACCAGAGCAAGGCAGTGGAGCGAGTTATACGAAAGAAGAAAAACAACAACTTAAGATAAGTCGTCTACGAATTACGACTTAGTTAAGTCGTGAACTGGTTAGGTCGCTGAACCTTGAAGCCGTGGATTCCTTATGCCGCTTTACTCTATGTCGTTGATTCCTTTAAGTCGCGGAGGATGTTATGTCGCAGCTGGTTTAACTCGCGAGAATTGTTAAGTCGTTCATTTTTAGGTTGTATGAGTTATATAAGTCGTTTGTTGTTGAGTCGTGAGTCACGGCACTGGCAATGTTAAGTTGTTTGTTATTGAGTCGTGATGCTGTTTGAGTCGTGAGTCGCTGCACCTATTAACTCGTGAGCATTGATAAGTCGTAGGGTTTAAGTCGTATGTCATGATACAATGTGTTGTAATGTGTTTGTACTATGTCGCATTTGTTAAGTCGGCTGAGGCGGTTGTGTTGTAATCTGTTAAGTCGTGAACGACTTATAGTAAGTCGTCTGTTTTGAGTCGTCTACTGTAGGTCGTGGGGTGATAAGTCGAAAACGACCTAAGTGTTGTGCATTTTTGTATTGCGTGAGTTGTAACTTCTATAAATAGGCCGGTGGTGCCATTTGTAATAGTTTAGTTGATTTGAATAAAATTTCGTTTTTGTTAGCTTTGTGCTTTCATCCAAATTGGTAGTCGAGTGTAATCTCCTATCTCCACCTTCGACATTCGAGTGCGCTCGAATCTTCGATCGTTGAAGCCAATTCGCGGAATCAAGTGCGCTTGATCAACGCTCGAAGAATTGTAGATCTCTCCTCACGGTATCGTGCGCGATCAACGTGTCAGAGATAGCTAGAATTCGGTATCTTCGGATCAACGAATTTGGGCATTCCAGTATTCATCAATCCACCGATTGCTACTTTCATCGATCTACCTTGTTTTTGTTTAATCCGCTGCGTCAGTTTTGGTATCAGAGCTTGTTTTAGCCAATCATAGCTAAATCGAGTCTTGGAGCCAATTCTTTTGACGAAGTTTGAAGAGATCAAGTCGAGCCGAGCTATATCATTCAAGGCCGAGAAGTTGTTGTTCATCGTGTTCTTCGCAAATTGCAACAAAGTGGGAGTTTTCGATCCATTTCATTTTGGATCTAAGTTCGAATTGTGTTTGAATTTTTAAAGTGTTGAAGAACTTCCGCCGAGCTAAGCACGTGGAGGCCGTGTACATCATTTGGTATCATTTCAAAAGTCAAAGATTATTTGAATCAAGTATGCCGCCGAGAAGAGCTAACCGCCATCAAAATGTTTAAGATTTGTATAAGCGAGAAGATGCTGAACAGATGGAACAAAGAATTAGCAACAAATTCAATGAGAAGTTAGATGAAGGTATTGGGAGGTTAGAAAAGCTTATGATGGATATGAATCAACCCCGAAGAAGAACATCGCCAATTTCAAACCAAGGGGGAAACAGGGTTTCGCCATCGGTTTCGGGAAGAAGGAGATTGTCGCCACATTCTGATCGTGGTAGAAGAGAATCATCAATTTCGATGAGAAGAGATCACCATGAGTATAGAGATGAAGAAAGAAGAACTCAACGTGAGTTTGAGTATGAGCCATACCATGATGAAGAACGACATAGTAGAAGAGACATGCGTGATCGAAGGGATGTTGATGGTCGAGATCGATATCGAAATACACGTGATTATGACGAAGAGAGTGATAGAAGCAATAATCATTATCGAGATCGAGACCAAGGACGAAATGCATATCGGGATGTTGAGGATGATCGTCGATGGGAATCGGGGATGAAAAATGAAATTCCAGAATTTAAAGGAGGTATGCAAGCTGAGGAGTTTTTGGATTGGTTGTCTAATGTGGAGGAAATTTTTGACTTCAAGGAAGTTCCAGAACATCGTAGAGTGAAGTTGGTTGCTACAAGGTTGAGGGGTAGAGCTTTGGCATGGTGGCAGCAAACCAAACTTACACGTGAACGGATGGGGAAGTCAAAGGTTGAATCATGGGAAAAGATGAGGAAAATGATGAAAGCCACATTCTTACCTTATAATTATCAATCGCTTATGTATTAGAGGTTGCAAAACTTGAGGCAAGGAATGAAGTCTGTTAATGACTATGCTGATGAATTCTATCAACTGATTGCAAGGAACGATATCATGGGTACAGAGGAACAATTAACAGCTAGATTTGTTGGAGGATTGCGTATGCAGATTCAAGACATGGTAAATATGTTTGATCCCAGATCTATAGCGGAAGCACACCAGAAAGCGTTGGCTTGGGAGAAACAGGGAAGATGAGGAGGTGGTGTGTTTACAAATTCCAACAATCAAGTGAAGGGTATTAGTGGAAGTTCTAATGTTTCAAAAGCTGTTGCAAAACCAGTTGTGAATGAGGTTGGAAAGGCGAAAGTCAATAATGGTTTCAAGTGTTACAATTGCCAAGAAATAGGCCACAAAAGTAATGAATGTCCAAAGCCGAAGAAGAGAGCTATGATAACGGAGGTTGAGGATGAGGATGAAGAATCTGAATGTTCCAATTCACCACCTGATGAGGAGGAAGAAGAAGTGTCAGGAGACGAAGGCTGTAATCTGATGATGAGGAGGTCTTGTTTGACACCCAAGCAAGAGGAGGATTGTATTTGGTTGAGGAGCAATATTTTTCAGTCGACATGTACTATTCTGGGAAAAGTTTGCAAATTTTTTATTGATGCTGGAAGTTGTGATAATATAATTTCTTCAGAAGCTGTGAGAAAGTTGGCATTGAAGACTGAGAAACATCCGAAACCATACAAGTTGGCTTGGTTGAGAAAAGGCGGGGAGGTGAAGGTTGGACGAACGGCTTGTGTGAATTTTTCAATTGGGAAGAAATATAAAGACGAAATCTGGTGCGATGTGGTAGATATGGATGTTTGTCATTTGTTGCTGGGGAGACCGTGGCAGTATGATAGGGCGGTGCAACATGACGGTCGTACCAACAGTTATAGCTTTATGTTTGAAGGCACAAAGATTACTCTAGTTCCAAAGAAGCGACAACAGGAAGAAAACAAACTGGAGGAGATTGAAGAGCTGAAAACTTTATTATATTTAAAGGAGTTTGTTAAGGAGGTTGAGGAAGAGCCGGAAGTATTCTTGTTAATTGGGCGTGAGAGCAGTGAAGAGGTTGAAATTCCAGAAGAAGTGAAACCAGTATTGAAAGAATTTGAGGATGTATTTCCAGAGGAGTTACCAAACGAGTTACCGCCACTGAGAGACATTCAACATCAAATTGATCTTGTTCCGGGAGCAATGTTGCCACATAGACCACATTATCCAATGAGTCCGAAGGAACATGAAGAATTGAGGAGGCAAGTGGAAGAATTGCTTGAACAGGGGCGTGTACAGGAAAGCTTGAGTCTATGTGCTGTGCCATCTTTGTTAGTACCGAAGAAGGACGGGACGTGGAGGATGTGCACTGACAGTCGAGCATTGAATAAGATTACTGTGAGATATAGATTTCCAATGCCGAGGTTGGATGATTTGCTAGATCAATTGAGCGGAGCTACTATCTTTTCGAAGATTGATTTGAAAAGCGGATATCATCAAATTCGTATCAGACCAGGTGATGAGTGGAAGACTGCTTTTAAAACCAGGGAGGGTCTATACGAATGGTTGGTAATGTCATTTGGCTTATCAAATGCGCCAAGTACATTTATGCGAGTGATGAATCAGGTTTTTAGACCATTCGTTGGGAAGTTTATGGTGGTGTATTTCGATGATATTCTGATATATAGTGGAAGCGCAGAGGAGCACTTGCAACATCTGAGAGAAGTGTTGATGGTACTGCGACAGGAATAGTTTTATGCTGCAACAAAGAAATGCGTGTTCATGACGCATAGTGTTTTATTTCTGGGGTATGTTGTATCGAAGGAAGGGATACAGGTGGACCGAAGTAAAATCGAAGCAATTAGAGATTGGCCACAGCCCAAGACGATAACGGAAGTCTATAGTTTTCACGGGTTAGCTTCATTTTATCGAAGGTTTATTCCACACTTTAGTAGTGTGATGGCGCCTGTTACAGATTGTATGAAGGGTAAACAGTTTTCATGGTCGGAGGAAGCAGGGGATGCTTTTGGGAAAATCAAGGAGTTGCTGACGTCTGCACCAATTCTAGTATTACCAGATTTTCAGTTAGTATTTGAACTTCATACTGATGCATCCAAGGTTGGGATTGGAGGAGTGTTGAGTCAGAGGGGACGTCCTATTGCATATTTCAGTGAGAAGCTATCGGGAGCGAAGATGAGATATAGTACTTATGATGTGGAATTTTATGCTGTTGTACAAGCTATTAAGCACTGGAGACACTATCTATTTCAGAAAGAGTTTGTTCTTTACACTGATCATGAGGCGTTGAAGCATTTACAAGGGCAAGACAAGATTTCAGCGAGACATGCATCGTGGATTGCGTACCTGCAACAATTTACGTTTGTGGTGAAACATAAATCTGAAGTTACAAACCGTGTGGCAGATGCGTTGAGCCGAAGGAATCATTTGTTAACAACAATGAAGATTGAAGTGACGGGGTTTGATGTGTTGCCAGAATTATTAGACGATGATCTGTACTTTGCAAAGTTTGTTGATAAAGTCAAGAAGGGAGAGATGGATGAGTTTATAATGGTAGATGGTTTTCTGTTCAAAGGAAATCGATTGTGCATACCTGATTGTAGTTTGAGAATGAAGATTGTGAAGGAGCTACATGAAGAAGGCCACGTGGGAAGAGACCGTACATTACAATTGATTTCACAATCTTACTTTTGGCCATCAATGAGGAAAGAAGTGGAAAGGTTTGTGGAGCGATGTCATATCTGTCAGGTTCCGAAAGGAACTGCGACCAATGCTGGATTATATATGCCGTTACCTGTACCAACTAAGCCTTGGGTTGATGTGAGTATGGACTTTGTGTTGGGGTTACCGAGAACACAGCGTGGTAACGATTCCATTTATGTGGTGGTTGACCGATTTTCGAAAATGGCACATTTTATTGCTTGTAAGAAGACGGCGGATGTTGTTCATGTTGCTCAATTATTTTTCAAAGAAATCTATCGACTTCATGGATTGCCAGAATCTATTGTGTCGGATAAGGATACTCGTTTCCTGAGTCATTTTTGGCTAAGTTTGTGGAAGATGGTGGGAACGAAGTTGAACTTTAGCAGCGCTTATCATGCGCAGACGGATGGACAGACCGAGGTCGTGAACATATCGTTGGGGAATTTATTGTGATGTCTGGTGAAAGATAATCTGAAGAGTTGGGACGTGAAGTTATGTCAGGCAGAGTTTGCTCATAATCATGCAGTGAATCGTAGTACGGGATTCAGTCCATTTCAGATTGTATATTCAAGTAGGCCAAAGGGACCGTTGGACTTAACGGTAGTACCACAACCGAAGGGGACGGTAAAACGAGCTGTAGATTTTGTTGATGGATTGACTAAATGTCATAAAATCGTTCAAGAACGATTGGAGAAGGCAAATGAAAAGTATAAATGGTCCGCAGACTTGAAACGAAGAAATGTTGAGTTTAATGAAGGAGATTTGGTATATGCTGTGTTAACAAAGGACCGTTTTCCAGTGGGCGCTTATAACAAGTTGAAAGCTAGAAAAATTGGTCCTGTAGAAGTCGTGAAACGGATTAAAGAAAATGCTTATAAGTTGAAGCTGCCGGAGGATGTGTATACTTCTGACGTGTTCAATGTTAAGCATCTCGTACCATATTATGGGGATGAACGAGCCAATGTGGAAGAATTTACAAATTCGAGGTCCAATTTTTCTCAACCTGGGGAGGATGATGCAGCTCAGGCCAGAGTCGAAGCTGTGCAAGCTACAAATTCACAAGGACTAAGTCGTCCACGACTTAAGAGGCTACGACTTAAGGTAAGTCGTTTGGAAAAGTTGAGTCGTCTACGACCTAAGGGAGAAGTTCTACGAGTTAATGAGCATGAGTTGGGTCGGGTATGACTTAGTGGAGTTTTAACTCGTCTACGACTTAAGGAAGAAGGTTTAGGTCGTCCACGACTTAAGGAAAAGAGGCTAAGACTTAGCTTAAGTCGTTCACGAGATAACCAAGAAGCAGCACGAGTTGAGAATATGCAAGGCTTAAGTCGTCTACGACCTAAGGAAGAAGCTTTAGAACGGCCACGACCTAACGAGGTACCAGAGCAAGGCAGTGGAGCGAGTTATACGAAAGAAGAAAAACAACGACTTAAGATAAGTCGTCTACGACTTACGACTTAGTTAAGTCGTGAACTGGTTAGGTCGCTGAACCTTGAAGCCATGGATTCCTTATGTCGCTTTACTCTATGCCGTTGATTCCTTTAAGTCGCGGAGGATGTTATGTCGCAGCTGGTTTAACTTGCGAGAATTGTTAAGTCGTTCATTTTTAGGTCGTATGAGTTGTATAAGTCGTTTGTTGTTGAGTCGTGAGTCACGGCACTGACAATGTTAAGTTGTTTGTTGTTGAGTCGTGATGCTGTTTGAGTCGTGAGTCGCGGCACCTGTTAACTCGTGAGCATTGATAAGTCGTAGGGTTTAAGTCGTATGTCATGATACAATGTGTTGTAATGTGTTTGTACTATGTCGCATTTGTTAAGTCGGCTGAGGCGGTTGTGTTGTAATCTGTTAAGTCGTGAACGACTTATAGTAAGTCGTCTGTTTTGAGTCGTCTACTTTAGGTCGTGGGGTGATAAGTCGGAAACGACCTAAGTGTTGTGCGTTTTTGTATTGCGTGAGTTGTAACTTCTATAAATAGGCCGGTGGTGTCATTTGTAATAGTTTAGTTGATTTGAATAAAATTTCGTTTTTGTTAGCTTTGTGCTTTCATTCAAATTGGTAGTCGAGTGTAATCTCCTATCTCCACCTTCGACATTCGAGTGCGCTCGAATCTTCGATCGTTGAAGCCAATTCGCGGAATCAAGTGCGCTTGATCAACGCTCGAAGAATTGTATATCTCTCCTCACGGTATCGTGCGCGATCAACGTGTCAGAGATAGCTAGAATTCGGTATCTTCGGATCAACGAATTTGGGCATTCCAGTATTCATCAATCCACCGATTGCTACTTTCATCGATCTAGCTTGTTTTTGTTTAATCCGCTACGTCACATTCATTCACGTATGGGAAGAAGATGGACACATTTTACATTTTGTACATTTACATTCATCCTTCATCTTTCTTTTCCTTTTAGAAAAATGAAAGACACGCAAGCATCATTTTATGTCCTTGCATTGATTTTTTTTCTTCGTTAGCTCTAAGTGAGTTTGTTTATAAATATACTCTTGTGTACATTTAGGCACGGAGAAGGAAAGAGAGCATACATGAAAAACTTGTAAATATTTCAGTTTTCTGTTTCACTGCATGGATATGAATTCACTCATCAGCTCCTCTCCCTCTCCATGTCATTTTTCATATAACTCTCTTTACACAGAGAGAAAAATGTGTACATGTTCTTCACAAAGGGGACACGTTAACTTTCACATTTTTCTTTCTCATGCAAATATGAAAGCTAGTACACATTCTTCTTTTCTTTACACACGCATGTAGTGGGACAACAAGGCAATTCTTTTTATTTTTCTTTCTCTTTTGGTTTGCTTAGATTTTGAAAAACTTTACTTATATATATAGAAACACACACGCATGGAGAATAGAAAATGGACGCATGAAGAAATAATGAGCACGTCAAACTTTTTTTTCCCTTTTTCCTTCTCTATGAACGAAAAGTGTGCACATTTTTTGTTTTATTTTTCATTTCATTTTCTTACTGCATGGCTGTGTAAGTATATATTCTTGTGTGTGTAAATGTGTAAGTGGGTTTGGTGAATATGAAGGAAGAAGTGGAGTTTGGCTTTGCTTGGATGGAGGTGCTGGCTGGTGGAAGGTAGGTGTAGCCGTAAGTTTTGGGTTATAGGTGTTGGCTATGTTAATGGAAGTAGCGGGCATTAGGAGGAGGGGAAGGAGTGTTTGTGGGTAGGTGTGGAGTTGGGTAGCAGAATGTTTAGTGTTGGAGCTTGCATGTGGATTTGTTCTTTTATGCATTGGTGAAGTAGTGTGCAGTAGGAAAAGAAGAAGTGGAGTGGTATTGTTCATTGCAAAGTAATTTGCAAATTAGCCCAAAACATTGTGGTTATTTGCATGTGTGGTGAAGGTGTTTGTTTGCAGGCATGGGAAGCTTGGGTCTGGATGTTCTTGTGTAGGCCGTAGGCCTTGGGGGATGAGGATGTTTATTTAGTTTAGTTTATAAATTAGTTAAGGTGGAAAATAGGCACAAGGACAAATTTTCATAAAATTTTTGACTCAAAGACAACAAGTTTTATTTTTAGGCTGAAGGACAAATTTTGAAAGATAATTAGGCTGAAGGACAATGCTAATACAACTAGCATTTTGTACAATGTAAAACTGGATATAATGCTAGTTATAATTAGCATTTTGTACAATGTTTGCACTGTACAAAATGCTAACTATATTTAGCATTTTCCTTCAGCCTAATTTTATTTCAAAGTTTGTCCTTCAGCCCAAAAATGAAACTTTGTGTCCTTCAGCCTAAATTTTTTTCAAAGTTTGTCCTTATGCCTAATTCAAGTTAATTAATTTAGTTCTTAATTTTAATTTAAAGGATTTAAACTTTAAAACGGAATAACTCACAAATACGAAGTCCGTTTAACCCGCGAACTTCGACACTAGTCCATATGAACTAATAGAACACATTAGTATAGGTTATTGACACATTTGATGAAGTATAAAATACTGATAAAATATTATGGATTAAATTTAATTACATTTATCGTAGTCAAATAATTTATACTTCATTTATGACATCTATTTAGTAGAATAAATCATCTTCTGCTATTATATTAATTTATTGGTTATAATGATGTGTTCGCATTTATTATTGGTTATTGATGTGTTTCTATTTATTATTATTGTTTATTAATTGTTGGTTGTTTGAATTGTGCTCAGTCAGTTTATGAGCATTTATTATTGTATATTGATTATTGATTTTACTCAATCAGTTTTATGGGCAATTATATTTTCATGCATGGGTTGGGTAAACCATAATTACATATGAACTAAGAATGGACACCTTGTGAATAGAATCTAACAATTTGACTATAAGATGTTCGATGTTAATATTGGTTAAGGAATTAATTGTAATAAATGGAGTTTATTATAATTTTAAAAGGAAAAGATATTTATCTTTTTTGAAAAATGTTTTCCAAAGATATATATATATATATATATATATATATATTCTTGGAAATAAATATTTACAAAAGTGCTTTCCCATATTTTGATATAAAAGATATTTTAGGAATAAATGTTGGTTTAAATGTTTTGGATCGAAGGGGATTTAAATAAAGAGAATTTCAAGAACTTAAATCCTAGTGGTTTGGAAATGATTTTGAAAAGATTTTGGGAAACTAAACAATACTCTGATTGATGTATGTATATTACAGTTCTTCTGCGTAAAGATCTATTATATATTATATATTACTCGTCACGATGTGAGATTCTATTCTGTACTTTTTTATTTCTTTTTCCCCAACAATCCGTCTTTCTGACACTTGGCTGCTCGACACGTAAATATCATGGATATATTAGTGTCGACTTTTGAAGGTCAAAAAGGCAGGTCTTTACAGTTATTGAAAGTATTCGTGATTACTAGTGCAAAATGATTTGTCACTTCGAGAAACAAAAATTATTTGTTATGCACCGATGATTCGGGTAACATATAACTAAAAAGTGGGAGGAGGGTTTATGTAGCCCTCAGTATAGTCTACTCTTGGATAGAGAGACATACTTTTTTATTTGTCTTGCGAACCTTGGGACCCAGTTGCCTTTTTTATGGGAGAAACCTCCTGATCTGGTTGCATGTATGTTGATATGCTTTTATAGTATAGTATGTGCGATTTTCAAAAGTGATTTGTTTTTAAATTCCGAAGGAAAGTATGTTTTGATATAAAAGATATATATTATTATTTCAAAAGGATTTGAAGTGAAACTGGGAGTTTAGTTCGAAGAGATTATTTTCGAATAAGTATTTTCAAAAGAGATCATTTTTTAAAACAATAAAGTTAATTAGATTTTGAAAATCTAAATTAGAGGATTAAACCTAAGTGGTAGAAATTGGAAGCTACATTCACATGTTATATGCTATGTAGTTTGGGAATTGCATTTTTGTTTGTGCATTGTAGGCTCCATGAGTCCTATTTGCAGTAGGAGAACTATGTTGGCTTGACCTTGTATCTAATTAGGTACCAAATTAGATAGGAGTTCGTAGGCAGTCACAAGTGGTAGTGATGCTGCCCCAATAATATATATATATATATATTTCTGTTTATTGTTGCTAATTATCACGTATTTGTTGTATCTTTCCTGCTTATCATTTATTATCGCATCGACCTGTTTATTGAGTTCGCAGGAATGACTATTGCTCACATCAGAGTTGTGCAGCGATAGATTTATTATATTTGGTTTTGGTGTGTATTTAAAGCACGGCTTGTAGAATGAATGATTACTCTTATAAGTTGTATTAATAAAATTGTATCCTATACATTTAGTTGAGTGTTGTATATTTATCAAATAATATTTTGTTAAAATGGTAGTTGTTATTATTTGTTTTTTGGACGGATGGGTTTTCGACGATCTTGACTAGTCCAAAAATTCGGGTGGTTACATTTATGGATCAACTGAGTTTAATATGGATGATATTGGAATTTTTACCAAAACCAAATTCCATAAATCCTAAAGTGATATAGTGTTGACGAAGAGAATTATTGTAAATAATTGTTACTAAAAGGTATGCTTAAATTGTAATGTTTGATTTTATCGATAAAGATGTATTAGCGATAACTTTGGCCACACAATTACACCACTAGCTAAGGTGATGTGTGAATGTTAATATTTGAATTATTCGATATTAATCGCTAATAAAATTTACAACTATGAACTGCACAACCGTATTGGTGAATTCTTCGATATACAACATGTTTTAATTAATTTATAACAGTTATAAGTTAATCAAGTTAATTAACATTATGTGTAATAACCCACACTTCCCGACACACTAATCCAAATCCTAGTGTGACTCTCACATCATGCCAAGAAATATGAGCCGTTGGGTTTTTAAAACATTATAGAGCATAATTATAAGATTAAGTTCTAAGTGTAATGACGCGGAATCTCGGACACTTCGTATTTAAATATCTAAATTATTTAAATATTTGAATCTTGGATTAAATATTATTAAATTGATTTAATAACCTTGTTAGGTTAACCACCTTTTAATGTATAAGTAGTGAAGGTAAACTTGTTTTGGAAAATGTTTACAAAAATAGTTATTTTGAAGAAATATCAATAATATGATCAAAAATCATTTTATCGATAAACAGCTTTTTACTCATCAGAAGTTGTTCAAACATTTTTGCATACACTTATTTGCATAGGAAATCATTAATATGAAATAAAATATGTAATGATGTCATGGCTGATGTCATGGAAAGATATTTTGAAAGTGAGTTTTTATGGAAAATCTTAAGTGTTAAGCAAAGAAAGTGAGATGTAAAGTTAAAGGAGCATGCTAGGCACATGTGGGAGGGGCGTTCTTGGCCATGTAAAGGAGAGGGGTGGATGGGTTAAACACTTCATAGCTTACAAAATCTTCAAACATAATAAAAACTTGAAAATGGTGGAAGTGGATTAACACTAATCCACTTTGTTCTTCACTAACTTTCTCTAATTAGTTCAAATCTCTTCCAAACTCCAATAAACTTTCACCAACACCTTACGAAGCTTATATCTAAAGATAAAGTGGAAGAAAAGTAAAGAGCAAGGGGGCTTTAGTTTGGGCTGCGGGCATGAAGTGTAGGGAAAGGAGTTGTTTTGTGATTTTAGTGCTAAAGGTTGGATCTTTATATGTTTGGTGATGGTAGGAAGTATTCATGGCTTTGTGAGTGTTTGAGCATGTGTTTGGCTTGGATCTAAGTGATTTATCTCACTACCTATTTTGTGTGAGTATGTGTGTGTGTGCAAATATAAAGTTAAAGTGACATTAACTAAGTAAAGTTATAAACTTTGGACCTCTCTAACTTTTGAAAGCAAAATGACAACTTTATATTGTATAACATCACTTTTATTATCCTCTTAAACATATGGCGCAACCTTGACTTGATGTTTAAATGGTAGTATGGCTTATGTGTTAAATTGAAGTATGTTTGAAAGTATTTGAAGCGAAATAGTCGCTATAAGTGCACTTCGATGTTCCTTAACTTTAACTTGTGTAAATGTTAAATTATGATCTTAACTTGGGATAATTTGATTTGGTTGTTCTCTAAACATATTTTGATGTATGGAATGGTAAAAAATGGATTGTAAATATATAGAAATTTTGATCGAAGTTGTTAAAGTTAGAAGCAAAAAGGTCGCTATGGATGAACTTTGAAAATACCTTGTGTTCGAAGATTTTCAAAGTTAACTTTGAGAGACATCCTAAGGGACTTCTTTGCATTTTTGATAAGTACTATAACTGTACTTATTACTAAAAAATGGAAGTCTAAATCCTTCATTAACTTGTGAAACAAAGTTGCAAAAAGTTATAGCAAGAAGAAGGTCCCTATATGAGCACTTTGAAATGTCATGTTCTTGGAAATTTTTATAAATAAATTAGGAATTACTCTTTGGGTTTCTTTCCATAGTATTTAATTAACCTAATGGTAGTGGTTAATATAAAATTTTCAATTCTTAAGTCATTTGTTTAAGTGATTAAAATTGGTCACAAAAATTTATGCTTTTCTACGTTGTTCTTTAACAAGAACTTTTAACAGCATTTATAAATGCTGTAGTAAGTTGTTTATGGTTTTAAGCGTCTAAAAATGATATTTTAAATTTGGTATTTTACCCTAATTTTTTGAGAGATGTTTTATAACATATTTTTCAATATTTTAAAGTTAGTTTGAAGTTTAAGTATATTTTTAATATTTATTAATGAATTTTGGAAGTAAAGGGTTTTAAATTATAAGACATGGTTTTTAATTATTTTCATCAAATCATAAATTAGTTATTTTCAAGTAATATTTTACATAGATATTTAAAACCTATTTATAAGTATTTTTAAAGTAATTATATATGTGTGTGTGCGCGCGCACGCGCGTGTTTTGAAAAAGGAAATTAACTATGCTTAACACTAAAAGGCGATGAAGTAGGCTTATCTATTTGTGAGTGTTAAGATTGATGTTCAAGTAGAGATAGAAGCAATATTGCTTTATCCTACCGGCTACCCTCTTGATCGAGCAATAGTTAAGTCGGGAATGTCAGAAACATTAATCGTTTTGATTTCTTACTCGTTCATGAAAGTCATTAATACCATACTTAAGACTAAAAGTTAACGAGGTAGACTTTTCTATTTATGAGAGTCAAGAGTGAAGTGTCTAGGCATGACTTTGATATGAAACTAGTTCTCTAACTTACTTGGCTTCACTCTTGAATGAGGGATAGTATAAGCTGGAATGTTAGAAACTCACTCTTGAATGAGGGATAGTATAAGCTGGAATGTTAGAAACGTGTTAATTATATGAATCTTGATTTTTATAAGCGATCGTTTTTAACTAGATAGTCGATTATCGAGCTTAACTAAATATTAATTTAGATCTTTAAAAGAATGTTTTTAAAGATAATATAGGTATGGAAATGTTTTTGTGTTGTTGTGACATTGTGTTGATAACATTCATCTTTAATCCTTTTTTATTATACTTATGAATCTAAATAGATCTTATAAAGAATATTTTAAAGATAAGCATAAGTGAAATGGTTTTGAGTTTGTAGTGATAGTGTTTAAGTAACATTAGTCTTAAACATTTTGAATGGATTTGTGAAAGTACTTAGATTCTTAAAATGGATATTTTGAAGGAAATTATAAGTATGGAATCTTTTGGTAAAAGATAGCAAAAGTAAAGGTTTATAGTAAGAAATCTTATTAACGATTTATGAATATACTTATACCAACTGCGATAAGTATATGGATACCTTTTTTAAGTATTGAAAGAGTACAAATGAATAGTAGAAATGGATAAATGAAGTTTTATTAGATAAAATAATTTTTACTAATAAAAGAGGTTTAAATTAATAAAAGATTAATTTAATAAAAAAGGGATAGATGTCGCTTTGCGTGACTTGATCGTGCTTTGTGTGTTTACTCGTTTATGGAAAGTATTTAGTCGTACACTTAGCATTAAAAGTTCAGAAACATGATAAGTATACGAGACTTGGTTTCCATATGCGACCATTCTTGTTATTGTTGAATGTGACAAAATTCATCGATTCGGTCTTAAAGAGACCAGATCAGTAAGTGTTTTACTTATCAAAAACTACTTCAAGACTGAGATACGTGTTCTATCTCTTGGAAGTGGATCTTTTAGAGATGTTGGAATCCATGTGTGGTTTCGAGATCTATTCGAGATGTGGTAATCCATTTGGGGATTCGTGTTCTGTTCAAATGATGTAGACTTGTATGAGAGACATCGAACGTAACCTTGACATCGGAAATGATAGAAAATAGAGTAGGCACATAGCTTAGGGTTTAGCTAACCCACAACATGATATTATCACTCTAAATATAGAGTATGCTTTTCGATGTTGCATGTGGGGGTAATGGTATTTGGTTCCTCGTGGTTTGGGTTCGCTTATTTGGGTGTGGGCCAGCTATGTTTACCTTATAGTATATTTTATCTAGAGATATACGACGTTCGAAGGTAGTTTCTAACCTTGTGTAGGAGATTGAATTTCGGCTTGACCAACGGGATCTCCATGGAAAATCCATTATGCGAATGTACCTTATCGGTTTTGATTATACACTCAATATTATTATGGTGTGATTAATGTAAGCATCAATGACTAGTTTCTGATTTATATTCTTCACCCTAGACATTATTTATTATATCACCTTATGTACTTATTAGATGGTGGTTCTTTTGAGGGGATAACCTTTTTTGAACAGTTTCAAAAGTATTGTTATATGCTAATCACATATTTCTTGAGTTTCTCATACCAGACTTATGTTTGATGTGTAGTTTTTGTTTTTCGTAAATTCCTTGTGTGCTCTTTCGAGTAGTCTAAGAAAGGTAGGTTTTTTTTATGTTCTTTAGAACTCGAGAAGACAAGCTAGATGTTTAACAAACGATTCGCTACATTACTATATTGTATATATCAACATTTGTGAGGATAGGTTGTTATAACTGTCCAGGCCGATGATAGTATTTATAATTGTCACTCTGAAAAGCAATGTAACGACCCATAAATTTTAACTGTTTTAATAACGTAATTAGTTGAAATTTTGTGAATTTTAAACGATAAAATTTTGAAATATAAATTTGATATTTGGAATGCGTCTAGTTAAACATAGCAACTGGTAAATTTTTGTCCGAAAATACGGAAGTTTATTTCGCGCGTAAATTTACTTCAATTTAATCAGTTAAAAAGCGATGAAAATAAAATGTTTTCGGAACCTAAATATTTTTAGATAGAAAAATTCTAAACCATCTTCTGAGCAAGATGTCAGTTTGTCGTTTTTCCAAATTCGGACATTTTTGGCTCCGTCGATCTTATTTTTCTGCGTTTTTCTTGCATTTTTCGATAGTAGAAAATTCGAATTTTTATAATTCAATCATACCACTGAGATCTATATACCATTTTGACCGTCTCGTCGTGCTGCTCTTAGCGGTACACTCACTTCTGTACTTTGAAGTCCGATACACAGTGGAGTCCGCGGAAATGGTAACCGCTGGTGACGAAATTTCAACTCTTTGCTTTCCTCTGTCTATTCAATTAACCAATGTGAACAAATAGCTTGGGCTTTTAAAATTCCTATAAATTTACGTGTGAGCTTCGCTTTCCAATGATAATTTATGGTTATTCAATGACATGCGCCTCTTCATTTGCTTGGGAAAGGAAAAGAAATCAATATTGCTTTCGTTCGTTCAGTTTTATATTAGCCAGCAACTTTTCTTTTTCCACTCTCTGTCACTTATCTTCCATTTTATTTTGAACCCAACTCATAGCCTTACTCGGCCATCACTCCATATAGTAGCAGTCGACTTCCCCTTTTCACCGCTTGAAATCGCCGCCCTATCACCGCAACCCCGTGCCCGCCATCGGCCTCCGCCACCCAATCCGCACGCAACCCAGATCTCCTCCGTGCTTTCCTAGGGTCCATCAGCTAGCCACCATTTTCCATCACCGCACCAATGCAAACCTCGGCCTTAGCCTCTCCACTTCATTCGCCAGCACACACCCGATGCCCTCCCACCAGCGACAAGTCGCGCCTCCACCAGCGCGTAGCAGACCAGGTCGACCACTCATTAACTTCCTCTCCACCGTGCTTCTCCTTCCCCACCCTCTAGCCTTCCACCCATTCTCCAGCTAGCAAGCACTGGCCCACTGTTGCGACTTTTCTATTGATTAGAAAAACACAAATTTCAATAAATTCTGCAAGCGCACAGGCGTGTAGTATGCAGGTCGAACACAGGGAATTGCGTTTTAAAACAATTGAAATTCATTTTTAAATCTTAGGCGTGTTAAACAAATTCGATGATGGTTTTGAACGGATAATAAAAACAATAATAAAAGCAATCACCCTGAAATTCCAAATTTCACTGAAACTAATCAACGAAATTTACTGTAGAATTCAGAGTAGAAATAAAAAGTACGGAAGGGAAATAAACAGAATAAACAACTGGAAATCAAACGAACTGTATTTAAATTACTGAAAAGAGTACTAAAACAAAAATAAACAGACTGCTAAAACTAATTAACAAATCTGTCCATGCTCTGAAATAAATAACATTGCTGAAAAAATAAACTAGAAGAAAGAAGTGCTGGGTAAGAGATGATCCTTTGGTTGCTGTATGATGCTGTATATATAGCCTTTTCCAGCCCAGAAAATCAATTGCTACTTTTTAGGAGGAACTAGTCTTTTGCTTGAATTGGTGAAAGATAACATATATACGTCCACATCATTGCTTGAATTGGTCCATATTGCTTTGAATTGATATTTGCTACTTTGAGAATATGCAGCCAATATTTACTAAGTCAAAGTATGTGCATGTTTTGCCACGTCATTGATTGAAGAAAATATATGTTGAACATTGGTTGGTCCCCACTTGCTTGAATTTATTAAATTTGTTCCATGCTTTGAGATTGAGCACGTGACTTGAGATATATATGATTTGTTTCCCATGTTGCTTGTACCCATATGCTGAAGTGAAAACGTGAACTGACTCATTACGTTGAAATATACATGTCTTATTGCTTGATTTATTCGGTGCTCAAAATGTTGCACTCTTTTCTACGTGTCATTTGAATCAATGGATGGCACAACCGATTAATTTCAGCATAGCACTTCGGAATCTATAATCTGCAAAACGACAACAAAATACCCGTATAGTACCGCTTTATTAAAATAAAAATATATGAAACAAACGGTTTAATATGCAGAAAAATACGTTCATCAAATACCCCCACACTAGAACTTTATTCGTCCTCGAATAAGCAAGAAAATAAAAACTAACGAAATCCTTTTTCGTAGGAAACACGATTGCATTGAGCATATGCAACAAGCCGTTAAACCTCTAGGTGTCCCTAGTAGGACGAGTGGTGTCTCGTGAGGGTTTTCAGCCGATACTACCCACAAAATCCAAATGCAGTATGTGAGGATCCTAATGTACTACATGAATGCAAAATTTTAAACAAATGGAGACTTGATTTATTTCAGAATAATTGCAACAAAATAATGTAGATCAGTTTTAGTCAACTTCTTAGAAATTTTTTTTTTTTTTTTTTTGGTTCCTCACTAATCACAAATTTCAATATAACTCAAGTTTTCATACATTAGATTCTAGTTTGGCCAGTTGTTTCGGTCGATAACATGGTGCAGCCATGAAATAAATTCTTTATTGTTAATCACAGTTTTTTTCAAATGGTATTTTTCATTTCCATTTGTATAACAAGCCAAATCAATAAAGTCAAGAAGTGTTTGGGTTTCAATAGCTTAGTCTCTCTTTATTAATTTTTTTTATATATACACCTAACTTTTGGACCAAGGTATACCACCCATGCACTGCCTCGCGGGCTTACGTGAGAGTTGGGACAGAGCTTGGCGGATTGTGCAAACCGACGCTGACTATGTCAGAAAAGGTCGGTAATCCTTAGGTGATTATTTATTTAATTTCTTTATACACCTAACTCAGAATGCTGAGGCCAGATATACCATCCATGCACTGCCTTGCGGGCTTACGTGAGAAGAGTACAGAGCGTGGCGAGTGTACACACTTTCATAAGTGTGTACACCTATTGACTCTAGGTGTTTCTTAAATCATTTTTTTTTATAAAATGAATTAAAGAGAGTTATGCAAATCAACTTAACACCACTTAACTTCAATGATTTGAAATGTCAACGCATGTACTTTAAATCTACCATTTTTTTAAACAAAGACTACAATTTAGAAAGGATTTCATAACCATCACCTACGAATCTCCCTATATACTAACCTCACTATTATCGCTTGTAATTCAACTTTTCATTATATTTTACATTTGAAATTAGCGATTCACAAAAATTTTCATTAATTGACTTCAACTGTTTACTTACTTTGTTGTGACTATTTAAAAACAAGTCAAAGTCCTAATAATGGAAAATGAGGCAAAGACAAAATGAAATTTGAGAAAAAAGAAAAAAATATGATGAGATGAAGCTAAAATTTTTTTTTTAAATGATGATGAGATGAACTTATGAAAAATGAATAAACAGTATAAGACATGTATCCCCCCCACACTGGATGAGACAGTGTCCCAACTGTCAAATGGAATGCAAATGCAAAACTAAAAAAATACAACCTGATATGTACAAGAAAGTGAGTGACTCATGCCGAATAGCTAGGTTCGTGGAGATCCACGAATTCATCTTCCTCATGTTGTTCAAACTCAAGAAATGGCTTCAAGCGTTGTCCATTGACCTTTGAAATGGAACCGTCCCTAGGATTTTCAATTTCAACTGCACCATAAGGGTATACGGTTTTCACAATATATGGACCTGTCCATCGAGATCTCAACTTGCCCGGAAATAAATGAAGTCTGGAATTATATAAGAGAACTTTTTGCCCTACTTCGAATGTCTTACGAAGTATGAATTTATCATGATAAAATTTAGTTTTCTCTTTATAAATCTTTGCATTTTCATATGCTTCATTTCTTAGTTCTTCTAATTCTGACAGTTGTAATTTACGATGTGATCCAGCTTTATCTATGTCAAAATTAAGGTATTTGATTGCCCAAAGTGCACGGTGCTCGAGCTCAGCGGGTAAATGACATGCTTTTCCAAAAATTAATCGGTAGGGTGACATTCCTAGATTGGTTTTAAAAGCTGTGCGAAATGCCCAAAGAGCATCTATCAATTTAGATGACCAATCTTTTCTATTTGAGTTCACTGTCTTTTCAAGAATTTGTTTGATCTGTCTGTTGGAAATCTCGACTTGACCGCTAGTCTGTGGATGATATGGAGTAGATAGTTTATGCGTGATAGAGTATTTCTTAAGAAGAGATTCAAAAGCACGATTACAGAAATGAGAACCGTTATCACTTATGATAGCTCGAGGTGTACCAAAACGAGAAAATATGTTTTCTTTCAGGAATTTGACAACAACTTTATTGTCATTCGTTCTGGTGGGAATGGCTTCAACCCATTTAGACACGTAATCCACTGCAAGGAGGATGTACAGATTTCCAAAAGAATTCGGAAAAGGTCCCATGAAATCGATGCCCCAAACATCAAAAATTTCGATAACAAGGATTGGGTTTAGGGGCATCATGTTACGTTTGGAAATACGGCCTGTTTGTTGACATCGAGCGCATTTGGAGCAAAATTCGTGAGCATCACGAAAAAGAGAGGGCCAATAAAAACCGCACTGTAATACCTTGGCAGCGGTTTTCTTTGCTCCAAAGTGTCCTCCACATGCGTGATTATGTGAAAAAGAGAGAATACTGTGGAATTCATGTTCGGGGACACACCTACGAATGATCTGATCAGGACAATATTTAAAGAGATAAGGATCGTCCCAGTAAAAGTTTCGAACATTGGAGAGAAATTTTTGTTTATCTTGTTTTGACCAATGGGAAGGTGTTTCATTTGTGACAAGATAATTTACAATGTCGGCGTACCATGGTGCACTAGAAATAGAAAGAATTTGTTCATCGGGAAAATGATCGTTGATTTGAGTGTCATCGACGTTTTCGTGCACAATACGGGAGAGATGGTCGGCTACGACATTTTCAGAACCCTTTTTGTCTCGTATTTCTAAGTCAAACTCTTGAAGAAGTAGGATCCAACGGATTAAGCGGGCTTTGGCATCCTTCTTCGTGAGTAAATACCGTAATGCGGCATGATCGGTGTAAACTATAACTTTAGAACCTACGAGATATGATCTAAACTTATCGAGGGCGAAGACAACTGCTAAAAACTCTTTTTCTGTGGTTGAGTAATTTAATTGAGCATCGTTTAGAGTTTTGCTAGCATAGTAGATGACTCGAGGAAGTTTATCGACTCGTTGACCCAAGATGGCTCCAACGGCATAATCAGAAGCGTCACACATTAATTCAAAAGGCAGAGTCCAATCTGGAGGTTGGATGATGGGTGCAGTGGTCAAGATCGATTTAAGGGTTTCAAAAGACGTTTTACATTCATCGGAAAAGTCAAATTTAACGTCTTTTGCTAGAAGATTTGAGAGAGGTTTTGAAATTTTTGAAAAATCTTTAATGAACCTTCTATAAAATCCCGCATGACCAAGAAATGAGCGAATGTCCTTGATGGACTTTGGAGGAGGAAGGTTAGCAATAAGATCAACTTTAGATTTATCAACTTCTAGGCCATTTTTAGAGACAACATGGCCTAAGACAATTCCTCGCTTAACCATAAAATGACATTTTTCCCAATTAAGCACAAGAGATTTCTCCTTACATCGCTTTAAGACACGTTCTAAACGAAGGAGGCATTGATCAAAAGATGACCCATAGATTGAAAAATCGTCCATGAATATTTCTAAGAAGTCCTCCACCATATCAGAAAATATACTCATCATACATCTCTGAAAGGTGGCGGGGGCATTACAAAGACCGAAGGGCATGCGACGATAAGCGAAAGTTCCGAAGGGACATGTGAACGTCGTTTTGTGTTGATCTTCTAACGCAATAGGAATTTGATTATAGCCGGAGTAACCATCAAGAAAACAGTAATATTTATGACCGGCTAAACGTTCAAGCATTTGATCAATGAAAGGGAGGGGAAAATGATCTTTTCTTGTTGCTGTATTGAGTTTTCGATAGTCGATGCAGACACGCCATTTTGTTTTGACTTTTGTGGGAACAAGTTCGTTATTTTCATTTGTGATTACAGTGATTCCAGATTTCTTTGGTACAACTTGTACCGGACTTACCCAAGTACTGTCAGAGATAGGGTAGATAATGTCATTGTCTAAACATTTGATAATCTCTTCCTTTACCACTTCTCTCATATTGGGATTTAGTCGCCTTTGAGCTTCGCGGGTGGGTTTAGCCTCATCGATTAAATGTATTCGATGTTCGATGATTGATGGACTAATTCCTTTAATGTCGGCGATTACCCATCCTAATGCCTCTTTATTTTCCCTTAAAATTTTCAAAAGTTGTTCTTCTTGGTCCTTAAGGAGATCGGAGGCCAAGATTACAGGGAAATTTTCCGAAGAATCTAAGTATGCGTACTTAAGCTCGATTGGAAGAGGTTTGAGTTCTAATTTAGGGCGTTCTTCGGTTGAGGCTTCGATGGAAGTCAATTGATTGAATTCTAATGAATCATAAGAAGAGTGGAGCAAATCATTTAATTCAGAAATGTATTCATCCTCATTGAAATTGGAATTAAAATGATCTAGGCACATATTAAGAGATTCTGTGGTATCGCTAAAATCATTTTCTACAATTGTTTGAATCATGTCAACTTCTTCTATTTCAAGATCCCTTGGTTGTTTGTTAAGATTGAAAATATTTAGTTCGATGGTTAGGTGTCCAAAGGAAAGTCGAAGTTGACCATTCCTACAATTTATGATAGCATTTGATGTTGCTAAGAATGGACGACCTAATATCAAGGGAATTTGACTGTTAGGATTTGAGACGGGTGCGGTCTCTAGGACTATGAAATCGACGGGGAAATAGAATTGCTCAATTTGTATCAAAACATCTTCAACTGTGCCTAATGGTTTTTTGACAGATCGATCAGCTAGTTGAATTGTGATGTTTGTAGGCTTTAATTCCCCTAGTCCAAGTTGACTGTACACAGTATAAGGCAAAAGATTCACACTCGCTCCAAGATCAAGTAGGGCATGACTAATGTGAGTGTTACCAATTTTACAACCGATTGTAGGACAACCGGGGTCCTTATACTTGATTGGGGAGGGATTCGAAAGAACAGAGCTAGTATTTGCAGTTAGAAATGCGGTCTTTGGAACGTTCGTGGCACGTTTTTGAGTACATAGCTCTTTAAGACACTTGGCATATTGAGGAATTTGCTCAATGGTATCAAGAAGTGGAATATTGATTCGAACTTGTTTGAAGATTTCAAGAATTTGGTCAAAATTAGTGGGCTTCTTCTTTTTGTTGAGTCTATGAGGAAATGGAGCTATGGGTTTATAGACTCGTTCGGTAGTTTTTTCATTTGAAGAAGAAGGTGTTATACTAGAGGGTGAAGATAAAGAAACTGGAATGTTGGGGTTGCCAACATCAGAAGGTGAAGAGTGGTTGGGATTGCCAACCTTGGATGAAGAATGAGAGTTGATAGGATCGACAACAGTGGGTGTCGACTGAGTCTCAGAATTTTGAACATGGGTAGACTTAGGGAGGATGTCAGGGTTGCCGACGTGGTTGTCTACCTTCTTTCCAGACCTTAATGTGGTGACAGCATTAACTGGATTTATATTTTCGTCCTCACAAGAATTTGCTCCTCGAGTGTTATACTTTGGATTCACTTCGGGTTGACTAGGCAATTTACCTTTCTCATTGATTTTCATAAAGTCCTTCATCATAATCAACAATTGTTCATTTTGTTTAGTGATTTGCTCAATTCTCGCATCTTGGTTAGTGATTTGTTTTTCTAATCGAGCAATTTCTTGTGATGGTTGAGAAGGTTGGGCTGATGAATTGAAATTAGGATGCCTGTATGGTTGATTCGAAGGTTTTGTTTGAGGAGTTGGTTGAGAATTTTGAGCATTAGAGGTTGGGGCTCGATAATTCGGATTTGGTATCATCGGATACAAATGTGATGGATTAGCTGCATTGTTAGGATTTGACCACGAAAAATTTGGATGATGCTTCCAGTTAGGGTTGTATGTGGATGAGTAAGGACTGTTTTGAGCTATAGCATTGATTTGGTCTTGTGTGTAGTAATGGGGTAGTCCTTCTCCTTCTTGAGGAGTTTGGGCTTCTATAGGAAGATGTGATGGGTCAATGGCATGTACTCCTCTGTTTGGAGTACGAATTGGAACACGAATTGTTTCCCATTGCATATCCTTTTCCGAATACTCTTCTAAAAATTCCCAAGCTTCCTTGTCTGTTTTTGCCATGAATTCTCCTCCGCACATTGATTCGAGTTGGGATCTTGTTTGATAGTTAAGCCCTTCATAAACGATTTGGCACAAAACGTGTTTAGGGATTGCATGATGTGGGCAACTATATAACAATTGATTGAACCTTTCAAAATATTTTGAAAAAGTTTCTCCTTCATTCTGAGAGAATTGATTGATTTCAGTTCGAATTTTAAGAGTTTTGTGGAAAGGAAAAAACTTTTTCAAAAATATAGTGACGAAATCATCCCAACTTTTAATTGAATTTTTAGGAAGAGAATTAAGCCATCTTTTTGCACTTTCTAGAAGTGCGAATGGAATAAGCCTTAGCTTGATGGATTCATTAGAAAGTTGTTGCATTTTAGTTGTAGAAGCGTATAACTCAAATTCACTAAGAAATTCATATGCATTTTCAGACCCAGTGAATTTTGGTACCCCTTGAATAAAAGAATGTTTTAGCTCAAAATTATTTCCTTCGGCCGGTGGAAATGAAATAACCGAAGGTTGAACAGTCCGAGTTGGATAGCATCGGTCTCTAAGGGATAGTGGTCTATTCTCATGAAATTCATTATTTCCAGCATCAGATTTAGGTGAACTATGATGTGAACTGTGTTGCGAACCGTGATTGCTCATATTTGTTTGATTTGAAATTTCCGTTGATTTGTTTAATGAGATATTCTGGCTTTCTAAACGATTAAAATTATTTCTTGCCCAAACGCGCATAAACAAATCAAGTTGTAATAGCCAAAAGTAAAATTAAACAGCTTTCAGTTGGGCACCAGTAGAGTAGAAAATTACTTACAGAGGGATATGGCAGTCCGTCCAGTGCAACTGAGCAGTGCTAGTGAATGGTTGCGATTTACTGAGTTGGAGCTATTTGACCAACTTTTCTTAGCTTTTAATTTCACTGACTTGGTCTACTCCTTACGCCTTAAAACCAGAACAAAACGTGAATATGTTACGTGTTGTGAATAGCAAAATAAAGCACAGTGTAATGTGCTAAAGGGCACGTAATATGCAGAACACGTAATACTGGAATGATACTGGAATGAGATGAAATGATACTGGAACTAGAGGTTACGTGAATGCAGCAAGTGGTATGAATGCAGAACTAAAATAGAGGAAGATGAATATATGCACATGAATATACGCAAACGTGAAAACATAAACAGAAACTAAACAAAACAAATTAGTGTGAATGTTTTAGAACAAAGACTAACTAAAATGAAACTAAAACAACAAACGTGTATGTGAACAGAACGGGTGAATGAATCTGTAACTAACGTGTAAATAATGCAAACAGAAACTAACCAAAATAATGCAAACACTAAGTGGTTACGTGTAAATAATGCAACTAACGTGCAACAGAATGGGTGAATGTTTTAGAACAAAGAATAAGTGGATACGTGTAAATAATGCAAACAGAAACTAACCAAAATACAACTACGTGAACATGGTGTATGTGAACAGAAAACAACTAAATGAGATGCAACTGACATGCAAAATGTAACGTGAAAAGCAAATGAAACAGAAACTAAACCAAACGTGAAACAGAAACCAACTAAATGAAAAAGCAACTGACATGCAAAATATGCAGTGAACGAAGAAATAGCTTGGGCTTTTAAATTTCAACTCTTTGCTTTCCTCTGTCTATTCAATTAACCAATGTGAACAAATAGCTTGGGCTTTTAAAATTCCTATAAATTTACGTGTGAGCTTCGCTTTCCAATGATAATTTATGGTTATTCAATGACATGCGCCTCTTCATTTGCTTGGGAAAGGAAAAGAAATCAATATTGCTTTCGTTCGTTCAGTTTTATATTAGCCAGCAACTTTTCTTTTTCCACTCTCTGTCACTTATCTTCCATTTTATTTTGAACCCAACTCATAGCCTTACTCGGCCATCACTCCATATAGTAGCAGTCGACTTCCCCTTTTCACCGCTTGAAATCGCCGCCCTATCACCGCAACCCCGTGCCCGCCATCGGCCTCCGCCACCCAATCCGCACGCAACCCAGATCTCCTCCGTGCTTTCCTAGGGTCCATCAGCTAGCCACCATTTTCCATCACCGCACCAATGCAAACCTCGGCCTTAGCCTCTCCACTTCATTCGCCAGCACACACCCGATGCCCTCCCACCAGCGACAAGTCGCGCCTCCACCAGCGCGTAGCAGACCAGGTCGACCACTCATTAACTTCCTCTCCACCGTGCTTCTCCTTCCCCACCCTCTAGCCTTCCACCCATTCTCCAGCTAGCAAGCACTGGCCCACTGTTGCGACTTTTCTATTGATTAGAAAAACACAAATTTCAATAAATTCTGCAAGCGCACAGGCGTGTAGTATGCAGGTCGAACACAGGGAATTGCGTTTTAAAACAATTGAAATTCATTTTTAAATCTTAGGCGTGTTAAACAAATTCGATGATGGTTTTGAACGGATAATAAAAACAATAATAAAAGCAATCACCCTGAAATTCCAAATTTCACTGAAACTAATCAACGAAATTTACTGTAGAATTCAGAGTAGAAATAAAAAGTACGGAAGGGAAATAAACAGAATAAACAACTGGAAATCAAACGAACTGTATTTAAATTACTGAAAAGAGTACTAAAACAAAAATAAACAGACTGCTAAAACTAATTAACAAATCTGTCCATGCTCTGAAATAAATAACATTGCTGAAAAAATAAACTAGAAGAAAGAAGTGCTGGGTAAGAGATGATCCTTTGGTTGCTGTATGATGCTGTATATATAGCCTTTTCCAGCCCAGAAAATCAATTGCTACTTTTTAGGAGGAACTAGTCTTTTGCTTGAATTGGTGAAAGATAACATATATACGTCCACATCATTGCTTGAATTGGTCCATATTGCTTTGAATTGATATTTGCTACTTTGAGAATATGCAGCCAATATTTACTAAGTCAAAGTATGTGCATGTTTTGCCACGTCATTGATTGAAGAAAATATATGTTGAACATTGGTTGGTCCCCACTTGCTTGAATTTATTAAATTTGTTCCATGCTTTGAGATTGAGCACGTGACTTGAGATATATATGATTTGTTTCCCATGTTGCTTGTACCCATATGCTGAAGTGAAAACGTGAACTGACTCATTACGTTGAAATATACATGTCTTATTGCTTGATTTATTCGGTGCTCAAAATGTTGCACTCTTTTCTACGTGTCATTTGAATCAATGGATGGCACAACCGATTAATTTCAGCATAGCACTTCGGAATCTATAATCTGCAAAACGACAACAAAATACCCGTATAGTACCGCTTTATTAAAATAAAAATATATGAAACAAACGGTTTAATATGCAGAAAAATACGTTCATCACCCACCTCCAATAACTTTCGCCGAGTCCAGCTGGTAACTGTGCAACGAGATAATGCCAGATCGGATTTGCTACATTACAGCATGATAGGGGGTTCTCGCTTCGCGGTTTGGTGGCGAACGGGAGACTCTTACCCCTACATGTCCCTGAGAGGTAAAGGCCTTGTGAGGGTTGGTTGCGAGTCGAGAGGCTGGCCGTAAAAGCAAACTCGAGGTATCACTGTGTGCCACGGTGGGTCTGGGATGGTTGCAAAGCCTACCAGTCGCCGCTGGGTCGTCCCGTCACAGTTGGTATCAGAGTGATAGGTTGAGTGAATACCTAAGCTCTGGAGTGGTGTCTATCTTGAGAGAACGTATTTGTAATTTTTATATAACTATATATATATATATATATTTCTACCTATTTATTAGATTACCTATTCGGGTTCTCCAATATGAGTTATAAAGCTAGATAAGGTGGTGGTGTGTGCAACACGACTACCAATGGTTGGAATTTGATTGTTAAGGTTGGAAGTGTATCTATCGAGACTGTAGACCCAATACTGTCTCGAGTAAGCTTTGCTGTGGTGAAGGATTTCATCGAATCTTTGAAGGAAACCTGTTATGGTTCGGAGTCCATCTTTGAAGTTTGGATGAGTAGAGTTTGGATCTGTCAGTTAGGCAGAAACGAGTGATGGTATCTTGATACCTCAGGTAATAGTAGCTGTGTGATGAGATACAGTGACTATGGATGTTTCCGAAGATGTTTTCTTTGGAACAAGTTTAAGGAAGTGTGTATGCTTCGGTGTTGTGGCTGAGTTCAGCATGGTGTTTCTGTTTGGTTTGGGATTCGAATTTCTCAAAGAGCTTTTGGATAGGAAATCTTTGGCATCTGTGGTAGCAGTGCAGCTCGGAGTGTTCTGTGTTGGCAGGAAGTTTTCTGGCTGAGCAGTTTTTCTGAAGGTGAAGTTCAGAAGCAGCAGAGTGGATCCATTTCTTCGATGGATTGGATAGTTAAGTATAAGCAGTTCTGATTTGTTAAAGAGAGAACAGTTTTCTTTGGAAATAGGTTGGGTTGATCGCAAAAGTGACTTGCGATAGTTTGAGTGTTCTCTTGGGTTGTCAGAGTTTTTCTGGATGTCTTCAAAGAAGTCGGAAGTTTGTCGGCATTAGAGATTGAGTTTTCTTATCGACTAGGAGTCCAGTAGTGATACCGGTGGTTCAGCTAAGTAGAAGGATGTTTCCTTGAGATGGAGTTTGGTGAAGCAGCTCAAGTTTTGATGGAGTATCCGAATTTTCTTTTATGGATCAGTGAACCTTATTTCTAGAATATGTTGTCCAGTTTGTGCTTGTGTCTTCATCAGCATTTTCATTCTACCTCAGATCAGAGTTGAGTAGCGAAAGCAGTTTGGGAGTACATCTCTGGATAGGAGAAGTAAGTTTGGAATCTACTGATAATTGTGGAGTAGAGTTGTGTTTGGATCTCTTCTATGTTCTGATTTGGATAAGTATTTGGTCTTCAGGATTGAATTGCCAATTTGGATAATTGGGATTCGATGTGTTTCATGTATCTCTGAGGGAGTACATGATTAATCTATCTTTGGTTTTGGAATCAGCAGTTCAGGAAGGTTTGGTAGTTGAGTTAGACTCGTCTGTAGTCTGATATCCTGTTTAGTTCTGTAGATCTAGAGGAGTAGAAGCTCTGTAGCTTCGTAGTTTAGATTGTTTGTAGAGCGAGTATTCCGGTATATATATATATACTTGGGAAAACTCGAGGAAATTCTATCCAGAATTTTTGTCTGGATAGTTAGAATTGTTTGTTTGGATGTTTGGTTGCTATGGTTGGTAGCATATGGATGATAATATATGCTTGTGATTTAAAATTAAAATCTTTAATAAGATTATTAAATTACCTTTGTTTAAATTTCGGGGACGAAATTATTTTAAGGGGGGAGGAATGTGATATCCCAGAAATTTGAGCAGTATCAATTTAATAATCTGTTAAATAATTAGATTGATATTGATGATCTTTGATAATAAAATTTGGATTTAATTTAATAATCTAATTAAATAAGTATTTAATTAGTGAATTTTATCTTTTAAAAGCTAATAAGATATTTTCTATTTGTAATATATTTATTTGTATATATTGTAAATAGAAAAGCTTTGCTAAATGGGAAATTTAGATTTGATTTAATATGGACTTTTCAAAGATATTTAAATAAATAACTCTATAGTTAAAATACTGTGGATAAATGTTTTAATTGTTTAAGATATATTTTAACTTAAGCTTAAATATAAATAAGATTTAACAAAAAGGTTTGTGTCATTTCTTTTTAAAATATTACTTGATAATATAATCTCTTATATAAATTATTTAAATTATCAAATATGTTATTTTTAAATAATAAGTATAGTGTATTATTTTTATAAATATGAATGGATTTTTAAAGACTATGGAATTGTTATTTTTTTAAATTGAATGAGTAGTTGTATATGTATAAATATAACTTGACTTTTTAAATTGAATCTTAGGATTTAATTTGATTTGAATTTGAATTTAAAAGTTTTAAAATTCAAAAGAATAAATATTTAAATTGTTTTGGATTTTAGAATATTTGTATAAACTTTTATTTATAAATATAATTGGTTTTGTTTCTTTAAAAAAAGTAATTTATATATAGATAAGTATTTAATAAATAAGAAAAAGGCATTTATTTACTTTTAAAATAAATAAAAATAAGATAAATATACTTAAGAGACATGTGTTATTTCCTAAAGCCCTTATTTTAACAAGTGTAATTTAAGTAGTAAATGTATATGACAAGTGTCCTTAATTATTTTCTTTTTCTTTTATTTTTATAAATTACAAATTCACTTATATAAACATATACATTTCCTTTACTTCATTCTTTCTAATTTCTTTTCAAAACCAAGAGAACTCAGATTTTTCTCTAACAAATCTGAAAATAGATCAGTACCATTTCTCAAACCTTTCTCTAATCTAAAATCAGAAATCTAATGCCTCAAACTAGAAATTAAACACCTCAAACCAAAAACCAAAATCAATAACCTATCATTCATTTCTAAATCAAAAGTCTTTTGTCTGCATTCTTTCTTCAATCTGGATTCAATACAAGAAACTAGTATGCATTCTTTTCAAATCTGCATCATCTTCAAAAGGCCTGCAAACATCTTCTTTTTAATCTGGAAACAACTCAAAGCCAGCTTGCATTCTTTCTTCAACCTGGAAGCCAGCATGCATGTGTTTAAATCAATTTAAAGCTTCAACAACTCAAGTTTAGAATCAGATTTAAAGAAGCATTCAAGTTTAAAGTTCAAAACAGTCTCAAGTTTTTCAAAATATAAGGCTCTATCTCTGTTTGCCTGGTGAGTAACATTTTTAAAAATAAACTTAAGTGATTCTGAAATTCATGTTAAGTTCTGAATGAAAGATGGTTGCATGTGAATCTTTATAAGTAGTTCTGCATATAAATGTATTGATGTATGAATATACAAGTGCATTTTCCTGTATGTATATGTGGATGTATGGTGTGTATATGTGACTGTGCTCTGTTCTGTTTTGTTTGCCCAGACTCAAGAATTCCTTTTAAAATCTCTTACTACTTGATATAGTTCTTGTTAGGATTTAATTTACAAACAAAAGTTGTTGATTTATCATATACTAATGTTTAAAAAATTTAGTTAAGTCAAATTTAAAGTCTGAGTGTCTCTGTAACCAAAAACAACAAAGGCATGTATATAAAAGTGATAGCTCAAACATTTTAATTCGAAAATCCAGGATTATAAATGGAATGCATAAGCTATAACATGATTTTTAGCATAAAAATCATAATTTATAGTTTGGAAATAAAGGTGCAGTTTTGTTTTAGCTAAATATGAATTTTTGGGAAATTCTGTTGATCTAGATGGTTTGGTATATTGAATTCTTCAGTAGTAATGGTGGGATGATCGAAGATGTAAGGAAAATTACTGGAAATTAAAATAGAGTAGTGAGGCAGTAGTGATTTAGAATTTAAATTTATAAACCTAGTTTTACTGGGTTAGGGAAAATGAGTACCACGGCTGCTTCTATCGATCGAGTGTTTCAGGGCTTTGGGTGAGGGAAGGTTGGTGGTTGATGAAGACATGATCGGAATTACAGAACTTCTGGTGATCGGGATTTCGAAGACGAGGGGTTTCGGGTGTTGGCTGTTGAGCAAATTTTGATCGAGATAACTCGATTTTGATTTCGAGTATGGATGTAGGAATGGATGATCGCAGTTTGGTTGGTGGTTGATCGCCGATGTGGTGGAGATGTCGGTGATGGTCGGAGGGGACTGATTGGATGGTGCACGTGCACGGAGAAATCGAAATATCTGGGTGAAGTCTGGTTTGAACAGGAGAAGGCAACTCGAGTTTCTCGAGTTTTGTTCGTGTGCGACTCGGAGTTTTTGAATGTGCGACTCAAAGTAAATTTAGGGTGGAGTCTAGAGTAACATAGTTGTTGCCAGGTTTTTTTTAAAACTGTCTGTTTAAGTTTTAAACTAAATTTAAATTTGTAAAGAGATATTTAAATAGAATTTTTAAATCTAAAGTTAATCTGGAAAAGTTTAAAACTGTATCTCAGATTTGAAATAAAAGTAGTTTTTAAATTAAATTGTTTTAATAACTTTAGTGTTTAAATTGTATATTAAATGGATATAATTTAAAGGTAAATTTGATTCAAATTCTTAAGTTATTTATAAGATGAGTATTTCTTTAACTTGTAAAATAAAAGAGTTTTAGAAATGTTGTTTAAAACGTGGTTAAAGATAATTTGTTTTCATTTTAAATCTTTAAATTTAAAATGAAATTTTGAAGATAACATTTAAGTAAATTGATTTAAAATACTTTGTAAATGATAACTTGATTTTCAATAAGAACAAAGTTTATCTTAAAGTAATTAAAGATTTGTGTTCATTAAATTTATAAGGAAATTTAATGGATAATTAAATTTATTTGATTAATTAATCATTTGGATTAATTAAATAGGTAATTAAAGGTTTAAACTAATTTATTTATGATTAAGATTAATTAATTAGGAATGATTAATTTGTAATTATGGATTATAAAATAGAATATTAAGAATTAATTAATAAAGTAATTAAAGATTAATTAAGTTATGGTTAACACTTAATTAATTAAATAATTAGAGATTAATTAATTGGTTATTAAGATTTATTAATTTGAAATTAATAATAATTAATCTAAGTTAATTACTTAAGAAAAGTAATTAAAGAGTTGTTAATAGTTAATGAAGGTCATTAACTATGAATTATTAAATAATTAATTAATGTGATTAATTTTAATAATTAATTAGATTAATTAATTTAAAGATAATCAATTATAGAATTTGTTTAAATGAATTACTTAATGGAAGTAATTAAGAAATTAATTACTCATTGTAATTAATTAAGTTAATTTGATTAGTTAAGTTAATTAATTAAGTTTAATTAATTTAGAATAATCAAGAGATGATTTGATAAATAATTACTTAATGTAATTAATAAGGTATGATTATTTAGGGAAGTAAATAATATATAATTACTGGAAGTAATTAATTGAATGGTGATGTATTAATGGAAGTAATTTGAGTTTGATTACTTGTGAATTAATCAAGGGATTAATTAAGAAATTAATTAAGGAGTAATTAATTTAGTTAATAAAAGTAATTAAGGGAAGTTAATTACTATATGAGATTAATCAAGAGTGATTAATAAATGTTGTTTAATTAAAGGTTAATTACTTAATGTAATTAATTTAATTAGAGTAAATAAATAATTAATTTGTAATTAAGGATCATTAATTAATATAATTAATGATGTAATTAAGAATTGATTAATTAAGAAATAATTAATAAATGAAGTGATTAATTAATGTAATTAATTAAGAATAAAAGTAATTAATTATAGTTGATTAATTTAATTAATTTTAGTTAATTAATTTATGAAGTAATTAAAGGTTAATTACTATAAATGGTTAAGAATAATTAATTTGAGGAATTAATTAAAGGATAGATTACTTGAAGGTAATTAAAAGATAATTAATCAAGGATGATTAATTGAAATGAATAATTAAAGGATAATTAATTGATGTGTGATTAATTAATGGTTAAGTAAGCAGGATTTATAGAAATAAGTAATTAATTTAATTCACTTTAAATTAATTAGAAATGGTATAAATCATTACTTATGGATGGATGATAATATTGAATGCTTTGCATTGTTTGATATCTCTGATGAGATATATACTGATCTGTGATATGGATGTTTAGTTGAATTGTGATGATAATATGGATTATCTACTTATATTGATAATGTCGATTATCTGTTGTGATATTGTGAATTATCTATCTATGTGAATATAGATAATGAATTAAATTGTTTTAACTTTAAAACAACTTAGCCTTAAAAGATATGTTTTGGATTTCGATGAGACCGGGATCGGGTTTCCAGATTTGGATATCCGAATACCACATCGATCCAAATTAACGATAGGTCGTGAATCTCAATTGAAGATGAAGATTCAGAGTGCAAGGGTTATTGTCGTTAACTCTGAGGGTGATTCCAAAATGAGTGTAACGAGATAAAGCCTTCGGTTTCGTTCGAACCCGGAACGAACTTGTATGGATTGAATGCTTTCAGCACATCGTCATGTGGACGATGAGCATTCTAAGATAGATGTGTTCTATTTAAAGGTAATCGTAGCCTCAAGCCTCATCAACCGGGAATGGCTAAAACAGGGGAGGTGCAGCAAGGTTAGTGGGTAGCACCCAAGTAGGACAAGATTACCTCTGTCTAGATGTCCCTTCTTATTTCTGTTTAGTGTGCGGTTGGTCATGACAACCGTGGGGTATCTTGTGCGGGAATTATCCAGTAAGGGATGTTCCGGCCTTGTGTTGCAGGGGATTGGGAGTGATCCTCGGTACGATGATCTAGGCCACGTACTGTGACGGGCGGTACCCCAGTAGCCCTGCCATTGTATGGAATCCAAACTCCAATAAGTGTCGTACGTATTAGTTGTGCCCAACTATGTTGGAACGTGAGATGTAAGCATTCCAGCTATTTCTGTATTTTACTTGAAAACCCTAGACCTATTGTAATATAACTGGATTTCCTATAAATGTTTTGGTTATCGTAAGGTAAAAACTTTTCCGTGTTTATGTGCGGGAAGTCTTACGAGATACCTTTTCTTTCCAAATGGTTTTTAAAGTTAAGCAATTTTAACCTGTTACTCACACCAGACCCATGTCTGACCCAAGTGCTTATTTCTGTTTATAAACTCTTGGGTACTCAAAATTCTTATGAGTAGCCAAGGGATTCAGGTTAGCTTTGACGAATTGTGGAGGAGCAATGGAGCAGGAGGCTTCAGTGTTGTAGATATAGATAGTTTTCGCTGTGTTGATCTTTGTATTGATCTATGTTTTGTATTGAGTTGTAATAACTAGACAGATGTTTATAACTGTCTAGTATGTGATGTATAATCTGTGTAACTCTGATGTATATGTAATATCTTATGTATTATATTATATTTCATTCGTTCCGCTGTGAGTATCTGTTGTTGTTTCTTTCTCTCTTCTTTCTTTTCTCTTTTCTATCCCTTTCTTTCTTATCGACGGTGCGTCCTTCTGTGGAGAGAAGGGAGGGTCGTCACAGCTGGTAACTGTGCAAGGGTATGCGAAACATGTATACTTATTTATATATATGTTTTGTAAGTTGTATATATGATTTTATTATAAAAATTTATGTTATATATATTTTTAAGTTTGTACTGTCGAACCCTTCATATTAGTTTATAGAGTTGTATATGTTTTATTTGTTGTCTACAGTGATATGATGAGTTTGGTTAATAGCCTACAGTGATAGTTTAAAAGAGGTAGTTTATACATATAAAGTAACATAAGTTATATCATACGTTAATGTATATATAGTTTACATAGGTGAATTTGACAAGGTTTTGTATATATGTTAGTGTATATGTTAGTTGTGTTATAGCTTCACGTAGGTTATAATGTTTTTGCATATACTAGCTGTTTTGAAAAAATATAGTACGTTGGAGATATACATATACCTATATGTTGTTGTACTGTGTTAGTTTACATGGATTTTTAAAAAATATAAGATATAATATATGTGTTTTGGTTGGTAGGAATCTATTGACAAGTATATATTATCTAAGTCCATATGAATTCTATATTTGTTTATTTAGAAATGACTATTATTTCTTTAATATGCCTGCTGTATATTTTATTAGAATGGTATATGATTATTTTAATGTGACTATTCAAATTTTTGGTTACGAGTGTATGATATATATCATGTTTGATACTTCTGCGTGTATAACTAGTTATATATCTTTCTACTGTGTCTTATATCATTATATTATACATATTATATTCTCATAGGTTATAATCTTGTCTGTTCGTTTTAGTATACAAGTGTTTACAGTAATACATCATAAGGTATGTTCACCTGTAGAGTTCATTTAATAACGCTTATTTAGTGCCGCATGTACATAAGTTATAATATTTTAGTTTATGTCATTGTAGTATGGTTTTAAGGGTATGTTAAACAATATTTACTTTTAAATTATAACACGTGTATAAGTTTGTATATATGTGTATATGCATTTGGTTATATATATGTGAACTTGGTTTTCAATTTTATATAGAGATGGTAAGTTTTAGGATTTAACTATTGATTTGAAATAAATACATATACATTATTTTAACTATATGTTTAAATTGATTTATATATATACACACACATATATTTAGTTCAACTCATATCAAGCTGATTCTTATTATTTCATCGATCCTTTTCTGATTTAATTTCGTCGATTCCTATTTATCAGCTTTGTCATCAAAATCCGCGTTCAATCTAGCTCCGCTTTGGAATTCGTGTTCGGATTTTGTAACTCGCTTCATTGTCCATCTCTTTAGCCTCGAAAGGTAAGCAATCACTCACGATTAACGTTCTTTTATTTATTAAATTTGATTTCAATTGAAACAACAATTGAAATATGCTGCTCTTAGTTATTTATGCTGTTATATATGTTATTACCTGTATCAGTTCACCTGTGACATCTGACACCATTATCTGTTATTTATACAATGATAATCCAGTTTGGTTGATAAATGATTGATTGTTTGATGTTGACATTGAACGTTAAATTGTTAATGTTGAAAGTGATAAATAATTTGAAATTGAAATCGACGTAGGATAGTTAAATTTGATATATGTGTTAAATTTGATTTGATGACATTTACATAATATGACCCCCTTTAATTGTTAAATTAATTGACATGTAGAATAGTGATAATTACATTTTGAATCATTGAACGTATATTGGATTTTTTGTTGTAGTGTTAAAAATTGAAATTGAATGACAAGTGAAAATAGTAATGTAATAATCTTTAATCTACATGAAATGATAGTGTAGATTCTAGAAATAATTATATTAATTTGCACAAACAACAATGCGAATTAATACGATTATTTCGGGATTATTTGAATTGATGTTTGTTATTGCTTGTTTATTTACTTTGACACCATCCCAGTTATCACACTACAAGTTCCCTTTTGCTATGCTTTGATTTTTGAATGGAAATGGAATCGGGTTGAAATGATAAATACCCAAATTGAACTTTGACCTAGGATAGAAAATTAAATAAAACCCGATTGGTCAATAATTTGATTTAAAAATAAGCGAAGATTTTATTTGAATAAATAATATGGTTTTGAAATGAAGTTGAAATTTGAATTTTAATGAAAGGAAAATGTTAATATTTAATAATCTGAAACAAAATATTAACAATGTAATTGATGAAAGAACGTTGTTTAATTTGAGAAATGATTGAATTAAGTTTGAAATGATTTAATAATTAAGTTTGAAATTATAATTAAGTTTGAAATTATTAACTTTGAAACTATTTAATAATTAAGTTTTGAATTATTTAATAATTAAATAAGATTGAATTATTTAATGATTAAATTGAATTGAATTCTTTAATAAGTAAAATTGAACTTTTGAATAAGTGAATTTTACTTCGTAAATAATTGAAATTGAGATTTCTTTATTAATTAAGTTTTTGGAAAATTATTTAAAGTAAGTAAATAAATAATTGAAATTGAATTTTCTTTAACAAGAAATGAAAATGTGATATTTTTGGAATTAATGTAAGACTTGAAATTTAAAGAATTTGATTTGATAAATTTAATTTAAATCAAATTTGTAAGTTTTGATATAATGAAGTTGAATTTAAATAATGGGTTTAATGAATTGGAAATTTAATAGAAATTGTTTTGAATGGAAAATTTACTTAATGAATATTGAATGAAATCGATAAATGAAGTTAAATTGATTTGAATGTTAAATTAAAGTAATTTAAATGATTTCGGAATGAAACTGATATACGAATTTGAATCAATATTCAAATTGTTTTACATAAAAATTGAAATTGAATTATAAGATTGTGAAATGGTAATTTGGAAGTTTTGAAACGTAAATTATTGGAAATTGGTTTTGAAAGACAAATGAAATGTTGATTTACGAATTCTAATTGAAATTGTAATTGATTTGGTTTTGAAATTTATTAAATGACCAATCGGTGTAATAATCACGGAAGTTATTAAAGAGACCGGATTTGGTTATGGACATACTCTCTGTCTAAACCGAAAACCACTTTAATAACTATACGCGGAGTGGTGATCCAGAATGAAGTGGTTGGAATGATGTACGTGTTGACTGAAGAAAGAGAACGATGATGGATAGCCTTGACACTTGTGTCAAATTGGAAATGACTAAAACAGGAGCCGTGCCGGGCCAATGGAGGTCAGCTACCTCAAGTGAACACACTTCTTCGAACTACTCATTACTTGGTGTCGATTGGTGCACCCTTGATTTTGGGAGTGTTGTTTCACGGTGTTGCGGTCGCTGCGGCGATGCGTTCTCACCAGTTCAGATCAGGCAAACGGTAGTGTCACTACCTTGGGTATTGCCTCATGTGCCTTGTCATACTTGTATCCCTTTATACGCGACCACTACGAATTTGTTTTGTGTTATACCTATGGAGTACTCCCTGATAGCCCACTAGTTTACGGTGGAGTTTACAGTGCTGTATAGACTATAACGCTTATAAAAATGTGTTAAGGGGGATAATGGTAACGCCTTAACACTATTTTGATACTTTATATTACTGATAGACATTATCTACTTATCGTACACTATTACATAGTAGATAGTTTAACGGATCCTTAAAGGATGGTTATTCCAAACATCCTTTGAGTTACTTGTATTTCAATTGCTATTTCACTTGAGTTGGATTTATTGATATAAGAATGTTAATCCTAACTCGAGTGTTTTGTGTTTTGCTTTACGCTCGGGTCAGACTGAGTGTACCATTATTCGAGACTCACCTTTGGAGTTGGAGCTTTGCTTGAAGATCCAGCCATCTATTCTACTTTCAGTATTCGATGATTCCAGTGATGTATTCTGATTTGTATCTGATGTATCGTATTACTCTTCCGTTGTATCTGGTTTAACTCTGATGTAACTTATACATTTATATAGTAGCTTCATGAACTACTATCTCTTTTATTTCCGCTGCATTTATTACTCTGTGTCTGTGATCTGTGATTATTTATTAACTATATATGTTCAGTTTTGCCAAATTTAAAATTAACAATGCAGTATTTTGAGCAATTCAATTCCGGCATGAGTGTCTACCTATACACTTATAATGGATGCGAATGGTCCAAAATAGCGGGTCGTTACAAGCAATGTATCTTAGAGTGATAGTTTATACTATCTTTTGATATTATATGTTATCGGTTTTGATTGTACACTTAATACTCGACACACGAATACCGTGGATGTATTAGTGTCAATATTTAGTGGTCGAAAAGGCATGTCATTACATCTAGTATCAGAGCTGAAAGTTAAGGGAGAACCTTGGCTTTGGTTAGGTATGACTTAATAAGAGATAGGGTAATGGAATATCCTAGCATGAGTTGAATGTATTATACATGTGAGAGCGCATCTGTATTTGATTTAAACTTATACCTTAATGATAATTTCACTATGAAAATTAAAGATCCTATATAAGGTAACTTATATAAGTATGACTTACTAAAGTGTAGTTCAACTAACGTAGGGATTAATGATGTTCATTCGTTACCACTCATTAATTAGTTTAGCCATGCTCGGCCAGTTTATGAGCATCGGTACCCTCTGTAGAATGATTTGACCTGCTCGAATAGTTTATGAGCATTATTATCATTCGTAGATTTATTGGCTTAATATTGCTCAGCCAGTTTAAGGGCATTGTCATCATTTATTGATTGATTAGTCATGCTTGGCAGTTTATGAGTATTGATTATTGTTTATTGATTGTTGATTTGTGCTCAACTAGTTTATGAGTAGTTTTACTTTCTATTGCATGGGTTGGGTAGATAGTATTTATAGATGCATTAAAATGAACACCTTGTGAATTGAGTGTCACAGTTTGACCATAAGACATTCGGTGATAATGTTGGGTTAGAAGTTAACTTTTATAAAAGTTAAATTTAGCAAAAGATGTTTATTTTAATCTAAAGAGAAGATAAGGTATTTTATAAATAAACATTTGTAAAGAGACTTTATATACGAAAGTTATTTTATAAAGTATGGTTTATAAAGGGAGAGGATTTAAACTGATATTTTGAGAACTTAAATCCCGATGTCCTTGAAATTTTTTTTCAAGATTTTCGAAAAATAATAATAGTATTATTTGAAAGTAAATATTTGGAAAATTGGTTTATGAAGTTGAGATCATGGTACTTGGTAATATTTATGAATAATTTGATATCATTTTGAAATGATTTTTGGTTAAGTCTGAAATGTATGATTTGGATGTACTGAATTCACTTCTGTCACTTGAAACTAATTCTAGTGATGACTACAGCATTATCGACGTTCATTTTTGGGTTCAAAGTAGAAGATTCTATAAAAGTTGTTTTAGTAAAACATATGTTGATTTAATCTTGAAAGTATGATTTGAGATACAAAAGCTATATGTACATATATTATTATTTCAATTGATTTGAAATAAAACCCAGTGTTTAGTTCTAAAGATTTCCTTAAAAATTTGAGATAAAATATAGAGTGGTTTAATAAAGGTTATGAAATAAACTTTCCATATGGAAAAGTTTTATAGGTATACTATGCTGGGGGCCTAAGTGGTAGTGGTATAGCCCAGAACAAATGTTGGAACTTTTCATGTTTTCCCTTTTTGGGGTAAAGTGTGTCTAATAAATAAGTAACACTTTGTTATTTATGGACACATGTAGCCTATGCATTAGAAAAGTATGGAATGTGCATCATGTTATGATATGTTGTTTGGTGGTTTTCATTTAATAAAATGAAATGAGATTTTCAACGATTTTGGACAGTCGGAAACTTCTGAATCATTATATAAACTTGAGGCTAAGTGTTTTTGTGAAAATATAAAAGTTTAATTTTGTAACATGCATCTAATTTCCCTTAAATAGGCCCCCAAATAGTTAACGTTTATATATAATTTTATTAATAAACTTGGGCCTTAGGTTGAGGTTCAAACTGTGCATTTACACTTCTACCGGTCGACCGCTAATGCTAACCTTTGGCCGTCGGGGGTGAGGGTCGATTAGTCGTATACTGAAATTAGGGTTTTTGTTAATTTAATTATCGACAATTGATTAACATTTAATTCATGTCGTTGTTAGTGCTCGGTGATCCCTAATTTCCAATTTGACCAGTGAATGTTTCAATTCCAATGTTAGATTGTCTAATTTAGGTTTTTGCATATTTAGGGTTTACCTGTTAGGGTTTTGCTATTTAATCACAGAGGGTTGTGCTAGCATCAAATTAGGTTTAGCAATTTATAGTAATTTTAATTTCTATCTATGGTAAATAATCACCTAATTAAAACTTTTCCTACTCACCTCAAACCTAAGTTCTTCCTATTTGCTTGCCTAAGATTTGCCCCTCCTAATGCTAGTTATGCTTGCTCTGTCTACCTCCAATTACTTATATTCTTCTAGGTTAATTTATTTTGACTTTAAAAATTTTATGGTTAGAGAAGAGGGGAAATTTGACAGAGTTTCGTTATAATAAACAGTTATGTGAGAACTATGGTTAGATTAGGCTAGCATTTATAGGGTTTGCAAAATAGTTTAGGCCATTAAATTTAGCTTGGTGAATATTTTCGATAATCACGTTCGCTCATCACAGCCTTGGTCGCAAAGCAATCCATCTACACCATTCGAACACGACCTAGGAAATCTCAAACGCTCGATTTTACAAGGCTCACAGTTGATCGCCTATATCCCCGGTTCGACTACTACCAGTCAAACTTCATATATCCCAGGTTCGACTACTACCAGTCGACCTTCGACCCCTTTGGGTCGACCAGTTCTCATGTTAATTTGTGTAATTTTCATTTTAAGTATATATTCTATTTTCCACTTCTTCTAACGGCCGTAACTTTTCCGTATTAAATTTTATTACGAAGTTTTACATATGAAAATTGTCCATAAAATCACTACGAACACAATGATGCAAGTTTCAAAGCCATATTCAGTCGTTTATGAAAATTTCATTTTAGTCCTTATTTTATTTAAATTTAATTTTCTTATTAAATTTTTGTTAATCTTTTGGGGTGTTACATTATGAAATATTTACTGTTTATTTATTGATGTATTGGTTGCTATTAGTATTTTCTAGGTGCCACGTATAATTAACTAGATTGTACATAAGAGTTAAACCATATCGATTTATGATATTGATATAGATTTAAATAAGATTTAAACAATGTTAGTCACAAATCAGTTTTGTTGTCTCATTAGCCCCGTATATGGAAGTTGGCTTAGAAAGAAGAAAGGATAGATTATTTTCTTGAATTCTAGATCTAGATTAAGAATTGGGAAATGGAGAGAAGTAGTAAAAGGAGGAGAATTTTCTCCTCCCTTTCTATTTGCACAAGCCTACCTCATCACTCTTTGTCTCTTGATTGCTCTCAACCTTGGCTATATATAACATCCCTTCCACCTAGACATTTTCAAAATTAAATAGCCCTATAACACTTAAAATAAATAAGATCCAGTAGTACTCCAGGCCATTGATACATTCATAAACAAATTCAAAGTGAATATGGGAAATCCATCAATCGACTTGTGTTCAAAGGCTGCATCGGTAAGGTATGAAATCTTATTTACCTTTTATATTATATAGATCATGTAGTAGATAGAATATCCAACGATTTTGTATGCGCATTAGCTGTCTCCAATTTCATTTGTAATTAAATAACATTGATTTATTTATGTATATCAACATTGTTATTTAAATTTTAAAATTGATAATAACAATTTTAAACTCAGCCATGCTTTGTTTTAAATAATTCATTTGTAATTTGTAAATATTAACCTTAACTTTTAGCTGTTTAAAGTTGATGTTTGCTAATTTTATTTCATTTATGTTAATGTTATATGTCTTAAATTGTTTTTAAAATTAATTATATATAACATAAGTTTTAATTTTTATTAAAAAATAATGCTGAACTTATTTATAAATATATATATATATATATACATATATATATTATAATGTTATTATATATTGTGATTTAAAAATAATTTTTATATTAATTAGTATACGACAGAGTTAGGGATATGCCCTAGGAGCATTTATGTAACTTGTTATATATATATATATATATATATATCTAACTTTGTGACCAATCTTGTTCAAACTAAACTATGTTTTCCATTCTATTATATACTTGTTATATAATGATATAAATAATTAAGTAATTAATTTAAAGTATTTAGATGGAAAATCCTTAAATGATATGTTATGTGATAGTAATTACAAAACGTTGTAATCATGAGAATTTTATCACATTGAAAATAACATATTGTTTTAAATATTCCTAGTCAAGATGTTTTGAAAAAGGATATTGATTCATCCGTTGAGCTGGAGTATGTAATGCTCTCCAAATGTCTGGCAATTTATTTCTCGTAGCTATTGGGGGCACCAAGGGGTTACATACTGAAAGTTACTAGATAATTATGGAATGACACACTCGAGAGTTCTCTATTAGTTAACATAACTAGGGTCAAACAGACAGTCTCGAAGTGATGATGTTACATTATTCCCTAAACTTAAGAATACCGTGGAACTTCAATATGGACACTCCACTTTGATTATAGTCAAATCATGGCATGGTGTCCATCAAATGACTATAGTTGGATCTAAGTTGAAACATTGGAAGTGAAACACTATTCAATAGATAACTCATCTCCTCGTTTATATGCAGTTAGTATCACAGTCAACTGGAGCCAACTCAAAATCAAATTCTCTAGCCTGATAGTATGGTTAATAATAATTGTTATTATTGAACCAAGAATATTTTGTTTGGACTCACGAAGTTGAATGTGGACAATGTTGGAATTTTAACCAAACCCTAATTCCATAAGTCCTAATGTAATATAGTTTTGAAGAAGAGAATTGGTATAAATAATCGTTACTACTGGGTATCACTTATGATAAGTAAAATTGGATTTTTCCAAAGATGTGTAAGCGATAAATTCACCAAAATGTCACACCACTAGCTATGATGTTGTGCGAACGTTGATTTTTGAATTGTTTAATATGAATCACCAACAGAATTTAAACCTTTGAGTCACACAACCAAAATGATGAATATTTTGAATGAGCCATACAATTTAATTAATTTTCAATCATTAAAAATTAATTAAATTAATTAGTATTTATGAAATATTAATTATTGAATAATGTTTAATTTGTTTGAATGCTATTAGTATTTAATAAGGTGTGTATATAAAAGTTGTAAATGTGAGTACCGTCATACGATGTCGGTAGAATGTTTAAATTAGATTTAAATAGAAAAATACTAAGTGGGTTTTAAATAAATTGAACTAATTTATATTTGTGAAATATCAATTAATTAAATTTCTACTTGATTTTTTTGAATACCATTAGTATTTAATAAAGTACGTAAATAAAAGTTATAAACGCGCGCAGCGATATACAAAATAAGTAGAACATTTAAATTGGATTTCAATGGAACTAATGCTAACAGGATTTTGGAAACTTTAAGGGACCATATGGCAACATCTAGGGATGGCCATTCATCTAGAAGAGGGAGAGAAATAATTGATATTCAATATAGAATTGAAGTAGGAAAGTTTTAAGGAATGAATTGGAAAGGTTTATATTACTTGTATAAAACAAAATCTCCCTTCATTTCTTTTATTCTATTCATTTTTCTTTCCTAACAATATTTCTTCTCTCTTCCATCTTCTATGGCCGAATTCTCATGGAGGCTAGGGTTCTTAAAATCCAAAACAAAAATTCAAAACAAAATAAAATAAAAAGGTGGTTCTCTCTCGATCGTTGTTGCGCCAAAGGTTGATACAACACCCCAAAACTAAGTAGATCTAGATATATCAACGAAAATAAGACAAAACAAGCATTTTTTATAATGGTTTGACAAATACTTCGGCCTACGTTCACTTTAACCTTATCTTCTTATGTTTTCTTTTCGGAATACAATGATTACAACTCAAATCCGACCATAATCTAGTAAATGTCGAATTTACAAAAATTCAAGGAAGGAGAAGACAGAAAAAATATAGAGTGCCAAAAGGTCCCCCTCTAGTTGTAGGTAGCTAGTATTTATAGGTGATTCCATGCACAAATCTCGCTATCTTGGTTTGAATATGTCTAAATCTCCAAGATCCGAAAATCCAGCATGAAGAACAAGTCTGCCCACATCAGTATTAAGAAGAAAATCACGTCAGTACAAACATGAAGTCTATTTTTCCTCAATGCCTAAGCTTTTTTGCTTCATGAATTATTAATCCAAGTCCTAAAATCATGTCGGTATCGACCAAATCAGGTCAACATGATTTTGTTATTCGAAAGTTAATCGAACTTCCTGAGTTCCTTCATATCATCATTCTTGATAGTTCCCAAATCATGTTGGTGTAAATCATGTCGGTGTAAATCATGTCGATGCAAATCATGTCGTTATCAACATTAATCATGTCGGTACCAACCTAGTTTACATTTCTGAAACTTGGACAAACCTTTTTATGTCGTCACTCTTGACATCTTCCAAGCTCCTTGACTCGTTACTTCATCAGTTTACTGTTCATTTCACCAGTTTGAGTCTATTTCGAGATTGTGGAAAATTTACGAATAACATTTGCCTCCTAAAGTTTGCCTTGTGTATGTAAGATAGGCTTTACTCTAGGACAACCTTTGAGATTGGAAAATTATCATTGTTTGTGCTCTCTAGTTATCTACTAGATCAATCATGAAAAATCATATGATTCCGTTAGGTTTGCTTGTAAATCAAAGGTCGTTCTAGACCACCATAGCCGAGGACTCAAATCGCTGCTTAAACATTAGTCATAAATCATAATCATTACATGTTTCCTTAGAATTTTCATATCTTATATCATATATCATGAATTGAAGTCATCCTATGTTCTCTCAGGATTTAGCATATCATAAATCATCATCACGTCGTGTTCTCCCAGGACTTAGCATATCATATATTGGAATTTTTGAAGGTATAGTTTCTGATCTCTTCGGATCACAAATATCAAATTGAGTCCAATCCACCAGCTCTCCGGCAAGGGGACCCAATATCTGAGCGAGTCCATTTGCTCACTCTACAGTGAGGAGACTCGCTATCCAAGCATGCCCATCCGCCTGCTCTTCGATGATAGGGATTTCTATCATGTATGAGTCCATCCTCTCACTCTCCAACGAGTAGAATCATACTTCATGGTTCATTACCCTATCTCTTCGGTCGGGGGAACAATGTCCTATCAGTTTATGTGTTCGGTTTAAGGGTTAAATATGTTATATCAGTATCCAATTTCAATACCAGTGCAACATCCCAGCAATTTATCATTTTAATTTTGAATATTTGTTGGGTGCGTTTCCACCACCACCGAGCCAGAAAGAAGAAGGCATCGCCGAACCAAAGGGAGGAAAGTCCCACCGAACCAACCCTTGCTCCACTACCTGTCGAACCAAACCCAAAGCATCACTACCAGAAGCCACTCCACCTGCCACCGAACCAACCCATCTCCCAGGTGTTACTGGACCAAAGTCCCACCGAACCTACCGGACCAAAGTGCTACCGGACCAAGGTCTCAACTCCAACCATCTACCACCGGATCAAAGCACTACCGAACCAAGGCGTTGCCGAACCAACGTTGCCAGGCCAGATTGCATCAGCCCAGGCCCACCAGCAGCTATATACATCCAGAACCCCTACTCCCAGCCTCACTCTATAAATAGAGGGGTAGGGGTACAACAATGGCAGACAAGTTTGAGAGCTCAAGCACGGATAGAACTTTCAAACAACTTTCATATACTTGTATCAAAGCTTTGTACTTGTAATCTGAACAGTAAAGGAGAATAACATATAAAGTGGACGTAGGCACATTCTGGCCGAACCACTATAAATCTTTGTGTCTTTTACAGTTTGGTCCCTGCTTTTTATATATTTGCATAAATCACCCAGATCACTAAAAACAACATAAAATCAACTAAATCATACGACTTGGAGGTGTTTACCCATTTTTTGTGCAAACATTTTTGGTGCTTTCATTGAGAGCAGGCTCGGAGCTTCAGCTTCTCCCACTTAACCTTCTTCCTAACAGCGTCACTCATTGCTTGAGAGACATGGCTCCCAGGCAGAAAAAAGATGTTAATAGAGGAAAAAAACATCGTGACCAGCAGTATTCCAGATCCAGTGGTCACATATCAAGTGAATCGTCCCATTCCAACAGCAGTACAAAATGGAGATCAGGCAAATCCGACAGCCCCTACCATGGGACAGCCGGCAGCAATTACTAGGGCAGATCTAGACAGGGTTGTGGCTGAAGTAACTAACCGCTTCACATCCCAACAAGAAGCCTTGGTGAACCAATTCGTGTCACGCTTAAGGGATGACGAAGATTCTAGCCGCAACACTGAATCATGGGGTGAGTCCCAGTCTAGGGGATCTCGGAGGCAACAAAGGTCTTCCTTCTTCGAAGAAGCTAACGACAGAAACAGCCATGGTAGGAGCCGAGCCCGAACTCCGACCCGAGGAAACACTTGGAACCGAACCCAACGGGGGAGGTACCAGGCGGGGGTCGGCTGTAGCCGAGCCTGTCATGCTGCCTGACCATGGAAACGCCGATGAACGGGGCCGAGCTAGAGCCCAGCCCGAAGTTGGACCCGAGGAAGTGCTTAGAACAGAACCCAGCAGGGGAAGATCAAGGCAAGGGCCAACTGTAGCTGACCCTGGCATGCTCCCAGAAGACCAAAGACAACCACTGGAAAAATATTAGGAGTAATAGATGATACCATCCCTACCGGTCATCAGGATGGAATCAACCCCGCAGGGAAGAACCAAACTCGTTTCTATCAGCTCCAAATTCTGATGAAAGGATGGAACGCTTGTTCAGAGAATGCGTCCAACGGGATCAAAGAGATCGAGGGATAGGCGCTAGGGTAACCAGCCCTTTCACCCGCAATATCGAAATTGCCATCACCCCCCGAGAATGGAAAATGCCAACAATGGAACCTTACAAAGGAACCTCTTACCCCGTTGTACACTTGCAGAGATACACATAGCATATGCTCATGAGCGGAGCAACAGAAGGCGTACTGTGCAAATGCTTTCCACTATTCTTGACAGATCTAGCTACCTCCTGGTTCTGCCATCTACCCTAAGGATCCATCAGCTCATGGGAAATGTTGAAAGAAAAGTTCATCAGCCAGTTCCGCATTCATGTGGAACAACCCAAAGACGCGTATTCCTTATCCAATATCAAACAGAAGCCTGGAGAGACAGTGCAACAATATCTAACCCGATAATGCCGCAGCGGCCGCAGTCCAAGATGCCGATGAAAAACTTATCTTAATGGCCCTCTGTAGTGGTGTGCACCCGGATACTAAATTTGCCAAAAGATTAACAAAAGAAAAACCAGCTACCTTACCCGATTTCTTCCATGAAGCCGGGAAGTATATGAGACTCGAAGACGCTGCCATTGAAAGGAAGACAGGTCAACAAACTAAGATAGCTCATGGCAACGCACCCGCTGTAGCAAAGGACGTTCGAAGAAATGACTCTAGAGACAATGCTGGGGGCAAGAAGGGAGAAAAGTGTCTATATCGGCCAGGACCGAGATTTGACGCTTACACCACTTTGAATGAAACGATCGAAAACATCTTCCTGGCCACCCAAGACGATGTTAAATACAAACGCCCCATGTACAAGAAGGAATTAGATAACGCAATTAAATTTGGAAAGTTCTGCCGCTTTCACGAATCTCATGGGCATGATACCAATGAGTGCCATCATCTCCGGGACTTAATTGAAGGAACAACTCATTGACTTTCTCTGCCACAACTTGGATGTGTTTTCATGGACGCACGCTGACATGACTGGAATCTCCCCAGACATAGCATGCCACGTACTAAACATCGATCCTACCAAGGCGCCAGTAAAGCAGAAAAAGAGGAGTATGGGGGCAGAACGATCAGCAGCCCTCGATGAAGAAGTAAAGAACCTACTTGCCAATGACTTCATACGAGAAGCCATCTACCCAGAATGGATCGCTAACCCAGTACTAGTAAAGAAGGCTAATGGGAAGTGGCGAACGTGCATTGACTTCTCCAACTTAAATGACGCCTGCCCAAAAGATTGCTTCCCACTTCCCCGAATCGATCAGCTTGTGGATAGCACAGCCGGGCACAAACTCTTATCCTTTATGGACGCATACTCAGGATATAACCAAATTCCTATGCATGCCCCCCGATCAAGACCACACTAGTTTCATCACTGACCGAGGATTGTACTGCTACAAAGTAATGCCTTTTGGACTTAAAAATGCGCACAGCGGCCAGTATACTATGTAAGCAAGAGGCTTATGAGGGCAGAAGCCAGATATCCTAAACTTGAGAAACTAGCATACTGTTTACTAATCACGTCACGGAAACTGCGACACTATTTCTAGTCTCATCCCATCAGAGTTCTAACCGATCAGCCGCTGAGGCAGGTACTCCATCGTCTCGACACTTCTGGGCGACTACTTAAATGGTGCATTGAACTGAGTCAATATGATATCACCTACCATCCTCGCACCGCCATCAAGGGACAAGCCATGGCCGATTTCATTGCGAATTCTCTACCAACGAAGGTAAGGGGCAATCTGAAATAGCAGAAAACATCAAGTGGAGTCTCTTTGTGAATGGAGCATCAAACGAACAAGGCTCGGGGGCAGGTATTGTAATAATCACTCCTAGGGGAAAGAAGCTACACTACGCTCTAAGGCTAGAATTCGCTGCCACCAACAACGATGCAGAATATGAAGCAGTAATAGCTGGATTAGAACTCGCCTTAGAGATTGGAGCCAGTTCTTTATGTCTTCATAGTGATTCTCAACTTATTGTAAATCAAATACTAGGAGAATTTCAGGCTCGAGGAGAACGACTCACAGCATATCTAAAGAAGACCAAGCTGCTTCTCGATCAATTGGATCACTATTTAATCAGGCACATCCCTCGGGAAAAGAACCAAGAGGCCGACAAATTGGCAAAGCAAGCTAGCATGAAAGACGACACTATTTCCGGAACAGTAGCCCTCTCAAAACAACTGATTCCGAGTTTCGAGCAAGTGAATCTGATAGCTGCAATCGAAGAGGAAACTTGGATGACTCCCATCCGAAAATACTTACAAGATGGCACACTTCCCAACAGGCGTAACGAAGTCAAGAAAATCTTGAGGAAAGCTTCCCGCTACACAATACAAGAAGGCATCCTCTATCGGCGCGGCTTTTCTAACCCCTTATTAAGGTGTGTCGCTGGAAGGGAAGCCAAAGAAGTCCTATCCAACATCCACAAAGGAAGCTGCGGAGATCACACTGGAGGGAAAACTCTGGCAAAGAAGATACTCCGATATGGATACTTCTGGCCCACCTTAAACAAAGACACCGTGGACTTCGTCAAAAAATAGGACAGATGCCAGAAATGTGCTAAGATTCCTCGACTACCAACTAATGAGATTACTCAAATGACCAGCCCTTGGCCCTTTGCAGTATGGGGAATCGACTTGATTGGCGAACTGCCAATGAGCCGAGGCGGAGCCAAATATGCTATAGTGGCAGTTGACTATTTCACCAAATGGGTGGAAGCAGAACCTCTAAATAAAGTATCTTCGGCGAAAGTTATTAACTTCTTGATCAAAAATGTTCTATGCAGGTACAAAGTCCCATTTAAAATCATATCGGACAATGGACTTCAGTTTGACAGCAAGGAGCTCGCCAACTGGTGCCAAGAGCACGGAATTCACAAAAGCTTCTCATCCGTAGCTTATCCCCAGGCAAACGGACAAGTCGAAGCCGTCAACAAAATTCTCAAAACTCTAATAAAAAAGAAACTTGAAAAGTCAAAAGGCGCTTGGGTGGATGAACTTCCTACGGCACTGTGGGCCTATCGCACATCTTTCAGAACATCAACGGGGCATACTCCTTTCTCTTTGGCATACGGATCGGAGGCTATGCTCCCAGTTGAAACTATAGTGCCTTCCCACTGTAGGATCCTATAACCCAGAAGAGAACGAAGAGCTCCTCCACATGTCTTTGGATCTAATTGAGGAAAGAAGAAATGATGCAGCCCTCAAAGCAGCAGCTCACAAGCAAAAACTGGCAACGCAATACAACTCCAAAGTCAAGCATCGCAGCTTACAAAAAGGAGATCTTGTCCTCAAGCGAATCTTCCCGCGCCCCGGAGCGCTAGATCCAATCTGGGACGGACCATATGTAATTCATAAAGATCTCCATAATGGAGCTTATATCTTGTCAATAGTGGACAGGGAGGTGTTCCAGAGGGCATGGAACATCCAACACCTTCGTCGATACCTTTCTTAACTTGTACTGCCCATATGAAGTGAATTAACAAAGAGAATCAGTGGACGTAGGCATTTTCGTGCCGAACCACTTTAAAAAACTTGTCTCTTTTTAACTTGTTCCTTTATATCTTGGCTGGTTGTTAACTTTATCCTTTTCTGTTGAACAAAATCCTGTGTAATGGTATTTCCATTCAAGACACATCACGGCGCAACCTCACCTGGACAAGACCTAACAGGTACTATACGAATCTATGCCCTCGCCAATGAGACACTTTTGCTCTGGCATCCCTTTGCTGCGGGTTAACTCATTGCTCGTGACGGCCCTTGCCAACTGTAATGAGCCGATTATAAGCCACCGAGAAGGCCGACTATAGCCGAGGCAGCTCATTACGGCGTTCGGCTCGCCGGCAGCCGTGAACCTACTTTAAGCCCCAACATAAGGTGTGGCCAGCCAGGGGTAGTTCACGGTTGACGATCGGCACCCACGCTAGCCGGCCACGGTAAATCGAATAATACCCATGATTGTGGGCCATAATGGCCCGGGTAGTTACTGTGCGCGATCTCGGCTCCGATGTGTCTTAAGTATGGCTGTGGTAAAAAAGATAAACTCCCCGCGGAGGCGTAAGATGGGTGACAAATGTCTCCAAGACCCACAGCTAGGGAAAGTGACTACAAAACCCGTGTTTGTACCAAAAATGGGCACAACACTCTTCGGAAGTCTTTGAAGAGATAAACGCGAAGAATTAAATTTAACACGGTGGATTATCTAACAATAACTCCAAATAATAGAAAGGTAAAGTGCAAAGACAAGCGATTTAGAGTGGTTCGGCGTTTTAGCTTATGTCCACTATGAAGTTTATGATTTTATTGCTCGACACTCAAAGATTACAATTTCTTACAACGCAGTACAACTGGTTTCGTGAGCTAAGTCTGAATTTAAGACAACCGTGGCGATTCTGAGTAAATCTGGCAGAGTCTAGGCACTTTTTAGCTCTTAGAATTATCCGACCCCTTTTCTGAATGACCAGGGGCTCTATTTATAGGTGTAGGAGGCTGATATTTCGCCTAAACTGAAGGGAGACCAGTTCCAGTAAGTCAGGGGGCCCACATGCCCGCTTTCTGGAAATCCGGGCCCACTTTGGGATCGATTCAAAGCTATGTTCGAATCGATCAAGAAATTGTCCAATCGAGCTGAAATTTGGTGTGAACATTCTTCAGCATGTGCTCAAGCTTCTGTGAAAATTTCATAGCATTTGGACTTATAGATCTCAAGTTATGATCGATTCAAGATTGCATTTCTGGTTGACTAGCTTGGTTCGAATCGATCCCTTCTAATCAATAGGGTCGACTCGATGGTTTCGCGCGTAGCATTGTTGACGTGGCACGCTTTCTTCGTATCGATCCTACTTTCACTCCGAGTAGACTGGGTCGAATCCATGGTTCTAGCCGTCTTGACTTTGTGGATTCGAGGTAGTGGACTCATAGACATGCTCTTTCGAATCGATCAAGGTATTCCTTGGTTAATCGATTCGAAGCTACTTCAACAGTGTGAATTCGAAGTAGCTTATGGGATGGAGTCGAAGCTAAGACACTCCTCGTGGATTCGAAGTAGGTGAGACCTGATGGAATCGAACATGAGTGTTCTCCGGTGGTTACGAAGCTCCAAGGCTAGATGGATACGAAGTGAATGGATTCGAACCATATGGATTCGGTCTTAGTGGATTCGACTCATATGGATACGAACCTGGGGCTATGTCCTCCGATTGCGTCGATAACATCTTGAGCGTACGACCATGGATTGACTTGATATTTGGAACGTTGACCTTTACGGCCTTGCTCGATGCGTCTTATCAATTGCAGCCCGATCCGGGCTCGGGTAAAATTCATCGATATCTGTAGTGAGCCTTCGTGTAACCGATCTCCAAGACGAACTGTCGCTGAATTCTAATCAAGCTCTTGATGTCACGGCCTTGCCAAAAGGCGGGATAATAACCCGTTTGCCACGAACTTAAGCACATCGAAGGCCTTCCATGATTGGAAGTTTTACTGTTTCTCATATTTCAATTTTATTTAAAGAACTTTCCTCCTATCCTCTATAACGATCCCTAAAGTACAGGATACAGAATAGGAGACACTCGCTAATGGGAATAGGAACCCACAACTGGACACTCGGCCGCATTCCATACTCGGTCACACAAGATATTTAAAGCTGCCGTCTACAACTAAAACATGAAGGGCGGCATATGCACAACTATACTTCTTATGCAACAACATGTGCGCTCTGTCGATCCCAAAAGAGCGAGGGATGACGTCAAGCTGCTCATCTTTGAGGGAGCTAGGAAAGCAATCAGGCGGTGAGTTCAGGAGCTCTTGAAGACTGTACCCGTCTACTAGCGATCTCGGGGTTGGTCCCTGTCATTCTGGTGCTGCCTGAACTGGGGGCACTATAGAGGACTCTCCTCGGTCCTTGGACTTCTTCTTGTCAGAACGAGTTTCGACTTTATGAGACATTATCTGCACCAGGAGAAAACACATTATTAGAACAAGGAGTGTGGAGACATAAACAAGCAAGTACATAATCGTTCATAATTCAAAACATAAAAGCCTGATCGGTAGTTCGAGACTAAAGTTCATTTGGCACTCAAGTTCATCCGGTAGCTCAAGGCTCGAAGGTTCATCCGGCACTCATACTCCACGGATTCATTCGGTAGTTCAAAACATAAAAGTCATTAGGAAATTACCTGGACCGGTGGTCAAACGTGATTCGGCGGTATGATTGATTCGGCAGGAAAGAATCTGGTTCGGCTATTTCAGTTAGTAAGAAATAACGAAAGCGTATGGCCCATACTTATAGGCAAATAGAAACGACCGGACCAACTGGTTCGGCGCTCGGGACCGAATGAGAGTGTCCAAGTCGAAGGGCCTAAAACAAAGCACGACAAATGCTGGCATATGCCCCACTTTGGGGGGCAAATGTTGGGTGCGTTTCCACCACCACCGAGCCAGAAAGAAGAAGGCATCGCCGAACCATAGGGAGGAAAGTCCCACCGAACCAACCCTTGCTCCACTACCTGTCGAACCAAACCCAAAGCATCACTACCGGAAGCCACTCCACCTGCCACCGAACCAACCCATCTCCCAGGTGCTACCGGACCAAAGTCCCACCGAACCTACCGGACCAAAGTGCTACCGGACCAAGGTCTCAACTACAACCATCTACCACCAGACCAAAGCACTACCGAACCAAGGCGTTGCCGAACCAACGTTGCCAGGCCAGATTGCATCATCCCAGGCCCACCAGCAACTATATACATCCAGAACCCCTACTCCCAGCCTCACTCTATAAATAGAGGGGTAGGGGTACAACAATGGCAGACAAGTTTGAGAGCTCAAGCACGGATAGAACTTTCAAACAACTTTCATATACTTGTATCAAAGCTTTGTACTTGTAATCTAAACAGTAAAGGAGAATAACATATAAAGTGGACGTAGGCACATTCTGGCCGAACCACTATAAATCTGTGTGTCTTTTACAGTTTGGTCCTTGCTTTTTATATATTTGCATAAATCACCCAAATCACTAAAAACAACATAAAATCAACTAAATCATACGACTTGGAGGTGTTTGCCCATTTTTTGTGCGAACAATATTTAATTAGTTTTAAATATTTAATAATTTGTTTTTAGAGTTTAATAACTTAAATCAAATATAGTGGTTATTTAAATATTTGAATTGTGAATTAAATATTAATTGAATGGATTTAATAACTTTATTTAACTCCTTTTAATTAATTAATGATAATGGTGAATTCGTTTTGCTAATTTATTTATAATTGTAAATGATTTGAATATAATAAATAGTAAGAAAATCACATTGTAATAAGATGACTTGATTTTTGATAACATATTTTATTTTAACTTATTGGGTTTTTTTGATAATTTTTTATTTGAAAAATAATTAAATTGTCGCTTGATGATTTTTCGGCAAATGAATGTACTTTTACGATTTTACAAAATATAAAAACAAGTGTATATTATTGTTGTTTTGTGATCGTACCACATTATTGTGCGTGATCGTAATTTATGTCATTCGCGGTCCATGCGAAAACATAATATTGTGTAGCATCATACCCAAAAAGTTTTATTTAAAAATAAACATATAAGTACACATGCACACAAATTTCTTACATTGTCTGTCCTTGGGAGGCCCAAGAAATCCATTTGATATGGTGAAAGAAAACATAATCATGTTTTTTTTAATTTTAGTTTGGTTTTAAAATGAAAAAGGTCAACACACTAAGTTGCCCACCTTCTTCCTTTAATTCATTTTCCCTCTTCCTTTCCTCTCATTCTCTATGAATTCCAGTGAGCCATTTTAGCCTCAAACCTTCAAAGATAAAAGTACCAAGCTATGATTAACAAAAAATTAAAAAGCTTGTTACTTTGAGTTAGATTGGTCGAGAGCTTCGTTTCTATATAGGTTTATAGGGTGCAGCATGACTTTGGGCTGTTTGACGTAGTGATAATGGAATAAAGGTTAGAGTTGATCAGAGTTAAAGAGGAGTTAGGCTCATATGAGTGTAGTTTTGGGTTCGTGGTGAGAAATTGCATCGGTAGTTAGAGTTTTGGGTAATGCGATGATCTTTTGAAGCGTGCGACATTTAAGGTTGCATGGCGATTTCTACCAGGTCGCGTAGTAGTGTGCTCGACCAAGCTTGCAATAGTGAGATGTGGAGGAAGCTATCATGGAGAGGAGTCGTTTGGTGAAGGCGGCACGTCGTTTAGTGGAGTATCGGGTGAGAGAGAGTTAGAGTATGGATCGGTATTGGGTTTCTCTGTGTTTCTATTTGGAGGGAAGTGTAACTTGAATTGGGGAAGATGGTGGATTTATTTAATTAAGGGTAATTAAGAAATTACTTAAGTTATTAATTAATTTGATTAATTCTAAATCTTATAAAAATTGTACCTTGCCCATACAAGTCCAAATCAAATGTGGTGAGTCGCGTTGGATTCATAATGACGATGTCTACATTCTAGAATTTGTTTGGTTGAGATAAGAGCTTAAGATTTTTGTGCTAAAACCGAACGTCCGTTCAATTTTAGTTCAAATCGGAACGCTTTAGCGATAATTGGAATTTCGATGAGTTTACTCACCTTTAGATTAGCTACATAATATCCATGATGCTATAAATTTATTGTTGAATGCTTGGTTGATAGTTTAGGTATTATTCTTGTTTTTTGGTTGAAATCCCGTTTTTGAAAATGGATGACATATTAACTTAATTGCTGTGAATCTATATGATTATATATATTGTCTACAACCATTGTTTTGCAGAGAATATTTGTAGATAGACCCTAAGGGGTTTCTCGTAAATAATAATTATTTATTTCCTTATGCTGCTTATATTGATGTTTAGTTGAAATTAATCGTGATATTCTATTTAAATTGTTTAAGTGTCATTATAGTATTTTTCGCTATACCGACATTTACTGTATTTCATCTCCCTAAAACCTTAGTATGTGTTGTATTGAGCTTGTATTTTCACAAAATAGATATTTGAATTCATTAATCATTTTGATTAATGATATTTAAATAATTAATCATTTTAATTAATGATGCTTAAAATTTATCAAATCATTTTAACTAATGATGTTGAATCTAATTAATCATTTTAATTAATGATATTTGAATTTAATTATTCATTTTAACTAATGAAGTTTTAGGTTAATAAATATTTTAACTAAAGATGTTTGAATCTAATTAATCATTTTAATTAATGATATCTGAAATTGATAAATCATTTTAACTAATGATGTTTGGATTTAATTTACAATATTTGAAATTCAGTTAATCATTTTAATTAATGATGTTTGAATTTAATTAATCTATCTTTAGATTTAATTAACTAATTTAATGAAATTATGCTTAAATTTAGTTAATAATTTTAATTAATGATAATTAAAGTTAATTAATTAATTTACCAATGGTATTTAAGTTAATTAATTGATGTAATAAAAGTGATTAAAGTAAATTAACTAATTTAATGAAAGTATTTTAAAGTTAATTAGCTAATCTAATAAAGGTTTTAAAGTTAATTTACTTATTAAATATAATTGTTTTAGAGATAATTTACTCTTTTAACAAAGAAAATTGATTGGTTTATTAAAAGAGATTATAAATTTGATAAATTATCTTTCAGGATAATTAATACTATTTTAAATTTATAAAGATTATAATTGTGATTAATTTTCTTTCAAGATAATTAATGTTGGTTTAGATTTATTAAAAGATTTTAAATTTAATTTATTTTCTTTGGGGAAAATTAATGTTGTTTTAAAGTTATAAAAGGATTTTATAAAATATCCTTCAGGATGATTAACATTTTTTTAATTTATAAAAGTAAATTACTTGATTTATTATCGTCCGAGATAATAAATGTTGTAGAAAATTTTATAAATAATAGTTGCTAAATGAGAAGATCTTTTAAAAAAGAATAGTTTCAAAATAAAGCTAAGTATAAATTGTTTTGGGTTTATAATAAACAATGTTTTGACATTTATTTTGACCTTGGTTTTAATTAATACACTTAGAAAACATAATTTAACCTTTTAAAAGAATATTTTAAAGAGTTTTTTTAAAGTGTCTTTAAAAGTATTGTGATGTGAAAATCAAGCGTAAGTGTGAACAGTCATTTTTACTTATAGTTGATTTATCGACTATCGATTTCGATTCTTCCATCTTCTTTATATTTTGTCACTCTAAGATGATGTGTTGCTCATTTGAGCTTTGTTATCCTTTTTCGAAAATGACTAAACACAAAGAGCGAGTGGAAGCCAAGCTATGTGGGGTTGCTCCCATTAGGGTATTTTCACATCCACTCTAGACTGGATTTAGTTTTGCGCATAGAGATGTGAAATACTCGAATACTTGGCAACAGTTGGTGGGGTTCGGCTTTGACGTGTTCGAGAGCCATCGGAGTTCTCAAGTATATTTTTAGAGGTATACTTTTGGTAAGGGGGTCCACTCTCCTAGTCATTAGAAAAACGTCTCTTTCCCTTATTGTTAATTCAAATATTTGAATTATTTCCTTAATTGCACGGCGAACTGCCTTGTGCTCTTCTCTATGTTAATTATTTGTGACCATTCTTTCAAGTCTCGAATTTGGTATTAGTTATACCCACTCGTTAAGATGGGATTTGTTTTTACTAGTACCCACCTCTTTTATTTGGATTATTTCATATGTTTATTTCCATTCTTTCTTGACTGGATTGTTATTCTAATTTTTTTCTCATTTCTTTATCTATGGATGTTGTTCTTATGAGATAAAAACACGTTCCGCGTTAGCGGCATGGTCTCATAGAATTTCTATATGTTCATCATATTACTTGAGTTTTCTCACACTGGTTTTCCAGACTGACCCGGGTGTTTTTTTAATATAATGCTTTGGTCAGATCGAGTTTTTCATAGGTTAGCTTTGGTGATATGGAGATACTGGAGAAGAGCTGGATATTCACCTATTATAGTGTTTTATATTCCACTGTATTATATAGTATACCCATCAGGAACTGTAAGGTCAGAATTTTATAATTGTCCAACTGATGAGGTTTGTTTTGAACTCTGATGTGCTCTGTACGTTGGAGCGGTAGTTTATACTGTCTTTGTTATATTATATGTTGTCATTTCCACTGTGAGATTCCTTTTTCGCTATCCTTTGTTCTCTGTTTTTTACTCTAACAATCTGCCTTTTGAATGATTAGATATACAACATTTGAATACCCTGGATGTATTCGTGTCGAATTTCGATGGTCAAAAAGGCGGGTCGTTATAATTTGGTATCAGAGCTGAAGATTAAGCGAGAATCTTGGGTTTGGTAGGGTATGGCTCATTAGAGATAGGGTTAGTAATGCCCTAGAATGAGTAACTCATTGGAGATAAGGTAAGTGACACCCTATATAACGACCCAGAATTTCAGTCATTTGAATTTAGAATATTTAATTGATTTTAAATATTGAAAAGTTATTTTTATAAGTTAAATAACTTGGATTTCAAATATAACGATTTATTTGATAATTAAATTGTTAGATTTAATATTCGAAATTGTTTAAACAATTGAATCTTGAATTTAAAATGAATGAAAATGATTTTGAAAGTTGATTTAAATTCTCTCTAAATTAGAACGAAGTTAATAAACTTTTAAATTGGATTTAAAAGTGAATAAATAGAAACTAGAAATTACTCGTTTTAATTAACGTGTAAAAATAGTCATTTTTGGCACTATCTCGGATTTCGACGAAACCAGTTTCATTAGATTCATAATAGTGAATTATAGTATGCTGTCGAATTTCATGTCGATTGGACTTACCGTTTGATCGTGCGAGTTCGAAACGCGTAAAAATTAATTAAAGGAATTTAATTTAAAATAACTCGATTTGAAAAGCTATCTTCTTTATATGATGGAATTGGCTTCCGATACATATTTCATTGTGTTCGGAATAGCGGTATAACATATAAAACGTCATGCGGCACACTTCGTTTAGAGTTCGGAATTTTCATGGATGAATAGTGATAGGTTTATTTTCTATAAATAGTCCCCAACTCCTTTCATTTTGCATAACCCTAACCGTAAATAGATTTCAGCCGCCATTAAAACTCCTCCATCCAACGATCGATAACGATCGGAGCCTCTAGAAGCCGAATTAGCCGCCTTCAGCAAGAGAAATGTAGAAGGCAACCATACGAAGCTAATGTAAAGTCGGATCGTCGAACGACAAGCCGAGGCACCAGAAAACGACTGCGTTCAGCTAAAGTTTCATGGGTTTCTCAAGCGATTTTTTCGATGGTAGTCGCGAAGGCGAAGGGCAGCGTGGCTGGGGTGGCGAGTGGCAAGGCGGTGGTCGACTGGGTGAAGTTCAGGCATGCGATGTTCGAATTTAAAAAAAAACAAAAGAAAAGCGCGTACGCGCGCGCGGCGATGAGAGGCAGGCGCGGTGGCGTGCGGTGGAGAGCACGGCGTCGGTGGCGATCAGGCGCGTTGGTGGCGCTGTTCGTGAGGCGCATGCGTTCGTCGATCGGCGATGAAATAAAAAATAATATCACGATAGCCTGGAGGAAGAACGAGCGTGGGCCTGTGTGCCTAAGAGGGAAGAGGGGTTATGCTTAAAGTTAAATTATTTTATTTATGTTAATTATAGTTTTAATTATATGCAAATGTTCAATAATTCATAACTTGTTCGTACGATGTCTGTTTCAAGCGCAACAAGTTGCGTTCATATCAGCGAGCACTAAGCTATGGAGTTGGATTGGACGAATTAGAAGCTAGTTGGAATTTTAGATTAAAATTGGACGTTTGTTCAATTTCAATTCAAAACTAAATGTTTTGGCGACTTCTGACATTTTTGTGAGTTAGTCTCACTTTTTTATTAACCAGGAATATTTTTAGTCGATAAAAAATCTATTGGATGTTTATTATTGATAGTTATTGACTGTTTGGATAATTTACTAATTATTATTAGTTGGGTTGGATATATTCCCGCCTATTGGAACAGATAAGACCCTATTACGTTTCCATGTAAGAGCGGATGAGCCTTTAATACGAATCCCGCCTCGAAGCGGTTGATTTATATTTTTATGATTATATATTGTATGTGATGCAAGGGGACGGGTTGGAGGGATCCAACAGAATTCCTCACAATGTTGATTTTATTTTCATATATATAGTGATATATGACTGATTGAATGCCATATTGATGATATGGATATGATTTTGCTTAATTAGTGCTTTAGTAGCACTGGGCCTTAATTTTGGTATTTTGAAATACTAAAAATGATGATTTTGATGTAAAAAGGATTTCAAAGTGATTTTTGAAAGTATATACGTTTATTGATTTTTAAATTATTAAAAGGAATGGATTTTTTTTAAACAAATAAAAAGCAATGATTTCGAATGTTATAAAAGTAAAGTTTTGAGAAATACTTTGATTTGGGATTTTTGAATAAGTTTATAAAAAGGATTTATAGAGGCAATATTTTATAAATAAAGAAATAGATTTAAAATCGAAATTTATAAATATTTTGTAAATGGATTTAAAGTTGTTGTGTAAATGGATTTATAAATGGATTTTATAAATAAATTTGATTAATAAAGAAATGGATTTATAAGTGGATTTTGATAGTCAAATTAGTTTATAAAAGAATGGATTTATAAATAGAACTTTGTAAATAAAGGAATTTTATAAAATAGAAGTTTTATAAAATCAAAAGGAGATTTATAAAAATAGTTTTATAAATATGGGAATGATTGGGTTAAAGATTTAAGTATGGATTTGTATCGAGGAAATAGTTATGTTCCAAAGTTGATTACTCATATTAATATTGTTTAAAGTTTTTTATTAAAATTTTGAAGGGTTAATTATTTAAATTATTAATATGATTTGAAATTATAATGATAATTATTAATAATATTTTGTCAATTTATTATTTTATCTATATGGTAAAGTTTAACGATTGTTTTATCCGTAATGGTTTGAATTATTAGTTATTGTTTTTAAGAGGTTAAAAGAATAAAAATTATTTATTTATGATGGTTTCGATATTTATAAATAGAGTTTTGTAAACGAACTTAAATTTTTATAAGAGGAGCTTATAAAATGGTTTAAAGATTTAAAGGAAGATTTTTACAAGGTAAAGGGGTTTATAAATATATGGATATTTATAACAAATTTTAGAAATTGGTTTATAGATTTATAAAAAGGAATTTATAAATAATTGCATGGTTTTATAAGGTTTTATAAATGACTTGAGAAATAATTTATAAATGGTTGGTAAATGGTTTTAGAAATTTATAATGGAGTTTATAAATGATTTTAGAATTTGGTAATAAGGAAATCTTTCTCAGAGTTTGGTAAATATACTTATACCGATGAGATAAGTATATGCATATTTTCTAAGTATCGAAAATAGAGGGGTTTGTGAATATATCTTTGTAAAAGTATTTTGATACAAGCATTTACAACATGGTTTTAATTAATGAAAAGATTAATTAAGGAAGCTTAGTGTTGCTTGGTGCTTAACCAAATGTTGGTTTCTTATGGAATTAAATCTTTGATTGAATGTTTCTTATTCGTAGTTAAATAACCGACTATCAAATTTGGACCCAAATGTAACATTGGAAATATCTAGGAGATACACATGAGTTATATAGCACAGTTATCTCCGATGATGTTGTACTATGCATGTAAATCTCGTTTCGTTCTTCTATGACAATGATAAGGAAATTCATCCACTAACGGTTAGGAGGTGATCTCTGATCTTATCTTTGACTGTTTATTTCCTAAAGAACCGGGGTTGAGTTTACTGGGAATTATTGAATGTTGTTTCAAAGAGAGGGAGATCAGATATGTTATCCGAAAACCACTTCGACCCAACTTGAGCATTCGAAGTGAAGACATCTTGAAGATGATAGAATTGGAGACAGAGCTCTCAATTGTTTCGTTCAGTCCCCAAACGAACTTGTATGGATGAATGCTGATATTGCATTGTTGCCTGGAGGGCGGTATTAGCATTCCAAGTGGGAAGTGCTAGATAAATGGTAAGAGTGTGGCCTCTTCGAGCCTCACACCCTAGAAATGAATAAAGCAGAGACATGCGGCAGGGCCAAGTGGGTCTCACCCAAGTAGGGTATGATTATCCCAAGTCTAGAGCGATATTCATATATGCTTCGGGATCCCATTATGTGGTTATTGATTGCAACCAAAGCGTGATCATATTCAGTGCTACTCGAGAAGGAGATAGTGCCGGTCCTGAGTAGCAGAGGTGCAAAGTGTTGCAGCCTCTTGTACATTTTATCTAGAGGTGTACAGATTCGGTGGGTAGACCCTTACCCTTTCATAGTTAGAATACATTCTCCAATACGAGCCTTCAGTTTTGGTTGTAGAACCTAGTATGTTGGAATTTAATTAATGTAACAATTTTAGCTATGATTAATAAGTATTTGCATATATACATTATTATAATATCTGAGGATTTCATATGAAATGTTTTGGTTATCGTAAGGTAAAAACCCATTCGTGTTTATGTACGGCATGGTCTTACGAGATACCTTTGATTTCAAGGATTTATATAACTTAAAAATCTAGTTGGGTGTGTTTTTCTCACGCTGGTTTTTCGAACTGACTCGGGTGTTATTTTATTATAATGCTCGGGTCAAACCGAGCGTATATACAGATTGTTTTGGATGCATTGGAGCTCAAGAGACAAGTTGGAGGTCTTCAAGGCGTATGCATGTATCTGTTTATTTTCCGTTGTTTTGTTATTGAAATTATCAGCAATTGTGGGGACAAGATGTTATAATTGTCCAGGCTAATAGTTGTGATTGTTGTTGTACTATGATGGACCTATGTATATAATTGTTTCCCTTTTGCAAAGATCATTGATATTATATTATATTTTGTTCCACTGCGATTGGGAGATTCCGTGTTGTTTTAGTTTCATTTCTCTTCTTCTTCTCTTCTTCTTTCTTTCCCTTAACTATCTGTCTTTTCGTTTGATTTGGGTTGGACATGTGTGGTTTATTGTCAACTTGAATTGTACGGAAAAGCGAGTTGTTACACGTGGTATCAGAGCTTAGGTTGAGCAAACACCTAGGCTTTGGTGGGAATTTACTCATTTGAGATAGGGTAAGCGAGACCCTAGGATGAGTTTGAGTGTATATATAAGCGCGTATTTGTTAGTGATTATAAAAATATTTTATATTGTGTTAATTTATATGTTAAGTGGCTTATGAATTCTGGTCAGTACGTGGGATGCCACGATATCGATAAGGGTTTCTAAACGCTTAAACAAGGCAAACCGACACAGTATTGTTTTAAAAGTGGGTAAATGAAATAATTTTACCTAATTTTTATTTTATATATATAAAGGAATAATTTTTCAAAAATTATTATAAGCTATATATGGTATGTTTGGATGTTAATGAATGATAATATTTGCTTATTCTCATTTGTCGTTAGTTGTTATTGTTATAGTCTAACAAAGACAAACATTTGGAAAATAAGTTATGCAAGAAAATAAATTTGTAAGTATAAATTATAGAGAATTGATTATGATTAAAACAGTCAACAATTGTGGAATGAATTTCATCAGAAGTGATATTATATAAATATGATTTATAAACTTGATTTATAAATGGAATAGCCTAAGTATATTGATGTGCACATAAATGTGCATATTTTTACCACCATATTTAATCTATTTAAATTAAATAAATGATCATATCGGGCATTTTAACTTGTTTAAACCAAAATTCATATTATTTTCAAATCGTCACATATTCATCTTCATCCAAGGGGAAAATGGTCATTTTTGTGCATATATTAATTTGATAAAAATTAATTGGAAATTTATATATATTTGTGTTGGAATTTGATCTCAAATAGGAGTGGTTTCATGAAGACACATGCATGCACAAGAGTGAAGAGAACAAATGAAGATAGAAATAATTCAAAGTGAAGATAATGGAGGACCCCACCTACCCACCTACCTTAACGTACAAATTAAAGGCTAATGCACATGCTTATGGAGTTAATGGCTTCATGTACACTTAAATGAGGATTATTTGAAGCTAATGATTACTTGGCCTCCACACTTCCTAAGAGGGTATTTTGGGTATTCCCCAAAAATATGAATTAGGGTTTAACACATGTATAAAATCCCCTTATGTTTCATGTAACCCTCCTCTCTTCCCTTAGTCTCTCTTTAGTTTAGTTTAGGCTCAAAAATAAATCAAGTTCTCTTCTTTCTTTTCATGGCTACTTAGCCATTTATTCTCTTATGTAATTCCTTTTTTTTATGCAATGTAATTATTGTTTCCTTTTAATTACATGTTCATTTCCTTTTATGCTAGTGGTGTAGATTTTCTTTTATGCAATTAGAATAGTTTTCTTTCATTTAGCTTTCCTTTTGCTTTCCTTTTTCTTTCATGTTGCAAGCTACATTTATTAATCAAATGACAAATATGAAAGGCTAAACCCCTTCAATTTAGGGGTAATGAAGCTCTCTAATTATGTAGCTTCAACTATTTGTTAATTCATGCTCTCTTTTTGTGCTTAATGAAGAATGATTGAAGTGGTTTCATTGTTGTTTTTGCCTTGAATTTGATAGTCTATATTGTTGACACCAAATAGGCTATACTTAAACAATCACTAACACAAATGCCTCTTTATCAAAATATGATTATGGCAAAAGAAAGTGATTTGAAATTAAAATTTGATGGTCTATATTTCTAATCAATAGTTAATAGGCCATACTTAAAATAGATTTCATTTTCATTGTCAAGTTTCATGAAAGTTAGTAAGTGTTTTAAGGGGTGTGTTATAGTTTGATGGCTTATGTTGGCTAATCAATAGCACAAATATGTCATACTTATGATAAGCACATCAATTAAAGCACTAATGACCATAAAAGAGAGATTATGATTTCATATATGTTGAACTACATGATATAGAGAGTGGATTTATTCTCTAAATTGTCTTTTAACTCTTATATTTCCATATCTTTTCTTTTAGTTAGTTAGCTAATTTTCTAATTCTCTAGCTCAACTTTCACTCGACTTTGGTTTAATTTGATTGAATAGATTTTTAAAATCATCAATTCCCTGCAGATCGATCTGTATTCGCCACGTACTACAAGTGTACGCCGTGTGCTTGCGGTTATTTTTATTTCAAAATTCGTTCGGCTATTTTCTAAATCAATAGACATTTAGCCGTCCGAACATATATTTATAAATATGATTTGTTAATAAAATTGATTTGTTAATAAATTCGGACTTAAAACAAGAAGTTGGAGAATTTAAATTTCATTGATTTTGAAAATTGTTTTCAAAGGTTTGGAAAAATAATAGTAGTATTATTTTGAAAATATTTTGGGTTAGAAATATTTTAAAGATGGATTTAAGAGATAGAGAGCACTGAACTCACCTCAATCACTGGAAAATAATTCTGGTAGTGACTGCAACATCATTGGCGTTCATTTTCGATTTTCTAAGTGAGAAATTGCTACCGTTGAAGTTTTGTTTTGATAAAACAAATTTGTTTTAGATTCCAGAAGTGAATTTGATATATAAAGGAGTTATATTATATATATATATATTGATTTCAAAATGATTTGAAAATAAAACCAGGTGTTTAAAAACCTGAAATTTTATCTAAATGTTTTGAGAAAATCTAAGATAATAATTGTTTCCTGGAGATTTGACCAGGAAACTGAGTGCTCGGCATCCTAAAGTACTCGGCATCCTGAAGTACTCGGCATCCAGGAGCACTCGGCATCCTGAAGCACTCGGCATCTATGAGCGCTCGGCATCCTGAGCACTCGGCATCCTGAAGCACTCGGCATCTTGAAGTACTCGGCTTCCAAGAGCGCTCGTCATCCAGGAGCGCTCGGCACCAGAAGCATCGTTCGGCTAAAGCATCATTCGGCCAGGGACAATGTTCGGCCATGGACATTGTTCGGTCAGAAGCATTGTTCGGCTAAAGCTATCGTTCGGCCAGCACCAACGTTCGGCCAGAGACAACGTTCGGTCAAGCGCTTCGTTCGGCCAGAGGCACGTTCGGCTTCGACTGATATTCGTTCTACTCTTCCTACACAATAAGCGCCTCGTTCGGCATGAAGAGAATGGTTCGGCATCCCACACAGCAAGCGCCTCGTTCGGCATGGAGAGAGTGGTTCGGCATCCAACCGTTCGGCCTGATTGGTTCGGCACATAGCGACCACTCCACTTGGGCCAAGGTGTTCGGCTGCCAAGCCCATCTGGGAAGTCCAACCCATCTTTGTCTATAAATAGAGGGGCAGGGGTACAGTGAAAAGGGACCTTTTTTCGGGAACACTGGGGAGACTCTGCCATTTTTCAGACTCATCTTCTTTACTTAGCAACTCCATTCAAGCATTTGATCTACGAATTGTATTTGTAATCAATCATTAAGAAGATCAATAAAGTTTAACCTCAAAGTGGACGTAGGCAATTACGCTGAACCACTATAAATCCGGTGTTCTTACTTTCTGCATTTGAATTAGCATATTCTTCTTTGTTTATTTTATCTTCATCATTTATATCTCTACACAATCTTTCTCAACGAGGTTAGTGACCAATTTTGGTGCTAACACTTTGGTGCTTTCACTGAGAATTGAATTCTCAGACCTTAAGGATCTGCTTTGAAGCTACTGGATTGAACAAATCCCCCAAAGAAGATCCGACTCATTGATAGGACATCCGTTGATTCTACTCAGAGTTCATACCAATAACTCTACAATGGCAAGACCATGTACCAGGTCAGCTTCTCATAATGTGGATGCCCATGAGACTGCTAGCGTGCAACAAGCAGGACCTAGCAATCAGCCAGCGATTCCGGGTGTAGGAATTGCCGCCCAGGACCACTCCAGTTGTCACCAAAATAGAGTTCAACGACTTGATGAGAGAACTCAGGGAAAGCAGGAGACAACTAGGAGATCAGATGCAAGCTAACGCCAACCTGATGGCACAACTCACTCAACAGTAGCAACAGAATGCTGGGGGCAATCTCGCTCCTTATTCCTCATCCGACAGCTCAACTTCCTCTGATGAACCTCCCAGGCGCAGACGCCGCAAGACTGAAGCTGCGCGGGCAGGTGCTGCTGTTCAAACAGCTGGAGACCTAGACCATCAAAACGCAAACGATGTCGAACCTAAAGAGGCACGTTTGGCAGATCGCCAGGAGAGGAGGCATCAGCATGGCCAGTCACGTAGAACAGACTCTAACCTTCCACCTTCCATACAAACACCAGATCTGACAGCCATGGTCAGGCAATTGATGAAAGAAAATCAGGGCTTATCGAATGATGATTGGGGAGTATCAAGAAGTCATACTCCATTCACAGATATTGTGCTGCAGGCGGCGTACCCCAGAAAGTTTAGTATGCCAACTATCCCTGCGTATGAGGGAAAGACTGACCCCAGACAACATGTCATGAGGTACGAGTGGATGATGGATTCAGCTAGAGCAAATGATGCAACCAAGTGTAGATACTTTCCGATTACTCTATCTGGGATCGCTACTATGTGATTCACCCGACTCCCTCTGCGGTCCGTATCCAATTTCGAGGAGTTGGCAAAGAAGTTTATTAAGCAGTTCAGAATACACACTACTCGTCCAAAGGACGTAATGTCTCTGTCAAGTGTAATCCAAAATTATGGGGAGTCATTGAAGGAATATTTACAAAGATTCCATGTTGCGTCAACTGAAGTCAGTAATCCCAATGATCATGCAATTATAATGGCTGTAATGAGAGGTGTGGATCCGGATTCTGAATTTGGAGACTGGTTGGCAGGGAAACCTCCGACTACGCTAGAACGTTTTTACTCAAAGGCACACCAGTTCATAAGAAGAGAGGAAGCTAGGTGGGTAAGGCGAGATAAGGCACCAGGACCTGTCCAAGAGTCTGTGAAAAGCAACATTGCTGTGAAGCAGTCCGGAGACAACTCAGGAAAGGTCCAAGTCAATGTCCAGAACAAGCCTGGGCAGCCTAAGGAGTCCGGAGGAAAAAATCAAGGGAAGAAGAGAGAAGCGGGGAAGTGGAAGCCAAGAATTCCGAGCTACAACGAGTATACCCCGCTGAATGCGTCTCTTGAGAATATTTACCTCTCAACCAGCAATACCTTTTAGTACAGAAAGCCACGTCCAAAAGAGTCAACCGAGGAACAAAAACAGACTGGAAAATACTGCCGCTTCCATGAGACCTACGGGCACAATACGGAAGAGTGCAGACACCTACACGATGCCATAGAGAAGTTGATCAGGCAGAAGAAGTTGCAGGAGTTTGTGAAGGATCCTCACGAAGGAGGACAGGGAACATCCAACCCAGGTCGTGCTCCAGTTCCGCATCATCCCGATGAACCTGCCCGGACTGTGGGCAGACTAGTCATAAACACGATCATTGGCGGGCCTCACCCCACGGATAAGAACTGGCAGGAGATGGAGCGGTATGCTACTGCCCTGAAGCATGCAGATTTCGAATGTTGTTCGAACACGGAGGATGGGACCCCTGCTAAGCAGCTGCGCGTGATGACAGACGACATAGTGTTCAAAAACAGAGATGCTGACCAAGTGGAGGCTCCAACCATCGACCTGATGGTCATATCTGCAACGATCGGACCGGTGTATGTGAAAAGAATTTTGATTGATTGTGGAAGTTCTATCAACATCATCTTCAAGAGGGCTTATGACCAAATGAAAACGGAAAAAAAGGATTTGAAACCGTCCAAGGTTCGCATACATGGCTTTAATGGTGCATCGACCGATGCGGTAGGGTATGTTGAGTTACCAGTTGAACTGGGACAAGGCGAACGTCGGAGGGTGCGAATCCTACACTTCGTAGTTTTGGATGTGGATTCTCCGTATAATGTTTTCTTGGGCCGACCGGCCCTGGCTGAGTTTAGGGTGGCATTAGCCCCGTGGTGCTTAACTTTGAAATTCCCAACTGACAAAGGAGTAGGTATTGTTCATGGCGACCAAGCAGCTGGTCGTTCCTGTTATGTGGCTGAGCTCCGAGAGGCCCATCGGAGGGAGAAAGGAAAGGTTGCGGACAATCCTGTCCGCATCCTTAATAATGATAATTGACAAGTGGTGCCCGAGCCCTGGCTCGGGCATAATTCTCGGATCTTCAGAGACATAGATCCGAGAGACGACGATGAGAAACCCAGAGAAGAAAAGGCAGCGCCGGCTGAATTAACAGTTGACATTTCAGTCAGCCGAGACGACCCATCGCGAGTATTGAAGATCAGATCACAACTCGGCCCCGCAATGACTGAAGACCTTAGTGATTTCCTCCGAGCAAATCTTGATGTTTTCGCCTGGGTGCATTCTGATATGCGCGGGATTTCTCCCGCCATTACGAGTCATATGTTGAACATAGACCCAAAATATGTCCCAGTTAAACAAAAGAGGAGAGGAATGGACCCAGAGAGGTCCGCTGCTCTCAAAGAGGAAGTGGACAAACTCAGAGCCAATGGGTTCGTCCGCGACGCCCTCTACCCCGAATGGGTATCAAACCCCGTGCTGGTAAAAAAGGCAAATGGGAAATGGAGAACTTGTGTAGACTATTTCGATTTGAACAAGGCATGCCCCAAGGACAGTTTTCCGTTGCCTAGGATTGATCAATTGGTTGACTCCACGGCAGGACACGAGCTATTATCATTCATGGATGCATACTCGGGCTACAATCAAATTCCGATGCATATTCCGGACCAAGAACACACCAGTTTCGTCACAAACGTTGGGCTATATTGCTATGTAGTAATTCCCTTCGGATTGAAAAACGCAGGAGCGACTTATCAGCGTTTAGTGAATCGAATGTTCAAAGACCAGCTTGGTAGAACGATGGAAGTCTATGTGGATGACATGCTCATGAAGTCACGACAGTCAAACGACCACATTCGAGACTTGGCAGAGATGTTCGATATACTCAGATATTATGGGATGAAGATCAACCCTCTAAAGTGCTCCTTCGGCGTTGTGTCAGGGAAGTTTTTGGGATTCATTGTCAATGCTAGGGGAATTGAAGCTAACCCGAAAAAGATTCAAGCTATTCGAGACGTGCAAGTGCCCAGGACTATAAAACAGGTACAGAGCTTGAATGGAAAAGTAGCTGCACTGAGTAGATTCATATCCAGGGCCACGGACAAGTGCATCCCTTTCTTTGATATAATAAAGAAAGGGAAGAGGAATTTCGAGTGGACATCCGATTGTGAGGAAGCATTCCGGGATCTGGTGAGGCATTTGGAGATTCCACCAGTGCTGCCAAAACCAGTAGACCATGAGATGTTGTACGTGTACTTGGCCGTATCCCCACATGCTATAAGTGCGGCTTTGGTCCGCGAGGAGGACCGAATCCAAAAGCCGGTGTATTACGTTAGCAAGCGTTTAACAGGGGCAGAAAGGAATTACCCTAAAATAGAGAAATTGGCCTATTGCTTGGTGATTGCATCACGTAAGCTGCGCCCATAGTTTTAAGCACACTCAATCAGCGTTTATACCGATCAACCCCTACGCAGGCACTCCAACGACCAGAAACTTCTGGAAGATTGTTAAAATGGAATATCGAGTTGAGCCAGTTCGATATCGCCTACTTACCACGAAGAGCCATACAAGGGCAAGCATTAGCAGATTTCATCGCTGAGTTTACTATACTCGACGAACCAGATAATCACGATGCCATTCCCCCTGTTCGATGGAAATTGTACACCGATGGGGCATCAAACGACCGTTGCTCCGGCGCTGGCATAGTTCTTGTAACTCAGGAAAATCGATCGATTTGTTACGCTCTGAAGCTCGATTTCCCAGCTACAAATAACGAAGCAGAATATGAAGCACTGATTGCTGGCTTGAAACTCATTGGAGAACTCGGGATCAAATCAGTTGAAATCTTTTGTGACTCACAGTTGGTGGTCCACCAAGTGCGGGGAGATTACCAAGCAAAGGGACAGAAGCTTGCTTCGTACCTTGTTCTGGTTCAAGAACTACTATCGAACCTTGAACGTTATGATATCTCCCATATCCCACACAAACAGAATAAAGAAGCCGACTTGTTGGATAAATTTGCAAGCACTGGCGATGCGCAGCAAATGAGATTGTTTCCCGTTGAGGCCTTGCATGCTCCGAGCACAGACGAGATGAAAGTTGATTGTGTGTTGGAAACGAGAATCGAGAAGGAGTCGTGGATAACCCCCTTCAAACTGTACCTGACGACCGGGACTTTACCAGAAGAAAAGAGCAAGAGACGACAGGTCCTTCGAAAGGCCGCGTGATACGTGATGCAGGATGGATTAATGTATCGAAAGGGGTTCTCAGTCCCCTTATTACGGTGCATAGCTCATGATGAGACAAAGCGGGTCTTGAAGGAGGTTCACGAAGGGGAATGCGGCGACCATACTGGGGGGCAAACGCTAGCAAAAAAGATCCTCCGCTATGGATATTACTGGCCAACCGTAAACCGGGACGTTGCAGACTATGCAAGGAAATGTGACAAGTGTCAAAGATATGCGAAAATCCCGAGGACTCCATCAACAGAACTCACGCAAATGGTTAGTCTCTGGCTATTTGCAATCTAGGGAATCGACATAATCGGCTCTTTACCTATATCCAAAGGTGGTGCGAAATACGCAATAGTTGCAGTCGACTATTTCACAAAATGGGCTGAGGCAGAACCTTTGGCCACAATCACCTCTAAGAAGGTCATTAACTTCGTTGTACGAAACATTATATGCCGCTTTGGCCTCCCTCGCACCATCATTACGGACAACGGGACGCCATTTGAAAGCAGAGAGTTCAAAGAGTTCTGTTTCAAGTATGGCATTGAGAAGAAGTTCGCCGCCGTTGCACATCCAAAGGCTAACGGACAAGTCGAGGCTGTAAACAAAATAATCAAGTCTATACTAAAGAAGCGTTTGGAGAAGGTCGGAGGCAAGTGGGTAGATGAGCTCCCAACAGCATTATGGGCTTATAAAACTACCCACAAGTCCGCGACCGGCCACACTCCATTCGCCTTGGCATACGGCTCGAAAGCCGTTATTCCCCGTGGAACTTGAAGTTCCATCACATCGAGTGACATATTATGATCCCAAGATGAATTAGGACCTCTTGTTGGAATTGCTGGACTGCATCGATGAAAAACGTGAAGAGGCCGAATTAAGGGCGGTAGCACATAGGCACCGAGTCAAACGTTACTACGACGGCAGAGTCCACCCAAGGATTTTTGATGTGGGTGATCTCGTTTTGAAACGAGTTTTCCCAGTACCGTCACGTATGAATCCCAACTGGGAAGGTCCGTACGTTATTGAACAGAAACTTGGAGAGGGAACATTCAAGCTAGCGACCGTTGATGGCGTGACACTCCCCCGAGCATGGAACAGTGAACATTTGTGACATTATTACATTTAGTATGTTTCTTTCTTGTTTTAGGCACAGTTATTTCCTGTATGTTTCCATTCAGTCGTAACTTAGTTTCCTTTCAGCCATGTAATCAGGCAGTTTAGTTGTTTTTCATTAATAAAGGCTTGAAGCCGTATTTTTCATGAATTACTAACGTTTCTATATCTCATAATCGGGTGATGAATTACTAAAGCTACATTATTCTGTATGATGTGCAAACTCGTATAAATAATTTCAATCTCCGAGTCCCCAGAGTGCAGACCGGAGTACTCTAAGTCCCCGGAGCGCGGGCTAGAGTATAAACAATTTCAATCTCCGAGCCCCCAGAGTGCAGACCGGAGTACTCTAAGTCCCCAGAGCGCGGACTAGAGTATAAACGATTTCAATCTCCGAGTCCCTAGAGTGCGGACCGGAGTACTCTAAGTCCCTAGAGCGCAGACTAGAGTATAAACGATTTCAATCTCCGAGTCCCCAGAGTGCGGATCGGAGTACTCTAAGTCCCCAGAGCGCGGACTAGAGTATAAACGATTTCAATCTCCGAGTCCCCAGAGTGCGGACCGGAGTATTCTAAGTCCCCAGAGCGTGGACTAGAGTATAAACGATTTCAATCTCCGAGTCCTCAGAGTGTGGACCGTAGTACTCTAAGTCCCCAGAGCGCGGACTAGAGTATTAACGATTTCAATCTCCGAGTCCCCAGAGTGCGGACCAGAGTACTCTAAGTCCCCGGAGCGCGGACTAGAGTATAAACGATTTCAATCTCCGAGTCCCCAGAGTATGAACCGGAGTACTCTAAGTCCCCAGAGCGCGGATTAGAGTATTAACAATCTCAATCTTCGAATCCCCTGAATACGGGTCAACTTACTATAAGTCCCTGGAACACGAACTTAGAAAAAATTCTAAGTACTCAAGAAATGTAGAACAAGAAGTATGCCACTCCGAAGAATGTTCGGACAACGCGAGAAGAGACTGGGAAATATACAACTCATAAGTGCTCGAGTTTTGACCGCAGTTATTCTGAAAGCTAAGAAAGTAAAAGAATCGTCCAAACGACTAAGGAACAGAACTTTATTTAATAGTCCAAAATGAGGTTACACAGTTATCCCTCCAAAACTTGGAGTCAAGAACCTATTTATACAAACTACGGAGACAAAAGATAAAAGTAGTTACAGGGCTTAAGCAAAAAACTCGTTGAATGAGTATAGCGATTATTTCTTTGGTTTCTTCTTCTTGTCTTCTTTTGTTTTTTCCGATGACTCCTCTCCCTCACGCTTCTTCCTGGATTTCTTGCTTGCTAGAGAAACGGAGTCAGGAGTAGGAGAAGGAACATCCAGTGGTTTGGACCTGCCCGGGAGAATGATCTTCAAAGGTCTGTTCCGCGGGTCGGTGAGTTCTAGTATTTCAGGCTCAACTTTGTCCTCGACCTTTTTCTTCTCCTCTTCGGCGAGACGCTCTTTCATGCTCATCTTCGAGGTATGTTCAGAGGCACCAGTGATTTCGATTTCATCACTCCCTTCGGCGGGAGATGAGGTGTCAAGCTTATCATCATCTAGCGCCCCGATCACTTGAGCGTCAGGGTCGGCGGTTACTCCCGCATGAGCAACCTCACTTGTTTTCTCTGCCTCCTCCTTGGCATCATCGCTCCTCGGAGTTGGCTCGGGGTCAGAGCAGCCTGCATGAAAACATAAAGAATGAATATTAGAACGAATAACCACTGCTGGAAAGTGACAGATCTTTTAACTTCTAAAAAAGAAGAGTTTCCTACCGGGTTCTGGCTGGCTATCAGTTGCGCGTGGAGTTTCACCCTCCAGAATAGGAGATAGCATGTGAACGTCGAGCCCGGGATCTTCAGGATCATAGCCGGCATGCTGCTCGAATGGGTCAAGTGTCGGTCGACCGGTCGGTTGAGCAGTAGGAGGAGCAGCAATATGAGGAGTCGTAGTCTTAACCCCAGATTGGCCAGCTTCATCACTTTTCTCCTTTGGAAGGGGAGAGCCTTTGCTATAAAGCGCCAAAGCTGCGGATAAATCCACTGGCTCGTTCCCTCTAAGAAACTCCTTCACCAGGGCATCCTCATCGACTTCTTCAGAGCCCGACTCGATTTTCCTAATCTTCACTAAAGTTTCCCAGGCCTCAGCTAGGGATTCGAGATAGCCCTCGCCCAAGAATGTCAAGTCGCGATGCATAAGGACGCGGGCGCCATACTCAGCAATCAACGGGTCAAACATGCATTTTACCTCTTCCCTACCGGCCTCTGCGGCCGCCTCGAGGCGAGAATCAATCTCCTCCACAGCTTTTCTTTTGCCCTCCTCACGGGCTTCGTCTTTCATTTTTTCAACTCCAGCAAGTTCGTCATCGAGCTTCGTTTTCAAGAGCCGAGTAGCAATGATTTCATCACAATATCGTTGTGACTCTTCTTGAGCAGCTACTTTATCCTCTTTCTCCTTGGAGAGTAATTCTTTCAACTCTTTGACTTGTATGGCAAGCGCGTCCCTTTCTTTTTGGATAGAATCTTTTTCTAAGGCAAAGGCACCACTGCGCTGGACTGCTTCATCGAGTTCCTTCTTGTGGGCCATCTCTAAACGAGTGACTGCCTCAGCGGTATCTTTTGCACTTTGCTCAGCGGCTTCAAGCGTCGACTTATACGAAGCGAGCTCTTCGTCTTGATGCTTGATGATGTTCTTGTCACAGCCAGCCTCCAGTTTCAGACGATCAATTTCATATTGTCGCTCAACAGACACCTCCGAGATCTTTTCAACCAAGTGTACAAACGCGTCATGTTGAACATAGACGTCGTTGTTACAGGCAATGGCACTCTGCTTCACGTGCCCAGGGATATGATGAATAGCTGGGAGGAATTTCAAACCATCAAAACAAATTTTTTGGAATTTGGCCTTAAGATCGACCATCTTCTCTGCTACAGTTGGGTCAACCGCGGGAGTAGGGGGAGGAGGCTTTGAAAGTTCCGCTCTTTTTTGATGCTCCCGAGTTTGCCTTGTACTCGACGAACCAGAGTGTTGTTCTCGGGAAACATCGGGTTGGGACCCCTTCTGTGAAGGCTTCTCTCTATTCGGCTCAGTTGGAGGAAGAGGATCACGGGACTGTGAAGATTGGGAATATGCTTTCTTACGATAAGACGATTCGCGGGGACGGTTGTTTCGATCTTCGTAATCATCTCTGTCCCTGCGTCTGCCCGAACCAGAATCCCATCCGGGATGATGAAATATGGAAGAGCCGTGAAGGCGATCGAGTCCGTGAGAGCGCCCCATGTCACCTACAAAGAACAAAGATAACGACGAGTTAAGAAAAATCCAGGAAATAAGAAAAAACTTGAAGTGTATGATGGAATGTGTATGTGCCTGTGTGTCCTAGTGTTCCCCCCGACGGACCGGTTCTTTTATCTTTACTGATCGGAGTATTGTCTCCCTGGGCTGGGAGTTGAACTCCCGCATTGCCTCTAGCGGGCGAAGAAAACTTGATGGCTTCAGGATCGTCAAAACCGTAATTAAGTATATCGTCAGGGATGGAAAGATTCGACAGACCCTTTAGAGAACTTTCCATATGCTGTGAGGAAGCCTCTTTCTCTGGCGGGATGAGTGTAACTTTTGAAGTTCCGCCAACTTTCTCCTTCCGTATCTTGTATTTTAACTTCTTCTTTCCCTTCGAAGGGGAGGATGACGTTTTAATGTCGTGTACTTCGACCACCGGATTCCAAGTAGGATCCACATTCTCGCCTTGAGTCTCAGGAGCTTCATCCTCTCACCCTCTTCGTGCGCATCGGGAGTGTGGCATGACGATGATCCAGCTTATTTTTTCCCTTTACCGGATGCTGGCTTGGGAATGGAAACGCCCTCCGAAAGGCTAATCCGATGACCAGGGGATAGCAAGCCGAACCTTGACAATGATTCATTTGAAATGATGGTTCGGATGTCCCGATCCTCGGCAGGAAGAGCCTTAATGGCCTCGACGGCCTCAGAATATCCTCGGCCCTCAGGACGCGGGTTAATACCTGAAAATATGGAACAAGGAGTTAGAAAAGATATAGCTCTGATCGAGCGCGGAGGATGACTCAGGGAAGAGACTTACTGCCTTCGACCCATCTCCTCGTGAAACCAGGAGGGCAACGCACGTAGAACCATTCATGTTTGTACAGGGCGAATTTGCTACATGCCCCGGTTAAGATTTGGCATTTGTGGTACGGCTCGAGGAACATGAAGGAGGGGCTATCTTTCCGCTTCTTGATCATATAAATGTATCTGATGTCGCCAGAGGTTGGAGGCCTAGAAAAGACGGCCATGAAGAGTAGGTAGGTCCCGTATATAAACGTGTGACCGTTTGGATGCAGCTGCGACGGGGCAATGTCTATGTACTGCAACACGTCCCGAAGAAATAAATTGAATGGAGGAACGCTGCCCATCTAGCACATGAACTTGTTGCAGGTGGTATATCCGACTGGGGGCAGGTGAGGACGATCGTGTCGCGATGGGACTAACACATCGGCGAAAGGAATCCCATGGATGGAGCATATTCGCCGAAGTGTGACTTCATTAATCTTCGAAGCCTGTGAGTCGATCGGATTGTCTAAGAGAATTGTTGCCTCCAGGGCATCAGGAGCCAAGTTGTGGGCATGGGAAGTCGATGATTTGAAGTATCAGCGGCTTCTTGCCTTGATGACTGCCCAGGCCTATCAGAGATAGTGGCGGAGCTAGACTTTTTAGACACCCCCAATAAATAATGAATTTGTCTAAGTGCCTGTGAAAACTATACTTGAAAAACGTTGAATGTTAGAATTAACAATACGAATATTCCCCCCACGTGGTGTGTAAACTAGTGCAAGCAATCGTGCATATGCAATGAGAATCTAGAGATTACAAAGATACGAAAACTAGTTTCGAATCGTTGCCTTCGAAGACCGTCATCGCTGACCGTCTTAAAAAGCCCGCCTTGTGGTGATTACAGTTCCAGATTCAAAAAACGTGTGTTAATCTAAGTTCAGATTTATGTCTATAAAAACCAGGGAGTTAATGATCTAGGTCAGTTTCATATGCTAGCACGCCCGAGTCCTTGTCCCTGTTTTGTTAAGTGTAGTTCAGGATTTGTATTGGTCGGCCTTAGAATGGTTCGGCATTTATGTTGTTCGGCATTTACAATTGGTCGGCATTTTTATTGTTCGGCCTAGGTTTTGTTCGGCATTTATGTCTGCTCAACTTAAGTCTGGTTCAGCATTTGTTCTGTTCGGCTAAAATACTGTTCGGCATTTAAGTGGAGTTCGGCCTAAGTGTTGTTCGACATTATGATTGGTCGGCATTTGTATTGTTCGGCCTTGATATGGTTCGGCATTTAAGTGTGTTCGGCCTTGACATAGTTCGGCGTTTAAGTTTGTTAGCCCCGAGTATTGTTCGGCCTTCATGTTTGTTCGGCATGTCTGTTGTTCGACATAAATACTGTTCGGCATTTGAATAGTGTTCGGCTTTGGTTTTGTTCGGTTAAAATACTGTTCGGCATTTAAGTAGTGTTCGGCCTTGGTTTTGTTCAGCTAAGTTGTTGTTCGGCATTTGAATAAGTGTTCGGCCTTGGTTTGTTCGGCTAAAATACTATTCGGCAGCCCTCCATTTCACCGTCCGGCGCATGACAACATACGCCGAACCAGAGCTATGCCGTTCAACACCCTTACCACCTCCAACACTTTCATTCTTCTTTCTTCTCCTTTAACTTCAGTTCGACGCGAGGAAGCTAAGTCCAATGGTCATATGTGCGAACACTCCTAATCATCCCTCCTCGCCTTGCATCATCATTCGGCAATAAAGACGCAATAAAGACGACCTACTCGAAAGTTTTCTACATGACACACTCGGCCATCTCGTTTGAAACCTATTTGAATCGTACAAGGAATAATACCTAGTTTGCAGATTGGAGCTTAGGAAGGAGTAGTTAGGTTTTAAGTCTGGTCGACTGGCGAGAATTGCAAATCTTTGTGGAGTGACAGAAGTAAAAGAGTAAAGGAGAGAAGAGGGGAAGAACTTGGTTTTATTGGGGAAAAAGTGGAAATCGAAGGGGCTATGTCCGGTAGAACCGGTTAAAGCTGTATCGTTCGGCTTCAAAACATGGAATTGGTCGGCGCATAAGGATCGTTCGGCTTTGAGCGTATTGTTCGGCATTTATACCACGTTAGGCACACACCACAATCTCAAGCAGGCATCTGGACTTAATCAAGGATTTGAAACAAAACATGGAGGATACGTAATTCAAAGCGCATCACGTTCAGTCACGTAATACACTTTGGAGGGCAAGTGTTTCCTGGAGATTTGAACAGGCAACTGAGTGCTCGACATCCTGAAGTACTCGGCATCCTGAAGGACTCAGCATCCAGGAGCACTCGGCATCTATGAGCGCTCGGCATCTTGAGCGCTCGGCATCCTAAAGCACTCGGCATCTTGAAGTACTCGGCTTCCAGGAGCGCTCGGCATCCAGGAGCGCTCGGCACCAGAAGCATCGTTCGGCTAAAGCATCATTCGGCCAGGGACAATGTTCGGCCATGGACATTGATCGGTCAGAAGCATTGTTCGGCTAAAGCTATCGTTCGGCCAGCACCAACGTTCGGCCAGAGACAACGTTCGGTCAAGCGCTTCGTTCGGCCAGAGGCACGTTCGGCTTCGACTGATATTCGTTCTACTCATCCTACACTATAAGCGACTCGTTCGGCATGAAGAGAATGGTTCGGCATCCCGCACAACAAGCGCCTCGTTCGGCATGGAGAGAGTGGTTCGGCATCCAACCGTTTGGCCTGATTGGTTCAGCACATAGCGACCACTCCACTTGGGCCAAGGTGTTCGGCTGCCAAGCCCATCTGGGAAGTCCAACCCATCTTTGTCTATAAATAGAGGGGCAGGGGTACAGTGAAAAGGGACCTTTTTTCGGGAACACTGGGGAGACTCTGCCATTTTTCAGACTCATCTTCTTTACTTAGCAACTCCATTCAAGCATTTGATCTACGAATTGTATTTGTAATCAATCATTAAGAAGATCAATAAAGTTTAACCTCAAAGTGGACGTAGGCAATTACGCTGAACCACTATAAATCCGGTGTTCTTACTTTCTGCATTTGAATTAGCATATTCTTCTTTGTTTAATTTATCTTCATCATTTATATCTCTACACAATCTTTCTCAACGAGGTTAGTGACCAATTTTGGTGCTAACAATAAGTTTTTGAACTTATAGTTTGAAATAGTATAGATAAGAAAGGAAATTTGGAATCTATATATGAAATTAAAATATTAACTTAGGTTAAGTTAAATAAATTGAGTAAAGGGTTAAACGAGATTGAAATGGGATTTGAATTGAATTGGATAAAATAATGAAATGAATATACACTTAAGTCGTAAAGTGGTTATATAACCCTGAATTGTAGATATAATATGTGAATAAAATTGAGTTAAATAAATTTCATGAAGTTTTAAGTAAATAAGTTTGTATAACTCATATATTTGAGGAATATTATGTTAAAACAAATTCTAAATTTGTTGAATGTGAATATGAAGAAAAGAAAATCTAAATTTGAATTATAAAATGAAATTTAACCTAAATTTTAGTAAAGTGGGATGAAATGAATTAAATGAAGTTGAATTTGATGTGTAATGAATTAATGAATGAACTAATAAAATAAACTAGTAATGTAACGACCCAGAATTTCTGTCATTTGAAATTCGAATATTTAATTGATTTTAAATATTAACAAGTAAGATTTGTAAGTCGAATAAATTTAATTTCGAATATAGATATTTAATTGGATAATTAAATCGATAATTTAATATTTGAAATTGTGTAAATAATTGGAAATTGGATTAAGTGTGTATAAAAATGATTTATAAAGTTATATTAAATCATATTGGAGTTAGAATGATGTTGGTAAACTTTTAAAATTGAATTAAAAGTTAAATTGTAGAAATTGAATATTTTAATATTTAATTGACGACTAAAAATAGTCATTTTTCAAACAGTCTCGGATTTTGACGAAACTAGTTTCATCGGATCCGTAATGTTATATTATTGTAAGATTTCAAATTTCGTGTCAATCGGACGTACGGTTTGTCTGGGGGGAGCCAAAACGCATAGAAATTAGTATAATCGATTTAATTTAAATTTGATTGTTTATTTCCGTAACTCGCACATATGATCAAATTAGCTCCCAAAAAATGTTCCATTGCGTCTGGAATGCGGGTAAAACCTTAGAAATGCCAGCCGGCACGCTTCGTTTGGAGTTCGGAAAATTTCGAGATGAATAGTGTTTTGCAATTTTCTATAAAAGGACCCCATTATCTTCATTTTTCACAAACCCTAATGAAGCTAGGGTTAGCCGCCAGTTTAAAATTCAATGGCCAGAATTTTTCAATTTTCTTCCTTTAATCTCTTCTAATCCATGCAATATTTCAAGAAACTTCCAACACGAGAATTATAGAGCTCGTCGAGTACTTCGAATCCATACGGCTGTGATCGAGAATGAAGCCATGGATCGACGTGAAAATGGGTTTGAAGACCAGCATTCATCATGCGTTCGTGTACGTTTTTCTCAAGCAAAGGAGGACCGAGTTTCACATGCTCATAGCCGAGGGTGGTGCTTGCATAGGCGAGTCGAACGATGGTGGTTGATCGTTGTAGATGTCGTCGAGGGAGGTGGATAATTCGTCGATTGTTTGGCGGCTATGGGTTCATTTTCGAACGTGATGCCTGGGGAAGAAGAACACACGCGCGGCCACGATCTGCTATTAGGGAACGAACGGCTCAGATCACTTCTAGGTTAAAAATAAATAAAAAAGAAATTGTAAATGATTTATATATATTTAAATTCATTAAACTTTAAAATACCATAACTTTTTGATACAAGGTCGGAATTTGACGAAACGACTTGCGTTGGGTTCGTTTTGACGAGAACTACGCAATGGAGCTGGATTGGGATTGATTGGAGCTAGTGATAATTTTGAGTAAAATTAAACGTGCGTTTAATTTTATTTGAAATAAAACACTACAACTGTTATCAAAAACTCAAGGTGAGAACTCCTCACTCAATCGAATTGTGTTTCGATTTAAATTTTAAATAGTTAGATTTAAAATGGTTGATAGTGTTGATTGTGTGTTTGGATGATGGTTGTTATCTATTGTGTTGAAATAGACCCTATACGTCGCATATTAAGCGGAGGTTATTATATTAAAAACATATACCGCGATATTTCACCGTGAAGTGGAATTGGTATTATATATGTATTTGGAGTTGATTTCCCGCATTATATAGCGGATGAGACCCTATTGCGCTGCATAATAGCGGATAATATTTATAAATCCCATATACCGCGATATTCCACCTCGAAATGGAATTGGTATTGTGCTAACATCTATGGATGTAGGGAAACAGGTTGGAGGGATCCAACTGGATTCCTCAAACATTTGAATTTGTTTCATATGTTGTGTGTTGATTATTTATAATCTCCGTGTGATTTTATTTGTGAATTGGAATTGTTGAAGGCTATGGTTTAGCCGAATATATTTTTGGTATCGTTGGATATCGGAAATAAATAAAATTGGATTTTCGAAATTCAAGTTGAAAGTTTATTTTAAAACTTATTTTTGAGAATTGGATAAATTTAAAAGGAGTTTTAAATAGATTAAAGTCTTATTTTTGAACCATACTGAATTAAATTTCAAATTTTGGGAAAAAGGGCTTAGTAAAAGAGATTTTTAATAATATTATTTGAGTTGAAGAATTTATTTAAAAATTTGGGTTTTTAATAGATTTGAAGAGATAAAGGAATTTATTTTAAAAAGGAAATAATTTGGAAATTCGTTGAAAAATTGATTTGGTGTTTTGAAATAAATTTGAAAATCAATTTGAAATTAATTGATTATTAATTTACCATAACCAGTAAAATTTATTTATAGAAATTTATCTGATTTAAATTAATCAGATAATTAAAGTAATCCTATTTATGGATGTTTGAATCGTATTGGATGTTGAATTATTTGATATCCCAAATATGTGATGCTTTGTGATATATCCTGTTCTGTGTTGTGATTTGTGATCTATTTATCTATGATATGAATATCTGTGATCTATGGATTAAAGATAAGCGTTATTGTTTATACCGCTTATCAACTATATTTCTGTGTTCTGATCTATGATGGTTGGATGTTGTTGCACTATTGTGTTAAACCCTTGGACTACACAATACACACACCAATGTGGATTTCACGTGGAAATCGGTTAAGTCACATATTTTTGACAAATTCTAAAGATTGAATTTTTGAATCCAAATTAGTTTTGGAAATTGGAATTGAAGTTTTTTTGAAAATGATTTTCAAAAATAAGAGTTATTTTAAATAACTTAATAAAATTGAAATTGGAATAATTTGATTTAAAATTTGAATTCAATATCTTGAAATTGAATTCAATAATTTGGGAATTTTGGTTTAAAAGATTATGCAAGTATAAAAGGTGTTTATATGGGTTTTAACCATTTAAAATATGGTTTTGGAAATTTAAATTTAATTCCAAGATTTGTACTTGGATGGCTTTAACCTGTGTAATTGTAACCAGTTTTTCCCAAAACGAAAACTATCTGTTTTCAAATAATAATAGCTTTCATAAAGTGAAAAGATTTCCAATTTGTATCGAAACATTTCAAGTTGAAATGAAATTGTGAATAGTTTGGAAAAAACTATGAATTAACCTTTGTGAAGATGATTAAGCTTTATCTTGAAATCAAAGAAGATTTTAAAAGGTGTATCTTTTATATTATAAAAGACTTGAATTGTGAATAGTTTTGAAAGCTATAAGTTAAATCTTAATTTAAAGATTTAATGGGTTAATCCTATTGAAATGGAATTGATTTGGGAATCTGTGAATGAATCTTTGTAAAACTGGGTAAACTTTGTGAAGTAAATCTTTTTGTTTAAAGATTTGAAATGGTAATTTGTTTAAACCATTTAAAGGAAAGGATTTGGGTAATAAGTTGTGACTTAATTGAAATCCCTATATCCATATGTTTTAAATATTGTGTTCACTATTCGGTTTAGCCGGGAAAAGACCTTTGTGTCATATAACCCATTCCGAATAAGTGATATGACGATATGGATAACATTTGAAGACCGGTGGTGAAGACCGGGTAATTGTGAAAACGATAGGATGACCTATCGATTGTCTCTGCACCGTTAGCTATGGTATAGAGATTTCCTTTGTGATGGGAAGTTCGATCGGGATTGTGAATACCCGGATTGCAAGGGCTTCTTCGGAAGTGCCTTAGGTTTTGTTCGAACCCGGAACAGACTTGTATGGTTACATGTCTGACATTACATATTGAGATATAAAGATGATTTCTTTCAAATACATTTCTGTTGGTGGCAGAGAATTTATTCTCTTAGCTTAACACCCTTCTCTGAGACGTACGAGCTCAGAGGTTATGTAGTTGAAGGTTATCGGTGATATACTCCCAATTTGGTAGTGTGGCATGCTGAGTGTTGCTGTGTGATGATCATTTATTGATCATTTGTTGATCAAATCGTGGCTTTGTGAAAAAGCGTAGCTTTGTGGATGAGACCTCTTCGGACCTCACAACCCGGAAATGGTCAAAACAGGAATGATGCAGCAAGGTTATGAGGGTCGCTCCCTTTAGGGTATGTCATTTCCTTCTGGAAAAGGGTGGTATCAGGTATGGAGCCCTGGTATTTAACATATGTGGATACTCCAATCTCATTTACTGTGTGATTGTTGTGCGATCGAGGTGCCTCAGATAAAGGTCCCAAAGGGCCGGGGGGTGGCATATTCGTGTAGTAGTTACCTAGTGTAAGAGGTAACCCGGCCTTGTGTTGGCAGAGAGCAGGTTGACTCTCGGGACGTCCCGCCAGAGGCGAACCCATTGGCACTAGGAAGTTCCTTAGCCTAACCATTTGTTGGAAATCCAAAGAAACAATACGAGCCCTTTACGATTGCAGTTGTATAACCTGTCTCCTCAGGCGGCAGCTATAGCAGGCATAATATAATGGTACCTATGTTGGCTAAGATTAATATTGTATTTTCGAAAGGATTTTCACACTATGCACTAGTAATAATATTAAAAGAGTTCTTTTGCGTAGTAAGCATGTTTGACTATCATAAGAAGAAATCTCCTCCAAGTCTGCGATTGCATTGTGTGTGTGGTGGGAGGTCTTATGGTAGTTTCATTTTTCAAAAGTATTGCGGATTTTAATGTTTAAAATTCCTTTGTTGTTTGTTTAAAGATAAACTGTTTTAGTTCTCACACCAGTCCCATGACTGACCTGGAGTTTATTGTTCCCTTCCTAAACTCTGGGTGCTCATCATTTTCTACACGGGCAGCCTAGAGTCAGGTTATCAGGTCATTCTGGATTCAGGAGATGCTGTGGAGCTTAGTGGCGAGCTGGATGGCGAGACGTATCATTTGTATATGATATTATTATTCCGCTGTGTATTCTGTATGAGAACAAGTTTGTATAACTGTCCATTGATGTATTGTGTGTATATTAACTCGGATGATGATGTAATGTATAAACTGATATAGTTCTTTGATTTAAAGTTATTTATTCATCTATTATATATTGTCCCGCTGCGAATATGAGATTCTGATATTGTTTCTGTTGTTTCTTCTTTCTTTCTTTCTGTCTTCTTCTACCTCTTCTTTTTTAACCATAACAATTCGGTTTTCCGGCAGTTGATACAGTGGACGTATTAATGTCGACTTTCGAGCGTCGAAAAGTCGAATCGTTACAAGTAAAATGGATATGAATTTGAGTTGCAAATTAAATTGAATATGGTTGGAATGTTGTTTAATAAAAATTGAATTTGAACTTAAGTTGTAAGGTGAAATAAATGTTAGAAGTGTTATATAAAAATGTTTATAATGAACTTAAGTAAATTGTTGTATGGAATGGATGTTAAGTGTTGTTAGTATTAAAGGGATTATACTGAGTAAATTGAATATGGAATGAAATATTGTTAAACATAATGTTAATAATTGGATGTGAACCAATGAATGTAAATGGATCGAGCGTAAATGAAGTAAACGTAAATGATTGAATGTAAATCAATTGAATGGAAGTAAATTGAAATTAATACGTAAGTTGTACGTATATTATTTTATTCGCATAACTGTTTGATTCAGATTCGAGTATATGATTTCGAGGTGATTTAAACCGATCCGAGTTAGGATTTTTCACTCGATTCTTGACGGTGGACCCTGGATACGGATTTTTGATTAATTCCGATGTTCTCTATCTTAATATATAGCTATGCAAGGAGAATGATGGTTTCTAATCAAGGAACTGAATCTGAGTCCGCACTAGAGTGGTCATGTAAATGATAGTAGTTCGGAAGTAAAATTATGTGATCGAGCAAGCGATCAGGTATGGTTTTGCATATGGATTGTATATGCATATCGTACGGGCCTTATTAAATTAAATGTTGACATTGGAAGATGCAAACTGATATGATTATGAATTAATTGGATGAATGTTAATTGTTTGATTGTTTCTTTTGTTGCATTTCCTACATTTGCACATAGTTATTATATTAGTATATGTTATATATCGATATTACCTTCCATACACTTGTTCTTATTGTTTGTTGAGTGTTTACTAGGTGCGAATGGCGTATGCTTCGCATTTGGAGCTCGCTTTCGCATTTTATTGATCGTATATGCTCGCTAATATAATAAAAGGTACATATCTCGGATTACATATCGTACTTTTACACTTTTTCCCTACGGGATGTCTCATCCTCGAAGTTGTGATGTATATTTGTGATTATATATATATAGTGATTTACTACGATCGAACCACGCAAAGGAGACGCTAGCGAAATTTTCCAAAAATTTAAGGCGTTAGAAATTTTTTTAGAATTTTGGAAATATTTTTGATAACTAAAATTTGATTTTGGTTTTATAACTTAGATGGTATTAGTTGGCTTTGGAAATTTAATTATGAATTTAAAAATTGAGAGAATGTGATAACAAAGTTTCAACCAATTGGTTTTGAAAAGTTAATGGGTTTTGTGACATTTTCTTTACTCCGTAATTTCGAGGACGAAATTCTTTTTAAGGGGAGAGAGTGTAACGACTCAGAATTTCAGTCATTTGAATTTAGAATATTTAATTGATATTAAATATTGAAAAGTTATTTTTATAAGTTAAATAACTTGGATTTCAAATATAACAATTTATTTGATAATTAAATTGATAGATTTAATATTTGAAATTGTTTAAATAAATGAATCTTGAATTTAAAATGAATGAAATTTATAAAGTTGATTTATATTCTATATAAGTTAGAATGAAGTTAGTAAACTTTTAAATTGGATTTAAAAGTGAATAAATAGAAATTAGAAATTATTCGTTTTAATTAACGTGTAAAATAATCATTTTTGGCACTATCTTGGATTTCGATGAAATCAGTTTCATTGGATCCGTAATAGTGAATTCTAGTATGCTTTCGAATTTCGTGTCGATTGGACGTACTGTTTGATTGTGCAAGTTCGAAATGCGTAGAAATTAATTAAAGTAATTTAATTTAAAATAACTCGATTTGAAAAGCTATCTTCTGTATATGATGGAATTGGCTCCCGATACATATTATATTGTATTCGGAATAGGGGTATAACATATAGAACGCCAAGCGGCATGCTTCGTTTGGAGTTCGGAATTTTCATGGATGAATAATGCGGGGTTTATTTTCTATAAATAGACCTCAACTCCTTTCATTTTGCAAAACCCTAACCCTAAATAGATTTCAGCCGCCATTAAAACTCCTCCATCCAATGATCGATAATGATCGGAGCCTCTAGAAGCCGAATTAGCCTTCAACTTCAATTAGAAAAATGTAGAGGGCAACCATACGAAGCCAATGTTCGGTTGGATCAACAAACGACGAGCCGAGGTGACCGAAAAATGATCGCGTTTGACTGCAGTTTCATGGGTTTCTCGGGCGATTTTGTCGTGCGTACGCGTTTGCGCTAGTGGTCATGAAGGCGGAGGGCGGCGCGGTTGGGAGGGCGAACGGCAGGTCGGCGGCAAGGTGGTGGTCGGCTGGGCGAGGTTCAGGCGTGCGATGTTCCAATTTAAAAAAAATAAAAGAAAAGCGCATACGCGCAGCGATGGGAGGCAGATGCGGTGGAGGGTGCAGCGTCAGCGGCAGTCAGGCGCGATGGTGGCATCGTGAGGCGCGTGCGTTCGTCGATCGGCGAAGAAAAAAAATTATCGCGATAGCCTAGAGGAAGAACGAGCTTAGGCCTGTGTGCCTGGAAGGGAAGAGGGGTAATGTTTAAAGTTAAATTTTTTTATTTATGTTAATTATAGTTTTAATTATATGGAAATGTTTAATAATTCATAGCTTGTTCATACGAGATCTGTTTCAAGTGAGACAAGTTGCGTTGCGTTTGTATCAGTGAGCACTACGCAATGGAGTTGAATTAGATGAATTTGGAGCTAGTTGGAATTTTGGATTAAAATTTGATGTTCGTTCAATTTTAATTCAAAGCGGAATGTTTTGGCAACTTCTGACATTTTTGTGAGTTAATCTCACCTTTTTGGTTAACCAGGAATATTTTTAGTCGATAAAAATTATCTATTAGATGTTTGGATATTTATTATTGATAGTTATTGACTGTTTGGATAATTTACTAATTATTATTAGCCAAGTTGGATATATTTCCGCTTATTGGAGCGGATGAGACCCTTTATGTTTCCGTGTAAGAGCGGATGGCCCTTGTATACGAATCCCGCCATGAAGCGGTTGATTTATATTTTTATGATTGTATATTGTATATGATGCAAGGGGACAAGTTGGTGGGATCCAACAGGATTCCTCACAATGTTGATTTTATTTTCATATATATAGTGATATATGACTGGTTGAATGCCATATTTATGACATGGATATGATTTTGCTTAATTAGTGCTTTAGTAGAACTAGGCCTTAATTTTGGTATTTTTAAATACTGGAAATGATGATTTTGATGTAAAAAGGATTTTGAAGTAATTTTTGAAAATATATATGTTTAATGATTTTTAAATTATTAAAAGGAATGGATATGTTTTTAAACAAATAAAATGTTATGATTTTTGATGTTATAAAAGTATAGTTTTGGGAAATACTTTGATTTGGGATTTTTGAATAAGTTTATAAAAAGGATTTATAGAGGCAATATTTTATAAATAAAGAAATGGATTTATAATCGGAATTTATAAATATTTTGTAAATGGATTTGAAGTTGTTGGGTAAATGGATTTTATAAATAAATTTGATTAATAAAGAAATGGATTTATAAGTGGATTTTTATAGTCAAATTAGTTTGTAAAAAAATGGATTTAAAAATAGAACTTTGTAAATAAGGGAATTTTATAAAATCGAAAGGAGATTTATAAAAATAGTTTTATAAATATGGGAATGATTAGGTTAAAGATTTAATTATGGATTTGTATTGAGGAAATAGTTATGTTCCAAAAGTTGATTAATCATATTAATATTGTTTAAAGTTGTTTATTAATATTTTGAAGGGTTGATTATTTAAATTATTAATATGGTTTGAAATTAATAATGATAATTATTAATAATATTTTGGCAATTTATTATTTTACCTATATGGTAAAGTTTAACGATTGTTTTATCCGTAATGGTTTGAATTATTAGTTCTTATTTCTAAGAGGTTAAAAGAATAAAAATTAGTAAATAAAATTTGGCATTATATTTTCCATCTTCTCTTTTATGAATAATTAATGCATAACTTAGGCGTTAGGATTAGCGTAGAGTTTTAGGAATTTAAGTGTTGATAAGGATTTTCCCTAAGGAAAATATAACTAATCAGGTTACTGAAAACCAAGTAAGTAATTTGATTCGTAGCTTGGATATTACATTTTCCGCTCCATGATAATTTCAGGGACGAAATTCTTTTGGGGGGAAGGACGTAACATCCCAGAATTTTATCATTTTAATTTTGAATATTTAATTAGTTTTAAATATTTAATAATTGGTTTTTAGAGTTTAATAACTTATATTCAAATATAGTGGTTATTTAAATATTTGAATTATGAATTAAGTATTAACTGAATGGATGTAATAACCTTATTTAACTCCTTTTAATTAATAAGTGGTAATAGTGAATTCATTATGCTAATTTATTCACAATAGTAAATGATTTGAATATAATAAATAATAAGAAAATCAAATTGTATTAAAATGATTTGATTTTTGATAACGTATTACTAATTTAATTTATTGGATTTTTCCATAATTTTTAATTTGAAAAATAATTAAATTGTCGTTTGATGATTTTTCGACAAACGATGGTACCTTTGTGATTTTACAAAATATGAAAACCAGAGTATATTATTGTTGTTTTGTGATCGTGTCACATTATTGTGCGCGATCGTAATTTTATTTTGTCGTTCGCGGTTCATATGCGAACGTGATATTGTTTAGCACTGTACCTAAAACATTTTATTTAAAAACAAACATATAAGTACACACACACACAAATTTCTTACATTGTCTATCCTTGGGTGGCTCAAGAAATCCATTAGATATGGTGAAAGAAAACATAATCATGTTGTTTTTTTTTATTTTAGCTTGGTTATAAAATGAAAAAAGGTCAACACGCTGAGCTTCCCACTTTCTTCCTTTAATTCATTTTTCCCTCATCCTTTCCTCTCGTTCTCTATGAATTCCAGTGAACCATTTTAGCCTCAGAACTTCAAAAATAAAAATCCCAAGCTATAATCAACGAAAAATTATAAAGCTTGTTCCTTTGAGTTAGTTTGGTTGAGAGCTTCATTCCTATATATGTTTAGTAGGGTGCGGCATGACTTTGGGCTGGTCAATGTAGTGACCGTGGAGTTAGGGTTAGAGTTGATCGGAGTTTATGGAGGAGTTAGGCTCATATGAGTGTAATTTTGGGTTCATGGCGAGAAATTGCATCGGCGGCCAGAGTTTTAGGTAATGCGATGATATTTTGAAGCATGTGACATTTAGGGTTGCATTCCGATTTCTACCAAGTTGCATGGTGTGCTCGACCGAGGTTGCAATAGTGAGGTCGTGGAGGAAGCTATCGCGGGGAGGAGTCATTCGGTGAAGGCAGTGCATCATTTAGTGGAGTATCGAGTGAGAGAGAGGTGGAGGAAGGATCAACATTAGGTTTCTCTATGTATCTATTAGGAGGGAAGTGTAATTTGAATTGAGGAATATAGTGGATTTATTTAATTAAGGGTAATTAAGAAATTAATTAAGTTATTAATTCATTTGATTAATTCGAAATCTTATAAAAATTGTATCGTGCTCATACAAAGTCCAAATCAAACACGGTCAATTGCATTGGATTCATAATAACGATGTCTACATTCTGGAATTGATTTGGTTGAGATAGGAGCTTGTAGAATTTTATGCTAAAATCGAACGTCGGTTGGATTTTAGTTTAAACCAGAACGTTCAGCGATAACTAAAAATTCAATGAGTTTACTCACTTTTAATTAGCTACATAATATCTATGATGCTATAAATTTATGTTAAACGCTTGGTTGATAGTTTTGTTATTATTGTTGTTGTTTGATTGTTTGGTTTAAATCACGTTTTGGAAAATGGATGACATATTAACATAATTGTTGTGAACCCATATGATTATATATATTGTCCACAACCATTTTTTTGTAGGGAATATTTGTAGAGAGTCCCTAAGGGGTTTCTCACCAATAATAATTATTTATTTCCTTATGCTGCTAATATTAATGTTGAGTTGAAATTAATCGTGATATTCTATTTAAATTGTTTAAGAGTCGTTATAGCATTTTTCGCTATATCGACATTTATTGAATATCATCTCCCTAAGACCTTAGTGTGTGTTGTCTTGAGCTTGTATTTTCACAAAATAGATATTTGAATTCATTAATCATTTTGATTGTAACACCCCGCACCCCTTAGTATACCCAAAAGGCACACTAAGAGATGTGGTGCGTTGTAGGTATAGCTAAAAACTTATAGAGACCAAGATTCACAAGACAAAATAAATAAAACAGCGGAAACAACTAAAACAATAACTTATTTAAAATCAACCTCCATAAATACTTCATAAAACCAAATATGTCTCAAAATACCAAATATCCATGTCTAGTGAAAAACATTATCTCAGTCATAACATCAGAGTACATAAAATAACCATACCTCTTAAAGAAAAATACCGGTACATCAAATGAAATAAAAACTGAAAAAGAAGAAGTAGAATACATGAAGAAAGTCTCTGTAGCTGAACCTCCAAGAAACTCTGAAATCTCCTATCCCTGCCTTTGGTGGCCTATGGGGAGGAAAAGGGAAATAGAGGAGTGGGTCAGACTAAAAGTCTGGTGAATGAAAGTAATTACTAGTATTCTTAAGCAAGATAAAGACAATAGACTTTGCAACAGTTCTACTATAAAAGGAAATAAAGGGAAGATAAAGCTGGGATAAAATACGGTTTAACTGTTTTCTTTACTTAGATAGTTTAATTACATTGTTTACACCTCTCTTAAATAACTGCTTTGATTAGGATGAACCTACTTTAATTAAGCTGAAGTCCTACTTCTACCCTTTGATCGGCCTTCTATCTCTACTGTGCCTACTGCGGACTAGACTCATTGGCTCCTACGCAAAAGTTACGACTAGACCCTGTTGGTTTCTACACAAAAGATACGGACTAGTCCCTATTGGTCCCTACGCAATAGGCACCTACTACTGCGGAATAGACCTTGTTGGTCCCTACGCAATAAATACCTACTTAGCGCTTGGAACTCAATAACGACTTATCAACCAACGCTGAGGTCGCATGCTCGACCACCATTAGGTTCACGCTATATGTTGCTCTCTCCAGTTGACCTCTTATTTAACACTGCTCTAGCATAAGCGTGTCCTTGCCTCACATGTGCTATTGTGAGGCCACCTGTGTCTGACTAAAAGGGAATGCTGTTGGTACGGGTCTTATCTAACAAACAAAATCTAGTTGCTTCCCTTGTCCAAATCCCCATGATTTCAACTTCTATTTATTGACCTCTTATTAATGTAATTTTTAAAATAAGCCTCTATATCTGAAAAGAACTACCCCGTTGGACCTACAATACCGATCTTCTATATCTATAAAGGACTACCCCGTTAGGCCTACAATATAGGTCTTCTATATCAGTAAAGGACTACCCCCATTGGGCCTACAATATAGGTCTTATATATCAGTAAAGGACTACCCCGTTGGGCCTACAATACCAATCTTCTATATCTTGCTTATTAACTTAATCCAAGATCTAAGTTTATTAAAATAATCCTCTTCTGTTATTTCCGCTTTATTTGCTTATTAACTTAACCCAAGGTCTAAGTATAAAAATAAGCTACTTTTGCCATTTCTTCTATTTTTTCTTTTTAGGTATAATTTCATGTTATAACTATGCTTGCAAATATCTTAAATTTGCCTATTTCAGCCTAAATCCAATTTGTTATAGTTCTTCTTATTTTACATCCCATTTTCTATAAATTCAGTGTTCTTATATTTTAGTCCATATTAATGAATTATTCTTCTATTTATTCCATTCATGTAAAAAGGAAATTAAAAAGAAACTGATAATTACAGAAGAAATCTCAACGTACAATAGATGAAAACAAAATGTAAATAACAGTAAATAACTATAAATATTGTAAATAATTGGAAAAGCTATAATTAACAATAAATAATTGCAAATAACTAAAATAGAATAACTAAAAGAAAATAGACTGGAAAACAAGTCTAAAATTTACTTAAAATAAACTGTAAATAAACTTGCATAAAAGTTATCCCAAAATTGAAGAAAAGCTACAACTATTGGAAACCCTATTATTTTAAATTACTTAAGGATCTAAAATAATTACTTTAACACTCACCTGTGGTCCTTAGCTCTTTCCTTTGGCCTTCCCGGATCCACTTGAAGGGTATAAAATATTTTAATTAAAAAGATCTTCTCCTCGGAAAAATATTTCTTTTAGGGTCCAGCCTCAAGCAATGAACCCAGATGGAGAAAATCTGAATGAGAATATAGCTAGGCCTAGGGTCTTATTTATAGTGTCACTTATGGATCTCAGACCGTTGGATTTGGAGATTAAATCTGGTGCAACCACGTCATAGGCTCGATAGGAACCGTCGAATGGGAGCACGGACGCACGAGATGAAGTGAAAATAGCAAAATGACGTGTTTGAATCAACTAGAAGAAGACGTGCAAAAAATGCACTCGGGTCGACCTACCTGTCGACCCATCACTTGCTAGGGTCGACCTAGCTATGGTGAGGGTCGACCTTAGGGTCGACCTTCCCTATATAATTTTTTTTCTTTCTTGTTATCTCGTTTCTTCATTAATTCATATCTTCTACATACTAGCTCGGATTTTGACGTTCTATATATTGAAATTGACCAGAAAATTACCACAGACACAATGGTGCAACTCCCATGGCCCAATTCTGATAATTTCACAAAGTTTTTTTACCATTTATTTAATTCGTTAATTAATTACTATAGCTTAAATTTCGGGTTGTTACATTCTCTCCTCCTTAAGGGATTTCGTTCCCGAAATATCTAAGGATAGAAGAATGAAATAAATGTTTTCATCCAAGTTCTACAACCAACTACTCAACCATCATCCATTGCATCCATTGTCCTTAAGTTTTTCTAATGCGATTTGTGATACTTATGCAATTAGTGTAGTGTCAATGTCCCTAACTAATGCAAAAGATTAAGTGGTCTACTGATCCAGTCGACCTCCTTTTATGCAATCATGTTTGTGCATGTATCCAAATGAATGCAATTTCCCTAATGATAACTGATAGTTCTATATGCGTGCTACAATCATCATCCAAATGCAACCATCATGTGATAATCATCCATTTATAACAACCATGGAAAATAAAATAAAAATGCAAATGCGCACACATCCATATGCATATGCTCTAGTGTCCAATCTAGGCCGATCCCTAAGAGATAATAGTGCCTAGTGTAAGTACATGCGTCCATTAGCATTCACTAGCAACTACTTGCAACTACTAGTATCCATTATACATAACATGTTCTAATAATATGTTTACATCAAATCCTACCATCCATAGGTTAAATCCTAAGTTCTACCCTTCCAAAGGATAATAAAGGAAAGAACCTATTCAAAGCTAAAGATGGAAATAGGAAATTCTAAAACTTACTATCGAATAGATGCGGATAAGAGGTTTGAATCTTCTCTTCAGCTTCCCATGTAGCGTCTGCAACATCATCTCCCCACTGCACCTTTACTAACGGGACTTCTTTATTCCTAAGCCTCTTGATGTCTTGTCCAATGATCTTTGTAGGAATATGACGAACTGATGCTTCCCTTTCTACTTCCACTTCCTCCAACTGACTAGGCTCCACAATCTCTGCTAAGTCATGTAAGCACTTTCTTAAGTGCGAAACATGAAAAACGCCGTGTACTCCTACGAGCCTCTCCGGTAGCTTCACTCGATACGCCATCTTCCCTACTCTCTCTACAATGGGGAACGGTCCTACAAATCTGAGGGTTAACTTCCCACTCGATCCAAACCTCACCACCTTCCTTAGCGGGGATACTTTAATGAAAACTAAGTCTCCAACCTCAAACTCAATATCTCTCCTCCACTTGTCTGCATAAGATTTCTGCCTATCTTAGGCTTTCTTCATCCTCCTTCTAATCAAATCCACCTTCTCTGAGGTCTCCCTAACCATGTCAGGACCAAGTAGCAACCTCTCCATAGACTCAACCCAGCATGAAGGTGACTTGCAAGGTCTCCCATGGAGAGCTTCAAATGGTGCCATCCCAATGCTAGCTTGAAAGCTGTTATTATACGCGAACTCCACCAAAGGAAGATGCTCCTCCCAAGTTCCTCCAAAATCTAGAATGCACGTCCTCAACAAATCTTCAAGCACTCTATTAACTCTCTCTGTTTGGCTATCCGTCTGAGGGTGATAGGTCGTACTCAATCTAAGCTGTGTCTATAAGGCTTCTTGCAAACTTCTCCAAAACTCGCTAGTAAAAATAGGGTCTCTATCGCTCACTATGCTAGAGGTAACTCCATGAAGTCGGACTATCTCACGAACATACAAGGATGCCAAATAAGATGTCGTCCTCTTACTCTTGACCGGAATGAAGTGGGCGCTCTTGGTCAACCGATCTATAATCACCCAAATGCTAGTATTCCCCTTCCTAGACCGGGGTAAACCATCTATAAAGTCCATCGAAACGCTCTCCCACTTCCATTCGAGCACATCCAATGGCTGAAGTAATCCATCGGGCTTTTGCCTCTCCACCTTAACCCTTTGGCACACAAGACACTAAGCCACAAACTATGCCACATCCTTCTTCATGCCACTCCAATAAAACATCCTCTTCATGTCCCTATACATCTTATCACCACCCGGATGAATAGTCTTATGAGAATGGTGTGCTTCCCCTAGAACTACTCTCAACAAATCACTAGCGCGGGGGACACAAAGTCTTCCATCTCTCCTTAGCCACCCTTTACTATCCCTGGAATAGCATTGGAGATGTCTAGAGACCTCTCCTCTGTTAATCCTATCCATAATATCCATAAGCTCTAAATCCTCTTGTTGCCTCGAGCCAATCTAATCTACAAGGATAGGTCTCACCTCAAGTGCTGCTAACAATCCCGGGGTAATGTCCATAGAGGGCTTAAAATCAAAAGTGGAAATAAACTCTAGGTTCCTCCACTCCACGAACATCGGACTAAGGGTTGCTTTCTTCCTACTCAACGCATCCGCAACCATGTTTCCCTTGCCAGGGGTATAAGCTATCTCAAAGTCGTACGATGCCAAAAACTCCATCCATCGTTGTTGCCTCAAGTTCAAATCCACTTGTGAGAATAGGTACTTCAATGACTTATGGTCAGTGAAAAGCTCGAACTTTTCTCCTAGTATGAAATGCCTCCAAGACTTGAATGCAAAAACTATAGCAGCTAAATCCAAATCATGGGTAGGGTAGTTCTTCTCATGAGTCCTCAACTGTCTACTTCCATAACATACTACTCTCCCTTCTTGCATCAACACCGCTCCTAGAGCCGTCCCACATACATCAGTGTATACTGTAAAAGGCTTAGCTCTATCGGGTAAAACTAACACTGGTGCACTAGTAAGGACTCTCTTTAGCATCGTGAAGGAATCTTCATAATCCACGTCCCACAAGAATGCTTTATTCTTCTTAGTGAGGCGAGTAAGTGGTGTTGAAATCTTAGCAAAATCCCTGATGAACTTCCTATAATAGCCAGCCAATCCTAGGAAGCTTCTAACTTTGGTAACGTTCTTGGGGGCCTTCCTATCTTGCACTGCAATTACCTTAGCGGGGTCAACAGCCAAACCCTCTCTTGAGACTACGTGCCCCAAGAAATGTACCTCCTCTCGCCAAAAGTGACACTTCGAGAACTTTCCCCTCAACTGATGAACACGAAGTGTACGAAGAACCTCCTCTAAATGAACAACATGCTCCTTCATATTCTTGGAAAACACCAAAATGTCATCCACAAACACTACTACGAACTTATTTAGGACATCTCTAAAAACATGGCTCATCAAATCTATAAAATAAGCTAGAACATTGGTTAGCCCAAAAGGCATAACCAACCACTCAAAGAATCCATCGGGTGTCCTAAATGTCGTCTTATCAATGCTATCGTCGGCGACTCTAAGTTGATGAAATCCAGCGGCTAAATCAAGCTAAGAAAATACTGAAGAGCCAAACAACTGGTCGAAAAGGTCATCTATCCTAGGAAGTGGATAATGGTTCTTCTTCGTGAGCCTATTCAACTCACTATAGTCTACGCAAAGTCGAAGGGAACCATCTGCCTTAGTAGTGAAGACGACTGGCGCTCCCCACTCAGATATACTCCTCCTAATGAAGCCTTTCTCCAATAGCTCACGAATATGCTTGCTTAACTCCTTCCTCTCCCTAGGTACCATGTGTCTCACGGGCAATGCTACTGGCTTAGCATTGTTAATCAAATAGATCCTGAAGTCGATCTCTCTCTTAGGGGGTAGTCCACTAATCTCCTCAAAGACATCCGAAAAATCTCTGACGACCGGAACTGAATCTAACTCTACGGATGATGAATCGAGGGAATAAAGGAAACTCAACATGACTGACCCCCTATGGGTAACAAGAAACCTAGAGAGTCCTACCACTGCATGTCTCTAGTGTAACGACTCTCCTTTCACAGTCTAATATCGCTCCATATGTGGATAGCCAATCCATCCCCAAAATCATCCCATACCCCGAAAATCCTAATACATAAGCGTCGTAATAAAACTCTACGCCTCAAATAAAAATTTTCAAACCCCGACAAATCATAGAGAAGTGTGTCGATCCGCCTGTGGGGTTTGAAACAACAATGGGGTCTACTACTAAAGAGATGTCTAAGTGCAAACAATCTACCAAAGAACTAGAGATGAAAGAGTGTGATGCTCCAGAGTTGAAAAGAGTCCGAATGGGAAAATCAGAAATAGAAATCAAACCTTCCACGATGACTTTCCTACCTCTCTCGGGTCCGCTGCTGGAAGGTGCTGCATCCAAAGCCTGAATCTGTGATGTCGGTGCACCTGCTCCCTACCCCGTCTTCTGAGGGCAAACTCTACTAATGTGACTGGGTTGTCCACAATTATAACCATTTCCCTTCATCTTCTCTCTCTTGCAGTCTTTCGCAAAATGACCAAGCAATCCGCAGTTATTGCACTTTACTCCTTAACAGAAAGGCTACCTTGCTTCAAGCCAATAGTCTGTTCCAACTGCACACTCTCTTCTGCTTGTGACAAACTCTCAAACCTCTTTCGGAATCCAAACCATCCAACTCTTCCTTCCAACTCAACAACCTCCCACCAATAAGAAGCCTCTCCTTTCAGCTGCCAAGATGCAAGCTAAACTCTCTACTGATCCTCCAGTCCCAATAGCCCAAATATCCTCTTTGTGTTTCTTAACCAAGCTCACGCCTCCACAAAATTCTCCGTACTGAAAAATGTCTTGCCTCCTAAATTGGCGAAATCCTTGCATAGCTTAGAGAAATCAGCTGCTGCAGGTTGGTTGATGGGATTCCCACCCGCTGGTGCTGGATTGGGTGCTTGCCCTTACACCTTTGGAGTCGTAGCTTGCAGGTATCTACGAAACCAGGCTGGGACTTGGACGTCCTCTAGAAGATTAGGGTCATCTGCCATTCTATGCAAAGAAAAAGATAATTTAGGCTCGAAAGAATTGAAGGAAGATTGAACTGGACTTTGAGGAGATTTTGATAAAAACTTTTTTATACTTGAATACTATTTCTAAGAGTTTCTTTCTGAAAAATACTTAAAAAATATATTTTTAAAAATACTTTACTTTTTAAAACAAAATTTTAGGAATCTTGTAACCTTAGGCTATGATACCAAATGTAACACCCCACACCCCTTCGTATACCTAAAAAGGCACACTAAGAGATGTGGTGCGTTGTATATATAGCTAAAAACTTATAGAGACTAAGATTCACAAGACAATAAATAAAACAATGGAAACAACTAAAACAATAACTTATTTAAATAAAACTCCATAAATACTTCATAAAACCAAATATGTCTCAAAATACCAAAATCCATGTCTAGTGAAAAACATTATCTCGGTCATAACATCAGAGTACATAAAATAACCATCCCTCTTAAAGAAAAGTACTCGTGCATCAATGAAATAAAAAATGAAAAAGAAGAAGTAGAATATATTAAGAAAGTCTTTGTAGTTGAACCTCCAAGAAACTCTAAAATCTCCTATTCCTGCCTCTGGTGGCCTATGAGGAGGAAAAGGGAAATAGAGGAGTGGGCCAGACTAAAAGTCTGGTGAATGAAAGTAATTACCAGTATTCTTAAGCAAGATAAAGATAATAGACTTTGCAACAATTCTAGTATAAAAGGAAATAAAGGAAAGATAAAGCTGGGATAAAATATGGTTTTCTTTGCTTAGATAGTTCAATTAGATTGTTTGCACCTCTCTTAGATAACTGCTTTGATTAGGCTGAAACCTTAATCCTACTTTAATTAGGCTAGAGTCCTACTTCTACCCTTTGATCGGCCTTCTATCTCTACAATGCTTACTGCGGACTAGACCCATTGGCCCCTACGCAAAAGATACAGACTAGACCCTGTTGGTCCCTGCGCAATAGACACCTACTACTGCGGACAGACCCTGTTGGTCCCTATGCAATAGATACCTACTTAGCACTTGGAACTTAATAACGAATTATCAACCAACGCTGAGGCCGCACAGTCGACCACCATTAGGTCCGCGCTATCTGTTGCTCCCTCCTGTTAACCTCTTATTTACCACTGCTCCAGCATAAGCGTGCCCTTGCCTCACCTATGCTATTATGAGGCCACCTGTGTCTGACTAAATGGAAATGTTGTTGGTACGGGTCTTATCTAACAAACAAAATCTAGTTGCGCCCCTTGTCCAAATCCCCATGATTTCAACTTCTATTTATTGACCTCTTATTAATGTAAGTTTTAAAATAAGCCTCTATATCTGTAAAGGACTACCCAGTTTGGCCTACAATACATATCTTCTATATCTGTAAAGGACTACCCTGTTGGGCCTACAATATAGGTCTTCTATATCAGTAAAGGACTACCCCGTTAGGCCTACAATACAGGTCTTCTATATCAATAAAGGACTACCCCGTTGGGCCTATAATATCGATCTTCTATATCTTGCTTATTAACTTAATCCAAGATCTAAGTTTATTAAAATAAGTCTCTTCTGTTATTTCTGTTTTATTTGCTTATTAACTTAAACCAAGGTCTAAGTATACAAATAAGCTACTTTTGCCATTTCTTCTATTTTTTTCTTTTTAGTTATAATTTCATGTTATAACTATGCTTGCAAATATCTTAAATTTGCCTATTTCAGTCTAAATCCTATTTGTTATAGTTCTTCTTATTTTACATCTCATTTTCTGTAAATTCAGTGTTCTTATATTTAGTCCATATTAACGAATCATTCTTCTATTTATTCCATTCGCGTAAAAAGAAAATTAAAAAGAAACTGACAATTACAGAAGAAATCTCAACGTAGAATAGATGTAAATAAAACGTAAATAACAGTAAATAACTGTAAATACTGTAAATAACTATAAATAATTGGAAAAGCAATAATTAACAATAAATAATTGCAAATAATTAAAATAGACTAACTAAAAGAAAATAGACTGGAAAGCAAGTCTAAAATTTACTTAAAATAAACTATAAATAAACGTGCATAAAGGTTATTCCAAAATTGTAGAAAAGCTACAACTATTGGAAACCCTATTATTTTAAATTTCTTAAGGATCTAAAATAATTACTTAAACACTCACCTGTGGTCCTTATCTTTTTCATTTGGCCTTCCCGGATCCACTTGAAGGGTATAAAATATTTTAATTAAAAAGATCTTCTCCTCGGAAAAATATTCCTTTTAGGGTCCAACCTCAGGTAATGAACCCAGATGGAGAAAATATAAATGAGAAAATAGCTAGGCCAAGGGCCTTATTTATAGTGTCACTTGTGGATCTCAGACCGTTGGATTTGGAGATTAAATCTGGTGCAACCACATCTTAGGCTTGATAGGAACCATTAGATGGGAGCACGGACGCACGAGATGAAGTGAAAATAGCAAAATGACATGTTCGAATCAACTGGAAGAAGACGTGAAAAAAAATGCATGTGGGTCGACCTACCTGCCGACCCATCACTTGCTAGGGTCGACCTAGCTATGGTGAGGGTCGACCTTCCATATATAATTTTTTTCTCTCTCTCATTATCTCGTTTCTTCATTAATTCATATCTTCTACATACTAGCTCGGATTTTGATGTTCTATATATGGAAATTGACCAGAAAATTACCACATACACAATGGTGCAACTCCCGTGGCTCAATTCTGATAATTTCATAAAGTTATTTTATCATTTAATTAATTCATTAATTAATTACTATAGCTTAAATTTCGGGTTGTTACATTGATTAATGATATTTAAATTAATCAATCATTTTAATTAATGATGTTTAAAATTTATCAAATCATTTTAACCAATGATGTTTGAATCAAATTAATCATTTTAATTAATGATATTTGAATTTAATTAATCATTTTAAGTAATGATGTTTTAAGTTAATAAATCATTTTAACTAAAGATGTTTGAATTTAATTAATCATTTTAATTAATGATATTTGAAATTAATAAATCATTTTAACTAATGATATTTGGATTGAATTAATCATTATAATTAATGATATTTGAAATTTAGTTAATCATTTTAATTAATGATATTTGAATTTAATTAATCTATCTAGTTAATGATATTTGGATTTAATTAATAATTTCAATTAAAGGGTGTTTAAATTTAATTTATCATTTTAACTAATGATATTTAAAGTTAATTAATTAATTTAACAATGGTATTTAAGTTAATTAATTTATGTAATTAAAGTGATTAAAGTAAATTAACTAATTTAATGAAAGTGTTTTAAAGTTAATTAGCTAATCTAATAAAGGTTTTAAAGTTAATTTACTTATTAAATAAAAGTGTTTAAGAAATAAATAACTGTTTTAATATAGAAAATTGATTGGTTTATTAAAAGAGATTATAAATTTGATAAATTATCTTTTAGGATAATTAATATTATTTTAAATAAAGACTATAATTGTGATTAATTTTCTTTTGAGATAATTAATGTTGGTTTAAATTTATAGAAAGATTTTAAATTTGATTTATTTTCTTTGAGGAAAATTAATGTTGTTTTAAAGTTATAAAAGGATTTTATAAATTATCCTTTAGGATGATTAGCATTTGTTTTTTATTTATAAAAGTAATTTAATTGATTTATTATATTCTAAGGTAATAAATGTTGTAGAAAATTTTACAAATAATAGTTGTTAAATGAAAAAATCTTTTAAAAAAGAATAGTTTCAAAATAAAGCTAAGTGTAAATTGTTTTAGGTTTATAATAAACAATGTTTTGCCATTTGTTTTGACCTTGTTTTTAATACACTTAGAAAATATAATTTGCCTTTTTAAAAGAATAGCGCAAGTGTGAACAATCATTTTATTATTCCCGATAGTTGATTTATCGACTATCGATTTTGATTATGCTATCTTCTTTATATTTCGTCACTCTAAGATGATGTGTTGCTCATTTGAACTTTGTTATCCTTTATTGAAAATGACTAAACCCAAAGTGCGAGTGGAAGCCAAGCTATATGGGGTTGCTCCCATTAGGGTATTTTCACATCCATTATGGACTGGATTCGGTTTTGTGCATAGAGATGTGAAATACTCAAACACTTGGCAACAGTTAGCGGGATCCAACTTGGACGTGTCCGAGAGCCATCTAAGTTCTTAAGTATATTTCTAGATGTATACTTTCGGTAAAGAGGTGCACCCTCCTAATAATTGTTGGAAAATCTTCTCTTCCCTTGTTGTTAATTTAAATCTTTGAATTGTTTTCTTAATTGCATGGAGAACTGCCTTGTGCTCTTCTCTATGTTTAATTATTTATGACCATTCTTTCAAGTCTGGAATATTATATTATTTATGCCCATTCATTAAGTATGAGATTTGTTCATACTAGTACCCACCCCTTTTATTTGGATTGTTTCTGATGTTTATTTCCATTCTTTCTTGATCGGGTTGTTGTTCTAATTTTTTTCCCATTTCTTCATCTATGGATGTTGTTCTGTGAGGTAAAAACACGTTCCGCGTTAGCAGCATGGTCTCATAGAATTTTTATATGTTCGTCATATTACTTGAGTTTTCCCATGCTGCTTTTCCACACTGACCCGGGTGTTATTTGTTATAATACTCGGGTCAGACCAAGTTTTTCCCAGGTTGGCTTTGGTGATATGGAGATATTGGAGAAGAGCTGGATGTTCACCTATCGTAGTGTTTTATTTTTCATTGTATTATATAGTGTACTATCAGCAATTGTAAGGTCAGAATTTTATAATTGTCTAGCTGATAAGGTTTGTTTTTAACTCTGATGTGCTATGTGTTTTAGAGTGGCAGTTTATACTGTCTTTGTTATATTATATGTTGTCATTTCTGCTGTGAGATTATGTTTTCCTTGTTCTTTGTTCTCTTACCCTAACAATCTGCCTTTTGAATGATTGGATGTTCGGTATTTGAATACCGTGGATGTATTCGGTGTCGACTTTCGATGGTCGAAAAGGCAGGTCGTTACAATTAGTATCGGTTATCAAGTTGGAATGACTTCCAATTCCAAACATCCCTCACTCACTTAATCGCAAAGTTCTAGTTAAATGAATCAAGCAAAAATCAAAGTACCTAATCCAATCTAGAACTATCATCGGGCTTAAACTCAAAGTGTGCCTTAGGACCCATGGTGATCCCATGCACGTGTAAGTTGTTCGATAGTAATCCTTCAAAGTTAAAAGCATAGTGCAGAAATTAAACCTGACTCCAATCCATCCCATGGGATAATCACTCTTGGCCTAGATCCTTAGCCAGATCTTGATATATTCACCATAGATAGCGATTGCTCCAGTTGCACCACTGTAGTTTGATTCATTACATACTGCTGTAGTTAGTTGCTCTAAACTAGCTCCATAATCAGGTCTCATAAATATCTGCTTTCGTAAGTTTCGTGCCCATCTAACTCATGAAATATGCAGTATTTTCTAAAATTCTTTTCCAATCTATGGGTTCTCTCCTTGTAGGTTTCCTATAGGGAATCTATCCCCTGGTATCCAAGTATTTCCTCTTTAGGGTCTCTGTTAATTTACTCTAGGAGGAAAATTTTGCCCCCCTCCTTTGTCATTTAGGTCCTCTGTAGTTATCATCCTCTTTTCATTTCCATTTATTCTTTCCATGTCCGATTCTGAATGGCCCACCATCATCCACAGCATTCATTTCGGCACCTTCATTTGCTTCAGCTTCCTTCTGGCGCAAATGTCTCTCAGGTTTATAATAGAAATCCGCCAGATCCACTGGTGGATACCTCTTTAGAGAAATCTTAAAATCGATTTTACTTGCAATTCCTGAAACCACCACAATCACAATTATCGAAGGTCTGGCTTCTGTGCCGCGGCAGCTATTGAATTGAATCTAATAATAACTCTGTAGGGTCTTTCCAGCACTTTGCTTTACGCTTGAAGGTGTCATTACATTCATCGGTCTTATGATATGAACTTTGAACTTCTCATGAATCTATCCACCAGTTGGGTCCACGTGTTGATGGACCCAATCTCTAGTTGTCAACACCACATCACCGCGTAGTAAAGTAAAATGGGAAGCATTGACCTATTACCGCCTCTGAAGCATCCATCACCCCCATATAATGGTATATTGCATCAAATGAACAGTTGGATTCGTCCTTTCATTATACATCTCCAAAATTAGCCGTTTAAAATCAGGTGGGTTTCTAGCGTATCAAATGTTTGGGGTGAACGGATTCCAATTTACAACCTCTAAACTCTAATCTAGGGGTCCATCTCTCTATACTAGTCTTATCATATTGGTCATCTTGTTGTTATCATACCATAGAAACTTCTAGGGCTTTGCACGCCCTTTCCTCATACTCTAATCCCGTCACCCGTTCCAACGAGCAGTTCCTGGTCCTTTTGGTTGTACGTTTGCATTCTGGTCCGCATTTTTGACACCAGCATCACCTGATCCTGGTATCCCAGCTTGACTAAAGTTCAAATTAGTTGTGTCCCACTATCTAATCATGTCAGACATGATTCATATTAGTATCGACATGAATTTACAATGAGGGAACAACTCCAGTTTGCTATGCTTTGATTCCTTGTGTATCTTCTCTACTTTCCGTCCTCTTATTTTGAATTCTTGCTTCTCCGACTGTCCTCTACTACTCGTTCTTATAAAAAATCCATCCATCATTTCTTCTTTTTGAGCAATCAGTCTATCTTTCCTTTCATCTCCTCTCTGGTTACATAGATAGAAAGCGGAGTAAAGCCTGAAGACACCTCCTAGCCTCCCTCGTGCTCTAGTTGACTTTCTCCACTGATAGCTCTTGTAGTAAGCCTCTTCATCCTCTCCAAATAAAGCTTCAAGCTCTCAAATCCAAGCCATTTTCAGTGAAAGCACCAAATTTTTTATGCCAAAGGTTGACACAACACCCCAAAAGCAAGTAGATCTAGATGTATTAACGAAAATAAGAACAAAAGAGCACTTTTATAGTGGTTTGGAAAATAATCCATCCTACGTCCACTTTGATCTTATTATCTTATGTTTTCTCTTTCGAATACAAAGATTACAACACAAATCCGACAACAATCTAGTAGATTTCGAATTTACAAGGGATTGAGGAAGAAGAAGATAGGAATAATCCAAAGTGCCAAAAGGTCCCTCTAGTGTAAGGTTGTTATGTATTTATAGGTGATTCCATGCATAAATCTTGCTATCCAAGTTTGAATACATCTAAATCTCCAAGATCTAAAAATCTAGCATGAAAAGCAAGTCGCCCCACATCAGTATCGAGAAGCAAATCATATCGGTATTGATATGAATTTAGGCATCTGAAGTCCATTTCTCCTTTGTGCCTAAGCTTTTTTCCTTTATGCATTGCAAATCCATGTCCCAAAATCATGTCATTACCAACCAAATCACGTCGGTACTGACATGATTTGTTCGAAAGTCATCAAACTTCCTAAGTTCCTTTATATCATCATTCTTGATAGTTCCCAAATCATAACGACATAAATCATGTTATGTCTAGACCAACATGAATCATGTTGGTACCAACCTGATTTGCATTTGGAAACTTGGCCAAATCCATTGATGTCTACAATCTTAACATCTTCTAAGCTTATTGACTCGCCCTTTATCGGTATGTCGTCCATTTCATCTGTTTATGTCTATTCTGAGACTGTGGATAATTTGTCGGTAATATTTGCCCCTTAAAGTATGCCTTGTGTATATAAGGTGTGCTTTGTTCTAGAACAAGCTTTAAGACTAGCAAATTTTTATCGTTTATCACTACAAGAATTTTGATTTTTAGTAGCGCTCAAAAAACGCTACTAAAAGTTTTAGCAGCGTTTTGATAAACTCTGTTATAAAGCCCGTGACTAAAAATACCTGATTTTTAGTTGCACTTATTTCAACGCTACCATAAATCGTTTTACTGCAGCGTTTATGAAACGCCACTAAATTCTTTTTTTGCAGCGTGTATAAAACGCTACCAAAATGTACTTGGTCTGCTCAAAAATATTTTGGTACCGTTTGTTAAATTCTTTTTTGTAGCGTTTTTTAGTAGCATTTTCGAAACGCTGCTAAAAATATTCAAGCTCTACCTATAAATTGCCTCCAGTTCAATCTTGTTCATAGCTTATAACATAATACATAAACGCATACACATTAAACAACCGCAAAATACATATACACATACACATTCAAACATAAACACATTTAAAAACCACAAAATACATAAACAAAAGCACTAACATAAACAATATGTTAACCGTACATAGAAGTTTACAAAACTGAACAGTAGTTTCAAGACAAAAGGTTAACCGTACATAGAAGTTTACACAACCGAACTACGTACCACAAACAATATGCTACTGCTGCAGTTAAAGTACCATAAACATCTAAACTAAGCAAGTACAATAAACAACCAAACTACCTAACAAGTACGATAAATTATTGCTGCTACTGCTCATTCTTCAGAAACGCCTACCTGTAGATAAAACATAATCAATAGGAAGAAGCCATAGAAAATTATGTTAGAAGTTTTTCTATATTTCATCTAATATACATCATGACTAGTGGTATACATCTTGGCAAAACTGAGAGTGATAGACTTGTAACAGTATATAGATGGACCAAGAAATGCAATTAGTGAAACAGGAGGAAGCCAAGAACATTCATTAATCATATTACAAGATACTAAAGCATAATAATTATGTAGGAAAAACTAATCAATAATTGGGAGAAGTGAAAACAGAAAATAAAGAAGAGTTGTATAATAAAACCTGTGCTGAGATGCTCCAAACTCCATGATTCACATAATTCGAATAGGATCCCCTATAAATACAAAAATCATAAAACAGTAAATATAAACAATCAAAAATAGATAAAGTACTTTAAGTAAAGTTTCATTCTAGTTGCCATAAATGGGATGCCATGGTTAGCTATATTACTATGCTAACCATTCTTGCACCCTCAACGGATTATCCAAGCCATAAAATTTGCATGTTTACTATAAAAACATTCATTAACTATAAACTGGGCACTAAAAAATCATATTACAACTATAATATTATATATGTATGTATGACGCGTTCATTTTGTTAAACGGACAAAAAATATTGTTTCTGTTATAATAACTGAAATACACACTAATTAAGATCCACATTAATAAAATATTTAGTACTAAGTAATTGGTCTCACATTTTAACTACTCATGCATGGATGCAATTTTGAACCGCATAAGATTTGAGTTCCGAAAAGAAAAAGGACCTAAGAAAACAGAAAACCCGTGTCAATAAATATGCACAAGTCAAAAGGTTTTTTGAACACAATTACATTTTCCAGGTCATAAAATAGGGAAAAACTAATAGCACACGGGTGTTTATATAGTTTTAAATTTTAAGAAGGTAGCACACAACAAGCTTAAATCTAAATACTAATTGCATATGTAAAGTGAAAATAAATTTTATAAGATTAACAAGTGTGCACATAAAAAAGTAAGAAACTAACCAAACTGGCTTCAATTGTAGATGTACATGTAGAGAGTTGTTCAATTTGATTCAACCAGTCGGCGATCAAAATTATTCGGTCACAAAAGATAATTAAAGAAGAGTTTTCTTTTGTCATCATACTAAGAAAGAAGGTCAAGAAGAAAACCTGCAAGTACCTCCTCTTTCTTGTAATCAAGGACAATTTTGCTAATGTTATCTTTCAAAGCAAAATAAGCTGTTGCTGTCAATACTCCAACTTGCCTCATCCCTCCTAATGTTTTTCCTCTAAATTTGAATTTATTTGAAGAATTTGATATTTTCTTTAAATTATATGATCTTCTAAGAAAAGTAGAAATTTATGTACCATTTACAAAGTGAAGCGCATAGATTTTGTTGCTGGCGCTGAGGGCTTGGGTACACCATGATGACTAGAATAAAAGAAACTAATGATATCTGAAGTTCAAGTTTAATTCATGAACCAAGAAAAAAATTTGTAGTTACAAAAGTTCAACATTTGAGCCATTAAATGTATAATCACTTAATGCCCTTGACTTTGATCATGGACAGAAAGAGGTTTTGGAGCAAGTTTTTAATTCTTGGTTTGATCATTTTTCCACAAAAGCAAAGTACCTGAGTTTTTTCATTAAGACTTTAGCTTTAATATTTTTGCAGCCACATATCTTCATTCAATGATGTTGGGAGGTGTAATTGGATTGGAACTACAAAAGAAGAACTAAGTGCCATACGTTTGCTTATACAAATCATTTCGTCTTTTAGTTATTGATATATAGATTCTGTTTTAGAAAACCTGAGAATTATATATTATGTTGTACAAAGTTAATTTTTCTTTGAAACATAGCTTTCTTTTACTGTAATATAGCTGTTGGGTAGTATATTAGTTGTTAGAAAGTTTATGTAAAACATTACAAATATTTGAAACTATGTAAAATGAGATTGTGTACGGTTGACTGTTTACTTGCTTCTAGTCGAACGGTTTTGTAGGTAAAATTGATAGTTGACGTTTTACATGCTAGTCAACCTTGAAGAATTCAGTTTTGGTACATTTTTGGTACATTCAGTTTGGTGGTGGATGTTAATTCCTTTATGATTGTCACAATTTGATTTGAATATGTAACAATTCAGTTTCTGTGAAGTTGATTTATTTATTAAGTCTAAAATAGTTTTTTTTGCCAGTAATTAATTAAAGTACGTACAACTTGCTACATCACCCGCTACTCCCTACTGGATGACAAGACACTCTTATTGTTTATAGTTTGCCAGTGGACAATATGTTAAACGCAGAAAACATGCAATCAAATTGAAGTGTATATTGCATGTATTTTCAATACGAGAATAGTGTTCCGGATTGGAAAATGATATGATCAACTTGTTAATTTGATTCTCTCTGATTAATAATTATAAACTTGTTGATTAGATACCTGTTAGTTACAAAATTCAGCTTGCTTTCCATTTTGTTAGTTTATTTGCTTTTTAGTTAAGCCAATATTAAAATTAATCGTCCATACGTTGTAACAGGAAGGAAACGTTCTTTCATTACTTTATATTCCTTGCTCCATCTTTCAAATGATGCATCATGAATTAAATAAAGGCCTGATAATTGCAGTAAGCTCGTATTCAACATTGATTGGTACGAATATTTTCGTTAGTCCTTCTACTTGAATAATGTATTTTCACTATATGTAAAACTCATTACATGTCTGCGCTACAGTCAAACTGAACAAAATAAACAGAAGTATATGTAGAAGATCGGTAGCATGTTATTAACTACTGTACATATACGTACAATGACCGCGCATACCGAAGTTAAACCACAGAGTTCTTAAAAAACATTTTCCGAGACTAATGTAAAAACCATACACATAAAATGACATATCGTAACTGATGTACACTGCATTTCTGATGGTTATTCAAATGACATTATCCTTTTTACAATTCATGTCCATTGCACTAATTATTTTTGTAATATCTCAAAAAAACTTTAGTTTATAGAACGTTTGTTGTATTAAAATAAAAAACATTAGTAAAGTTACCAGTAAGCAGAATTGAGTAATTCCATGGAAAAGTGGCAGAATCAATCGCATGAAGTCCACCTCCATAATGCTCCTACTCCATCTGACAAAACACGGTAAACCGAAAGACATAATCAAATACAAATCATTTCAAATAGAATACATATACTGAATTGAGTATTAGAAATCATACCAAATAGAATACCATTATTGAACAAGAGTTTAAATCACTTTTCATACCTATATATTCATGCAGGCTATCTTCCAACTGCCTCACGCCATCCTTGCAACCATCATGTCCTACCTTACGATGCCATCCTATATCGACACAACACCTGATTCATTGTTTTAAACGATGAACCATAGATAGAACCATAATTACAAACATTTCCAATGGCGAACACTAGCACAATGACCAATCCGATAAGCTTGGTCGATTATTATGAGAATGATGATGACCTCTAGGAATACAATGTCATCATCCCTGTGGACTCTATCACAGCCAGTCTGAAGCACTCTCAGGTCATCCAAATCTTGCGACGACCTTAGTACAACTACCAAAGCCACTGGGTCCATGGCCATGCGACTATTAGATAATGAGAATTTTTTTATCAAATGTCTTATTCCCAGCCATGCATCTTTTGACTTTCTCTTTGTACACAACCTGCATGCATGTAGTGTGACACACACAGTAATGTACAGATGCACAGCCCCCAACCCTACAGTTATGCCACCACGACGAACTATCTCCACTTAACTCCTACCGTCCTTCGCTCAGCTTTGGTTGCACATATAAACAGTCCTATGTAGCCTTATCATCTTCCTTCCCCCTATTATCAACAGCCAGTTGCTCGCCCCATTGTCCAACCGTGGCTGGTGCTTTGTTTTCTGACCCCCAGTCCTCTGATCTTTTGGCCCCAACTCTTCCATCTTCTTCCAACACTTATTAGAATCACTTTTGAGAAGTCTCCTTTGATCGTTTTACTAAATAATTGACAGTAGATGAACCAAACATAAATCAAACATAAATAGTACAGCACTTACCAGAGCTTGAAAAGAGCTTAGCAAATATGGGTCTGAGAGTGGCTGAACATGCATAAGTTATATATAGAACATAGATTTAATGTTGATCAAGGTGATTAAATAAAAGCTCAGGATGAGACAACCCTGAAGACTTTGAGCGGCTGCAAGTAAAACCTCTCCAACAACGAGGTTCCAAAATCTATATGAGAATTATAATCAGTAACAGTAAGATATACCTTTGAACTCCCATAATTTTGAGCCATCGTTCTCATTACAGTGTTTGAAGCTGGTAAGATGAAGATAATAACATTATGTGAGGATATCAATATTGTTGTAGGCCACAATAGTAAGCATTAAGGAAAACATTCATATACAAACTATGGCAGAAACAATGGACATTTAAAAACAATGCAACTATGTGATTAATAGTAAGGGACAAAGGACAAAAGTTCTTACACATTTATCCTTTCTTTGTTCAACTAAGACTTTACACTAAAATGAATGGTTATAGAGTTCACCATAAAGACCTACCCATAATCAAACCTTTCTGTACAAATCCATCATCTCCATCACTGACCATGGTCAGACCATAACAATACCTAATTAATAATACAGTTACAAACTTTGATATTTAATTTTATTTGAAAATAACAAAAAATAACTTTCTCTACATCCATAGGCTCAAGCTGGTGGATGATGCGAGCTGAAGTGGAGATTTGGAGATTGGAGCGGTGGAGATGTGATCTGTGGAAATTTTGTTGGTGCAACGGATGATGGTGATAGTGGGAAGCTACTTGACTTCACGTTGAAGAGAATTATGCAAATAATTTAAACGGTATCGTCACTCTTGTATATAAATCATATAAACATTTTTACTAATCATTTCTCCTTACCTTTATTCATTATCATATCCTAGTTCCAACTAATCCTACTGCATGGTTAATTTCTTGATTATATAGTATAAAAAAGCACCATGTATGCCTATATATATGCACATACATCATTTTCTCAATGTTTTCCACTTGAAGTAGCATAATTCATGACTTCTAAGAAAATTACATAGAGAATAATCATAAGGGTATTTACATAGCCTGTAGCATCGACTGAAATCCTATTCAACAATATCAATAGCACATGTATATGTACCTCCTTTCTGTCTATCCCGTTGGTTGTTATAATGTGTTCAAAATCAGCATTACTGTTAGTTAGTTCTTCCTAAAATTTCAACTATGACCCAAGTTCCAACTTTATATCACCTATCTTCTCCCCAATTTTACGAAGAAGGCAAAAAGGCTAGTTAGTACCTTAAACTCATAAGAATCAACAATAATGTTATTATCACTCCTCTCAATGAAACCTGTATTGAAGTTGTTTTCTTGGCAAAGTTTCACTATGTCTGTCCTTAATAGTTCATTACACTGCTCCAGCTCTTTGCTCAATTCAGAATGCAACTGCAATGTAAAAACACACATTTGTTATTAAACAGTTAAAAAATAGTGTAAACTAATAAAGATTCCTTAATTTTCTTCTACATCTAAGAAACTGTTTAATTTGGTGTTTCAGATGGAATGACAGTGGAAGAAACTATTTAATTTGGTGTTTAATTTTCTTCACCCATCTGATCACCATGTATATTAGCGTTAGAAATCATGTTTTGGTCACATTATTTAAAGCTCTGTACAACGCTTCGATCTATGCCACATTCCAGCTCCAAAACCCAATCAAATCTCTTGTTCTCACCCACTTTATTATAATACTCCAAACTTTCACTAAAATCTGAACAACATACCATTTCATACTTCCAGTCAGAACATTAATTTGGCCACCAGACTCGGATCCCACATTCTCATCGATAACAAAATTCTTACTATGCTTTAAAATAGAATATGCTTCATATTTATCACTTACATGAACCATCTCGCCATGTTCAATGTTTTTTTGCACATCTTCATGCACTAGGTTTCTTTCCCTCTTGCCTAATGTCAGAACTGTGCAATACTTCTCCCAGACTCATGATGTAATCACATGTACATTTAAATTAATAAACCGTTCATTTTCACATCCTTTAGTGTTAATTTCCCTTGTGACTGAAACTTGTATAACTTTCATATGCCATGTGTCTATAAAAAAAAAAAATTGTGTCACCCATACTCCTACTTCTGGCACTACTATTATATACTATTTTAGAATTATTTAAGCATGCCTCTTCACGTCCCTTAATATAACTGAGTGACCCTAATAATGATCTAGCAAAAGTATTTCTTAGAAAAACAAAGTTCATATTTTATAACAACAAACATCTCTATTTAAGCAAAGTTAAAATTTATAATGCTCATCGAAATTACTCCAGTTCAAATCCATCATCTTCTTTACACTAACCAACATATCCACGACTATTGAACAATACAATCAAAAAATGTATGAAAAGATGGGGAAAAGTGTCATGAGCTTACAGTCGACCGGAGAAATACAGTACCCGCAAAAAGAAATGTATCAATGGTTCTAAAGGAGGGTGGAGAGAGGGGGTCAATTACAATTGACTAGAGAATGGTGGAATTATCGCATAACAAGGGTGAGAGGGAGAAAGGCGGTCCTAGATTTGGTTTAATAGAGTGAAATAGCATCCAGAGACGAGGCAATTTTGGAAGATGAAGATGACCAGGGATTTCGTGACTAATAACCACGGTTGATGATTAACGAAAGAGGATGAGAGAGGAAAATATTGAATCTGATTCAAAGAAGATTATTCCTTTGTGAATTTTCTTCGTTCTTCCAAAGGGAGGAGATAGGAAAAAAAATATTAAGGGTTGCGGAGGAGTAAAAAAATAAAGAGCGGCCATATAAAAAAATTTAGCCAATTTTTAGTGAATTGTTGGCGGGAGAGCTTGGTTGCGTTTCTACGCTTATTTTTACAATTTTAAAAGACCAAAGGTGGCATATAGCTTGAAACGCTGCCAATTAATGCAACTAATAACAAATTTTCTTGTAGTGTATGCTCTTGGGCTATCTACTAGATCAATCATGGTGAATCGTCCGGTTCCTTCGGGTTCACATGTAAATCGAAGGTTGTTCTAGAACACCATAGCTAAGGACTCAAATCCTTGCTTAAAAGTTAGTTATAAATGACAGTCATTCAGCGTTCCCTTGGAGTTATCATACCTTATATCATATATTATGAATCAAGTTTGTCCTGTATTCTCCGAGGGTTTAGCATATCATAATTCATCATCACCTCATTGTCTCTCAGGGTTTGACTATCCTAGATTAATCAAATATCATGCAATAATACATTGTTAATTATACCAGCTCATTGCCATCCTAATTGAATATTACTTATAAATCATCTAGTATTGCCTAGTATCCCCTTATAAGCAAGCTCAATCGAATCGAGGTAATGATCGATTCAGTAATCACTTTCCAATCGAATCAAATTGGTTGTTGCATTGCGAAAGGATTTTTGCTGATTTAGGCCTAAACGATGTGCATAAGAGGAGATTGGCATCCAGACAATTGCAAGGAGCTACAATGTACTGGTGGAATAGTGTAACCGAGGGGGTGCCAGAGGAGAACTTGACTTGGGCTGAGTTCGGAAGAAGGTTTGAAGAGAGATTCATGTCTGAAATAGCTAAGTCAACTTTGCTTAGAAAGCTTGCTAAGTTGGAACAAGGTGATACGTTAGTGCTTGAGTATGCAACAATATTTGAGGAGCTGTTTAGATATGGATATGCCACCGTGGATGGTAATCAAGAGGAATGAGAAGTTCATTAGAGGATTGAAACTAGAGCTTGCCAAAGCAACGTTACCGCACCTAAAGACCCTTGTGATGTAGTAGTGGAGACGGCATTGAGGAACGAAGAGATGCTTGCACCATTTAGTAATAAGAAGCTGACGGAGACTCAAGGTGGTCAAAGTCAAAAAACAAAGTTCTTTCAGAAAAAGGGAGCTCGGAAGAGTGGAGCTCCCAAGAAGGAAAAAGCTAATATTGTTTACTACAAGTGTGACAAGAAAGGGCACTTTGCCAATGAGTGTCGTTCAGGGGATGGAAAGATGGTCATTGGAAAGAAGAGCATTAAGTGTTTCAACAATGACCAGATAGGGCATTACGAGAATCAGGGCAAAGGACCAACTAAGGTTGAGAAAGGAAAAGTGTTTGCTTTGGAACCGTCTGCCTCGAGACCAACTACAGAAGAGAAGGGAAAGGTTATGCAGAATGTACGCTTTTGATTCATGGCATACCAGTTAGAGTATTGTTTGATACTGGTGCATCACACTCTTTTATCTCTCATTGTTAGGTAGATAAGCTTAGTTTTGAACTATCGTACCTTGTTACTTCCTTAAGGGTTGCGAATCTGATAGGAGGGTATGCAAATCTTGGGATAAGATGTAATCATTTAGAGTTTGAGTTGTTAGGTCAAAAATTTGCCTACAGTTTGCATGTGTTTGATATTGTGGACTTTGGAATTATATTGGGTACGGATTGGTTTGATTTTATGGGCTTTGGAATTATATTGGGTATGGATTGGTTAAGAAAATATGATGTTATGATATTCGTCCAAGACAGGAAAATATCACTAAGACACTCTAACAGTACCGATCGAATTATATACTTAGTGGAGAGCGGTCGCGGTGTTTATGAAGAAAACGGACGGGTCGTTGGGAATGTGCATTGATTATCGTAAACTAAATGAGAAGACGATAAAGAATATATATTTCTTGCCAAGACTAGATGATTTATTTGATCATTTTAGTGGAGTCAAAGTATTTTCCCAATTGGATTTGGTGAAAGGGTTCCATCAATTGAGAGTGTTGGAGGGCAGTATTCCTTTGATGATGTTTCGATCAAGATATGGTTCGTGTGAGTGGTCAGTAACACCATTCAGATTGACTAATGTGCGTTCTTTCTTTGTGGACTTGATGAACCGAATATTCCAAGAGCACTTAGATAGGTTCGTGTTAGTGTCCATCGATGACAATTTGATATATTCCAAGACTGAGAGAGATCATGAGATTCATCTTAGAATAGTGCTTGAGACGTTGCGACAACATCAACTAAAAGCGAAGTTTTCGAAGTTTCATTTCTGGAAGAGAGAAATGAAGTTTCTTGGTCATATATTTTCAGAGAAAGGGTTGTTCGTGGATTCAGTTAAGATTAAATTGTAAATAACTGGAAGAGACCCGAGACGATGATTGTAATGAACCTGAAATCGGCCTTCGAAAATCGGCACCCGTACTTCACTTGTACTCAAAATGTCGTAGATTCAAACGTCGAATCTGGCTCACCGGAGCTTACAACACAGTAAGTATAACAACACAGCGGAATAAAGAAATCAATGATATCATATACAATCCAATGAATACAATATCCAGAATGATATACAACAATGATATCAATATGATACAACAATATCAAAGATAAATAATGATACAGCGGAAATAACAGAACAGAAGTGATCACTCCAAATGATCTACAAAAGAGAATGACTCCAACAACTCCAACGTCAAGCTCGAACCACAAGGAGAAGCAAGTGCAGTCCTGAACTCCAAGAATTGAACCAGCTCCAGATAATCTACTCAACCTGAATATCTGAAAAACCCAACTCTAGACTGCCCATGTGGAAAATGATGGGCACCCAGAGTTTAGGAAGGGAACAATAAACTCCGGATCAGTCATGGGACTGGTGTGAGTAACAAAACAGTTTATCTTTAAACAAACAACAAAAGAAGTTTAACATTGAAAGCTGCAATGCTTTTGGAAAATGAAACTACCAAAAGACCTCCCGCCACACACAATGCAATCGCAGAATTAAAGGAGATTTCTTCTTATGATAGTCAAACATGCTTACTACGCAAAAGAAAACTCTTTTGATATTATTACTAGTGCATAGTGTGAAAACATTTCGAAAATACAATATTAATATTAGCCAGCATACAACCATTATTGTATGCCTACTATAACTACCATCTAAACAGTGGTGACCACCATAAGTAAATGGCAGGTTCTACAAATAAAATCGTACAAGGTTCTTATTGAGATTTGGATTTCCAACAAATGGTCAGGCAAAGGAACTTCCTTACACCGAAATGAAACGCCTCTGGAAAGACGCCCCGAGAACCTAACCAGATCTCTGCAAACACAAGGCCGACGCTACCTCACGCTTTAACCAAGCTGTAACTAGGTAACTAACACACGAGTCATGTCATCCCCCGGTCGTTACCGACCTTTATCTGAGGATCCTCAAAGCAACAACCACAAAGTATAATGAATTTGCAGCATCAACATAGGTAAAATATCTGGGCTTCATACCATGATATCACCTTTTATCCAGAAGGAAATGACATACCCTAGGGGCGCTACCCCTACAAACCTTTGCCGCAACATTCCTGTTTCGACCATTATCGGGTTGTGAGGCTCGACGAAGTCTCGTCCACAAAACTATGCTTTTTCACAAAGCCACGCTTTTTCACAAAGCCACGCTTTTTCACAAAGCACGCTTTGACCAACAAATGATCATCAGCACTTCGTATGCCACATTACCAAATTGGGAATGTATCACTAGTAACCATCAACTACATAACCTCTGAGCTCGTACGTCTCAAAGAAGGGTGTTAAGCTAAGAGAATAAATTCTCCGCCACCAACAGAAATGTATTTGATAGAAACCAGCTTTACATCTCAAAGTGTAACGTCAGACACACATCCATACAAGTCCTTTCCAGGATCGAACGGAACCGAAGGTACTTCCAAAGAAGCCCTTGCAATCCGGGTATTCACAATCCCGATCGGATTTCCCATCACTTAGGAAATCTCTATACCGGCGCGACTCAGTGCAGAGACAATCGATAGGTCATCCTATCGTTCTCGCAAATACCCGGTCTTCACCACCGGTCTTCAAATGCTATCCATATCATCGTATCACTAATTCGGAATAGGTTATATGACACAAAGGTCTTTTCCCGGCTAACCCGAATAACGAGCGCAATTAAAAATCATATGGATACTGGGGTCTCAGTTAAATCACAGCTTAAGGCCCAAAACTTTTCATTCGAATGGTTAAAACAAATTACCATTTCCAATCTTTAAACAAAAAGATTCATTTCAAAAACCTTCACTGGTTTAAACAATTTCCACACTTTTAATCTTTTAAACAAAAAGATTCAATTCACAAAGTTCGCCCCGTTCACAAAGATTCATTCATGGATTTCAAAACGATTTCCATTTTAATTGAATTAACTCGTTAAATCTTTAAATCAAGATTTAACTTAAAGCTTTCAAAACTGGTTTCCAAAGATTCATTCATAGCCTTTCAAAATAATTCTATTTCAAGTTGGATTAACTTATCCGGTCTTTGAAATCAAAGACTCATTCCATAGTTTTCAAAACATTTCAATTCCATTTCAAACTTGAAATCTTTCAACACAATTTAGAAATCCTTTCTTAAAATGAAAGCCATTATTATTTGAAAACAAGTAGTTTTTGTTTCGGAAAAATCCAATTATATTTACACGAGTTAAAACCCTTGAATTAAATTCAAATTCCCAAATCAATACCTTTAAAATGGTTTAACCCATATATATAACTTGTACATCATCTTTAATCCCTAGTTTCAAATCATAGAATTCAATCATAGAATTCAATTTCAAACTTGAATTCAAATTTAAATCAAATTATTTAAATTTCAAGATATCCAAAATATCTTTAAAACTCCTTTCAAAAGCTTTTCATATTAAATCCCAATTTTCCAATTTCAAAATCAATTGAAATTAAAATTTCAATTTCAAAAACATTAAATTTAAATCATCTGTGACTTAACCGATTTCCACGTGAAATCCATATTTGTGTGTGTATGGTGTAGTCCAAGGGTTTCACACAATAGTGCAACATCATCAATCATTACAGATTTAAGCACAGTAATATCGATAAGCGGTATAATCTATAACGCTTATCTTTATTTACAGATTCACAGATATATATATCACAGATAATCAATTACATTCATCCCAGATAAATAAATTACAGATCACAACATAAATCAGGATGTATCACAAAGCATCATATATCAGGGATATCAAATAATTCACCTATTCAATAAAATCCAAACATTCATAGGTAGGATCAATTTAATTATCCGATTGATCTAAATCAGATTAATTTCTATGAATAAATTTACTAGTTATAGTAAATTAATAATCAATTAATTATGAACCATTTAATGAATTATCCTTTAATAATAATTTAATTAACCTCTAATTATTAATTAATTAGCCTTAATTAATTAATCACATAAATTAATTATCCTTTAATTAATTATTCTTTAATCACTTAATAAATCAACTTTAATCATAAATTATCCATCCTTAATTACTTTCATTAAGTAATTATTTTTAAGTAATTAATCATCCTTTAATTAATTATTCTTTAATTACTTGATAAATCAAATTTAAATCATTAGTTAATTTACCTTGATTACTTTTATTAAGTAATTAACTTCCTTTAACAAATAAATTTAACTTAGACTTTAAAAGTAAATTAAAAATTAAAACATTCTTTATATTAATTAACTAACCTTTAATATTATTAAGTTTATTTAAAAATAAACTTTTCAAAATAAAAGTTATATTTATTTTAAACCATTTTAAAGCTTGGTTTATCAAATTGTTTGAAAACTTATTCATACCTTAAATTGATTCAACATATTTTAAAACCTGGAAACAAAATTTCCCTTTTTTTCTTTTTTTATTTTAAAACCTGGTTAGTTTATAGGAACAAACCCGAGCCAAATCAATATTTTCCCTAGCCCTACTTCGAGTTAACCGCGTTTCCCTTTCCCCGAGCTATTTCGCGAATCTCTTCGAGTCAAACCCGAGAGACAACTGCTTCTTCCCCAAATTTAACCCACTGACACCATCACAAGGATGTGCACGTGCACAGGCGATTGGATCACCTCCGGCCATCATCGCGTTCACCTCCACGTCGTCGACAACCCACTCGACTCACTCGAGTACCTCGATCCCTTGGTCCCACTGTAGATCAAAATCGAGCTTCCCGATTCGAAACTGGAACCCATCACTTACGACAGAAACCCCTTGCCACGCCACTCAAGATAACCAGAAACCACGCGATCCTGATCAGAGCTTCGCCAGAGCCTCTAGCATCCTTTCCCCCCGTACCGGCCTCGTCCGATTCGCCATCGACAGTGGAATCGCCTCTAAAACTTCGTCGAGGAAAACTGGGTTTTAAACCCTAAATTCGCCTCGTCCTCCATCCACGCGAGTCTGAAATTCGATCGAACATTTTTCCCAAACCTGCCTATTCGCCAGCTTCCTTCACCCTTAATCTCGATGCCCAGATCGACGTGGATCACCTGAAATTGGTTAAAACCCAATTTCCATTTAAACCCAAACCTCACCTTCATTTTATTTCTAAAAATTCTGATTTTGGCGTTAAAAATCATATTTTAGTTTATTGATTTGATCTATATCACTGAGTAAATAAATTACTAAGTTTGAATTTCCACTCATATATGGGTTTGCTCTGTTATTCTTGAATCCCAGAGACATTCAAGTTAAATTTTAATTTAATTAAAATTCTAAACATTAGTCTATGATCCCATAAACAACTTTTGTTTTAAATCCGAGTTCTAACAGCAATTGGTTTAAGAGGATATGATTTTCTTTGAACCAAAATTTTGAGCTTGACAACCATAACAGGGTATCACTGATACATGCATTCACTTGTATATACCCAGACCAAGATACTTATATATATATTCACACAGTATATATCTCCAGATATAGATCATGCAACAAAATCCTACTTAAGTTTTCAAGTAAAATTGTTACTCACCTGTATTTGCAATGGACAGAGCTTTTTATTGAAAACTGTTTTGAAAACTTGAAACTGAGATGCCAAATCTTCTTTGTTTTGATTTGTTTTGAGCTAGGTTGATGTTTCCCTTTTATTTTCTGTTCTTTGCTCAGTTTTAAATCAATTGAACTGCATGCTTAATATTACTGAAGACTCAATACAGGTTGAAGCCTTATCTGATTTCCAGATACTTATTTTTTTCTTTCCAGATTTTGAAATGCCTTGGGATGATTTCTAGGTTTCAAATTTTCTTTTTGGTTTGCTTTGTTTTTTTGAAGAACGAACAAAGTGAGAATAAATACATATATAAAGAAGATAGCTTGGTACAGGTACTTTCTTTATTTGACTAAAGATTATTTTTAATCTTTATTTACTGATATAATGTTATCCCATTTCGGCTGAGATGATATCAAGACATGCTGAGGAGAGGTGGCATTAAATGCAAATCCTATTTTGGTTTACAAGCCATGCTGTTTGAATTATTTATGTGCAGTCTTTGCTTTGTATAAGCTTGTACATGTGTACTTTTGCCTATATTAAAATTCATTTGATTTTATATTTTTTGTTTGTTTTGCATGCATTACTTCTTACAGGCTACTTATTATATTTGCCTACTTTTCTTTAGCTCGGCTGAGATGGTGTTAAGAGGTACATATGGTTACTTCTTTGTCTACATGAATTATCTCTTTTGATGTCTTGCATAAATCTTATTGCTGTGTTGTATTTCAGGTTGAAACATATTATACTTGTATGTTATTTCTTGTCTTTTATAACTATATAAATTTTATTTACAAACATATATTTTCTTATATTTTATTTTTAATTTAAAGTTAACTATATTTGTTCGAAACAAACACTTATTCGTTTCGGGGAAACTCGAATCTATTTACCGATAAATATTGAAATTTTTATTCAAAAATAAATTTAATTATCAATTTAAAATTAATTAAAATTCGGGATCGTTACAATGACCGAGATAAAGAGTTTTCTTGGATTAGTTGGCTATTATAGGAGATTCATCAAGGATTTCTCTCGGATAGCAGCCCCTTTGACTAAACCAACTAAAAAGGAAGTAAAGTTTATTTGGTCTAGTAAAGTGAGGAAATGTTCCAGAAGCTAAATAGCTCAACTTGTTCCAAAGCGCAGCAACTATACGACAACCTTTGGAAGGCTCTAAAAATGTAAGTAAAGGGGTCCCCTTTCGACACTTAAAGTCATACAAATAGTGGATCTCTTCAACAGTAGGCACCATGTTCAGGTGGCGAACGAAGATCATGTACATGCTATGAAAGGAAGCGTAACTATTTGGGTGTAGTTGGTCTGGGCAAGCTTCATGTATTGTAGAATTAACCGGATAAAATGGTTGAAAAGTGGAACACATCCAGCCATGCATATATATCGATAACAGGTAGTATACCCCTTAGGTGGATCATGTGCTCATTGAAAGTGTGCAAGGACCAATAAGTCTTCGGAAGGAATTCCATGCCTCTTGCATATCCACTTGAGGGACGCCTTATCTACTTTCGAAGCTCGAGAATCCTGAGGATCTGCTAAGATAATGACATCACCAATATCAATATCAAGGGAAACCCCCACTGAAGCTTCTTTAGTCGACATGAAAAGATTCATCCTTAAAGGCTGCATTGTATGATGAAAGCTGAGAAGGTGTCGAAGTAGGCTTCATGATGGGCAATATCGAAGAACTATATTATACATCTGATTCAACATATTTAGATGTCTATGGACCTACTGCCATCATAGGGATATGTAAAGAACATCTACGATCTATACTATTAAAACATTCATACATAAGGGAGGTAAGGCTTGATTAAAACTTTAAACTTCATGCTAGAATAGAGCCCTGTGTAGCTGATGCATAAGACCCAATGGATGTCAACGTGTGTTGACCAATCGAATCTTATACATCAGCTGGGGTGTGTGACATCCCACCCTAAGTCCCATACTAACAAAGGATATTACAGAGTAATACCATCTGCTAGTGCAGAGAATAGAGCTGGATAAGACGACCATCAGCGAGTTCTACTTTAAGCAGGCATTGATACGTCGATTAATATTTTATACATTTCTATTCTCAAGTGGAATAAACATATACAATTCAGGCTTAAAAAACTCCGGTGGCTATAATAAAAATCCAAAACAACATATGATAAATACAAATCACGAAATTATAGGTCATACACAATGGAATATAAATAGATACAAGGCTGAACTGATAGTAACAGATGCATGATGTAAACTGTATAATACAAACATCTTACATCCCAAATATACGAATATATACATAAATGGAGTCCAGCTCGACATAAGATACATCATAATGTCAATATATACATAGTGATACAAAAGTAAACATCTAACTAACTGATAGGAAGTCCACTCTAAAAGCATCAAGTTGAAGGACCTAAAACATCTAGGTCTGATCCGAGTATTATAAAATAATAAACAGGTCGGTCTAGGCTAAAATAAATGAGTTTGCAGGATGAATGATAGATAAAATGTACTAGATCTCAAATATATTCATCAGATCATATAATGACAAATATCAAGCATATGTCAAAACTTCAAGAATGAAATCACCAAATATCAAAACTCAAAATAGCTTCTACAAGCAAAATCCCCAAAACTATTTAGTGATAACATAAATAACATCGAATTTGGAAATCACGTATAGAAATCCATAAATCTCATAAAGGGGAAAAAGGCGCCAAACTCCAACATTGGTGAATAAATTCATCTACATGCATGTAACTCGAAGATAGACATATATGTCTATAACTCTATGGGTATAATTCCCATAATAACTCCAAGATAGGTAAGATCCTATAAAAATCCAAGATAGGAACAAGTCCTATGAACTACATAATAGGTACAAGACCTATGAAAACTCCAAGATAGGTACAAAACCTATAGAACACCAAGGGCAGTCATAAACTCGTCGATATAAGTGTCTTGTACTTTCAAATAGCAACCGAATAGGTAACAAACATGTGTCCCATACCACATGGGTTTACTTAGACGTTTACTACAAGATAGGAAACTCCACTTGTGTGTGTAGATAGTTCAATCGAATTTTTTTGGGAATTAACTGGTAAAACAAACACGAGCATTCCATACCACTCGTTTTTTAAACCATATCACCTTCTTATTCAATTCATAGCATGCAAATTTATAAAAATAATTTGTTTTGAAATCTCTTTTAAAACATTTTTTATTTATAAAACAACTGAATTTTAAGAGTCATTTATGAAGCTTATATGTATATAATATACACACATTGAACCATTGTTCCCAAATTGATTTAAAAATGCTACAATATGTAAATATAAATGTAGTATATATATATATTTATTTATTTATTTATTTACCTTTTACCTAGAATATATATACATTAGTGTGCAAAAGATTTGAGAAAATGATTTGTTTAGAGATTTCCTTTTGGTACATAAGTTGGACAATCGTGCAAATAAATCATGTGTTTTGTTATATATCCATAGGAGTAATTCTATGGAAGAATAAAACCAAGATGAATCCATAAATTCAATTAATCAAATCCCGAAAATAAGGATTTGGAACCACTAAAAATAGATACCATAACCATGTCTAGCAACAAAGAACCATATGAATTGCTAGATCCATAGAGTCAAGCTCTATATCATTTCCAAATACATTTCATAAAGTAACAAATGAACGGAAACAGAAGCCCAAGAGCTGCATAAAATAAACAAAGAATAGGAAACGAACAGTAAAAAGCAAAGGAATGGATGGATGAAGAATAGGCGGGTTGGAGGGATTTACGTAGAGCTGGAATAGCTCCAGGTAGTCGCCACCGGTGTGAAATGACCCTCCTATTTCTACCTTAATTTCATAAGGATTTATATATATATATATATATATATATATATATATGTGTGTGTGTGTGTTCATGCAAATGCACATTTAATTTATGTGTATCTGGATGTCCACCTATATTCATTTGCACTTTTAAGTTTGATTTAAACTTCCTTAGAATTATCAGAGTCATTTTTTTCCAAACAATTCAAACCAGGATTCAAACTCATTACCAATATAAATATATCAGTGTATTTCTAATAATATACACATACATATGAAGATGTATGTGTTCCTCTTGTTTAAATTCAGAGTATATACTTTATTTTTATTTGTTATACAAGAGCATTCTGTTTGATTTGGATTTTAGCAATTCTGCCTAAAGTTAATTACTATATACTTTTGAATATTTGTAATAAGTCAGTAAATCCTATGCGTATTTAATTTATATGAACTTGCTCATTCTATTTGATAGTTTTTAATATCAATTTACCTTGACAGTTAAATCTCAAGATTCTTGAGATTTTTATTTCAGATCATGGATCAAAGGTATTGATATTTGGCTAAGGCCAGAAATGATATATTCACTTATCATTTTCCTCTTATGTATTTTCTAAAAACTTTCTTATTTAAGATTCAATCTATGTGACTTGTTTGCCTTAATCTTAGCCCACATGACACATAGTGAGTTGTGTATTTGCATAAGATTTGCTATGTCAAGAATTTGAACTTACAAACATTCATAAGAATAATTCCAGGTTTGTTTGTGCAAACCTGTCCAGATTGCATATCTGTTATGACTTTGAAAAATTGGTTATGGTAAAACAATGACTTAAGGATTTTGAAAGGCATTTTTACTAACAAAACACAACCAGACATAATCAACCAAAACTTCACTCATTTGAAGCTGGTTAACTCATGTGCCTTGTGTCATGCCAGGTACCTGATCATGGCAATTGAAATGCCAGTCATTTGCATCATACCTGTAGCCTTTCCATACAATTACTTTTCTCAAAACAATTTAGAAAGTAGACTTGAACCATTTGTAGACATATTTCAGAGGAAAAACCATTAGATACTTAAAGGTATACTCCAAAACTCAGTGTTTTAAAATGACTCAAGGTTGTCTAATACATAATATAATTTATGTTAAGCAATTGCTCACATACCTATATATTTCTTTACCAGGTTTTCATGGCTAACACCTGAGCATATTTTACTTGTTCATGTTCCAGACACTACTTCAAAAACAAATCAAACCTTAACACACAATAATTTCGACAGAACAACTAATTTAATCTAACACTTTACAGAACATAAGAGCAACTTGATCACTAACCATATAATATTCATTACATGACTGGAAATCTTAGAAACATAATTTTTCCTGAATACATGCAGATATAATCAATTTAAGCTCTTATTGAAACTAGCTAGCATGTTCATTCACTCCTCCATAATAGCCATAACTTCATTTTCTACTTAGTGCCTGCGATCCCTGAAAGAGCATGAGTGGCTGCCTCATTTTAAAATGAGACACCCCCATATGCCATCAGCAAACAAGGGTCAGATCTAAGATCTGGTATGAGCAACATCAAAATATTCAAAACATTAAGCTCTGGGTGATGAGCCTTAATACTTATTTTGTATGCATGTAATCCACTGCTTTATTATGTTACATACACTTTGATACAAGAATGATATCTTTATCTATCATTTATTCACACAAATTTATTTATTCAATCATGAATATCAATCTACAGTGTGTATATTCAATGGAATAACCAGGGTTCCATTCCAACCAACCTAGGAAATACTCATTTTCCTATTTTTTCATTTACAGGTTGTTTTCATTAATTTAAATCCCTAGCCTCATCTGCTAGTAAGGAATCACAGGGACACATTGCAATGAACTAATTCACATCATTGCACAAAGATCTCAGGGCTTAAACAAACCATGTGCCAACTTGCATACTTCAAATATGACAAGCATTCCAGCAGCCTTCTTGGCTCATAACCCTAGTATATTTACTAGTAGTGTTGGTTAAAAATCCTATCATCAGATAGCTATGTGGACATGTCACAGTGTATATAAAAAAAAGACATCTCCCTTTATCTTGCAAGTATTTTGTTCAAAAACAAACAGATAATCATTTCATAAATATTGCTATAAGAGGTCTTAACTTTAAATCATATAAAAGTACATCTACAACTGAGGGTGGAACCATGGCATGCTATGTTATTATGACTTACAAGTAACTGTGATTGAACTAGATTCAAGATCTAGCTGAATCACAATTTTTATCTTGTGAATTTTGATATTTCATGAGGGAATCAGCACACAGAAATTTCTATTGCATCCCTTACACTTTCTTTTCTTAAGCCTCAGCACTTATATAAAATATAATGCAGATCATAATATTTTTATTTTTAAGAATAATTTCCTGCCATAGATCCCCATCAGTAGTGTGTATTCCTTCCTTGATTTTGAGGTTTGTTGCCTTAGCTTCTTTTTTTTTTCAAAATGTAAACAAATAGTAGTATGTACATCCATAGCAACCATTCAAACAGATCAAAGGAATTCATCCAAAGAGCATCCATAATACACATTATATCAGCTCAAGAAAATAAAATCCATTCAACAACATTAATATAACAGTGATTAACAAAAATCAGAAAATATCAATAGCAACATAAGTACTTGGCTGCCTCATATCAGGTCTTAATGCCATGAATCTAGTGAGATTACTCACCTAAATATTTCTTCTTATTGATCCTGAAAACCCTTGTATGTGTGTTTTCTCCTTCCTTCCAATATTTTTCTTCCTTTCTTATTTTTGTGCAGCTCGGGGTAAAGATAATTTTACTGGCTAAAACTGCCTATTTATATGCATTTTTCCACTAGGGTTTTGTTAAAACAAAATTCCATTTCTGACCTAACCATCTTCATGCATTTTTCATTCATTTTCCTCCTTAATACCCCGGCCATAATAATTAGTTGAAGGCGGTATTTTCTTCCCTTTACTTTTTCAGAAAATGGCCACTCACCTAGTCATGTTAAAAGTGTGACTACCATATTTTATATTTTAATTATTTCTGAGAATCCCCTTTGCTATTTTTGCCTACACAAGCATATTGACTTGTATTACATTTCATGTCATTTTTAATGTTTCCTTTTTATTGTTTTGCTTTAACACTTTCTGCTCACAGAAAATATACAAGTGCATAAGTGTACATATTTTTATTTATTTAATCTCCCCTTGTTTCACAGAAAATACATTTAAGCATATACTTCATTTTTAACTTATGCTTAAATTACAATCCAATGCTTTAAATAAGGAATTTACTTTCTTATATATATATATATATATATATATTTCAGAAATTTTTTAAATCTCTTCCTTGTGCTATTTCCAGTGTACATGTGCACACATATCTCTGCACATCATTTAATTTAAAATTCCATCAATATTTGATCCAAATATTTTTAAACTGAATCATTTTATTAAAAATCATTTTCCTCAAAATTTTGGGGCATTACATTCACCCCTCCTTTTAGGAATTGTGTCCTCACAATTTTTCTAGTATTTGTAACAAGCATTCACTGACCTTAAGAAAATCTATCAAGCATATGCATAAACAAACATATTCAATCATATCAACCATGCATAACAAATTTTTCCAGAAAAAGAGAAGAAAAAAAAATTACCTCTTAATTTGCAAAAAGCTTAGGATAATCCATCCTAATCTTATCCTCTAACTCCCATGTGCAGTCATTAGGATCACTACTCCACTGGACCTTTACTAGTTTCAAAGTTTTGCTCCTTAATTTCTTTTCTTCCTTGGCTATAATCCCAACTGGCTCTTTTTCATAAACCAAGTCAGGATTTATTTGAATTTTGGTAGGCTTTTCCAAAATGTCTTCTTTATCATGTACCCATCTTCTAAGTTGGGACACATGAAAAACATTATGCATTGCTTTCATTTCCTCTGGTAATTCTAATTTGTAAGCCAATGAACCAATTCTTTCCAGAATTTTATAGGGTCCAACATACCTTGGTGTGAGCTTACCTTGCTTGCCAAATCTCAAGACTTTCTTCATAGGTGAAATCTTGATGAAAACAAAGTCTCCCACTTCATATTCCACCTGTTTTCTCTTCCTGTCTGCAAATTTCTTTTGCCTATCTTGAGCTGCTGCTATTCTTTTTCTTATTAACCCAATTTTCTCTGTAGTTTCTTCAACATATTCAGATCCTAGAACAGCCCTTTCTCCAGTCTCTACCCAGCATATAGGTGATAAACATGGCTTGCCATATAAGGCTTCAAATGGTGCCATCCCTATGGTGCTTTGGTAACTGTTATTGTATGTGAATTCAGCTAAATGGAGGTGGTCTTCCCAGTTGCCTCCAAAGTCACTACACCAGAAAAGACTTTTGGTAGCATTGAAAAAACGCTACCATAACTTATGGTAGCGTTTTAGAGAACGCTGTTATACGACATGCAACTAAAAGTCTAAAACTTTTTGTTGCGTTGTAGTAAACGCTACCAAAAGTCACTTTTAAATGCAACTATAGGTATTTTCTGTAGGATTTAAAAAACGCTACCAAAAGTCACTTTTAAATGCAGCTATGGGATTTTTCTATAGGGTTAAAAAAACGCTACCATAAGTCTTCATTTTTTGGTTGCATTTTTTGGTTTATACCATTTCCAGCAATCGCTTATATACTATTCATATTAAAACGAACGATCAATCGTATAATTTTCATATATTCAAACAAACAATTAAATCACATAATTAGCATATACAAACAATCAATCATATGATCATCATATTCAAATAATTGCAAAAACATGCTAATCTCACAATCAAATATAATATCCATAATCAATTCGATAGTAGTTTTTCAACAAAATAAGTCACATACTACAAGCATTCACAGACAAGTTTCCACAAATGGTACTAACAAAATACGACAACATATATAACAATTAAATTCATGTTCGTTGCTTGATTACCAATAGTTCTTTGTTGTCGACAGTCTTCGCTTCGAAATAGCTAATTACCTGCAAACAAGTTTAACAATCAACAACATATATAACAATTAAATTCATGTTCGTTGCTTGATTACCAATAGAGTAATACCTTGCTTTATGGGTTTCTTTTCTACATCAATTTTGCTCCCTTGGTGACTTCTTTTAGGAAATTTGGCCCATACTCCACAATGATATACAGTAGTATATGCAGCTACTGTCAGATTCAACAAAGCAGTACCAAAATCGTAGTGCGGAATGTACTCAAAGTACTCACATATCTCTATTTCTTATTCTGGTATCCATGTACATTCATTTCCCAAAAGAAATGATGTGTTCCTTTTGATTGGATGATCTGCCAGTGAAGCTGCTCCATTAACTACCTGTCAATGATACCGTATATAATTAGAAAAAAGAAAAGGAAAATTAAAAAGTTACGTCCCTGATTATCACAAGCACTAAGTTCTTGAATCTCAAAACTGACAAATTTCAACGTATATGATTCTTGCAGCAAAAAGGCTATTTGTAATATTAAACATTGTATTTTCCCATCTGTAATAATAAAATACAGATATGGGCTTGCATCTAAGAATGGACAATTTCTGAACCAATTCCACAGATAAGTGCTAAAAGGACACTTAAAGGATAAATGATTATGATCTTCTTCCTCTTTTTTACATAGTTTACATGTATTATTAGTGACCACCTCCATGACATAAGTCTGTCTTTGGTCGGCAGACGACCAAGACAGGTTTCATAAACCGTTATACTGAATTTCCTAGCTGTTATTTTATGCCATACAATTCTGCTCCATTCTTGTATAGGATAGTTATCTCTGATATGATTCCATACAGTCTGAAACTTGAAAACTGGTGAATTTGTGATTTTCCAGTAATCGGAAGTATAATAATTAGTAGCTACGTCAACTTGATTAATAACATCCTGTAATTCGCGAGTAGGTGATAATATTTTAGGATGTAGAGATCTCCCCACCAAAATAATAAGAAAATACAATCACAGTACCTTCCGATCTGTAATTCAAAGTAATTCTAGCCAACTCCAAGTACTGTACATATATAGATTGGTACAAGATTATCTTTCCAGTATTATGGAACAAAGGTAAAGTAGTACTAAACCCTCTTGTGTCAAAGTGTTAGATTAGTTAAAATATGAAAATAGACTATATTTGTGCTTGTACACATGCATTAAGATTGACTACATACAAAATTGAATAGGAGAGAAACAAAAATCCAACGAGTTCACCACACCCCCGAAACACACACCAAGTGTCTATATGGACATAGCTCTTGATTTAAACGACCAAAGTGTATCATCATTTTTCTAAATAATAATTTTTGGGAAAAAAAACTAAAAACTACTTTTCCAACTCAATCTTAAGAAGAAAAAACATGAAAACAGCTTAAAAACTCTCACCGTGCTCCCCAACAGCTCCAGAATCGTTCATATTCCTCTCTTCTTTGTTAGCAACAACAAAATTAGTAACACAATTAGCTAGCAGAGTAAGCAAATAACCACTACAAGCCAACATGAAAATTAACCATTAGTAACTCATGCATTAACCATTAGTAATTTATGCATTACCTGTTAGCGACTTATGCATTACCCGTTAACGACTTATGCAATAACCATTAGTATAACATGCGCCAATTGCATTTAACTTTGAACTTCCCGACCCACATATTTTTTCAATCATGCATGAGTGGTATCATTATCTAATTAAACCATCGAATATTGGATTATTATTTAATTAGCTGTAGACCCGTTTGAATTATACATCTGCACATAACAATTTACATACAAATTTCAACTTCAAACCCAAAAATATTGAATAAATCAACCCATAACCATTAGATATAATTATCTCCATATCAATTCATAATGACTATAAATTTTCATTTAATTAATTAGGGAATTATGTAGGCACTGACCAATGATTGCGAGTAGAGTGAAGTAGAATTATGTATCCTCCTAGGTTCTTTTACATGAAAATAAATGGTTGAAAAGATAGACTCTACCAATTAATAACACGATCAGACAGTAAAAACATATTTTTTTTCTTTTCTTTTTTTTTAAAAAAAAGGTATGGCAACGGGTTATATAATAATGTGGTTAATATGGAATTGTAAATGAAAATTAGCAATTAGAACATGAGAAAGAGCTCCGGAGGACTAAGACGCTTCAGATTTGTTGTTTTCAAAGTCAAATTATTCTACTAAAGTTTTAGGAGAAGCTCAAAAATAAAAATTAAGCATCAGAAAATGTGGGGGATCAAATCAGACATCAGCTATGCATCAGGGTTTTCTTAATCTAATGTTAAGAACCTCTTACAGTTAATTCCACTAGCCAATCAATGGAAATCTAAATAAGATAAGTATCGCATGACTTTAAATTTAATGGTAATATCGAGAATGCATGAAAATATCACATTACAGTTGTAACATCTTTTAGGGGCCCCGATATCTAATTGTTCAAAACAAGAGAACCTATTACATATTTTTGAAAACATTATAAATATTTCTCAAGTATTTCAATCACAATATTATTTTAGGTGCTTGGGTGAAATACATGAAGGAACTTCAAAAGTGCTTACCCTGGCCTTGTTGAAAGATGGAAACCTAGAGAAAGCTTTAGTAAGAACATCATCACTAACTTCATTGCCAAGATCTCCACAAAACAATCTGTAATCATCTGCAGAAAGGAAAACTTTAATACAAACATGATGAAGATGGAAAATTATTTTATAAGTAGTACACAAAATGATAACAGAACAGAGATTAAAGGAGATACAAATGTTCAATGGTGTAAACCAGCATTCGGCACATCCTATCTCATTTAAGTCCCAAAACACACTAGCATCAAACACATATAGTTAGTGATAGCTGGGTTTGTACTCTGGATATATGCCCAAAGAGTATTTAGCATGCAACACAATAACACTAGTATCCGCTAGCAGTAACTCGATCGATCTTTCCAGCAATGACTTGATGATGATCGAAGCTCCGTCGCTGCCCGAAAGTAACATTGTATTCAGGCCCTGGTCGTAGCATCTGAAATCGTTTGTTCACCCGAAAGTAAGTCCTCTCTCCATGCTAAAACGCTAAATCATTTTGGCTCTTTCACACAGCATCGAGGTCTTTTTCATAAGAAGCAGCACTCTATTGTCCATACGCGGCTTGCCTTTGACTACGCATTGTCAGTCCTCCCTCTTCCACTTTCCACTCTTGATACCTCATGAATCCAACACTAATTGTAGGCTTTATACAATATCTATACCTATAAGAATATGCAGCATCACTGTTACAACTCAGAATCATCTTAATGAAATATATAAATCGGTAAGAAAGCAGAAAGTATCTAAAAATACTGAAAAAATCAGAACTTAAAAAAGCAAAACTTATCCTTAAAGCCCAATCTTGAAGAATCACTGTTACAACTCAGATATCGGAAAAATATACATGTTACAAGCCATCCTTAAAGCCTGATCTTGAAAGCCAATAATACAACTTATAATATTAAAAAAGGTTAAATTAAAAAAGTAGAACTTACCCAGCTTTGTGACTACATTTCATATATCTAAAAATGGTACTACCAAAGTATATGCCTACTTTAAGAAAAATATACATGTATGAAGAATACAATGCTAACAAAATAAGCATGTTTATTATATTTTGTTTGAATCTTTAGAAGGAATAAATATTGAAAGTCCTAAATGTAAAGTTACTAAAGTGACAACTCCCAAAGCCTGATCATAACACACACCTGTAAACATACGCACATAAGTTTTCAGAATAGGCAATTATTAATGGAAGCAAGTTTAAGTCCATGGAAGAATTGGCGAATTATGTGAAAGAACTAGCAAATGATCCTATGGATTATGCTAAGTTTCATGCATGGATAAATAATTTTGTATAATAAATAATAACTGTTGATGCTCCATTGATTTAGCATTAAGCATCAAGCAGTGTTTTCTTCCTTAGTCACTAATTGGACCCAAGAAGCGAATCATTCACATTGTCTCAGTTTTATAAACCTAATTAGCTATAACGTCACTCTTTCTTAGTCACTATAGAATGAAGTTTCTGACGTGGGGATTCTCGGCTTCAGGTGGTAGGCCGAGGTGGATGGGCTAGAGCGGGTAGGGTGATGGAGATTGATTGAGGTAGACGATATCGGTGACAAGTTCAAACAACATTGAGTGTAAAAATGGGCAAACAGATGTACTATATTTGCAAAAACATGAATTGTAGATTATGATAACAAGAATTTCTGAAACCATAGGCCAAGATGGAGGAAGCTTCGGCAAATAAAACAATTATTTATTTATTTATTTTTATTAAGAAAAGGCAGCTGATGGTAAAGAAAATAGGGTTTTGGCATAGAGCTGTGATTAAATAGACAAAGGAATACGAAAGAGAGAGAATGTGAATTGAAGCTGAAGTGTTCATTTGACAAAGCAAGGTAGGGAGGTATGAACCGAAATATAACTGAAGACTATGAATGAAAATGCACACAGTATAGAAGTATATATATACGAAAAGGTAAGGTTTAGAAATGAAATATGATTTCATATTACAAAAGTGAAGTGACATCTCCTATATTCCATTTTAGCAATACGTGGGAGAAAAAAAAGACAGAAAATTATCAAATATATAGGGCATTTACTTTTACTCCTTAAATCCCATTTACTTTTGGCATACAAGAATATGAGTGGCCCATGATACATCTCTATTGTTATATGTGAATATAAAAGAGAATTACAAAAGGGTCATTTCAAGGAAACAAATGACCAATTCATATGAACATCGAGACTACAGACTTTGGTTTATTCTATGCTTCTGGTGGAATTTACAAGTCTCATTTTCTAACCCTGATACTGGCAAATTTAAAGTTAATGCCACATGCGTTTCATATATTTGAACAAGTGCACTTACTGAAACTCTAAAAAGGGGAGAAATTGTTATTAAGAAATTATGACTAAGACTCAGCTAAAAAAATCAAACTAATCTAGTTTTGTACAAATTCAGCCAAACAAGCAACTATTATCTTGCTTAGTACAAATAAGTCAGATAATTTAATCTCTGGGGAAGTTGATTCTACTATTTACGATTCTCTTAAACACACTTGGAACTGTGAGTGATAGAAAGCATTCAATATATAGGGGAAAATGAACAAAAATTATCAAATACCAATCCAGACTCAAAATTCTACAAACATAATCAACTTGCAGTTATGTTTCAAAGTTTAGTTCTAATCTACAATCCAAATTACCAAACACCAACCCACACTTCACATGGAATTATTTAAATTTACAGTCCACTTACTAATTGGAGCTATAATTCCTCCAAGCTATGCAAACTTTACTCCATAATTACTTTAATTCCTGTCCAAAATACTAATTTGCAACCTAAACTCAACCCACTAACTAATAAATCATCAAAATTACATAACTATGTAATACTTACCAGAAGCACGTGGAGTGTATCATAGCAGGTGGCGAGGTCAATGGTTGCTGATTGGGAAGCAGGTTAAACTTCACTCCAAAATCTAATCCCTCCATGCTTAGGGCTATGGAGGAGTTAATTGGCTTAGGGCTTGTGGAGAGGAGATCAAATTAGGGTTTGTGCAGAAATGGGAGTAGATCGATGGAGGAGTGAATCGATGAAGTAGAGAGGAGTAGAGTAATGGATGGGAGTAAAGCAACGATGGAGGAAACGTGAGGCGAGACAAAAATTTCTGAAGTGGAGAGCAAAAAAAGAAGCGGATTTGGGAATGGGAGGAAAAAACACGATAAATGTTTTATTAGCGGGGAATGGCGCTAAATTTTGGCAGCGTTGAAAAAGAAAAATATATACGTAAATTAAAAATGTGAAATAACATTGGTTGCACTTGCATTTCAAACGCTACTAATAAGTGCAACCAAATGCAGATTTTCTTGTAGTGAGTCCAGTGTACATGCTCTCAACAAATCCTCTAAGACTTTATTCACCACCTCAGTTTGACCATCTGATTGTCGATGGTAGGCAGTGATTAAGCACAATTCACTCCCCATGGCCTCTTGAAAACTTTTCCAAAACCTTGAGGTGAAGATGGTATCCCTATCACTCACAATGGTTTTGGGTATGCCATGCAACCTTACTACCTCTTTCATGAATATTTGAGCCAATTTTGGAGCATTTCTTTCTGTTTTAACTGGGATAAAATGTGCTACCTTAGTTAGCCTATCCACTATTACCCATATACTTGTGTTTCCCTTCTTAGATCTAGGCAGACCATCTATGAAATCCATAGATATATCCTCCCACTTCCACTGTGGTATACTAAGGGGTTGCAATAGTCCTGATGGCCTTTGTGTCTCTGCCTTGACTTGTTGGCAAGTCATGCACCTTGCAACATGTCTGGCCACATCTGACTTCATCCCCTTCCACCAAAGATTTCTTTTCAAATTTTGATACATCTTGGTGCTACCTGGGTGTATGGAGTACTTACTCCTATGGTATTCATTTAATATTTCCTCCTTTAATTTTATATTTTCTGGAACACATATCCTATTTTTGTTCCTTAAATAACCATTTTTATCAACTTGATAATTTATTACTTCCTCCCCTTTTGATATGAGCATTTTCTTTTCCACCATGTTTAGGTCTTGTTCCTGCATTTTCCTAACCTTAAGAAGTAAATCTGATTGCAAAGATATCATACTTAATTTCCCTTAACCTTCATCTTCTTCAATGGGCATCATTTGTACCTCACTGTTTTCTTCAATTTCCAAATCAGTAAGTATAGAAAAATCCTTAAACTCTTCCATCATCAACATGGCTACTTTGGCATGTTGTCTACTCAAGGCATCTGCAACTTTATTTGCCTTGCCTGGTGTATACAGTATATCTAGATCATAGGCAGCTAGGAACTCTACCCATCTATGTTGCCTCATGTTCAAATCTTTTTGTGAGAATAAATATTTCAATGCCTTATGATCAGTGTACAAAATGAATTTGGCACCTAACAAATAATGTCTCCAAAGTTTCAAAGCATATACAACTGCTGCTAGTTCAAGATCATGGGTTGCATATCTTGTTTCATGTGGCTTTAATTGCCTAGATGCATAGGCTACCACCTGGTCTTGCTGCATCAACACAGCCCCTAACCCAGAGCCACTTGCATCAGTGTACACAACTAAATTTTCATTTCCTTTTGGCACTCTCAATACTGGTGCATTAATCAGAGCTTCTTTTATTTTGATAAAAGCTTGCTCACATTTTTCTGTCCATACAAAGGCTTGGTTCTTTCTAGTTAAATTGGTAAGTGGTGATGATATTTTTGAGAAATCTTTTATAAATCTCCTATAATATCCTGCCATCCCCATAAATGATCTAATCTCACTGATGGTACTAGGCCTTTTCCATGCTTGGATTGCCACTACCTTATTGGGGTTTACTGATATTCCTTTGGCAGAGATAACATGCCCAAGAAAATGTACTTCTTCTTTCCAAAATGCACATTTTAAAATTTTTGCCTTTAAATCATTTTCCCTTAGTCTTGACAAAACTAAATGCAAATGATTTTTATGCTCTTCCACTGTCTTGGAATAAATCAAAATGTCATCAATAAAAATTAGCACAAACTTGTCTAAATAATCTCTAAATATTCTATTCATTAAATCAACAAAATATGAAGGAGCATTTGTCAAACCAAATGGCATAACCATAAATTCATATAAGCCATATCTTGTGTTAAATGCAGTATACTTAACACTTGAGTCTTCAACCTTCATTTGATGGAATCCTGAGGCTAAGTCTAATCTAGAAAATATTTTAGCTTCACTGAGTTGGTCAAAGAGATCATCTATTCTAGGCAATGGGTATTTGTTCTTGATGGTTACTTTATTTAGTTCTCTGTAATCTATGCACATTCTCAAGGTACCATCATGTTTTCTTACAAACACTACTGGAGAACCCCAGCAGGAATTGCTTGGCCTTATAAATCCCTTGCCTTCTAATTCTTCCAACTGATTTTTCAATTCTTTCAGTTCACTTGGCCCCATTCTATAAGGTTTCTTGATTATTGGACTTGCTCCTGGAATGAGATTAATTTGGAACTCAACTGGTCTGTGGTGTGGAACACCCTTAACTTCCCCAAACACATCCAAGTATTCATTAACTATGGGAATTTCTTCAATGGTTAGTTCACTGAGATCTTTTTCTAAGTCAACTAAATGATATAATTTCCCTTCCTTAGCTACTTCACATAGAACTGTGATCCTCTGGCCTCTAGAATTTTGCAATGATATGGTGGATGAGTCTAAATTAATTATGGCTTTAAATTGCCTTAACCAATCTACCCCTAATATAACTCCTATATTTGGGTAATTTAAAACATATAAATTGGAAATAAAAATATTTCCTCCTATGTTTAACTCCACATCCACACAATTCATGTTCAAAACACTAGAACTCCCTAGGGGACTTTGTACAAGAAATGGGGTTTCAACCAATATGCAGTTTAATTTTAACACTTTAACTATTTCATAAGAAATCAAAGAGTGTGTTGCTCCAGTATCATATACTACTGGTATGGGTATGGCACAAATGAGTAATGTACCTTCCACTTGGCCATGATTTTCAGCATCAATTTTCACTGCAGATTTGCCTTTACCTTCCAAAGTTGCCAATTTCCCTTGCTGTTTATTCTCAGGACAGTTCCTCTTCATATGCCCCTCTTTCCCACATAGGTAGCATTTGAAGGCTCCTCCTTTTAACTCTGGGCACCTTGGTTTGATGTGTCCTTCTTTACCACAATGATGGCAAACCAATTTCTTCTTAGCATCATTGGCTTTTGTGTCTTTGTCCTTCTTGTTGTCTGCCTCCTCCTTCTTTTTATCATAAGGGTGATATCTTCCCTTATTCTTCTTATTGTTGTTGCTCTTAAAATTCCTATATTTCTCTCTTTCTTTGTCATGTTGTTCCAGTTTCAATGCCAGATCAATTACTTGATCAAAAGTTCTATCTGCATATGGTAGCATAGCTCTGCTAAGTCCTGGGTTCAGACCTTTTATATACCTATCATTTTTGGATGCTTCATCTGCCACTAGCATTGCTCCACAATTAGATAGCCCCTCAAACTTTTGAGTGTATTCAGTGACATTCAAAGTTCCCTGCCTAAGTTTGATAAATTCTTCAAGCAAAGTGGTCTTGGCTGATGCTGGTACAAATCTTGCCTCCAACATCTCCTTGAACTGATTCCAAGTGATTTCATTTTCATTTCTTCCAGCTATGATCACCTCCCACCAGCTTAAAGCTACCCCTTTCAGTTGTCTTGAAGCTACTTGCCTCTTCCTTTGATCATCTAACTGCATGTCATTGAAAATCCTATCAAGTGTTCTCAACCATGCTTGAATCTCCATCACATTCTCAGTTCCTTCAAAACTCCTGCCTCCCAAATTGGAATAAGTCTTCAGTAGTTTTGATAGCTCTTCATGTGGATTCTCAGGCCTATGCCCAATTCCATCTCTTAAAACCCTCACAAATTCTTGCATATCAAGCATTTGAGGTGCACTGGGTCCTGCATTGTGATGAGATCCTCTTCCTACCATGGTCTGCTAACTAAATTCTGGGCAAATGGTATTAGTATATTATGAGTACTTCTATAATTACTATTTTCTTATCTAAATTATTTCATCCAAAACAAACAGACATAATACATTTCTATAATACTTAGCAATCAATGCAACCAAGTGCTCTGATACCAAACTGAAATGACCCTCCTATTTCTACCTTAATTTCATAAGGATTTTTTTATATATATATATATAAATACGTGTTCATGCAAATGCACATTTAATTTATGTGTATCTGGATGTCCACCTATATTCATTTGCACTTTTAAGTTTGATTTAAACTTCCTTTGAATTATCAGAGTCATTTTTTTCCAAACAATTCAAACCAGGATTCAAACTCATTACCAATATAAATATATCAGTGTATTTCTAATAATATACACATACATATGAAGATGTATGTGTTCCTCTTGTTTAAATTCAGAGTATATACTTTATTTTTATTTGTTATACAAGAGCATTCTGTTTGATTTGGATTTTAGCAATTCTGCCTAAAGTTAATTACTATATACTTTTGAATATTTGTAATAAGTCAGTAAATCCTATGCGTATTTAATTTATATGAACTTGCTCATTCTATTTGATAGTTTTTAATATCAATTTACCTTGACAGTTAAATCTCAAGATTCTTGAGATTTTTATTTCAGATCATGGATCAAAGGTATTGATATTTGGCTAAGGCCAGAAATGATATATTCACTTATCATTTTCCACTTATGTATTTTCTAAAAACTTTCTTATTTAAGATTCAATCTATGTGACTTGTTTGCCTTAATCTTAGCCCACATGACACATAGTGAGTTGTGTATTTGCATAAGATTTGTTATGTCAAGAATTTGAACTTACAAACATTCATAAGAATAATTCCAGGTTTGTTTGTGCAAACCTGTCCAGATTGCATATCTGTTATGACTTTGAAAAATTGGTTATGGTAAAACAATGACTTAAGGATTTTGAAAGGCATTTTTACTAACAAAACACAACCAGACATAATCAACCAAAACTTCACTCATTTGAAGCTGGTTAACTCATGTGCCTTGTGTCATGCCAGGTACCTGATCATGGCAATTGAAATGCCAGTCATTTGCATCATACCTGTAGCCTTCCCATACAATTACTTTTCTCAAAACAATTTAGAAAGTAGACTTGAACCATTTGAAGACAATTTCAGAGGAAAAACCATTAGATACTTAAAGGTATACTCCAAAACTCAGTGTTTTAAAATGACTCAAGGTTGTCTAATACATAATATAATTTATGTTAAGCAATTGCTCACATACCTATATATTTCTTTACCAGGTTTTCATGGCTAACACCTGAGCATATTTTACTTGTTCATGTTCCAGACACTACTTCAAAAACAAATCAAACCTTAACACACAATAATTTCGACAGAACAACTAATTTAATCTAACACTTTACAGAACATAAGAGCAACTTGATCACTAACCATAGAATATTCATTACATGACTGGAAATCTTAGAAACATAATTTTTCCTGAATACATGCAGATATAATCAATTTAAGCTCTTATTGAAACTAGCTAGCATGTTCATTCACTCCTCCATAATAGCCATAACTTCATTTTCTACTTAGTGCCTGCGATCCCTGAAAGAGCATGAGTGGCTGCCTCATTTTAAAATGAGACACCCCCATATGCCATCAGCAAACAAGGGTCAGATCTAAGATCTGGTATGAGCAACATCAAAATATTCAAAACATTAAGCTCTGGGTGATGAGCCTTAATACTTATTTTGTATGCATGTAATCCACTGCTTTATTATGTTACATACACTTTGATACAAGAATGATATCTTTATCTATCATTTATTCACACAAATTTATTTATTCAATCATGAATATCAATCTACAGTGTGTATATTCAATGGAATAACCAGGGTTCCATTCCAACCAACCTAGGAAATACTCATTTTTCCTATTTCTTCATTTACAGGTTGTTTTCATTAATTTAAATCCCTAGCCTCATCTGCTAGTAAGGAATCACAGGGACACATTGCAATGAACTAATTCACATCATTGCACAAAGATCTCAGGGCTTAAACAAACCATGTGCCAACTTGCATACTTCAAATATGACAAGCATTCCAGCAGCCTTCTTGGCTCATAACCCTAGTATATTTACTAGTAGTGTTGGTTAAAAATCCTATCATCAGATAGCTATGTGGACATGTCACAGTGTATATAAAAAAAAGACATCTCCCTTTATCTTGCAAGTATTTTGTTCAAAAACAAACAGATAATCATTTCATAAATATTGCTATAAGAGGTCTTAACTTTAAATCATATAAAAGTACATCTACAACTGAGGGTGGAACCATGGCATGCTATGTTATTATGACTTACAAGTAACTGTGATTGAACTAGATTCAAGATCTAGCTGAATCACAATTTTTATCTTGTGAATTTTGATATTTCATGAGGGAATCAGCACACAGAAATTTCTATTGCATCCCTTACACTTTCTTTTCTTAAGCCTCAGCACTTATATAAAATATAATGCAGCTCATAATATTTTTTTTTTAAAGAATAATTTCCTGCCATAGATCCCCATCAGTAGTGTGTATTCCTTCCTTGATTTTGAGGTTTGTTGCCTTAGCTTCTTTTTTTTTCAAAATGTAAACAAATAGTAGTATGTACATCCATAGCAACCATTCAAACAGATCAAAGGAATTCATCCAAAGAGCATTCATAATACACATTATATCAGCTCAAGAAAATAAAATCCATTCAACAACATTAATATAATAGTGATTAACAAAAATCAGAAAATATCAATAGCAACATAAGTACTTGGCTGCCTCATATCAGGTCTTAATGCCATGAATCTAGTGAGATTACTCACCTAAATATTTCTTCTTATTGATCCTGAAAACCCTTGTATGTGTGTTTTCTCCTTCCTTCCAATATTTTTCTTCCTTTCTTATTTTTGTGCAGCTCGGGGTAAAGATAATTTTACTGGCTAAAACTGCCTATTTATATGCATTTTTCCACTAGGGTTTTGTTAAAACAAAATTCCATTTCTGACCTAACCATCTTCATGCATTTTTCATTCATTTTCCTCCTTAATACCCCGGCCATAATAATTAGTTGAAGGCGGTATTTTCTTCCCTTTACTTTTTCAGAAAATGGCCACTCACCTAGTCATGTTAAAAGTGTGACTACCATATTTTATATTTTAATTATTTCTGAGAATCCCCTTTGCTATTTTTGCCTACACAAGCATATTGACTTGTATTACATTTCATGTCATTTTTAATGTTTCCTTTTTATTGTTTTGCTTTAACACTTTCTGCTCACAGAAAATATACAGGTGCATAAGTGTACATATTTTTATTTATTTAATCTCCCCTTGTTTCATAGAAAATACATTTAAGCATATACTTCATTTTTAACTTATGCTTAAATTACAATCCAATGCTTTAAATAAGGAATTTACTTTCTTATATATATATATATATATTTCAGAAATTTTTTAAATCTCTTCCTTGTGCTATTTCCAGTGTACATGTGCACACATATCTCTGCACATCATTTAATTTAAAATTCCATCAATATTTGATCCAAATATTTTTAAACTGAATCATTTTATTAAAAATCATTTTCCTCAAAATTTTGGGGCATTGCACGGTGCACCGGTGGTGCCTATCGGTCCACCGGTGGGATCGTTTCCTGGAGCTATTTTAACTCCAGGAAACTCTATAGCTGACCACAGCGATGATGGACCGATCCTATATCGTATACAGCTTTTCTAAACTGATCTCGGGTGTGTAGACAATCATCTAAACAACTACAATTTCCAATTAAAAGAGGTTAATAATCTAGGGTTCAGCTCAATGAAAGGTTGAACAACTTAAAGCAAGATCACCACAAAAAATAGAGTTTAAATCATCCATAGATTCATTTAGTTCAACAAACGGCAACATGTACATGATTTTAGACTAGAAGTGTGAGATAATCTCACCTTACATCCATGCTTAAGTTGTTAAACACCCATACTACTAGCATTGCACTCAAGTCTTGCCAAAAATGAAGATTTGGATGAATTAAGAATTCGATAGGAACCTTAGCTCTCTTTCTTTTTTAGGAATAATTAACGTATATGAAAAATGATTTTTAGACAAGAGTAGGATAAGTGTTAATCTCATGTTTATTTAAGCATGGGTTGAGTACTTAATTATGCCCATTTAAATCTAAATGCAAGTATTTTTATTTGCTTCTCATTTAATATAAAATCCTTATTTATTAAATGAAAATTTACTGTCCAATACCATATTATAGAAAAAATATATAATTTCTATACATAAATTTATATATGTATATATATACACACACACTTTTTGAAAATGAATTTATTTACAAATTTCATATAAGTATAAATTGGGGTTTCCTTAATATATTAATTCCCTAATTTAAGATTATTCTGCACTTATCTAATATAACCCGAAAGTCTGGGTTGTTACAGACTCCCCTCCTTAAAAAAATTGCATCCTCATAATTCTATCTAGGGAAATTGCCTATAACATTTATGTGTGTAATGCTAGAATCAAAGCATTTAAGTTTTTATTTAATTTGGATCACTATATTGTATGATTAACTTTTTAAGGATAATTCTCTTAAGGTTTGTACTTCACAAACCATAAAAATATTCCATGACCTAATTCTGTCTCTCAAACAAATAGGGTTACAAAATCACCAATCTAGCTAGCGCTTTGTTATAACTCACAAGTTTAAAAATTCAAGTTCACCACCTCTTGAAAATAAATCCAAGGTTTCAGGATGAATTCATTTTTTTTCAAAAGATAAAGGTCACAAATTGTAAATCTTTATTAACTCAGAATACAAAATATATATATATATATATTGTTCTCGTATTCATATATTCCTTTCAAAATAATTTTTATAAATGTGAAATTTCCTTCTATCACAATTACCTTTAATCTTATTCTTCGAAAACTAAATCCTTACCTTTATTATTATATATACATATGTATACACTACTACGTGGGCCTTAGGTGCTTCACTGACCTAATAAAATAAAATGTTATTATTCTCTTCTTATTTCTCATTTATAAATCATCAATTTACATTTAAACAATGTTGTATGAAAGTATAAAATGACTTCTCTTTGAATTTAACAAAACTAACACCATGTCAAAATTCACATCCTCCTTCAAGATTGAAATATCTTTATAAAAAATTTATACGACCCTTGAGATTAAAATTATCCTTGTCATTAAAAATAAATTATTAATTACAAAATCTCATTTTAACAACTAATCTCAATATTAACAATTTCCTAATTTTTACAACATTGGTCAAATAATTTGAGGCGAAAAAATATTTTATCACAAACCTTTACTTGTAATAAATAAGTGAATAAAAACTTTATTATTCACTTTTTATATTACAATTATTTTCATATATTTAATCATCGCATTTTTCCACAATTATTCTTATATTAAGAATCAAGTTTCCCAAAGGATGTTCATTGAATTTTCCCTACTTATTTAATCCCAATCCACTTTAATTTGGAATTTATAACTAATAATATCCATTACTAGTAATCTACCTAGTTAATTGGTTGAAATGTAGATAATGTATTCAACGTTGCCTCGCCAATTTATTTTATCGATCGTTAATAATTGGTGGCTGCATTTATTATCCAAAAATGTTAACATCTACAAGGTATTCCTGCTATTTTCATTTAGATTGCTTATGCACCTCATACATTCATACCCAAAAATTTCTTAATTACAACAACATTCTAATTAATGTATGAATATAAACAAGAATGACACAAATGGTTCAAGTAGCATGAACCATCAAAGATGAGCACGATCAACACATAAAGATAACTAGAACACAACTACTCACAACATAGGTGTTCAAAGATAATTGTAAGTGTAGAACAACATAACCATACCATCAAACACGATAGTCCAGAAAAACAAACATGCAATGATAATAATACCGTCATCCGAAACTACTCATAACTAGTGACAACTCCTTTCTCTTGAGTCTTTACCGAGCCGCAAAGACGAGTTAATAATTATTTGATAATTCCAAGATCTCTTCTTTGCTTCTCTCTAACTTGATGGATCATCTGTCCTTGTTGCTCCAACATGGATAGGATGCGAGCTTCAGATGGAGAAGTGTGCATACGAGAGTCCTTGGGTGGAGAAGAAAGTCTGGTAGGGTCTTGTTGAAATGATGGATGAATCGGCGTCTCTATAGCAATCTCGTCCAAGGTAATCGGAATCTTCATGGCTTTAAGAACTTTATTATCAATAAAGCTTGAACATGGGTGCCTAATTGGAGTTTCGTCCTCTAAATCGACCCCAAAATGCTTAAGAATGGTAGAGATAAGATTCCCATAAGGATTATACCACCTCTTCTCTCCGGCTCTATTTTCAATCATATTGGTCATAATAACACTCGCCCAACTTACTTGAATATTTCCTAATATAGCATAGGTCACTTTCCGAACCATCGGATAAATCTCATCAAAACTACTAGTCTTAGGAATCAAATTGTATTGGAGAATTCAAATAACAATTCGAGCAAGATAAGTTAGATTTGAGATTGTCCAATTACCATAAGGTCTTTCGAGAATTAAATGCAAGATTGATTGTTCATCAAATACAATCTCCTCTGAGTTTATACCCTCGGATGAAATTCCCAAAATTTTGCCTAATTCACTCCGATTAAAGATTATATCTACATCCTTAACATTTGTTGATAAAATTAATCCATCATCATCATGACTTATCTTAAGATTTGCATAAAATAGTGCCATACAACAAGGATAAATGTCAATTTCACATCCATTTATGTTTATAAGACTCACCAATTCCGCTCGGGTGAATAAATTTCTTACACCATAAAGATTAATAAAATTAAGATTTACTTGTCGACCTCCCGAGTGCTCATTAACCATCAAGCTTCTAAATCTCTTGATATTTTCTTTTTTATTCTTGAGCCAACTCTTACTTCTTCGGTTAGAATCTCCTCAATGGATCCAAAAGGTTGCCAAATGGGTTCTCTTTTGCCTAGGCATGGCTATCTATTTGATTGAAGTGGAAAAATCACAATTTGGTAGAGATTGGAGTTATAAAAATGGAGAACTAGGGTTTTCAAAAATGAACTGGATTGAAGAAATAAAGAGTGGTGGTGGATTTGGAGAAAATATAGGGTTTCGGCCTGAAACGAAAATCGATAACCGATGCACCGATTCGTACATATCGGTCCACCGGTACACGATAAAATTCGAGTGTTTTGTGCATTTTTTTATACCAATATGTATATATATAGCTCATAACTTCTCCTTCTATTTTATTTCCATAAACTATAAATATAGTTCACCTCCAAGATTTAAAATTAATATAATATCAAGATTCATTTTCTTTAGGTACTCTCTTATTAGAAATTCCCAAAATCTGTTCACATAATTACTTGATTGCCTTAAAAGGCCCAATTAGCTTTCAAATTTCAAAATCTTTAAAATACATTCTCAATACTATTTTCATAATAGTTATGTATATAAATATATATATCCCTCTTTTTTCCAAAATCTTATTTCTGCAAAGATTAGATTTGCAAATGGAAACCACATCAATCGTCTAATTCATATATGCATACTTCAAGTGATCATTCAAATTCAAAATATCATTTTATTTTGAAACCACATTAGTTTTCAAAAATATTTTTATTCCTTCTCGAAGTAACATATTTTAAAAAATATGATTTTCCAAAACACTTGATTTAATAAAAATGCACGTCTAATTGTCTCATTTGAATGTTTAAGAATCCTTATCGAGCACGTTGGCCAGACGTCTCAACAAGAATCCATAAAGCACCCAACATGCAATTTAACATCCATAAATATATTATATACTTCAAAAGAAATCCTCTTTTAAAATGAAGAATACTTATATCTTTATATACTCTAGTTCATACATATAATAACAAGCTTATAATCATCAGCATTTAACATCTTATAGAAAACTCATAGGATGGTGTGTTTCCTAATTAGGCGATGCTTCCATCAAAACGATTCTTAATCTAACTCTTTGTTTAGAGTAACTAATAAATCATTTATTTCTTTCCACCGAATTTGATCCTTAATTGTTAATTCTTAAAATGGGATTCTAATTAACAAGGGATATTTCTTAATTGAATCTGAATTGTAATTAAGAATCCTATGCAAACAAACGTCCAATTAACCAATCAAATGAATCACAAACTTATCGGATAATGCGCCCAATGGAAGCAATCCATCTGCTTCTGTTGTGTGACTCTTATCACAAAAGGGTCGACAACAAACTTCATGATTTGCTAAGCGAAGATAAGCACTTTGTCCTAGCCAGGTCCGTGGAGCTGCCCAGTGCCATAATGGTAGCTTAAACATCAGCGACCTCGAAGTTGAAGTGGATATGATTAGATCAAAGATTACTTAGGAATCACATGATTCGATAGTAGGAACATCAAAGAGTGGAAACAAAGAAAACGTTTTTAGAATCCTAAAAGATACCTCTTATTCTACAAGGAATGATTCCTACTATCTGCCCCAAGAATCCCTAATAGACAGTCTCTAAGACTCACTTAGACCAATATTTCTATCTGTAATATCATATTTTGTTCTGAACTCAACTCTGATACCAAGTTATGATACCTACCCTGAGTTCCACACTAACAAAGGATATTACAGAGTAACACCGTATGCTAGTGCAGAAAATATGGCTAGATAGGAGCGACCATATGTGAGTTTTACTTTAAGCAAGCATTGATACATCGATTAATATGTTATACATTTCTAATCTCAAGTGGAATCAACATATACAATTTAGGCTTAAAACAAAACTCCGGTGGCAATAATAAAAATCCAAAACAACATATGATAAATACAAATCACAGAATCACAGGTCATAGACAACAGAATACAAATAGATACAATGCTGAACCGATACCAACAGATGCATGATGTAAACTACATAATACAAAAGTGCTACAACCCAAATATACGAATATGTACATAAATGGAATCTAGCTCGACATAAGATACATCATAACATCAATATACATAGTGATGACAAAAGTAAACATCTAGCTAATTGATAGGAAGTCCGCTTTAAAAGCATCAAGCTAAAGGACTCGAAACATCTCAGTCTCGCCCGAGTATTATAAAATAATAAACAGGTCAGTCCAGGCTAAAATAAATGAGTTAGAAGGATGAATGATAGATAAAATGAACTAGATCTCAAATATAGTCATCAAGTCATATAACAACAAATATCAACCATACTTCAAAACTTCAAGAATGAAATCACCAAATATCAAAACTCAAAATAGCTTCTACAAGCAAAATCCCCGAAACTATTTGGTGATAAAACAAATAACATCAAATCCCGAAATTACAAATAGAAATCCAGAAATCTCATAAAGGGGAAAAGGCGCCAAACTCCAAGATTGGTGAATAAATTCACCCACATGCATGTAACTCCAAGATAGACATACATGCCAATAACTCCAAGATGGGTATAATTCCCATAATAACTCTAAGATAGACGAGAGCATATAAAAATCCAAAATAGTAACAAGTCCTATGAACTACATAATAGATACAGGACCTATGAAAACTCCAAGATAGGTATAAGACCTATATAACTCCAAGGTCAAGTCATAAACTCATCGATATAAGTGTCATGTACTTTCAAATAACAACTGAATAGGTAACAACCATGTGTCCCATACCACGTGGGTTTACTTAAACATTTACTCAAAGATAGTAAACACCACTTGTGTGTATAGATGGTTCAATTGAACAAGTTCGAGAATTAACCGGTAAAACAAATACGAGCATTCCATACCACTCATTTTATTAAACCATTTAAATCACCTTCTCATTCAATTGATAGCGTGCAAATTTATAAAAATACTTGGTTTTGAAATCTCCTTTTAAACATCTTTTGATTTATAAAACTACTATATATTTTGAGAGTCATTTATTAAGCTTATATATATAATATATGCATATTGAATCATTGTTCCCAAATTAATTTAAAACCACCACTATATGTATCTATATATATTTATTTAAATTTTGCTTCGAAAATATTTATATTATGCAAAAGCTTTGAGAAAACGATTAGTTTAGAGATTTTCTTTTGGTATATAAGTTGAAAAATCATGCAAATAAACATGTGGATTGTTATATATCCATAGAAGTAATTCTATAGAAGAATATCTCAAAGATGAATCCATAAATTTAATTAATCAAATCCTAGAAATAATAACTTGAAACCGCTAAAAATAGACATCGTAACCATGTCTAACAACAAAGAAATTCAATCTGGGTAACCATATGAATTACTAGATCCATAGAGTCAAGCTCTATATCATTTCCAAATACATTTTATAAAGTAGCAAATGAATGGAAACGGAAGCCAAAGAGCTACATAAAAATACACAAAGCAGAGGAAACGAATAATAAAAAGCAAAATGATGGATGGATGAAGAATAGGCAGGTCGGAGGGCTTTACCTGGAGCTGGAATAGCTCCAAGTGGTCACTACTGGTGCACCGGTGGGATCGTTTGCAAGAGTTGTTTTAGCTCCATGAAACTCTCTAACTAGCCATGGTGATGATCGACTGATCTTATATCGTATACAGCTATTCTAAAGTGATCTTGGGTGTGCAGACAATCATCTAAACAGCTATAATTTGCAATTAATAGAGATTAATAATCTACGGTTTCAACTCAATGAAAGGTTGAACAACTTAAAGTAAGATTACCACAAGAAATAGAGTTCAAATCATCCATAGATTCATTTATTTCAACAAACAGCAACATGTACATGATTTTAGACTATAAGTATGAGATAATATCACCTTACATCCATGCTTAGGTTGTTAAACACCCATACTACTAGCATTGCACTCAAGTCTTGCCCAAAAATGAATATTTGGATAAATTTAGAATTAGGTAGGAACCCTAGCTCTCTTTTACTACTAGCATTGCACTCAAGTCTTGCCCAAAAATGAAGATTTGGATAAATTTAGAATTAGGTAGGAACCCTATCTCTCTTTCTTGTTTTTAGGAATAATGAATGTACAATAAAAGTGACTTTTAGAGTGGAGTAAGATAGGTGTTAATCTCATTTTTATTTAAGCATGGGTTTGGTACTTAATTAGGCCTATTTAAATCTAAATGTAAGTATTTTTAATTGCTTATTTTTTAATATAAAAATCCTCATCTATTAAATGAAAATTTACTGCCCAATACCATGTTATAGAATTAAAATAAAATTTCTATACATATATTTATATATGTGTGTATATACTTTCTGGAAATAAATTTATTTCTAAATTTCACACAATTATAAATTGGAGTGTAACAACCCGAGATTTTATAACAAATAATTATCGTCAAAGTGACGATTAAATTGTTGTTTATTTCTGTTGGAATTTTAATCTATTGAGCTTCTTTTGAAAATTTTGTTAAAGTAGTAGCCCACATCTTCATTTGAGTATTTCGCCGTGATATCTAACAAAGGCAACCCGTCCCTTTTTCCGGAATTCATTTTTTTCTTTCGTTCAAAACCAACCCTAACCAATCGAAGAAAATAAATGGCGAACAAAAATTTAGGGCTTCGGCATTCGATCAATTTCTTCGTCCAAGTTAGGGATTCAGCTTCGTCGTCTTCAAACTAGAGCTCGTTCAAATCGAGGATGCCGGCTAAGATCGATCGATTCGTTTCTTCGTTCTTCGCTCGCGACCGCTTCATAAAAAGGTGAGTGGTTCCCTCCCCCACTCACATCTAATTCACGCGTAGTATGATGCTTTGACAGTTTAAATTTTGTTGGAATGCCGATGATGATAAGTGGTATTTATAGGGTTCGAAACCCTCGATTTTGTTCGTTTGATTTAGTCACAAATTGTGCTTTGGCCGTCTGATAATTGTTGGATGATTGCGATTTTGGCTTGACTAATTCTTATGTGAATATTTGTATATTTTGATTGCCTGCTTCTCACGGCTTTGAATTGTTCAACTATGAGTTCGTAACTGCGACTTGAAATTTTCTGGAATTTGACTACTTCCGTGAGTTTCTCTGAATGACGTCGAATACTCGGTTGCTTGATAATACTGCAGTTTCAAAATCTTGACTTGTTCAATTATTGACTTTGGCCTGGAACCATATTGGATTTTGTGAAACTATAGACTTGTTCAATACGAAAATATTTTTGTTGCTTGTATTCCACGGCATTGATATTTGTTTATATCTCGGCTTCACCTTCGATTATACTGCTGTTGACTTCGAACTTTTGAACTACAGTTGACTTTGTGAATTTTTGTTTGTTTTTGTTTTGTGATTTCCTGGCTTTCTGATGCTCATGGTTTTGACTCTCTGTAGCATACTCGACATGTTCCTTTTCATGATTCCGGCCATCACTTATTTCTTTGATCTTTGAAAAAAAAATGTCTGTACATATATGCATATATTCATTCGTATGTGTGTAAGCATATATTGTTGCTTGTTTACTGTCTGAGTTGCTTCAATTTTTCTTTAAGTGTTTACAATTTGTACATTCATGTTTGTCTTGATTTGTCGAGATCATAGTGGCATTTGTTCCACTCATGTGCACTTAATCTTGTTCTTGAATGTGGCATAATTGATGCATATAAGTTTGGTCATTACCTTGTTGTTGCCTCCTGTTGCATCGTGTTCCCCCTGGTACACTTTGTACCTGGCTCAAGTCTGCACTGATGGGTACTCATGTAGTTTCTGGTTTTGATCTTGATGTCACAATGCTTTTTGCATTGCCTTGGAGTCTTCATTGATCTTTGCATTTGTACATATGATAGCACAGTCTTCATTATTAATGTTCCATATTATCAGTCTTGAACTTCTAGTCATTTGATCTGAGCACATGTATGTTGTACTGTATCACTGTAAAGTGTTCTCTGTATTCACTTCAACCATTGTTGTCACTGGGTTGCATTTTCATTACTGTTTCAGTTTGATTTAATGCTTGAGTATCACTGAGCCTTATGATCTTCGTACCATTCCTGTTGTTCATCACCTGTGATGTTGCTTGAACTTCTGTTGTTCATGATGTTGCATGTATCGTTGAGTCTCCATTTGAAATTGCAGTCCTTATACATCACGGTTTCAGTTGCAGTTTCTTTTTGCTGTTTCATTCGATTTGGACATGTATGTGCACTCGAGTATGTGCATACATGTACTTTCGTAGACTTTGATTATCTTATGGGATTTTAGACTCGAGCTTGCCTTAGTTTGAGCTTTGCTTCTGGAGTGCAAACACTTAATTGGGTTGCTTCAACATGTATATTGAGAACTGACACTCGACTGTTGTACTGGGTAGTTTTGTAGCACTTCCTACTGTCATGTTGGGGCATTTGCCACTGTTCGATTTTGTGGTCTGGTTTCACTTCATATGTTTGACATTTAGCGACTCTGCATTTTAAATAAGTATTTCCTGATCTTGAGTTTATTTTACAGCAGTGCTTCATCCCTTTTGAGTTAGGTGTTCAGGCACTAGAACTACTCCTCAACTTTCTATTTGCCGTCTTATACGCTGCACTTGACTTACAGTCTATCTTGTTCTAATGATGTATTCTTTGTACATCCCTTGCTGCCTCTTTTACTGGATGCACTGTTTCATTCATTGTCGCAATCTTGCTCTAAAACATTTGTGGTGGCTTCAGTGTTGTATTGTTGAGATTTTTCTTGTTGGGTTTCATTGCATTGATTCTCTGACTTTTATTTGCAGTTTTTCCCCTGTTGGGAATTGTTCTCGAATTCACTTGAGTTGAATCCGGTACTTCGGGGTTTGACCTGGTGATCATTTGTGACTTTCACTGAGCTTTTGTGTATCTCCTGCGATAGTGGCGAGGCAGTACACGCGTGCGTGTACTGCAGCCCTATCAGATTTGACAGTTTTAAATTGATTTAGTCGATTTGATAAATTGTTTATTTATCTCTGTTGATGATTTAAATCTGCTGATTTTTGTTAAACACTGTTAAGTGTTGTATTGACCGTTATCCGGTTTCTTTGTTTAAAGAATCGGATGGACGGGAATTATTGTGACTGTCGTCTATTTAAATTATTACTGCCTATACGCACTAATAAACTGGTTTGAATTAGACTGACCTGGGTATTATTTTCTTTTGAATGTAATACTCGGGTCAGACCCGAGTTATTTCAGGTTGTAGAATTTCTTCTTTGGGTTGCTGTTCGGGATTTGAAGACTTTTCGCATCTTCTGAAGTTGTCATTGTCCTTTTGTAGTAGTCGTGTCATTGTATAGAACGATATGTATTCATGTATATTAGTCGATAATGTACGTGTGTATATAACTTCTAGAGTCGATAGTTGTAGTTGTATCGTATGTATTGTGTCAACTATGTATTAACTGTCATCAGTTATATATATATGAGACTTTTGTTTTTATCTGTGTTCCGCAATTATATTATCTGTGTTATTGTTATATCTAATGTCCTAAACTATTATGAACTATCGTGGTTTGTTTTATACTGATAATTGGGTGTGTCGATGGGAGTAAATAAATAATAGATGAAAAATAAAAAGTATATACCACTCCTATCGAGATAACCAATATTAGTGTAAGGCCAACTACGGATGGTCGCTCCTATCTAGCCTTATTCTTCGTAATAATAGACAGTATTTCTTTTAATACTCTTTGTTATTATGAGCATAGAGGTGGGGCGTTACAGTTGGTATCAGAGCTTGGGGTTTATGGACATAATATAAAACATAACTTGGATGGAACATATGTTACAACTATTAGTCGACGTTTTATCTGTGATTTGAGTCAAAACTAAAGTTTTGAAATTTTGATGAAATTTTTAAATATCGTTATTTAAAAATAAAAGTGGAATTGTGTTTTGTTGTTCGGATGAAATTGTGTTCTGATGATTTGATTGATTTGTGTTCTATTTATCAGAGTGCGCAGCGGAAACAGTGAAACTGTCTTCGCTGAGTACAACTGATAATCCTTTTGATTTAAGAATCAAAATACGAAATTGATATGAATTCCAATTGTTGTTTACATAGCTGTAATTAATTGTTTCTTTGAGAATTTCGAATCCAAATTGAGGATTCGAAGAAATTGCAGATAGGTGATTTTTGTTGAAATTTCCGCTGGCTTTCTTTTGTACTAATCATCTATTGATTGGATTTTTGCTGTTTTAAATTATCTTCATTGAAGATACCTTCGAATAGTTTCTTTGTTCATTTTGTAGTACGTGCACAATTTGAATTGCACGTTACTGCATTTATTTTACGTTGAACCGATGCTAGGTTATGAAACGTATTTTGTTGCCGTTATTTTGTAACGGGATTTTTACACCAATGCTAAATTCTTGAAGCACGGTGTTTTATGGCATTTTGATGAATGAAAATTCTCTGATATTACATTTTGATGTAAATTGTTTTGATGTGATTTTGACGTTTTAAAATTTCTGTCACTTTGGCTTCAGTAACCGTCAAATTTTAAAAGTGGATTTTCAAGCGGTTATTCCGCAATGCTGATTTGTAACCGTTTTTACGGTATTTTGAGAAGTACAATTTCCTTATCGAAATTGTTACTAATATTGCTGCTTTAATCACGTGATTGGAAACTCGTTTTAAAAAAAATGAAAATTGTTTTATAAATTTTTTTACGGTTTGCGTTTTCAAAAGGACGAGAAAGCGACTTAAACGATTCAGCAAAATCGAGGATTATGACCCCTTTCTTTTACTGTTTCGCTTAACTCCGGACTTGTCCAGTTGAGAAGGTGAATTGTTATTTTTACAAAATAAATAAAATTGTTTTCAGAAATTTAACAGTTTACGCTTTCAAAAGAATGAGAAAGCGATTTAAACGTTTCAGCAAAATCGAGGACTATGACCCCTTTCTTTTACTGATTCGCTTAATTCCGGACTTGTCCGTTTGAGAACGTAAAATGTTATTTATATAAAATACACAATTTTGCACTTTCAAGGAAACGATGAAGTGATTTAAACGATTTAGCAAAAGTGCGGAGTATGGAACCACACTTTTACTATTTCGGTTAATTCCGGACTCGTTAATTGAAATATCTGTTGTTTGATGATTTTGATGAATTTGCACTTTCAAGGAAACGATGAAGAGAATCAAACGATTTAGTAAAACACGTGGTATGGGACATGTGCGTTTGCTATTTCGGTTAATTCCGGACTCGTTAATTGAAATATTTGATGATTTCGTGTGCTTTCGAGCCACTATGATGGACCTTCGGGTCATATGATGGACCTTCGGGTCAAATACCAGTACTAGACCTTCGGGTCACTCTGCGGACCTTCGGGTCATTTGTTGGGCGCCAAAATTATGTTGAGTACTTGGTAGGCTTCGGCCATATGTTGTTGCACGTGCGGCGAATTAAAAACTCGCCATCTGATGGGATCGATCCAAGCTTTTATGTTGATTTTCTAGTCTTCTTAATTGATTTCTAGATATTTGTTGTTTCTAATTATCTGCAGGTAATTAGATATCTGATGTTATGAGATTTAATTATCGTATCGGTAATTAAATATTTGTTGTTTCTAATTATCGCTTGTGATAATTAGATATTTGTTGATATGAGTTCTGATTATCGTTTTTGATAATCAGATATTTGTTGTTTCTAATTATCGCTTGTGATAATTAGATATTTGTTGATATGAGTTCTGATTATCGTTTTTGATAATCAGATATTTGTTGTTTCTAATTATCGCTTGTGATAATTAGATATTTATTGATATGAGTTCTGATTATCGTTTTTGATAATCGGATATTTGTTGTTTCTAATTATCGCTTGTGATAATTAGATATTTATTGATATGAGTTCTGATTATCGTTTTTGATAATCGGATATTTGTTGTTTCTAATTATCGCTTGTGATAATTAGATATTTATTGATATGAGTTCTGATTATCGTTTTTGATAATCGGATATTTGTTGTTTTTAATTATCGCTTTAGATAATTAAATATTTGTTGATTTTAGATTTAATTATCGCTTTAGATAATTAAATATTTGTTGATTTTAGATTTAATTATCGCTTCAAATAATTAAATATTTGTTGATTTGAGATTTAATTATCGCTTGAGATAATTAAATATTTGTTGATTTGAGATTTAATTATCGCCTGAGATAATTAAATATTTGTTGATTTTAGATTTAATTATCGCTTCAGATAATTAAATATTTGTTGATTTGAGATTTAATTATCGCTTGAGATAATTAAATATTTGTTGATTTGAGATTTAATTATCGCCTGAGATAATTAAATATTTGTTGATTTGAGATTTAATTATCGCTTTAGATAATTAAATATTGGTTGATTTGAAATTTGATTATCGCTTGAGAGAATCAAATATTTGTTGAATTTGAAATTTGATTATCGTTTTTGATAATCGAATATTTGTTGAATTGGAAATTTGATTATCATCTAGGATAATCGACTATCGGTTGATTGCAAATTTTGTTGATTATGAAATTCCCTAGTCTCTAATTGATCCTAGAATATGCTAATTGTATTGAATTGCTGTTTCTATCTATATCTATCTCTGTGATAGTTATAGTTTGTCAATTATGAAGTTCGTGTTTTCCAGTGATTTATTTGATAACTAGATTTTGTTGAGAATTTGAAAATTTCTTTTATGAAAATAAAAGATTTCTGTGGCATTTGTATTCCCGTCTTTTATTTTCTAGCTTAACCAGTTTATGTTAGAAAAACAATTGTTATGGACGACTTATGAAAATTGCGGGGACGCAATTTTTATAAGGAGGGGAGTCTGTAACAACCCGAGATTTTATAACAAATAATTATCGTCAAAGTGACGATTAAATTGTTGTTTATTTCTGTTGGAATTTTAATCTATTGAGCTTCTTTTGAAAATTTTGTTAAAGTAGTAGCCCACATCTTCATTTGAGTATTTCGCCGTGATATCTAACAAAGGCAACCCGTCCCTTTTTCCGGAATTCATTTTTTTCTTTCGTTCAAAACCAACCCTAACCAATCGAAGAAAATAAATGGCGAACAAAAATTTAGGGCTTCGGCATTCGATCAATTTCTTCGTCCAAGTTAGGGATTCAGCTTCGTCGTCTTCAAACTAGAGCTCGTTCAAATCGAGGATGCCGGCTAAGATCGATCGATTCGTTTCTTCGTTCTTCGCTCGCGACCGCTTCATAAAAAGGTGAGTGGTTCCCTCCCCCACTCACATCTAATTCACGCGTAGTATGATGCTTTGACAGTTTAAATTTTGTTGGAATGCCGATGATGATAAGTGGTATTTATAGGGTTCGAAACCCTCGATTTTGTTCGTTTGATTTAGTCACAAATTGTGCTTTGGCCGTCTGATAATTGTTGGATGATTGCGATTTTGGCTTGACTAATTCTTATGTGAATATTTGTATATTTTGATTGCCTGCTTCTCACGGCTTTGAATTGTTCAACTATGAGTTCGTAACTGCGACTTGAAATTTTCTGGAATTTGACTACTTCCGTGAGTTTCTCTGAATGACATCGAATACTCGGTTGCTTGATAATACTGCAGTTTCAAAATCTTGACTTGTTCAATTATTGACTTTGGCCTGGAACCATATTGGATTTTGTGAAACTATAGACTTGTTCAATACGAAAATATTTTTGTTGCTTGTATTCCACGGCATTGATATTTGTTTATATCTCGGCTTCACCTTCGATTATACTGCTGTTGACTTCGAACTTTTGAACTGCAGTTGACTTTGTGAATTTTTGTTTGTTTTTGTTTTGTGATTTCCTGGCTTTCTGATGCTCATGGTTTTGACTCTCTGTAGCATACTCGACATGTTCCTTTTCATGATTCCGGCCATCACTTATTTCTTTGATCTTTGAAAAAAAATGTCTGTACATATATGCATATATTCATTCGTATGTGTGTAAGCATATATTGTTGCTTGTTTACTGTCTGAGTTGCTTCAATTTTTCTTTAAGTGTTTACAATTTGTACATTCATGTTTGTCTTGATTTGTCGAGATCATAGTGGCATTTGTTCCAGTCATGTGCACTTAATCTTGTTCTTGAATGTGGCATACTTGATGCATATAAGTTTGGTCATTACCTTGTTGTTGCCTCATGTTGCATCGTGTTCCCCCTGGTACACTTTGTACCTGGCTCAAGTCTGCACTGATGGGTACTCATGTAGTTTCTGGTTTTGATCTTGATGTCACAATGCTTTTTGCATTGCTTTGGAGTCTTCATTGATCTTTGCATTTGTACATATGATAGCACAGTCTTCATTATTAATGTTCCATATTATCAGTCTTGAACTTCTAGTCATTTGATCTGAGCACATGTATGTTGTACTGTATCACTGTAAAGTGTTCTCTGTATTCACTTCAACCATTGTTGTCACTGGGTTGCATTTTCATTACTGTTTCAGTTTGATTTAATGCTTGAGTATCACTGAGCCTTATGATCTTCGTACCATTCCTGTTGTTCATCACCTGTGATGTTGCTTGAACTTCTGTTGTTCATGATGTTGCATGTATCGTTGAGTCTCCATTTGAAATTGCAGTCCTTATACATCACGGTTTCAGTTGTAGTTTCTTTTTGCTGTTTCATTCGATTTGGACATGTATGTGCACTCGAGTATGTGCATACATGTACTTTCGTAGACTTTGATTATCTTATGGGATTTTAGACTCGAGCTTGCCTTAGTTTGAGCTTTGCTTCTGGAGTGCAAACACTTAATTGGGTTGCTTCAACATGTATATTGAGAACTGACACTCGACTGTTGTACTGGGTAGTTTTGTAGCACTTCCTACTGTCATGTTGGGGCATTTGCCACTGTTCGATTTTGTGGTCTGGTTTCACTTCATATGTTTGACATTTAGCGACTCTACATTTTAAATAAGTATTTCCTGATCTTGAGTTTATTTTACAGCAGTGCTTCATCCCTTTTGAGTTAGGTGTTCAGGCACTAGAACTACTCCCCAACTTTCTATTTGCCGTCTTATACGCTGGCACTTGACTTACAGTCTATCTTGTTCTAATGATGTATTCTTTGTACATCCCTTGCTGCCTCTTTTACTGGATGCACTGTTTCATTCATTGTCGCAATCTTGCTCTAAAACATTTGTGGTGGCTTCAGTGTTGTATTGTTGAGATTTTTCTTGTTGGGTTTCATTGCATTGATTCTCTGACTTTTATTTGCAGTTTTTCCCCTGTTGGGAATTGTTCTCGAATTCACTTGAGTTGAATCCGGTACTTCGGGGTTTGACCTGGTGATCATTTGTGACTTTCACTGAGCTTTTGTGTATCTCCTGCGATAGTGGCGAGGCAGTACACGCGTGCGTGTACTGCAGCCCTATCAGATTTGACAGTTTTAAATTGATTTAGTCGATTTGATAAATTGTTTATTTATCTCTGTTGATGATTTAAATCTGCTGATTTTTGTTAAACACTGTTAAGTGTTGTATTGACCGTTATCCGGTTTCTTTGTTTAAAGAATCGGATGGACGGGAATTATTGTGACTGTCGTCTATTTAAATTATTACTTCCTATATGCACTAATAAACTGGTTTGAATTAGACTGACCTGGGTATTATTTTCTTTTGAATGTAATACTCGGGTCAGACCCGAGTTATTTCAGGTTGTAGAATTTCTTCTTTGGGTTGCTGTTCGGGATTTGAAGACTTTTCGCATCTTCTGAAGTTGTCATTGTCCTTTTGTAGTAGTCGTGTCATTGTATAGAACGATATGTATTCATGTATATTAGTCGATAATGTACGTGTGTATATAACTTCTAGAGTCGATAGTTGTAGTTGTATCGTATGTATTGTGTCAACTATGTATTAACTGTCATCAGTTATATATATATGAGACTTTTGTTTTTATCTGTGTTCCGCAATTATATTATCTGTGTTATTGTTATATCTAATGTCCTAAACTATTATGAACTATCGTGGTTTGTTTTATACTGATAATTGGGTGTGTCGATGGGAGTAAATAAATAATAGATGAAAAATAAAAAGTATATACCACTCCTATCGAGATAACCAATATTAGTGTAAGGCCAACTACGGATGGTCGCTCCTATCTAGCCTTATTCTTCGTAATAATAGACAGTATTTCTTTTAATACTCTTTGTTATTATGAGCATAGAGGTGGGGCGTTACATGGAGTTTCCTTAATATATCAATTCTCCAATTTAAGATTATTCTACACTTATCTCTAATGTGACTCGAAAGTCCTGATTGTTATAGAAGGGATGAGGCAATAGCATACAATTCAAATTGTGCAGTATGTGTGTCTAGTGTCCATAGCACAACGAACGCGAAGTTCTGTATAGAAAGCTTGCTCATGCTAGTAAATGAGTATCATCGTGCAATGAAACCGTGCGTCAGATTTTATCTGTTGTCGTATGACTTACGATAATAAAACCATTGTCCAGAATGACACAAAATTTCTCTTTGTAGGAACACTGGAGTATAGTGTCTAATTTAAAAAGATTAATAAGCAGTCCATTCGAAGGCCGGGGCATGCTCGGTTGGACCGTTATTTGAAACCATCCCAGTGAGAGCAATCGTCAATCTTAACTCGATCCCAAGTCGCTTGAATACTCCACTTCCCCTCTCCTTACTAACATTTTTTAAATTTTTTTAAAAGACTTTTGAAGTTTTGGGGAGTTTCTGTAAAAACCTTTACCATTAAAAGACCCGAGTTTAACTCAAGCATGACCTAGAGTCGACCCAAGTAGAGTACAAAAGTGAACAGCTCGAGTTGTCCCTAGGGAATCCTTGCACCCACTTCGAGTCAACCAAAGTTTTCTAAAAACAATGCCAACTTTGAAAAATCTCCAAAATTTTCCCTAAATCCTAGTTTAGTACCGACCTAAGAGGGGTGGAGAGATGAAGTTTGAACAACAACCGAGCATGGTCAACACTAAACCGCTAGCGAACCACATGATATCATGCCAACACCTATCTATGTCAATTCAAAGAGGATTGTATTCGAAATTTGCTTGGCTATAAAGTTCGAATTGAACTTATGGTTCGGTTCTTATAGGTGAGATCTAAAGGAGATGAACTTGGCGGTGGTTAAGCAATAGGTGACGGCACTACGAGGCGATGGATGCAGTTCAAAGTTGAAAACAAAGTTGAAGCAAGGTTTTGGCAATGTCGAGCTTAAGTTTGAAGGCAGGAGAGCAAACAAAGTGAATAAGTGAAAGAAGAGAAATCCTCAAATTTGCTTAAGTATAGAACGATTCAAAAAATTTGGCAAATAAAAGGGTATCGATCCAAGACTCTCAGATCGGTACCAAACTGAGGTTTCCCTTTAAAAGAGGGGGAAATGATGATAAAAGATAATGTGAAGTACAATGCAAAATTGGACGAAGTGTCGAAGAGCTTCTATAATTAGAATAGTAAACTCGAACAACACGCTCCCACTCTTGTACTATCCAAGAAGTGTGAATCCAAAACTGTTCGAAGTAACGTAATGATCCGGGAAAGACATGCAGCTTTTTGAAAGCAATTCGTAAAATATAAGACATCTGTTCAGGATAAACTTCGAGATCAATTATTTGTCTTGATCCAAAGCACAGCTTGTTAACACGAGGTATACTTTGGAGGGCAAATACTATTCAGTTTTGTGACCAAGCCATATATGGATGATTCAAAATGATGGAATAGTCGAGTCATAAGCCAGAAATCTAGAACTATAACTCCAGGAGTTAGATACCAACCTATGCTCAAAGATGCAGCCATGAACTTGCCAAGTACTAACCATCTATTTGCTGAAGTGCTATAGGTAAAAGCACGATCTAAGGTTAAGTCTTGGATCAATATCGATCTGAGCTTCTCAGATCGGTACCAAACCATGAAAACCAATCACATTCATACCTATGTTTGAACCAATTGAAACCTAAAAGCGAGAGCTGGTAACACGATCCAGGAGGCCCATCTAAAGGTGGAAATGCTTCGACTTACACATATCATATGAGAAAGTTCAAGGCAAGCAATGAAAAAGTTTTTGGTTTGTCGTCAACTCAAAAGAACAATTCAAAAACCAAGTCAACTCCAAGTTATCCAAAGCCTAAAGGCCTGCAACCTAACGAGTATGGTTTTCCACCAATCTAGAGTAGCAACTATAAGTAATGAAGCATCAATGTAAAGCACAGTGAGCCAACTTCATGTTTCGTCACTAAACCAAGGCTCTTAGGTCGGTACCGAGGCAAGAAGCCACTTGCTAATTTGGCTACGATCTCTTTAGAAAACCCAGAACATGTAGATCGTGGGGGAGAAAGTGATAGAGGCAAATTAGCCAATCTTCATCTACAAATAGGAGATAAGAGGCACTATTTCAATATCTTTTTGTCTACATTCTAAATTTCTATACTGTTATAGCAGTTTCTTAGATCATCACCGATCCAAGACCATCGATCTATAAAATCTCACTTGTAAAATTTTGTAGAAATCATTAATAAAGCTTAAGTGGACATAGGCCATAGTTTAGCTGAACCACTATAAATTGTTGTGTATTGTTTTACTCATTTTACTTTTTAATTTCTTCATTTTGTTCTCTTCTTTAAACTACTTGGATGTTCGTTCCAACTTTTAGTGTAAACGTCACTATTTTGTTTAATCGTATTTTGTATTGAATATGTGATAATGTCCTAGTTTATGGCTTTCAGTTGGTATTTTTATATATTATATTTTAATCTTTCCGCTGTGAGTACCGAAAGTATTACTTAATTTTGATAGCTTTATTTATCTATGTTATCACCCAAACTTCCTATCCTTTTGTGGTACTTGAGCCTTTGGAATAAAATTTAGCTCGAACTTGGGTGCGGTAAAATATCGGATAGTTACATAATATCACTTCTATATACGTACACCACCATGGGCGTATATGTGTGTGCTAGTCTATAGTTATTAGTAGTGTTTAATTGGTTGGTTTAGTTATAATTACTTTTTGTGGAATTTTAGGGATGAAATTCATTTAAGTTGGAAGAATGTAATAACCTATAAATCAACCTCTATAATTTCAAATAATTGATTAGAGGTTAAAGTGCATCACAAGAAAGTGTTAAAAAGTCAACATTGCATATAAATGAAATGGATTGCGATACCTTTTCCATTGTGTTGGAATGCCTTTTAGATGAGGAATATCATATATAACTTTATCATATGGGGTTTGGGATTTTGAGTTATGAAATAACGAAGTTTTGAATACTTTTCATTGGCCCATTAGTTCAAGCGTATGTAAACATTATATATATGGCTAACACATTCACTCTTTATTCATTCACTTCATATTACCTTATCTATTTCATTTTCATTTATTTCCCTAAGTAAAACTTGCCTTAAACCATTAAAAAATTCACTAAATAATATATCTATAATCAAATAAAATTCACCATAATTCTTTTTAAAAAATCTATCCAAATCATTTTCATTTTGAAGCATATAGAAAAGCTAGATTCTAGGCTTATTAAAGAAGAAGGCTTTCACGATGGGTTCTTTGGATTTATGGACCATACATGTGACTAACTGAGTGTGACTTCTTTATAATCTATACGATCCCTTTTATGCATTAATGTATTACTTATTTGCTAAGTGGTGTAGGGATCTGTGATTGGGATGTTAGTGATTTGATTATGGATGATTGATCTTGCTATTAAATAATAGCTTGCGTAACACATATATGGATTTGAAATTGATTAAAGAGAAAGAATAGAGGTGTATACGAAAGAGTTAATAAGCCTTAAAATATCAAACTCGCTGTTTGACAACTTTTATTATGTATCATGACTGTTGTTTGAGTATGAGTGATAAATAGATGCACGCGAACCATGATGGAGAGCACTCTCATTATTTGATTAGTAACAAATTAAAGGGTGAACCCTTAAGGTGTTTGATGAAATGTCACTTATTAGTTAATAATAATGAGATTATAACTAATGGTACGAAAAGGTTTCACTACATACATACATATCATATCATATAAATATATATCATGGACATATGAGTAAGTTGGTAAACCTATTTATGAATACTGGTGATTTTTTAAACAATGAAATTAGGATTTGATTTATACAATTGAATCAAAGATATGCAAAATAAAATTGTGATTTTATACTAAATCCTAATTTAATATGTATGTATAATTTTGAGGAAAACTGGATGAAATATCATATTTTAATGAATGCGAGTGTAGTAGAAATCATTATGGGAAATTACTTGTCAAATGAAAATTATAACCATACACACTCTTATGAACATTTTATAAGTGTAATGATATGTTAATAAATGGAATATCAAACTATTATGAGAATCAAGTAGAATGCAGTGTATTAAGTATGGATAAATGTTATTTGATAGTTGAAGAATGAAGATATAAGTTGAATAGTAGACCTTAAGTTATTAAATTTGAAGATTGCACGATAACCATTTGATTGTTATAGTTGTTTCTTGCTTATGATTGATATTTAAATTTGTAGAAGGTCCAAAAAGCAATTAACGCTCTCCTTAAGTCGTTAGTATAAGATGGAACATTTTTCCTTTCGGTGTTACATAAGCATCACCAACAGTAGAAATGACATGGGCATAGTTAGAATTACTCCAGCATATGTTTAAGGCGATTGAGTGAAGTCGAAATAAGCTGCAAAGGAGTTGGTTTGAATGCAAGAAGTGGGGTTTGAGCGCTATATATATAAACATCGGTCTTGTTCTGAACTTCCAGGCCCGATCAATTGATTGGCCAAATCTAGTCTGGTAACTTGAAAGTGGGAGAAAATCTCCATAAGGAAATAATGTAGATATCGGGACTTTTAGCCAACTACTTGTGTCGGTCAGTTGATTGATCTAGGTTCTCAATCGATTGATCACCTTATACTAGTCAATTAGCAATTGGAAATTTTGCTGGGTTGAAGCCCTGTTATGTTATTCTAGCAAAGTAGAAGCTCTATTATATTGTTCAGCTGGATTCAAAGACATATTTGGTTATTTAGATAGTTGTTGTTAAAGTCTTGTGTAAGAATCTTAAGCGGTTGTAAGATGCCTATTCATTCAGGTTATTGAGGGTTGATTAGTGAGATTCTAGAAAGGGGTTCTAGGACTAAATGTAGGATGGAAAGTCTGAGCCACTATTTTAATGTGTTTAGTCTTATTTACTTTATTTATTTTCCGCTACATTTATTATATTGATTGAAGTATATATACTTGGCCACATCACCCGATCCACCTAAGCTTTCATAAAGTCCATTCTCACAACCGCATGCATTAAGACCCCAAGGTAAATAAGGAGCTACTATATGTATCCCTCGATTTTGTGGAGAAAAACTAAGAAGAGGATAACATAAGGGCTGTCGGTCATTGGTAAAAAGTGGCATAATTTTTCGATGCCAAGGTCTAGGATCGGTAGTCTAAAGTAGATGTACTCATTTTAAAATAGTTCTACTCAAACCTGGGGAGCACTTGGAGCGAATTGGGAGGATCTATGCAATAAAGCGGAAGCTTTAGGGATAACACTTTTAAGCTTTCTAGTGGATAGATTGCCTATCCCATGGGCATGTAATTATGAGCATCTTCGTCGCTTCTTCTCTTGAATTATCTTTGTTAGGCTTTTACTTCAAACGGGTTTTAGAATTGAATTATATGTAATAAGGTGGCTTTAACAAGAAATTTTATTAGGGAAAATGCTTTTCAAATCATGGAATCATTGAGTTATATCATGCATTGCAGGATTAACAATGCTTATATCATGAGTTTCTAAGTAGACATGATATTCGAATTATCAACCAAGATTCGAACCATATTTATGACAAACAAGGCCCGAATCGGGCATAAGGGTTGAGAACCAAGTCCTAGAGCAGGTCCCAAGAATTGTACACGAACTCCTTCGAATGATGATGGTTTCGTTGGAGTGTAATTAAACTAGGAGCATATCATATACTTAACCACCTTTGTTAGTCCCCTTGTACAACACGCAAAGATAGATATCCATATGATTAGATGCTCAAAGATAGATATCCATATGATTAGATGCTCAAAGATAGACATCAATATAATAGATGTCGAAAGTAGGCATCAACAGAGTTAATTGCCTATAGTAGACATCAATGAAACAACAATATAATATATGCTTGAAGATTAGCGTCAACAAGGCATAAATGGCATTGAAAATCAAGGGTGATATTTTGTTTTTCTTATGGATGATCATGATCGTTCGATTGGAAAATAAGTAAAACACTATGATTTATAGTAGTTAATGTGGGGATCTACTTATTTGTACAAAGATACAACTCATAAATGCATTGAACATAATTATATAAACATGTATGAAATTGAATGGTTAATTCGATAAATTTAGTGGCATATATATGGATATGCGTAGGTACAATAAGGTCAACAACAAGGAAAATGCATAAAGTTAATAGAGTCATATATGGCAAAAAAATATGTCTTTATTTTTCACTTTCTTGGTACAAAAATTCGAAAATAAGCCCATACAACAAAAAGGACAAAAAATAAAAAGTGCTTGTTTTCTACTTCTTTTGGGTGTGAAATTCCTTAGCTTCTTGGGTAGTGCCTCTTTAGGTAGAGATGCATGAGAGCTAGATTCTAAAGTATTGCATTTCTTCTTCTTTTCCAGATCAAGGGCCTTTGTACCATTTGTGTTTTTTTAGGGGAAGCTTTGGATTTTCTGGCTATAATTTCATATATTCACCTTGTTTTCACCTTAAATAGGTAGCCTTCTTTAGGAGTAAAATATGTAGTAGTGGTAGTTGCTTCTCTCCAAGGCACATGAGCGGTACTTGGAATGATATTTAACATTTGCACTAGAGGTGAAAAGATCGAATACTTTTGACCGAGGGCAAGTCAGTATTAGTATGACCTCCAATGAGGAGTGATCGAGACCAACACCTCTTTGGTAATTGGAGACAAGTGAGTCCCATGAGGACCGGTCATAGATGTATTAAACTTAGCTTGAGTTAAATTGTGAATATCAACCTTACTATTAAAATAATCAGTATTCATGCATGTGCGATGCATATGTACATAGAAAAAGAACTCCATCTCATTTTTTTAAAAGGCTCTTGGTAAAAAACGAGCCTTTAAAAAAAAATGATAAAACCGATAACAATATAATTTTGGTGTCTTTGGGGTTTGAACCCAAGATCTTTAAAATCTCAGTCTAGAGCACGTGTTTAACATGCATACTTTTCTACTTTTAGAAGCTTCAAATGGTGGTTTTCTCATATTATACATACATACATACGTACACATATACTTACATACATACATACACAGATATATGTGTGCGTGTGTGTGCGCACGCGCACACACGTTGTGTGTGTGTGTGTTCCGATACACCTCTTTCCGCTACACCCCATCTACGCTCTCTTATTTTTAGATGTAGACAAATCGAATCATAACAAAAACCTATAGATATGTTCTTACATGACTTATGATCATCTCTACAAAATTTATCTTAATTTGAGTAATCCTAACATGCTCGAATTCATGTTTCAAATCCAAGGCTAAAATAAGTATAGCAGTTGATATTTGGCTTAACATTTTGAACATCTTAGAAGTCTCAAAACGATCTTATTTTTTGTGGACATGATGTTCATAGTGTACACTGAACATCTCCAAAGTATCATTCGACTTGGAATAGTGTAGCATCAAAAATCATAGAGATGCAGAATAAGGTGTAGCGAAAGAGAGGTAGAGCGGATCCTTACCCTACACACACATGCACTCACGCATACACATACACAAACGTGCACGTGCACACACACACACACACATATATCGTATTCTCTTTAACACGTTCCTTAAAAAATCCGATTCATACTGATTCTTTCCCCAAATAACAAAGAAATCTTTACGGAATTGCCATATATGAAATTGAGCACAATTTTGCAAAGAACTACCCTACTTATTTCTCAAGAAGAGATGGAAATGGCTCAATACGCACATATATACATATATATGATACATACGTATATACGTACGTACATACATGTGTGTGTGTATAGGGCTAGGATTGGCTACACCTCGTTTTTGCTACAGGTCAAATCGCATCTGATTTGAATTGAATGTTCCTATTTAAATAATTAAATGAAATGACAAAAGAGAGAAAATATAAGTATTTAAATGGAACATGCGATTGTAATCTAAAGGGATATGAGATGTAGCAAAAATGAGAAGTAATCGATCCTTGCTATATATATATATATATATAATAATAATAATAAAAGGGTAGAGCATCAAACAGAGGAGGCTGGTGTGGATAGAGAAGAAGGTAATACTTCTGAAACCTCTAATATATTAAACTCAACTGACAGTGAAGGTGCATCTGAAAAGGAGACTAACTTGCAAGAAGGTAAAAGTAATCTAACTGAAAATATAGCTAATGTTATTGATGATACACCTAAAATTAATAAAGAAGATCATGATTTTTTTCGGGTATGTTAGTGATAATCTGGATTACAACGTGAGCAAGAACAAAAAAGGTAGGAAGAAAAATGCTTAAATTATTGCTCTTCCGAAAATAGAAAATTTAAGGAGAAATAACAAAAGTGAATGACAATTTTGAGCTGAAATGTCAGCGATATGAATTCAAATAATAGAATAAATTATATAGTTAAGCTCCTAACAAATCATATGTCTAGTATTATCAACTTGTTAGAAAATAAATTTTGGGATAAAAGCATAAAGAGATTTTCTATACCTCAAAACTGGAATCATATACGTAATAATAATAGTGGAGCTAAATGTATGATTTTTTTAGGAATCTAAAGTTTGGGATTTTCATATTATTTCTCAAAGTAAACAAGATATCAACTGCAGAATTACTAATAAAGGTGGATGTGAGTTCATGGTTGCATTTATATCTACCAGTAACTTTATTAAAGATCGTAAATTGTTGGAATTTTTAAGTGCTGAAATAAACAATCATGAAAAGTCTTGGATTCTCTTGGGAGATTTTAATAATGCCATTTGAGCTAGTGATAAAAAAAGGAGGTATAACTATTTCATTTAGTCATTTGAGAAGCTTTAATAGTTTCCTAATGTTATTGTGTTCTGTCAACACTAAATTATAAGGTTTTAGTTTTACTTGACAGAAAAGAGGCATGACTACTAAAATCGATAGATTGTTGATCAATGAATTATTTATTAAACTCTTTCCTCATATTGTTTCGATTTCTTTACCGAACTATTATAGTAACCATAATCCTATCCTTATCAAGCTATAAGAAAGTAGTTATGGAAATAAAGTTTTTCCTTTTTAGATATTGTAACACATGACACTTATACGAAGATTACTTCTAATGTTTTATAAAGGTGTTCGATTCTTCGACTTGGGGATTAGTTCAGCATATTATTATACATAAAATGAGACAAGTTAAGAAAGAACTTAAAAACTGGAACAAAATTAGGGAAAAGGAAAAGTCATCTCTAAGAAAATGTGAAGAAAATTACCATAAAGCTTTTAAAGCGACCATCACCATTATCCTAGTGGTTAGACGCTCCGACTTTATATGAGATGTCCCAGATTCGAAACTTGCATAACTTAATTCGAAACGACATTCTCCATGAAAAGCTACTGGAAGATAATATTTAGTTTAAACAACAAGATTTTTTTCCATGAACATCCGTTGGAAGCAAAAATCTAAAATAACTTGGCTTTAAGAAGGGGATATTGACACTCGGTTTTTCCATGCTAAAATATTAATTGGAAAGCAAAGAAATAAACTCCTTGCCTTATTAAACAATAAAGGTGATTTAGTGCATGGCGTGAAAGATATTGAAAAGGGAGTTATAAATTTGTACACTTATCTCTTTAATAATGATAGAAAGCAAAACCAACGTTTTCCTATTATTCAATGCAGAAGAAAGATTAATGAAATGGAAGGAAATTCATATTGGAAGAGGTTTATATGATGGAGGTTAAAGATGCAATTTTTTCCACTTTAGATTATAAAAGTCCAGGACCGGATGGTTTCTTTTTCAATTTTTTAAAATACATTGGGAAGAAATCAAAATACGACCTTGGGAGGTAGTTAAAAAAGTCTTTGAAACTTGCAAACTGGCTAAAGAGGTTAACCATACTTTTATCACTCTTGTCCCAAAAAAGATAAGTCAATTTCCATTTACGATTATCGCCCTATTGCATGTTGTAATATGCCTATAAAATCAAATCTAAAATAATCAGTAATAAAATTAAATGTTTGCTACCTTTTTTAATTTCAGAAAATCAGTTAGTATTCATTCGGAAAGATACATTCTTTTGGCACAAGGATTGCTTAGAAACTTCAAAGTGAGGGTCAGACAAACTCTATATGATGGTTGATCTCTAAAAAGCTTATGACCGAATAAATAGATGCTTTATTTGTCATATGCTTTTAATGATGGGGTTTCCATATAAATTGATAAATCTTATCAAAGAATGCATTACCACTCCATCTTTCTCTATTCTGGTTCAAGGAGTTCCTAAAGGTTTTTTTGGTAGTAATTGTGGCATTAGACGGGGAGACCCCCTATCCCCTATCAATTATGGCATTAGACGAGGAGACCCCATATCTCCTTACCTTTTTTGCATGGCTGTGGAATAATTCTCTATTCTAATGGAGAAATACATTAATGATAAATTAATTGTTCCAATTAATATAATCTCTCCCGTTATATCTCACGTTCTGTATATAGACGACTTGATGATTTTCTTTAAAGCGAATAAGGATAGTGCGATAGTTTATTGGAAATCTTTAATGCATTAGATCATGAAGTTGGCCTCGAAATTAATGAGTAAATCGAAGATCTTTTTCAGCAATGGGTGTAAAAACAAAACTCTCATTAAAAATATTTTGAAAGTAGAAAAGGTTGTTCTACCTGCGAAATATCTGAGAGTTCGTTTATCGTTTAATCATCTGCACTATACTAACCGTAAGAATTTACTTTGTAGAATAAAAGAGAAGATTGATGATTGGGACAACAAATTATTGTCAATAGCAAGAAAAGATGAGCTTATTCATTCGATCATTACACCAATTACCTTGTACTAGTTAATGGCATATCAAATTCACGTGGCTTTTGTAAGAAAAGTAAATAAGCTTTGTGCTAATTTTTTCTGGGGTGGACAACAAGACAAAATAGATTGGGATAAAATTTGTAGACTCAAATATGAGGGAGGTGCTACTGGCTTAAATTTTTTTGATGAACTTAGGAAAGCTACAGGTATGAAACTCTTACGACACTTTTTAAAAAAGATTAATTTGTGGTCCAATTGGGTGAAAAATAAATACCATTCGAATAAAAACTTTTGGACTATAAATGTGGATAATAATAGGTTTTCTACCTAGAAAACAATACTGAAAGCTAGAAAGAAAGATATGAATTTCATGAGAAGAAATATTACTAACGGTGAAACTACTTCTCTATGGTTTAACCCCTGGATAAAATGATAAGTTAATGGTTGATTTGCTATGATGGGATAGATTAGAAATCACCGGCAACTCTCATTATAAAGTGGGCAGCATCATAAATAACAATAAGTTGGATTATTATATCCTTATTAAAACTAGAGAAATTGAGAATCCTATTAAACAAATGTCTATCAGTAAATCTCAAAGGGAGGATTACTAGGTTTGGGACTAATGAAAATTTTCTTTTAATTCCAACATGAAGCAAACTTGGAGCAAATCATGATGAGATTTTCTGGACTAAAGTGGGTTAGCATAAAATTAATAGGAAAATGGCTTGTTGCGCTTATCAGGCAATGATGAGAAAATTAAATATAGAGAATCGAATTATGAAGTGGAACAATTTTATAATTCCACTTTGTGTATTATGCAATCAAGAGAGTGAAGATCTAGAGCACCTTTTCTTTAAATGTCAGTGTAGTGCTTCTATTTGGGTCACTTTTAGAATCAAATTCAAGCTCAATCTCCACAGCTCTCTAAATCCGATTGATGGTGCTAAAGACATTTATGATAATTTCAAAGACAAAAATAAGATTAGAGACATACTTGCTCTGGTTTACTACCACTATTTATCATCTATGATTTGAACGTAAAAGAAGAATTTTCGACAAACAGGAATGCAATAAGCTGGAACTAATCAAACGGATTGAACTAGAAACAAAAAAAATCAAGTTTAAGCTTCAAAGAGGAAAACAATTTGCAGTGACATAAAATGAAGATTTTACAAAGATTGTGGAACCAAACAAACCTGATTCAAGCTAGACACCGCAATACTTCCAAATTTGCTGCCAAAGACGGGATGTATAATCCAAAAATAACGATCTTTGGTTCGTCGTTGCTAATATGCATCTCACATTGGGGGGGGGGGGGGGGGTTAGATCCCGAACTTTGGACCATTAGGTAAGTATGAGGAGGAAGTATTTGGATTGACATCGTATTATTACATATTCCTTTTTGTCGACATTATTGTTTTAGTTTCGAAAAGGAGGAGAGTTAATTAATATACTGTAGTCGACGCTTATTATCCTCAATTACTTTGGGTTGACAGACTAATACGATTGGTTTTGTTTTTTGTGGACTATCTTTTGCATTATATATTACTACTTTTATTGCTATGTACTAATGCCATATGTTATGTAAAGCAATAAAGAGACCATATCCTTTTCCTTCTGCATTTTACCATCCTGATACAATACATGTATTTAATGAAGCAGTAGTACCAATTTTCAATATGTGTGTGTTCAATGTGTTATTATGTGGTACCGGGGAGAATCATTCATGTTTGAATATTGTAGCGTTTGTATGATTTCCTTTTCTTATCTTTTTATTATTTTTACTTGGGAAAAAAGAAAAAAATAGTTAAATACAACGGGTCGGATAAGTACAAACATGCAGATATGTTTCTAGATGTCTCCCGAATGTTCTTCGGCGGAAGCTAAGGATCCACACTAAAAAACCATCGTCTCTCTCGGCCGCTCTTACTCATAAACCCTAGTCTTATCAGCCTCCATTTCCATCCCAAAAACCCAAAACCCTATATATTTGTGAAAACAGAACCCTCCTACTTCTGTCAATTTCATTTTTGTGCGCTCGACTGATTCCAATGGCAACGTCAGTTATGCTTCGTGCCTTGAGGCGACGCGATGCGGCTTCATCTTTCAGATCTGTAAGTCCCCCCCCCCCCCCCACAATTCTCTAAGATTCAAATTTGATTTAATTAACTGTTATCTTTTCTCATGGTATATTCTTATATTTTTGTCGGTCGATGTTGGAGGAATTGAGATCTGAGGCTTGTATCTAAAATTAAGCAGTAACAACCGAAACCTCCGGTTAATTTTTTGGTAAAAAGATTTAAACTTTAATTCTAGATAGTGCACTGAATATGCAACTTAACCATCCAAGTTCGTATATACGAGATATCAGAACACTAATTATTTAAATATTCGAGTTTGATTATTTGGTGGTGCAAACAAGATGTTTAGTTTCAACCGTAATTTACAGGATGAAATATGCCAGTTTACTTAGATCAGATTCCCACGATTGCAAGCCATGTGTTGTTGGAGTGTTTTGTGCAGCTGCATTTTGCATTGAAATTCTACTTTAGTTTTAATTGTCAGTTGTTCATTTTCATTTACTGCATATCCATTATCATATTCATGTTACATTTGACTCCAATTTTTCCAATTTGCAACTAAGATATAGGCAGCCGCACGTTATAAATTTTCCCTTTGTTATGTTATAAAACTGTGCCAAAATCTTCGCATGATAATCAATCTTTTAAATTTCATTTTCTGCTTTGTTGGCAGAATGATCAATTTTTAAATTTCATTTTCTGTTTTGTTGGCAGCTCTGTGGGAGTTCAAAGGCATCATCCACTTTCACTAATAAGTGGGCTAACATTGCTAGGCCATTCAGGTAAAAATTTACCATCACATGTTTTAATTATTCTACTACTGAGTATTTTGTAACCTGTTTTCCCCTGAAACTCTTCTCTAATGTGATCCAGTACGAAACCAGCTGGTAACGATGTGATTGGAATCGATCTAGGGACTACCAATTCATGTGTTTCTGTTATGGAGGGAAAGGTTAGATTTCTGAGATGATTGTATTTTAGCTGTATAATGTAGATATACCAAGGTTCAAAATTTTGGTTTTTGGTTCCGGATTTTGTATACGTTGTTCAAGTAATAACTTTGAACTCCGGGAATCCCGTTATTTTTCTGGTTCTGGATTTTGTATACATTGTTCAAGTAATAACTTCAATAATCATTGCAAATTTGTATTTAGAACAAAAAATCCATCTTTTTACCTTCAAATTATACATTTTTTACCTTTAAAAAATATGGGAATTTCCAACCTAAACATAAAATTTTCAATTGGGTCCCAAATTAATTAAATGAATAATACAAATTCTTTTTATAAATAAAGGCCCAATATCGTATACGTGCCTGAAGCTCCTCCTCCATCGAACACAAAGGAACCTCTACAATCTTCTTCATTAGATACACGCAAGCCCTCTCACTTCCAAAACTATGTCCAAAATCCTTTGACGTAATCAACATGTAAGCCCTAGATTATCCAATTCAACATTTCTCTCGATTTGGGATGCTCGGATTCAAATAGCCGGCTCAGAAACAGGATTGTCAGAGCCGGAATGGTTTTTTTAACAAATTCCGGTCCGGTGAACGCCGGATCCAGAACTGAATGGGCCGATTTCCAGTGTGCCAGCCAGAATCTTGAACCATGAGATATACACAATTTGCTTATATATCCATTTCACTTTTGTCTTTTCTATTTCAGAACCCCAAAGTAATTGAAAACTCAGAAGGTGCACGAACAACTCCATCTGTTGTTGCGTTCAATCAAAAAGGAGAGTTACTTGTAGGAACCCCTGCCAAACGTCAAGCAGTGACTAACCCTGCCAACACTCTTTTTGGAACCAAAAGGTTGATAGGTCGCCGTTTTGATGATCCACAAACACAGAAGGAGATGAAAATGGTTCCTTACAAAATTGTCAGGGCACCAAATGGTGATGCATGGGTTGAAATGAATGGCCAACAATATTCTCCTAGCCAAATTGGTGCTTTTGTTTTGACAAAGATGAAAGAAACCGCTGAAGCTTATCTTGGGAAATCGGTCTCCAAAGCAGTTATTACTGTTCCAGCATATTTCAATGATGCTCAAAGGCAAGCAACAAAAGATGCAGGAAGAATTGCTGGCCTTGATGTACAAAGAATTATCAATGAACCAACTGCTGCTGCACTTTCTTATGGTATGAACAATAAAGAAGGATTGATTGCTGTTTTTGATCTTGGCGGAGGGACATTTGATGTATCAATTCTGGAAATATCCAATGGTGTTTTTGAGGTGCGTTTTTTTATCCGTTATGAATTTGGCATCGTATTGGATTTCACAATTGCATTGTAGTATCTTGAAACTGAATCTTGATGCGCTTTAAATAACTAGGTATATTTAAATATACCTTAATATTATTATACATATGCATGCATGCATAGAAAACTAGTGTTTTATATGTACACTGTTGGTGATGCATTTTTGTGATTCTTTGCAATTCAACTTATTTGAATACATTTCTTTGGGCAAGATGTGATGTTTATGGCTTTTTTGTTAGGTCAAAGCAACAAACGGTGACACTTTCTTGGGAGGTGAAGATTTTGATAACTGCCTTCTAGATTACTTGGTCAAGGAATACAACAAAACCGAGGGAATTGACCTTTCAAAAGACAGACTAGCTCTGCAAAGACTTCGTGAAGCAGCCGAGAAGGCAAAGATTGAACTTTCGTCAACATCTCAGACTGAAATCAATTTGCCATTTATCACCGCAGATTCCACAGGAGCTAAACATCTGAATATAACTCTAACAAGATCAAAATTCGAAGCTTTGGTGAACGACTTGATTGAAAGGACTAGAAATCCATGCAAGAGCTGTTTGAAAGATGCTGGCATATCTACCAAAGAAGTCGACGAAGTTCTTTTAGTTGGTGGTATGACTAGAGTTCCTAAGGTTCAAGAAATCGTTTCTGAAATATTTGGGAAAAGTCCGTGCAAAGGAGTAAACCCAGATGAAGCAGTTGCTATGGGTGCTGCTATTCAAGGTGGAATCTTACGTGGTGATGTTAAAGAGTTACTGTTGTTGGATGTAACTCCTTTATCTCTCGGTATTGAGACACTTGGTGGTATATTTACAAGATTGATCAATAGGAACACAACCATCCCTACAAAGAAGAGTCAGGTAATTTTGTCTGCTTTTCTTAGTTAAGACAAAAGAAGAAGGAAAAAAAAAACCCTTCTTTCCTTTATCTTAAGGTAGTTTTAGCAATTCCAGCGAGGGCACATTCCTTGCGATTGGTCAAGTAGAACAATATAACTAAATACTGATAGGGTAGCCAAATTTTGTGATTGCTGTATTAACTAGTCGATTGCTGTATTCTAGCTTTCTAATAACAAGGTACTCACTATTGTGCATTTTGCCCAGTTATTTTTGTTACCTAACTACATTTGTAAGAACATGTGGGTCTATGCGCAGGTATTCAATGTCAAAGTAACAGTAACTAGTTCTTGTAAGCTTCCGTTGGTTAATGGTATCTGCAAAAATCATTTTTTAACTAGTTTTCTTACCTTATGCAGCTTAGATTTATGTTATTGGGATATATAAACCGTATCATTCGGTAGCTTATTTCTTAGTGTGAGTTGAGTTATAGAATTTGAGCTTAAACTGTATTATTTGCGGTTACTGCTGAGCGCGCAAGTTGAGCTTGTATAATACAAACGCGCCAAGTGTCAAGTAGGTCTAAATTAAGAAGGATCTGTCTTTGTGTGCGCGCACACACATGCATTGTGTGCATGATGCATTATTGATGTAAGTTGTGCCTTTGTAGGTGTTCTCAACAGCTGCTGACAACCAAACTCAAGTAGGGGTACGAGTACTACAAGGAGAGCGTGAAATGGCATCAGACAACAAACTGCTTGGAGAATTCGAGCTAGTAGGAATCCCACCAGCACCAAGAGGCATGCCTCAAATCGAAGTCACGTTCGACATAGATGCCAACGGCATAGTGACCGTGTCCGCAAAGGACAAATCGACTGGAAAAGAGCAGCAGATCACCATCAAATCATCAGGCGGTCTGTCCGACGATGAAATCGATAAAATGGTGAAGGAGGCAGAGCTTCATGCTCAGAAGGATCAGGAGAGAAAGGCCCTCATCGACATCAGGAACACAGCAGATACCACCATATACAGCATCGAGAAGAGCTTGGCAGAGTACAGGGATAAGATCCCAGCTGAGGTAGCCAAGGAGATAGAGACTGCAGTTGCCGACTTGAGAAGTGAAATGGCGGGAGACAGTGCGGAGAAGATAAAGGAGAAGCTTGAAATTGCTAACAAGGCTGTTTCGAAGATTGGTCAGCATATGTCCGGAGGAGGATCGTCCGGTGGGTCTCAGAGCTCCGGTGGGGAACAGCAGCCTCCTGAAGCCGAGTATGAGGAGGTGAAGAAATAAATTTAAAAAGATTAACGGTTGGTAACAAGGTTTTAGGGAAATTTAAATTTTGCCTAGAGGTTTATGTTTTTTATTTTTGGATTGTAATAAGTAATTTTGGGATGAGGAAACACCACATGTTGTAGACTTTTATATGTGTCGACATTTTTCTGAAATTGATATATAGTGAACTTATGCTAGTTCTTCCGCTGACGGCTTAGCTTCAGTCTTGGTGTATGCGCTGTTGTGTTGCTGCTGTTTTGATTTGCTTTAGGTATGGAATATGCTTCTCAGCCTCGCTTCATCGGTAGCAACTTTATAGTTCTATTTCTATTAATGTCCTCGTGCACAAATGATAATTTGACACTAGGATATTCATTTTTTCAGACAAATCTAGTTCTTACTAGTGCGGACTAAAATTACAACCATGTATGAGTCGGTAATTTGATTTTCAACTGTGGGGGTAATGATGGAGTAGGAAACCAAAATAAAGGGGAAAGCTATTTTAGCAAAGCTCAGACTGAATTTCGAGTTTGCTTATTAGGTTATTATAAACAAGTACGATAACTTGTGCTACACACATTTTGAAATTATATAAATTAAAATAGTTAAAATGTTATATTGATAATTGTAATGTTGATTCAAAATACAAAAATTGATCAAATAATCATAATATAAAACAAGTTTGTCACTTTGTGAACATAAATTTATCCATACTAATATTTTTATGGCTATAACATAAAATATAAACGTATCTAGTGAAAATTTATCAAAATACCATATTGCATCGGAACAAATAAATTGGAACATAGACCAAACAAAAATTAGAAAAATGTCAAAAAAAGAAAGAAAACAAAATGTTATTTAGCACAACATCATAGAGTTTAATGAACTACCATGTTTGTTCTTGGATTTGTATACTTGAACAATAATATATTAATATAATGAAAAAAAAACAAGGAACTTCTAGCTGTTTTTCAAATTATTTAGTATGTGTAATCATCGCACTTTGCCACGCACTATAGCATTTTTTCTGCTTTATATGTAATATACAATAAAATTGCCATCAATGAATATTTGAGTTGGTATTTTGAAAACAGAAAAATAGTAAGGACAAAATTTCAACATTTTTTAAGCATCAGCTTCATTTTTGCGTTTGAAAGACAAATTTTGTTTCGTAATAAAGCAGAATGACGGTTTTTACGCACGAAAGCACATTAATTTAGGATTGCGTTTTTTCACATGGTAGAATCTAAACGGGGACGAAGGAGTGCGTCAAATCTCGACGATGGTGCAGCAGCTCTTGATGGTGGAAGACTCAAGCTTGGCGACGACGATGATGGAGAGAGGCGCGACGAGTTTGACGGTGGTGGAAAGAGGAGATTGTGATGTAGATCGACATGAAGATGGTTGGAGAATTGATGTGTTGCAGCAGCGATGGAGAAGTAGTGTTTTATGTGATTAGAGCTGGAGGTGAAGGAGAAACAACATGGAATATGGGAAGAAGAAGATGGTACCGGATAATTATACCGAATAGTATCATTTTTTTTGAAAATGGGATAATTATTTATATTTCTGCTCTAATGCTATTTTGTAGTAGCATTTGTAGATAAAAAATGTCTATTTTGTATTATCATTTCATCATTTTGTAATGCTATTTTGTAGCATCTCTGTACATGTGTGTAGTAATGCTACTGCGTAGTATCATTGTTTGTTTTTTAAATGAATAAAATCATATATATTTCTGCTCGTAAATGATATTCAATAGTAGTATTTTACGAATTGTAGTAGCAGATCTAAATTGTAATAGTTTTTTTAAAATTGTAGCAGCAATTTATATCGTAGCTTCTTTTTAGATGTGTATAGTAATGATAGCGTATAGTATTATTTTTTGTTTCTTTAAATAAATATAGTTAAATATATTTATGCTCATAATGCTATTTTACAATAGCATTTTATGAATTGTAACGACAGTTTCTATAGTAGCTTTTTTAAATTGCAGCAACAATTTATTAAAAGTTGAAGCTTCTTTTTAGATGTTGTAATGATACCATGTAATATCATTTTTTAATATAAACATAGTTATGTATATTTATGTTCATAATGCTACTTTATAGCAGCATTTCATGAATTGTAGTAATACTTTATGAATTGTAGTTGCCTTTTTAAAATTGCAGTAGCGATTTATAAACAATAGTAGTTTTTTTAGATGATATATATATATTGTGTCTCACAACATTATTTTATAATAGTATTATGAATTGTAGTATTAGCTAATGAAGTATATTTACATTTTCTTGATTTGTGGTATGGTTTATGAATTGTAGTACCATTTTTAAATTAATATTTTTAAATTCCACTTTCTAGTATCATTTTATGATTTTTTTTTGCAAAGGTGATATCATTTTTATTTTATTTTTTGAAAGTTTGTAATACTAATTTCATAAATTAAATTATAATGCTATTACATAGCTTTGTAAAGGTGGTATCACTTTTATTTAATTTTCTGGATGTTTATCGTGCTATTTTTCATTAATTATTTTATTATGCTACCGCATAGTATCAGTTTCGTATTTGCCAAACTTAAAAAAATCATTAACTATATTTCAACGTTATCGTGTAATAGTTGATCTTTCCTTGTATTATCATTTTTTGGTTAAATGATATGGTTCAGTAGTATTTTGTAGTTGCAAAATTATTTTTTACATCATTCTCTCATACAATGATACTGTACAGTATCATTTTTTACTTGTTGCTATTTTTGCGTTAATTATGATTGGTGAGCAAGATGATGTGAGCGACGATGTTGTTATGAGCTGGACGATGTAGGAGACACGACCGACGATGAGTAGAGGTGTGATTTTGTTTTTAGGGTTAGGTTTTGAGGATGCAATGGCTAGGGAGATGACACTTATGGAAGGCGGTGTCTATTAGCAGTGGTGGAGCACATATGTAGGGCACAAGGGGTGCAGAGCGTGGGGTGCGACAACATGGGATATGTAACGACCTGGTATTTCGAACCATTCGCTTCCACATATGTCGGACTTGAATTGCTCAAAATACCAGATTGTTAATTTATATTTGGCAAAACTCAGCATATACAGTAAATAAATCAATCACAGAATCACAGGCACAGAGTACTATAACAATAAGCAGCGGAAAAGATAAATAGTAGTTCATGAAGCTACTATATAAACAACAGAGTTTGAAATAAAATACAACAGAATATCTCAAATACAATGTACTCTCGAATACAAACAGATGACAAGTCTGAACAAAACCACTGGATAGCTGAAAGCTGAATAGATACAGATGAATCTCCAAGCGAAGCTCCAACTCCAAAGGTGAATCTCAAATGCTGTGACGCTCAGTTTGACCCGAACGTAAAGCAAAACACAAAACACTTGAGTCAGGATTAACATTCTTATATTAATAAATTCAACTCAAGTGAAATATCAACTGAAATACAAGTAACTTAAAGGATGTTTGGGATTCCCATCCTCTAAGGATCCGTGGAACTATCTACTATGTAGTAATATACGCTATCATAACATGTCTATAGTAAAGTAAACTATTAAAGTAGTGTTAAGGCGTTACCCATATCCCCCTTAACACATTTTTATATATTCCCATAGTCTATACAGTACCGTAATTCCTCCATAAACTGGAGGGCTATCAGAGGGCACTCCATAGGTATGGTACAAACCAAACTCGTAGAAGGCGCGATAGGGCATGCGACATGGAACTCGAGGCAATGCCAGGGTAGATATACCATTTGCACTCCCGGACTAGTGGTAACGCATAGTAGCTACTACCGCCCACCTCGTGACACACTCCCAAATCAAAGGGTGCACCTAATCAAATCGCAAAAGCAATAGAATGGTATCGAAGAAATGTGCCCGATCGGAGGAATGACCTCACTTGGCCCGATATAGCTCCTGTTTTAGCCGCATCAAGCTGACTCACGGGAGTCAGGGCTACGTAAATACCATATAGAATCATCACCAAACCATCCTACTTCATTCTGGAATCTCCACCACGTACACAGTTGTTAAAGTGGTTTTCGGTATTGGTAGAGAGTATGACAATATCCGATCCCGGTCTCTTTAACAACCAAACGCTTATTTCACACCGTGATCATTTCATTTCAAATAACTCATACTTCAAATAAAAATATCAAATCCATTTCAAAACCATATCTAATTCGATATCATTATTCACTTTAAATAATATTCATTTCCAGAACCGTAACACTTTCAAATTTATAGCACTTTTAGAAATCATAATACTTTTGGAACATAACACTTTTGAAACCATAACACTTTGAAATCATAACACTTTGAAATCGTAACACTTTTATAATCATAACAGTTTTGAAATCATAACACTTCCCACCTAAACAGTTTAGATGTTGAAAATAGTATATATATTAAACTACTTTATAAATTAAAATAGTTTATATATATAATAAAATACTTTATATAATAAAATTAGCTTCCTCCAATTTTGCAAATCGATTTAAATCATCTTAAATTCCAAAATTCAATTTAAATCAATTCCAGTTTAACTATTTCAAATTTAAAGTTCAAAGATTCAAGTTTAAATATTCAAACATTTACAATATAAACTTCATTGTATTTCAACATTAACTTTAAATTTATTCAAATCAGAAATTATTCCCTTAACCATTTTTATAACAATTTATTTAAATCCCAATTTATATATTTAAATTAATATTAAATATTCAATCTCAATTTTATTCAAAATTGAGAATATTGATTTAATCCCTTTTTATCAAATCAAGTTATAAACCAAGTTATAATCATATCTTTTCAAAATCTCAAAACTAATAAGTTTAAATCAATTCTTTCTTAAATTCAATTATTAACCAATTCTTTCTTAAATTCAATTATTGACCAATTTAAATTCCAAGTCAACATTAATTTATCTTTCCAACCTTTATTATTAAAGTTATAAATCTATTTTAAAATATTAATATAAATTTTAAATAAATATTTTAAAACATATTATATACTAATTAAATTAAATTTTATTAAATTAAATCTTATTATTAATTTTACTTTGTGTTAAATCTTATTTTATATATTTTTTAAAATAATAAAACTATAAGAAAATCTTAAATTTATATTTTCAAAATTAACTTATAAATTAAAATTTTCAAAACATATTATTTAAAAAAAATCTAAATTTTATACACGTATAAAAATAACAATTTTACATATTATATTTTAAAAATCAATATTTATTAAAACTCATATATTTCCTTTCAAACTTTGAAAATCATTTTTCAAAATATAGACCAACGGTGTCCGTATAAAATTTTCTATCCTATGGTCAAGTGATACAGATATTTATCATTTCAATCAGCAATTTAAATATTTACGGGTATATATCATTTCAACTCGCAATCCCAAAATTCAAAGTTAATGAAAATCGCTTGGGTTTATCATTTCAACCCATAACGATTTTCTCCTATTCTACAAGATCGTTCGGGTATGTATCATTTCAAACCATAGAGAATTCTATACTAACAGGGAACTTGCAGAGTGAGAACAAATATGATAATAATATAACATACCAATAACAGGCATATATCATCAGTGATAAATAAAATAAAATATGTACAACAGGATATGGTGTCATATCTCACATGTGAACAGTTATAGATAATGGCATATCATATATAACAATTAACAAATTAACAGTTCAATTTAGTAGCATATTTCAATTGTCGTTTCAAATGAAATCAAATTTAATAAACATAAGAATGTTAATCGTGAGTGATTGCTCACCTTTCGAAGCTAGAGATGTTTGAAAATGGAACGAGTTATGAATCTAGGCACGAATTCCAAAGCAAAGCAAGATTGGCACGAATTCGACAAACAAAGCTGATAAATAGGAATCGATGAGAACAAATATATATAAAATTTAAAGTCTAATATTAACTCATATTAAAATAAGATAAAATAAAATCTTTAAAATATATTTCAAAATCAATATTTAACTTACACACCTATTAAACAAAATAAACCTTTATAGTATATTTGGAAAATCAAACATTTACAAACATCATAATCTATATCATTTCTCTAAATCAATACTTAATACATAAATAAGTTTATATATACGTAAGCTACAAAATCACAATATATATGGTACATTTTTAAACCTTATCTAAGATAATTATTCATTAAAAATCCACCTTTATATATTGAAATCAATATATTTGAAAAATATAAATTAGTAAACAAAGATCAGTATATAATACTGATATAAGCTCTGGAAAATACATTATATAAACAAATATACATATAACTTATATATCATAACTAACAATATACTTCAAATATATTAAAAGTATACTTCAAAATCTGAAATGTACTGACTCACATTACCTACAAAATATGTATAAAACAGTACGTACATTAACATAAGTTGTCAAATATATAACCTAAACAATAGAGTAGCTAGCTGTAAATATATACAATACCTATATGAACTCAAACAGACAATAAAACTTATACATATTTAAACTGATATATAACTAACATTATTATAAAATCTATATAAACTAATGTAACGACCCGGTATTTTGGACCATTCAAATCGACAATAATCCACACGTGTTAGACTTGAATAATGCAAAATAACAGATTGTAATAAAATTTGGAGCAAATAAAATCATTCACAGAATCACAGACACAGAAATATCAGAATAACTCGCAGCGGAATTTAAAAATAACCATAGTGGTTCATGAAGCCACTAAAATACATAGTCTCAAAACAAGTACAAATTACATAGTCTAAAACCAATACAGTTTGAACAACCACAGAAAATCCCAAATTCATTTGTCTCAATTACATAAGCTAAAATAAAAGACTGAATAGCAAAACAGATAGCAGCTTGATAAAGATGATCTCCAGTAGTCCTAGCTCCGTGAAGATGAAGTCCAACTGATACTCAGGTTGACCCGAGCGTAAAAATAAAACATAAACACTCGAGTCAGAACATACATACTTATACAATGTAAACCAACTCAAGTGAACTGTAGTAAAAGTACAAGTAACTTAGAAGATGCTTGGGATCGCCCATCCTCTAAGGATCCGTTAAACTATTTACTATATAGTAATATACGCTATATACAGTAGTGTCTAATCAGTAAAGTATAATCATATAGAAAATAGCGTTAAGGGGATGGAGAACCTTAACGCGGTCAGATCTTAAAATCATAATCGTAGTAAAGCTCGATATGGTAGGTGACACGGCACAACTAGGCAATGCTAGAGTAGATATACCAATTACGCACACGGACTGATGGAGCGCATAGCAGCCACTACCGTCCACCTCGGACAACACTCCCAAATCAAGGGTGGCCACCAAAAATCACAAAGTAATAGAATGGTATCGAAGAAATGTGTCCGAGAAGAGGTGCTACCTCACTAGTCCGAGATCACTCCTGTTTTAGCCACCTTATGCCAACTCACGGGAGTTGGGTCCACATATATACCTTAGGATCGTCGCCACCATCCTACTTCATTCTGGAAACTCCACCGCGTACACAGTTTTCAAAGTGGTTTTTGGTATCGACAAAGAGTATGTCCATATCCGATCCCTGTCTCTTTAACAACCAATCGTTATTATAACCCGTGGTTATAAATTTAAAACAATTTATATCAAAATACTTCAAATTAAATCATTTAAAAAACAAAGTCATTATTCTTATAAATCAAATATTAAATTCTCAAAAATTTAGCCTTTTCTGAGTTCATTTATTCACTTAAAACAATAAACATTAAAATTTTCAGCTTTCACAGCATTTAAAAAGTGCTGCGGTAAGTTATATTTGAAAACAATTTAATTCAGCAAAGACATCATTTATAAACTGCTGTAACAGTTCGGTTTTAAACAAAATCATATTTCAGCTTACTGCAGCTCTTAACAAGTGCTACAGTAGCCCTTTTATTAGTTGAGGTTCAATTTTAGTTCCTGCTACAACAGCACATACCAAGTGCTATCATAGCCTTAGTTCATTTTAGTCTTTTGGTTCACTTATATAACCACAGCACTTAACAAGTGCTGCAGATTCTACCTAGTTCAGAATTGGTTAATTTCCAGAAATGGTAGCATTTCTGTAGTGCTATAAATTGAATTTCCAGGTTTTTAGTTCAATTCCAGCCATAAATAAATTTCAATCTAAACTATTTAAACTTATAAAAATCATATTTTTCACATTAAAATGTTCATTTAAAACCTTTAACTTATGATTTCTAAAGAGAAGTTTTACAAATAAAATCAAAATTTACAAAGTTCACTTATTAAATTTCAAGTGTGTCAATTCCCATTTTCTTTAAACAATTTATTTCAACACTTAAATTTAATTCTCCATTTTTTTTTCACCATTTTAAAACTTAATTTTCATTTTAATTTAATAAATCTTAAGTTTACATCTTTTCTTTTTAGTCAAATTTCAAGTTTAAGTTATAATTTAAAGTCAATATTTTTCCATTTATTTATATTTATCACATAGAAAAATCATTTCTACTTTAAATAAATCATTTTAAAACTCAATTTAAATCAATTTAATATTATTAAAATTATTTAAGATATTTTAAAAATACCCAGAAAAATACAGAAAATAACCACGGGTCTGTATAATATTTTCTAGCCTAAGTTAAGTGATACAGATACTATATCATTTCAATCCGTAGTTTACAAAGAAAAATCCGGGTTTTATCATTTCAAACCCGCAATCCCAAGTAAATAAAATTTAATTGAAAATCGTTCAGGCCTATCATTTCAGCCCATAACGATCCTCCCTTATTCTAAAGTCCGTTCGAGTATGTATCATTTCAACCCATAGTGATTCTATTCTACAGGGAACTTGCAGTGTGATTTAAAAGAATAGAATAACAGTAAAATAAGAACAAAATATAACAGATGATATGTTATGCAATTTTAAAAATTCTAACATCAAATATAAATAAATCACAAGTAATTATAACATCATTTTTATTTATTTATTTATTTTCTACACATTCAGTTGCGGTCGTTTCACAATCATATAAGTATGAATATTCGTGTGAGATTTACTCACCTCTACGGAGCTGGAGATTCGAAAAAGGAAATACGCTATCTATCGAAAAGCACACGGAAAGCACGATCAGTTGTTAGCGGATTCGCCAACTAGATTCAAATCTAAAGCAAAATAAAATAAACAAATCTAAGAATGCACGAATAACCAATTTTCAAATGAAGCAAACCAGACGAAAAAAAACAAGTTGAATACTAGAAAGGAATAGCTCGACCACTTTTAAAATATAGACTATAACTTCAAAAACAAAGGCTCGACCATAACCAATTGTTCATTTCTTTTTTTTTTCAAATACAAGGCCAGGTAGAGATATAACTTCAAATTTTGCAAAAGTGACAAAAGCAATTTTTTTTTCATTTCCTTTTCTAAAACAAAGGCCAAAGGCGATATAACTTCAAAATAAAAGTACAAAAGTGACAAAAGTGGAATTTGTTCATCATTTTTCTTTTCAAACAAAGGCTGGGTGGCATATAAATCATGACTTCAAACACAAAGGTAACAGAAGCAAATTTTGTTCATTTTTTTTCTTCAATCAGAGGCTCAGTCTGACAATATACTTCGGAAATAAAAGTGGGGAACAACAACTTGTTCACTGCTCTAGGTTCAAGCACAAGGAGGCTCGGTGACTGGGCTTCATGGTGGCATGGGTTCGGCATGGGGTTGGGCGAAGACAGGGGTTGGAGGTGACAGTCTGGTATTGGAGGCGTGGTGATCTGGCATGGGGTCGGAAAAATATGGTGAAAGGTTGGTGGATGGTCGAGCATGAGGTGGCAGGTAATGAATAAGCAGGCACGCAAGGAAGAACAACGAAATAACAAAAATAAAAGGAAGAAGGCATGCTGGTTCATACCTGAAGGAAGAAGGACACGGAAAAGGTGATAGAAGCTAAAGTGAAATATTGATCTGGAAACTTTTGAACGTGGACTATATAATGTAACAAATGTTCACTTGATAAGTGGAGAGAAGGCAAAGGGAAATTGATGGAAACGTATGGAATATACAATATAACAAATACTTAATGGTTGGAACGGTAAAGAAAATTTAGGCAATAAATTTTATTAAATGCTGGTAACGTATGGAAGGCAAAAAGGGAATGGAATAATTCTCACGTGACAAAGTAAGGCAAGATTTCGAACTTTCAACCGAAATATAAATGGCTGAAGACTTTACATTGTTAACACAAGAAATGAAATGCCCAAAGTAACGAAAATTTTTATTTGTTTCTCTTAATTAGAAAATTAACATGCTAACGGTTTCTTTCAATAAAATAACGTATCATTTTAAACTAAAATTAAATAGCTATTACCATAATTAATAAAATTTGATTGTTTAATATAAATTAAGAACGGATGTAAATATATGTAACGAAATGTAAAGTTTAAATTTTCCGTTTCACACTAATTATTACACTTTTAAAAGTATACAACAAATCTGACCAAAACAAAAGTAAAACAAATGTTACACAATTGTATACGGTTCAAGATGAAAATTTGGCATTTATAATTTTTAAAATTTAAATTTTTTAATAAAGTTACATTTTAAATTCAAATCAACATTACAGAACGCTTATTTTTAAATAAAAATTTGTTAAAATTTTTGGGCTGCTACACTCTCCCCCACTCAAAACTTTTCGTCCCCGAAAAGGAACGAAGAAGGAAAATAAAGAAAGATAAGACAGTAGAGCAAAAGTACCTGAAATAAACAATTCCGGATTCGAAGCACGAATGCTCTCCTCCGTCTCCCAGGTGCAATCCCGTTCATCAGTGCTCCACTGCACTTTGACCAGATTGACAGATTTCCTTCTTAGCTGCTTCGTACCTCGATCGACGATACGAAGTGGCTTCCTCTCAAAAGACAGATTTGGCTCAATATCCAAACTATCAAGAGCAGAAGGCTGGATAATAAGAGATGGATCATGCAGATAGCGACGAAGATGAGATACATGAAATACATTGTATACTCCAGAAAATTTCTCGGGTAAATCCAAACGATAAGCAAGAGAACCAATCCTTTCCATAATGCGGAAAGGACCTACAAATCTAGGAGAAAGCTTTCCTCTACGACCAAAACGAATAACATTCCTTAAGGAAGAAACCTTAAGGAAAACCAAATCACCAACAACAAACTCTAAACTTCGCCTACGCCTATCAACATACTTCTTTTGCCTATCCTGAGCAATCCTCATCTTCCTTTTAATCTCTTCAACTCTCTCAGAAGCTTCTAAAACCATCTCAGGACCAAGAACCAAACGATTACCGGATTCAATCCAGCAAGAAGGCGATCTACAAGGTCGTCCGTAAAGAGTAGAAAACGGAGACGTCTCAATACTGGCCTGATAACTATTGTTATATGTGAATTCGACAAGATGGAGATGATCTTCCCACGATCCTCCAAAATCAAGCACACAAGCACGAAGAAGATCTTCTAAAATTTGATTCACCCTTTCCGTTTGACCGTCGGTCTGTGGATGGTAAGCAGTGCTCAGATTCAGATGAGTACCCAAAGAATCCTGAAAGGCTTTCCAAAACCTACTAGTAAAGATAGGATCACGATCACAAACAATACTGAGAGGAACACCGTGGAGACAAACAATCTCCCTCATGTAAATCTCAAACAAACTAGAAGAAGAACGGGTAGACTTGACCGGAATAAAATGAGCTGATTTGGTCAATCTGTCCACAATAACCCAGATACTCTCGTTACCCTTCCTAGTCCTCGGTAAACCATCAATGAAATCCATAGAAACTTGTTCCCACTTCCAATTGGAAATCTCAAGAGGCTGCAATAAACCAGGAGTTTTCTGATGATCTGCCTTGACTTGTTGACAAGTCGCACACCTATTAACAAAAATGGAAATATCTCGCTTCATACCTTTCCACCAATATAACTTCTTCATGTCCTGATACATCTTGGTCACGCCTGGATGAATAGAAAGTCTGGACTGATGATTCTCCCGAAGTAACTCCTATCTCAATCCATCAACATTCGGGACACAAATCCTATTATTAATCCTCAACACACCCTTATCGTCAATCTAAGCACCACTACCATCAAGACTACTACCTCCAACTCTATTTCGAACATTCTCCTTAATCAATCTAAGCATCTGATCCTCATCCTGCCTAGCCATAATACGATCCACAAGAGGTGAAGAAACAACAAGCTGACACAACAAAGCTTTCTTCCTACTCAAAGCATCCGCCACAACATTAGCTTTTCCCGGTGTATAGTTGATGTCGAGGTCATAAGAAGCAAGAAACTCTAACCACCTAACTTGTCTCTGATTCAAATCCTTCTGAGAGAAAATATACCTCAAAGACTGATGATCTGTGAAAAGCTCGAACTTAGTACCCAAAAGATGATGTCTCCAAAGCTTCAAAGCAAAAACAACAGCAAGCAACTCTAGATCATGGGTAGCATAATTTACTTCATGGGTCTTCAACTGTCTACTAGCATAAGCAATCACCCTACCATCCTGCATCAGAACAACTCCCAAACCTTCTCGACAAGCATCAGTGTATACCGTTAATCCCTCATTTCCATTTGGAACGGTAAGAACATGTGCGGAAGTAAGCTTGTCTTTTAACTCATTAAATGCGGCCTTACACTCATTACTCCAAATAAACTTAGCATTCTTCCGAGTTAAAGCAGTGAGAGGTGTAGCAATCTGAGCGAAATTCTCAATGAATCTCCGGTAATAACCGGCAAGGCCCAGAAAACTACGGATATCAGTAGGAGTCTTAGGAGTTTCCCAATCCTGCACAGAATCGGGAAAAAGAAGGATAATAGGAAAGATAGAGTAAATTGAATGAAACAAGGAAAGAGGAGGAAAGAAAGACTTACATTGATCGCAGCGATCTTGACTAGATCAACAGAAACTCCATTACCAGAAACAATATGCCCGAGGAATCGGACTTTATCCTTCCAGAAATGACATTTGGAAAGTTTAGCCTTTAACTGATGATTTTGAAGAGTCTCAAGAACTGATTTCAAATGTGACTCATGTTCTTCTTCAGACTTAGAGAAAATGAGGATATCATCCACAAAGACTAGAACAAATTTATTAAGCACATCACGGAAAACACGATTCATCAAGTCAACAAAGAAAGCAGGAGCATTAGTGTAATGACCCGTATTTTTAACACTTTAAAAATACGAATTAAAATGAAAATTTTGGATAAAAATCCGAAGGAAATAAAATTTTATGTTGTTAAATGTGAATTACAAGTTAAAATACAAAACTGAATTCTGAAATAACTTATTTGTAAATTAAATATGGATGTTAACTTGTAGTGAATGTAAATAATGAATTGAATTTGATTGTAAACCAAATTGGTTATGATTGTAAACAAAGAATAAATAAAATTGTAGATTTAATAATGGAAGTTTATGTTATTGAAACTAATATAAATAAATGTAACTTAATATTACAGTTGATTGAAAGCAGATAATAACTGAAACTGTAATTCGATAAAGATGTTAACTTGTAATTGAACGTAAGTAAAGATTTAAATTTGAATGTAACAAGTAATTGGATTGAATTGAATTTGATTGTAAACAACGAAATAAATAAAATGTTACATTTAATATTGAAGTTATAATATGGAAATCAACGTAAATGAATGTAATTTAATATTACTGTGAATTTAAATAAGATGATAGCTGAAGAAAATGAAAGTAAATGAATTATAAACTATTGATAATAATGTATAAGTAAATGGTTGATTCAATAATGAAAGTGTAAATCAAAATAAAAGAATTCATTTGGAATTAAATAACTTGAATTTGAATTACAATATAATTGAACGCTGAATCTAATATAATCTTTTATATTGGATTTATAATGGAAAACTGCATTGTAAAAGATTGTTAATTACTGTGAAATTAAAAATGGGATTTGTGAACAATTAAAATTTGATTTAAAAGTTAATAATTTAAAATTGGGAATTTTATATTGAAATTAAACAGTCGAATAATTTATTTTTCGAATATTGGATTTAATTAGACAATTAAATCGATAATTTAATAAGTTAAATTTCAGAAATAATTGAAAATCGAGTTGAATATGATTGAAAATGATTTGTAAAATTTTATCTTATCATATTGGGGTTATAGTAATGTTATAGAACTTTTAAAATTGAATTTAAAGTTAATTTGTGGAAATTGAATATTTTTAATATTTAATTATCGACTGAAAAATAGCCATTTTTCGAACAGTCTCAGAATTGAACGAAACTAGTTCCATTGGATCCGTAATTGTTTGTTATTGTCGGATTTCAATTTTCGTAGCAATCGGAGTTATCATTTGACCGTGGCAGCTCGAAACGCATCGAATTGTTTTTAATATTAATTCGGCGAGAGAAAATAGTCATTTTTCAAAAAGTCTCGGATTTTGACGAAACTAGTTTCATCGGACCCGTAATGTGATATTATTGTATGGTTTCAAATTTCGTGTCAATTGGATGTACCGTTTGTCCGGGGCAAGCCAAAACGCATCGAAATCAGTTTAAATCGGTTTAATTTAAAACTGATCGTTTTTCTCCGTAACTCACCCAGATGACCGAATTAGCCTCCGAAACATGTTTCATTACGTTCGGAACGTGGGGTAAACCTTAGAAACGCCAGCCGGCACGCTTCGTTTGGAGTTCGGAAAATTTCGGATGAATAGTGTCGCGTATTTTTCTATAAAAGCCCCTCCATCAATTCATTTTTCACAAAAACCCAACCTGCTAGGGTTAGCCGCCACCATCAGTTTCAAAGGCCAGAAATTCATCTTCTTTTCCCTTTAATTACTTCCAATCAGTGAAGAATTAGAAGAAGTGTTCAACTTCAAAGTTGTAGCACTCGTCGAGAGCTTTCAATCCATACGGAGATGATGGGGTATGGCGCAACAATGGAGGAGTTAGGGGGCCGTGTTTGAGGTCGGGCTGGGCACGTTTTCCCAGGCCATGGGTTGGCCGAGCTAGCCATGGTGGCAGGCGTGGGTGGTGTTGTGTGGGGGCTTCGAAGTGGTGTCCTCTGATCATCATCAAAGTGGATGAAGCTTGTGCAAATGAAACCCTAGGTGATGGATGATGGGTTCATCATGTACATGTTTTACTGGAAGGAGTGCGTTTGGGAAGAAGGCAAAACATGCGGCCAGATCTGGTAGAGGAAAAATCAAGGGCCGGATCTGATGAGGTTTAAAATTTGAAAAGAAATTGTAATTTATTTATATTAAAACGTGTACAAACTTTAAAATAGCATAACTTCTTCATACGAGGTCCGTTTTGGACGAAACCTTTTGCGTTGCGATCGTAATGACGAGAGCTTCGAAATGAAACTGGTTTGGATGGATTTGGAGACGGTGGAAATTTGGGCTAAAGTTGGGCGTCGTCCAGTTTCAGTTCCAAACCGGAACGTCTCGGCGACAACAGAAAATCAAGGTGAGTGTTTTATAACGCTCACAACATACTGAATATCTTTATGGTAGTTAAATTTGACATTATGAAGTGATATGAATTTATTTGTCGTTGTTTGATAAAAATTTAATTGTCATATAGATTGTCGTGTGAATTCACCGTTGAAAATTTAAATTGACAGTAAATTGAAATTAGGATTTAATTGAAATCAAATTTCCCGATATTGATAACTATGAAATTTCCGTGAATTGTATTGACTATTGGATGATTTATTTCGATGGATGCTATTGGTTGATATTTAAATGTTTGGATGTTTATTTGCTTATATATATCCTGTTATACATGCACATGACACTGTGATTGGTTTAAGTAATATATATTCATCCCTGACATTTAATTGAAATAACTAACCACTTGGCCATAGGTTAGAGAATTATATACGGACACCGGGTTGGTTAAATTAAATGATTTTAAAAGTTGTTTTGAAATTATTTAAATGAATTGATTTAAGAATAAAAATCCAATTTATGGAAATTGAATTATTTTGAATTGAAGCTCGAGATGTTGGAACTTAAACTTGGTAAATGAAATGGTTTAATTATTCGAAGTTTAGATTTTTAAGAAAAATTGAAATATGGCATAAAGTTTCGAAAGTTGATTTGTTTTAAAAGATTGGACTTTTAATCGAACTCTGAATATTTCTAAGAAAATTTATATGAAATGATATTTCAAGTTTGAGTTTGGAAGTGAAAATTAATTTGAAATTGAGATTTAATTAATTTGGAATTAAATTGAAATTTAAATAAATTTGTGAATTGAACTAAATTGAAACTATTGAATTAAATTTGAAGATAAAATTGATTTGAATAGGATTTGAACTGAAATTGATTTGGAATGTAATACTTAAATGAATTCTTGAAATCCGAATATTAATCTAAGTTTATTAAATGGGAATTGTTCCAGAAATTAAGTAAACTACTTAATACAGATGTTTAATTTGAACTATATTCTAATTTGAATACGAAATGGTTTTAAAGCGAATCTTATATTTTTATATAAATATATGAGCTGTTTTGAAATGTGAAATATTTAAAGTTTCGAAATATATTGGAAGTGAAATTGTTTATTTTGTGGTTCAAATATGTATTTGAAATTGATAATTTGAAATGGTTTATTGAGAAGCTGAATCGAGTTGAAATTGATGATTTGAAATTGGATTAAATTTTAAATTTTGGAATTCGAGTTTATGTGAATCGTTTTGTGAAAAGTAAGGCGAAAATGATTTTGAAATGAAATCGTATACTTTGAGTAGATATGGTGATTTTGAAAGGCTTTTATTTTTGAAGCGAATATGATATTTTTTATAATCAATTATGAATTGATTTTGAAAATGTAAAAGAGCCATCGGTGTAATAATACGTAGTTATTAAAGAGACCGGGATCGGATATGGACATACTCTCTGTCGATACCCAAAACCACTTTAATAACTAGTATACGCGGAGTGTTGATCCAGAACGAAGTGGATGGTTTGATGAATGCGTTGATTGAAGAAAGAGAACGATATTGGATGACCCCTGACATGACTAAAACAGGAGCCGCGCCGGGCCATTGAGGTTCGCCACCTCTAGCGGACACACTTCTTCGTTACCATGTCTATTACTTTTGTGATTCGATTTGGGTGCACCCCTCGATTTTGGGAGTGTTGTTTCGCGGTGTTGGGGTAGTAGCTGCTATGCCCAACATCAGTCCGGATCACGCAACTACTAGTATCCTAGTTGGTATTGCCTCATGTACCTTGTCATACTGATTATCCTATTCGCGACCACTACGATTTTGGTTTGTACCTTTAGTATATGGATTGCCCTCTGGTGACTTCCGGTTTTGGGGAAACTACGGTCTTGTATATGCTCTTGGGAATATAAACTTTGTTAAGGGTGGAATGGGCCATGGCTTAACGCTATTTTAATACTTTTACTTTAATGTAGACATATTATAATAGCGTATTGTACTACATAGTAGATAGTTTAATGGATCCTTGAGAGATGGAAAATCCCATAACATCTCTTAAGTTATTGCACTCACGTTGACACTGGACAGGAGATGTCAAACCCCGTAAACATCTCTGACGCCGTCACACTCATATTTTCTTATTCGATTTGACTTACATGAGATATTTTAGTCCTGACTCGAGTGTTTTGTCTTTTCATTACGCTCGGGTCAGCCTGAGCATTTCAGATAAGGTTGAAGATCTATTTTGGAGGACGAAGACGGAGTTTGGTATTACATCATTTGTATTCTACTACCATATTATTTTTCCGCTGCATTATTGTATTATCTCTGATATGTATGTAACTCTGATTTATGATGTATAATAATAATCAAATTTATTTATTTAACAGCTTCATGAACTGTTATTTTATTATTATATCTTGTTCCTTCCGCTGCAAGATTCTGAGTTTGCTTCTGTTCTTTCTTTCCTTTTCTTATTTAACCCCAATAACCATCTGCCTTTTTGAACGGTTTGAGTTGGACATGTGTGGATTATTGTCGACTTGAATGGTCAAAAATGCGGGTAGTTACAGTTAGTCAAACCAAAAGGCATGACTAACCATTCAAAGAATCCATTCTCAGTACGGAAAGCAGTCTTGGGAATACTTTCCTCAGCAACTATGAGCTGGTGAAAACCCGTGGCAAGATCAAGCTGAGAGAAAACAGTAGCACCATAAAGCTGATCAAACATGTCATTGATGCGAGGCATTAGATATCTATTTTTCATAGTGAGCTTGTTCAACTCCCTATAATCAACACACATCCAAAGAGAACCATCGGACTTGGTGACGAAAACTACCGCAGCTCCCCATTCTGAATAGCTAGGTCTGATCAGACCCTTGGAAGACAGATCCTCTATTTGTTCCCTTAACTCAACCTTCTCGCGGGGTGCCATTCTTCTAGGAGGAAGAACTACTGGTCAAGTTCCGGGAATAAGATCAATACGAAAATCGATTTCCCACTTGGGAGGTAAAGCAGTAACTTCACCAAATACATCGGGATAGAGATTGACTACACGAGTCGATTGAAGGTCGATAGGGGAAGAATCCAAAGAATAAATAAAGCTACCAGCACAATCATGAGGCATACAACACTGAATAACCAGAGAATTTCCCCGATCATCTTCTAGAGAAACAATTCGGGATTTACAAGAGATACGGGCATCATGATTTCTTAACCAATCATCCCCAAGAAATAAATCAAAAGTATCAAAACCAAGAATATAGAAATCACCACTAAAGCGGTGATCAGAATGGAAGAGTTTCACTCCTCTACAAATCCTACTAATGTTCGCGGGACCCCCAATAGGATTAGAAACACATAAAGGAACAGAAGCATACCCAGGAGAAAGGAGATGCTCAAACTTATCACGAATAGTCATAGAAATCAAACTATGCGAAGCTCCAGTATCAAATAAAACACGAACAAGATGCTGAAATAAATAAAAGGTGCCCTGAAGAGTACCTTGATCATCGCTAGGACCAGGAGTAGGTGCAGCAAGAGAAGAAGCGGATGTGACAACAAATACACCAGATGGCTTTCCCTTCTGATACAATGGGCAGTCATTCTTAAAATGACCTGGCTGAAGACAAACATGACAAAGATTGTTCCTGTTTACCTGAGGTGGAGGAACTGCAGCACTAACCGAAGTAGGGAACTATTAGCATAGTGTCCCTTCTGGTCACATTTGAAGCAAGTAATGGAGGATAAATCAATAGGGTGTCTCTGGGAAGGAGAAGATGCTGAAGATCCCAAGCCCGGATGTTTGAGCCAATTTTTCTTCTGCTGGTGGAAGTTGGGCTTTCTCTTCTTGGAATTTGCAGAGGAGAACTGTGAGACATGAGCACCAGAAGCAGCAGGACCCTTGGAAGTAGGGTTCTCATAGCGAATAGCCATATCCATGAGCTCAGTAAAAGTGCCATGAACATGTGAAATAAGACGATCGTAGAACTCTGGGCGAGCTCTAGCAATGAACTTCTCATTCTTCTTTAGCTGAGTGTCGATAAGACCAGGACCAAATTTGGAAAGTTCATTGAACTTCCGCTCATACTCTGAAAAAGACATGGTACCCTGCTTGAGGTCCATGAATTCACGATAAAGCTGAGATTTCCTGGCTTCGGGCATCCATTTTGCCACAAAAGCCTCCCTGGAAAGAAGATACAGAAACTGAACTTAAGATAGATTCAAAAGAAAAAGGAAATGGGGAAAATTCAAGATAACACAAGGGATACCTGAACTGCTCCCACGAAAGATCACCTTCGTTAGTGTGAGCCGTAACAGACTCCCACCAATCTAAGGCTGACTCTTGCAGCTGCCATGCTGCCAACTGACGCTTCTAGGCATCAGTGATCTCAAGACCAGTAAATATCCTCTCCAAACTCCGTAGCCATTGCTGGGCCTCGATAATACTCTCTGAACCAGTGAACTTAGTACCACCGAGCTGAGAGAATTCCTTGCAAAGATCAGTAAACCTAACAGGTGCAACAGGTGGAGGAGCTGGGGCAGTACCACGACCCCTACCTCTATCATTTCCACGATTCATCCTGGAAATATCAAGAATGAATTTAGGACAAAGGTACAGAGAAGACAAAGATAAGCTGAGATAAGACACGATAAGATCACTTGGATGAATATCCTAATAACAAAATTTCTAACAAGGTAGATACGGAAAGAAGGAAGTTTAGAAAAATTTGCCTTTAAAACAAGAAAATTTTATATCAAAATAATCTTTGAGAAATCATTTAAAATCATTTTTAAAGATCATTTTATACTTTGAAAATACGTTCACTCACAAAGAAATGATTTTGAGTTTGATTTCACTCATTATAGGGTATTTCTACTCTATCTCTAATGAGTTTTTGCTCCATAGGCTAAGGTTTGCCTAAAACCTGGCTCTGATACCAAATGTAACGACCCGGTATTTTGGACCATTCAAATCGACAATAATCCACACATGTCAGACTTGAATAATGCAAAATAACAGATTGTAATAAAATTTGGAGTAAATAAAATCATTCACAGAATCACAGACACAGAAATATCAGAATAACTCGCAGCGGAATTTAAAAATAACCATAGTGGTTCATGAAGCCACTAAAATACATAGTCTCAAAACAAGTACAAAGTACATAGTCTAAAACCAATACAGTTTGAACAACCACAGAAAATCCCAAATTCATTTGTCTCAATTACATAAGCTAAAATAAAAGACTGAATAGCAAAACAGATAGCAGCTTGATAAAGATGATCTCCAGTAGTCCTAGCTCCGTGAAGATGAAGTCCAACTGATACTCAGGTTGACCCGAGCGTAAAAATAAAACATAAACACTCGAGTCAGGACATACATACTTATACAATGTAAACCAACTCAAGTGAACTGTAGTAAAGGTACAAGTAACTTAGAAGATGCTTGGGACCGCCCATCCTCTAAGGATCCGTTAAACTATTTACTATATAGTAATATACGCTATATACAGTAGTGTCTAATCAGTAAAGTATAATCATATAGAAAATATCGTTAAGGGGATGGAGAACCTTAACGCGGTCAGATCTTAAAATCATAATCGTAGTAAAGCTCGATATTGTAGGTGACACGGCACAACTAGGCAATGCCAGAGTAGATATACCAATTACGCACACGGACTGATGGAGCGCATAGCAGCCACTACCGTCCACCTCGGACAACACTCCCAAATCAAGGGTGGCCACCAAAAATCACAAAGTAATAGAATGGTATCGAAGAAATGTGTCCGAGAAGAGGTGCTACCTCACTAGTCCGAGATCGCTCCTGTTTTAGCCACCTTATGCCAACTCACGGGAGTTGGGTCCACATATATACTTTAGGATCGTCGCCACCATCCTACTTCATTTTGGAAACTCCACCGCGTACACAGTTGTCAAAGTGGTTTTCGGTATCGACAGAGAGTATGTCCATATCCGATCCCGGTCTCTTTAACAACCAATCGTTATTATAACCCGTGGTTATAAATTTAAAACAATTTATATCAAAATACTTCAAATTAAATCATTTAAAAAACAAAGTCATTATTCTTATAAATCAAATATTAAATTCCCAAAAATTTAGCCTTTTCTGAGTTCATTTATTCACTTAAAACAATAAACATTAAAATTTTCAGCTTTCACAGCATTTAAAAAGTGCCGCGGTAAGTTATATTTGAAAACAATTTAATTCAGCAAAGACATCATTTATAAACTGCTGTAACAGTTCGGTTTTAAACAAAATCATATTTCAGCTTACTGTAGCCCTTAACAAGTGCTACAGTAGCCCTTTTATTAGTTGAGGTTCAATTTTAGTTCCTGCTACAACAGCACATACCAAGTGCTATCATAGCCTTAGTTCATTTTAGTCTTTTGGTTCACTTATATAACCACAGCACTTAACAAGTGCTGCAGATTCTACCTAGTTCAGAATTGGTTAATTTCCAGAAATGGTAGCATTTCTGAAGTGCTATAAATTGAATTTCCAGGTTTTTAGTTCAATTCCAGCCATAAATAAATTTCAATTTAAACTATTTAAACTTATAAAAATCATATTTTTTACATTAAAATGTTCATTTAAAACCTGTAACTTATGATTTCTAAAGAGAAGTTTTACAAATAAAATCAAAATTTACAAAGTTCACTTATTAAATTTCAAGTGTGTCAATTCCCATTTTCTTTAAACAATTTATTTCAACACTTAAATTTAATTCTCCATTTTTTTTCACCATTTTAAAACTTAATTTTCATTTTAATTTAATAAATCTTATGTTTCCATCTTTTCTTTTTAGTCAAATTTCAAGTTTAAGTTACAATTTAAAGTCAATATTTTTCCATTTATTTATATTTATCACATAGAAAAATCATTTCTACTTTAAATAAATCATTTTAAAACTCAATTTAAATCAATTTAATATTATTACAATTATTTAAGATATTTTAAAAATACCCAGAAAAATACAGAAAATAACCACGGGTCTGTATAATATTTTCTAGCCTAAGTCAAGTGATACAGATACTATATCATTTCAATCCGTAGTTTACAAAGAAAAATCCGGGTTTTATCATTTCAAACCCGCAATCCCAAGTAAATAAAATTTAATTGAAAATCGTTCAAGCCTATCATTTCAGCCCATAACGATCCTCCCTTATTCTAAAGTCAGTTCGGGTATGTATCATTTCAACCCATAGTGATTCTATTCTACAGGGAACTTGCAGTGTGATTTAACAGAATAGAATAACAGTAAAATAAGAACAAAATATAACAGATGATATGTTATGCAATTTTAACAATTCTAACATCAAATATAAATAAATCACAGGTAATTATAACATCATTTTTATTTATTTATTTATTTTCTACACATTCAGTTGCAGTCGTTTCACAATCATATAAGTATGAATATTCGTGTGAGATTTACTCACCTCTACGGAGCTGGAGATTCGAAAAAGGAAATACGCTATCTATCGAAAAGCACACGGAAAGCACGATCAGTTGTTAGCGGATTCGCCAACTAGATTCAAATCTAAAGCAAAATAAATAAACAAATCTAAGAATGCACGGCCACTTTTAAAATTTAGACTATAACTTCAAAAACAAAGGTTCGACCACAACCAATTGTTCATTTCTTTTTTTTTTTCACATACAAGGCCAGGTAGAGATATAACTTCAAATTTTGCAAAAGTGACAAAAGCAAAATTTTTTCATTTCCTTTTTAAAACAAAGGCCAGAGGCGATATAACTTCAAAATAAAAGTACAAAAGTGGAATTTGTTCATCATTTTTCTTTTCAAACAAAGGCTGGGTGGCATATAAATCATGACTTCAAACACAAAGGTGACAGAAGCAAATTTTGTTCATTTTTTTTTTTCAATCAGAGGCTCAGTCTGGCAATATACTTCGAAAATAAAAGTGGGGAACAACAACTTGTTCACTGCTCTAGGTTCAAGCACAAGGAGGCTCGGTGACTGGGCTTCATGGTGGCATGGGTTCGGCATGGGGTTGGGCAGAGACAGGGGTTGGAGGTGACAGTATGGTATTGGAGGCGTGGTGATCTGGCATGGGGTCGAAAAAATATGGTGAAAGGTTGGTGGATGGTCGAGCATGAGGTGGTAGGTAATGAATAAGCAGGCACGCAAGAAAGAACAACGAAATAACAAAAATAAAAGGAAGAAGGCATGCTAGTTCATACCTGAAGGAAGAAGGACACGCAAAAGGTGATAGAAGCTAAAGTGAAATATTGATCTGGAAACTTTTGAACGTGGACTATATAATGTAACAAATGTTCACTTGATAAGTGGAGAGAAGGCAAAGGGAAATTGATGGAAACATATGGAATATACAATATAACAAATACTTAATGGTTGGAACAGTAAAGAAAATTTAGGCAATAAATTTTATTAAATGCTGGTAATGTATGGAAGGCAAAAAGGGAATGGAATAATTCTCACGTGACAAAGTAAGGCAAGATTTCGAACTTTCAACCGAAATATAAATGGCTGAAGACTTTACATTGTTAACGCAAGAAATGAAATGCCCAAAGTAACGAACAATTTTATTTGTTTCTCTTAATTAGAAAATTAACATGCTAACGGTTTCTTTCAATAAAATAACGTATCATTTTAAACTAAAATTAAATAGCTATTACCATAATTAATAAAATTTGATTGTTTAATATAAATTAAGAACAGATGTAAATATACGTAACGAAATGTAAAGTTTAAATTTCCCGTTTCACACTAATTATTACACTTTTAAAAGTATACTATAAATCTGACCAAAACAAAAGTGAAACAAATGTTACACATATGTATACGGTTCAAGATGAAAATTTGGCATTTATAATTTATAAAATTTAATTTTTTTAATAAAGTTACATTTTAAATTCAAATCAACATTACAGAACGCTTATTTTTAAATAAAAATTTGTTAAAAATTTTGGGCTGTTACAACTAACATATATATATATATATTAACATATTTTAACTGACCTGCATATAATGATATATATAAACTATCACTTTATATATATTAGAACCCACATATTAAAATAATATGTTTTCATATACATAAAAATTTAAAAATCACATTTACCTTCAACACGTCATAAACAAAATCCATATATATTATATATATATATAAAACCAGAGATCAAAATGGGTACAAGCTTCAATATACATACTGATACATATAAAATCATTAAACAACATACATATACTATCAATATATATATATATATATTACCTTTTCAAATTAAAAAAAAACCTACAGCCGACCTATATATATACACTATAAAAAAACATTCAATTAGAGACTATAGATTAAAGACAGACAATTTTCAGTTTTTAATTAAAAACGGGCTAATGACTAATAAATTCAGTCTTTACTTTTTGAATGTTAGAAACCGAATAGAAGTCTTTAATTGGTTTATATGTATTGAGACAACATAAATACTGTATTTCGGTCTTTAATTAGTGTTTAAATTGTTAAATATCCAGTGGTTAAGATTCTCTTATTCTTTTTAATCTCATGGCTACGATTAATGATCCGTGTCATTACTGTTGAGGTGTCATTTAAAATCGTGGGTACAAATGAAAACTACCCACTTCCTTAGTTTAAGGACTTTATAGCATAAAGTTTGTCGACTTTCTCTGTACATATCTAACCTCTCTTCCTTCTCCACTTACAGAAATAAATTCAAACCTTTATCCTCTTACTTCTCGCCAATTCATAAACCTATGCTCACGTATTCTCTTCACGCAACAATCATTTATTCTTAGAAAATTATTCTTTTATCTAAATTAGCCCTCCGATGATTTGTTAGTTTATCTATCATAAGGGTGATTTGGGTTTGAAATTATTCAATGGATAAATTTGTGGAGGAAAGAAAACTGAAATATATAGCCACATAGTCTCCATCGGTGGTTCTCTGATCCATTTCTGGTGCTCGTATTTTTAGTAGATATGGATGCTCTAAGATGTCCATCAAAATCTTGATTTGCTTTTGATCAAGCTGGAGCTCAGCCTAAGATAATCATGCGCCAGAGAAATTATGGATTGACTAATATGATTTTACACAAATCATCCACACGATTTATGATCTTTGCATTGAAAAAACATAGAAATCATTCAAATAATTGGAGTAATCAACGATGAGCTGTATGCATAGAGATATGGAATGGCTTAGGATGGTTAGTTCAAATTAATGGCCTGGTTAGAATTGTAACGCTTCTGGATGAGTGATTTGGATGTTTGGGTTTACTATATTCATAGGTCAAGGCATAACATTTAGGTGTTTAATAATGTAACGAGTCATGTATTTAAGTGTATGATGGGTTATGGAGTTGAATAAGTAATTGACATTACTCGTATTAAAGTATCAATATGATAAAGCTTGTACCTGGTAATATTTTGTTATTGAAAAGTAATATACACACATCGGTTTCTTAAATATATACAAATCTTTATACACACAAACTTATATATATGGTAGCATATGTATATGATTCAAGATTTTGACATTCGAAAATATTCGTAATTCAAAATCGACTAGAAACCGTGTTTCAGTTTTTAAAATTCAGTCTTTAATAATATTTGAAACTGAATTTCAGTCTTTGAATTTTAAGACTGAACTATCAGTTTTAATTTGTTTTTGGGACTAGAGAATTAGTGATTGAAATTATCCGTCTTTAGTCAGTCTTTAAACAGTATTTAAAGACTGAATTGCATACTTAAAGACTAAAATTTCCGGTCTTTAATTCATTGTTTTTGGTAGTGATAAAACAGTAAAATATGCGAATGAACTAGTTATGCAAATTTATATAACTTATAAAATAAACCCCACAGATTCATAAATATATATATATATAACTAATATATATACAAACATATACCAGCTGGGAGAGGAAGGGCTGTGCTCGTCCGAGCATAGGAGGAGGAGGAAGGATGCGGTCTACATGGCCAGAGGAAAGTGAGAGGAGCATGGGCTGCGCATTAATGGTGGGGTGAGCAGTGGTTGCCGAGGCTGGTGGTGAGGCCTGAGGGGAGGGAAGGTGTGAAGGGGTTTGGTCAGGGGAAAAAATGATATTCCGAGGTGGTTTACATGGAGGAGGCAAGGGAGGGGAGAAAGCGGAGGAGAGATGGTTGGCCTCAGCAGCAGGGGAGGGGATATGTTGGATGAAGTGATGGGTTTGAGCTTCGGACTGTTAAGGGGAGAGAGAGAGTGGAGAGGTGAGGGGAGATTGGTAGGTGCTCGGTCAGGGGATTCGGTTGGAAGTGTTTGAGGAAGCACGGGTTCGACGTGTAGGCTGGTGAGGGCAAGCTCGAGCAAGGAGGAGAACGAGGGAGAGAGAAGGTGGATGGTCGGAGAAGAAAGAAGGCGAGCAGTGAATTCCAAATACAAATATATATATATATATATATATAGCTTTATTTATATAACTTATAGTTGTACAAAGAATAACAGAGCAAGGACACGAAGAGACCCTAAAATATGAACGAACCAATATATAAATTGAAATGGATGGGATAGAAAAAGCCAGAGGAATGACAAAAGTCAGCAGTTGGGTTGCAAATGGCTGTTTGGTAAAACCATGGATTAATGAAAAGGCACCAGAAGCCAAAAGACCCCAGAAATGTACCGAAACGGTTAATCATTTTGCAGATTCCGCCATGTACCGGAGCTCCGAAATAGAGAAATGAATATACTATGGAGATCAGCACGACGAGATGATCAAAACGGTACACAGATATTAGTGATACGATTATCCGACCAAAAGTCGATATTGGGTACCAAAAATGCTGCAAATCTGTCGAAAATAAGATAGACGGAGCTAGAGAAGTTCAAATTTGATGAAACGAAAGATGACGTCTCACTCAGAAAATATCAAACATTTTTCTTATATAAAAATATTCAGATTTGGAAAATATTTTATTTATATCATTTTAATTGATTTAAATTGAAAAATGAAAATTACAATATAGAATTTACTTTCATATTTTCCAATGAAAATTTACCATTTGCTACGTTTAAATAAACGTATTACAAATATCGAATTTTCATTTACAATTTCAGTTATTTAAAATTTCACAAAAATTCAGTTTAATTATGTTATTAAAACCGTTAAAATTTATGGGTCGTTACAGGGTAAAACAGCGTGGGAAGCGATGATTTTGGCCCGTGCGTGAAGAGGATGTCCTTATGGCTAATTTTTGTGCGTGTTGTCCTAAAAGCCAAAAAACTTTGCACATTTATCCTTTAAACTAAATTAACATAGAAGAATATCCCAATGGTAAATTTGGCTCACATCCTTCTTTTCAAAAATTTTTTTTGACGCAAATCCCTTTGAATTAAGCATTATAAATTTAGTCCCTGTAATTTATACCATACCGCTCAGGAAAAAATTCGCTGTCATGAACAATTTAAATTGCAATATTTAAAACGTGATATCTTTCAGTAGATTTATCGTATTTCAGTTTCGTTTACACCATTAAATCACAAACTTTATTATCTTTTTATTAAAATCTATATATGATATGTTTTGAGAATTTTCTTTTTTCAATTTCAGTGGCAAATATTTGAATATTTGCCCGACAAATTTTGCCCTAGCAAATATTTGGCCTGGCAAATTCAAGTAAGAAAATATTTGCCACTCCACCTTGTTTAGGACACACTCCACCTTATTCAGGACTCACTCCACCTTTAAAGTTCTTATGCATGTCTACAATAGAGAATCTTATTTGAATTTACCAAGTAAATATTTGCTTACTTGAATATTTGAATATTTGCCAGGAAAATATTTGCCCGACAAATTCAAGTAAGCATATTCAGGATCCACTTCATCTTGTTCAGGGATCCACTTCACCTTGTTCAGGGACCCACTCCACCTTGTTCTGTACCCACTCCACCTTTAAAGTTCTCATGCATGTCTACAATACTTGAATATTTGAATATTTGCCTGACAAATATTTGTCATGCAAATTCAAGTAAGCAAATATTTGTCACTCCACCTTATTCAGGACTCACTCCACCTTATTCAATACACACTCCACCTTTAAAGTTCTCATGCATGTCTACAATATAGAATCTTACTTGAATTTACCAAGCAAATATTTGCTTACTTGAATATTTGAATATTTGCTTGGCAAAATCAAGCAAGCAAGTTCAGGATCCACTCCATCTTGTTCAGGGACCCACTCCACCTTGTTCAGGGACCCACTCCACCTTGTTCAATATCCACTCCACCTTTAAAACTCTCATGCATATCTACAATACTTGAATATTTGAATATTTGCCTGACAAATATTTGCCGTGCAAATTCAAGTAAGCAAATATTTGTCACTCCACCTTGTTCAGGACCCACTCCACCTTGTTCAGTACCCACTTAACCTTCTTCAGCATCCACTTCACCTTTAAAATTGTAACAACCCAAAATTTAAGCTATAATAATTAATTAATGAATTAATTAAATGATGAAATAACTTTGTGAAATTATCAGAATTGAGCCATGGGAGTTGTACCATTGTGTCCGTGGTAATTTTCTTGTTAGTTTCCATATATAGAACGTCAAAATCCAAACTAGTATGAAGGAGTTACGAATTAAACAAGAAAACAAGAGAAAAATAATAATGATAATAAATAAGGCTAGGTCGACCTAACCATCACCTAGGTCGACCGGCCGGTCACGGTCGACAGGTAGGTCGACCCGCCCCTGTTGCCGAGCGAAGAATTGATTTCTTCGTTCGCCTACGATTTCTACACGTCATTTTTGATTTTTGCTCTCATCCGGTCCATCCGTGCTTCCATCCAACGGCTCCTATTCAGCCTATGACGTGGTTGCACCATATTCAATCTCCAAATTCAATGGTATAAGATCCACTTATAACCCTATAAATAATACCCTAGGCCTAGCTATTTTTCTCATTCTAGATTTTCTCCATTTGGGTCCACCTTTTGAGGAAGGACCCTGAAAGGAATAATTTTCTAAGGAGAGAATCGTTTTAAATTAAAATGTTTAATAACTCCAAGTGGATTCGGGAAGACCAATGGAAGAGCTTGGTGTTATCCCGCCTTTTGGCAAGGCCGTGACACCAAGAACTCGACTAGAAACCAGGGACAGTTCATCTTGAAAACCGATTACACATAGGTCTGCTATAAATGCCGATGAATTTTGCCCGAGTCCGGATCGGGCTGCAATTGATAAGGCACGTCAAACAAGGTTGCAGAAACCAAAGTTCCAAATATCAAGTCAATCTGAGATCGTACGCTCAAGATATCATTGACGCAAGTGAAGGACATGGCCTTGAGTTCGTCTCCCTATGGTTCGACTCCCCTAAGGTCGAATCCATCAAACATGCTCTCACTTCAAATCGTACGAAGTAGAAGACCTTCGACTCCATCGTCCCTGCATTAGTTCGAAGCCATGAGGAGTAACCTTGCTTCGACTCCTTCAAAGCGAACCATGCTTCGAGTCCACCAGGAGCGAGCCCTAGTTCGAATCTGTCAAGTTTGCCCTTGTTCGAACCCATAGAGTTTTCCCACTTCATATCCCTCAGGTAGGTGACCTTTGAATCCATCAGGGGGAAGTACTTCAAGTTCATGGAACTGCCTCGCTTCGAATCCATCAAGGGGAAGTATTTCGAGTCCATGGAACATGCCATACTTCGACTCCATTGCCTTCGAATCCAACATGATGAGACGACTCCGAATCGATCCACAGTAGCACGTCTAGATCGATTCGAACGAATACCGGTTCCCTCGATTCGAAGGGAGCGAACCTTCAAATCCAACATCTCGAATCCACTAAGTCAAGGCTTCTAGAACCATGGGTTCGACCCAGTCGACTCGGAGTAAAAGTAGAATCGATATGGAGAAAGCGCGCCACGTCAACCATGCCACGTGCGAAACCATCGAGTCGACCCTACCGATTCGAAGGGATCGAGTCGAACCAAACTAGTCAACCAGAAATGCAATCTTGAATCGATCATAACTTGAGATCTATAGGTCCAAATGCTATGAAATTTTCACAGAAGCTTAAGCACATGTTGAAGATTGTTCACACCAAATTTTAGCTCGATTGGACAATTTCTTGGTCGATTCGAACGTAGCTTCGAATCGATCCCAAAGTGGGCCCGGACTTCCAGAAAGCGGGCATGTGGGCCCCCTGACGTACCAGAACTGGTCTCCCTTCAGTTTAGGCGAAATATCAGCCTCCTACACCTATAAATAGAGCCCCTGGTCATTCAGAAAAGGGGTCGGACAATTCTAAGAGCTAAAGATCGCCCAGACTCTGCTAGATTTACTCAAAATCACCACGGTCGTCTTAGATTCAGACTTAGCTCACAAAAAACCAGTTGTACTGCGTTATAAGAAATTGTAATCTTCGAGTGTCGAGCAATAAAATCATCAAACTTCATAGTGGACGTAGGCTAAAACGCCGAACCACTCTAAATCGCTTGTCTTTTGCACTTTACATTTCTGTCATTTGGAGTTTTTGTTAGATAATTCACAGCGTTAGTTTTCACTCTTCGCGTTTATCTCTTCAAAGACTTCCGAAGAGTGTTGTCCCAATTTTGGTACAAACACTTTGGTGCTTTCACTGAGAAAAACCAGCTTTTTCTCCTACTCCTCGGATCTACCATCGATACCGGATTGCATAAATCCAAGAGGAAGATCCATATCTCTACATCGGAATCCTTCCATTCTATTCAGATTTGTTTCAAATCTAGGAAAGGAATCCACTGTTCAAGATGGTTAGCACAAGGACTACTTCTACAGCTGCTAATCAAGAAGCTCGGGATGAACAGAATCCTACGCAGCAGTTACAGTCCAACCAAGGCAACACTGCTCACTCAGATCCGTCTGGGCCAGTAACCAGACAAGAGTTCCAGGCATTACTCCAGGAACTGACCCAAAGCCGAAAATAGTTGGGCGTCAACATTGAACTAACCAACCGACTAAACTGCCAAAGCCACAGAAAGTCCAGGAGGGATGATGTTTCCCATGCATCTACTGGAAGTTCCGCTTCGTCTGATTATCACCACAGGTCTACCCGTCCCCGGTTAGAAGGGAGTCATGCACAAACTACTGGATATCAACCCGCTTTGACCATTGGACAATTAAGGATGGGGCCGTCGACCAGCTTCCAAACAAGACCGTCGACACGAGGAGGCACTGTTCCACAGTATACCACGGACAACCGCGCTGCAACCGCCGCGGCAGAAGTAAGGACTGATACCCGGAATCTGTCAGAGCCAAACAATCAACAGTGCGGACATACTCCTGAGCCGTATGTCCCAGAGGATGCCGAGCCAAGAAGGCGAAATATGGACCATCGACAGCGCCCGGTCCAAACTCGCGCTGTAGAACCCAACCACACCTTAGTTCAGCATGCCCAGAATGTGCCAATGTCAGATATCTCGACCATAATACGTCAGATGATACGCGAGAGTCAAGGGCTCACTAATGATGATTGGGGAATCTCCCGTGGACATACCCCTTTTACAGACGAAATATTATGCACTAAACCCCCTCGACGATTCAGGATGCCAACTCTCCCAATGTACGAAGGGAATAGTGACCCGAATCAACATATTTTGAAATATGAATGGTCGATGAGTGCTGCGAGAGCTGATGATGCAGTGAAGTGTCGGAGTTTCCCCATCTCTCTGGGGTGAATTGCGACAATGTGGTTCACAAGGTTGCCACCAAGATCTATCTCATCGTTCGATCAACTGGCCAAGAAATTTGTCGAACAATTTCGCATGCATGTCGCCAGACCGAAAGACGTTAACACCCTGTCTAGTGTTACCCAAGCACGTGGAGAAACGCTCAAGCGTTATTTGGAAAGGTTCCACGCATCATGTGTTGAGATTAGTAATCCCAACGATAACTCAATCTTGATGGCATTAACAAAAGGAATCGATCCCGATTCCGAATTTGGAAATTGGTTAGCTGGGAAACCACCCGCGTCATTGGACCGCTTCTACTCCAAAGCCGCTCAATTCTTGCGACAAGAGGACGCAAAACAGTCTAGGAAACAGGACGACGCAGTACCCAGAACTGGAGGAATAGAAAGTAATGTGGCAGTTAAGCAATCCGGTGAGAGTTCCGGAAAGGTTCAGTTAAACATACAGAACAAACAAACTCAGCCAAGGGGCAACAATGTTCAGGACAGGAGAAGAGATCAGAATTGAGGCCCACAACATAGGACCCCAATGTTTGATAATTATACGCTACTGAATACATCGCTGGAAAATGTGTATCTACAAACTTGCAACACTGTGCGATATGATAAACCTGCTCCGAAGCAATCGTCGAAGAGACAAATTCAAACAAGAAAGTTCTGTAGATTTCACGAGAGTTATGGCCACAACACCAATGAGTGTCGACATCTGCAGGACCTCATTGAAAAGCTGATCAGGGAGAGAAAGCTAGACCAGTTTGTGCAGGCACCGCAGTCTGGTGGAGCGGGCCCTTCGAATCAGGATCGGGCACAAAATCAAGAAGGACAGAAGGAACCCGCTCGCACTAGCGGGAGGCTAGTTATAAACACGATAAGTGGTGGTCCCCACCCAGCAGACAGAAGCTGGGGGGAAATGGAGTCGTACGCTAGTTCGATTAGGCATGCAGACTTCGAATGCTGTAGTAATTGTGAGGATGGAGCTCCGGCTAAGGAACAAAAGACAATGTCTGATGATATCATATTTAGAAGCAGAGATGCTGACAGAATCGAAGCCCCAACAATCGACCCACTGGTCATATCTGCCCAGGTTGGTCCCGCTTGGATGAAGAGAATCCTGGTTGACAGTGGGAGTTCTGTAAACATTTTATTCAAAGGAGCTTATAATTTAATGAAGATGGAAGCAAAGGACTTGAAACCTGGCCACTCTCGAGTTCACGGCTTCAACGGAAGTGCTACGATACCCACTGGAATAGTGGAACTGCCAGTGGAACTGGGGGTTGGAGAACGCAGGAGAGTCCGACTGCTGCAATTTGTTGTTTTAGACATCGCTTCACCGTACAACGCATTCTTGGGCCGACCGGCCCTCGCTGAATTTAGGGCAGCAATTGCCCCGTGGTGTTTGACTTTAAAATTCCCGACTGATCATGGGATTGGAGTCATTCAAGGAGATCAGGCAGCAGGAAGAGCCTGTTATGTTACTGAACTGCGTGAGGTGTAGAAAAAGGAGAAAGGAAAGGGCGTGGAGGAATCTCTCTGCGTCCGTTTTGCTGATGATTGACAATTAGTGCCTGGGCCTCGGCCCGGGCACCACGACCGATTCCTTAAAGATCTTGACCCTAGAGACAACAAAGATAAAAACGAATCTAAAGAGAATCAAGCTTCCCCAGCCGAACTGACTATGGACGTCCCAGTCTGTAAAGATGACAATTCAAAAGTACTAAAGGTTGGATCTCAACTGAGAAAACAAACACAACAGGAATTGGTTGAGTTCCTCCGAGTGAATCTCGATGTTTTCGCTTGGACACACTCTGACATGTGCGGAATCTCACCAGACATCGCGAGTCACTCTCTGAATATTGATCCGCGACATGTTCCAGTCAAGCAGAAAAGGCGTGGTATGGACCCGGAGAGATCTGCTGCCCTTAAAGAGGAAATTAACAAGTTACAATCGATAGGTTTCATCCGAGATGCTTTATACCCAGAGTGGGTATCAAACCCAGTGTTGGTTCGGAAACCGAATGGGAAATGGAGAACTTGCGTCGATTATTCTGACTTAAACAAAGCTTGTCCAAAAGATAGTTTTCCACTTCCTCGAATTGACCAGCTTGTGGATTCAACGGCTGGCCATGAATTGTTATCTTTTATGGATGCTTACTCTGGCTATAATCAAATACCTATGCATTTACCCAATCAAGAACATACCAGTTTCGTGACCGATTTGGGACTCTACTGCTACAGAGTCATGCCTTTTGGTTTAAAGAATGCCGGAGCGACATACCAACGCTTGGTCAACCGGATGTTCGCCGATCAGATTGGGAAGACCATGGAGGTTTATGTGGATGACATGCTAGTGAAGTCTCGATTCTCCACGGATCATGTCAGAGATTTAAATTCAATGTTTAGCATTCTCCGAAAATATGGAATGAAGCTCAACCCATTAAAGTGTCATTTCGGTGTCGCCTCTGGAAAATTCCTTGGGTTTATCGTTAATGCTCGAGGGATAGAAGCAAATCCCTAAAAGATCTGGGCAATAAGGGACTTACAAACTCCAAGAACCATAAAACAAGTCCAGAGTCTCAATGGAAAGGTAGCAGCACTAAGCAGGTTCATTTCGAAGTCAACTGATAAATGCATCCCTTTCTTTGATCTAATCCGGAAGGGAAAACGAAACTTTGAATGGACCACGGAATGTGAAGGCGCATTCCGATCACTGGTTCAACATCTTTCCACACCACCGATCTTGTCAAAACCTGTTGACCACGAGCAATTGTACCTCTACCTGGCAGTATCATAGCACGCGATCAGTGCTGCTTTGGTTCGAGAGGAAGACAAAGTGCAGAAACCGGTCTACTATGTTAGTAAACGGCTAACAGGGGCTGAAAGAAATTACCCCCGATTAGAAAAGCTAGCCTACTGTTTGGTCATTGCCTCAAGAAAGCTTCGACCTTATTTCCAAGCTCACCCTCTTACTGTGTATACCAATCAGCCATTACGACAGTTCCACACGCCGCCTGAGACGTCCGGTAGGTTACTCAAATGGAACATTGAATTAAGCCAATTCGATATCACTTATACTCCACGGAGAGCCATTCAAGGACAAGTCCTGGCGGATTTCATAGCTGAATTTACCATTTCAGAGGACTTACCCGAAACCAGTAAATCCCCCGAGTACATCTGGAAGCTACATACTGACGGTACATCGAACGACCGATGTTCGGGTGCTGGTGTTGTACTTGAGATGCCTGAAGGCCGATCTATATGTTACGCTTTGAAGTTCAATTTTCATGCAACTAATAACGAAGCCGAATATGAAGCCCTCTTAACCGGCCTAAAGCTGGCCAGAGATTTGAGGGTTATCGCTGTGGAAATTTATTGTGATTCACAGTTAGTGGTATGTCAAGTACGGGGAGAATATCAAGCGAGAGATCGAAGACTGGCTGCTTACTTGGCTCAAGTTCAGAAAGTGCAGGAACAGTTTGATTATTACGCCATTTATTATATACCCCGAGAACGCAATCAAAAAGCCGATTCATTGGCAAAGTTAGCTAGCACAGGTGAAACACAGCAAGAGGGATTGGTCCCCGTCGAAACTTTATCCTTCCCGAGCATCGATCAAATGGAGACGAGTTTTGTATTTGAAACCGCTCCCAAAAGAGAATCGTGGATGACTCCATATCGAAACTACATCGAGAATGGGGCATTGCCTGTGCACAGAAATGAGAAGAGACAAATTCTACGAAAAGCTTCACGATTCGTCATTCAAAACGGAGTAATGTATAGAAGGGGTTATTCTGTTCCTCTCCTCCGGTGTATCGCGCACGATGAAATTAAACGAGTGTTACATGACGTACACGAAGGAGAATGTGGCGATCACACCAGTGGGCAAGCTCTCGCCAAGAAAATACTCCGATATGGATATTACTGGCCGACAGTAAACCGAGATGCATCAAACTATGCAAGAAAGTGCGATAGGTGCCAGAAGCACGCCCGAATTCCGAGAGCCCCACCTATCGAAATAACTCAAATGGTCAGTCCCTGGCCATTCGTGATGTGGGGCATCGATATTATCGACGCTTTACCTCTGGCAAGAGGTGGTGCGAAGTACGCCATCGTCGCCGTCAACTACTTTACAAAATGGGCTGAAGCCGAAGCCCTCGCAACGATTACGACCAAGAAAGTAATAAATTTCGTAGTTCGCAATATCATCTGTCGATTTGGACTCCCGCATACCATCATCACCGATAATGGAACCCAATTCGAAAGTGCAGAGTTCAAAAATTTCTGTCAACGGTTTCATATTCATAAAAAGTTCTCGGCAGTTGCACATCCTCAGGCAAACAGACAGGTTGAAGCTGTCAATAAAGTTATAAAATCCATTCTGAAAAAGCGATTGGAAAAGGCCGGGGGCAAATGGGTTGATGAACTCCATATGGCATTATGGGCTTATCGAACGACTCACAAGACCGCAACCGGACACACCCCGTTTTCTTTATCTTATGGCTCAGAAGCCGTTATTCCAGTCGAGACAGAAGTTCTTTCTCATCGTGTGACTTATTATGATCCGAAAACAAACGCTATATTACTTGCTGAATCTTTGGATCTACTAGATGAAAAGCGGGAAGAGGCCGATTTAAGAGCGGCCGCACATCGGGGTCGAGTCGCCCGACTGTACAATGCCAAAGTTCGACCTCGAACTTTTGAACTCGGCGATCTCGTTCTCAAGAGAATCTATCCGGTTCCTTCACACATGAAACCAAATTGGGAAGGACCATACACGATTACCCGAAGACTCGGAGATGGCACATTCAAACTATCGACCGTTGATGGTCTTGATTTGCCAAGAGCCTGGAACAGCGAGAGTCTCTGTCGTTATTACACATAACAGGCTCTATTTATTTCGTTATATTTTTTCCATTTAGCAGTTTGCTTTTGCATTTCAAAATTAGAACTTGTAATCAGGCAACTAACTTTGCCATACTTTCTTATTTCAGCAATAAAAGCCATCTCTTCGAGCCGGAGCTGTGATTCATTAAATACAATGTACAACATCACGATGCACGAAGAGCTAAATTCCCTCACACAATGGGATTTATTCAAGGAAGGAGTGGCTGTGATGCGACCGGCCACTCGCTAAGCAAAACCCGAGCTAGGGGGCAAGCCATCACATCAAAGCCAAAATCGGATTGATACACGACGACCCTTCCTTAACTCCGTACTCCCAGAGTGCGAGACGGAGTATAAACATTCCCTAACTCCGTACTCCTAGAAAGCGAGACGGAGTATAAACATTCCTTAACTCCGTACCCCCAGAGTGCTAGGCGGAGTATAAACATTCCCTAACTCCGTACTCCCAGAGTGCGAGACGGAGTATAAACATTCCTTAACTCCGTACTCCCAGAGTGCGAGGCGGAGTATAAACATTCCCTAACTCCGTACTCCCAGAGTGCGAGGCGGAGTATAAACATTCCCTAACTTCGTACTCCCAGAGTGCGAGGCGGAGTATAAACATTCCCTAACTCCGTACTCCCAGAATGCGAGACGGAGTATAAACATTCCCTAACTCCGTACTCCCAGAGTGCGAGACGGAGTATAAACATTCCCTAACTCCGTACTCCCAGAGTGCGAGACGGAGTATAAACATTCCCTAACTCCGTACTCCCAGAGTGCGAGGCGGAGTATAAATATTCCCTAACTCCGTACTCCCAGAGTGCGAGGCGGAGTATAAACATTCCCTAACTCCGTACTCCCAGAGTGCGAGACGGAGTATAAACATTCCCTAACTCCGTACTCCCAGAGTGCGAGACGGAGTATAAACATTCCTTAACTCCGTACTCCCACAGTGCGAGACGGAGTATAAACATTCCCTAACTCCGTACTCCCAGAGTGCGAGGCGGAGTATAAACATTCCCTAACTCCGTACTCCCAGAGTGCGAGACGGAGTATAAACATTCCTTAACTCCATACTCCCAGAGTGCGAGACGGAGTATAAACATTCCTTAACTCCGTACTCCCAGAGTGCGAGACGGAGTATAAACATTCCCTAACTCCATACTCCCAGAGTGAGAGGCAGAGTATAAACATTCCCTAACTCCGTACTCCCAGAGTGCGAGGCGGAGTATAAACATTCCCTAACTCCGTACTCCCAGAGTGCGAGGCGGAGTATAAACATTCCCTAACTCCGTACTCCCAGAGTGCGAGACGGAGTATAAACATTCCTTAACTCCGTACTCCCAGAGTGCGAGACGGAGTATAAACATTCCCTAACTCCGTACTCCCAGAGTGCGAGGCGGAGTATAAACAATCCCTAACTCCGTACTCCTAGAATGCGAGACGGAGTATAAACATTCCCTAACTCCGTACTCCCAGAGTGCGAGACGGAGTATAAACATTCCTTAACTCCGTACTCCTAGAGTGCGAGACGGAGTATAAACATTCCTTAACTCCGTACTCCCAGAGTGCGAGACGGAGTATAAATATACATCAATTTCATACTCATCCCCAAGACTGGGGGCAGGACCAAAACAAATATCGAATTGAAGACGAAAGAGAATATACTTTCATTTCCATTATCAACAAAAGAATTAGATTACAAGATGATTCAAAAAATTCATGCTAGTGGGAGCCGAGTCCACACCTATACGCGTCTATAGAGAAAACCAGAAGATGAACAACTAATCACTAACTGAACGACAGTCGGCTACAGCAATACAGAAATACCACGTTCGACAGAACATGTGATAATTGGACGATGTGAAACTATGACATTACAAAGCACGTCATGTTTACACAAGACGTACTTTGGGGGGCAAATGTTATCCCGCCTTTTGGCAAGGCCGTGACACCAAGAACTCGACTAGAAACCAGGGACAGTTCATCTTGAAATCCGATTACACATAGGTCTGCTATGAATGCCGATGAATTTTGCCCGAGTCCGGATCGGGCTGCAATTGATAAGGCACGTCAAGCAAGGTTGCAGAAACCAAAGTTCCAAATATCAAGTCAATCCGAGATCGTACGCTCAAGATATCATCGACGCAAGTGAAGGACATGGCCTTGAGTTTGTCTCCCTATGGTTCGACTCCCCTAAGGTCGAATCCATCAAACATGCTCTCACTTCAAATCGTACGAAGTAGAAGACCTTCGACTCCATCGTCCCTGCATTAGTTCGAAGCCATGAGGAGTAACCTTGCTTCGACTCCTTCAAAGCAAACCATACTTCGAGTCCACCAGGAGCGAGCCCTAGTTCGAATCTGTCAAGTTTGCCCTTGTTCGAACCCATAGAGTTTTCCCACTTCATATCCCTCAGGTAGGTGACCTTTGAATCCATCAGGGGGAAGTACTTCAAGTTCATGGAACTGCCTCGCTTCGAATCCATCAAGGGGAAGTATTTCGAGTCCATGGAACATGCCATACTTCGACTCCATTGCCTTCGAATCCAACATGATGAGACGACTCCGAATCTATCCACAGTAGCACGTCTAGATCGATTCGAATGAATACCGGTTCCCTCAATTCGAAGGGAGCGAACCTTCGAATCCAACATCTCGAATCCACTAAGTCAAGGCTTCTAGAACCATGGGTTCGACCCAGTCGACTCGGAGTAAAAGTAGGATCGATACGGAGAAAGCGCGCCACGTCAACCATGCCACGCGCGAAACCATCGAGTCGACCCTATCGATTCGAAGGGATCGAGTCGAACCAAACTAGTCAACCAGAAATGCAATCTTGAATCGATCATAACTTGAGATCTATAGGTCCAAATGCTATGAAATTTTCACAGAAGCTTAAGCACATGTTGAAGAATGTTCACACCAAATTTTAGCTCGATTGGACAATTTCTTGGTCGATTCGAACGTAGCTTCGAATCGATCCCAAAGTGGGCCCGGACTTCCAAAAAGCGGGCATGTGGGCCCCCTGACGTACCAGAATTGGTCTCCCTTCAGTTTATGTGAAATATCAGCCTCCTACACCTATAAATAGAGCCCCTGGTCATTCAGAAAAGGGGTCGGACAATTCTAAGAGCTAAAGAGCGCCCAGACTCTGCCAGATTTACTCAAAATCACCACGGTCGTCTTAGATTCAGACTTAGCTCACAAAAAACCAGTTGTACTGCGTTATAAGAAATTGTAATCTTCGAGTGTCGAGCAATAAAATCATCAAACTTCATAGTGGACATAGGCTAAAACGCCGAACCACTCTAAATCGCTTGTCTTTTGCACTTTACATTTCTGTCATTTGGAGTTTTTGTTAGATAATTCACAGCGTTAGTTTTCACTCTTCGCGTTTATCTCTTCAAAGACTTCCGAAGAGTGTTGTCCCAATTTTGGTACAAACACTTGGGACTGCAGGTGAGTGATTGTAATTATTTTAGATTTTTAAGTAATTTAAAATAATAGGGTTTCCAGTAGTTGTAGTTTTTCTACAATTTTGGAATAATTTTTTTTACCAGTTTATTTTCAGTTTAGATTTATTTTTCAGTCTATTTCTTTATAGCTATTCTTTTCAGTTATTTGTAGTTAATTACTGTTAATTATAGCTATTCCATTTATTTATAGTTATTTACAGTATTTTTAATTATTTACTGTTCTTTATGTTTTATTTACATCTTTTTCTACATTTAGGATTTTCTTCTGTAATCTTCAGTTTCTTTCTATTTTTTCTTTTTATGCGAATGAAATAGAATAGATTAAACACGAATACAGATTAAATAAATAAGAATAATGAAATTATGGAAATTAAGATGTAAAATATAAAGACTGTAATAAAATGGAACTGGACTAAAATTGAAATATTTGCACGCATAATTATGATGAAAAATTAGGACTAAAAAGAGTAAAAGAAGAAGTAGCTTAAATTTTTACTTAGACCATGGGTTAAGTTAATAAGCACAATTACAACGTAGATTATAATTAGAAATAGAACAGAAAGAGGCTTATTTTGAGACTTATAATAAATTAATAAGCAATGATAGCAAGAATGAGAGAGGCTTATTTAAACAATTTATTCTAAGTTAATAAGCAAAGATGAAAGTAGGACCTGTACAAACACCATTTTATAATATTTCTGTAGACATGGTGTCTCACATTAGCCTGAAGTGAGATAAGGGCACGCTTATGCTGTAGAAGTGGTAAATAAATGATCAAATAATAGAAGTTCAAATCATGGGGATTTGGACAAGGGGCGCAACTAGATATTGTTTGGATGACGGGCCTGTACCAACAGCATTCCCTATTATTTCTATGGACACGGTGTCTCACATTAGCCTGAAGTGAGATGAGGGCACACTTATGCTGGAGTAGTGGTAAATAAATGGTCCAATAGGTGGAGCAACAGGTAACATGAGCATAGCGGTGGTCACGTGTGTGCCTTCTAGTTGGTGCTCAGTAATCGTTATGAGTTCCATGCGCTTAGTAGGTGCCTTTCGTAGGCACTGGTGTCTAAACTTCAGTAGACACATAGTAGAAGGCCGATCAAAAGGGTAGAATTAGGACTTCAGCCTAACTAAAGTAGGATTGGGAATTCAGCCTAATCAAGCAGCTATCAGGGACAAGTGCAAACAATCAAAGTTATCCAATTGAATTAATTTAGTAGTTAAATCGTATTTATTTCTAGTTTTACCTTTCCTTCTATTTCCTTTGTTTCTTTTTATAACTAGAACTGTTGCAAATTCTATTATCTTTACTTTGCTTAAAAATACTAGTAATTACTATCATTCACCAGACTTTTAGTCTGACCCACTCCTCTATTTTCCTCTTTTCCCCCATAGGCCAGCAAGGGCAAGGATGGTAGATTGTGGACTCTTGGAGACTTCTTTGGCGAAGATTTTCTCATGTATTCCTTTTCTTCATTTTCAGTTTTAAGTTCTTTTGTTGTACTGGCACTCTTTGAGGGATAGTTTGTACTCTGGTTTTTATGAGACCGAGGTTTTGATTTCATAATACATGTTTTGGCATTTTGAGACATCCTATGTATTTGGTATTTTGTGACTTATTTGGGTTATAAAGTATTTATGAAGTTTGGTTTCAATAGTTTCCACTGTTTTTATCTATTTTGTCTTGTGAATCTTAGTCTCTACAAGGTTTTAGCTATACCTACAACGCACCACATCTTTTAGTGTGTCCTTTTGGGCATTCTAAGGGGTGTGAGGTGTTTCATTTGATATCAGAGCCTAAGGTTACAAGATTCCTAAAATTTTGTTTTAAAAGTAAAGTATTTTTCAAAATAACTTGTTTTAAAAGTATTTTTCAAAAAGGAACTCGTAGAAATAGTTTTCAAGTATAAAAGAGTTTTTACAAAAATCTCCTCAAAAGTCCAATTCAATCTCCCTTCGACTGTTTCCTAAATTCTCTTTTCTTTGCGTAGAATGGCGGATGCCCGTAATCTTCCCGAGGGTATTCCAGTCCCAGATTGGTTTCATTGGTATCTACAAGCCACGATTCCAGAGGTGCGCGGGCAAGCGCCCAATCCAGCACCAGCAGGTGAGAATCCCATTAACCCACCTACAACAGTCAATTTCTCTAAGGTTTGTAAAGATTTTGCGAATTTGGGAGAAAAGTATTTTTCTGGTACAGAGACTTTTGTGGAGGCGTGGGCTTGGTTAAGGAACACAGAGAGGATATTCGGGCTATTGGGATTGGAGGATCAGCAGCGGGTTCGACTAACATCTTGGTAGCTGAAAGAGGAGGCTTCTTATTGGTGGGAGGTTATTGAGTTGGAAGGAAGTGACGTTAATTGGAATGGGTTTTGGGAGCGATTTGATAGGAAGTTTTTATCTCAAGCAGAAGAAAGTGTCCACTTGGAGCGGTTTATTAGCTTGAAGCAAGGAAGTTTGTCTATAAAGGAGTATATCAACCAATTTAATGAGTTGTCACGGTTTGGAATGCAGTTGGTGAATACATCGCACAAGAAGGTTATGAAGTTCGCGAAGGGATTAAATCAGCCCCTTCAAGGGTTGTTGTTGACTCACATACCGATGGGAGATACCTACGAGTCACTAGTGGAGATGGCGCTTATGTTTGATGCAGCTAAGGAGGGGGTGTCTAAAGAAGTTGTTTAGTCGAAAGGTCCTAAGAAGAAATGGTGGAAGAACAATAAAGAGAAGAAGAAAGGAGAAGGCCCTCAAAAGAAAATCAAGAAAGGAGTGAAGTGCCATAGAAGAAAATCAAAATATATAGTTGTCTTTTATCTCCTATGTAAAGTCCTTCTCGTTGTCGCTCCGCTGAACTTTCACTAACTTGACTGTCTTGTTCCTTAACCTTTTCTCATCTCTAGTCACAACCCGAACTGGTTGTTTAACATAAGTCAAATTCGACTCTACTATCAACTCTTCCAACCCTTTCGGAGGAATAGTAGCCTCTGGGTCATGCACATACTTACGAAGATGAGACACATGAAACACATTATGGACACCTGCCATACTGCTCGGCAACTCTACTCTGTATGCGAGCTTCTCGATCCTCTCTATAACCAGGAACATACCAACATATCTTGGTGCCAGTTTCCCTGACTTTCTGAATCGTACTACACCCTTCAACGGTGATACCTTAATGAAAACCTTATCTCCAACTGAGAATTCTAGGTCTTTACACCTTTTATCTGTGTAACTCTTCTGTCTGGACTGAGCTTCCTTCATCCTTTCTCGGATCAACTCAATCTTCTCTATCACCTCTCTAACCGGATTTGGACCTAAGACTAATATGTCTTCAGTCTTTAACCAACATTATGGTGATTTGCATGGCCTTCCATACAAAGCTTCAAAAGGCGCCATTCCTATACTAGTTTGATAACTATTATTATAGGAAAAATCCACAAAGTGTAGGTGATCTTCCCAAGGTCCACCAAAGTCTAATACACAAGCTCCTAACAAATCCTCGAATACTTTATTGATTCTCTCTGTCTGCCCATCTGCCTGAGGCTGATACGCAGTACTCATCTTAAGCTTGGTACCTAACACATCCTGTAGACTCTTCCAGAATTCGCTAGTAAACAAAGCATCTCTGTCATTGACTATACTACTAGGAATTACATGTAGTCTAACTATGTTCTTCATAAACAACTTAGCTAAAACAGATGCCGTCCTGGTTGACTTAACTGGAATGAAATGGGCACTCTTGGTCAACCTGTCCACTATGACCCATATACTTTCATTTCCTCTATTCGACCTTGGCAACCCGTCTATAAAATCCATGGATATTGAATCCCATTTCCAAACTGGTATCTCCAAAGGTTGAAGCAACCCACTCGGCTTCTGATGTTCGGCCTTCACTTGTTGACAGTTTGCACACTGCCTTACCCTCAAACCAACATCCCTCTTCATACCTTCCCAATAGAATCTTCTCTTCATATCTTGATACATCTTGGTCCCTCCAGGATAAATCGTAAACTTGGACCGATAACTTTCCTTAAGAGCTTCTTTCCTTAAGTCTTCAACATTCAGAACACACAACCGTCCCTTATTTCACAACCATCCTCTCTGGTCAAGACTAAAATCCTTTAGATCATTGATCTCCGATCCCATCTCAAGTCTTCTAATCCTCTCGGCTAATACTAGATCCTCTTTCTGCTCAGAAGCAATCCTTTCGATCAGCACTGGTCGAATTTTCAAACAGGACAATATGGCTGTGCTCTGACTAGAACTAGAAGTCGATCTTAAATGCACACTACAAGTAGTCAAAGCTTCTAAATCCTTCCATTCTGCCAGCATAGCTAACATCACATTCTGAAGTCTTTGTCTAAGAGCATCGGCTACCTTATTTCCTTTCACAGGTGTATACTCTATACCAAAATCATAAGTTGCTAAAACCTCCAGCCACCCCTGCTGTCTCATATTCAACTCCTTCTGAGAGAATAAGTACCTTAAGGACTTATGATCCGTGTATAGCTCAAATCTCTCCCCTAAGAAATAATGTCTCCATATCTTTAATGCGAAGATTACTTTAGCCAACTCCAAATCATGAGTAGTATATCTTACTTCATGCGGTGTAAGCTGTCGTGAAGCGTAGGCAACAACTTTACCCTTATGCATCAACACAGCTCCTATTCCAGTCCCACATGCATCGGTATACACCACCAACCCTTTGTTTCCGTTTAGAACCACTAACACAGGTGTGTTGGTCAATAAATGCTTTAACTTAAGGAATGCTTCCTCACATTTGTTGGGTCAGACAAACTTCACATCCTTCCTGGTTAACTTAGTCAAAGGTGCCGCTATCCGCGAGAAATCCTTAATGAATCTCCTGTAATAGCCAGTAAGTCCAAGAAAACTTCTAATCTCAGTCACCGTCTTTGGTCTGCTCCAATTATTAACAGCTTCGATCTTATCTGGATCGACTGACAAGCCCTTCTCTATAGCCCTGTAACCAAGAAAATTAACCTTTTTCTTCCAAAAATGATACTTCAAAAACTTCGCTTTCAGCTGATGCTGCCTCAGCATCTCAAACACTACTCTAAGATGATCTTCATGCTCTCTTTCATCCTTAGAGTATACTAAAATATCATCTATAAACACCAACATGAACCTGTTAGACCCTAGAATTTTGATGTTTTGATTGTGATAACTATATAAGTAAATATTATATGAACTAACCATACTTGCAGGAGAAGATATTGTTTTTTACTCAAGAAATAGTTTAACAATTTGTAGACCAGATTCCGGGTTGAAGGTTCAACACAATATATAGTCTAAGGCCTGAGTTTAGTAGTAAATTTATGTTAAAATCTCTCCGAAATGGTATGTGCATGCACATGCAATTTAAAGTTTTTATAAATATTGGTCATATGCTAATGTTTTTCAAAATGTTGTTCATATGCTAAAGTTTTTCAAAACATTCTTAATTTGCTAGAAAACACATAATTCAACCGACTGAGTGGCTATGGTCAGCCGGTTGAATTCTGTGCATGTGCACAATTTATTTTGAATATTCAGACGGCTGAACTTGCATATTCAACCGGTTGAATTGGGTCGTTTTTAAACAATTTCTTTACTGGATCAATTTTAAATCCATTCAGCTGGCTGAATTGCTCCATTCAGACTGCTGAATCTTTATAACGGCTATATTTTGAAAAGACACTTCAATTCAATGAACAGGAACAACTCTTTATTCAAGAGTTGCTTCCATATCCTTTCATGGCTACCTTTCATGAACGATTGCAACTATTAATCACTATAAATAGCCATGAATTGCATTGTTTTAATTACCGATATTCATTCTAATTCTCATTCTTATATTCTAAACTATCTTGCTTTAAATATTCAATACTTCGTTCTATTCACTTGTACATTAAGCAAACTTCATTAGTGATTTAATAAACTTCCCGTCTTCACAAATTACATGATATACCACAAAGGGGAAGTGTAACACCCCTAATTTTTGATAATATTATTCAGGAGATTTAATTAGATAAATTAAATAATGTAATAATTAGAGTGATAAGGGGATTGATATTTGAAAATAAAATTTAGGGCCGTGCTTAATTGTTTAAATGGGCTTAAGAATGGTTTATAAGCAAATTAATTTACATAAGGGCTTATTAGGAAATAGCCGCACATAATCCATTGCCCTTATATATTCTTGTTCCTTATACCATTCACGTTCATTTTATAAAACACAAACAAACATTTTTTAAAGAAAAAGTATAGCCGGCCATTGCTAAGGAAGAAAAAAAGAGAAATTCAATCTAAACCTAAGGATTCAAGCTAGGGGAAATTTATCTCAATCAAATCTCAAAGTCCTGATCATAATCAAGGTGAATAATAATCTATATCATCTCTATTTTGTTTGATCATTTGTTTTCGGGTTTAAGATTAAATCCACTTTGATGATGATTTGGATGATGATATGCTTGGATTATAACATGTTGATTTAAACAAAATTGTTTAAATATGATTTTGTACGGTTTTAAGGGTAAAACCAATTAAAATTAATTTCATATGCCATGAGGAAATTTTATGTTATGCAAAACATGATTTTAGAGTTGGGTTTTAATTTTAGTAATTTTCCAAGTTGTGGAGAATTTATTATGAATTTCAAAGGAAAATATGGTTAATTGGGTTTAGAAATTTATTTCAGAAAGTATATTGAGAATTTGGGTCTGAGATTTAGATATGTTAGATAACATATTAAAAGTGAATTTCTATGATTTTTAGGGATTTTTCCTAAGTGATTTACTATGAGAATTAAATTATTTTGAAAGGAGGACCTAAATGATTTAATTATTTTGCTTAATGGAAGGGCTTATTTGTTAAATTAATCTTAGTTTAGATCTGAAACTATGCGGCAGTTTTATTTGGAAAATAATTTGAAAATTTTATGGCAACCAATTAAATGTTTACAAATAGGCAAGTTAGTATAAAGTTATTGCTTTTATTGGCATTAATCAACTTTTACCCAGAAAAGTGGGTTTCGTCTCTTTTAGAAGAACCTTTCGACTCATAGCTTCCGCCTTCAATCAAGTCGAAACCCCATGAAGCCGAAACTAATACACAAGGTATCAACACTGTTATGTAGTGGATTGGAGAAAGATGGAAGGCATGGTGTCGAAGCATTACTTCCGATGGGAACGAAATCTTTGTTTTGGTTTCTAAAGAAACGCGCTTGCCTGCTTTACTAAATGCTTTCGAAGGTGTCGAAATATATGCTTTCGAGGGGGTCTTTTGAATAGCTTTTAAAAGAGGGTTCCGCCTTATTGTTTAAAGTATAGCCTCCGAATAAGTTACTTAGTTTCCAAACTAATGATTTCAAAAGGGGTAGTTTCGACCTAGCCGAAACCCTTCTGTCGACCTTATGCCTTTCGAAGGAATTGAAGATATCGATGCTTTCGAATGACAGCCTTTGTTTTGTAAATATGAACCACTTCCTAAATGCTTTCGAAAGGGTTCAAGGGTCTCGAAGGCAATGGCTTCGAAAGGAGGTTTCGATGCTATCCTTCAGTGTTTTGCTTAAATGTTTTGAACCTTTCGAATGGATGGCTCCGAAGCCATCGACTTTTCCCCAAACAATTTTATATAAATATCAATGGTTTCGAAAAGAGTATTTTGTACGTATTCACTTTGACCCAAAAGATATTTTAAGGAAAAACCCAATGGTTTCGAAAGGGGTACTTTGAAATGGTTTCGAAGCTAAGCTTCTATAGTTGAATGGTAATACTTTAATACATTCGAAATATTTTGAAAGAAAGGTTTTAAAGTGTTTCGAAAGGCAGGTGCCTAGAGTTTTGAAAATAAAAATTTACTATTTGGAATACGTCTATTTTAATATAGCAACTGGTAAATTTTCATCTGATAATATTAAAGTTTTTTTCTATGAAATTTTAGTTCAAATCAAACTGGTTAATAACGGTGAATTTAAAAGTTTTCCGAAACCAAAATATGTCAACAGGATAAAATTCATTCAGAGCATTCTGAATCAGACTGCGAAATTCGTTTCGCGAAATTTGGACTTCTATTGCTCCGTTTATCTTAATTCTGGCAAAATAGCAGCATCTTTCGGTACCGATTATCAACTTTTGATCGGATGATCGTACCACCGATATATGTATACCGTTTTGACCGTCTCGTCGTGCAGATCCCAGTGGTATATTTATTTCGATAGATTGAGATCCGGTATGTAACGATGACGAGGAAACAGCTCGTCATAACGGTACCTAAATTTTGAATCCCTTTTTCCCTGTACGTTTCAATCTGAAACGTGCTATCCTAACAATCAATAAATTGTTTTAAATGCCCAGCATATCTCCACTTGACCGTTGGAATTTCACTATTCCTACTTTACTTTTTTTGTACGTTTTCTCAGCCTATTTGTCTGCCTTCCATTCTTTCTTTTGGCACTCTATTTATTTTAAAAATGAAACAAAGTTATCTTGAGATCTGAACTATTTCCTCATTACTTTTTGACGGAGTCTCCTCACTTTTCTCCTTCCTCCTCACTTTTTGCCTACCCCGAAGCCACGTTTCCTCTTATTTTATTTTTCCTTCCTCCTCCATTTTGTTTCCCACGCCTCCCACTCAACAACTGCCGACCCCATCACCTCGCAGCAGCACGCATACCGAAGGTCATCTCCACGTATTCTCCTTCCCTCTCGCTCTCCCCTCCAGATCCGCCCTCCCCTTGGCCTTGCGCCTCGTCTACCAGCATCACACGTGCGTGCAACCCATACTACCGCGTGTCAGCAACCCCACCTCGTCCACAAGCTTCAACTGCCAGCCACCTTTCGGCTCCACCAGGCGCAGCACCCACAAAAGCCCCTCTGACCAAAAGCAATGGCCGCGGCAACTCAACCACCTTTGCCGAGCCATGTAGTCACCCTCCGACATCTCGTGACCAGACCTGACACCGCCTCATGGCAGTCCAGTGCTCCACTTCTCCAACCGTGCTCACCAGCCTCGCCTTCCTGACCTTCCCGCCTTGCTTCGTTCTGTTATATATAAGGTGCATATTTACGTTGGAAGTTTTGACAACGTGTTGTTTTATAATAAATGTTGTAGTATCCTATCAAACTTTAGTATATTCTATTATATGTTTTGTTTGTTAAAGTTTTTGTACAGAGTAAAATAGCTTTACTTACATACATGCTGATTTGCTTAAACCATAGATCAGTGGAAGTGGGTTCGGGTTTTCATATATTCTGTTGACATAGTATGTATATAATATTGTTTTGTATACAATGTTTGTATATATATTTTAAAAGTTAATATATGTAGTGTATATATGGTTATTTGTAATAAAGGTTATACAGATTTTACAGTTATATTTTAAGTATATAAGTTATGAAAGTTCATACATATTATATACATTGTTTTGTAGTTTGAATGTATGCGTTTATATATATATTAAGTATTTATATATTAGTTTGGCGGTGTATATACATTGATTTTTGAATTTTATTATTGTTTATATGCACAGCCGTGATGGCATTTTAGATGTGTTGGAAACAGTTAAAATAAAGTATACAATGGTTATATATATAGTATACATAAGACATTATAACTAATGTTTGCAGTATGTCACATACATATTTATATTTTCGTATAAAATATATAAGTTTATACAATGAAAGTACTATGGTCTCAGTTATACATATATATAAATTATAATAAACTTTCGAAACTTAACTATTGTCAGTTGACTTACAGATTAGTTTATTTAGTATATAAGTATAAGCATATATGGGCGTAGTTGCATATTATCATATATAGTTGCATATCCACTGTTATAATTGAATTGATAGTACAGAGGTTATTATTATAATATGAGATGATTAATGGTTTTATTAAAATTCTTTATATTGTAAGCATATATAAAATGCTTGTTTATAGGTATGCATTTAGTACAGTTTACATAACAGTATACGTACATCGCTGCATTTCAAGAGTTTGCATTAGTTTACATATGGTTGGTTCACAATTCTACCTACATACATGCATTACATCTTTGTTTTTATCATAGATCTGTGCATACAAAGTTGTTTTGATTTGAAAGTTTAAAATAAACTGACTCTTAAATATATGTGTTTAAAAGTAATGATTTTTAAATTATATATATTTTATTTATTTGTTTTAAATATTAATTCAACGAGGTAATAATCATATTCTGTTCTATCTAGATGATTTTGATTCGTTCTCATCAATCCCTATCTTTCAGTTTTGCCCGTCAACCCACTTTCAGCTTACCTCGCTTTGAAATTGTTGTTTGGATTTGTCCGACGGTCTAGATCGTGATCCAGTTCGTAACACACCCATTCTCATTCATCTCTAGCCTCGAAAGGTGAGTAATCACTCACAATTTAACGTTCTTATATTTATATAATTTGATTTCAATCGAAACGACAATTGAAATATGCTGTTGTAGTTATTTAAATTGTCATATATGCTATTATTTGTAACTGTTCACCTATGGGATATGACACCATATCCTGTTGTCTGTATTATATTGTTATTTATGATATATGCCTGTTGTTGTATTTTATATTATCTGTTATCACTCTGCAAGTTCCCTGTTAGTATAGAATTCACTATGGGTTGAAATGATACATACCCGAACGGACTGTAGAATAGGAGAAAATCGTTATGGGTTGAAATGATAAACCCAAGCGATTTTCATTTGAATTGAAATTGGGATTACGGGTCGAAATGATATCTACCCGTATATATTTAAATTTTGGATTGAAATGATAAATATCCGTATCACTTAACCATATGATAAATATATATACAGACACCGTTGGTCCATATATATATAAATATTTTGAAATTGAATTCTATGGTTTTGGAAAGAAATATATGGTCTTAACAAATGTTGATTCTTAAAAGTTTATATATAAATGGTAATGATATATATAGATTTAATAATGATACTTAATTTAATTAAGATGGATTTAATACATATAATACGTGAAGTATAAAATTTATATTTCAAAATAGATTTGGTAAAATTTTTGAATAAGTTAAGGTTGGGATGATAATTTGAATTTAGTAAAGAATTTTATTTAATTAAACCAATACAAAGCTTATTGAAATTAGAATTTAAGATATGATTTATAACTTGAGTTTGATTTAAATAATTTAATGAATATTTCTTGTTTAAATAATTTTAAAGAAATATTTAGTAAAAAATGAAATTTAAGGCTAGTCAAATGATACTGAATTTATTAAGTGGATATTCCCTGATTAGATAATAAGGAAGTTAAATAAAGAGCTATATGAACTGTTAAATTTAACTTTGAAAATGTTGAATATTAAAGCTTTGAAAATATATTGAAAATTTAAAGGGTATATTTAGAACTGAATTGAATTGATGAATTGAGCTTTGAATAAATTTGAATTTGGAATTTGAGTTAATTTGAACCGATTTGTGAAACTTGAGGAAATTATAAATACTTTACTTTATAAATTATTTAACCTATATATATATATACTATTTTGGAAAATAGATATATTTGAAATGAAATGATATTGGGTTTGAAGTATAAATTAAATTGAAATGACCACGGTGTTATAATATATATTTCCACCTTGTAGATAGTTCTGAAGATCCTTAGAGGATGGTTATCCCAAACATCCTTTAAGTTACTTGTATTTCAGTTGATATTTCACTTGAGTTGGATTTATTTATATAAGATTGTTAATCCTGACTCGAGTGTTTTGTGTTTTGCTTTACGCTCGGGTCAGACTGAGTGATACAGCATTTGAGACTCACCTTTGGAGTTTGGAGCTTCGTTTGGAGATCCAACTATTGATTCAGCTTCCAGCTCTCCAGTTGATTCGTTCACAGAAGTCATCTGTTTGGATTGGAGACTTCACTGTATTTGAGATATTCTGTTGTATTCTATTTCTAACTCTGATGTTAATATAGTAGCTTCATGAACTACTATTTTATCTATTCCGCTGCGTATTATTGTATTACTCTGTGTATGTGATTCTGTGATTGATTTATTTACTGTATATTCTGAGTTTTTGCCAAATTTAAATTAACAATCTGATATTTTGAATTATTCAAGTCAGACATGTGTGGATTTATTGTCGATTTGAATGGTCCAAAATAGCGGGTCGTTACAGTTGGTATCAGAGCCTTGGCTCTAGGCAAAACTTAGCATATATAGTAAATTTATTTACAGAATCACTTTCGTTCAAGTTTGAATCTCTTTCGTTTGGCTCGATTTCCTTTGAACTTTGGAACGTTCCCTACGGTTCCAAAATTCATTCTTGTCTCTCCCTATTTGTATTCTTTTGATTCTGGAGTATCCCATAACTCCACTTCAAATGGTCTCTATCAGAATGGGCGATCCCGCCAATCTTTGAATGATTGTAAAGGGGTGGAACTCCTTTACAATAGGCATTGATTCACCGGAGATTTATATATCCCTCGGTTTTGATGTTGCCATCTCTTGTTATGCCGAATTCTATCTCTGGCTATCGAATGTCGATTTGCCTTAGATTTCCGCATCGATTATGTTCTTGAAGGCACGGTTGACCCGGTTAAGGTCGCCCGCGATTTTTATAAGTGTATCCGACTACTGTTTTGTAATTAATTATCTCATTTTCGTTCGAACTTATTTTCGAATCAGAATCCTATTTGATTAGAGTTCCTCTAATTTGATCTCTGTCTTTGTTGAAATCCATTTCCTAAATCATCCTTTGAAAATCGGGTTTATTCGTATTTTGGAAATTGTTTTATATATCGAAATTATTATATCCTATATATAAAAGTGAAATGTTTTCGATAAAGATTATAAATAAGAATTTGAGGTTTCGAAAGGATTTGAAATTTTGAATAATTATATAAGAAATTTGATTTATCTAAAAATGATTTATAACTGAAGGATTTAAATTTGAAATTCGAGAATTAAACCCCGGTGTTTTGAAATTGGTTTTAAGATTTTGAAATATATAATAATAATATGATTTAAAAGTATTTTCCGAATAAGAATGTTTCAAATGATTTTAATAAGTTTCGAATGATTTCAAAGAAATTTCAAAAGAAGTTTGAGAAAATAGAAGTCCAGAACTCACTTATGTCGCTGGAAAATAATTTCGGTGATGAGTGCACGCATCATCGATATTGATTTTCGAGTTTCAGAGTGAGGGATAGGCCACTTCAGTAGCTTTGCTATGCGAGTGATTTTGTGAAACCAGTTTTGATTTTTAAATTTCGAAGTAATATTTGATATTCGAAAGATATATGTATATATATTTGAAATGATTTGAAGTAAGCCGGTGTTCAGTCCTTTAGTTTCGGATTTGAAACCTATCTTTTGAAATTGATTTACTGATTGGTTGATTTCCAACTCTTGAATTTGAAAATGATTTCTTCAACTATTTCGAAGGTTCGAGCACTTCCAAATCAAGGTTAACTTTTCAAAGCTAAATTTTGTTTGAAAGTATGAATTATTTGATAAAGTATATAAATTTGTGTTGAATGTTTAAGTATGAAGTAATATGATTTAAATAAGTTGAAACTGTTTTGTTAAGTATATGAATAAGGCAAATTTTAAATTTTTCTAATATGAAATTTAGATTTGAAATGTTTTGAAAAGAATTTCGCCTTCAATATATTTTGAATAAAATTTAGTTTAAATGTTTTAACTTAGTAACATCTTTATGAAACTATATATTTAACAAGTTGGAATGAATATATAAGTTGTACGTATGTTGTTTTATTCGCATAATTAATTTGATCCAAGTTTGAGTACACAAGTTCGAGGTGGATTACACCATTTCGTGTTAGGATTTTTCATTCGATTCTTGATGGGGAATATTTGATATGGATTTTGGGCTTGATCCTAGAATTCTCTATCGTAGTATATAGCTATGCAAGGAGACTGATGGCTTCTAGTCGAGAAACCATATCGAAATCCGCATTAGGGAAGTCGAATGGACAATACTAGTTCGAAAGCGAACTTGTGTGATCGAGCGAGCGATCAAATGTGATTCTACGAAATGATGACGTATGTACATCTTATATTCTAATATCATTGATATTTTGACGCTGAAATTGAAAGCTGTCGAGTTAGAATATCTTTGCTTACTAAAAGAAAATTTCCAATTTAAATTACAAAGATATATAACCCATAAAAGCAAAGATATTCAATCCCATATGGCTCTTCATACAGCGAAAGTTATTTTGAAAAATTTGATCCTTATATAAGATAGACCTTACGTAAGTATAAGATGATTTTGAAAACATTTGATTTTGGAAATGAATTGGTTGACTTAAATTATTGATTTGGAGATTTGGATTTATTTTCTAAATCTATTATTTTGGAAACTTTGAAACTAAAGATAATTAACTTGAGAAGAAATAATTTGGTGAAATTGTATATGATTTTGAAATTGAACTGATATTGAAACAGATTGAAATTTGAGAACCTTGTGTTACTAAATACTTGATTTGGGAGTTGTCGAACTTATATAAAATTGATTTGTATGGGTATGAAATTGATTCGAAAACTATAGATTTGAAGAGGTACTCAATTTGAAAGTGAAATCTTATATAATTGAAGTCTATATAAGTATGATTTGGTATACTATTGATTTTGGAAAGTATTTGATTTGAAAATTAAATCTTATATATAATGGATTTTATATAAGTACGATATTTGAAAGTGATTTGAAAAGGGTACTATATGATACATATTTTCGAAGTAAAGATATGGAAAGTGCCTTCTGCTTGATATCCGATTTGTGGCCACATCTTGGATTCATTCTATCGATATTATTCTCTTTGATTGTTGGTTTTCCGGATATGATACTCGAGTGTCCTTCGAATTCCATGGCGTTACCCATGGTCTTATTGTTCTCTCGTGACTGCATAGCGCAACTGCCTGGCTGAGTCTTGCCTAGGGGTACGGATTGTTTCCTGGGGGATCCAGGCGTAATCATTGTGTATCCTACAATCTGTGTAGATCGCGAATAGTAGCGCAAATGCTTGGCTGAGTCTTGCCTGGGGGTACGGATTGTTTCCTGGGGGATCCAGGCGTAACCATTGTGTATCCTGCATTCTACTAGTCATCATGGCGTAACTCGCAGGGCTGAGAAAGCTTACGGATATGGATTGTTTCCTGGGGGACCCAGGCGTAACCATTGTGTATCTGCGAACCATGGTTGGACAAAGGTTTTGTTTGTGTTTTTGATTGGATTGTACTTTCCATATCTGTTTTCAAAAGTTTTTCCAGTATTTTCACTGGGTGTTGAAACAAGTCTACTAAGTACCTAGAGAATTCTAGCTTTGCGCCTGATCAACGCACTGCCAGAGTCTACAGGAACGAGGATAAACTTGTTGAAACATTGAGTTATAAAAGTATTTTATTATAAAAATATTTTATTATTAAAGTATTTCCAACAAAGAAATTTTGTATTAATAATTCGAAATTGAAATTCTAATGGTTTGAATTTTATTATTCATGCCCGATACTATTCTTTTGAATCTACCTTATCTGCTCAGCTTTATTTATTCACCTATATTCTGTTTCCAAATCCTCTTTCTTTTCCTTGTTGACTATATCCTTTTTAAATATTGTTTATTTAGATACCACATGGTTTAATAAAATTTTAGTGTTATAAATATTTTGAGGTTATAAAACATATTTAAAGTAAATGATTATTGATTTATTAATAATATTTGAAAGTATTTTGAGATAAAATTTAAAAAAAAATTATGAATTATGGACTTAATGTGTTCAATAGCTTCTTTGTAAGTATAACTAATAGCTGTTTTCAAATAGTTTTTATATATTTATAAAGATATTATTGAAACATATAAAAGGTATTGATAAATGAGGCAAGAATTGACAAATGGATTTTTGAAAAGTATTAAAGTATTAAAGATAATTGATTGCAAATGAAGTTTTCAAATGAATATTTCAAGTAAAATTTATATAGTTTTAAATTAATTGTTTAATCTTAACCTTCAATCTATTTTTCTTTCTGGTTGTTTCTATTCTTCTACCTCCTTTCTTTTCGGGGACGAAAAGTTTTGAGTGGGGGAGAGTGTAACGACCCGTAAATTTTAATAATTTTTATGACGTAATTAATTGAAATTTTGTGAAATTTTAAAACAATAAAATTTGAAAATAAAAATTTACTATTTGGAATACGTCTATTTTAATATAGCAACCGGTAAATTTTCATCTGATAATATTAAAGTTTTTTTCTGTGAAATTTTAGTTCAAATCAAACCGGTTAATAACGGTGAATTTAAAAGTTTTCCGAAACCAAAATATGTCAACAGGATAAAATTCATTCAGAGCATTCTGAATCAGACTGCGAAATTCGTTTCGCGAAATTTGGACTTCTATTGCTCCGTTTATCTTAATTCTGGAAAAATAGCAGCATCTTTCGGTACCGATTATCAACTTTTGATCGGATGATCGTACCACCGATATATGTATACCGTTTTGACCGTCTCGTCGTGCAGATCCCAGTGGTATATTTATTTCGATAGATTGAGGTCCGGTATGTAACGATGACGAGGAAACAGCTCGTCATAACGGTACCTAAATTTTGAATCCCTTTTTCCCTGTACGTTTCAATCTGAAACGTGCTATCCTAACAATCAATAAATTGTTTTAAATGCCCAGCATATCACCACTTGACCGTTGGAATTTCACTATTCCTACTTTACTTTTTTTGTACGTTTTCTCAGCCTATTTGTCTGCCTTCCATTCTTTCTTTTGGCACTCTATTTATTTTAAAAATGAAACAAAGTTATCTTGAGATCTGAACTATTTCCTCATTACTTTTTGACGGAGTCTCCTCACTTTTCTCCTTCCTCCTCACTTTTTGCCTACCCCGAAGCCACGTTTCCTCTTATTTTATTTTTCCTTCCTCCTCCATTTTGTTTCCCACGCCTCCCACTCAACAACTGCCGACCCCATCACCTCGCAGCAGCACGCATACCGAAGGTCATCTCCACGTATTCTCCTTCCCTCTCGCTCTCCCCTCCAGATCCGCCCTCCCCTTGGCCTTGCGCCTCGTCTACCAGCATCACACGTGCGTGCAACCCATACTGCCGCGTGTCAGCAACCCCACCTCGTCCACAAGCTTCAACTGCCAGCCACCTTTCGGCTCCACCAGGCGCAGCACCCACAAAAGCCCCTCTGACCAAAAGCAATGGCCGCGGCAACTCAACCACCTTTGCCGAGCCATGTAGTCACCCTCCGACATCTCGTGACCAGACCTGACACCGCCTCATGGCAGTCCAGTGCTCCTGTAACGACCCGACTTTCCAGCCCCGGAAAATCGAACCATTTGAGTTAAGAAGAAGAGGTGGAAGAAGAAGAAGAATAGAAAACAACAACAGAATCTCACATACGCAGCGGAATAAACTATAATAGGTAATAACAGAGCTTTACACAAAACAAAACTATATCTGTTTATATATACATCATCCAAATACATCATCAGAGTACATCACATCAATATCATACAACTGGACAGTAATCATAACTTGTCCTCACAATCTGAATACACAGCGAAATATATATAACTCAAATACGAAAGTACGTATCGCCATCCAGCTCCACAGCATCATTTCCTGTAATCTATAATACTCGGTCTGACCCGAGCATCATATAAAACAATACCCGAGTCAGTCTGGAATACCAGCGTGAGGAAATCACACTCAAATTGATTATTAAAGTTTCAAAACCCTTTGAAAACAAAGGCATCTCGTAAGACCACGCCACAAATAAACATGTCGGGTTTTTACCTTACGATAGCTAAAACACTTTTTATAAAATCCTCTGATATTATAATAGTGTCTATTTACAAATACTTATTAAAATAGCCGAAATTGTTACATCTATTAAATTCCGGCATACTAGCCACAATGTGGGTAATACAAACAAAACTCGTACAAGGCACGTAGGGAGAATGGATTTCCAACGAATGACTAGGCACTGGGGTACCACCTGTCACAGTACGTGGCCTAGATCACAGTACCGAGGAGTACGCCCGCTCCCCTGCAACACAAGACCGGAATCATCCCTTACTGGATAATTCCAAGTAAAATCACCCCACGGTTGGGATCAGCAACCGCAACACTAAGCCGAAATAAAAGGGACATCTAGACAGGGATGACTTTACTCTCAAGTGGGGGCTACCCACGAAGCCTTGCTGCATAACCCCTGATTTTCAGTCATTCCCGGTTGATGAGGCTTGAGGCTAACCGATACCTTTTTCAGAACATATCCCTTAGAATGCCCATCGTCCACCTGACGATGTCACGAAAGCATTCGTCCATACAAGTCCGTCCCGGGTCCGAACGGAACCGAAGGCACTACTCCTACTACATCCATTTTGGAAATATCCTCAGGATTAGTAGCGACTAGCCCTTGCACTTCACTGCTCCATCTTCGACTCCGAACACGTTACACGAAACGTACAAACCGGATCGAAGTGGTATTCGAGTCTCCAGACCTAGAATCCCGGTATACGGAAACTCGATCCCGGTCTCTTCGAAACGATCAACGCATTTGGCCAATATTGATAGTCGGTTATTTAACTATCAATTAACATCCACAAGCAACCATCACACAATAAATAATTTCCCACATTATTTATTTGCCCAAATATCTTTCCAAGATATATTTCCAAATTTTCAAAGCTCATTTGAAAACAATTTCAAAACAGTTTTCGCTTACGGAAAACATTTCCAAATATTTATTTCCTCTGAAACACCAAGTACAAAACACTTTTAGATTTTAAAATAATTTAAAAACACTTTATTTTAAATATATCTTATAACATTGAAATCAAACTACTTTAATACTTTATTAAAAATATATACTTTAAAATAAACCACATTATAATATAAACTAAATTTCTCCTTTTAAAACATAATAGCAAATCACTTTTATATAATTACTACAATAATAGATTTTTGAAAATACTTACTTTGGAAATTAACCTTTAGAAATAATCAATTTCCTAAAACATGCATTTTTAAACAAATTAGAACTTTTAACTTATATTAAAAATTGCTTTGAAAACGTACTTGGCTATCCAGAGAAATACACTTCTCTTCACATCCTTTAAAAATAAATCACTTATTTTTAAACCAATTCATATCCCTTTATAAATTCCCACTTGAATTTATATTCTCAAATATCCCCTGATATTTTATTTCACCTTATAAACCCAGTTTATAAATTCCAAAATCTCTCTTCTCTTTTAAATTCCAGTTTTAAACAACCAAATCAATTTCCCATTGATTTTCCCATTTACTTTACCTTGAAATAAATTTCTTATTTACTTCATTTATTTCAAATTACATTTACTCTCAGATTTTATTTCTTAATTTTGAGTTAAAACCCTTTTAACTGAAAATACCAATTAAAAAACTTCCAAAATTCCTTCTTTATCCCTTTATTAAATTTAATCCTTACGTTCAAAAATAATTTCTTTATTCTTTCCAATAATATCACTTTAGTTTAAAATTCATTATCCTCATGTTAATTCAAAATCTCCTTTAACCATATTTGTTCGAATTTAGAAATTGCTTTATTTCTTTTACAATTCATTATTTAAGTTATTCAAATTCACTAGAATTACTTAACTTAAATTTTACTCTTTTATTTCTTTCCAAAAATCCAATTCAATTACTTTTGATAACTCATTATACTGGGAAAATTCAATCCAACCAGATTATCCAATATAAATCATCACAGGATATCAACAATCATATCACAGAATATTTAAACAAAATTAAATATTTTCAGGAATCCAGTTGGATCCCTCCAACCTGTTTCCCTGCATCCACAGATGTTAGCACAATACCAATTCCACTTCGAGGTGGAATATCGCGGTATATGGGTTTAATAAAATATCATCCGCTATTATGCGGCGCATAGGGTCTCATCCACTATATAATGTGGGAATATCAACAACTCCAATATATACATATGCCAATATATATATATTGGTATACTACTATGTATATATATATCACATCAATCAAATCATTCAATAAATTATTTAAATTTAACCATTTAAATTTAAATTTAACTGAGTGAGATTAACTCACCTTTTATTTTGCTATTTGCCAATCCGATCCAATCCTGACTGTTTTCCACTTGATTTTAGACCTTGAATAAACATCTACAATTTATTTGAACCAATCGATCAGCCTATTATCATTTATAAATTTAATTTTAACCAATTCACTAAAATTTACTCAATAAATCTTCTTTTCATAAATAGAGTTTATAATCAAGCTATAGGTTCTTCTCCATTTATTTATTTTTATTTAAACCAATAGTCTAGATTACAAATTAATCTTTGTTTAGTACAATTACTTTACTGTATCCAAATTTGTAATCTGTCTCATAAAATTTACAGCAACAAAATAAATATTTATGTAAGTTATCAATATTCGATTTAAATCAAACAATTAACCATTGTTTAATAATTTAAAATTTTAATTAATGATTAAATCAATTTGTTAACTCCCTTTGAAACTACATATTACAGAAATAACCCATATACATATATATTAAATTTTGAATAAGAATAAATTTCCCTTTCAAACCTATATACATGTATTAATTAAAATAAAATAAACAGAACTGTTTAAAATTTTCTTTATTGTAAAATAAAATTTCACTTATACATTTATTCATTTATGAAATTAAATTAGGTAAAACGTAGGTACCTCGCTGCCCAGTCCCACTGCGTCGATGACGGACTCCCTCTCCTCTTCGTCAAGCTTCAGATCTCGAGCCGTCGAACCCTACCTCTTCCCAGCTATACACGCACACTCCATCGCCAAACCCTAGACTCGAACACACGACAATGGTCGCCGCCCCACGATACTCCATCACGATCGAACGAAGTTGCCACAGCAGCCCCTCGCGTGCCTGAAAACCCCAATGAACTCGAGTCGAACTCGATCGCGATGCCACCAGACGCTCGAAATAACAGCGCCGCCCTTCGCTTTCCTCGATTCCCAAACCCTAGGCCACAGCTCGAAATCGAAATTGGTCGACGCTTGACTGGGAGAGTGTGGGAAGAACGAGCTTAATGGGCTCGAATTTGAAATGGAGGGAAGTAGGCTCGTGAATTAAATGTCGAACAAAATATCCTGAACTCGGCCATTATATTTTTCTTTTACTGAAGAGGATTTCGATTTTTAATTTTCGTTAGAATGATTTTGGCTTCCGAGACAAGGCAAAGAGTACGTGATGCTGTAAAGAGTGGGTCGGCTGAGATGAAAGAATTCGGCTGTGATTTGATTTCTTTCAGATAAGGATATTAAAATTGGACCGATAATTATCGTCTAAGTGTTTCTACCTCGTACGATCACACGTTAATTCCGAAAGCTACAAAATTTGAAATCCGGTAATAATTCAATATCATGGATCCAATGAAACTGGTTTCGTCGAATTCCGAGACTGTGCCTCAGAAGACTATTTTTAAATTCAAATTAAAACGATAAATTTCAAAACTGAACCAACCACTGTTAAATTCCATTTTAACACTTCTATTATCTTCAGTATTGTCAATATAAATTTTCTAAGCCTTCAAACTATTTTAACAGGCTTAAAATTTTAGATTCAACCATTTACCTGAATTCCGATTATTTAATTAAACTATTAAATTATCCAATAAACAGTCATATTCGAAATTCAAATTAAAAATTAACTTTTAAATATTTAAAATCAATTAAATATTCCGATTCCAAATATTCAAAAATTACGGGTCGTCACATTCCTCCCCCCTTAAAAGAATTTCGTCCCCGAAATTACTAGTTAGGAAGAATGATTCAATACCCATTACTATTTCCCAAATTCAAACAGTTTTGACAATACCCAAACAATCTTTTATTAATGATACACTAATCATCTTTTAACTTCCCAAACTTATTCATAAGTTCAACCCATACCACCTACTTATCCATTCAAATTTTGAATTATCAAAATTTTCTCAAAATTTTTCTAACTCCCTAAATTTTCGAAAAATTTCGCCAGCGTCTCCTTTGCGCGGCTAGCTCGGTACTACTACAAAATGGCTCTACGGCCTCCCAATCTCAAAAAGAAAACAAAAAGCCAAGTGGCTGGATCAAAAACCCAATCAAATTTCATACAGAAATTCAAATACTTACCCTTTTGTCGGGCCATTAATTTTATCCTCTAAAATCAAAAATCCCAATTTATCCATTGCTTTTATACACCTGTATATCCTATTAAGCAATAATATTCAATCACAATTCCAAAGTCATTTTATACTTTTCTTTACAAATTTCCAATATTTGTTTTACTTAAGCTCATACGATGCACATATATCATCCGTACGCAATATCACATTCGATCGCTTAATCGATCACACAATTTCACTTCCGAACTAGTATCGTCCACCCGACTTCCTAGTGCGGACTCAGATCTGGTTTCTTGATCAGAAACCGTTATTCTCCTTGCATAGCCACAAACTATGATAGAGAATTACCAGAATCAATCAACAATCCATATCCAGGTTCGCCGTGGAAAATCGAGCGAAAAATCCTAACTCGGATCGGCATAACTACCTCGAAATTCTGTGCTCGAATCTGGATCAAATAGCTATGCGAATAAAATAATATACGTACATCTTACGTATAAATTCCAATTGATTATCAGCTATATCAATTATCTTTTATTTCGCATTCCTTTTGATTGTTATCCACTTATTCATGATTATCCCATTTCACAACTTCAGTTTAAGTCTTCATTCAATTATTCACTTAGTATATTTTTCTATTCCAAAATTACTAAGTATATTTCCAATACCAATTTTCTTAAGAATTTCATTCTTCAATTCTTAAGTTCAATATAAATTTTTATACACTTCTTACATTAATTTTCACTTTACTATCGAAGTTTATTCTCATTACTATTCATTTTGCCCAAACAATTTCATTTAAATTCAAATTGGCTTCCATTTTGACTATTGAATTAGTTCCACTTACTAATTAATTTAAATCTCAATTAAAAATTTACTTGCAACTTACTTTCTTAAGTTCCTTTGATTGCACTTACTTTACATTCACAATTAAAATAGATTCCAAATTATTCAGTTTCAATTTCATTTGCTTAGCAATTTAAATCATTTATCGTTATGAAAATTTTCAAAAATTTTAAAAATTTCTAACTCCCAAAATTTACGGAAAATTTTGGCAGAGTCTCCTTTGTACGGAGGGACTTCTGCGATATCGCAGGATGCACAAATATATATATACATCGGCCTCAAGCCGGAAATCATAATATATATATTAATACATGCAGTTCATATCTCCTATTTTGAATTACTTTGCGTAGGCGTACCTTATTATAGCAATTTTTAAGCAAGCGGCGATTTATTTTAGCAAATTTCGAAATCAAATCCAGCCAAACGGCTTCCCGGTACCTGTACTAACTCAACTTAAACAGGTAAGTGACCAATATACAAAGTTTGTTAACATCTTACTAAATTTCAATAGCTAACATTTGTATAATATAAGCAATATCCACTAAACATTTCCATAAGTGAATTTATAAGGTTCCAATGTAAATTTAAATGCTTCCAATCCATTTACACACCATCTCACTCAATTCATTTTATTTCGTCCTACTTAAATGGTTTACACTTTATTGCTTACATTCAATTCATTTTAATCCAAATGAACTCATATCATTACAATTGATTCAAAAACCAATTATATTTACTTTAGTCCCATGACTATTTTTAAAAGTAATTCCAACTCAATTTATATTTCATTCGATTTCATTTCTATTGATTCCGTTCAATTTACTTTACATTCCAAATTCACATTTATTTAAATTAACGACTTAAGTTCATTTCCATTACAGTTTGCATTAACTTCATTCAGTTAGCCCCTTTTTAAATTTTAAATTCAATATTCTGTTCATTGAATAAGATTCAAAGCCATTCTTTATTCATACCCACTTTTAATTCACCATCCAATTTTATTAATTCACGATTCAATTTCTATTTAACCAATTTAAATTCCATAACCCAAACTCATTTGAAAAATATTTCGAGGTCATATTGCATTCATTTATACATGAATTCATTCACAACTTAAGTTACTTCTATTTCAGTTCATTTTATTTCACTTAACAGCATCCATCAACAATAAATAATTTTTCCCAATTATTTATTTACCTCAGATATCTTCGCAAGATATATTTCCAACTCACATTATCAATCCATCCTTCACTTTATTAATAATGTCATTCAATTTATTCCATATTTCATTTACAACCCAAACATTTGATTTTTATCTCAAAAATCACTTTACCTATTTTACTGGAGTTCAATCTATTTTATAATTCAAGTTTTGGATTTACATCCATTTCTCACAATTCAAAACAACTTTTATTTTGGCTTATTTATTCCACTTCTAAATTTTATAAGCCACAATTTATTTATATCCATACTTCCATCTATTTAAATTCAATCCCATTTATACTTTTACTTTTAATTAGGGATTATACAATTTATTTAACTAATATATTTTATTTTTCTCATCATTCCATAAACATTTTAAATAAGATTCCAGAGTTTAAACAATTTCCCAGAATTTCAAAATCACTTTTGAAATCAACTATACCCAAAATCCTTTTCAATTTCAAAACCAAACTCAGTTTTGCAAACAAACACCAGCCCAAAACATCCAGGTAGCAATTCCTCTTTTGGAAACTCGAAAATGAACACCGATGATGTCGCGATCATCATCGGAATTATTTTCCAGCGACCGAAAGAGAGTTAAATGCTTTTATCTCTTTAAAAACATTTCAAATATTTTCAATTCTCAAATCTCTCCAGATTTCAAATCAACTTCTGAAATATTTCAAAATAATATCACTATTATTTCTTCAACACCTTGAAAACATTTCCAAACCCAAAAGAATTCAAACTTCCCAAATTCCAAATTCGAAATCCATTTCGATTCATTTCCAAATATTTCTCTGGAATCCCATTTCCAATTATAAATCATATTTATAATTCACAGTTACAACTTTCACTTTATTATCTGAATTTATTTTCTTAACTTTGGTTATAAGTTTTCAATTTCTTATTCAATTTCCTCCTAATGATAGTAATTTATTATCATCATCTAACAACCAAACATCCAAATATAACTATGATAATTTATAAAAATTATCTCTTTCATATACAAAAATAATTTGGGTAAAATTATTTCATTTACCCCACTTTAAAACAATACTGTGTCGAATTGTTCTATACAAGTGTTTAGAGATCCCTATCAATGTTGTGGCGTCCCACACATCGACCAGAATCCATAAACCACTCAATAAACCAATCAACACAATATAAAACAATTTTATATTCACTAACAAATACGCGCTCATATCTATTAATACTCTCAAAATTCCCACCAGAGCCAAGGTTGTCGCTAGCCTAAGCTCTGATACCAACTGTAACGACCCGACTTTCCAGCCCCGGAAAATCGAACCATTTGAGTTAAGAAGAAGAGGTAGAAGAAGAATAAGAATAGAAAACAACAACAGAATCTCACATACGCAGCGGAATAAACTATAATAGGTAATAACAGAGCTTTACACAAAACAAAACTATATCTGTTTATATATACATCATCCAAATACATCATCAGAGTACATCACATCAATATCATACAACTGGACAGTAATCATAACTTGTCCTCACAATCTGAATACACAGCGGAATATATATAACTCAAATACGAAAGTACGTATCGCCATCCAGCTCCACAGCATCATTTCCTGTAATCTATAATACTCGGTCTGACCCGAGCATCATATAAAACAATACCCGAGTCAGTCTGGAATACCAGCGTGAGGAAATCACACTCAAATTGATTATTAAAGTTTCAAAACCCTTTGAAAACAAAGGCATCTCGTAAGACCACGCCACAAATAAACATGTCGGGTTTTTACCTTACGATAGCTAAAACACTTTTTATAAAATCCTCTGATATTATAATAGTGTCTATTTACAAATACTTATTAAAATAGCCGAAATTGTTACATCTATTAAATTCCGGCATACTAGCCACAATGTGGGTAATACAAACAAAACTCGTACAAGGCACGTAGGGAGAATGGATTTCCAACGAATGACTAGGCACTGGGGTACCACCTGTCACAGTACGTGGCCTAGATCATAGTACCGAGGAGTACGCCCGCTCCCCTGCAACACAAGACCGGAATCATCCCTTACTGGATAATTCCAAGTAAAATCACCCCACGGTTGGGATCAGCAACCGCAACACTAAGCCGAAATAAAAGGGACATCTAGACAGGGATGACTTTACTCTCAAGTGGGGGCTACCCACGAAGCCTTGCTGCATAACCCCTGATTTTCAGTCATTCCCGGTTGATGAGGCTTGAGGCTAACCGATACCTTTTTCAGAACATATCCCTTAGAATGCCCATCGTCCACCTGACGATGTCACGAAAGCATTCGTCCATACAAGTCCGTCCCGGGTCCGAACGGAACCGAAGGCACTACTCCTACTACATCCATTTTGGAAATATCCTCAGGATTAGTAGCGACTAGCCCTTGCACTTCACTGCTCCATCTTCGACTCCGAACACGTTACACGAAACGTACAAACCGGATCGAAGTGGTATTCGAGTCTCCAGACCTAGAATCCCGGTATACGGAAACTCGATCCCGGTCTCTTCGAAACGATCAACGCATTTGGACAATATTGATAGTCGGTTATTTAACTATCAATTAACATCCACAAGCAACCATCACACAATAAATAATTTCCCACATTATTTATTTGCCCAAATATCTTTCCAAGATATATTTCCAAATTTTCAAAGCTCATTTGAAAACAATTTCAAAACAGTTTCCGCTTACGGAAAACATTTCCAAATATTTATTTCCTCTGAAACACCAAGTACAAAACACTTTTAGATTTTAAAATAATTTAAAAACACTTTATTTTAAATATATCTTATAACATTGAAATCAAACTACTTTAATACTTTATTAAAAATATATACTTTAAAATAAACCACATTATAATATAAACTAAATTTCTCCTTTTAAAACATAATAGCAAATCACTTTTATATAATTACTACAATAATAGATTTTTGAAAATACTTACTTTGGAAATTAACCTTTAGAAATAATCAATTTCCTAAAACATGCATTTTTAAACAAATTAGAACTTTTAACTTATATTAAAAATTGCTTTGAAAACGTACTTGGCTATCCAGAGAAATACACTTCTCTTCACATCCTTTAAAAATAAATCACTTATTTTTAAACCAATTCATATCCCTTTATAAATTCCCACTTGAATTTATATTCTCAAATATCCCCTGATATTTTATTTCACCTTATAAACCCAGTTTATAAATTCCAAAATCTCTCTTCTCTTTTAAATTCCAGTTTTAAACAACCAAATCAATTTCCCATTGATTTTCCCATTTACTTTACCTTGAAATAAATTTCTTATTTACTTCATTTATTTCAAATTACATTTACTCTCAGATTTTATTTCTTAATTTTGAGTTAAAACCCTTTTAACTGAAAATACCAATTAAAAAACTTCCAAAATTCCTTCTTTATCCCTTTATTAAATTTAATCCTTACGTTCAAAAATAATTTCTTTATTCTTTCCAATAATATCACTTTAGTTTAAAATTCATTATCCTCATGTTAATTCAAAATCCCCTTTAACCATATTTGTTCGAATTTAGAAATTGCTTTATTTCTTTTACAATTCATTATTTAAGTTATTCAAATTCACTAGAATTACTTAACTTAAATTTTACTCTTTTATTTCTTTCCAAAAATCCAATTCAATTACTTTTGATAACTCATTATACTGGGAAAATTCAATCCAACCAGATTATCCAATATAAATCATCACAGGATATCAACAATCATATCACAGAATATTTAAACAAAATTAAATATTTTCAGGAATCCAGTTGGATCCCTCCAACCTGTTTCCCTGCATCCACAGATGTTAGCACAATACCAATTCCACTTCGAGGTGGAATATCGCGGTATATGGGTTTAATAAAATATCATCCGCTATTATGCGGCGCATAGGGTCTCATCCACTATATAATGTGGGAATATCAACAACTCCAATATATACATATGCCAATATATATATATTGGTATACTACTATGTATATATATATCACATCAATCAAATCATTCAATAAATTATTTAAATTTAACCATTTAAATTTAAATTTAACTGAGTGAGATTAACTCACCTTTTATTTTGCTATTTGCCAATCCGATCCAATCCTGACTGTTTTCCACTTGATTTTAGACCTTGAATAAACATCTACAATTTATTTGAACCAATCGATCAGCCTATTATCATTTATAAATTTAATTTTAACCAATTCACTAAAATTTACTCAATAAATCTTCTTCTCATAAATAGAGTAATTAATCAAGCTATAGGTTCTTCTCCATTTATTTATTTTTATTTAAACCAATAATCTAGATTACAAATTAATCTTTGTTTAGTACAATTACTTTACTGTATCCAAATTTGTAAACTGTCTCATAAAATTTACAGCAACAAAATAAATATTTATGTAAGTTATCAATATTCGATTTAAATCAAACAATTAACCATTGTTTAATAATTTAAAATTTTAATTAATGATTAAATCAATTTGTTAACTCCCTTTGAAACTACATATTACAGAAATAACCCATATACATATATATTAAATTTTGAATAAGAATAAATTTCCCTTTCAAACCTATATACATGTATTAATTAAAATAAAATAAACAGAACTGTTTAAAATTTTCTTTATTGTAAAATAAAATTTCACTTATACATTTATTCATTTATGAAATTAAATTAGGTAAAACGTAGGTACCTCGCTGCCCAGTCCCACTGCGTCGATGACGGACTCCCTCTCCTCTTCGTCAAGCTTCAGATCTCGAGCCGTCGAACCCTACCTCTTCCCAGCTATACACGCACACTCCATCGCCAAACCCTAGACTCGAACACACGACAATGGTCGCCGCCCCACGATACTCCATCACGATCGAACGAAGTTGCCACAGCAGCCCCTCGCGTGCCTGAAAACCCCAATGAACTCGAGTCGAACTCGATCGCGATGCCACTAGACGCTCGAAATAACAGCGCCGCCCTTCGCTTTCCTCGATTCCCAAACCCTAGGCCACAGCTCGAAATCGAAATTGGTCGACGCTTGACTGGGAGAGTGTGGGAAGAACGAGCTTAATGGGCTCGAATTTGAAATGGAGGGAAGTAGGCTCGTGAATTAAATGTCGAACAAAATATCCTGAACTCGGCCATTATATTTTTCTTTTACTGAAGAGGATTTCGATTTTTAATTTTCGTTAGAATGATTTTGGCTTCCGAGACAAGGCAAAGAGTACGTGATGCTGTAAAGAGTGGGTCGGCTGAGATGAAAGAATTCGGCTGTGATTTGATTTCTTTCAGATAAGGATATTAAAATTGGACCGATAATTATCGTCTAAGTGTTTCTACCTCGTACGATCACACGTTAATTCCGAAAGCTACAAAATTTGAAATCCGGTAATAATTCAATATCATGGATCCAATGAAACTGGTTTCGTCGAATTCCGAGACTGTGCCTCGGAAGACTATTTTTAAATTCAAATTAAAACGATAAATTTCAAAACTGAACCAACCACTGTTAAATTCCATTTTAACACTTCTATTATCTTCAGTATTGTCAATATAAATTTTCTAAGCCTTCAAACTATTTTAACAGGCTTAAAATTTTAGATTCAACCATTTACCTGAATTCCGATTATTTAATTAAACTATTAAATTATCCAATAAACAGTCATATTCGAAATTCAAATTAAAAATTAACTTTTAAATATTTAAAATCAATTAAATATTCCGATTCCAAATATTCAAAAATTACGGGTCGTCACAGCTCCACTTCTCCAACCGCGCTCACCAGCCTCGCCTTCCTGACCTTCCCACCTTGCTTCGTTCTGTTATATATAAGGTGCATATTTACGTTGGAAGTTTTGACAACGTGTTGTTTTATAATAAATGTTGTAGTATCCTATCAAACTTTAGTATATTCTATTATATGTTTTGTTTGTTAAAGTTTTTGTACAGAGTAAAATAGCTTTACTTACATACAAGCTGATTTGCTTAAACCATAGATCAGTGGAAGTGGGTTCGGGTTTTCATATATTTTGTTGACATAGTATGTATATAATATTGTTTTGTATACAATGTTTGTATATATATTTTAAAAGTTAATATATGTAGTGTATATATGGTTATTTGTAATAAAGGCTATACAGATTTTACAGTTATATTTTAAGTATATAAGTTATGAAAGTTCATACATATTATATACATTGTTTTGTAGTTTGAATGTATGCGTTTATATATATTAAGTATTTATATATTAGTTTGGCGGTGTATATACATTGATTTTTGAATTTTATTATTGTTTATATGCACAGCCGTGATGGCATTTTAGATGTGTTGGAAACAGTTAAAATAAAGTATACAATGGTTATATATATAGTATACATAAGACATTATAACTAATGTTTGCAGTATGTCACATACATATTTATATTTTCGTATAAAATATATAAGTTTATACAATGAAAGTACTATGGTCTCAGTTATACATATATATAAATTATAATAAACTTTCGAAACTTAACTATTGTCAGTTGACTTACATATTAGTTTATTTAGTATATAAGTATAAGCATATATGGGCGTAGTTGCATATTATCATATATAGTTGCATATCCACTGTTATAATTGAATTGATAGTACAGAGGTTATTATTATAATATGAGATGATTAATGGTTTTATTAAAATTCTTTATATTGTAAGCATATATAAAATGCTTGTTTATAGGTATGCATTTAGTACAGTTTACATAACAGTATACGTACATCACTGCATTTCAAGAGTTTGCATTAGTTTACATATGGTTGGTTCACAATTCTACCTACATACATGCATTACATCTTTGTTTTTATCATAGATCTGTGCATACAAAGTTGTTTTGATTTGAAAGTTTAAAATAAACTGACTCTTAAATATATGTGTTTAAAAGTAATGATTTTTAAATTATATATATTTTATTTATTTGTTTTAAATATTAATTCAACGAGGTAATAATCATATTCTGTTCTATCTAGATGATTCTGATTCGTTCTCATCAATCCCTATCTTTCAGTTTTGCCCGTCAACCCACTTTCAGCTTACCTCGCTTTGAAATTGTTGTTTGGATTTGTCCGACGGTCTAGATCGTGATCCAGTTCGTAACACACCCATTCTCATTCATCTCTAGCCTCGAAAGGTGAGTAATCACTCACAATTTAACGTTCTTATATTTATATAATTTGATTTCAATCGAAACGACAATTGAAATATGCTGTTGTAGTTATTTAAATTGTCATATATGCTATTATTTGTAACTGTTCACCTATGGGATATGACACCATATCCTGTTGTCTGTATTATATTGTTATTTATGATATATGCCTGTTGTTGTATTTTATATTATCTGTTATCACTCTGCAAGTTCCCTGTTAGTATAGAATTCACTATGGGTTGAAATGATACATACCCGAACGGACTGTAGAATAGGAGAAAATCGTTATGGGTTGAAATGATAAACCCAAGCGATTTTCATTTGAATTGAAATTGGGATTACGGGTCGAAATGATATCTACCCGTATATATTTAAATTTTGGATTGAAATGATAAATATCCGTATCACTTAACCATATGATAAATATATATACAGACACCGTTGGTCCATATATATATAAATATTTTGAAATTGAATTCTATGGTTTTGGAAAGAAATATATGGTCTTAACAAATGTTGATTCTTAAAAGTTTATATATAAATGGTAATGATATATATAGATTTAATAATGATACTTAATTTAATTAAGATGGATTTAATACATATAATACGTGAAGTATAAAATTTATATTTCAAAATAGATTTGGTAAAATTTTTGAATAAGTTAAGGTTGGGATGATAATTTGAATTTAGTAAAGAATTTTATTTAATTAAACCAATACAAAGCTTATTGAAATTAGAATTTAAGATATGATTTATAACTTGAGTTTGATTTAAATAATTTAATGAATATTTCTTGTTTAAATAATTTTAAAGAAATATTTAGTAAAAAATGAAATTTAAGGCTAGTCAAATGATACTGAATTTATTAAGTGGATATTCCCTGATTAGATAATAAGGAAGTTAAATAAAGAGCTATATGAACTGTTAAATTTAACTTTGAAAATGTTGAATATTAAAGCTTTGAAATATATTGAAAATTTAAAGGGTATATTTAGAACTGAATTGAATTGATGAATTGAGCTTTGAATAAATTTGAATTTGGAATTTGAGTTAATTTGAACCGATTTGTGAAACTTGAGGAAATTATAAATACTTTACTTTATAAATTATTTAACCTATATATATATACTATTTTGGAAAATAGATATATTTGAAATGAAATGATATTGGGTTTGAAGTATAAATTAAATTGAAATGACCACGGTGTTATAATATATATTTCCACCTTGTAGATAGTTCTGAAGATCCTTAGAGGATGGTTATCCCAAACATCCTTTAAGTTACTTGTATTTCAGTTGATATTTCACTTGAGTTGGATTTATTTATATAAGATTGTTAATCCTGACTCGAGTGTTTTGTGTTTTGCTTTACGCTCAGGTCAGACTGAGTGATACAGCATTTGAGACTCGCCTTTGGAGTTTGGAGCTTCGTTTGGAGATCCAACTATTGATTCAGCTTCCAGCTCTCCAGTTGATTCGTTCACAGAAGTCATCTGTTTGGATTGGAGACTTCACTGTATTTGAGATATTCTATTGTATTCTATTTCTAACTCTGATGTTAATATAGTAGCTTCATGAACTACTATTTTATCTATTCCGCTGCGTATTATTGTATTACTCTGTGTATGTGATTCTGTGATTGATTTATTTACTGTATATTCTGAGTTTTTGCCAAATTTAAATTAACAATCTGATATTTTGAATTATTCAAGTCAGACATGTGTGGATTTATTGTCGATTTGAATGGTCCAAAATAGCGGGTCGTTACAGTTGGTATCAGAGCCTTGGCTCTAGGCAAAACTTAGCATATATAGTAAATTTATTTACAGAATCACTTTCGTTCAAGTTTGAATCTCTTTCGTTTGGCTCGATTTCCTTTGAACTTTGGAACGTTCCCTACGGTTCCAAAATTCATTCTTGTCTCTCCCTATTTGTATTCTTTTGATTCTGGAGTATCCCATAACTCCACTTCAAATGGTCTCTATCAGAATGGGCGATCCCGCCAATCTTTGAATGATTGTAAAGGGGTGGAACTCCTTTACAATAGGCATTGATTCACCGGAGATTTATATATCCCTCGGTTTTGATGTTGCCATCTCTTGTTATGCCGAATTCTATCTCTGGCTATCGAATGTCGATTTGCCTTAGATTTCCGCATCGATTATGTTCTTGAAGGCACGGTTGACCCGGTTAAGGTCGCCCGCGATTTTTATAAGTGTATCCGACTACTGTTTTGTAATTAATTATCTCATTTTCGTTCAAACTTATTTTCGAATCAGAATCCTATTTGATTAGAGTTCCTCTAATTTGAATCTCTGTCTTTGTTGAAATCCATTTCCTAAATCATCCTTTGAAAATCGGGTTTATTCGTATTTTGGAAATTGTTTTATATATCGAAATTATTATATCCTATATATAAAAGTGAAATGTTTTCGATAAAGATTATAAATAAGAATTTGAGGTTTCGAAAGGATTTGAAATTTTGAATAATTATATAAGAAATTTGATTTATCTAAAAATGATTTATAACTGAAGGATTTAAATTTGAAATTCGAGAATTAAACCCCGGTGTTTTGAAATTGGTTTTAAGATTTTGAAATATATAATAATAATATGATTTAAAAGTATTTTCCGAATAAGAATGTTTCAAATGATTTTAATAAGTTTCGAATGATTTCAAAGAAATTTCAAAAGAAGTTTGAGAAAATAGAAGTCCAGAACTCACTTATGTCGCTGGAAAATAATTTCGGTGATGAGTGCACGCATCATCGATATTGATTTTCGAGTTTCAGAGTGAGGGATAGGCCACTTCAGTAGCTTTGCTATGCGAGTGATTCTGTGAAACCAGTTTTGATTTTTAAATTTCGAAGTAATATTTGATATTCGAAAGATATATGTATATATATTTGAAATGATTTGAAGTAAGCCGGTGTTCAGTCCTTTAGTTTCGGATTTGAAACCTATCTTTTGAAATTGATTTACTGATTGGTTGATTTCCAACTCTTGAATTTGAAAATGATTTCTTCAACTATTTCGAAGGTTCGAGCACTTCCAAATCAAGGTTAACTTTTCAAAGCTAAATTTTGTTTGAAAGTATGAATTATTTGATAAAGTATATAAATTTGTGTTGAATGTTTAAGTATGAAGTAATATGATTTAAATAAGTTGAAACTGTTTTGTTAAGTATATGAATAAGGCAAATTTTAAATTTTTCTAATATGAAATTTAGATTTGAAATGTTTTGAAAAGAATTTCGCCTTCAATATATTTTGAATAAAATTTAGTTTAAATGTTTTAACTTAGTAACATCTTTATGAAACTATATATTTAACAAGTTGGAATGAATATATAAGTTGTACGTATGTTGTTTTATTCGCATAATTAATTTGATCCAAGTTTGAGTACACAAGTTCGAGGTGGATTACACCATTTCGTGTTAGGATTTTTCATTCGATTCTTGATGGGGAATATTTGATATGGATTTTGGGCTTGATCCTAGAATTCTCTATCGTAGTATATGGCTATGCAAGGAGACTGATGGCTTCTAGTCGAGAAACCATATCGAAATCCGCATTAGGGAAGTCGAATGGACAATACTAGTTCGAAAGCGAACTTGTGTGATCGAGCGAGCGATCAAATGTGATTCTACGAAATGATGACGTATGTACATCTTATATTCTAATATCATTGATATTTTGACGCTGAAATTGAAAGTTGTCGAGTTAGAATATCTTTGCTTACTAAAAGAAAATTTCCAATTTAAATTACAAAGATATATAACCCATAAAAGCAAAGATATTCAATCCCATATGGCTCTTCATACAGCGAAAGTTATTTTGAAAAATTTGATCCTTATATAAGATAGACCTTACGTAAGTATAAGATGATTTTGAAAACATTTGATTTTGGAAATGAATTGGTTGACTTAAATTATTGATTTGGAGATTTGGATTTATTTTCTAAATCTATTATTTTGGAAACTTTGAAACTAAAGATAATTAACTTGAGAAGAAATAATTTGGTGAAATTGTATATGATTTTGAAATTGAACTGATATTGAAACAGATTGAAATTTGAGAACCTTGTGTTACTAAATACTTGATTTGGGAGTTGTCGAACTTATATAAAATTGATTTGTATGGGTATGAAATTGATTCGAAAACTATAGATTTGAAGAGGTACTCAATTTGAAAGTGAAATCTTATATAATTAAAGTCTATATAAGTATGATTTGGTATACTATTGATTTTGGAAAGTATTTGATTTGAAAATTAAATCTTATATATAATGGATTTTATATAAGTACGATATTTGAAAGTGATTTGAAAAGGGTACTATATGATACATATTTTCGAAGTAAAGATATGGAAAGTGCCTTCTGCTTGATATCCGATTTGTGGCCACATCTTGGATTCATTCTATCGATATTATTCTCTTTGATTGTTGGTTTTCCGGATATGATACTCGAGTGTCCTTCGAATTCCATGGCGTTACCCATGGTCTTATTGTTCTCTCGTGACTGCATAGCGCAACTGCCTGGCTGAGTCTTGCCTAGGGGTACGGATTGTTTCCTGGGGGATCCAGGCGTAATCATTGTGTATCCTACAATCTGTGTAGATCGCGAATAGTAGCGCAAATGCTTGGCTGAGTCTTGCCTGGGGGTACGGATTGTTTCCTGGGGGATCCAGGCGTAACCATTGTGTATCCTGCATTCTACTAGTCATCATGGCGTAACTCGTAGGGCTGAGAAAGCTTACGGATATGGATTGTTTCCTGGGGGACCCAGGCGTAACCATTGTGTATCTGCGAACCATGGTTGGACAAAGGTTTTGTTTGTGTTTTTGATTGGATTGTACTTTCCATATCTGTTTTCAAAAGTTTTTCCAGTATTTTCACTGGGTGTTGAAACAAGTCTACTAAGTACCTAGAGAATTCTAGCTTTGCGCCTGATCAACGCACTGCCAGAGTCTACAGGAACGAGGATAAACTTGTTGAAACATTGAGTTATAAAAGTATTTTATTATAAAAATATTTTATTATTAAAGTATTTCCAACAAAGAAATTTTGTATTAATAATTCGAAATTGAAATTCTAATGGTTTGAATTTTATTATTCATGCCCGATACTATTCTTTTGAATCTACCTTATCTGCTCAGCTTTATTTATTCACCTATATTCTATTTCCAAATCCTCCTTCTTTTCCTTGTTGACTATATCCTTTTTAAATATTGTTTATTTAGATACCACATGGTTTAATAAAATTTTAGTGTTATAAATATTTTGAGGTTATAAAACATATTTAAAGTAAATGATTATTGATTTATTAATAATATTTGAAAGTATTTTGAGATAAAATTTAAAAAAAAATTATGAATTATGGACTTAATGTGTTCAATAGCTTCTTTGTAAGTATAACTAATAGCTGTTTTCAAATAGTTTTTATATATTTATAAAGATATTATTTAAACATATAAAAGGTATTGATAAATGAGGCAAGAATTGACAAATGGATTTTTGAAAAGTATTAAAGTATTAAAGATAATTGATTGCAAATGAAGTTTTCAAATGAATATTTCAAGTAAAATTTATATAGTTTTAAATTAATTGTTTAATCTTAACCTTCAATCTATTTTTCTTTCTGGTTGTTTCTATTCTTCTACCTCCTTTCTTTTCGGGGACGAAAAGTTTTGAGTGGGGGAGAGTGTAACGACCCGTAAATTTTAATAATTTTTATGACGTAATTAATTGAAATTTTGTGAAATTTTAAAACAATAAAATTTGAAAATAAAAATTTACTATTTGGAATACGTCTATTTTAATATAGCAACTGGTAAATTTTCATCTGATAATATTAAAGTTTTTTTCTGTGAAATTTTAGTTCAAATCAAACCGGTTAATAACGGTGAATTTAAAAGTTTTCCGAAACCAAAATATGTCAACAGGATAAAATTCATTCAGAGCATTCTGAATCAGACTGCGAAATTCGTTTCGCGAAATTTGGACTTCTATTGCTCCGTTTATCTTAATTCTGGAAAAATAGCAGCATCTTTCGGTACCGATTATCAACTTTTGATCGGATGATCGTACCACCGATATATGTATACCGTTTTGACCGTCTCGTCGTGCAGATCCCAGTGGTATATTTATTTCGATAGATTGAGGTCCGGTATGTAACGATGACGAGGAAACAGCTCGTCATAACGGTACCTAAATTTTGAATCCCTTTTTCCCTGTACGTTTCAATCTGAAACGTGCTATCCTAACAATCAATAAATTGTTTTAAATGCCCAGCATATCACCACTTGACCGTTGGAATTTCACTATTCCTACTTTACTTTTTTTGTACGTTTTCTCAGCCAATTTGTCTGCCTTCCATTCTTTCTTTTGGCACTCTATTTATTTTAAAAATGAAACAAAGTTATCTTGAGATCTGAACTATTTCCTCATTACTTTTTGACGGAGTCTCCTCACTTTTCTCCTTCCTCCTCACTTTTTGCCTACCCCGAAGCCACGTTTCCTCTTATTTTATTTTTCCTTCCTCCTCCATTTTGTTTCCCACGCCTCCCACTCAACAACTGTCGACCCCATCACCTCGCAGCAGCACGCATACCGAAGGTCATCTCCACGTATTCTCCTTCCCTCTCGCTCTCCCCTCCAGATCCGCCCTCCCCTTGGCCTTGCGCCTCGTCTACCAGCATCACACGTGCGTGCAACCCATACTGCCGCGTGTCAGCAACCCCACCTCGTCCACAAGCTTCAACTGCCAGCCACCTTTTGGCTCCACCAGGCGCAGCACCCACAAAAGCCCCTTTGACCAAAAGCAATGGCCGCGGCAACTCAACCACCTTTGCCGAGCCATGTAGTCACCCTCCGACATCTCGTGACCAGACCTGACACCGCCTCATGGCAGTCCAGTGCTCCACTTCTCCAACCGTGCTCACCAGCCTCGCCTTCCTGACCTTCCCGCCTTGCTTCGTTCTGTTATATATAAGGTGCATATTTACGTTGGAAGTTTTGACAACGTGTTGTTTTATAATAAATGTTGTAGTATCCTATCAAACTTTAGTATATTCTATTATATGTTTTGTTTGTTAAAGTTTTTGTACAGAGTAAAATAGCTTTACTTACATACAAGCTGATTTGCTTAAACCATAGATCAGTAGAAGTGGGTTCGGGTTTTCATATATTTTGTTGACATAGTATGTATATAATATTGTTTTGTATACAATGTTTGTATATATATTTTAAAAGTTAATATATGTAGTGTATATATGGTTATTTGTAATAAAGGCAGATTTTACAGTTATATTTTAAGTATATAAGTTATGAAAGTTCATACATATTATATACATTGTTTTGTAGTTTGAATGTATGCGTTTATATATATTAAGTATTTATATATTAGTTTGGCGGTGTATATACATTGATTTTTGAATTTTATTATTGTTTATATGCACAGCCGTGATGGCATTTTAGATGTGTTGGAAACAGTTAAAATAAAGTATACAATGGTTATATATATAGTATACATAAGACATTATAACTAATGTTTGCAGTATGTCACATACATATTTATATTTTCGTATAAAATAAATAAGTTTATACAATGAAAGTACTATGGTCTCAGTTATACATATATATAAATTATAATAAACTTTCGAAACTTAACTATTGTCAGTTGACTTACATATTAGTTTATTTAGTATATAAGTATAAGCATATATGGGCGTAGTTGCATATTATCATATATAGTTGCATATCCACTGTTATAATTGAATTGATAGTACAGAGGTTATTATTATAATATGAGATGATTAATGGTTTTATTAAAATTCTTTATATTGTAAGCATATATAAAATGCTTGTTTATAGGTATGCATTTAGTACAGTTTACATAACAGTATACGTACATCGCTGCATTTCAAGAGTTTGCATTAGTTTACATATGGTTGGTTCACAATTCTACCTACATACATGCATTACATCTTTGTTTTTATCATAGATCTGTGCATACAAAGTTGTTTTGATTTGAAAGTTTAAAATAAACTGACTCTTAAATATATGTGTTTAAAAGTAATGATTTTTAAATTATATATATTTTATTTATTTGTTTTAAATATTAATTCAACGAGGTAATAATCATATTCTGTTCTATCTAGATGATTCTGATTCGTTCTCATCAATCCCTATCTTTCAGTTTTGCCCGTCAACCCACTTTCAGCTTACCTCGCTTTGAAATTGTTGTTTGGATTTGTCCGACGGTCTAGATCGTGATCCAGTTCGTAACACACCCATTCTCATTCATCTCTAGCCTCGAAAGGTGAGTAATCACTCACAATTTAACGTTCTTATATTTATATAATTTGATTTCAATCGAAACGACAATTGAAATATGCTGTTGTAGTTATTTAAATTGTCATATATGCTATTATTTGTAACTGTTCACCTATGGGATATGACACCATATCCTGTTGTCTGTATTATATTGTTATTTATGATATATGCCTGTTGTTGTATTTTATATTATCTGTTATCACTCTGCAAGTTCCCTGTTAGTATAGAATTCACTATGGGTTGAAATGATACATACCCGAACGGACTGTAGAATAGGAGAAAATCGTTATGGGTTGAAATGATAAACCCAAGCGATTTTCATTTGAATTGAAATTGGGATTACGGGTCGAAATGATATCTACCCGTATATATTTAAATTTTGGATTGAAATGATAAATATCCGTATCACTTAACCATATGATAAATATATATACAGACACCGTTGGTCCATATATATATAAATATTTTGAAATTGAATTCTATGGTTTTGGAAAGAAATATATGGTCTTAACAAATGTTGATTCTTAAAAGTTTATATATAAATGGTAATGATATATATAGATTTAATAATGATACTTAATTTAATTAAGATGGATTTAATACATATAATACGTGAAGTATAAAATTTATATTTCAAAATAGATTTGGTAAAATTTTTGAATAAGTTAAGGTTGGGATGATAATTTGAATTTAGTAAAGAATTTTATTTAATTAAACCAATACAAAGCTTATTGAAATTAGAATTTAAGATATGATTTATAACTTGAGTTTGATTTAAATAATTTAATGAATATTTCTTGTTTAAATAATTTTAAAGAAATATTTAGTAAAAAATGAAATTTAAGGCTAGTCAAATGATACTGAATTTATTAAGTGGATATTCCCTGATTAGATAATAAGGAAGTTAAATAAAGAGCTATATGAACTGTTAAATTTAACTTTGAAAATGTTGAATATTAAAGCTTTGAAATATATTGAAAATTTAAAGGGTATATTTAGAACTGAATTGAATTGATGAATTGAGCTTTGAATAAATTTGAATTTGGAATTTGAGTTAATTTGAACCGATTTGTGAAACTTGAGGAAATTATAAATACTTTACTTTATAAATTATTTAACCTATATATATACTATTTTGGAAAATAGATATATTTGAAATGAAATGATATTGGGTTTGAAGTATAAATTAAATTGAAATGACCACGGTGTTATAATATATATTTCCACCTTGTAGATAGTTCTGAAGATCCTTAGAGGATGGTTATCCCAAACATCCTTTAAGTTACTTGTATTTCAGTTGATATTTCACTTGAGTTGGATTTATTTATATAAGATTGTTAATCCTGACTCGAGTGTTTTGTGTTTTGCTTTACGCTCAGGTCAGACTGAGTGATACAGCATTTGAGACTCGCCTTTGGAGTTTGGAGCTTCGTTTGGAGATCCAACTATTGATTCAGCTTCCAGCTCTCCAGTTGATTCGTTCACAGAAGTCATCTGTTTGGATTGGAGACTTCATTGTATTTGAGATATTCTGTTGTATTCTATTTCTAACTCTGATGTTTATATAGTAGCTTCATGAACTACTATTTTATCTATTCCGCTGCGTATTATTGTATTACTCTGTGTATGTGATTCTGTGATTGATTTATTTACTGTATATTCTGAGTTTTTGCCAAATTTAAATTAACAATCTGATATTTTGAATTATTCAAGTCAGACATGTGTGGATTTATTGTCGATTTGAATGGTCCAAAATAGCGGGTCGTTACACCTTAGTTTTCAAAAAAATAACCCAATCTCACTTTTAAGGAAAACTATGGCATAATAAAAGAGTTTGAAATGATTTTAAGTATGGAGTTTTGAAGAAGTTTTCCTTGATTAATAGGTTAAAGGGATTAACCAAGTTTTACATAAAATGATTTCAAGGATATTAAACCATATGTGATGGTGTTATTATGTTAGTATGTTTACTTCTTCATATATATATATATATATATTCACATTGTAATGGACCCATAATTGTATTTTGGGGAAGGGGAGAATAACCAGCTAGGTTGACCAAGTAGTGAATATAAACTGAATTAACTTCTGAATGAGTAGAATATCATCCAGGAGGTTAGACGGACCAGAATGTAGGATGCCTAAATATTGAAGTTGTCAGATAGAAAAGTTCATAGTAAACCCATGAAAACTATGATTAGAAAGAGTTATTGGTGGGTGCCAATAGGTTTGTAGTGAACTCATGAAAACTATATTCGGATTAAGTTACTGACAGAAGTTAATAGGTTCCTAGTCAACCCATGAAACCTAGGATAAGAGGGAAGTTATTGGAGATACCAATAGGTTTAAGGAGAAACCATGAAACAATGAAGTTATTGGCAGGGGCCAATAGGTTCTTAGTGATCCTATGAAAACTATGAAACTGGAAAGGGAGTCCATAAGTGTTATACATGTTAATAGTCAGCCCATGAAAACTATAAGGTTAATAGTGACCCTAGAAACTATAACTCAGACAGATAGTCAAAAATGAATGGGGATGGGTAATCCAGAATTGATTTACTTGTTTGCATATCATCATAATATTTTGAAATGTTATATTTTAACCATTGTGGATGCAAGAGCACAGTATATGGTTTTATAAAGTTTTAGGATACTAGTGAGGGGAAAATCCTTTCCGCTAAGCAGCATGGTCTCACTAGATATCTAAATTATTTGAGATGGTAGATTATTATTCATACCAGGCTTTATGTCTGACTCAAAATTTATGTTTTCCCCTTAAACTCTCGGGTGCTCAATTGATTTTGAGTAGTTTGAGAGTTGGGGTTTTTAGGTACCTCTTTAGACGAATAAGCTTCCGGAGACGTGCAAGAGGCATGATAGCTATTTAGAGTTCTTCTCTATTTTGATTCCGCTGTGTTTTGTTGTAAAGGCATAGATGTTTAATTGCCTAGTTATATACTCTGATCATCTAAGGAGGCATCTTCATATGTCGCTCTTGGTGTATGTTGTAATAGTTATATTTGTTCTGAACGTGGTTCTTGTATTGGGATTATGTAATGAATTTGAAATGGAATGATAAAGATGTTTGTTGATTTTAAATTTTTTCCATATCCATGTGTTTCTGTTATACCAATGTATCTAACATTGCCATATTTGGTCGCCGAGGATTAATAAGTATGGATTACTGTACCATCCGTAGCCGTTAGTTTTGGGCCTCCAAGCCGGGGATGCTACAAGAAGATTACAGGAAGGGTGTAGTCAGTGCTATTCAAGAGCATACTCAGTCATAAACATTTCTACTATTTGTATTGGAAGTCCTGTTCGGTCGCTCAGGCGGTGTAATACCTGTTCCTTCGGGTTAAGTGAAGGTTGATAGTTAAATTCCAGAAGGAGTCTGGGACTGGACATAGAACGGGAAGTTCGAACCAGTATAAAATTCTCTGGTGTCATTTACTTTGTTATTTTAATTTTATATTTATATTCCACACAAGTAAATAGTTTAGTTAATATTCCATATTGCACAATCCTTAGTCACTTTCATTTGGTATCAGAGCAAGGTCATCATATAACCATAACACGGTTATTTGATATTTAGTCAATATGGAAAATAACACTAGCACAATTGTTATTGAAGGTTAATCCACTACATGACCACCACTATTTAACGGTTTGAATTACAATTATTGGTCAACTTGCATGAGAATTTATATGCAGGCAAACATACATGACACTTGGAATATAACTCAGGATGAATATATTATACCAACCACACTGTATGCACAATGGTCAAACACACAAAAGATATATGCTACCTCAAATGAAAAAGCCATGAATATGCTATTTTGTGCTTTATATAAGAATGAATTTAATAGAGTTAGCATGTGTACAACAGCTTATGAAATTTGGCGAACTCTTAAAGTTACACATGAAGGTACTAACAAATTTAAACAAAGCAAGATATCAATGCTTAAAAACCAGTTTCAAAATTTTAGAATGAAACACGATGAGACTATAAATGAAATGTATTCCAGATTTCAAGACATATATCACTCACTATCGGCACTAGGAGAAAAATACGTCGATTTTGATATTGTATCGAAAATCCTAAACTCTTTAACGGATGAATAGGAATGGAAAGACTTAGTTATAGAAGAAGCTAATGATATTTCTACCATAAAACCTGAAGAGTTAATAGAAAATCTCATGTCATACGAAGTGAACTTGCAGGCAAAAAGAGATCAAGCACAAGACAGAAAGACCATAACATTCCAAGCTGAACAAGAAGATTCAGAAGAAGATGAAGATGACATGGCTTTTATTGCTAAGAATTTTAAGAAAATTTTAAAATTTGAAAGAACTAGAAATTCGAAAAAAACAGGAGAGACAACACCAACAAACCACCAGCTTCAAATCTCGAATGTTATGAATGTCACAAAAAAGGTCACATAAAGAAGGACTGTCCCGATCGAAAGAAAGACAGGTTCAAGAACAAAAGGGACAAATATAAGAAGAAGCAAGCATTCTCTGTTACATGGGATGATTCAGAATCATCTTCCTCATCAGACAGTGACACTGACAGTGACACCGAACAAGCCAATGTGTGCTTTATGGCTTTATCTGACGTTGTAGGTGATCTAACGTTTGATGATTTAATTGATCTAAACTAGGAGCGATTGATAAACTAAAAAATGTTAAAGGAAATATAAACATGCTTTAGAAAAACTAAACAGGAGTGAAATAGAAATTGATATGCTCAAAGATGAAAAGAAAATCTTAGAAGAAGAACTTATCAAAACACAAGAATCTTTGTCTAATGTATCTTCTCAACCCATTATGCTATCAAATGAAATTGAAGTTCAAAAAGAAAAGAATATGACATTAGCTTCAAAAAATCACGATTTAAAATCAAATGTCAAAATTCTTGAATTAAGCAATACTAGTCTCAAAACCGAGTTAGAAAATATTACTAAAAATGTTTCTAACTTTAATAAAGGTAGAGAAAATCTTTCTAAAATTATTAATTACTCTCAAACCTCTTTCAATAAGAAAGATTTAGGGTATACAAATTCCTCAAAATCTAGTTCAAAGAGAAACATTTCACTATATAAAAATTTCAATATACATAAGAACATTGTAAAAGCAAAACCAAAACCAAAGGTTCTCACTCAAAAGAAGGACAGTTACACCACGGAAAATATAAAGAGTTGGGCACCAAAAACTAATGATAATACAATTAGAAACAGGTATATTAAGACTTTTATAAATACTGTACAAAAAAATGAAAATTTCAATTATAAAGGGAATTCTAAACCCTCTTGGGTTTGGTTTTCTAAAACCTAATCCTTAGGACACTAATAAAAAATGGGTACCAACGTCATCTCTATATTTTTTGCAGGTACCTGTTGAATATGCTAGTATATGATTTTTGTTTGATGAATATATATATATATATATTCATTTAAATGTATTTGTTAATTGTACTATTTTATTTTTCACATAATTAAATAAATATTTGTTGAATAAAATAAATAACACAGAATTTAAATTCGAACAGATATTTTATTCAAACAAATATTTTATTACAATTTTGAATAGTACAAATTTGAGGTCCCACTATATACACAATTTCCATTACAATATAATTTCAAATTAAATACAATTTTTCACTATACATACATTTGCACCTCACTACATATCACTCGTTCACTCGTATTTGTTCTTCAACCATATTCCAATTTGTATCCAACATCTGAATTATTTGCAAAATAAACACTGGCGTAGTAAAATTGAAAAAGAAATATTTTTGCAGTGTAAAATAAAATGTGTATTTTGAAAATATTATTTGCCCCAGTTATTTGGATTGTTCGTCATCATTATTCATTTTTACATGAATAGCTTGTAACATGCACAGTGTATCACTATACATGTCACAAGGCCATGCACACCGATGTACACTTGCTTGATAAAACTGCAGGGACATGTGAGCACAAGGTCAAACCCAAGCCATAGGCTGGATTCAACTCAAGTGCAGTACTAAAACAAAAATAGAATGGTCAAGTACGAGTTTTCTAATCAGTGCAACATGAACACCAGCATGAATTGTCAAAGCAGTGTGAACATATCATAATCCATGAAGACCAATAGATCAGAGACAAGTACATAAGCCATGTACATGATCAGAGAAATGAACTTAATGAAGCAGTGAAAAAACTGGGCAGAGCAGTTTCAAAAAGCATGAAGATATACAACAGAGAAGGCTGCAACAAAATGATGTATATATGACGTCCCAAATTAACATAAGTTCAACATGCTCAAATATACAAAGGTCAAAAAGAAAATGAACAAGTTCAGAACTGAAGTGAATCAGATCATCCAAGACCAGACATAGCAAATGGATGTACACATGAAGTTCAGAAGCTAAACCAAAAATGTACTAACACATGCCAATGGAACAACAAACCAAAAGGAACCAAAGACAATCACAGATACAACAAAGCAAGAGGTGTAATGGCAACATCAGTTCAGGTTCATACAACAAGAAGCAAATTGGATACAAGTGCAATCAAGTCAAACACACATATATACATACATATATGTATGTATATATGTATGGAGACCATCAACCAAAGTGCAGAGAAGTTCCAAAATCAAGATGAACCCAGATCAGAATTTCAAAGTGAACCAGACCAAATTGAAACAGAGACCAAAACAGTAACATATATACACGTATATCAGTGCAATGATTCAGTGCATTTCAACGAGGATAACACGAATGAATTAACATGAATGCAAAGCTTCAGAGGAAACTGGAAACCCAAAACTGCAACCATACTAGATTCAAGAATACAAGTCCAATGAGATGCATAGTTTCAAAGTAACATGATTACCATAACATGAATGTCCAAGCTAGGTAGATAAATGAAAATGCACAACACATATATACACAAAAATATATGTATGTATATACATGTTTGTATGTGCACAGTTACTAACAGTAGAAACATGAACAAGGAAGTAGAGCACAAAGAAAATTAAGTTGCAGCAGTAAAAAGAGGAACAAAATTCGAATGTAGTCAAGGTCACATTCAAATGTAGATTTTAAGCAAACTTAAGAGAAGTGTTAATTTCCAGCAAAGAAAATTCATGAAGTCGAAGTCAATTATCACAAAAAATTTCAAAGTGCAGAAGTCACAGGAACAAAGAGCAACAAGATAAACATTTCAAAGTCCAGTTTAATCTCAAAAATTCAAATACCACAATTGATTGCCAGAAAATCATGGTGAACCATGCCGAAGTCATTAGAGCAAAAGAGGAAACCGACTCAAAGAAAATTCGAGATATATATAGTAACATGAACAAGTCAGAATATATCACAAGCATCCAAGCAAAATCAAATGGCCAAGCAAAAAATAATTGAAGAATTCAACTCGAAAAATACGAACGTTAAATTGGGGTTTTCAACCCTATAAAACCTAATCATCATCGACATTATCAAGCATCGAGTTCAAGCATATCAACGAGAATAATAAAGCAAAATTGCATACCAGTATCATTCAAGTCGAACTCGATCGAGAAGCAACCGCGAAGGAATGAAAGCAACATACGATTCGAGCATCATTTCTTACAAGCGAGAAGCATTCAATTCAATCAACTTCAAGGCGGTTATTTGAATTTATGAAACCCTAATTTCTCAAAGAGGAACGAAGAGAAGCAGACATTCCAAAGCAAAGGAGAGTAGTCGAAGTTTACAATAGAGAAGACAAGCCTTTAACAAATTATATTGGGCCGATCTCTTTTTACTTTGAGCCGATCTATTTTTTATTTGGGTTAAATTTATATATAGGGCTTAAATTTTAAATTAGGGTTTCTTGTTTAGTGTTTGTTTTTTATTTTGTAATTTACTTTTAAACTTTTAAATTCTAGTCATGTGACTAGGGGACGAACTATGGTGGTGTAGTTCGAGAATTCACAACTCAGTGGCTGAGTTGTGGTAGGATTTTGAGCGTACAGTTTGGTTAGTCGATAGCGGGTGTCGCAATTTTACGTGTGTAAGCGTCTGACTACTTAATTTCTAGTAGAAACCTTGGGGGCAGCACGTAGGCAGGGTTTTACCGAAGCTGGGTAAATCTGTGTTGTTCTATTTCTGCTTTTATTATTCTGCTATTATCTGTGCTGCAATTATTTTATATATTTCTGGATTATTTTTTATAATTATTAGTATCACCCTATTCACCCCCCTTTAGGGTGAAATCGATCCTACAAGTGGTATCAGAGCTAGGAACAAAAGCCAATTTTTGTTTTAAAAAAATTTGATTTTTCAAAAACTAATTTTTATTTTAAAATTTTGATTTTTTTAAAATGGTTTATTTTAATAATGCTTTTGCTGAGGGTCAGTCCATTGTTAGACCACTTATGTTCAATAGTGAATATGCTTACTAGAAAAATAGAATGAAATTTTTTATGAAAACCATTGATGCTTGGAATATTGTTGAGATAGGATATACAACACCAACTATAGTGGTAGATAATCAGGAAATTGAAAAACCGATGGATCAATGGACAGATCTAGAAAATAAACTATAGAATGCTAATGCTAAAACTATGAATTCTATTATCTGTTCATTAGATTAAATTGAATTTAATCGTATCTCATATTGTCTAACTGTGTAGGAAATCTGGCACACACTTGAAGTGACTCATGAAGGAACGTTTCAAGTCAAAGAATCTCGCCTTGCCATGCTTAGTAGAAAATACGAGAACTTCACAATGGCCAAGGATGAAAATGTCAAAGAGATGTATGGACGACTTTCCAATCTTGTATATAAATCAAAAGCTCCCAAAAAATCATACACAAAATTGGAAATAGTTCGAAAAATCCTCAGAGTCCTTCCATGAAATTTTGAAGCAAAAGTTACTGCCATTCAAGAATCAAAGGATTTGAAACAAATCAAAGTTGAAGAACTCATCGGAAATCTCACGACTTATGAGTTAGAAATGAAATTCAAGGAAGAACGAGAATGAGGTGATACTCGGAAGAAATCAATAGCTCTAAAAGGAACAACGGAAAGTGATGATTATGATGATGGAGCAACTGAGCTGGCGCTACTAATAAAGAGATTCAAAAAGTGGAATCACAAGTATGGAAATCCAGCTCTAAATCAACAATTGAAAAGCAGAATAGTCAAAGTACTAGACAACTCAGAAGAGCAGGAGATCATTTGTCACAAGTGCAATAAACCCGGTCATATCAAGCCCAATTGTCCTCAAAATCGACTCAGCCAAGAAAAGAAACCGAAAATGAGAAGTTTTGCAGCCACTTGGGATGAAACAGATGAAGATGATAAAAGCATTGGCAGTGAGGGTGAAAAAGCAAATCTGTGTCTTCGAGGTGATATAACTGGCAGTGATGATGACGAGCCAAGCGAGGTATCAAAACTTACTCATCTGGAATTACTTATATATTTTCACGAAGTAAATGGCTGTTTTGAAAGACTTAGGGAGAAATACGCTAAAATTGAATCACAAAGAGATAGTTTGATAGAATTAAATAAACAGCTTGATCAATTGGTTAAAAACTATCGAAGTAAGAGCCCTAAGTGTGATAAGTGTCCATCATTCGAAGAGGAAATAAAAAAAACAGAAATTAAAATTAAATCACTTGAAAATGAAATTCTGATTTTGAAAGAGAGTGAAAACACGAGGAGAGAAATTTCTATTAAAAAGTGCACTCTATTATTGAATGAAAATGAATCTCTCAAAACACAAGTCCAACAATTGTCTACAACTTTAGGAAAATTTTTCAAAGGAGAAAGATCGCTAAATATGCTATTAGGGAAACAAAATGTTAATCCTATTAGACAACGACTTGGGTATAATCAATCTGAACATTTTAGAGGTGAAATTAATCAAGTCAATTCCATGTGCACAATTTGTGGAAAAACTGGACACAATCACAATAATTGTTGGTATAGACCCAAACACGTGAAAACCATACCAATTTGGGTTCCAAAAGGCATGAATATAAAATCCCTTAAAATCAAACAAATTTGGGTGCCAAAAGGAACAAATATAAATAGTCTTGGGTCTACACAAACTTATTTTTCAAAATCTTTTGCCACTAACAACCATGGGCCTATAAAAACAAATAGATCACAAAAATCTTCTCTTGTGTAGGTGTGGTGGCTGGCTAAGGAACAACAATAGTGTTACCTAGATTCTAGCTGTTCCAGGCACACGATGGGCAACAAATCAAAGTTCCTTAGCCTAGTACAAAGGTGACAGAATTACATTGGGCAACAACGAAAAATTACCGGTAAAGGTAAAATAGGTACGATACATTTATCTTGAACGATATATTAAATGTGAAAATATGCACCATAATCTGATTTAATTCAGCCAGTTATGTCTAAGAAAATAAATGTTGATTTTGATTTGTGCAAAAATGTTGACCAATCGACTTTACATCCTTGAACTATTTTATATAGATTTGCTTGGACTAACTATATTGCAAGTTTAGATGATAAGAGATATTGTTTTGTATTGATTGATGATTACTCTAGGTACAAGTGGATATATTTGTTTATCTTACTGCTTCTAGATTTGATAATATGTTCACTAATTGTTAATGTGTACGTTTTCAATCAAATCCTTAAGGAATCACATTTTAAAAGATGTAAAATGATTAGAAGGTATTTGTTGCAGACATCACGGTTTGGTCTATGGTATTCTTCTTATAACTTTGAGTCAAAGCGGAATTCTGATGCATATTACACTGGTAGCCTAGTTGATAGAAAAAGTACTAGTGGAACGTGGACATTCATTAGTTGTATCATTTTCAAAGAAAACATCTGTATATTTTTCATTTCAAGTGATTTTCAATTAGCAGACATTTTTTATAAAACCCCTTCCAGAAAATAGTTTATGTTGACTTCATTTCAGATTAGTCATTTTAGAAAATTTCATTTTATAATTATTTTTGGATTTGATCTTAAAATACTACATTAACTAATCTGACTCCCTACTGATTATCGAAAAGATAAATAGAGAATGAAAAAGTGATGAGTGTTGATATTAATCATATATTATAACTTAAGACAGTATATTTAGTAAATTTCTTTAAAATGTCTAAATAAGATTTATAATAACTTTTGTTGGTAAAAATTCCATGACCATCTCTATTTCTATTATATTTCTAACGACCATCACTCATCAAAATCCATTATAATATGTCAAAATGTGGTATTTTAAACGGGAAATTATTTGTTTTTATTTTATTTTATTTTATTTTTAGCAATAAAAACATCCAAAGTATTCACTCTCATTTAAAAGTCCTCACGGTTACACATGGGTGAATTACTTGGAATATTTGTTTATGTGCTTTCATGCTCATTTAAAAGTCCTCACGGTTATGCATGTATGGAACATATATAAAAATTGGTTATTAAGTAGACGAGTTGATTCTAATTCCATTTAAAAGTCCTCACGGTTATGCGTGGTTAGAAGATACTTGAAATTCATTTTTTTTAAAATAAAATTGGGAATACTACTAATCTCATTTAAAAGTCCTAACGGTTATGCATGGTTAGTAGATATTCAAATTCCTGATATAAATATATCATAAATAGACACAACTATATGGTTTTATATACCGACATCACCCCTATCATTCTAAAGTGGAATATGCGCCTAACAGAGTATTTATGATTTTTGTTTGATTTTTTTATTGAAATTTAATATTTATACTTTATTGGGTATTAATGTTGTATTAATGTCTATCATTTTATCTCTATTTTTCTAACACTATTACTCTTTTGCTGATAACAAAAGAGGGAGAGAGAAGTTAAGATTTTGGTTGGCAAATAATTCAAGTCATATTTTTTATTTGCATATTCTCATCTAAGTTTATTTGCATATTTTTATTTATTTTCATGCATATATGAAGGGGGAGCTTTGGTGTAGGGGGAGCATTAAAATAGGGGGAGCAAATAGAGTTCATCAATGACCAAATACATTTAATAAATTCAAAATCTTAAATATATGTTTGTTATCATCGAAAGGGGGAGATTGTTGAATATGCTAGTATATGATTTTTGTTTGATGAAAATAAACATATATATATATATATTCATTTAAATGTATTTGTTAATTGTACTATTTTATTTTTCACATAATTAAATAAATATTTGTTGAATAAAATAAATAACACAAAATTTAAATTCAAACAGATATTTTATTCAAACAAATATTTTATTACAATTTTGAATAGTACAAATTTGAGCACTCATTATATATAAAATTTCCGTTACAATATAATTTCAAATTATAATACAATTTTTCACTATACATACATTTGCACCTCACTACATATCACTCATTCACTCGTATTTGTTCTTCAACCATATTTCAATTTGTATCCAGCATCTGAATTATTTGCAAAATAAACACTGACGCAGTAAAATTGAAAAAGAAATATTTTTGCAGTGTAAAATAAAATGTGTATTTTGAAAATATTATCTGCCTCAGTTATTTAGGTTGTTCATCATCATTTTCGTTTTGAAAAAAGCCTTGTTCTTTGGACGATCTATTTCGTGTCTGGTACTGCATGGTTCCACTCTGCAAGAACTCCGAATCATTCTCTTGAAGCTCATCCTTTTTATGATAAATGATGAGCTTGCCCCGAAATGACTTGGCCTAATAGGGAAATCCCAATTCAGTGGACCTTTCGATACAATCAAATAGATTGCCACAAGGGCGCCATATTCTAGGAGCCCAAACTATGTGATTGAATAAATCCTCCTCTATCTGTTGCGGGTCGAGGACCCCTTCCTCTTCTTCAAACTCCGATTCGAAACTACGGTAGAGCAGTTTACGAATGTCTACGTGATGGACTTGATTTTACCAAGGATGATGAAAATGTGAACTCCCAGCCTTTTATGCGTTGGAGAGACCGTTTCATATTTTGTGCTGAAGCTATTTATATAGCGCAAGCTGAAACAGGTGAAATCAAAGGGCATTACTTGAATGCAACTGCAAGCACATGTGAAGAAATGATCAAAAGGGCTGTATTTGCCAGAGAATTGGGAATTCATTTTTACACAAACAGCTTGTAATATGCACAGTGTACTACAGTACATGTCACAAGGCCATGCACACCGATGTACACTTGCTTGATAAAACCGTAGGGACAGGTGAGCACAAGGTCAAACCCAAGCCATAGGCTGGATTCAACTCAGGTGCAATACTAAAACAAAAATAGAATGGTCAAGTACGAGTTTTCTAATCAGTGCAACATGAACACCAGAATGAATGGTCAAAGCAGTGTGAACATATCATAACCCATGAAGACCAACAGATCAGAGACAACTACACAAGCCATGTACATGATCAAAGAAATGAACTTAATGAAGCAGTGAAAAAACTGGGCAGAGCAGTTTCAAAAAGCATGAAGATATACAACATAGAAGACTGCAACAAAATGATGTATATATGAAGTCCCAAATTAACATAAGTTCAACATGCTTAAGTATACAAAGGTCAAAAAGAAAATGAACAAGTTCAGAACTGAAGTGAATCGGATCATCCAAGACCAGACATATCAAATGGATGTACACATGAAGTTCAGAAGCTAAACCATAAATGTACCAACACATGCCAATGGATCAACAAACCAAAAGGAACCAGAGACCATCACAAATACAACAAAGCAAGAGGTGTAATGGCAACATCAGTTCAGGTTCATACAACAAGTAGCACATTGGATACAAGTGCAATAAACTCAAACACACATATATACATACATATATGTATGTATATATGTATGGAGACCATAGACCAAAGTGCAGAGAAGTTCCAAAATCAAGATGAACCCAGATCAAAAGTTCAAAGTGAACCAGACCAAATTGAAACAGAGACCAAAACAGTAACATATATACACGTATATCAGTGCATTTCTGCAAGGATAACGCAAATGAATTAACATGAATGCAAAGCTTCAGAGGAAACTGGAAATCCAAAACTGCAACCACACTAGATTCAAGAATACAAGCCCAATGAGATGGACAGTTTCAAAGCAACATGATTACCACAACATGAATGTCCAAGCTAGGTAGACAAATGAAAATGCACAACACATATATACACAAATATATATGTATGTATATACATGTTTGTATGTGCACAGTTACTAACAATAGAAACAAGAACAAGGAAGCATAGCGCAAAGCAAATTAAGTTGCAGCAGTAAAAAGAGGAACAAAATTCGAATGTAGTCAAGGTCACATTCAAATGTAAATTTTAAGCAAACTTCAGAGAAGTGTTAATTGCCAGCAAAGAAAATTCATGAAGTCGAAGTCAATTATCACAAAAAATTTCAAAGTGCAGAAGTCACAGGAACAAAGAGTAACGAGATAAACATTTCAAAGTCCAGTTTAATCTCAAAAATTCAAATACCACAATTGATTGTTAGAAAATCATGGTGAACCATGCTGAAGTCATAGGGCAAAAGAAGAAACCGACTCAAAGAAAATTCGAGATATATATAGTAACATGAACAAGTCAGAATATATCACAAGCATCCAAGCAAAATCAAATGGCCAAGTAAAAAATAATTGAAGAATTCAACTCGAAAATACGAACGTTAATTTAGGGTTTTCAACCCTATAAAACCAAATCATCATCGGCATTATCAAGCATCGAGTTCAAGCATATCAATGAGAATAATAAAGCAAAATCGCATACCAGTATCATTCAAGTCGAACTCGATCGAGAAGCAGCCGCGAAGGAACGAAAGCAACATACGATTCGAGCCTCATTTCTTACAAGCGAGAAGCATTCAATTCAATCAACTTCAAGGCGGCTATTTGAATTTTTGAAGCCCTAATTTCTCAAAGAGGAACGAAGAGAAGCAGACACTCCAAAGTAAAGGAGAGTGGCCGAAGTTTACAACAGAGAAGACAAGCCTTTCACAAATTATATTGGGCCGATCTCTTTTTACTTTGAGCCGATCTATTTTTTATTTGGGTTAAATTTATATATAGGGCTTAAATTTTAAATTAGGGTTTCTTGTTTAGTGTTTGTTTTTTATTTTGTAATTTACTGTTAAACTTTTATAAAATTCTAGTCGTGTGACTAGGGGACAAACTACGGTGGTGTAGTTCGAGAATTCGCAACTCAGTGGCTGAGTTGTGGCAGGGTTTTGAGCATAGAGTTAGGTTAGTCGATAGTGGGTGTCGTAAGTTTACCTGTGTAAGCGTCTAACTACTTATTTCTAGTAGAAACCTTGGGGGCAGCACGTAGGCAGGGTTTTGCTGAAGCTGGGTAAATCTGTGTTGTTCTATTTCTGCTTTTATTATTCTGCTATTATCTTTGCTGCAATTATTTTATATATTTCTGCATTAATTTTTATAATGATTAGTATCACCCTATTTACCCCCCTCTAGGGTGAAATCGATCCTACAGTACCAACTAAGAAAAGAGGGAAGTGGATACTTGAAAGTGGTTGCTCAAAACATATGAAAGGAAATAAAGATATGCTGACTAATATTATCTACTTAGATGGAGGATCTGTCACATTTGGAGATAATTCCAAAGGATATATCATCGGCATAGGCAATGTGAGCAATGACGGTACATCTAACTTACCTCTTATTACAAATATTTTACTAGTTAAAATTTAAAACATAATTTTCTTAGTATAAGTCAACTATGCGATAAAGGTTTTAATATATCTTTTTTGGAAAATAAATGTAACATATTTGATCAAAACAAGAATCTCATCTTTGAAGGAACTAGAGAATGTAATGTATACATATTAAATATGAAAGTTAATCATAACACAAATATGTGTCCAGTAGCCAAAGAAAATGATCCTTGGTTATGGCACAAAAGATTTTGTCATATAAACTTTAAAGCAATAAACAAATTATCTAAAAATAGTTTAGTAAAAGGTTTACCAAAAATGAATTTTAAAGTAAATAGTATTTGTGATGTTTGTCAGTTAGGAAAGTTAACCAAATCTACTTTTAAATCAAAGAAAATTATCTCCACATTACAACCACTTGAGTTATTACATTTAGATCTTTTGGACCAACTCAACTTCAATCTAAAATCATAATAGATATGTTTTTGTAATTGTAGATGATTTTTCAAGATACACTTGAACAATATTTATGAAAAATAAAAGTGATACTTTTGAAAATTTTAAAAACTTTGCTAAGATAATTCAAAATATTAAAAATATAAAAATTAAAAATATTCGAAGCGATCATGGTGATGAATCGATAATGATATTTTTGACAAATATTGTAATAAGAAAGGAATTGTTCACAATTTTTTATCTCCTAGAACTCCGCAACAAAACAGAGTTGTAGAAAGAAAAAATAAAACACTTCAAGAATGTGCTAGAACCTTATTAAATGGAAGCACTCTGCCTAAACATTTTTGGGCAGAAGTTGTAGCAACTGCTTGTTATGTTTTAAATCGAGTTTCTATTAGACCATTAACAAAACACACCACATATGAACTTTTTAATGGAAGAAAACCTAACAAATCATATTTTTAATTTTTCGGTTCAAAATGCTTTTTTATTGAATACAAAAGACCAACTTGGTAATTCGATCCAAAATCCGACGAAGGAATATTCATTGGATACTCTAAAAGAAGCAAGGCATATAAAATTTATAATAAAAGAACTAAAATAATCGAAGAAACACATCATGTCTCATTTGATGAAAATTACGGATTTTATAATAAAATTGAAGATGAAGAAATAATTTCTAAATCAAATATCACAGAAGATGGTATTGATAATATTGAAAATAATATTTAAATTGAAAACAATAATTTACCTCATGAAAATGAGATTCAATCTCCACCTAGACTACTAAGAGATCACCCAATTGAAAATGTTATTAGAGAAATAAACTCTAACGTAGAAACTCGAAATTAATTAAATCAAATGGGTCATGTAGCTTACCTATCGAACATAAACCCAAAAATGCTAAAGAAGCCTCAACTGATGATTACTGGATTATAGCTATGCAAGAAGAGTTAAATCAATTTGAACGAAACAAATTTTGGGACTTAGTTATTAGACCTAGTAATCAAGCAGTCATCGGTACTAAGTGGGTTTACAAAAATAAAGCCGATGTGCAAGGGAATATTATTCGAAACAAAGCTAGATTAGTTGCTCAAGGATACAATTAAGGGGAAGGAATAGACTACGAAGAAAATTTTTCCCCTGTAGCCAGACCAGAGGCAATACATATTTTATTAGCTTATGCATGTTTTTATAACTTTAAACTATATCAAATGGATGTAAAAAGTGCTTTCCTAAATGGTTTTATAAAAGAAAACGAGTATATAGAACAACCACCTCTATTTACACAAGAAAAATTTCCAGACCATGTTTATAAGTTAAAGAAAGCTTTATACAGTTTAAAACAAGCACCTCGTACTTGGTATGATCGCCTTAAAAGTTATATTATAAATTCTAGTTTTAAAATTGGAAAGGTAGATCAAACTTTGTTTATTAAACAAGATAAAAAGGATATTTTAATAATACAAGTTTATGTAGATGACATCATTTTTGGTTCCTCGAACGAAAAATTATGTCAAGAATTTTCAAATATTATGATAAGAGAATTTGAAATGTCTCATATAGGAGAACTTTCATATTTTCTTGGATTACAAATTAAATAATTAAGGAATGAAATTTTTAATAATCAAGAAAATTATTGTAATAATCTAATAAAAAGTTTTAGTATGGAAAATACTTCTGCTAAACCAACTCCTATGAGCACTATGGTACATCTCGGTAAAGATGAAAATAACAAAAGTATGAATGGATCTCTACTTTACTTAACTACTAGTCTTCCAGATATAATGATGAGTGTATGCTTATGTGCACGATTTCAAGCAAATCCCAAAGAAAATATATTGCGGGCAGTGAAACGAATTTTGCGCTACTTAAGCAAGACTAAAGACTATGGTCTCTTTTACCTGAAAGAATGTCCTTTTGAGTTAGTATCATATAGTGATGCTGACTTTGGAGGATGTGGAACGGATCGAAAGAGTACAAGTGGTACATGTCATTTCATTGGACAATCTTTAGTATCTTGGTTTAGTAAGAAACAAAATTGTGTTTCACTTTGGATGTGTGAAGCAGAATATATTTCAGCTGCTTTGGCATGTGCTCAAGTAATATATATGCAACACACACTTCAAGTTTTTGGTATAAATCCATCTAAATCAACAATTTATTGTGATAATACAAGTGCTATAAATTTATCAAAAAATCCCATAAATCACTCTAGAACTAAACATATTGACATCTGACATCATTTTCTTCATGATAACATAGAAAAAGGTAATATCTCTCTTGATTTTGTATCATTAGAAAATCAAGTTGCAGATATATTTACTAAATCTTTAAATGAAAATATTTTTCTTAAATTAAGACGTGAACTAGGAATTATGTCATTACATGATTTATAATTTGATATTAAAGTGTAAAAAGTTATAAAATAAATAAAAATTTAATAAAACAAAAATTGGAGATGATGGCACTCGAACTCTGTACTCATAGGAGGAAGTCACATGTCTTTCAAATGTTCTATTGTGTTACTTGTTTTAAGACTTTACATTCCTTTTATTTTATATACGGCTATAATCTTTTTATATTTCTTAGCCTTACATTCTCTTTATTGGCTGAAGTTTACTAATGAATGTTAACCATAAAATATAAAACCTTAAATAAAAAATAAAACCATTATATATACACGAATAGAATTTTTTTTTCACATAAAAACTTTAATTATATATATACATTCTTTTTACAAAATTTCGTCTCAAGAAAGTTTCAATCTCTCATCAATTTTTTTAACACTCCTACTTCAGATTCGTCAAATAAATCTACTCCTGTGTATATTAAGTGAAGATTACTCCATCTCCTAATCCATATACCGGATATACACCGAACGACAAACAACTAAGAAAAACTTAGACTTTGGCTCACCTTCTACCAAGGAGAGAATTGATGATATTCATCACTACCGGGGTGAAACTTTAAGTTTACAACGTGAGATGTATTATGAACAAAAACACCATGGTAGTCATTTAAATTTCCTTGAACAATTCGCTCCCAAATTCTGTGGAATGACTCCTAAGCAAGGTGTGCACAATCCATCTCCTCAACGACCTCATGTATCTCCAAATTCTTGGGAACAAGGTGCTCAACGTAATGTTTGGTCTCCTATAAATCCATTATGTGATATCACCAAAGTTGAACCAAGCTCAGATGAACCCAAGACTTCGGAAAAATAAAATCTATATTTTTTTATAAGTTTATGTTCATGAAATTAATATTGTAATTTGGATATGTAACACGTTTATTGAAATAAAAATTACATTTATTTTAACATGAGAATACAGCTTGAAAAACAAATATATATAAATATAGCTTGTTTGTTAACCAAATTTGACTGAAGTAAAAATAAGCTTCACCTAAAAAAACAACAGATTCAGCCGACTGACCATAGGGGTTCAGCCGACTGAAACTTCATATATATTTAAAAAATTTCAGCATTCAGTCGATTGAAGTCCCCAATCTAGCCGACTGAATTATACCCATTTTGAACTATATACGTGTGGGTTGCAATTTCTCCCTCTTTAGTCGGCTGGCTTCATCATTTCAGCCGGCTGATCCATCTGATTTCTGTTTTTTAAAGTATCCTTGCACGAATTTAATGCAAGTACCCAATCAAACCTACTTCATATTCTCATCTACCCCTTCATTTTCAACCTACCAAAACATTCACTTTTCAGAAAAACCCAAAAAAACCCTAACCTATTCAAAAATTTAAATTTTTCTTCCAGTTTCATAAATCAAAATGGCTCCAAGATCAAAGAGAGCAAGAGAATCAACAACCGGACCTTTCGAAAGCCAAATTCGAGCATGGTTATATAATGATACAACGGTTAATAGACTCAATAGCATGTGAAATTCGGAGCTTTTTGAAAGAGCCTTCATGAAATTTTCGGATTTCATTGGATACACGATTAGAGAAATAATCGAAGCTCATGGTTTCGATTCACTTATTGGTATGATTCTAATAATGTTAAGATCTACCCTCTTTTAATTAAGCTTTTCTATGCCAATATGAATCTCGATCATCAAAATCCCCAAAACAAAGATGATTGTATATGGACATTGATTTGTGAAGTCAAAATTTATTTACCACTTCAAAGACTAGGCCATATTCTAAGATGTCTATCCGAAGGGTTGGATATTGACGATATTGATATGTATAATCGCGATGAAGTTTCTCATCTCTTCTTGTCGGACGATTTAACCATTTTAAAATCTAGTGCCTTACGTCCAAAGGCAAGAATCATCCATCATGCACTTATTTGATCCCTACAACCCCAGGCTGGAAGTCATGAAAAAGTCTACAAATGGGATTTTCAAGATTTATATGCTATTTACTCCTCTCAATGAGTAAATTAGAGCAAACTAATATTGGATGAATTTCTTACCGTCAATCATAAAAGGAGCTACAAAACAATTCACTATGGAGCTTAGATAATGTAGATTCTACAAAATTTTGGAGTTCCATTGCCCGATTCCGATTTCATGACTATATGTGAGGTTAACTCCAAGACACTTAGTCTAATGGGTCTTCCAAAGCATCCCGAAAACTGACAAATCATTAGCTTTTAAGAATGGGTTGAAAATTGTAGTTGAGGAATTCCACAACCTAGAGACACGAATATTGCTTCCTCCTCCTCTCAAGTTCCTTAACAAGAAGAAGAGGATGACGAAATTCATGAACTTCATATTGACGTGCCTCCAATGAAAGCTCTTGTAACGTTATCGCGGAATTAAAACAAACTTAGTCAATGTTTAGCTAATGTTGAAAAGAATGTTTCTAAAACAAACAGAAAGCTAAACTCGATAAAGAGTTTTCTAAATAAAATTTAGGAAAAGGTTTCTTGTCCCAGATCCACTTCGACTGGTGTTCTTGAAAATCCGGCACCTTTCTCTTGGACAACTTCGAAAGAAAAAGGAGATGAAGTAGAAGGTGGTGAGCAATTCTAGACTATTTTTTGTTTTGTTGCTATGCTATTTAATTCTTGACAATTTGTAGTACTATTATTTCATTTTAGACATACTTTTATGATGTTTTTGTGTTTGTGGTACTTTCTTCAATCAACAATGTTCTATATGAAGTTTCTATGTAAGATGGTTATTTGTTTCACATGTCTATATGCTTATATGCCTATGTGAAATGTTTTACTTCTCATATCAATTATCTTTTTCTTTTTTGTCGTTGACAAAGGGGGAGAATACGATTGATAGGGGGATTATCTAGTCGGTAGGAGATAACTTTATATATATATTTAAAGTACTTACATAGTTATCATCATCAAAAAGGGGAAGAATGTTAGAACCTAGAATTTTGATGTTTTGATTGTGACAACTATATAAGTAAATATTATACGAACTAACCATACTTGCAGGAGATGATATTGTTTTTTACTCTAGAAATAGTCTAACATTTTGCAGCCCAGATTCCGGATTGAAGCTTTAGCAAAATATTTAGTCTATGGTCTGAGTTTAGTAGTAAATTCATGTTAAAATCTCTCTGAAGTGGTGTATGCACGCACACGCAATTTAAAATTTCTCTAAACATTGTTCATATGCTAAAGTTTTTAAAACATTGTTCATATGCTAAAGTTTTTCAAAACACTCTTAATTTGCCAGAAAACATATATTCAGTCGACTGAGTGGCTATGGTCAACCGGCTGAATTCTGTGCACGTGCACAATTTATTTTGAATATTCAGACGGCCGACCTTGTATTCAGCCGGCTGAATTAGGTCGTTTTGAACTATTTCTTTGTTGGATCAATTTTAAATCCATTTAGTTGGCTGACTTGCTCCATTCAGATGGCTGAATCTTCATAACGGCTATATTTTGAAAAGACACTTCAATTCAATGAACAGAAACAAATCTTGATTCAAGAGTTGCTTCCATATCCTTTAATGACTACATTTTACGAACGATTGCAACTATTAATCACTATAAATAGCCATAAATTTCATAGTTTTAATTACCAATATTCATTCTAATTCTCATTCTTATATTCTAAATTATCTTCCTCTAAACATTCAATACTTCATTCTAATCACTTGTACATTCAAGCAAACTTCATTAGTGATTTAATAAACTTCCCGCCTTTACAAATTACACGATATATCACAAAGGAGAAGATTATAGGAATGGTGTACATTATTGACTTATCAGTGCTGTTCAAGACCATACCCAGTCAGAAATATTCTACTATTTGTATTGGAAGTCCTGTTCGGTTGCTTAGGCGGTTGAAGTCCTATTCTGTTGCTTAGGCGGTTGAAGTCATGTTCGGTTGCTCAGGCGATGTAATACCTATTCCTTCGGTTTAAGTGAGGGTTGATAGTTACCAGAAGGAGTTTGGGACTGGACGTAGAATGGGAAGTTCGAACCAATATAAAAATCTCTGGTGTCATTTACTTTATTATTTTACTTTTATATTTATATTCCACATAAGTAAATAGTTTAGTTAATATTCCATATTGCACGATCCTTAGTCACTTTCAGAACCAATCCAAGTACTCTCGGAAAACTCGGTTCATCAGATCCACGAAGAAAGCAGGTGCATTCGTTAACTTGAATGGCATTACTAACCACTCATACGAACCATACCTAGTCCAAAATGCTGTCAATGGAATAGTCCTCTACCACTCTTAATTGATGGAAACCTGTCACCAAATACAATTTGGAAAACACTCTGGCTCCACACAGCTGATCAAATAAATCGTCAATCCTCGACAAATGATACTTATTCTTAATCGTCTTCCTATTCAACTTACGATAGTTGATACACATCCTCAACGACCCATCTGGTTTCTTCACGAACACCGCGGCCACTCCCTAAGGCGATCTGCTTGGTCTAATAAAATTTGTCCCTTCTAGATCCACTAGCCGCACCTTCAATTCCTTCATCTCAGTCGGTGTCATCCTGCTAGATGGTCTACTTACAAGTTCAGTTCCTGGCACAAGATCTATCTGGAACTCAATAGCTCATTTTGGTGGTAGTCTTATAACCGGCTCAAAGACATCGGCAAACTCTCTTGCTACTCAAACCTGACTTAAATCTTCTCCCACTTCCATAGCACTTAACAATGCACAAACACTCGAGTCATAATTCTCCACTGAGAATATGATTCAGTTATGACTATTAGGGTTTCTCAATGATATTTCCCTATCTTGGAAAAATATCCTAGCCTCATATTTACCCAACCAATCCATACCCAAATTTATTTCGAAATCTACGAAATCAAAAACATACAGACTGCATGCAAACTTATGACCTAACAAATCAAGTTCTAACTTGTCACGTCTCATCCCTAGAGTTGCCTACCCTCCTATCAGATTCACAACCCTTAAGGAAGAAACAAGGTATGCGGGTTCTAAACATAACTTATCAACCAAACACCAAGATATAAATCAATGTGATGCACCAGTATCAAATAGTATCCTAACTGGTATACTCTGAATCAAAAGCGTACCTTCCATCATAGTCTTTCCTTTCTCAACTGCACTTGGCCTATGTTTGTACCAAAATTGGGCACAACACTCTTCGGATGTGTTTGAAGAGATAAAATGAAGAAAGTAAATGTAAAATGAAGTAGATCTAACAATCCACCAATAAACAGATAAGAAAATGCACAGAAATACACGGATTTAGAGTGGTTCGGCGAATTGCCTACGTCCACTATGAAATGACTGATGTTTATTGAACTTTACTCGCTGATTACAAAAGGTTACAACAGTACAACTGAAATTTAATGGTGATTCCGACAGAGTATCAGCGTAGAGAAGCCAAAAGTCCATTTTCTGTAGGTCCAGGATCACTATTTATAGGCGTAGACAGCAAATATCTCGCCCAAATCTCGGAAGACCTCTTCCCTCAAGTGGGTGGGCCCACGTGATCGATCCCCGGTCGTTTGGACTCGATCCTTGATCGATATGAATGGAATTCATATCTATCAAGAATTGATCCTTTTTGGTTGAAATTTATCTGGTACATTCTTGACGTTGTAGGTAAGCTCCTGTGAAAATTTGGTGGCATTTGGACTCGTAGATCTCGAGTTATGATCGATGAAAGTTTGGATTTGTATGACATTATCATCTTCATATCGATACTATTTCACATCGATCATGCGTGGCTCTATCCGTATCGATGCTTGCATGCTACTTCGTATCGATGGTTGGAGGCCGACTTCGCATCGATGCTTCATGCTGCTTTCTTCGTATCGATCGGTGGTTGTTGCTGTTCGTATCGATGGTGGGAGATCGATACGAGATGGATGGAGGGAGACCGATACGAAATGGGCATTTGTTAATGGATACGAAGTGCTATTAACATGATGGATACGAAGTAACTTCATTTTATGGATGCGAAGGAAGTTAGTAGGCGATGGATACGAACTGAATCTCTCTTGGGGAATGGATACAAATTTGGATGGATACGAATAGAGTTGGATTTCTCAACCGTGATCGATCAATACTTGAGCATACGAACTCCGATTGACTTGAAATTTGGAACGTTGGCTTTCATAGCTTTGCTTGTCGTGTCATAGCAATTGTAGCTTGATCCGAACTCGGGCAAAATTTACCAGTATCCGTAGTGAACCTATATAGCCGATCTCCAGGATGAACTGTCCTTGGTTTCCAATCAAGTTCTTTGTGTCACGGCTGTGACGACCCGAAATTCCACGCCCGGAAAATCGCATCATCGATAAGAAAGAAAGAGGTGAGAAATAGAAAAGATAGAGAAGAAAGAACAAAACAACATCAGAATCTCAACAGCGGAACGAATAAAATATAATATATCACATAAATATCTATAATATACAACATCCATCAGAGTTACACAGAATATACAGCATATACTAGACAGTTATAAACACCTGTCTAGTTAATACAACTCGATACATCTCAATACAATACAGAGATACAACACAGCGGAAATACAGATAAACACTAACACAGCGGAACCAATATATATCTATACGCTGAAGCCTCCTGCTTCATTGCTCCTCCAGAATTCGTCAAAGCTAACCTGAATCCCTTGGCTACCCGTAAAAATTTGGGTACCCGAGAGTTTAGGAAAACAGAAATAAACTTCGGGTCAGACATGGGTCTGGTATGAGTAAACGGTTAAAGTTGCTTAACTTTTTAAAAACCTTTGAAAACAAAGGGTATCACGTAAGACATCCCACACATAAACATGGAAATGTTTTTACCTTACGCTAACCAAAACTTTGATAGGAAATTCAGTGATATTATAATAGGTCTAGGGTTTTCAAGTAAATAGAAAATAGCCGAAATTGTTACATTCATTAAATTCCAGCATTCATAGGTATACAATCAAAACCGATGGCACTTATTGGATTTTGGATTCCATACAATGGCAGGGCTACTGGGGTACCGCCCGTCACAGTACGTGGCCTAGATCACCGTACCGAGGACCCACCCTAAGTCCCCTGCAACACAAGGCCGGAACCATCCCTTACTGGACAGTTCCAAACAAGACAACCCCGGCGGTTGTAGCTATTCAACCGCCCACACAGCCGAATAAAAAGGGACTCTAGACAGGGGTATATCTCGCTCTCAAGTGGGTGCTACCCACGAATCCTTGCTGCACCTCCCCTGTTTTAGCCATTCCCGGTTGATGAGGCTTGAGGTCACGATTACCTTTATCAGAACTCATCACTTAGAATGCTCATCATCCACCTGACGATGTGCTGAAAGCATTCAATCCATACAAGTTCGTTTCGGGTTCGAACGAAACCGAAGGCATTATCTCGTTACACTCATTTTGGAATCACCCTCAGAGTTAACGACAATAACCCTTGCATTCTGAATCACCATCTCGAATCTATAAGTACTATCTTCGTCAAACTCATTACGGAATCACCCACAGAGTTATACTGACGTATAGTTCTTATACCTCGAGTCTTCACTTGCTCCATTTGAATTTCACGACCTAACGTTATTTTGGATCGATGTGGTTTTCGGATATCCAAATCTGGAAACCCGATCCCGGTCTCATCGAAATCCAAACCGTGTCTTTTAAGGCCAAGTTGTTTTAAAGTTAAAACAATTTAATTCAATTATCTATATACTCACAGATAGATAAATCACAATATAACAATAGATATAACATCATCATCATAAACAGATAATCCATATTATCATACTCAAACAGATAATCAATATTATCATATTTAAAACAAGAATCCATAACACAATAGATCTATATTTGAGATCACAATCAATCATGGAAATCAATATCATCCATCATATATAAACAAAGATTAATAATCACCTCATTTATAATTAATTTAAAATGAATTAAATTAATTACAAATCTCTAATTAATTTAAAGTAAATTAAATTAATTACTTCATCAAAAATTAATCTTTCTTACACATCCATTAATTTATTACAAGTCAATTAATTAATCATTTTCTACTTTCCATCTTAATTAATCATTCTAGATTAATTACCTTTAATTACATTTAAGTGATTATCCTTTAATTATTTTTACAAATTAATTATGTTATACCAATTATAGAAAGTAAACTTTTAATTTACTAAAATCAATTACATTACTTCTTTAATTAATTTCATAAGTGAATTCCTTCATTTATTAATTATTTCCAAATAAATCCATTTTAACTTACATCATTAATTACAATAATTAATGATCTCTAATTACATTTATTTCATTTAGTAATTTATCTTAAATTAAACCAAATTTGTTAATCACCATGATTAACTCCATATAGTAATTAACTACCCTTAATTACTTCATCAAATAATTTAATTACTCCATAATTAATTATTCTCTAATTAATCCCTTGATTAATTTATACAAAGTAATTATACTCAAATTACTTCCATTTTTAAATCATTCCCAATAAATTACTTCCTTAAGTAATTATACTCATCCCATCCTCAAAGGTTTATTTAAATTAATTACTTAAACAATTCACATTTAACTTAATTAATTTTAATGAGAAATAAATTCCTTAATTACTTTCATAAGTAATTATATTTAACTAATTCACAATTATTTAATAATCAAATTAATTATCAAGATTAATCATATTAATTCATTATTTTATCATCTTAGTTAATAACATTCATTAACTATTAACACTTCTTTAAATTACTTTTCCAAAGAAATAAATTAAGTTTATTATTACTTATAATTTAGTTTTATCTTTACTACTCATAAATAAATCCTTAATTATTAAATCAATTAAGTATCCAATATAACTTAATAAATTCTTACTTGCTTTATTAATTAATAATCATAGGTTAAATTCAATCCTTATTTAATTAATGATTCTAAATTTTCCATTTATTACCAATTAATTATCTTAAGCCTTAATTCTAATTTAACCTTTAATTACTATATTAATTAATTCATCATTAATTAACCAAATTAGTTAACTATTTATTTATTTAATAATTACAAATCTATAAATCTTCATTTATTTAAAAGGTAAAGCCTTTTCTTATTAATGGTCAAATTCTCATTTATAATTGCCTTGAAATACTTTACTTTTGAATCTACTTTTCCATTTCATTTTTAGATCCAAGATAATTACACTTAGCTTAGCTAAATTAAAACATTTTAAATATACTTTAAAACATTATAAAGTTATAAAACATTTCATTTTTATAAAACTTATATTTATTTAAACTAGGAGACAAAATAAATTTGAATCCTATCTTAAAATCTGGTTTAAACTTAGTTTTAAACTCTGCTTTAAAAATTTAAAGCTAAAGCCTGACAGGCTTTCAAAAACTGGCAACAAAACCACTAACCCGGCCTACCCTTCTCTGCTTCGAGTTTTCCCTTCTTCAAACCCGAGTCACCCCACGCGTTTCACAGCAATTTCCCCGAGTCCATTTCTTAATCAACTTCCTTACTCAAGTTGTATTTTAAAACGACAGTTCTACAAAAAAAACCCACGCGAACTCGAGACCTGCTTCGAGAAAAACTCCGATCTACTCGAGTAAAACTCGAGATTTTCACTCCTGCTCGAACCCACTTCTCTGCCTCCACCAGTGCAACGCCGTGCACGTGCACAAGCGTCGGAGTCGCTACCATCTCTGACGACCCTTCCAACACATCGAACAGCAACGCTACCACCATTCCTGATCACCAGAACATCCCCCACCTGCCTCGAATCGATTTCGAGCTACCCAGTAAAAACTGGAACCCATTTCCATGGCTAAAACCACCTCAAGGTATCATCTCCGATCACCAGACGAAGAGAACTCCGGCCACATCATCTTCGTTCCTCCACGAACCCACCTCCAAAACCCTATTGAACTCGATCACCCTGAGAAGTGACGCGACCCCATTTTCCTTGGCCGACCAAAACTAGGTTTAAATATTACATCCCCTTCTCATCGTCGCCTCAACGATCGTGAACCACTCCAGACATTTTTCCTTAACACTCAGACCACCTATGCATCTTCAGTAACTACCACGAACTCCCAGATCAACTGGGTTGACAAAGGCAACCCAAAATTCCCAAAACAACTAAACCAGGATTGCTTACTCAAACCATCACTAAAAAATGTGATTCAAGCTTTAAAAATCAGGATTTTGTAAAGGGATTCACTTTATAAACTTGAATTGATAGTTCAAGATATTTGAATATATCACTTATTTTATCTATTAACTGTTTTTAAGGTTTTTCTTAGAGTAGTCTACTTTGTTTAATTAAAATACAAAATTTAAACTTACTTTATAATCAAACAACAACTTTTGTTTGGACCTTAAGTTCTATCATCAGGAAAATCAAGCAGAAATGATTTTGGAAGTAAGGCATGAGCTTGAGAACTTAAACAGGGGTAATCTACAGGTTATCACATTCATATATTACTTTTTACCACACAAGAGCAATGTACATATGAATATTCACACAACATACTTTTAGATATTAACATACAACACAAGTTACTTCATCTATAAGTCATATACATCAAACAAAAGGGGTCTCATGTTTATTGTTTCAAGTCAGAGGCTTAAATCAGGATCAGGGAAGTTTTAAACAACAGCTATACTCACATCATAAATTCACACAGAAACTTGCGCATACATATACAAGTAAATCAAACATTAACACTGAATTCATAGGCTACTTAAATTTTTAGTTTAAAGGTTTACTCACCAGGCTTTGAGAAATAGAAAGCTTGCTCTTTTGAAACAGGGGGGTTTGAAAACTGGCCTTTGAACTTGCATACGATTTAGTTTTGATTCCAGAAGATTTTGAAATGGCTGGAACATGAACATGAACTGATCTGGAAATCTTGTTAGCTTGGATCTTTACATTTCTTTCTTGGTTAAGTAAAGATTTTTGATAAAATTATTGTTTTGATTGCAACATATTTTTTTTTCTTGTTTAAAACATTGAACTGGGATTTGCAAAGCTTTAGTATACGAAATAAAATGAGGCAAGGTTGATAAATATACAAATGAAAAGAATTGTTTATTGACCAGTACAACAAATCAGAGATTTTTATCTCTTTGGGGCTGAAAGTATTTCGAACAGGCTTGTAAAACAGAAAGCTTGTTCCTTTTTATATTTCTTATCTTCGATCAGAGATTTGGAGGCTGAAAGGATGTTAAAACAATTTGAATTTGACTTAGTTTACTGCTTAGAGATAGAGGCATTAAATGCCTAAGTACTATATGTTTCCTCCTACTCTTATTTGTACATAGATATATTATATTTTACTTTGTTCAAGTTGATAAATTATTTTACTTTCCTGCAAACAAATCTTACAGCTACAAATATATCCTACTTGCCTTATCTATCTTGTACTTAGGAGATTTTCAAGCCTGCAATATGTTCCTAAAGTGTACATAATAATTTACTTAAGCTTTACTTTGCTATTTGCTTTGCATTTGTTTACTTGCTTTGCTTCTATACTTACGTGCATATCCTATTTATGTATTACTCTTTTATTTTACAACCTATACTATTAAATACTACATTTATTTACTTATTAATTATTTTATTTCATACATTTGATTTATACTTAAGTTAAATATTTATAAAGTTTATTTTACTCAAGTTTTTACTTTGTAATTGTTATGATTAGCTTGCATAATTATTTCTATCTCTAACATAAGTGTGTTTATATTTTATTTTAAAAACTCAACTATCACATAATTAATTACCTATTATTATTTTATTAAGCTATACTCTAAAAGAACACAAACCTTTTATTTAATTTAAATCCAAGCTAAAACCATTTAAACAAATTTTAACTTTTAATCTTGAGTATATTCTAAAGCCAACTGATTATTTATTAAATATTGAATTTAATCAAATTTTCCAAATTACTAAAAGATTAGAGTTTGAAGGCATATCCTTATCTATTAAAATTTAAACAGACTTTAACTATTTACCATATATACAAATATATATATAAATAAATAGAGAACAATTTATTAGCCTTTAAAAGATAATTTATCAGTTAAATATTCATTTAAAAGAAAATTATTAATTCAATTCATATTCTATTAACAATTATATATCAAATCAATTTAATATTTAATATAGATTATTAAATTGATATTGCTCAAAATTCCGGGATGTCACATTCCTCTCCTCTTAAAAGAATTTCGTCCCCGAAATTTAAAACAAAGGTAATTTAATAATCTCATTAAAGATTTAATTTTAAACACAAGCATATATATCATCAGTATATACTAACAACCATAGAAATCAATCATCAAATCAAACAAATCTAATTATCCCGACAAAATACTGGATAGAACTTCCTCGAGTTTCCCCGAGTAAAAATACCAGGTTACTCGCTCTATAGAATCCAAACAATCAATAATACTAAGCTACAGAGCTATCACTCATCTGGATCTACACAACTAGACAGGATATCAGACTATAGACAAGTCTGACTCAAAAACTCCCGAACTGCTGGTTTTGAAACCAAAGATAGAATCTTACACGTACTCCCTCAGAGATACATGAAACACAACAATCCCAGCTCTCCAAACTGGCAATTCACTCCTGAAATCCAAAACACTTATCCTTCCCAAAATACAGAAAGATCCAATATACTCCGGAGCTAACCTCACAGTCTTACCTAATCTTATTGCTCCCTTTACCGAAGAAAATCTCAACAACCACGAAGTCTCCAACTTCGCTGATGCTTCGATAAACAAACTGGATCAGAATAACTCCACACAAGATCCTCTCCAGATTTATCCAAAATCTAGAATACAACTCTACTCCAACATCACCAGCAGATACAACTTACTTCTCCTATCCGGAAAAGACAAAACATATGCACTGCCAATCTGGCCTCAAATCCAGAAAAATTCCTGTAGAAATTCTCAAATCTCAAAACACTGCAACTTCCGGTTGCTTCCACTCTAGAACAGCTGCCACCATGCTTCCGCTGCACAACTCTGATCTGAAGTAGATAAGAATGTCGATGAACCCGAACAACAATCTTAATCAACACTTCCTGGACACACGATAACCGATCCACCACAACCGAAAAGAACTGCTCGAAGAAGCAGATGAGTCCTCGGTCAAGGGTACTGTCTTCAGCTACCCTTAGCTGGAAGAAACTCGAAACTAGATACAGAAGAGAAAATACAAATGCTCCACCGAACCTCCTAAGGAACCATCAGTACTACTTCTGGAATCCAATAGATACTAAACTCAATCTCCAGATGCTGCCAAAACTCTGACTTCCTGAAGACGTCCAGAAAAATCTCTGACAAACCAAGAGAACACTCAGACTATCGCAAGTCACTTTTGCGATCCATCCAGCCTATTTACAGAGAAAACTGCTCTCTCTTTACAAAGCAGAATAGCTTACGCTTACGAAGCCGATCCGTCGAAGAAACGGAACCACTCTGCTGCTTCTGAAATTACCTCGAGAAAATCTGCCCAGCCAGAAGACTTCCTATCCAAAGCTCTTCGAGAACTCGGACCACAATCCAAACAGAAACACCCTGCTGAACACAGCCACAACACCGAAGCAGACACACTTCCTCTACTTGTTCCAAAGAAAACATCTACGGAAACATCCATAGTCACTGTGTCTCATCACACAGCTACTAATCCCTGAGATGTCAAGATATCATCACTAGCTTCTGCCCAACCGACAGATCCAAACTCAACTCAAAAATGGACTCCGAACCTTTTCAGGTTACCTTCAGAGATCGATGAAATCCTTACATCCATAAAGCTCACTCGAGACGGTATTAAGTTTACAGTCTCGGCAGATACGCTTCCAATCTCAACAAACTCCAACCATTTGGTAGTCGTATTACACACAATACTACCTATCTACCTTTATAACTTATGTTGGAAAACCCGAACAGGTAACCCAATAGATAGGTAGAAATATATAAATATATATATCAAAATTACAAATACGCTCTCTCAAGATAGACACCACTCAAGAGCTTAGGTATTCGCTCAACCTATGCTCTGATACCAAGTGTGACGACCCGAAATTCCACGCCCGGAAAATCGCATCATCGATAAGAAAGAAAGAGGTGAGAAATAGAAAAGATAGAGAAGAAAGAACAAAACAACATCAGAATCTCAACATCGGAACGAATAAAATATAATATATCACATAAATATCTATAATATACAACATCCATCAGAGTTACACAGAATATACAGCATATACTAGACAGTTATAAACACCTGTCTAGTTAATACAACTCGATACATCTCAATACAATACAGAGATACAACACAGCGGAAATACAGATAAACACTAACACAGCGGAACCAATATATATCTATACGCTGAAGCCTCCTGCTTCATTGCTCCTCCAGAATTCGTCAAAGCTAACCTGAATCCCTTGGCTACCCGTAAAAATTTGGGTACCCGAGAGTTTAGGAAAACAGAAATAAACTTCGGGTCAGACATGGGTCTGGTATGAGTAAACGGTTAAAGTTGCTTAACTTTTTAAAAACCTTTGAAAACAAAGGGTATCACGTAAGACATCCCACACATAAACATGGAAATGTTTTTACCTTACGCTAACCAAAACTTTGATAGGAAATTCAGTGATATTATAATAGGTCTAGGGTTTTCAAGTAAATAGAAAATAGCCGAAATTGTTACATTCATTAAATTCCAGCATTCATAGGTATACAATCAAAACCGATGGCACTTATTGGATTTTGGATTCCATACAATGGCAGGGCTACTGGGGTACCGCCCGTCACAGTACGTGGCCTAGATCACCGTACCGAGGACCCACCCTAAGTCCCCTGCAACACAAGGCCGGAACCATCCCTTACTGGACAGTTCCAAACAAGACAACCCCGGCGGTTGTAGCTATTCAACCGCCCACACAGCCGAATAAAAAGGGACTCTAGACAGGGGTATATCTCGCTCTCAAGTGGGTGCTACCCACGAATCCTTGCTGCACCTCCCCTGTTTTAGCCATTCCCGGTTGATGAGGCTTGAGGTCACGATTACCTTTATCAGAACTCATCACTTAGAATGCTCATCATCCACCTGACGATGTGCTGAAAGCATTCAATCCATACAAGTTCGTTTCGGGTTCGAACGAAACCGAAGGCATTATCTCGTTACACTCATTTTGGAATCACCCTCAGAGTTAACGACAATAACCCTTGCATTCTGAATCACCATCTCGAATCTATAAGTACTATCTTCGTCAAACTCATTACGGAATCACCCACAGAGTTATACTGACGTATAGTTCTTATACCTCGAGTCTTCACTTGCTCCATTTGAATTTCACGACCTAACGTTATTTTGGATCGATGTGGTTTTCGGATATCCAAATCTGGAAACCCGATCCCGGTCTCATCGAAATCCAAACCGTGTCTTTTAAGGCCAAGTTGTTTTAAAGTTAAAACAATTTAATTCAATTATCTATATACTCACAGATAGATAAATCACAATATAACAATAGATATAACATCATCATCATAAACAGATAATCCATATTATCATACTCAAACAGATAATCAATATTATCATATTTAAAACAAGAATCCATAACACAATAGATCTATATTTGAGATCACAATCAATCATGGAAATCAATATCATCCATCATATATAAACAAAGATTAATAATCACCTCATTTATAATTAATTTAAAATGAATTAAATTAATTACAAATCTCTAATTAATTTAAAGTAAATTAAATTAATTACTTCATCAAAAATTAATCTTTCTTACACATCCATTAATTTATTACAAGTCAATTAATTAATCATTTTCTACTTTCCATCTTAATTAATCATTCTAGATTAATTACCTTTAATTACATTTAAGTGATTATCCTTTAATTATTTTTACAAATTAATTATGTTATACCAATTATAGAAAGTAAACTTTTAATTTACTAAAATCAATTACATTACTTCTTTAATTAATTTCATAAGTGAATTCCTTCATTTATTAATTATTTCCAAATAAATCCATTTTAACTTACATCATTAATTACAATAATTAATGATCTCTAATTACATTTATTTCATTTAGTAATTTATCTTAAATTAAACCAAATTTGTTAATCACCATGATTAACTCCATATAGTAATTAACTACCCTTAATTACTTCATCAAATAATTTAATTACTCCATAATTAATTATTCTCTAATTAATCCCTTGATTAATTTATACAAAGTAATTATACTCAAATTACTTCCATTTTTAAATCATTCCCAATAAATTACTTCCTTAAGTAATTATACTCATCCCATCCTCAAAGGTTTATTTAAATTAATTACTTAAACAATTCACATTTAACTTAATTAATTTTAATGAGAAATAAATTCCTTAATTACTTTCATAAGTAATTATATTTAACTAATTCACAATTATTTAATAATCAAATTAATTATCAAGATTAATCATATTAATTCATTATTTTATCATCTTAGTTAATAACATTCATTAACTATTAACACTTCTTTAAATTACTTTTCCAAAGAAATAAATTAAGTTTATTATTACTTATAATTTAGTTTTATCTTTACTACTCATAAATAAATCCTTAATTATTAAATCAATTAAGTATCCAATATAACTTAATAAATTCTTACTTGCTTTATTAATTAATAATCATAGGTTAAATTCAATCCTTATTTAATTAATGATTCTAAATTTTCCATTTATTACCAATTAATTATCTTAAGCCTTAATTCTAATTTAACCTTTAATTACTATATTAATTAATTCATCATTAATTAACCAAATTAGTTAACTATTTATTTATTTAATAATTACAAATCTATAAATCTTCATTTATTTAAAAGGTAAAGCCTTTTCTTATTAATGGTCAAATTCTCATTTATAATTGCCTTGAAATACTTTACTTTTGAATCTACTTTTCCATTTCATTTTTAGATCCAAGATAATTACACTTAGCTTAGCTAAATTAAAACATTTTAAATATACTTTAAAACATTATAAAGTTATAAAACATTTCATTTTTATAAAACTTATATTTATTTAAACTAGGAGACAAAATAAATTTGAATCCTATCTTAAAATCTGGTTTAAACTTAGTTTTAAACTCTGCTTTAAAAATTTAAAGCTAAAGCCTGACAGGCTTTCAAAAACTGGCAACAAAACCACTAACCCGGCCTACCCTTCTCTGCTTCGAGTTTTCCCTTCTTCAAACCCGAGTCACCCCACGCGTTTCACAGCAATTTCCCCGAGTCCATTTCTTAATCAACTTCCTTACTCAAGTTGTATTTTAAAACGACAGTTCTACAAAAAAAACCCACGCGAACTCGAGACCTGCTTCGAGAAAAACTCCGATCTACTCGAGTAAAACTCGAAATTTTCACTCCTGCTCGAACCCACTTCTCTGCCTCCACCAGTGCAACGCCGTGCACGTGCACAAGCGTCGGAGTCGCTACCATCTCTGACGACCCTTCCAACACATCGAACAGCAACGCTACCACCATTCCTGATCACCAGAACATCCCCCACCTGCCTCGAATCGATTTCGAGCTACCCAGTAAAAACTGGAACCCATTTCCATGGCTAAAACCACCTCAAGGTATCATCTCCGATCACCAGACGAAGAGAACTCCGGCCACATCATCTTCGTTCCTCCACGAACCCACCTCCAAAACCCTATTGAACTCGATCACCTTGAGAAGTGACGCGACCCCATTTTCCTTGGCCGACCAAAACTAGGTTTAAATATTACATCCCCTTCTCATCGTCGCCTCAACGATCGTGAACCACTCCAGACATTTTTCCTTAACACTCATACCACCTATGCATCTTCAGTAACTACCACGAACTCCCAGATCAACTGGGTTGACAAAGGCAACCCAAAATTCCCAAAACAACTAAACCAGGATTGCTTACTCAAACCATCACTAAAAAATGTGATTCAAGCTTTAAAAATCAGGATTTTGTAAAGGGATTCACTTTATAAACTTGAATTGATAGTTCAAGATATTTGAATATATCACTTATTTTATCTATTAACTGTTTTTAAGGTTTTTCTTAGAGTAGTCTACTTTGTTTAATTAAAATACAAAATTTAAACTTACTTTATAATCAAACAACAACTTTTGTTTGGACCTTAAGTTCTATCATCAGGAAAATCAAGCAGAAATGATTTTGGAAGTAAGGCATGAGCTTGAGAACTTAAACAGGGGTAATCTACAGGTTATCACATTCATATATTACTTTTTACCACACAAGAGCAATGTACATATGAATATTCACACAACATACTTTTAGATATTAACATACAACACAAGTTACTTCATCTATAAGTCATATACATCAAACAAAAGGGGTCTCATGTTTATTGTTTCAAGTCAGAGGCTTAAATCAGGATCAGGGAAGTTTTAAACAACAGCTATACTCACATCATAAATTCACACAGAAACTTGCGCATACATATACAAGTAAATCAAACATTAACACTGAATTCATAGGCTACTTAAATTTTTAGTTTAAAGGTTTACTCACCAGGCTTTGAGAAATAGAAAGCTTGCTCTTTTGAAACAGGGGGGTTTGAAAACTGGCCTTTGAACTTGCATACGATTTAGTTTTGATTCCAGAAGATTTTGAAATGGCTGGAACATGAACATGAACTGATCTGGAAATCTTGTTAGCTTGGATCTTTACATTTCTTTCTTGGTTAAGTAAAGATTTTTGATAAAATTATTGTTTTGATTGCAACATATTTTTTTTTCTTGTTTAAAACTTTGAACTGGGATTTGCAAAGCTTTAGTATACGAAATAAAATGAGGCAAGGTTGATAAATATACAAATGAAAAGAATTGTTTATTGACCAGTACAACAAATCAGAGATTTTTATCTCTTTGGGGCTGAAAGTATTTCGAACAGGCTTGTTAAACAGAAAGCTTGTTCCATTTTATATTTCTTATCTTCGATCAGAGATTTGGAGGCTGAAAGGATGTTAAAACAATTTGAATTTGACTTAGTTTACTGCTTAGAGATAGAGGCATTAAATGCCTAAGTACTATATGTTTCCTCCTACTCTTATTTGTACATAGATATATTATATTTTACTTTGTTCAAGTTGATAAATTATTTTACTTTCCTGCAAACAAATCTTGCAGCTACAAATATATCCTACTTGCCTTATCTATCTTGTACTTAGGAGATTTTCAAGCCTGCAATATGTTCCTAAAGTGTACATAATAATTTACTTAAGCTTTACTTTGCTATTTGCTTTGCATTTGTTTACTTGCTTTGCTTCTATACTTACGTGCATATCCTATTTATGTATTACTCTTTTATTTTACAACCTATACTATTAAATACTACATTTATTTACTTATTAATTATTTTATTTCATACATTTGATTTATACTTAAGTTAAATATTTATAAAGTTTATTTTACTCAAGTTTTTACTTTGTAATTGTTATGATTAGCTTGCATAATTATTTCTATCTCTAACATAAGTGTGTTTATATTTTATTTTAAAAACTCAACTATCACATAATTAATTACCTATTATTATTTTATTAAGCTATACTCTAAAAGAACACAAACCTTTTATTTAATTTAAATCCAAGCTAAAACCATTTAAACAAATTTTAACTTTTAATCTTGAGTATATTCTAAAGCCAACTGATTATTTATTAAATATTGAATTTAATCAAATTTTCCAAATTACTAAAAGATTAGAGTTTGAAGGCATATCCTTATCTATTAAAATTTAAACAGACTTTAACTATTTACCATATATACAAATATATATATAAATAAATAGAGAACAATTTATTAGCCTTTAAAAGATAATTTATCAGTTAAATATTCATTTAAAAGAAAATTATTAATTCAATTCATATTCTATTAACAATTATATATCAAATCAATTTAATATTTAATATAGATTATTAAATTGATATTGCTCAAAATTCCGGGATGTCACAACGGCCTTGCCAAAAGGCGGGATAACAACCTAGCAAATGTGGTCCAACAACAAAGACCTTTCCTCTGTCCGTCCGGACTGGTTCTGGACACTGGTTCTTATAATATCCAACTTGATCATAGTTGAAGCACTTCATGCCCTTCTTTTCTGTAGCCTTACTCCCCTTGCCTGACCGGCACTCATGAGCATGATGACCTTTCTTGACACACTTGAAGCAAACTAAATCAGCCTTTGCCTTCTTGGCAGCCTCTCCCTTCTAGGCTACCTTCTTCTTAAAGAAGTTTCTCTTTTTTCCCTGAGAACTCTGGGTTTCAACCTACTTTTCTTCCCGCCAAATAGAAAGCATTTCCTCATGTCAGATTGCTATCTCCACAACTACATTACAAGGATCTAGGGGCAAGGTTGCCCTAACATTCTCGGGTCTCAATCCCCAAATTAACTTCTCATTCCTCCTGATGACGGTGTCTATAGTAGCATACCTATATCAGGACAACTCATTAAACTTAGTAGCATACTCAATTACCGACATCTTTCCTTGCACCAAATCCATAAACTTTCTCAACAAGGCTGACTTAGCAACTTCAGACCGAAACCTCAGCTTGAATCTCCTTCAAAATTCTGCCCAAGTTAACTCTTCCTCAAGAACTCCGGCAGTAACACTATTCCACCAATGAAGCGCTGCTCCCTGCAACTGCCTAGAGGCTAGTCTCCTCTTTTGCTCATCATTCAAACTCAAGTTAGTGAAGATCCTCTTTCAATGCAACAACTAATTCTCAACTTCTACGGCGTCCTCCGTTCCCACAAACGGCTTCCCAGTGAGACTGGTGTAATCTTTGCTCAGCTTAGCATAATTATTCTAACTGGAGCCATAGGATTAGCTCCTCCAACGTTCCCAGCAACTCTAGTAGCTGCCCCAGCTTGCATCAGATTGACGAAGAACTGATACATCCTCCCCATATCTACTGGTGGATTTCCAGCACCCTCATTGACATCTGCATTTTGATTAGCATTAGCTTATCGACCTGGGTTCCTCCTGGTGGGTCGAGCATTTCCGTTGGTTGTGGTGCTTCCTTCAACAAGATTTCCTCTTCTGTTTCCTGCCTCCATATCTTCTTTCACGTAAATCTACATACGAGCCTTAGTAATATACAGAAGAACGATCTAAGAGAAAGGGGAATACATACTTATATATATACATATATATCAAATACAACTATGTTACTATAGCATTAACCCAAACCCCGATCTTTTTTTTCCGATTCATTGGATTATGTTTGAAAATCTATTAGATTTAAATTTCTTTTAAGTTTTCATAAACCTATGTTCTGATACCAACTTGTAACATCCCCTACTTAGAGGCCCAAAACTAACGACTACGGATGCTGCAGTCATGCATAGTTATTAATCCTCGGCGACCAAATACGGTAATGTTAGATACATTGATAGAATAGAAACACATGGATATGGAAAAATTTTAAAATCATTAAACAACTTTCACATTCCATTTCAAATCATTTCAAATTCATTACATAATCTAGGATTTGAGAACCACGTTTAGGAAAATATAATTATTACAACATACGCCAAGTGCGACATATAAAGATGCCCCCTTGGATGATCAAAGTATATATAACTAGGCACTTAAACAACTTTGCCTTTACAACAGAACACAACGGAATCAAAATAGAAAAGAACTCCTAATAGCTATCTTGCTTCCTGCACATCTCTGGAAGCTTATTCGTCTAAGGAGAACCTTAAAACCTCAACTCTCAAACTACTCAAAATCAATTGAGCACCCGAGAGTTTAAGGGAAAAACATAAACTTCGAGTCAGACATAAAGCTAGGTATGAATAATAACCTACCATCTCAAACCATTTGGATATCTAGTATGACCACGCCGCTTAGCGAAATGGGTTTTCCCCTCACTAATATCTTATCCAAAACTTTATAATAACCATATATCATGCTCCTACATCCACAATGGTTAAAACATAACAATTCAAAATATTTGATGATATGCAAACAAGTAAATCAATTCTGGATTTCCCATCCCTATTAAATTTGTCTATCTATCTCATTTATAGTTTCTAGGGTCACTATTAACCTATTAGTTTTCATGGGCTGACTAATAACCTATTTTAAAGCTTATGGACTCCCTGTCAGGTTTCATAGTTCTCATCGGATCTGTAAGAACCTATTGGCCCCTGCCAATAACTTTATTATTTCATGGGTTCTTCCCGAACCTATTGGTATCTCCAATAACTTCCCTCATATCATAGTTTTCATGGGTTGACTATGAACCTATTGACTTATGTCAATAACTTTATCCAGATATAGTTTTCATGGGTTCACTACAAACCTATTAGCCCCTGCCAATAACTCCTTTTAAACATAGTTTTCGTGGGTTTACTATGAACCTGTCTAAATTGACAGCTTCTTAATTATTCTTTGGGCATCCTAAGTTCTGGTCTATCTGACCTCCTGGATGCAATTCTACTCATACAAGAGTTAACTCAATTTATATTCACTATTGGGTCAACCTAGCTGGTTATTCTGCCCTTTCTCCCCAAAATACAGTTATGGGTCCATTTTACAGTGAATATGTATATTAGTAGAAGCAAACATTATAACATAATAACACCAACATTTGTGGTTTAATATCCTTGAAATCATTTTTATATGAAACATGGTTAATCCCTTCGACCTATTATTTTATCAAGGAAAGCTTCTTCAAAAACTCCATACTTAAAAGCCATTTTAGAACTCCTTTATTTCTGCCATGGTTTTTTGTTTAAAAATCAGATTGGGTTCTTTGTTTTGAATACTAAGACTTTCAAAACCTTAAACCTTTACTTTCAAAACCATTGGATAACCTCCTTCGAAAGCATTCAAATCTTCTTTTCAAATCACTAAGCATATGCCTATTGAAACACTTTAAAACATCTCTTTCAAAACCATTTGAAAGTACCCCTTACGAAACTAATTGAAAGCACTCCTGTCAAAACCATTGGGTTTATCCTTAAAATTATATTTTGGGTCAAAGTGAATATAAATGAATTGCCCATTTCGAAACCATTAACCATCATATAAAAAAACTACTTGGGGAATATTGATGGTTTTGGAACCATCCTTTCGAAAGCTTAAAACATTTAAGTAAAACATTTGGAAGGATAGCTACGAAACCCCTTTCTAAGCCATTGCCTTCGAAACCATTATACCCCTTCGAAAGCTTTAAGAAGTTGCTTATTTCATTTATAAAACAAAAGCTACCTTTCGATCTAGTTGATGACATCAATCAATTCGAAAGGCATAAGGTCGGTAGCAGGGTTTCGACTGGGTTGAAACTACCCCTTTCGAAAGCATTGAATTAAAACTAGGCAACTCATTCGAAAGCATTCTTTTCGAAACAAAAAGGCGGCAACATTCTCGAAATCTATTTAAATGGTTTCAACCCCTTCGAAAGCATCCTTTTGAAAACAAGGAAAGCACATGCCTTTGGAGAATAAAATAAAGGCTTCGACCCCTTCGAAAGCTATGTTTCGACACCATACCTTCCTCCTTTCTCCAATCCACTATGTACCAACTTATTGATCCCTTGTGTATTGGTTTCGACTTGGTTGAGGTGGAAGTATAGGGTCGAAAGGTAGCCTATGAAAGTGGCGAAACAACATTTATGGGTAAAGACTGTTTTAATGCCTTTTAAAGTAATTGCTTTTTAACTAACCTGCTTATTTGTAAACATTTAATTGGTTGCCATAAACTTTTCAAATTCTTTCTAAAATAAAACTACCATAATTATTTCAGATCTAATTAAAATAATTTAGCAAATACGCCCTTCCTTAAGATAAACAAATAAAACATTTAAGTCCTTCTCCTAAAATAATTTAATTTCCATAGTAAATTACTCAGCAAAAATCCCCAAAAATCATAGAAATTCACTTTTAATATGTTATCAAACATATATAAATTTCAGACCAAGTTCTTCATAATATAGTCAAAATTAATTTCTAAACCCAATTATTCATATTTTCCTTTGAAAATTCATAATAATTTTTTCATAGCTTGGAAAATTATAAAAATTAAAACCCATCTTTAAAATAATGTTTTACATAACATATAATTTCCTCATGGCATTCGAAACACAATATAAATGATTTTTTCCTTAAAACTGTATAAAACATTTATTAAACAAACTTGTTTGAATATAACATATAATGAAATCCAAGCATATCGTCGTCAAAAATCATCTTAATGGATTTAAACTTAAACCCGAAATAAAATGATCATTAAAAACAAAAATAGAGATGGTTTTGATTATTATTTACCTTGATTAAGATAAGGAACTTGAGATTTGATTTAGATTAATCCTCCTTGCTTGATTCCTTAGCTTTAGATGAATTTCACTCCTCTTTTCATCCTAAGTAATGGCCAGCTTGCCCCTCTTTAATTTACGTTTTTGTGTTTTTGAAAATAAACGTGCAAAGTAAAGGAAACGAGACATTTAAGGGTAATGGGATTATGGTGCGGCAATTACCCATTAAGCCCTTGCGTCAATTGTTTTCTTATTACTTAACATATGAAACCTTTCATATCCCATTCTTTGTATTTAATTAAGCACGACCTTTAATTTAAATTTTCAAATCTCAAACCTCTAATCATTGTAATACTTACATTATTATATTTAATTTATCTAATTAAATCTCCTGAATAATATCATTAAAAATTAGGGGTGTTACAATAAAGTACTTCAAAGCTTTTAAAGTACACCAATAGAAGCATGACCTTTGTTATAATTTGTATACTTAAAGAAATCTTGTGAATGTATCCAAATAAATTATTACTTAGTGTGAACCATTTCATGTTTCTTACTCCTAGTATCCAATAAAACTATAAGTACAGTAGATTAGGAACATAAATGGCATTTCACGGATGAAATACTAATCATTGGTAAGTGAATTTTATATAGGTTTAATGATAAAAATGATATTAAATAAGGAAATTAACCATAGAGGTAGAATGTGAAATTAATAGGGTCATGTTAGACAAATCTCCCTGATTAAAACTACAAAAGTTAATGATATATTTTAAGCATATTGAAACTTAAGAAGGAGAAATGTCATTTTGGTTATGAAGAATAAAAAAGTTTCAAAAGATGTGGGAAAGTAGCTAAGTGTTTAGAAAGGAAAATTTCTTTCATGATTAAGTTGACCTTACCATTTCTAATATATGGACTATCTAGAAATATTATTTAAGAAAATTGGTTTCATAGAATTGAGACTAATATGATACGTAATTGATAAATAATTGAAATCATTTTCAATACATTAATCACATATCTAAAATTATGAATTCAGCATTAGTTTTAAAATCCCAATAATGTTTTTTGAAATTGGGTAGTTATATGGTAGTAATGGTTATACTATAAGTCTTAGATACTGTATAACATACTACAAGTTGACAATGTCTAGTGATTCAAATAACGTTATACGCGCGATTCGAACGTGTGTCCTTAGCCAGAGTGCCTAAACATTAGGACAATGACACTGGACAAAGTCCCAATAAATTGATATATATATATATTACAAACTAATTCAAAGTTATCCATTGAGAAAAAAGAAGAAAATGAATTCTAAGTACATTATACAACTTGATTATAGCATTCATTATAAATTATTCTTTGTGTATAATAACTCTTTGATGAAATATAAAGACATGCTATTTTGATGTCAAATTATTCATTATGATGGATATAACAAATGAATTGTACAAATAGTAAGAAAAAAAATCTAGTATATTAAATGAGAAAGTGAGTTAAATGTCACTAGAGTTGAAATCCTAACACATATTAGGCGACCTACCCTTCCTAATAATTGAATAATGTAGTTGAAATTATAATGTCAACTTGAATTTATGTGAAGCTCAGATTGAAATGGATATGAAAGATGGAACTAAATGGTTCAAGTTTTTAATCTAGTTGAGAAAAACAATACTTTTAATTAAGGATTGAACTAAACGGATATGTATACAATTGAATGGAATACAAAAAATAAAATAGGCTAGACTAATTGGAAGGGGAACATAAAGAAACAATCGTTACACTTGAATTCATTAAAATATGGGCAAATGAGAAAATTTTAAAGTGGAAAACTATTCAATCGCTAAAATTTCAAGTTAATTCATTTTATTTTTTTTCAATATCTTGATATAACTTAGACATTATTCATAGTTTTGCAATTGGTTCAACATAAATAATTTAACTTTCAACTTACTTTATTTTCACTATTAATTACCAACAAATAGGTTAGACATATTTAGAAGAAAAAAAGATTCAAAAATAAGCCTCCAAATTACAAAAAATAAGTAAATTAGTTTAATATAGTTGACTTCAATCTTCGGTATGTAACTAATAAAATATTGAATTCACTCTCAATATTTTAGAAACAACTGTTACATGAAATCTACTAACATTTGTCAAATGAAATTTTTACTATGCAACCACCAAAATTTTAAGCTGATTTATTCTAGCTTTTTTTAGCATCTAAATATAATTTATGCACTATTCATAGTTTTTTAAGAGGTTCAACATGAATAATTCAACTTTTATCCTTCTTTATTTTCACTGTCCAGTCACTAGCAAATGGATTGGGCATATCCAAAGAATAGAAGATTCAAAAATAAGCCTCTGAATTGCATAAAAAGTAAATTATTTAGTATAATTGACATTGATCTTTGATATATAACGATAAACTATTGAATTCACTTTCAATGATTTTGAAACAACCGTTACACTTAGATTTATGAAAATTTGTCAAACAAGAAACTTTAAAGCAAAAATTACCTAATCGACAAAATTTCAAGTTGATTTATCTAAATTTATTTTAAATATAATTTAGACGCTATCCATAGTTCTTCAAGAGGTTCAACATAAAAAATTTAACTTCTAATCTTCTTAGTTTTCACTATAATTACCAATAAATAGATTGGGTATATTCGAAGAATAAATGATTCATAAACAAGCCTGAAAATTACATAATAAAGTAAATTAGTTTAATATAGTTGACATTAATTTTTGATACATAAAAAATAAAGTATTGGGTTCACTTTCAATATTTTAATTACGCATCAAAATTCATGATCCAAACTTAATTTATAAAAAATATCTTATACAAACTAATTCTTTCTTATTTAAATTGTAACTATTAGAATGTTATACTTTCAATTCTTAAATATTATACAAACTTTTCTTTTATGGTAATAAATGCAATTTCAATAAAAAATGAATACTTGAAATAATTCAAGAAAATTGTTCATAGAGATGGAATAAAAAGAATGAATTATGCATAGTAATAGAAAGTCTAGTTAATTGAGTGAGAAAGAGAGTTATATATCCTCTAAGTTCAAAATTAAATTACTATCAAATTATGTGACCATTTCCGATGATTGAATTGTGTAACTGAAATTCAGATGTCCATTTGAGATTTTATGGAGTTTCAGACTAAAGAGTAAATAAAAAAAAGAATGTAACAAATAGGCTAAAGATCCAAGGGAGATCCAAATTTAATATATATACAGTAGAAATTACGATGCCTATTGAGTTTGTGTGAAGCTCGAGATTAATATGAAAAATAAAGTGAAGGAACGAAAGAAAGACATTACATAATTTATTTTTGATGGGAAAAAGAATATTTTTGCTTTGGGATTGAAGTACATAGATTTGTATAATTAGATGGAATAAAACGAATGTAAAATGGGTAAATGGAATAGCTAAAGGGGAGCGATTTGGTTAAGGAGAGTGAATGTTATGGAGAAATTTTCAAAGAGTCAAGATTTGATAGAGGGAGAAACTTTTAACTTATACTAAACTTTTTATACAAATTATCACAAAATTTTCCACTATTACCCTTTATTTATTTGGAACTATCTCCATTATTTTACATTTATGTCACTTCAGTCTAAAATAAATAAAATATTGTTATTAGTTTTGTTTGAACAAATAGAAAAAAATCTTGATTAGATAGATAATTGCATACCTTATTTTGAACTTTGATCAAGATATATGATCCCAAAACTTTTCCAAAGACATCATTCAAATATTGAATGGAAAAATACTTATACCATCTTGTTTTGGTAGAGATTTAAATGGAGATTGGGAAAACAGAGATTGAAATGCATTACACTTGATGATCTTCAAATGAGAATAAATGTCAAAAGTTAGGGAATTAAGGTTTAGGGTTAATAAATGAAGAGAGGAAGAGTTTGGAGGTTAAAAATTAAAGATGAAGAGAGTTGACTATAAAATGGAATTTTCTTAATATTAGTTTGATTTTATAAGGGAAGGATCAATTGCGTAAGTCTTCCCTTTTCAATTCTATTTTAGTTAAGAATAAGCTTTTTATTCATTCAACTTATATGAATTGATTCTTCATTTAACAATTCCCTAAATAAACGGAGAAGACTAATAAACAATATTGGATTTATTAAAGAAGAAAAAGGAATTAAATAATAATTTTAGAGCTAAAAGTTATTAAACTACCAAAAATTCTAATTTGATTTCTTTTAATATTTGAGCACAACATAGGCATCGACCATAGTTTCTAAACAGATTCAATATAAAGAATTTAACTTTCAACCTTCTTTATTCTTGTTGCTACCAGCAGTTATATTATGTGTATTTAGAGTACAAAATAAACGTACAAATTATACAAAAAACGAAAATTTGTTAGATAAGGTTGATTTTTAAGAAGTAGCCAATAAATAATTGAAATCACTATTTGTATTTTAATTGCACATATTAATTCGTGATATATACTTAATTAATAATAAAACAAAATCAAATGAATTATATAAATTAATTCTAACTTATATGCAGGGTAAACGGAGTATAAAGTATTGCCCAGTTATCTTTAGAGATAATAAATGTCATTTCAAGGAAGAGTGAAAACCTTCGAAGATTCAGAGATTTATTTTTCCTTGCAGATATGTGTATAAAAAATAAATAAAAATAGATTAAAAAATCAAGTGAATTAATTGGGAAACAGTGTTGAATACCATCAAAAGTTAATCCTTACCATCATATTATATGGCCCTTTTCTAATGATTTAATTGTGTAGTTGAAATTTGATATCATTTTGAGTTTCTATGGAGCTTAAAACTAAAGAGAAAGTTTATGTGGCAACTCGCACCTCCTGAAAAACCGATCCAAAGCCTAGTATGGATTTCAAAGTTGTGTCGTGCCGAGAAGTACAGATCGTCGGGGATTTTTAACATTACAGAGACTAAATTAACAGATATAATCTAAGATATACTACACTTTAAGAACTTACAGCGGAAGAAAAAATGTGACGCCCCACCTCTATACCCACGCTAGCCAAGAACACTACAGTGTAGTGCTGTCAACTAGCACGGAGAATAAGGCTGTTGAGGAGCGACCATCTATGTAATTGCTTTGTGCGAGCATCGATATGTCAGATAATAAAACATTGCATTTCATTTTTAAAGGAAACCCGACATACCGATACAAACTCAAAGCTACTACACAGTGGCTATAATAGTTTAGGACAATAGATATAAAAATAACACAGATAACATAAATGCGGAATACAGATGGAACGAAAAGTCTCATATATATAATAACTGATATCAGTTACAGTACATTTGACACAATACAAATGATACAACTACAACTGTCGACTCAAGAAGTTATATATACAAGTACATTATCGACTAATATACATGAATACATTATCATCTTAAAACATACACACTGACTACTACAACAAGACGAAGACCACTTCAAATGATATAAAAAGTCTTCATAGCTCTAGCAGCAACCCAAAGCTAAAAATCTACAACCTGTAAATACTCGGTCTGACCCGAGTATTAAATTCAAAAGAAAATAATACACGGGTCAGTCTAATTCAAACTCAGTTATTAATGCACGGAAGCAATAATAATCAAATATCAAATGGACGACAGTCACAGAAATCTTGTATACCCAACTTCTCGATAAGAGAACCGGATAACGGCAGATATAACACTAAACAGTGTTAATCCACAAAACAGAAATCCAAAGCAGTTTAAACAATTGAAATGTCAATTTAAAAACATCAACGCTAATTGGCTGCAGTACACGCTAACGTGTACTGCCTCGCCAATACAGCCTACGAATTACGCAACAGGTCGATGAATCAAGAACAAAAGAAATATCGATTAAAATCTGTCAATTCAGTGTGGCTGCAGTGCACGCACGCGTGCACTGCCTCGCCACAACAGAATATAAAGTCACCACAACTCCGAGTATTAATCAGTAATTAATACGTCGAAAAAATCAAAATATCTAACCCAGATTGGTCAGAAAGTAAACAGACTCAAAAGATATCACAAGAGATACGAGTGAAGCCACAACATAAGCTTCAACAAGCATAGGAACATGAACAGCTAAAGACAGTAACAAGAATGGGCAGACATGACTCAACATGTATGAATGGCCTCAACGTCAAAGACAGAGAGACCAAAATGAAACTGCACATGCCTCAATAACAATTACATGGAACTGGAGCTTGCAACTTAAATAGAAAATGCACGTGAACCTCATGGCAACAATTCAAGGCAACAGTGACAACTCAAATACAATCCAAATGCCATCAGTGAATATGATAACCCTGCAACAACTACGCTGCGAGTACCACAGGCACATGGAGATGCAGTGAAGCCAATATGGCAAATAATGATGAAGCATATAAGTGCAGGCAACGAAAATTAGAGAAGTACAAAATGGTCAAGCTGTAAAACCAAGACTACAGGCACATGGTCAAGTGCACTAGTTCAAAAAGGCACAAGAGAGTCGAAGTGCACAAGAGATACAAGTGCAGACACAGCTAAACAAGTTCAAGTGACGAACAGAGGGAAGCAGTGAAGCACAACAGTGAAGGCTACAGGTTCAAGTGACTCAAACTAAATGCACAAATTACTTACAACATGAGTGCAGCAGTCCAACAACTCAAGTGAAGCTACAGATCAACAGGGAAGAACTCAGTGATTAAACTATGAAGGCAACATGCAAGCTCGACTAGCAGGTGAATGTGCAACATCAACAAGACAGGTACAAACTGGACAACAACAAAGGCTATCAAGTGAACCAACACAAATGTCACCAAAACACAGTGCAGTGACTACAGAAATGATCATCCAAGTTCAACATCATTATCAAGTGAAATGAAGACTATAATGTACTCAAGTGATAACATGAAACAGTGAAGGCACCAGAAACTATCATGCTCAACAAATCAGTGTACAAAACTGCAGAGATGATCAAAGTCAGGTGATATATATACAGTAAACAAATGTCAAAGCTGTGATGCAAACAGTGAAGAACACTATCAAGTCGAATGCAACAGAGAAACAAAGGCACCAGTAAACAAAATGTCAAGGCAGTGGACAAAGTAAAAAGATCAAGTTGAAATGGTGAAGGAACAGTAGCTACAAAGGCCATCGTCATAAACATAGATCAAATCAAGTTAAGCATCAGAGAATACAAGCTACAGTCACATACAAAATAGCAGTTTCGAACAAAGACAGGGGGTTTTCAACTAGCAGTGACAATGCCGAAGTCAACTAGAGCAAGTTCGATCAGTTTAAAGTCCACATTATCCCAAATTGCCAATTAAAGCCGTAAGTCTTTGAACAGACTCGATGTCGAGTTGCTGTTCTAAAACACAGTAGCAGTTTCTAGTTGAAACAGAAGTCAAGGACGAACACAACTGACCAGAGACGAACTCAAGTAAAATAATATGCAGTTCACAATCAAAATCGAAGCCGGGTTCAAATCAAGGACAGATGGCATAAGTCACAAAAACAAGATTACTGGGAAAGTAATACCAGATAACCAGTAAAAAGAAATTCAAGGCAACAATTCACAGGTCGAATCAGTGACCAGGCTGAAGTGAGCAAGTCAAAAAAATCAAACAGTGAAGGCGAAGCCAAGCTAACCACTAACAGAAACGAATGAAAATCACGAAGTTCGAGTGAATTAGATGTGAGCAACTCACCTTGTCGCCGAATATAGAAGAAGCCGAGCAACCGAGGGAAGACGAACGAAGTTAAGCAACCACTCTACTCGATTTCTACGATGCCCTAGTTTGGAGGAGACGAGGCCGCCATTATTTCGCTTTCTTCGATTTTGGGCTTAGGGTTTACGAATGGATGAAGGGGATGGGTTATCACTTATCACGGCAACAGATCAAGCATGGGCCAAGATTTTAAAATTTATAAAGCCCGTTGAATTTATAAATAGCAAACCATGATAATTAAACACTTAGGTGATATTTAAAACACAATTTGAATCCATTAGAACAACGGATTCGAACACGATAAAAATTCATATTTAGGATTTTAAATACGAATAGACGATGTCATATTTAAATAAAATATTTAAATATATTATCGTATAAATGCGGGTTGTTACAGACTTCCTTCCTTAAAGAAATTGCGTCCTCGCAATCATATGGAATAAATGGATAAAAGGTAACAACCATAAGAGCATGGCAATGTCGAATGCATAAGCAAAGCAAATGTCAGCAGGGAAGTATAGGAATTATGGAAGTATCAGATATAGAATCAAAAGGTTCGACTGATTCAAATCAAAAGAATCAACATCGTGGGGGTCAAGGAATCAAAATCAGACGACTATATAAACAACCTCAAACATCATCATCGACTGATAAAAACAAGATCAATCGAGTTCTAGCAATTGAAAGAAAAGGAATCAGAGCAGAAATCACGTACTGCACGAATTGAATGTGAGTAAATCAAATTACTCACCTGAATCGTCAGAGAAAAAGACGAAGCTCAAATCTCAAATCGAAAATATTCAATCATCAAAAACGATAATCGAATTTTCAAATCGCAAATAGGTTTAACTATCAAAAATGATAATCAAATTTCACAAATATCTTATTATCAAAAACGATAATCAGAAACACAAACATTCGATTAATCAAATCGAAAAATATTTAATTATCTTAAACGATAATCAAATTTCACAAATATCTGATTATCAAAAACGATAATCAGAAACACAAACATTCGATTAATCAAATCAAAAAATATTTAATTATCTCAAACGATAATCAAATTTCACAAATATCTGATTATCAAAAATGATAATCAGAAACACAAATATTCGATTATCAAAAACGATAATCAGAAGTCGTAAATATTCAATTAACGAGTCCGGAATTAACCGAAGTAGTAAAAGTATGGTTCCATACTCCTTACTTTTGCTAAATCGTTTAAATCTCTTTATCGTTTCCTTGAAAGTGCAAAATTGTGTGTTTTAAAAATAACATTTCACATTCTCAAACGGACAAGTCCGGAATTAAGCGAATCAGTAAAAGAAAGGGGTCATAGTCCTCGATTTTTCTGAAACGTTTAAATCGCTTCCTCGTTCTTTTGAAAATGTAAACTGTAAAAATTTTGAAAACAATTTTAATTTATATTTTGAAACAACTTTTAAAAATAAAGAATTTTGAAAACACGTGATTAAATTAGCAATATCAGTAGCAACTTAGATAAGGAAGTTGCACTTCTCAAAGTACAGTAAAACGAACAACAAATTCAGCATTGCGGAAGAACCGCTTGTGAATCTATTTTAAAATTGACGGTTACTGAAGTTAACACGTCAAAATTTCATCAAAATAACTGGCATCAAAGTATAATACCAATGGATTTTCATTCATAAGAAAATGTCACAAGAATCTTCCCAAAGATAGAAAGGGATATCATACCCTAAACTTGTATTCATAACAAGTCAATAACACATGAATTCACCAATGCACAAAAATTGATAAACATATCAATAGAAATCACGAAAATTGGTGAAGAACAAAATTCCAGAAATCATCACAAGAAATCCAGAAATCACAAGAAGGGGGGGAGGCCTATCACAAGATGGGAGTATGGAAACTCCAAAACACCGGTATCACAAGACGAGACGCTATCTCATGGTGGCTAACCATTAAAGTTTCACACAGGAATGGTCCGAAGACCGTGGGTCGCTATCCCACATGTGTGAGTCGGAATCACACAGATTGAGGTCTAGGTTAACCTCGCAGAGAAAGAGACATCGCACATTTGCTAGTCTAAATCATAAAAAGGAAAAAGGGGAAGGCCTATCACAAAATGGGAGCATGAAAACTCACCGACCGGTATCACAAGACGAGAAGCTATCTCATGGAAGCCATCCATTAAATTTTCACACAGGAATGGTCCGAAGACCGTGGGTCGCTATCCCACATGTGTGAGTCGGAATCACACAGATTGAGGTCTAGGCTAACCAAAAAGCAAAAAGGTATGTGTGAGTGGAATCACACAAGTGGTGTCTAGCCTAACCTCGCAGAGAAAAAGATATGTGTGAGTGGAATCACACAAATTAAGGTCCAGACTAACCAAAAAGCAAAAAGGTATGTGTGAATGGAATCACACAAGTGGTGTCTAGTCTAACCTCGCAAACAAAAAGATATGTGTGAGTGGAATCACACAAATTAAGGTCTAGACTAACCAAAAAGCAAAAAGGTATGTGTGAATGGAATCACACAAATGGTGTCTAGTCTAACCTCGCAAACAAAAAGATATGTGTGAGTGGAATCACACAAATTAAGGTCTAGACTAACCAAAAAGCAAAAAGGTATGTGTGAATGGAATCACACAAGTGGTGTCTAGTCTAACCTCGCAAACAAAAAGATATGTGTGAGTTGAATCACACAAATTAAGGTCTAGACTAACCAAAAAGCAAAAAGGTATGTGTGAATGGAATCACACAAGTGGTGTCTAGTCTAACCTCGCAAACAAAAAGATATGTGTGAGTGGAATCACACAAATTAAGGTCTAGACTAACCAAAAAGCAAAAAGGTATGTGTGAATGGAATCACACAAGTGGTGTCTAGTCTAACCTCGCAAACAAAAAGACATCGCACAATGGCTAGTCTAATCATAAAATGATCGTCATGATCAACGAGAAGTGTCAATTACACTAAGCTAGTAAATATAAAAGTTTAGCTTCATGTCCCATAACCACTTGCTTAACTTAAATATTTACGAACAAACTGTAAATCTACACTAGAAAATTGTCACAAAAGGTTCAATCGAACAAGTCCAGGAGTTAACCGACGAAGTAAACGCAAGCGTTTCATACCACTTGTTTTACTAGGCCGTTTAATTCAATTTCTCATACGAGTGAAATAAAGGCTTGTATATACTAATAGATTGGAAAACGGTTTAAGAAAAAGAGCTTTGTAGTAAAATAGTTTTGAAATCGTTTGAAGAAAAGGATTTTGATATTTACTACTAGTATAGAAAACCTTTATATTTTTAAAGTGACAAATCACAAAAATGATTGTAGAAACAATCAATCACAAGAATTCACATACGAAGATGTGAATAGAATCCAAAGAATTCGATTCCAAATTCATCAAAGTAGGAATACCAAAAATTCCAGAAATAGAAGTTATCAAAATCGACAAAGGTGATAACAACTAATTAGAAAAGAAGAATCGATTATCAACTGGAAAAACAAAGCAAAACGAGCAGAAATGCATAAATGACTTCAACAAAAGTAAGAATCAAGTCAATGTCGAAGCCAACAATTAATAGCCGCAGTCGAGTACAAAATGAATCAATCATCATTATCAAAGAAACCAACGGCAAACAAAATCAGAGTCTTGAAAATCAAGAAATTAGCAATTTCTCAAAAACAAAGTGACCGAAGTCGAAGGGAAATCCAGATGAGGAAAACACAAAATATCAAGTTCAAAATCGCTGAGATTCAAACTAGATGTGAATGAGAAATCAAAATCACTCAATTTGCAACTGGTCCAGCTATTTTTCATCACAGTGTAACAAGTACACAATGACACTCATAGCATAGAACAAAAGTTGAACAAAGTCCAAAAGTCAAAATGGCTTTAATTTGCCAAAGTAAAACAAAATCAACATCGGCTAAATCAATTCAAAGCCGAAAACACAAGCATAAGCGTTAGGAATTCATACCTAACAGTCAAAAATAGTCATATGTAAAGATGAGAGATAAAACATCGACAAATAGTTGTAACACATGCTCCATCTAAGTTATGTTTTATAATTGTCCTAAACCCCAGGCTCTGATACCAAGCTGTGACGCCCCACCTCTATACCCACGCTAGCCAAGAACACTACGGTGTAGTGCTGTCAACTAGCACGGAGAATAAGGCTGTTGAGGAGCGACCATCTATGTAATTGCTTTGTGCGAGCACCGATATGTCAGATAATAAAACATTGCATTTCATTTTTAGAGGAAACCCGACATACCGATACAAACTCAAAGCTACTACATAGTGGCTATAATAGTTTAGGACAATAGATATAAAAATAACACAGATAACATAAATGCGGAATACAGATGGAACGAAAAGTCTCATATATATAATAACTGATATCAGTTACAATACATTTGACACAATACAAATGATACAACTACAACTGTCGACTCAAGAAGTTATATATACAAGTACATTATCGACTAATATACATGAATACATTATCATCTTAAAACAGACACACTGACTACTACAACAAGACGAAGACCACTTCAAATGATATAAAAAGTCTTCATAGCTCTAGCAGCAACCCAAAGCTAAAAATCTACAACCTGTAAATACTCGGTCTGACCCGAGTATTAAATTCAAAAGAAAATAATACACGGGTCAGTCTAATTCAAACTCAGTTATTAATGCACGGAAGCAATAATAATCAAATATCAAATGGACGACAGTCACAGAAATCTCGTATACCCAACTTCTCGATAAGAGAACCGGATAACGACAGATATAACACTAAACAGTGTTAATCCACAAAACAGAAATCCAAAGCAGTTTAAACAATTGAAATGTCAATTTAAAAACATCAATGCTAATTGGCTGCAGTACACGCTAACGTGTACTGCCTCGCCAATACAGCCTACGAATTACGCAACAGGTCGATGAATCAAGAACAAAAGAAATATCGATTAAAATCTGTCAATTCAGTGTGGCTGCAGTGCACGCACGCGTGCACTGCCTCGCCACAACAGAATATAAAGTCACCACAACTCCGAGTATTAATCAGTAATTAATACGTCGAAAAAATCAAAATATCTAACCCAGATTGGTCAGAAAGTAAACAGACTCAAAAGATATCACAAGAGATACGAGTGAAGCCACAACATAAGCTTCAACAAGCATAGGAACATGAACAGCTAAAGACAGTAACAAGAATGGGCAGACATGACTCAACATGTATGAATGGCCTCAACGTCAAAGACAGAGAGACCAAAATGAAACTGCACATGCCTTAATAACAACTACATGGAACTGGAGCTTGCAACTTAAATAGAAAATGCACGTGAACCTCATGGCAACAATTCAAGGCAACAGTGACAACTCAAATACAATCCAAATGCCATCAGTGAATATGATAACCCTGCAACAACTACGCTGCGAGTACCACAGGCACATGGAGATGCAGTGAAGCCAATATGGCAAATAATGATGAAGCATATAAGTGCAGGCAACGAAAATTAGAGAAGTACAAAATGGTCAAGCTGTAAAACCAAGACTACAGGCATATGGTCAAGTGCACTAGTTCAAAAAGGCACAAGAGAGTCGAAGTGCACAAGAGATACAAGTGCAGACACAACTAAACAAGTTCAAGTGACGAACAGAGGGAAGCAGTGAAGCACAACAGTGAAGGCTACAGGTTCAAGTGACTCAAACTAAATGCACAAATTACTTACAACATGAGTGCAGCAGTCCAACAACTCAAGTGAAGCTACAGATCAACAGGGAAGAACTCAGTGATTAAACTATGAAGGCAACATGCAAGCTCGACTAGCAGGTGAATGTGCAACATCAACAAGACAGGTACAAACTGGACAACAACAAAGGCTATCAAGTGAACCAACACAAATGTCACCAAAACACAGTGCAGTGACTACAGAAATGATCATCCAAGTTCAACATCATTATCAAGTGAAATGAAGACTATAATGTACTCAAGTGATAACATGAAACAGTGAAGGCACCAGAAACTATCATGCTCAACAAATCAGTGTACAAAACTGCAGAGATGATCAAAGTCAGGTGATATATATACAGTAAACAAATGTCAAAGCTGTGATGCAAACAGTGAAGAACACTATCAAGTCGAATGCAACAGAGAAACAAAGGCACCAGTAAACAAAATGTCAAGGCAGTGGACAAAGTAAAAAGATCAAGTTGAAATGGTGAAGGAACAGTAGCTACAAAGGCCATCGTCATAAACATAGATCAAATCAAGTTAAGCATCAGAGAATACAAGCTACAGTCACATACAAAATAGCAGTTTCGAACAAAGACAGGGGGTTTTCAACTAGCAGTGACAATGCCGAAGTCAACTAGAGCAAGTTCGATCAGTTTAAAGTCCACATTATCCCAAATTGCCAATCAAAGCCGTAAGTATTTGAACAGACTCGATGTCGAGTTGCTGTTCTAAAACACAGTAGCAGTTTCTAGTTGAAACAGAAGTCAAGGACGAACACAACTGGCCAGAGACGAACTCAAGTAAAATAATATGCAGTTCACAATCAAAATCGAAGCCGGGTTCAAATCAAGGACAGATGGCATAAGTCACAAAAACAAGATTACTGGGAAAGTAATACCAGATAACCAGTAAAAAGAAATTCAAGGCAACAATTCACAGGTCGAATCAGTGACCAGGCTGAAGTGAGCAAGTCAAAAAAAATCAAACAGTGAAGGCGAAGCCAAGCTAACCACTAACAGAAACGAACGATAATCACGAAGTTCGAGTGAATTAGATGTGAGCAACTCACCTTGTCGCCGAATATAGAAGAAGCCGAGCAACCGAGGGAAGACGAACGAAGTTAAGCAACCACTCTACTCGATTTCTACGATGCCCTAGTTTGGAGGAGACGAGGCCGCCATTATTTCGCTTTCTTCGATTTTGGGCTTAGGGTTTACGAATGGATGAAGGGGATGGGTTATCACTTATCACGGCAACAGATCAAGCATGGGCCAAGATTTTAAAATTTATAAAGCCCGTTGAATTTATAAATAGCAAACCATGATAATTAAACACTTAGGTGATATTTAAAACACAATTTGAATCCATTAGAACAACGGATTCGAACACGATAAAAATTCATATTTAGGATTTTAAATATGAATAGACGATGTCATATTTAAATAAAATATTTAAATATATTATTATATAAATGCGGGTTGTTACAAAAAACATATACTACTAAAAAATATCCATCTCAGAAAATATCCAAATCACAGCCTCAGAAAACCAGTACGTGGTCCAATATAAGATGCATAAAAAGTATCACTCCTAGTATGATAAAGAGATAAAATGGACTGATAAGATAGATGAACAAACGGAGAGAAAATATGATGAAAGCAGTCTCCAAAGATAAGCCTGACTCTCCAAGTTTCAAGAATAGGCCAATCACTTGCTGCCCTATCACCTATGGTGAGGAAAAAGAAGGGAAAAGAGTGGGTCGAATGAAAGTATGATGAATGAGTACAAGTGTAATGTGTGATGATTATGTGCAGTTAACTTTAATACTACTACAGATGACATAGGGTGTCCTACAAATATCCACGAATTCCTAAGGTCCATTCCTAAGGGTTCTTGTGCAATAAGCACCTACACTGCAACTAGTATAGGCTACTACAAGTACTAAACTACGTATCGAACCTCACAACTAACGATCAACCACCGCTCCTAGAGCTACCCAATAAGAAAACACCTCCCATAAGCTAATGTAGGAACCGCTCTTCCAATAATACTCATAACCCATAATTATGCTTGGGGTGGGAGAACCCAATATACTGACTCGCCGATGTGTCTCATAATATGCACCCATGTTCACCTCTCGATCGTAGTGTAATGCCTCTTATCATACTATATCGGTGTCCACCTGTATCATGTTGTATATAACCGTGCATATAAGAACTTCCGTTAGTACCGGGCCACTTCTTTACCTATATTGCCACTTATGGTGATGCTTCGGGCCTGACTATCTGTATAGATCCCCCCATTAGCACCGAGCTCTCCCACTGGCATCCATCAGTGCTACACGTCCACTGAGAACCTCCCACCGAGTTCCTATGTAACAACCCGAATTCCAGTGGGTCCGGATTTTCCGCGAAAATGCTAAAACCCAAGCCCACTGAAGCCCGAGTTGGGAATTTGGTATCATGCAAATTGGCAAAGATAAATATATCAGAGCTCAATTAATTATCTCACAGTGGAATTAATTTATAATATAATAATAAGTAAATACTCACCCATAAAATAACACTTCCTAAGCAAGCGTCATAAAGCTAAGAAGTCTCTGCCATCTACCTAACTTGTAGGATGTTATGAGGAGGGGGTCAGAACTAAAGTTCTGGTGAATGGACAAATTATACACTTCTAAGCTTAATTCTACATATACCGTTTTATTTCCATTTTCTGTTATATTAGGTTTACTGGGTTTATAGAACTCTCGCCTCTATGCGTGAATCGTACCCATCTACTCCCTAGTAGATTAAAACCTAATAACTAATATATATGTAGCTATAAACCCAATGACCGCATCGGTCCTAGGTACTACCCATAGTACCTTCTGTATCCTCCTCGAAAAGGACTCCATCGTCTTGCCCTTAGAGCGTTCTGTGACTACATCTGTAAAGGACAGCTTCGTGAGGCCTACAATACAGATGTTCCGTCGTCTACTATGAAAACGTAAAAATGCATCCGCACTAGTCTATACTAATGCTCGGACATCCGCAACGTACCACCCAATGCGTACATTGAGGACTATACGTAATCGTTCTGACTACTCTCTGAATCCCGCCAACAGGTCTACCTTTTACGGAACTCGGTCTGGGATTTTCTATATCGGTAAAGGACAGCTTCGTTAGGTATACCATACAGATATTCTAGTTGGTCTGTCTCTTTTCTCATCGTGGCAATGGCCCCACGCAGCCACCCCTCAACTAATCGAAAGACTTCTAAAGAGTTAAGTGGCCGTGTCCTACTGCAAACAATCTAACATCCAATTGGCGGTGCCCCCCATCCAGTGTCTCGATAGTGAAAGAACCATTGACCTTTTGGTTTAACTCTAGTCTTTCCCGAATTCGCTCTTGGTCTTGATGCTGGCCGATATCCGCATGCGTATATCCTTAAACTTACTTGCAAGTACCGGACATACGAATACCCTACTCCGAAAACCAAGCCCTTCTGATTGCCTACAAAAGTCCGCTTCGTTAGGCCTACAATGCAAATGCAGTCAAGGCATACTCTCTTGATGGAACACATACAGACCTGCCTTTGGGGATACAACTTCGTTAGGCCTACCCAGAGGGCCATCCTAGAGTATCCTCACATCCCGTTGAAGTCTCGTACTTCTTTAAAGCCCAAAAATACTAAGTTGGATGTGCTTCTCCATTGCTGAAATCCGTGATGAACTGCTTCGTTAGGCGCTTCATCCTTTGGGCTGCTCCAAACGCATTTCGATTCTTTTATTAGGCCCTAAGTCTAATCTTTTAATTTGCATTTAGTTTGCTTTCTTATTCTGTTGGCTAATTATTTTAATTTAATTATCATATTCTTGCCCTCGTCTCACTTCTAACTATTGTGAGGTAACCATATGTCTAATAGGGAATGCTATTAGTATGAGCCACATTCATTATCTTGCTTATTTAACTTAATATATAAATTCTTAAGTTTAATAAAATAAGCATCTTTTATTATTTCTGTGTTATTTTCTCATCATCTTAGTATAAGTTGTTTAAATAAGCTTCTATCATTATCCTCTACTATCATTGTTTACCAATTTATTATAAGTCTCACGATACGCTTTTCCGTTCTTATTTCATAATTATAACTTATGTTATAATTCTACTCGTAATTGTTACTTTTTCCTCTTTTATAGTCCGTTATGTAATTACAAGATTTTCTTGTCCGCTCTAGTCTACCTTCTTTTATTATGATATTGTAACGACCCCAAATTTTCTATATATTTAAATTAATAATTAATTGTATTTTTGAATTAAAATTGTAAAATAAATTGATAAAGTGATGCGAGTTTCCCTAGATTCAAATATATTTTGTATAAATCATTTAAATTTAAAATATTGTATATATATGTATATATGTGAATATATATATAATTGGGTATATATGAGTTAATTTGAAATTTTAAATATATGTATATATATATTTAAATTTGGATTTAAATTGTAAATAAATAATTTAAAAATGAATATATATATATGATATAAAAGTATAGGATAAATACACTGGGTAAAAGCCAATAACAAATTAATTTTTTTTTAGAAATTCACTAATATTACCAAATGAATATAAAACTAATTAGTATTTAAGTTAGAAATAAATAATGGAGATAGAAATAAATATTAGGGAAACACATAAGATAAATTTTATATAGTTAAACAAATTCGTTGAATTAAACAATCTATATTAAATATAGAAATTCATTTTAAATTATAAAACAATAAAAAGATATAATAACAACATTAGATAAATTATCACGACATATTAAAATATAGAAATGCATTCAAAAATAATAATAGAAAGGATAGAACAAAAGAAAATACCCATTCAAATAGTAAAAGAAAATTTAAAAACAAAACCAAATACATATGGGAAATAAAATACATGCACACTTGCAAATGAAACAAGATAAAAATACAAGTGTAAAAGCTTGTAAAAGAAGCACATCAACCTCTCATCTCATATTATACAGCCGAAGTCAACAAGTGTAAACAAATGAAGACAACATTCTATTTCATACTTGTACAGCCGAAAGGAAAACAAAGATATAAACATCTTTGAACTTGCAAAGGAAAATAGTGAATAAGTATAAGTACATGTTAATTAATGCTAGGCAACTCTAGCACACAATACATAATACATAAGCCACCATTCCAATAAAATATCCCTGCTCATTTTTGTACAAAATGAATACCGTGTAAACCCTTTTTTCTATATCAATTGTCCTCATTTCAGTTCGACCATTCAAAACTGTGTAAATATGAAAATGGAAAATCAGTCAAAACTCAAACCAAACAATTCAACTAAAAACAACACAATCAAATATAAACCAGAGAATCAAGATGGTTTCAACTTGCAAATCTTTACAACCTGTTTCAACAAAGAAGGAAGCTCTGTTTTTCTTTCTTCTGGAATCACGGTGAGTAACACATTTTTCTTAAATTTTAAAAGTATAAACCTGTTGTATATATATATATATATATATATATCTCTGTGTATAAGCTTGTTTATATATGCATGGATCTTTTGAATATAAAATTAAAAGCTGGAAGTGTTTATACAGGCTCACTGTTCTGAGACTTAAAAACACAAAATTTTGATTTCAAAAATCATTTCTTCACAATCTATTTGATGTTAGGATTTAGTGTTAAAACAAATGTTGTTTGTTTGGTTATAAACTACGTTTTAAAAATTTATTTGAGTTAAAATAACCTGTTAATTACTCTGGAAACCCAAAATAACCGAGCAAACTTAAGACAAGTCTAAATTTAAACTTTTTAATTCAGGAATTCAAGTATATAATCTGAATTCTTATACCTTAACATGATTTTTAGAGTAAGAATCTTAATTTTTAGACTGAGGTTTGAGGAGCAGTTTAGGATTGTCGAAATTTCATAGTTTCGTCGATTTATGGTGATCCTCTGGTTCGTGGTGGTCGAGGTCTGTTATGGTGATGGAGGGACGAACGGTGGGTCGAGGAAAAATACTGTGGTGGTGAGCAGTCGAACGTGATGGCGACGGCGAACGTTTGTAATTTTTAAACCTAGTTTTGTCGTGGTTTTCTATTTGGCTTCGTTCATCGTCTGTAGATGATCGAGTGTGGTGTGGTCTCGGGAAATGGCAGAGGGGATGTTGACGAAGGAGTGGCTGGAGTCGCATGAGTTCTCATGGTCGGAGTCGTGAGTACGAGGCGTTGACAGGGACAGGTGGTGGTGGTTCCAGTTGTTCTAGATTTGGGTTGTGAAGCTCGAACTTCGATCTCGAGTTTGGGTGGTGATCTGATGATCGCGAGAGGGTATGAAGGTGATTGAGGACTTGAGGAGATCATCGTGGATGATCGAAGTCGACCAGAGCCACCGTGCATGTGCACGAGCATGGTGCCTGGTGATCTGGGAGAAAGCAGAGGGAACTCGAGAATTTTCTCGAGTAACTCGAGTGTTCACTCGAGTGAATTCATATTGGTCTCGAAGCAAGAGAGAGTGGCTCGGGATGATTGTTTGTTGCCAGTTTTTTTTCTTAAAACCTGTCAGTTTAATTTTAAAACTATTTTTAAAATTTAAAACTGCATTTTTAAATAAAGTTTTAAAATCAAAGTTTAGGTATAAATTCAGTTCAGTTGAAACTTAGTTTGGGAAATAAGTTTTTAAATAAAAAAACAATTTGTTTTAATAACTTAAAAGTGCTTAAGTATTTAAGTGGATTTAAAAGAATTGAATTTAAATGGATTTGAAATTTGTAAAGGAAAGTTTAAAACAAGTTAAATCAAAAACTTAAACCCGGACTTAAATCAAAATTTGAATTCCAGATTTTTAAATAAAACAAGTTTATAAAAATGTAAATATTTAAATAAGTTTAAGGTTAGAGCATACTTTAAATATGTGGATTTAAAAGAAAACTTGATTTAAACACTTTTCAATTTCTTTCATAACAAAGTATTATTTTAACATGAGAATTTAAAAAAGTTTAATAATTAGTTTTAAACTTTATTAAAGATAAATTGGTATTCATTTTAAAGCTTGAAATTTAAAATGAAATTTTAAAAGGCAAATTTGAAATAAATGTTTTCAAACATACGTATGAGTGATAAATGAAATCATTAATGGGAAGTGATTAGAGAATAGTTGATAAATGGAAGTGACTAATGGATAATTACTTAATAAAAGTAATTAAGAGACAATTACTTAATGAAAATTAATTAAGTATAATTACTTGATTGAATTAATAAAAGATTATTACTTAATTAAAGATAATTACTCTATGTAATTACATTAAAGAATGATTAATTAAGTAAAGTTTAATTAATGGCAATTAATTAAAGATAATTGATTACTTAAGATAATTACTTAATTAAAAAAGAATAATAATTAATTGATGATTAAAGTTGATTAATTAGGTAATTAAAGGATAATTACTCGATTTAATTAATTTATGATTAGGGATAATCACTTATCATAATTAATTAAGGATAATTAATTAAATGGCAATTAATTAAGGGTTAATTAATTAATGTAATCAATTAAAAATAATTAATTAAAGGATAATTAAATAATTAAGATTAAATTGATAATTAAAGATTAATTGATTCATTAATTAAGAATGATTAGTTAATAATTATAGGTTAACTAATAAATTTGAAAGGGAATTTATTTCAAATAATTTGTAATTAAATCATAATAATTAACCCGGATTAATAGTTGATACATCTGGTTTAATTAATCAGTTGATTAATAAATTCACTTGTGAATGTTTGGATTCTATTGAATGTTGACTTATTTGACATCTCTGATCTGTGATGCTTTGTGATATATTCTGATTTGTGCGTGGTCTGTACCGTAGTTCATTTATCTGGGATGAATGTAATTATTATCTCTAATTTATATATCTATGATTTGTGATCTGTAAATAAAAGATAAGCGTTATCGTTATACCGCTTATCAACTATATTTCTGTATTTTGATCTGTGATGATTCATTGATGTTGCACTACTGTGTTGAACCCCTGGACTACACAATACACACACAAATATGGATTTCACGTGGAAATCAGTTAAGTCGCATATTTTTGATGATTTTAAAGATTGAATTCTTGAATCCAAATAGTTTTGGAAATTGGAATTTAGAGCTTTGCAAATGAGTTTCAAATGTAAAGTTATTTTTAATAACTTAATAAAACTTGATATTTAATAATTTAAATTTGAATTCAATACTTGAATTGAATTCAATGATTTGGGAAAACTAATTGTTTACACCTGATAAAAGCTCTTATATAAGAAATAGATTTCCAATTTGAATTAAAGGAATTTCAAGTATGAATTTAAGATAATTTTCCAAATTAGGAATAAATCTTTAAAACGTGTTTTTGAAAGCTATGAATTAAATCTTCATTTTAAAGATTTAATGAGAATCCAATTGAAATGAAAATTGGTTTGGAAAATCTGTGAATGAATCTTTTGTTTAAAAGATTAAAGTGTGGAAATTGTTTAAACCATTGAAGGTTGTTAAAATAAATCTTTTTGTTTAAAGATTTGAAAATGGTAATTTGTTAAACCATTTGAAAAGAAAGTTGGGTAATAAGTTGTGACTTAATTGAAATCCCAATATCCATATGTTTTTGAATATTACGCTCATTATTCGGTTTAGCCGGGAGAGGACCTTTGTGTCAAATAAGCCATTCCGAATAATGATACGTCGTATATGGATGTTATTTGAAGACCGGTGGTGAAGCCCGGGTATTTTCCAGAACGATAGGATGACCTATCGATTGTCTCTGCACTGAGTCGCGCTGGTATAGAGATTTCCTAAGTGATGGGAAATCCGATCGGGATTGTGAATACCCGGATTTGCAAGGGCTTCTTCGGAAGTGCCTTCAGTTCTGTTCGAACCCGGAACAGACTTGTATGGTTACATGTCTGACATTACACTTTGAGATATAAAGCAGATTTCTTTCAAATACATTTCTGTTGGTGGCGGAGAATTTATTCTCTTAGCTTAACACCCTTCTCTGAGACGTACGAGCTCAGAGGTTATGTAGTTGAAGGTTATCAGCGATATATTCCCCATTTGGTAATGTGACATGTTGAGTGTTGCTGTGTGATGATCATTGTTTGATCATTTGTGATATGATCATTTGTTTGATCATTTATCTTTGTGATCATTACTTTGATCATCTGTTGACCCAAAGCATGGCTTTGTGCCAAAGCGTAGCTTTATGGACGAGACCTCTTCGGACCTCACAACCCGGAAATGGTCGAAACAGGAATATGCGGCAAGGTTATGAGGGTCGCGCCCTTTAGGGTATGTCATTTCCTTCTGGAAAAGGGTGGTATCAGGTATGGAGCCCTGGTATTTAACCTATGTGGATACTCCGATCTCATTTATTGTGATTGTGTGTTTATCGAGGTGCCTCGGATAAAGGTCCCAAAGGACCGGGGGGTGGCATATTCGTGAGTTACCTGTTACATGGGTAACCTGGCCTTGTGTTGGCAAAGAGCAGTTTGTCTCTCGGGACGTCCAGCCAGAGGCGATCCCATTCGGCAGTAGGAAAGGAAGTTCCTTAGCCTGACCATTTGTTGGAAATCCATTTCCCAATACAGAACTTGTACGGTATTAGTTGTAGAACCTGCCATTTACTTATGGTGGCGCCCCACTGTTTAGATGGTAGCTATAGTAGGCATGGTTCGGAATGTCTATGTTGGCTAAGATTAATATTATATTTTCGAAATATTTTATGCACTAGTAATAATATCTAATGATTTTCGTAGTAAGCATCTTTGACTATCATAAGGAGAAATCTCCTCCGATTCTGCGTTTGCATTGTGTGTGTGTGCGGGAGGCCTTATAGTAATTTCATTTTCCAAAAGCATTGCGGGTTTCAATGTTTAAAGTTCTTTTGTGTTGTTTTAAAGATAAACTGTTTTTGTTGCTCACACCAGTCCCACGACTGACTCGGAGTTTATTGTTCCCTTCCTAAACTCTGGGTGCCCACCATTTTCCACACGGGCAGTCTAGAGTTGGGGTTCTCAGATATTCGGGTTGAGTAGATTATCTGGAGCAGGTCAGTCCTTGGATGACTGACCTTGTTTTCCGCTAGCTATGGATTGGAGCATTCTATTGGAGATATTCTATCCACTGCTGGTGTTATCATTTTCTTTTCCGCTGCTATTTCTTGTATCATACCTCTGATGTATATTGATATTCATTGTATCACTCTGTTGTTTCAAATATTGTATTAGTGTTGTATATCAATGTATTATTCTTTTATTCCGCTGTGTTGTTTACTTAAGTGTGTTATAAGCTCCGGCGAATCAGATTTGAACGGTCGAATCTGCGACATTTTTAGTACAAGTGAAGTACGGATGTCGATTTTCGAACGCGAAAATCCGTATCGTTACATTTGGTATCAGAGCTGAGGGTAAAACTTTAGCTCAGGAGTATAACACATTAAGTAGCTCATTAGAGATAGGGTGAAGCATACCCTAGAATGAGTAATTCTCAGATATCCGTTCGAATGCCTCAGTAAATTCTCTTACTATCTACTGATAGTGAGTATGAGTGCAAGAAGAGGATGAGATAGGGGACAGGGGAATACGACTATAAATGGTCAATACCCTGAAAGAACGAGGAAACAATCTTTTCTCTATCAATTTCTTTGGTTCGTCATCTCTTTTCCAATTCTTCGATAATTTCTGGTAGATCCAGGAAGAAGATTCGATATATTAATATGGAACGTAAACACCGGACAAGCCAAAATTGTTGTTTGGATGTATTGGTTGTTTTGATTGCTATGGTTGATAGGTATACTTTAGTTCTAAACTGAAAGTTTTGAAATTGTATCCATATATCCATCTATTTCTTTGGATCCAAATATATTCTACGGATGGTTAGTTATCCCTTTGAACTAACCGATGCCATTGTATACTTCGTAGATCTGGATAACCCGAGTATTTTGTTGATTATTAAATAGATTCGTTCTCGTATCTATTATTGATATTCTGATTTGGTAAGCCAAATGCAGAATAAATATTCGGTTTGATTCGATGGAATATTCCTCATCTATCTTTTTGTCTCCTTGGCAATTTCGAGGACGAAATTCTTTTAAGGAGGAAGTTTGTAACGACCCCAAATTTTCTATATATTAAAATTAATAATTAATTGTATTTTTGAATTAAAATTGTAAAATAAATTGATAAAGTGATGCGAGTTTCCCCGGATTCAAATATATTTTGTATAAATCATTTAAATTTAAAATATTGTATATATATGTATATATGTGATTATATATATAATTGGGTATATATGAGTTAATTTGAAATTTTAAATATATGTACATATATTTAAATTTGGATTTAAATTGTAAATAAATAATTTAAAAATGAATATATATATATATATATGATATAAAAGTATAAGATAAATACATTGGGTAAAATCCAATAACAAATTAAATTTTTTTAGAAATTCACTAATATTACCAAATGAATATAAAACTAATTAGTATTTAAGTTAGAAATAAATAATGGAGATAGAAATAAATATTAGGGAAATACATAAGATAAATTTTATATAGTTAAACAAATTCATTGAATTAAACAATCTATATTAAATATAGAAATTCATTTTAAATTATAAAACAATAAAAAGATATAATAACAACATTAGATAAATTATCACGACATATTAAAATATAGAAATGCATTCAAAAATAATAATAAAAAAGATAGAACAAAAGAAAATACCCATTCAAATAGTAAAAGAAAATTTAAAAACAAAACCAAATACATATGGGAAATAAAATACATGTACACTTGCAAATGAAACAAGATAAAAATACAAGTGTGAAAGCTTGTAAAAGAAGCACATCAACCTCTCATCTCATATTATACAGCCGAAGTCAACAAGTGTAAACAAATGAAGACAACATTCTATTTCATACTTGTACAGCCGAAAGGAAAACAAAGATATAAACATCTTTGAACTTGCAAAGGAAAATAGTGAATAAGTATAAGTACATGTTAATTAATGCTAGGCAACTCTAGCACACAATACATAATACATAAGCCACCATTCCAATAAAATATCCCTGCTCATTTTTGTACAAAATGAATACCCTGTAAACCCTTTTTTCTATATCAATTGTCCTCATTTCAGTTCGACCATTCAAAACTATGTAAATCTGAAAATGGAAAATCAGTCAAAACTCAAACCAAACAATTCAACTAAAAACAACACAATCAAATATAAACCAGAGAATCAAGATGGTTTCAACTTGCAAATCTTTACAACCTGTTTCAACAAAGAAGGAAGCTCTGTTTTTCTTTCTTCTGGAATCACGGTGAGTAACACATTTTTCTTAAATTTTAAAAGTATAAACCTGTTGTATATATATATATATATATATATATATATATCTCTGTGTATAAGCTTGTTTATATATGCATGGATCTTTTGAATATAAAATTAAAAGCTGGAAGTGTTTATACAGGCTCACTGTTCTGAGACTTAAAAACACAAAATTTTGATTTCAAAAATCATTTCTTCACAATCTATTTGATGTTAGGATTTAGTGTTAAAACAAATGTTGTTTGTCTGGTTATAAACTACGTTTTAAAATTTATTTGAGTTAAACTAACCTGTTAATGACTCTGGAAACTCAAAATAACTGAGCAAACCTAAGACAAGTCTAAATTTAAACTTTTTAATTCAGGAATTCAAGTATATAATCTGAATTCTTATACCTTAACATGATTTTTAGAGTAAGAATCTTAATTTTTAGACTGAGGTTTGAGGAGCAGTTTAGGATTGTCGAAATTTCATAGTTTCGTCGATTCATGGTGATCCTCTGGTTCGTGGTGGTCGAGGTCTGTTCTGGTGATGGAGGGACGAACGGTGGGTCGGGGAAAAATACTGTGGTGCTGAGCAGTCGAACGTGATGGGACGGCGAACGTTTGTAGTTTTTAAACCTAGTTTTGTCGTGGTTTTGTATTTGGCTTCGTTCATCGTCTGTAGATGATCGAGTGTGGTGTGGTCTCGGGAAATGGCAGAGGGGATGTTGACGAAGGAGTGGCTGGAGTCGCATGAGTTCTCGTGGTCGGAGTCGTGAGTATGAGGCGTTGACAAGGACATGTGGTGGTGGTTCCAGTTGTTCTAGATTTGGGTTGTGAAGCTCGAACTTCGATCTCGAGTTTGGGTGGTGATCTAATGATCGCGAGAGGGTATGAAGGTGATTGAGGACTTGAGGAGATCATCGTGGATGATCGAAGTCGACCAGAGCCACCATGCACGTGCACGAGCATGGTGCCGGGTGATTTGGGAGAAAGTAGGGGGAACTCGAGAATTTTCTCGAGTAACTCGAGTGTTCACTCGAGTGAATTTATATTGGTCTCGAAGCAAGAGAGAGTGGCTCGGGTTGATTGTTTGTTGCCAGTTTTTTTTTCTTAAAACCTGTCAGTTTAATTTTAAAAATGGTTTTAAAATTTAAAACTGCATTTTTAAATAAAGTTTTAAAATCAAAGTTTAGGTATAAATTTAGTTCAGTTGAAACTTAGTTTGGGAAATAAGTTTTTAAATAAAAAAAAAATTGTTTTAATAACTTAAAAGTGCTTAAGTATTTAAGTGGATTTAAAAGAATTGAATTTAAATGGATTTGAAATTTGTAAAGGAAAGTTTAAAACTAGTTAAATCAAAAACTTAAACCCGAACTTAAATCAAAATATGAATTTCAGATTTTTAAATAAAACAAGTTTATAAAAATGTAAATATTTAAATAAGTTTAAGGTTAGAGCATACTTTAAATATTTGGATTTAAAGGAAAACTTGATTTAAACACTTTTCAATTTCTTTCATAACAAAGTATTATTTTAACATGAGAATTTAAAAAAGTTTAATAATTAGTTTTAAACTTTATTAAAGATAAATTGGTATTTATTTTAAAGCTTGAAATTTAAAATGAAATTTTAAAAGGCAAATTTGAAATAAATGTTTTCAAACATATGTATGAGTGATAAATGAAATCATTAATGGGAAGTGATTAGAGAATAGTTGGTAAATGGAAGTGACTAATGGATAATTACTTAATAAAAGTAATTAAGAGACAATTACTTAATGAAAATTAATTAAGTATAATTACTTGATTTAATTAATAAAAGATTATTACTTAATTAAAGATAATTACTCTATGTAATTACATTAAAGAATGATTAATTAAGTAAAGTTTAATTAATGGCAATTAATTAAAGATAATTGATTACTTAAGATAATTACTTAATTAAAAAAGAATAATAATTAATTGATGATTAAAGTTGATTAATTAGGTAATTAAAGGATAATTACTCGATTTAATTAATTTATGATTAGGGATAATCACTTATCATAATTAATTAAGGATAATTAATTAAACGGCAATTAATTAAGGGTTAATTAATTAATGTAATCAATTAAAAATAATTAATTAAAGGATAATTAAATAATTAAGATTAAATTGATAATTAAAGATTAATTGATTCATTAATTAAGAATGATTAGTTAATAATTATAGGTTAACTAATAAATTTGAAAGGGAATTTATTTCAAATAATTTGTAATTAAATCATAATAATTAACCCGGATTAATAGTTGATACATCTGGTTTAATTAATTAGTTGATTAATAAATTCACTTGTGAATGTTTGGATTCTATTGAATGTTGACTTATTTGACATCTCTGATCTGTGATGCTTTGTGATATATTCTGATTTGTGCGTGGTCTATACCGTAGTTCATTTATCTGGGATGAATGTAATTATTATCTGTAATTTATATATCTATGATTTGTGATCTGTAAATAAAAGATAAGCGTTATCGTTATACCGCTTATCAACTATATTTCTGTATTTTGATATGTGATGATTCATTGATGTTGCACTACTTTGTTGAACCCCTGGACTACACCATACACACACAAATATGGATTTCACATGGAAATCAGTTAAGTCGTAGATTTTTGATGATTTTAAAGATTGAATTCTTGAATCCAAATAGTTTTGGAAATTGGAATTTAGAGCTTTGCAAATGAGTTTCAAATGTAAAGTTATTTTTAATAACTTAATAAAACTTGATATTTAATAATTTAAATTTGAATTCAATACTTGAATTGAATTCAATGATTTGGGAAAACTAATTGTTTACACCTGATAAAAGCTCTTATATAAGAAATAGATTTCCAATTTGAATTAAAGGAATTTCAAGTTTGAATTGAAGATGATTTTCCAAATTAGGAATAAATCTTTAAAACGTGTTTTTGAAAGCTATGAATTAAATCTTTGTTTTAAAGATTTAATGAGTTAATCCAATTGAAATGAAAATTGGTTTGGAAAATCTGTGAATGAATCTTTTGTTTAAAAGATTAAAGTGTGGAAATTGTTTAAACCATTGAAGGTTGTTAAAATAAATCTTTTTGTTTAAAGATTTGAAAATGGTATTTTGTTAAACCATTTGAAAAGAAAGTTGGGTAATAAGTTGTGACTTAATTGAAATCCCAATATCCATATGTTTTTGAATATTACGCTCATTATTCGGTTTAGCCGGGAGAGGACCTTTGTGTCACATAACCCATTCCGAATAATGATACGTCGTATATGGATGGCATTTGAAGATCGGTGGTGAAGACCGTGTATTTGCCAGAACGATAGGATGACCTATCGATTGTCTCTGCACTGAGTCGCGCCGGTATAGAGATTTCCTAAGTGATGGAAAATCCGATCGGGATTGTGAATACCCGGATTTGCAAGGGCTTCTTCGGAAGTGCCTTCGGTTCTGTTCGAACCCGGAACAGACTTGTATGGTTACATGTCTGACATTACACTTTGAGATATAAAGCAGATTTCTTTCAAATACATTTCTGTTGGTGGCGGAGAATTTATTCTCTTAGCTTAACACCCTTCTTTGAGACGTACGAGCTCAGAGGTTATGTAGTTGAAGGTTATCAGCGATATATTCCCCATTTGGTAATGTGACATGCTGAGTGTTGCTGTGTGATGATTATTGTTTGATCATTTGTGATATGATCATTTATTTGATCATTTATCTTTGTGATCATTACTTTGATCATCTGTTGACCCAAAGCATGGCTTTGTGCCAAAGCGTAGCTTTGTGGACGAGACCTCTTCGGACCTCACAACCCGGAAATGGTCGAAACAGGAATATGCGGCAAGGTTATGAGGGTCGCGCCCTTTAGGGTATGTCATTTCCTTCTGGAAAAAGGGTGGTATCAGGTATGGAGCCCTGGTATTTAAGCTACGTGGATACTCCGATCTCATTTATTGTGATTGTGTGTTTATCGAGGTGCCTCGGATAAAGGTCCCAAAGGACCGGGAGGTGACATATTCATGAGTTACCTGTTACAGGGGTAACCTGGCCTTGTGTTGGCAGAGAGCAGTTTGTCTCTCGGGACGTCCAGCCAGAGGCGATCCCATTCGGCAGTAGGAAAGGAAGTTCCTTAGCCTGACCATTTGTTGGAAATCCATTTCCCAATACGGAACTTGTACGGTATTAGTTGTAGAACCTGCCATTTACTTATAGTGGTGCCCCACTGTTTAGATGGTAGCTATAGTAGGCATAGTTCGGAATGTCTATGTTGGCTAAGATTAATATTATATTTTTGAAATATTTTCTGCACTATGCAATAGTAATAATATCCAATGATTTGCGTAGTAAGCATCTTTGACTATCATAAGGAGAAATCTCCTCCGATTCTGCGTTTGCATTGTGTGTGTGCGTGGGAGGCCTTATAGTAATTTCATTTTCCAAAAGCATTGCGGGTTTCAATGTTTAAAGTTCTTTTGTGTTGTTTTAAAGATAAACTGTTTTTGTTGCTCACACCAGTCCCACGACTGACTCGGAGTTTATTGTTCCCTTCCTAAACTCTGGGTGCCCACCATTTTCCACACGGGCAGTCTAGAGTTGGGGTTCTCAGATATTCAGGTTGAGTAGATTATCTGGAGCTAGTCAGTCCTTGGATGACTGACCTTGTTTTCCGCTAGCTATGGATTGGAGCATTCTATTGGAGATATTCTATCCACTGCTGGTGTTATCGTTTTCTTTTCCGCTGCTATTTCTTGTATCATACCTCTGATGTATATTGATATTCATTGTATCACTCTGTTGTATCAAATATTGTATCAGTGTTTTATATCAATGTATTATTCTTTTATTCCGCTGTGTTGTTTACTTAAGTGTGTTATAAGCTCCGGCGAATCAGATTTGAACGGTCGAATCTGCGGCATTTTTAGTACAAGTGAAGTACGGATGTCGATTTTCGAACGCGAAAATCCATATCGTTACAGATATAGAATTTTCTTTAATTCTCTAATATTACATAATTCACTTATCATAATAGTTGCTTAGTTAAATAGCCTGCGCGGTAAATGCGGACTTAGGCTCCTTAATTTGTTTAGCCTCAAATTCTTAAATTAATACTTTCCTTGTTCCAAATCATACTTTACTTTATTGTCTGCTATTTTAGGAAGTAATTCTATTTTATTTGGTTGGTTATGAAAACTATATAATCCATTTCCATATCTTAATATTGGATAATACTATAAACAATAATTTGCAACTGCAAGATATCTCTTTTACTATTTTGGAGTAGTGTAAAATACAGCGGTTTCTCTATTCTACACTAATTCCCCCTTTTTATTTCTTTTATTCTAGCAGTTACGTTTATCGTTATCTTTTAGATATTAAGTTATGGAAATGTATCCTATTTTCTAAACTAACCAATTAATCTAATAGTTACTCCCAAATTAACTTTTCCCGTTTTAATGCAATTTATTACAGTAATTCTATTCCTCAACTTTTATTATTTTACATCTAATTTCCTTCATTTCAATTTACTTTATTATTTAATCCATATTCGCATTTAATCTATTCTAATCCATACGCGAAGAAAAAGGAGAGGATAGAAGAAAACCGACGCTTTCATAAAAATCCAAAACGTAGAAAAAGATGTAAATAAGGCGTAGAAACTAGTGTATAAATACTGATATTGTAAATAAACTAGAAGTCTTCTTATAGTTCAGCCTAATTTAATTAATATGATTAATTACTGAATAAAATTTTCTAAACAGGAATCTAACAATAATATATCTTAAACTTAAAAGATATATAAATAAATCCACTAACATATCATCCTTTGCTTCGCTTGTGCTCCGCTTGGCTCCACAGCCCTTCTGGATCCCCTTCTTCCAAGGTGTATAATACTTTAATTTATAAGATCTTCTCCCTAGAAATTATTCTTTTTAGGGTTTAGCCTTAGGCCAAGAACCGAAAGAAATATTTTCTATTTAAGGTTTAGCCTTGGGCAATGAAGCCATGGGAGAAAATCTAATTGTGAGAAGATAGCTAGGCCTGGGGTCCTATTTATATTGGAGCTTGGGGATCTCAGACTGTCAGATTCTTGGATTAAACCTGGAGCCACCACGTCACTGGGTCGTTCGGAGCCATAGGATCGAAGAACGTATGGCTCAGATCGCTAAAAAACGAGAAAACACGTCATTGTACGTTCCTGAACGAAAATTCGTCCAGGTCGTACGTGGGTCGACCGGGCAGTCGACCGCCTCTCTCAGCTTCAGAAGTGTCTTCGAGAGTCGGATTCTATTATCGATTCTCCTAATTAGCTGTGACGCCCCACCTCGAGACCCACATTAACAAAGAGTATTACTAGGTAATACTGTCTGCTAATGCGGAGAATAGGGCTGGTTAGGAGCGACCATCTATAGCCTTGTCTTAAATATCTATTGAATACATCAACAAATGCCATATTTTTTTTCTAACTCAAGTGGATCGACATATCTAATAAATACTTAACACAAAGCCATAGGTGGCTATAGGATCTATCAGAACAAAATACAACAACTCGAATGCAAAATACATCACAGAACAGCAGATCATCACATATATATATATATATACATATACAGATACATCACAGAGTATACAAAATGATACATGTCAAGTGGTATAACGACCACAATATACAAGCGAGTCAAAAGAATATACATATCAAAGTAGCAAACAAAAAGGACTACACATAAAGCTATAACAAAAGGAGCTAGCAGAATAGAGTCCATGAGGAAGCAGAATAGGTTAGATACATTTGGACTTAGCCTATTCTGCTTCCGCATGGACTCTATTCTGCTAGCTCTTTTTGTTATAGCTTTATGTGTAGTCCTTTTTGTTTGTTACTCTGATATGTATATTCTTTTGACTCGCTTGTATATTGTGGTCGTTATACCACTTGACATGTATCATTTTGTATACTCTGTGATGTATCTGTATATGTGTGTGTATATATATATATATATATGTGTGATGATCTGCTGTTCTGTTATGTATTTTGCATTCGAGTTGTTGTATTTTGTTTTGATAGATCCTATAGCCACCTATGGCTTTGTGTTAAGTATTTATTGGATATAACGATCCACTTGAGTTAGAAAAAAAAATATGGCATTTGTCGACGTATTCAATAGATATTTAAGACAAGACTATAGATGGTCGCTCCTAACCAGCCCTATTCTCCGCATTAGCAGACAGTATTACCCAGTAATACTCTTTGTTAATGTGGGTCTTGGGGTTGGGCGTCACAGCTTCATGGAATAAAATAGAGCCTTCAAGGATAGAAGGATATAATTATTTTGAAATGTTTTTAAGTATAAAATCTAGTTATTCTCTATAATAAGGGAAATTTTCAAATAGGGTTTTCAATTGATTTCGAAAATTGGTTTTCATCTGACCGAGGTGTTTTAGGTTAGGTACATTTGGACTTAGCCTATTATGCTTCGCATGGACTCTATTCTGCTAGCTCCTTTTGTTATAGCTTTTTGTGTTGTCCTTTTTGTTTGCTACTCTGATATGTATATTCTATTGACTCGCTTGTATATTGTGGTCGTTATACCACTTGACATGTATCATTTTGTATACTCTGTGATGCATCCGTATATGTGTATGTGTGTATATATATATATATATATGATAATCTGCTGTTTTATGATGTATTTTGCATTCGAGTTGTTGTATTTTGTTCTGATAGATCCTATAGCCACCTATGGCTTTGTGTTAAGTATTTATTGGTTATGTCAATCCACTTGAGTTAGAAAAAAATATATGGCATTTGTCGACGTATTCAATAGATATTTAAGACAAGGCTATAGATGGTCGCTCCTAACCAGCCCTATTCTCCGCATTAGCAGATAGTATTACCCAGTAACACTCTTTGTTAATGTGGGTCTCGGGGTGGGGCGTCAGAGTTATAGGATAGTGAGGCTATTAGTTAGGCTTAGATTAAGGGGGAGTTGTTGGAATAAGGGGGAGTCAGAGTAGAATCAGAGTTTGGTGGAGTATATTTTAAAAACATAGGTTGTCATCATCAAAAAAGGGGAGATTGTTAGTTCCTAAGATGATGGTATTGATGACAACAACCTTAGGACTTGTTGTAAAATATAAATACTAATATCTTTGTCTAGATATATATGTATATGCAGGATATATATGTATATGCAGGATATATATGCAGGTATTGAGAATGAAAACTGTACAGTATAGAGATTCAAGACCGATGAATTCAAGATTGAAGAAATCAAGACTGAAGACTCATGAGCATCAAGAGTTCAAGAGTTCAAGATATGAAGATAAGTAATAGAGTTCAGATTTATGTTAAAACTTCATAATAGCACTAAAATCTTTATTCGGATTTTAATAATGGAATGGAATCCACCTTCTCGCTTTAGTAGTGGGATGGAACCCACGACCTCTTTAGTGGGATGGAACCCATGACCTTCTCTAGTGGAATGGAATCCACCAAATTTTCAAAATGACTTATTTTTAGATTTTTTCAAAATTATCTTTTAAAAAGACATCTCTCTCTCAGTTTAAATATTTTAGCCTTAATTCAAAAACTATTTTTAATCGTATTAATTTCAAAATCATTTCTTGTGTTTAAACTATCTCCTAGTTTTAATGTTTTAGCTTTAACCTCAAAATATTTATATATTTAGTTTTTATATTTCGTAATATCACTTTCCAAAGGTTTTTATAATCATAAAGTATATTCAAAATAGTTTACAAAGTTCTAAGATTGTTTTGACAAACTTTAGAAAGAAAATCTCTTTTAAAACAAAATTCAATTTTCAAAAAATACTAGGGGATGTCGACATGCCTATACCCCCCATGTCGACATGGTAGCCGTAGATTTCAAATTTCAATTTTTCAAAAGAAGTGTCTATTCGTCATAACCTTTCATGAATGGACATAACCATTATTCTCCTATATATCCCAGTTGTTTTCAATGAATTTTATGTTAGTTTTTCTTTATTTCTTCACTCCTTCTTCACCACTCAAATATTCTCTTATATTTCAAACGCTTTAACAAAATTCTGCCGAAATACTAAGTGAATCAAACTCGATCGTCTCTTGTTTGATTCTTTTCCACTCTCTCTCAAAGATCTTAGTGCTATTCAGAGTTATATGATCATTTGTATTCAAAGATCGAAAGATCGAATTGTATCGAGTCTCTCTCTATCAAAGTGTGATTAGAAACGGTGTGATTGTGGCCCGTAAATCAATTAGTTGTGATTGTAGCCCGTAAATCAATTATGTGATCTTGTAGCCTGGTTAAATCAAGAGAGTTTGCCCTGGACTCGGAGATAGGAGGGTGTATCTCGTGGCCTTGGAATCGAGGTTGTAATATCGACATTATATTTGAAAAGAAATCAGCACAAGAAATTGTGTGGGATTGGATGTAGGGTAACTCCGAACCAGTATAAAATTCTGGTGTGTTCTTTCCTTTACTGCTTTATTTACTATTTGCATCTGTGTCTGATTCTGTGATTGCCTCTGTGTTTGTGAACTGTATCTGTTTGGGTTTAATTTGAAAAGATTTCGAAAAGATCCATAAGATTAATTAAACACTATTCACCCCCCTCTAGTGTTAATTCTGCCTTAAGATCCGTAATCCGCATTTCCTACATCAACTCCTTGCCGACGAAAACTTGGCTTTGACAATAGCCCCAAAAGAATCTGAGGATGAAAAAGCTTCGATCGCAACAAAACAATCATTTCTAAAGAAAAAGCTAAAGAAGAATAAAGATTCTCTAAAACTGGCTATCGACACTATTTCTGATGTAAAGCAGCAGGTGTCTTAGTTCCTTGATACTTCTCTTGAGGACATCATTGTCAATTTGTTTTAAAGATGCTATGATGCTCGCTTATGCTGACAACGTCGATAAATGTACAGACTTGAGCTTTCCCTCTCTCGACCCTGCTCTTGTCAACAGGTTTATGGACAAAATTTAAAGAATGGAGCGGGGGCTGAAGTTGCTAAAAGAGAGGAGATTAATGCCTCAAAGATTCTATCTTTCAAAGTTCCTTCCTTCTAAATAGACTCCGACTTCGAAGATGAAGGTGGAAAAGATGAAGTTGCCGAGGGAGAGGGTGGTAACGATGACGTTGATAATGATGATGATGATGACAATGACGATGACAATGTAGATGGAGGTCATGGTTCAAGCGGTGATATGGGTGGTCACACTGATGCCCCTAAAAAAGATGGGTGATGACTATGCAAGGGCTTTTGAAAAGGTCAATCCTTATCCATCTTTTCATGAAGCAAGCCCACCTGAATCCCCTGCGCCTTCTGGCCCTCGGGAGGAGCCTGCTTACATTAGTGTGGAAGAATCAAGGGAGAAAAAGCTGGTCTCTCAAGCGTCTATTCCTGTCTCTCACGTTTGGGATTCTTTGTTTAATCAGCTTTCACTTCCAAGATAATAATAGCTTAAATCCTTTATTTTAGATAAGGAGGAAACCCGTTCATCCCTATAAAACCAAGCTTGAAAGAAAATAAGCTGAAATAAATATTTTGTATAGGGAGTTAGATAAACAACTGAAAGAACACAATATTCTTTCCGATAAATATCATACGCTTAATAGAAGTGCGACAGTGTTAGCATCCTTCAAACATCAAGATGATGCACCACGACTGAGGAGGGCTCGCCTTCGATACGATGATCTTTTAAAAGAGAATCAGGAGTTGATCACGCTCTTTTGGATGTTGATTGAGGAGAGAAACATTTTGGTAGACTTTCTATACAAAGCTTATTGTAAACACCCAACTGTAGATTTCCCATACTTAGGTGATTTTAGTGGGGGTCTACTTAGGCGTTTACATAAGAGATACTTGGACAAATTTGGATCTGACCCACATCCTAGAGCATGTCGGAACTTACCACGAGTCATATCGATTCCCCAAGAGTTACCTCCTGGTAAACTCAAATACTATAAGTACAAGTTTATTTCAGAATTATTTACAAAGTCAATTTTGTATGAACCAGATGAACAATCATAATTATGTAATAATATTCATTTGTGAATTTTTGCTTTATTCTTCCTTTATACTTAGTTGTATTTTATCACGTTACCATGGACTAAACGTCCCTCAGGCCACTTTGTCTCTAAAGATTATCTAAGCCAGTATGTTAAACTAAGAAGAGATTATCTCGAAAAGACATCAATTTTGAAATCTTCAAAATTAGACAGATATTTCTTTCTTATAGATTTGCAAAAACTTTATATGGAACATCCTCATCTCTATTTCAATTTTCTCGGTGAAGAAAAAGAAAAGCTACTTAAGGAAATCTGGACATATCATACCGAGTTAATATGTGGTCGTGATAGTCCTCCTGATGGGGAATCGGACCATAGCAAATATCCTCCGATTATTACTACGGAAGGACTTAATGTTCCTTTTGACTCAACAGTTATTCTTTCTGCCAATTCATTAAATAAAGTTAGAAATGTAGTTTCCCAACTTTAGATGTAAAACAAATGTCTATTTGTACTCTTAAGTTCTATTCTTCTATTGCTGAAATAAAGAGATTAATTATTCTAGTCTTAACTCCATGTTCTTTTTTCTTTTTATTTAAATAGGAGTTACAGTTATCTGCAATGCCACTCTCGTTAGATTCAACATCACGCTTTATCAATATTAGAGATAGGTTGTTAGCAGAACTTGAAAAGAGAAAGCTTCTTGACGATCCTTTATCCACTCGTTTCCGGGGTAACACTGAAGCACTAAAATGGCATAAGAGATTCTTGCTTCAGAAAACGATTGGTAGAAATCTTAATGATCAGATTGCTAACCTAGAGGCAAACGTTAAGAGCAAAAACGAATCGATTTCCTCATTAAAGCGTCAAACTAAATCAAATCCATCAATCGACTTTGACCATAAGATGTCTGAACTTTTCCAACAAATAAGCGATTTGGAAATGAAATTAAAGTATAGTCAAGCTCAATGCAAATCGTTAGAATTCATTATGGGGAATAATATCTCAAACATTGATTTACCAGTTTCTCCCGTTATTTCATCAGTTGCAAATCAACAAGGTCTACTTCCCTTGCCATCTAGAAGTTCCCTACTACGACTAATCCTCCTCCTGGCTTAGACGCGAAGGTAGTAAGAGAATGGTGCAGGAAAGTTAAATTTGAAATGATGAAGTATTTTGATGACCAACAAAAAGTAAGATACTCGCAACACATAAATGAACATGTTGTTAGGATTCAAAAGCTTGAATGCGAAAAGTATCTCCTTCAGAAGCGTATCGCTGATTTGGAAAGGGAGAATCTCTTAAAGGCGTAAACAAAGCTTTTATTCATTCTTTTAAGACCAACATTGATGCTATTGATGATGAAGACAAGATGAGGAAAAAAGGGAAGAAACTTAAAGAAGTTCTTCGTATCGCTATTCATCATATTGTCGATCCTCTAATTGCCAAGAATCTGAATAAGGCTGTTCAAGACTCATGAAATATATATATTTGTTCTGTATAATTGTAAATAATTTCATAAATTATGAAAATTTTGTAAATATCACCTGGTTTGTAATCTCTTCTTGTAATGCTATTTTTGAATCATCTCTTTGATAGCTTATACCATGATTTCTTTATTTGTTGGATCTTTCAATCCTTTTTACTATTTTGCTTTCCCTGAAAAGCATGAAGTAAACAATATTTTTTTATCATTAGCTTGAAATCTTTATAGAAGTCTGTTCATGTTATTTGCAGACATTAACAAAATCATCATATCAACATATGAAAAGCAATCCCATAATAATGTGATTAAATTGTCTTGAAACCCATCTTTAGTAATGATGAGAGATAGCCAAGAATTCAACTTCAATTATATTGTTAGATTATCAGAAGTCCGATGGTTGAAAACCATAGATTCAACTAATGAATTAATTATAGATGTTTAAAAATCCAACTTTTGAAGAAAATCGATAATGATCGTGTAATAGAAGTCGGTTGACCCAGATTCGGACATTAATGTATGAAATTTAAAAGTTAGAAGATCCAAAACCCATATTCAGGTATTTGTGGATGATAACCAAAAGTCAATAATAACAATCTTCTTAATAAAAATCTTTAGCCCAGATTCAGGCATTAGTGAGTGAAGTCTAGTGAATAGTTATAGCCCTGAAACCTAGATTCGGGTATGACAAAAGCCGTAAATTAGAAGACTCCCAAACTCAATAATGAATGACCTCAAACCTAGATTTGGGTATTAATAAGTGAAGTTTGGAAATTCTTCTTTGATGATTAGTTGGAGGCTATAGATTCATATTTAAGCCATATATGTAGTTGCTATTTGATCAACTGCTTCTTGAGCTTGGATGTCTTAGTCCATCATTTGATATGCCGCTTCTCGGGCTCGGATTCCATTGTCTAGTATGCCGCTTCTCGGGCTTGGACATCTTAGTCCGCTGTTTGATATGCCACTTCTTAGGATTGGACATCTTAGTCCACTATTTGATATGTCTCTTCTTAGGCTTGGACGTCTTAGTCCATTGTTGATGTGCCGCTTCTTGGGCTTGGACGTCTTAGTCCACTGTTTTTTGGTGTGCTTGGTTAGCTTATTCTCAAGTTGGAACCAAGGACTTGCCCTATCTCCCTCCAGGAGGCACCTTGACGTGGCCATGGTGTAATAAAGGGCTTGTCGATGCTTTAACTTGGCCATAGCATGGCGTCGATAAAAGCTTACTCTTACCTCCCTCTTGGAGGCGCCTTGACTTGGCCATAATGTGACGCGGCCAAGGGCTTGTCGATGCTTTAACCTGGCCATAGCGTGGCATGGATAAAGGCTTACTCTAACCTCCCTCCAGGAGGCGCCTTGACCTGGCCATAGCATGGCACGGCCAAGGGCTTGTCGATGCTTTAACCTGGCCATATCGTGGTTCGGATAAAGGCTTACACACCTCCCTCTAGGAGGTTCTTTTCCCTGGCCAACTTGGCACGGACAAATGCTTTGACCATTTAAGGTAATGTCTAAGTGCAAGGAGTATTTCACTCCCAACCATGTAGATTCTCCTTAGTAAAGTAGTTCTTTATTGATTCCATTTAGGATCTCTTTACAAACCCATTAAGTTTTCCTTATTTGAAAAAGTTAATTATCATTCCTTCAATTGGTCTCCAGTGATTGGTTTCATGTCCATTCATCATATGGTAATGGCAATAGAATCCTCCCAAGTTCCTTTCATATTTAGGCTTTTTCTTTTCAGATGGCCAATAATTGAGTTCATCCTTAGTTAGAAAGTAGACATTCTCAATGGATGTTGGTAAGTTGCATTCTTTAGGAAGTCTTGACTTAAAGCTTGTTTCTCGAGGATGGTTTCTAGGTCTTTTATTACTTGGCTTTGGAGTTCCACACTTGACATCTGGTTTTCTTTTTAAAACTCTTTGGAGCTCCGGTGTAGGAAGTGTCCCACTTGTTGCTTGACCCATTTGTGTGCAAAGGCGTTGTAATATGCCATTATTCCTTCTTCAAAGATTGTGCCTTTGGTATAATGTTGAATTGTTTTCCTCATTTGATCAAACAAGTTGTCACTCCCAATTTTCTTTTCTCCAAGTTATCACTCCTAGTTTTCTTTTCTCCTAAGGCAAAGATTGAGGTGGGGCCAATATGAAAAGGGTTTAAACTCCATTTAACCAGATCATAGGCTTCAACTTTCTTTTTCCTTATGATCCTTAAAGCCTTCATCCTTAACAGTTGTTCTTCTTATAGATTTTTATCATTAATTGTTTCATGGGAAAATCCAATCATATGTGGTTCCGAAGAATCTTGCTCCGATCTTTTGTTTTTGCCAATCATGATGAAGTAAAGTCCAAAATGGGTAAGCTTGAAATAGAATTGGGTTAAAGGAAAATGGTATGGAAGTTTAACAAGACTGGAGGTTCAGGCCCCTCCTTCTAGCGTCAAAATGTTAACAAGAAAACTTGTCAACACCCCAAAGTAGGATTAAAGGTGCAGAAATGCCATTCTAAGCTTATTTTGATTAAGTAAAATAGGTTAGGATCTTATTGCTTTCTTTTATTAACCTTTCGAATAGGTCTACGTTGTGAAAACTCTTCCTTGTCTGACCTTTCGACCTAGTCGAAACACTTATATCCCTTGTTTTAAGTTCTTTGGGCTTGCTGAAGTTGTTTGGTTATCCTTTCGAAACCTCCTTTCAAAACGGTTGTGAAACACTAAAGGTTAGCGCTAAGGATTCAAGAATATGATTTGGGTGGGCAGGTTTTGACTTCGTTGAAAGCTATTATTCTTGATGGGTTGGGTTTAATCCTGAAATCTAAGGGAAAACAAGTTTAGGTTAAGGTTTCGACTCCCTAAAAAGTGAATGTTTGGTGATTGATGGTTTGAAGCTAAGGACTTAAGTGTATTGGTAAGTGAGAGGTTTCGACACACTCAAGAGGTGCCCTTTAGATTTAATTGACGCAAGCAGAACACAATTAGATCAACTAATAGCCTCAAAACAGTTGCATAATCACCAATAGCAAAATCTTGCTTTCATTTAACTAATGTTATACAAACTGATCAATTTCCCCTAATCTGATTTCCAAATTAGGGTTTACAAATTTACAAACTCAAGAAAGTATAAGAAGAAGGAAAATGAATTCGAATCCCCTAAACCAGACCCCTAGGGTCTTATTTATAGATGTGGGTTGGCACCTTTCGACTAAGTGCTTTCGACAGGGTCGAAAGGTGGCTTTATATACCTTCCATCTTCTTTGACACTTGCACATCCCTCTGCAATGCTTTTGAATGGTTTTGAATGCCTCCGTCTTCATCGAAAGGGGTGGTTGCACCTTTTCTCTTTGTGTTGCTTTGTTGTCACAAGAAGTAGAGGTATGAGCTTCTAACTCCGTCGATAGGCAGTTTGCTGGGGTTTCGAAGGCGTTGAGGTGTTGATGGTTTCGACGCGGTAGGTAGCTTCCAAATGCATGCTTGCGAATTTATGCAAAACCTTCTCTGGATGTTAAAGGCTTTGACCATTCGAAAGGCTTAATTATGCTTTCGAAAGGGTTGTTCTACTAAAGGCATCTTTCTGAGTAGTTTGAATGAAGGCGAAACCTTTGGTTTCGAGAGGTTTGGTGCGCATGTGAGGGGTTGTTATCCGCTGCCTTCAAAAGGTACTCCTCCTCTTATTCGAAACATCTTCATGTAGGTGAAAGCATTTGTTTCGAAAGGTAGACATTGACGCAAATGGGAGCTTTCGACTACATCGACCCCTTCGAAAGCTTGTAACACATCTAGCTTTTGGCTGTAGCATCCCTTCGACTCCTTCGAAAGGCCTTACTGGTGCTATTATCTCTTGGTATTCTTTCTCTTCTATTCATCTTGGTTTCGATAAGGTTGAAGTGGTAATTGGTGGTAACACCAAGCACCCAAACCCATGGCACAGCATAATGCCCCCGCATCTTGGATTCAAAACTCAACTTAAAGATCGTGAATTATATCCACTTCGCTTACATCCTATGACAGACCAGGGCATAGGTGATCAAGTGGCAGCTACAGAATTGTAGCCAAGGAATGGACAAGGAACTACTACTTAAACGGTACTCCCAAAGGCTGGAGAGCTAAGAGGATATGACACGAATTGGGATCGGTTACCAGATCAGGCTTCTTGGGTAGATTACGACTGCTCTCAATTGACCAACTTCTAAACGCCTGATTTGGCAGCTATGGTACGACGGCTTATGCGACGATCGCCCTACGTTGCTTATTATGCCATCTCGAAGTATAATTATTCTTCATCAAAATCACCACTTACCATTAGGGAACCTCCATCACTGAGTCACGTGTGGTAGTCAACGAAAACCATCAAAAATCCTCGAAACATTTGCCGAAAAACTCTTTTCAAGGCTGACCCGAAGTCGGATCCGAAGTAATCAGTTTTATGACTCGAAGCAGGTTCTGACCCAAATTCGAGCTCTGGTAATAACTCATTCGACCCGAAGCAAACCCAGGAAATTCTGGCCTAAGGTCAAACTCGGGTAAACTAAGATTTTCTCCATGTAATCACCAATATGACTTCACGCACCATTCGTCACCAACCCGACACTTCAAATTTAGCAACTTCAAGCGAAACCAGGGGCAGAATCCAAGCAAATAGCAAATTTTCTTGAGTCGGACTCTAAGTAAATTATCACCAATCCATCAATACCGATCCATCTTGTTTTGGTCATAGCTTGGGCATACAGACTCCAAATGACTTGAAACTTGATGTGCAACCTTAAGAGGCCTTCCTTACTGCCTTATATGGATCTCACCCCGATTTGGGTGAAATTTTGGGGATCATCACCAATCCACGACCCCATCCTAACTGATTTGCCATTCGATCGGCATTCTCAACCATCAAACATTGGACAATCATGCATACAACATTCACAAGCATTACAAGCAGATGTAAATTGAAAACCGACTGGACTGACGATGATTGGAGCATCTCCCCCATTCAAAACCATTCATCGAAATCGTTTAATGTGCAAAATATCCGAAGAGATTCAATGTGCCGACCATGCCGGCGTATTCTAGGAATACAAACCCCCGACAGCATCCCATGAAGTATGTGTGGCACATGGATTCCGCCAAAGTGCGGATGCTATCAAATGCAGATGCTTCCCCATATTCCTCAAAAGGGTAGTGATCATGTGGTTTATACGATTACCACCGTGGTCTATCTCCTAATTCGATCAACTGGCTTGGAAGTTTGTCTAGAAATTCAGGATGCATGCAACTTACCCCAAGGATGTGATTTCATTATCTAATTTATTCCAAGCGCCAAACGAGCCGCTCAAAGACTTCCTGTAAAGATTTAACATCGTCGTCACTAAAGTGAGCAATCCCAGTAAGAATATCATACTAATGGTGTTGATTAAAGGAATCGACCCAAAGATAGACTTTGGCGAGTGGTAAGCTGGAGAGCCTCCTACGACCTTGGATCGTTTCTATTACAAAGTGAACCACAACCTAAGAAAGGAGGAGATAGAGCATACCAGGAGAAAGAATGATGCAGGCCCGTTGGCCGAAGGAATTCAAAGAGAGGGGAGCATTGAGACCTTAGATGAGGACTCAGATTCAAGGAGACGACCCAAAATCCTAAAATTCAACTCATATGCTCCTTTAGACGATTTAATCGAGAACATCTACTTGGAGACTCATGAATCAGAGCAGTACTAGAAACTAGCCTCGAGAGAGTCCACCAAAACCCAGAAGAAATCAGGGAAATATTGTATATTTCAAGATACACATGGTCATAACACTGGCCATTGTAGACACCTCCGAGATGTGATCATAAAGCTGATCCGTAAAGGAAAGTTTCAACAATATGTGCAAACCCTATAGAATGGCGGGCAGGGAACATTCGACTCCATCAATAAGGAACTTTGATTATCAATTGGACCACCTACGGTCGACTTTTACTTGAGAAGGGCTGGGGCGAAGTGGAACAGCGAGCATATGACGCCGCTTCACTTATCAATAAGATTTATTTCAATTTCAATTATGTTGTGAACTACGACCAACTTGAACTAAACTACTTCCAAACAATGCAGGTCACCAAGCACTTATAATTGGGTGCCAACTAACCTCCACGGACCATGATCAGACCTTTAGAGGATCATCAAGACGAGCATGATTCAACCGCTTATCAACTTCCATATGCCCCTAACTTGGGGGCAAGGAATCGAAATAGAAAGTAGGTGACTCGACCATCTACTTCCTACTCTGTGCTTCAATTCTGATAGAACATCTGTGCCTTACTCAGAGCTTTACAAGGTTTAAATCCAATACAAAGTGGACACGACTGACCGTCCACTCGTCAACCTCCATGCTTGACTTGAAGACCGGAGAAATACTTGCAGTGGATGCAACCCGACCATCCACTCCCCGGCTCATACTTGAAGTTTGCCAGAATACTTATGCCTCTCCCGAAGCTCAACAAGACCGAGGTCCAACTAAAGTGGATGTGATTTGACCATCCACTCATTAACTCCTTCCCTGAAGACAGGAGGCAGTCTGGGAGCTCAACTTAAAGTAGGCGTGATTAAGCGTCTACACATCAACCACCACCCTCGACATGAGGACAAGACTGCAACGTGAGGTGGATGTGACTTTACTGCCCACCCAACAACTCTCTCCTTTGACTTGCTAGGAGAAGTACGAAGCAAATTGTATGAGAGTTGACTGTCCAACCTAAGCATGGACCATGGATGTAGTCCAACCATCCATCGCTTAATCACCAAGCGGATGTGAATCAACCGTCCACTCGCCAAATTTTGTCCTCAATACTAGGCCCAGAATTCCTTCCCACGAATGAACATGACTCAACTATTCATTTGACCACTCTTACCTTTACCTGACAAGTGGAGAGTAAATCAAAAATGGGTGTGGCTGACCACCCATCATAAAACTCTGTTCCTTGGAACATGGACCGGAGTATATGTGAGAAATGCGGATTAAGGATCTTAAGGCTAGAATTAACACTAGAGGGGGGGTTGAATAGTGTTTTAAGAAATTTGTTAATCTTTTTGAGTTTATTTTAATTTGTTAACAATGTATACACTAATCAGACACAGATATGAACACAGAATCAAACACAGATGCAAATATAAAGTAAAAGCAGTAAAGGAAAGAACACACTAGATTTTATACTGGTTCGGAGTTACCCTACATCCAGTCCCGCACAACTAAGTATGGATTTCCTTTCAAACTTTAATTCAACAATTACAACCCTCGGTTTCAAGGCTACGAGGTACACCCTCCAGAATAACAATCCTCTGGGTAGAGATACCTGATTTCCGGGGCAACAAGTTCACCCAATTGATTTCCAAGGCTACAATCACACCTTTTCTCGCTTAATTGATTTCCAAGGCTACAATCACACCTTTTCTCGCTCGATTGATTACAAAAAGTCTATAACTTAGATTAGCACTTGGATCTTGTAGAGAAAGTGATGGAGAATCACACTAGAAGTAATCGAGTATGATTCGATGTTGATTTCAGCAGAGTAATGGTATGATTTTGTATTAAGAAATGTGGAAGAAGAAAAGGAGTGAAAACCAGAAAAAAGTGATTGAAAATTCGTTGAAACTGACCCCTATTTATAGAAAAACAACAGCCATGTCCATTCATGAAGAGTTATGGAAAATAGACACTTCTTTTGAAATTTGAATTTTTGAAGCCAACTGACACTATGTCGATATGGGGTATTTGGGCATGTCGACATCCCAAAGTGATTTTTGGTATTTTGATTTTCTTTGAAAATACTCTCTATCTTGTATTAAAATTATTTTAAACTTTATAAATATACTTAACTATAGTTAAAATACATAAGTAAATATAAAGAATAATATATACATATTATTTAACTATAATTTAAATCAAAGTATAAATAAATTAAAAGTTAAATATATTATTTGAAAAGGTAGTTTAAAATTAGGAGTAATTTTGACTTTGAAATTAAAGATGTTTTTGTGGCTAAAATTATTTAAAATCAGGACAGAGAGTTTTGAATCTTTTAAAAGAAAAGTTTTGAAATCATTTTGAAAACAGGATAATTTTGTAAAATCATTTGAATTAAAATTAGTGGATACAAAACAATGTCCCACTAGATTTTCGTAGGTTCCATCCTACTTAGGGTTCCATCCATTTAACGGGCTCGAAGTGGATTCCATTCCACGAATAAATTGGATATTAAGATGCCAGTGCTTTTCTGCGAGTTTTAACAAATATTCCTAATAAAACAAACTTAACCTTGAAATCTTGAACTCTTGATAATCTTGATAATCTTGATACTCATGAGTCTTCAATCTTCGATATCTTGAATCTCTATACTGTACAGTCTTCATTCTTGATACCTGCATGGTTAGATCCTGCATATACATATATATCTAAACTTGTAATGTTAGTATTTATATTTTATAATATATTCTAAGGTTGTTGTCATCAAAACCAACTCCTCAGGGACTAACAATCTCCCCCTTTTTGATGATGACAACCTTTGTTTATAAAATATCACTTCTATCCTAATAACTCCCCCTAAAACTAACAACTCCCCCTTAATCTATGCCTAACTACCCTATTTTATATTTCTCCCCCTTTGTCATCAACAAAAACTTACTCCGCCTTATTCTTGACTTCAATACCTGCATTGATAAACTATACAACGGAATATATAATATATAGATTAAGAAATAATGATACTTATGAGAATAATAACTTAATTAAATACTATATTCATTTCGGTGTATATATATATGTTTTACACACCAAACATCAAATAAAATCAATCCACACAAAGTATCAAATCAAACCAAATCAAATAAATGAATTCAAACAAATCAAACAAAGAAAGACAATTAAACGTTTCGAGGGACATCTACCCATCCATCTTCTCCAAATATAGGGTCTGCTTTAATTGCATCCTAATTCGCATTGTCATTGGTGAGAGAGACAGGAGGATGTACTTCATTATCATCCTTGTCTAGAGAGGAGATCATCCATCGAATGGCATCGAAATGCCTTTCTTGCTCCTTAATCATCTGCATTTGACTTAACTCTAAGTGACGCTGGTTTCGTAGAATAAAAGAGAGAAGATTCTTGAATGAATTGAGTGTTTCTTCAAGATTTTCAGATAGATTGTGAATAGGATTGGCCATAATTGAATTAGAGAAAGAAATGAAGGATAAGATAATGAGAAATAAATTTTAGTGAAGATTTCTGGAAGAAAAAGGTATATATAGGTGTTGAAATCGTTTGAAATGAATAGACATTTGGTAGTTATTCATATTTCAAATTCAAAATCAATAGTCACTTCTGACCAGTACATGTCGACATGGTCAAAGGAGGTATGTCGACATACTATAGTGAATTTTGATGATAATTTTTGTGACGACCCGACTTCCTTACGCCCAGGAAGACGTATCGTTTTGAAGAAAAGAAAGAGGTGAGAAAGTAGAAAAGAAAGAAAAGAAGAAGAAACAACAACAGAATCTCAACAGCGGAATGAATAAAATATAATATATCACATAATATAATACATAGTATCATATACATCAGAGTTACACAGATAATACAACACATACTAGACAGTTATAAACACCTGTCTAGTTAATACAACTCACACATCACAGAAATACAACACAGCGGAAATACAGAATAAACTCTAACACAGCGGAACCAATATATATATCTATACGCTGAAGCCTCCTGCTCCATTGCTCCTCCAGAACTCGTCAAAGCTAACCTGAATCCCTTGACTACCCGTAAAAATTTGGGTACCCGAGAGTTTATGAAAAACAGAAATAAACTTCGGGTCAGACATGGGTCTGGTATGAGTAACAGGTTAAAGTTGCTTAACTTTTGAAAATCATTTGAAACAAAGGTATCACGTAAGACTTCCCACACATAAACATGGAAAAGTTTTTTACCTTACGCTAACCAAAACATTTGATAGGAAATCCAGTGATATTATAATAGTGTCTAGGGTTTTCAAGTAAATAGAAAATAGCTGAAATTGTTACATCTATTAAATTCCAGCATACTAGCCACAACGTGGGTAATACAATCAAAACCGTAGAGTCACGTAGGGAAATTGGATTTCCATCAATGGCTGGGCTACTGGGGTACCGCCCGTCACAGTACGTGGCCTAGATCACCGTACCGAGGAGTACGCCCGCTCCCCTGCAACACAAAGCCGGACCCGTTCCTTACTGAACAGTTCCAAATAGAATAACCCCGCAGATGGCTGCAGACCAACTGCTACTACCGAAATAAAAAGGAACCTCTAGACAGGGGTATATCCTACTCTCAAGTGGGAGCTATCCACGAAGCTTTGCTGCACCTCCCCTGTTTTAGCCATTCCCGGTTGATGAGGCTTGAGGTCACGATTACCTTTATAGAATTCATCACTTAGAATGCTCATCGTCCACCTGACGATGTTTTGAAAGCATCCAATCCATACAAGTTCGTTCCGGGTTCGAACGAAACCGAAGGCATTATCTCGTTACACTCGTTTTGGAATCACCCTCAGAGTTAACGACAATAACCCTTGCATTCTGAATCACCATCTCGAATCTATAAGTACTATCACCGTCAAACTCATTACGGAATCACCCACAGAGTTATACTGACATATAGTTCTTATACCTCGAGTCTTCACTTGCTCCATTTGAATTTCACGACCTAACGTTATTTGGATCGATGTGGTATTCGGGTCTCCAGACCTGGAATCCCGGTATACGGAAACCCGATCCCGGTCTCATCGAAATCCAAACCGTGTCTTTTAAGGCCAAGTTGTTTTAAAGGTTTAAAAAAATTTCAATACATTATCTATATCAACACAGATAGATAATTCACAACATCACAATAGATAATCAACAAGATCATCGCAATAGATAATTCATATTATCATCGTAATAGATAATTATCATACTTCAACCAAACATTAATCATATAACATCAATTATCTCATATCAGGGATATTAAACCATTCAAAAGTAAATATCATCCATATATAAGAAAGGATTAAATCATCATACAATAATTAATTTAAAATGAATTAAATTAATTATTACCTCTTTAATTAATTTAAAGTAAATTAAATTAATTACTTCATCAAATCTTGCCTACTTATCCATTAATCAATTTATCAAATCAATCATCTTTGATTAATTTAACTTTACTTATATTCCAGTAATTTCTTTTAATTTATTTACAGAGAAAAATCTTTTGAGTAAATCCCTAAATAAATTATATTTATATTGATTTTATTATATTCAATTACCTTATTGATTTATTAGCCAAAATAAATCAATTCTAATTATACCATTAATTATAATAATTAATGATCTTTAATTAATTATTTTATTAATTAATTATTTAAAAAAAACTTAATCTTCAAATCACATAATATTAATCATTTCTGATTTAATTCATACAGTAATCAACTTCCCTGAATTAATTACTCTTCAACAATACTCGATAAATTCCTCGATTAACTTCAAGTAATTATACTGCAATTACTTTTATCAACAACTTCATCCAATTGATTACCTTCAGTAATTTCTCATCAATTACTTCTCCAAATAATTTTACATCAATCATCGAGTGATTAATCCAATGATTTAACTCAAATTAAATCAATCTGCTCCATTTATTTAATAAGTGATTTATCATTCGATCATTAATTAAATCTTGATTTCTCTTTTAATTAATTACTTAATCAATAATTAATTCCATTATTAATAAATCTTTAATTTCTTTAATTAATTAATTTCTCGAAATTTAAAACAATCAAATAAATCAATTTCAATTTATACCTTAAGTGATTATTAAATCACTTTTCCCTAATTATTCTCAATATGTAATTATTGCTAATTATTTCCATAATCAATTACTTATTCCTTATTACATTCAATTATAGCCATTGATTACAAATTAATCATTCATATCATTAATTAATTAATTAATGGACTACCCATTTACATTAACTTAATATTTCAAATGAATCCAAATTCTTAGTTTCTAACTTAATTTTAAGAAAATATTTCTTACTTATTTAGAGTATTTTAAAATACTCTGTTTCAAAACTACTTAAAATTTCACCTATATTTCATCTTCATATTTCACTTACATTCATTAAATTTAAGATCTGTAATATACCTTGAATATGTTATTTTAGATTTAAACTCAAAACTCTAAAGCTTACTTACATTTTAGCTTCACTTAAATCCAAATCATTTAATTATTTTTAAAATAATTTAAAACAATTTAAATTTAACTTATTTCCTTTCAAAATCCTAAGATTTCAATTCAAATTGGAATTCAGGTTTACAATTTAAAATTTAAACTAACATTAAAAATCTTGTTTTTAAATCTCTTTCCCAAATTTCCAATCACTTTATAAAATACTGTACAAACCTTAAGTTGTTTAAAACATTTACTTTGATATAATGTGAAACTAGAATTCAGATTTGTTTGGGATTCATATTTTAAATTTGCTTCAACCTTAGTTTAAATCTTGCCTTGTTTTCTTAAAAGAAATAAGAATTTGTTTAAATTTAAAACAGGAAACTGTCAGGTTTAAACAAACCAGAAAACTACTTACTCGAGCCAGTATTTAAATTCTTCGAGTCTTCCATCTCCCATCTTCGAGTAAAAACTAGAAATACTCGAGTGAATTCCGAGCATATTCACCCCTCCAAAACACAGCCTCACCAGAAACGAATCACTGTGCACGTGCACATAGCCTCTGACCACCTCCGGTCAACGCGGCTCCGCCACCCAAGTCGACGATCGTCCTCCGATCAGCCCACGACCCTCGACAACTCTCCATCCCCTCGAAATCGAATTCGAGCAATACCTTCGAACCTGGAAACATTCGAAGACACATCACCCAAAACCTGTCATCACCCAGTGTTCAACGCTCCGATCACCAGCGGCTACCCAACTCCGGCCATCAACTCGTCCACCCTTCCTCTTCCTTCTCTCAAACCCACGTGGCGCTCGATCCACTGCTGACGATGCGCGAAACGAAAACTCCGGCCATCAAAGATTTAGGACACCAGCCTTCGTTTGCCTTCTTCCACCACCATGGCCATCGGTCGACCCTCACGGCATTTTTCCAGTGACCACCCTAGGCCCCTCTGTCACCACGAGGCAACTCGACCTCCATAAACCATCACATCGCCGGAAATGGGTAAAAATACCGTCTCCGTTCGACCTCGAACTGCTACCAAACCATCCCGCTAAAAATCACGCTACCTATCTCAAAAATCATCATTTTAGTTACGCATTCCAGTTATACTTATGAATCACCATTTCGTAAGGTTCGAAATTTGACAAAAAATTAGTTTGTTCAGCAATTTGGGTTCCAGTGATAATTTCTAAGTAGTTTAATCTTAACTAAATTTATAAACTTAGTTTATGATGATACGAACATCTTTCGTTTGAATTTGAGGTTAAATTATCAACTAGGGAAAGAGTGAATGATTTTTGAAACCAACAGGCCTGAGTTTTGAACTAAGAACAGAGAAGATTTTAAACAAACAACATAAATAACATGTCCCAGCTTCCATATATATATAGATAACTATATATGCACATCCACACACATATCTTAATGAGCTTGCAAGGATTTAAACATTTTTAAAATTTTAAAGTAAATTGTTACTCACCATTTTAATAAGAACAGAGCTCTGATCATTTGAACAGGCTTGAGTACAAGCTAAAATCCTTTTCTTTGCTTCTCAATATTGACATGTTGTTGTTTGTTGAATCTTGTTTCAGGTTTAAAATGAAAGCTTCATTTCATTTTTGCTTAATTCGAACTGGCATGGAAAGATGATATATGAAGAAAACAGACAGGGATATATGGAAAAGGAAGAAGACATGATATCAACATTTGTACAATTTGCAGTGATATTTCTTGCCTAAATTCGGCAGTGTAGATTTTCTTTTGTTAATGGAGGCTGATATGAGATTATGGTGGCTGGCATTAAATGTTGTTGTACAATACTATATTGTTTATAATTTTATTTCTTTCTTGTTCACTTATACTCCTAGCTTTTCATGCAAGCTTCCCTGGTTATTCACTTTCTTATTCGAGCTTACATATATACTTATTTTTGTTCTAGTGGCTGATAGATATATCAGGGTGTGCTATAGATACGGCATTTATTTCAGTTGTCTTCTTTTACAAGCCTACGTTCTAATTTGTACATACCTAAATGTATGTTGTAATTTGTTTGCTTTAAATCTTAAGTATATGCTACTGTTTCACTTACTAGTTTACAAGCTTACAGGTTATTTATTTTTAGTTTATTTGTTGTCTAATTATTGTAGTTGTTCTACTTACCTATATATATGTTTATGAGTATTACTTATTTTATATAATATTTTATCAATGTAAAAGAATGTTATTTCTTTTATTTCAATATATTTTTAAATTGTAAAGCAATGATATTTTTAACAGGTCATTTGAAATATTTATAGTGTATTTATTAATATCATTTAAAAGTAACACAATTTATCAATTAAAATAAATTACAAAAGAAATTATCTTCCTATTATAAACTACTTACTTCCTATTTTACAAAACAATTAAAAGTTGTCTTTAGTATACTTTGTTTTATTTCTATGTTTGACTTATCTCTAGAATCCTATATTTCCATACATATATTTATTTTATTAATATTACTTTAAAAATAATACATTTATTAAATTTTAAATAAAAGAAACTGTCTTTTATAATATACTACTGATTTTATAAAGATATAAAGTTATCGTTTGACAAAAGGGTATAAAACTTACATACATATATTAAACCATACTTTTATATCTGCTATATTAAAAGAAAACAAAATAAATCTTTTTATAATGAATTTTAAATCTAACTTAAGCTAAAAACAAGTTTTTAAAACTATTTTTAACATTTATCTTATGTATTAAAACCATATTTTTATTAAATAAATAGCTTGCAAGGTTTAATATTAAATAAAACAAAATTTCCAATTTATTTAAATATATATATTATAACTTCGAAAATATAATTTATTAATTCAGTAAAACGAACTCAACTATTTACAATGTATACGAATATATATACATTAATAAATAGAAAATAACCAATTTATTTTACAGATAAAATTTACCAATTAAATATTTATTAAAACAAAGTATAAATCCAGATTTTATTTACAAAGATTCAGCAAATCAATTTAATATTTAATACAGATTATTAAATTGATATTGCTCGAAAATTCCGGGATGTCACATTCCTCCCCCCTTAAAATAATTTCGTCCCCGAAATTTAAAGCAAAGGTAATTTAATAATCTAATTGAAGATTTAGTTTTAAAACACAAGTTTATATCAATCATATGCAAGCAATCATAGCAACCAATCAAACAAATTTAACTAGCCAGATAAAATTATGGATAGAACTCTCTCGAGTTTCCTCGAGTATAAATACCGGGTTACTCGCCCTACAGAATCCAAACAGTTCATACTACTAAGCTATAGAGCTACCACTCATCTAGATCAGCAAAACTAGACAGATATTAGACTACAGACACGTCTGACTCAGTCATCAAAACTCTCTGAACTGCTGGTTCTATACCCAGAGATAGATTATACACGTACTCCCTCAGATATACGTGAAACACATCGAATCCCAGATATCCAAACTGGCAATTCACTCCAGAAGATCAACACTTAACCTTTCCTGAACATAGAGAAGATACAGAACATCTCGGAGCTAGCTTCCCAGACTTACCCAATTATAGAGCTCCTTTGAATTAGAGAAAATTTATTCAAAATCAAATCTCCGACTTTTAAATCCAAATTCTCCCGTCTCTTATCCACCAAACTCTTCAGACGGTCCAGAGCTGCCTACATCCCTATTGATCAGCTCAATCTCCCCTGATGCCTCTCAGAACAATCTGAATCCAAAACAATCCAGTAGAATGATCAACCCAAAATCATGAACACCTCACTACTATCATCAGTAGAAAACAACTTCTCCTTTCAAAAGATCAGCAGATGCACTTCCAACTGCTTCCGCTGCACAACTCTAATATGGGTAGATGAAAATGCCAATGACGCACATAAGCACAACTTCCATTGATACCAAATGTGACGGACCTAGGCTTTGCAACCGTCGGCCAGCGATCACAACTGGTCTTTCCAACCATCCTGGGAATATGGTTCAACTGATCCAAAAAGAGAAACTCAGAAATTCCACGGTAGCTTGATCTGCCTTACCAAAACTCTCCCTAGAAATCATCCTCAACTAGCTGGACCCTCGGTACCTCTCCTGGAATCCAGTCGATACCACTCAATCTCCCAATGTTGACAAAATCCTTCGAAAACACAAGAGAATACTCAGCTCCAGATGCTAAGGCAAACCTCTGTCCCTTCAAAAAGACATCCGGAAAGATCTCTGACAACCCCAGAGAACACTCAACTATCGCAAATCACCTTTGCGATCAACCCAGTCTAATATCCAAAGAAAACTGTCTCTTCTTTACAAATCAAAACAGCTTAAACTTATGAAATCAATCCATTGAAGAAAATGGATCCACCAAGCTGCCCCTGAACTTCATCATTAGAAACTACTGACAGAAGACCTCCTCGCTAGTCCACAGAACAGTCTGAGCTGCAATGCTATCACAGATGTCCAAGATATCCTAACCCAAAATTCCTCGAGAAACTCGGCCTCAAAGCCAAACACCAACCCCAGCTGCACTCAGCCTCAGCACTGATGCAGTTACAGTTCCATATCCAAAGCTTTTTGAGAAACATCCTCGAAAACAAGACATAGTTACTGCATCTCCACATACAACTACTCCTTCCTGAGCTACCAAGATAACCTTTCTAGTTTCTGCTCAACTGATAGAATCCAAAATCTACTCATCCAACTATACATCTCAAGATGATCTCCGAATCTAAACAGATTGCCTTCAGAGACTCGGTGAAATCCTTACACCATAACAAAGCTCACTTGAGAAGGACAGCAGACCCAATACCGTCTCGATAGATACACTTCCAATCTCAACAAATTCAACCATTGGTAGTTGTGTTACACACACCACTATCCTATCTACCTTTATAACTGATTGGAAAACCCGAACAGGTAACCCAACCGATAGGTAGAAATAGATAAATATATATACATATAGATAAAAATTACAAATACGCTCTCTCCGGATAGACACCACTCCAGAGCCTAGGTACTCGCTCAACCTAATGCTCTGATACCAACTGTGACGACCCGACTTCCTTACGCCCAGGAAGACGTATCGTTTTGAAGAAAAGAAAGAGGTGAGAAAGTAGAAAAGAAAGAAAAGAAGAAGAAACAACAACAGAATCTCAACAGCGGAATGAATAAAATATAATATATCACATAATATAATACATAGTATCATATACATCAGAGTTACACAGATAATACAACACATACTAGACAGTTATAAACACCTATCTAGTTAATACAACTCACACATCACAGAAATACAACACAGCGGAAATACAGAATAAACTCTAACACAGCGGAACCAATATATATATCTATACGCTGAAGCCTCCTGCTCCATTGCTCCTCCAGAACTCGTCAAAGCTAACCTGAATCCCTTGACTACCCGTAAAAAATTTGGGTACCCGAGAGTTTATGAAAAACAGAAATAAACTTCGGGTCAGACATGGGTCTGGTATGAGTAACAGGTTAAAGTTGCTTAACTTTTGAAAATCATTTGAAACAAAGGTATCACGTAAGACTTCCCACACATAAACATGGAAAAGTTTTTTACCTTACGCTAACCAAAACATTTGATAGGAAATCCAGTGATATTATAATAGTGTCTAGGGTTTTCAAGTAAATAGAAAATAGCTGAAATTGTTACATCTATTAAATTCCAGCATACTAGCCACAACGTGGGTAATACAATCAAAACCGTAGAGTCACGTAGGGAAATTGGATTTCCATCAATGGCTGGGCTACTGGGGTACCGCCCGTCACAGTACGTGGCCTAGATCACCGTACCGAGGAGTACGCCCGCTCCCCTGCAACACAAAGCCGGACCCGTTCCTTACTGAACAGTTCCAAATAGAATAACCCCGCAGATGGCTGCAGACCAACTGCTACTACCGAAATAAAAAGGAACCTCTAGACAGGGGTATATCCTACTCTCAAGTGGGAGCTATCCACGAAGCTTTGCTGCACCTCCCCTGTTTTAGCCATTCCCGGTTGATGAGGCTTGAGGTCACGATTACCTTTATAGAATTCATCACTTAGAATGCTCATCGTCCACCTGACGATGTTTTGAAAGCATCCAATCCATACAAGTTCGTTCCGGGTTCGAACGAAACCGAAGGCATTATCTCGTTACACTCGTTTTGGAATCACCCTCAGAGTTAATGACAATAACCCTTGCATTCTGAATCACCATCTCGAATCTATAAGTACTATCACCGTCAAACTCATTACGGAATCACCCACAGAGTTATACTGACATATAGTTCTTATACCTCGAGTCTTCACTTGCTCCATTTGAATTTCACGACCTAACGTTATTTGGATCGATGTGGTATTCGGGTCTCCAGACCTGGAATCCCGGTATACGGAAACCCGATCCCGGTCTCATCGAAATCCAAACCGTGTCTTTTAAGGCCAAGTTGTTTTAAAGGTTTAAAACAATTTCAATACATTATCTATATCAACACAGATAGATAATTCACAACATCACAATAGATAATCAACAAGATCATCGCAATAGATAATTCATATTATCATCGTAATAGATAATTATCATACTTCAACCAAACATTAATCATATAACATCAATTATCTCATATCAGGGATATTAAACCATTCAAAAGTAAATATCATCCATATATAAGCAAGGATTAAATCATCATACAATAATTAATTTAAAATGAATTAAATTAATTATTACCTCTTTAATTAATTTAAAGTAAATTAATTTAATTACTTCATCAAATCTTGCCTACTTATCCATTAATCAATTTATCAAATCAATCATCTTTGATTAATTTAACTTTACTTATATTCCAGTAATTTCTTTTAATTTATTTACAGAGAAAAATCTTTTGAGTAAATCCCTAAATAAATTATATTTATATTGATTTTATTATATTCAATTACCTTATTGATTTATTAGCCAAAATAAATCAATTCTAATTATACCATTAATTATAATAATTAATGATCTTTAATTAATTATTTTATTAATTAATTATTTAAAAAAAACTTAATCTTCAAATCACATAATATTAATCATTTCTGATTTAATTCATACAGTAATCAACTTCCCTGAATTAATTACTCTTCAACAATACTCGATAAATTCCTCGATTAACTTCAAGTAATTATACTGCAATTACTTTTATCAACAACTTCATCCAATTGATTACCTTCAGTAATTTCTCATCAATTACTTCTCCAAATAATTTTACATCAATCATCGAGTGATTAATCCAATGATTTAACTCAAATTAAATCAATCTGCTCCATTTATTTAATAAGTGATTTATCATTCGATCATTAATTAAATCTTGATTTCTCTTTTAATTAATTACTTAATCAATAATTAATTCCATTATTAATAAATCTTTAATTTCTTTAATTAATTAATTTCTCGAAATTTAAAACAATCAAATAAATCAATTTCAATTTATACCTTAAGTGATTATTAAATCACTTTTCCCTAATTATTCTCAATATGTAATTATTGCTAATTATTTCCATAATCAATTACTTATTCCTTATTACATTCAATTATAGCCATTGATTACAAATTAATCATTCATATCATTAATTAATTAATTAATGGACTACCCATTTACATTAACTTAATATTTCAAATGAATCCAAATTCTTAGTTTCTAACTTAATTTTAAGAAAATATTTCTTACTTATTTATAGTATTTTAAAATACTCTGTTTCAAAACTACTTAAAATTTCACCTATATTTCATCTTCATATTTCACTTACATTCATTAAATTTAAGATCTGTAATATACCTTGAATATGTTATTTTAGATTTAAACTCAAAACTCTAAAGCTTACTTACATTTTAGCTTCACTTAAATCCAAATCATTTAATTATTTTTAAAATAATTAAAACAATTTAAATTTAACTTATTTCCTTTCAAAATCCTAAGATTTCAATTCAAATTGGAATTCAGGTTTACAATTTAAAATTTAAACTAACATTAAAAATCTTGTTTTTAAATCTCTTTCCCAAATTTCCAATCACTTTATAAAATACTGTACAAACCTTAAGTTGTTTAAAACATTTACTTTGATATAATGTGAAACTAGAATTCAGATTTGTTTGGGATTCATATTTTAAATTTGCTTCAACCTTAGTTTAAATCTTGCCTTGTTTTCTTAAAAGAAATAAGAATTTGTTTAAATTTAAAACAGGAAACTGTCAGGTTTAAACAAACCAGAAAACTACTTACTCGAGCCAGTATTTAAATTCTTCGAGTCTTCCATCTCCCATCTTCGAGTAAAAACTAGAAATACTCGAGTGAATTCCGAGCATATTCACCCCTCCAAAACACAGCCTCACCAGAAACGAATCACTGTGCACGTGCACATAGCCTCTGACCACCTCCGGTCAACGCGGCTCCGCCACCCAAGTCGACGATCGTCCTCCGATCAGCCCACGACCCTCGACAACTCTCCATCCCCTCGAAATCGAATTCGAGCAATACCTTCGAACCTGGAAACATTCGAAGACACATCACCCAAAACCTGTCATCACCCAGTGTTCAACGCTCCGATCACCAGCGGCTACCCAACTCCGGCCATCAACTCGTCCACCCTTCCTCTTCCTTCTCTCAAACCCACGTGGCGCTCGATCCACTGTTGACGATGCGCGAAACGAAAACTCCGGCCATCAAAGATTTAGGTCACCAGCCTTCGTTTGCCTTCTTCCACCACCATGGCCATCGGTCGACCCTCACGGCATTTTTCCAGTGACCACCTTAGGCCCCTCTGTCACCACGAGGCAACTCGACCTCCATAAACCATCACATCGCCGGAAATGGGTAAAAATACCGTCTCCGTTCGACCTCGAATTGCTACCAAACCATCCCGCTAAAAATCATGCTACCTATCTCAAAAATCATCATTTTAGTTACGCATTCCAGTTATACTTATGAATCACCATTTCGTAAGGTTCGAAATTTGACAAAAAATTAGTTTGTTCAGCAATTTGGGTTCCAGTGATAATTTCTAAGTAGTTTAATCTTAACTAAATTTATAAACTTAGTTTATGATGATACGAACATCTTTCGTTTGAATTTGAGGTTAAATTATCAACTAGGGAAAGAGTGAATGATTTTTGAAACCAACAGGCCTGAGTTTTGAACTAAGAACAGAGAAGATTTTAAACAAACAGCATAAATAACATGTCCCAGCTTCCATATATATATATATAGATAACTATATATGCACATCCACACACATATCTTAATGAGCTTGCAAGGATTTAAACATTTTTAAATTTTTAAAGTAAATTGTTACTCACCATTTTAATAAGAACAGAGCTCTGATCATTTGAACAGGCTTGAGTACAAGCTAAAATCCTTTTCTTTGCTTCTCAATATTGACATGTTGTTGTTTGTTGAATCTTGTTTCAGGTTTAAAATGAAAGCTTCATTTCATTTTTGCTTAATTCGAACTGGCATGGAAAGATGATATATGAAGAAAACAGACAGGGATATATGGAAAAGGAAGAAGACATGATATCAACATTTGTACAATTTGCAGTGATATTTCTTGCCTAAATTCGGCAGTGTAGATTTTCTTTTGTTAATGGAGGCTGATATGAGATTATGGTGGCTGGCATTAAATGTTGTTGTACAATACTATATTGTTTATAATTTTATTTCTTTCTTGTTCACTTATACTCCTAGCTTTTCATGCAAGCTTCCCTGGTTATTCACTTTCTTATTCGAGCTTACATATATACTTATTTTTGTTCTAGTGGCTGATAGATATATCAGGGTGTGCTATAGATACGGCATTTATTTCAGTTGTCTTCTTTTACAAGCCTACGTTCAAATTTGTACATACCTAAATGTATGTTGTAATTTGTTTGCTTTAAATCTTAAGTATATGCTACTGTTTCACTTACTAGTTTACAAGCTTACAGGTTATTTATTTTTAGTTTATTTGTTGTCTAATTATTGTAGTTGTTCTACTTACCTATATATATGTTTATGAGTATTACTTATTTTATATAATATTTTATCAATGTAAAAGAATGTTATTTCTTTTATTTCAATATATTTTTAAATTGTAAAGCAATGATATTTTTAACAGGTCATTTGAAATATTTATAGTGTATTTATTAATATCATTTAAAAGTAACACAATTTATCAATAAAATAAATTACAAAAGAAATTATCTTCCTATTATAAACTACTTACTTCCTATTTTACAAAACAATTAAAAGTTGTCTTTAGTATACTTTGTTTTATTTCTATGTTTGACTTATCTCTAGAATCCTATATTTCCATATATATATTTATTTTATTAATATTACTTTAAAAATAATACATTTATTAAATTTTAAATAAAAGAAATTGTCTTTTATAATATACTACTGATTTTATAAAGATATAAAGTTATCGTTTGACAAAAGGGTATAAAACTTACATACATATATTAAACCATACTTTTATATCTGCTATATTAAAAGAAAACAAAATAAATCTTTTTATAATGAATTTTAAATCTAACTTAAGCTAAAAACAAGTTTTTAAAACTATTTTTAACATTTATCTTATGTATTAAAACCATATTTTTATTAAATAAATAGCTTGCAAGGTTTAATATTAAATAAAACAAAATTTCCAATTTATTTAAATATATATATTATAACTTCGAAAATATAATTTATTAATTCAGTAAAACGAACTCAACTATTTACAATGTATACGAATATATATACATTAATAAATAGAAAATAACCAATTTATTTTACAGATAAAATTTACCAATTAAATATTTATTAAAACAAAGTATAAATCCAGATTTTATTTACAAAGATTCAGCAAATCAATTTAATATTTAATACAGATTATTAAATTGATATTGCTCGAAAATTCCGGGATGTCACAATTTTATTTTGTGAATAATGATGTATATATATTTCTATAATATACTAACATTTATTCAAGATATAAAATACACTAGATGACAGGAAGGAAATTCAATTTCATTGCACAATAGGATAATACAATGATTAAACATATAGAACTACACGAACATTCGAAATAAAACAAACTAAGACAAATACAATAAGATACTAAAAGATAAAATTAGTTAGAAGATGAAGATGATGAAGATAGTCCAAGTTTCTTGCTAACTTTTGAAAAGAACTTGTTCATCTTCGAAGAAATGTTATCCAATTTCTTACTAACGAATCGTTTTAAATTCATTGATTCTCCACAATTATCTTTTGGTTTTTGAGAAGGGTTTTGTTGGAAGGATTGGATGGATATTCAATACTTTCTAGAGATGTTTCACCTTCTTCTTCTTCTTCTTCTTCTATTTCCATTTCATCTCTTTCTTCTTCTTCTTCCTCTTCCATTTCTTCCATTTCCTCATTAGCCAAACGCTCTTCCTTTTCGGTAAGGGTTTCATAAGGTTGAAAAACATATGGGATTTTCATGAGAGAAATATTTGAGATATTAAAAACTTTTCTTGAAATAAATTCTTCTCCTTTGAAATTTACTCCAAAATAGTTGAAAATCCGAGTAAGGTAAATTCCATGATATAAAGTGTTTTCTCCCATTTCAAAATTTTTAGGACGAAGTTCATCCAAAATAATTTGCGCCCAATTGATATCATAATTTTCGAAAATAGCAAAAAGTGCTTTGCACACTTTTGAAGTAGGATTGTTAAAATTTCCCGATCTTGGGGTCAAAGTATGTTGTAAAAGAAGATTGACAATTCTTGCTTTAGGACGAAAGTTTCGATTCTTAAATTCAAAGTTTTCATCTCCTTCAAAAATATGATAAAATGTCTCACGATCATGTTCATCGATTTGAAAACTAGAAAGATCCATTCTCGTGCTTTTGCAATTGTGAATGGTACCCAAAAGGTCACAATTCAAAACAATTTGAGTGCCTTTGACATTACTCCAAATTTCATTCTCATTTCCAATATAAAAACCATGGTTTAAATTAGCATAGAAGATTTTGACAAGATTAGGATATCAAACAAAATCATTTTGAGACGAGTCAATAAGACTTAAAACACCATTGTTTGCAAAAAGAGAATCAATTTCATAAGAAGAAAAATCTTGAAAAACAGCAAATTTTCCGGGATGGACTTTTTCATAATTAGCATAATTGATGTATGCTTTAATTGCCTCCGGATCATTGAGTAATTGCTCTTTGATTTTTCTAGAAATTCTCATGGTTGAGGGGTTTCTTGAAGAAGCCATTAGAGTAGAGAGTAGAGAGCTTGAAGATATGAAGAGAGAGTTTGAATTTGAAAATGAAAGTGAAAAGATATGACAAAAGATAGTGACTAAATAGACTTTCAAAGGACATATTCTCTGGTCAAAAGGTATCTTTTCAGAGAAATAAATGAAGTGAAAAGGTGGAGGGAGATTCAAACATTTGAATTCAAAATTTGAAATTCAAATTCAGGTAGGCATGTCGACATCATGGTAGGGGCCATGTCGACATGTGCCTTTGAATTTTCATGACATGATTTTTCCTAAGTTATCTAATATACATATATATATAAATATTATTATTAATGTCTGTATTTTTGAAATATTATTATATATTTCAGAATGTGTTAAAATAATAAAAATAATAATAAAATAATAGTAAAATAAATTTTAAAATTCAAACAACATATCAATTCAAAATAAATCAATCAAGCAATTCAAAAACAACCAATCAATCAATCAATTCAAGCATGCAATTTCAGCCAATGTATTGTAAACGTGTACCTTTTTCTGAATCCATTTCTTTGAATTCGTCGGAGTCGTGAACTGCAGTGGAACACAAATTCGAATTATCCGTCTTCTGATCATCATCACTTGAGGACGAGTCTGAGTCATCTAGAGTAGCAGTAAATGCATGCTTCCGTTTCTTTGCTGGTTCATTGTTCATATGAGGATTCTGCCTATCTGGATACGGACAGTCTCTTTTGATATGACCTGGTTTGTCACAATTGAAGCATTTGATAAAGTTTGGTAATGTAGTCTGATTACCGGAATTCTTAAAATTGTTTCTCTTGAGATTATTCATCTTTCTGTATTTCAGAAATTTCCGAAAATTCCTGGTCATAAATGCTATCTCTTCATCATTATCACTGTTTGAATCTGATCCATCGGTTAATGCATTGAATGCCATTGATTTCTTTTCAGATGATTTGCTTTCTCTTCTCCCGATCATTTGAACTTCAAACGACATTTGATTTCCAATCAATTCTTCTATCTTTAAAGTACTGATGTCATTTGCCTCTTCAATTGCAAGTGTCTTTTGATCCCATTCTGGAGTGAGAGAATTCAAAAATTTTCTGACTTGATCTTCTTCCGAAAATTCCTTTCCCAAAGATATTAAAGAATGCACAATATCTTGAAATCGACTATACATATCTGAAATAGACTCATTAATATTCATTTTAAATAACTGAAACTGATTTGTGAGCATGGAAATTTTGGTCTGTTTAACTTTGCTTGTTCCTTCGTGAGTTACTTGCAAAGTTTTCCAGATTTCATATGCAGACTTACAAACTAACACTCTATTAAATTCATTTCTTTCAAGTGAACAAAACAAAATATTCATTGCTTTAGAATTATTTTGTGCAACAGTCTTTTGCTCAGTGGTCCACTATGCAAAATTAGTTGTGGGTTCAGAATATTCTGTTTGTGTGATATTCCATGTTTCTAATCCTACATATTGTAAATATATTTTCATCCTACATGCCCAATATGCATAGTTACTGCCATTAAAAAGTGGTGGTCTGGCAGTAGACTGACCTTCTACAAATGAACTAGTGTTGGTGGAAATAATAGTACTAGTGTTAGTAGCCATTTTAAAACTTTTCAAAATTCAGATTATGAAACTTTTGAAAACAAAGCTCTGATAACAAATGTGAGAAATGCGGATTAAGGATCTTAAGGCTAGAATTAACACTAGATGGGGGGGGGGGTGAATAGTGTTTTAAGAAATCTGTTAATCTTTTTGAGTTTATTTTAATTTGTTAACAATGTATACACTAATCAGACATAGATATGAACACAGAATCAAACACAGATGCAAATATAAAGTAAAAGCAGTAAAGGAAAGAACACACCAGATTTTATACTGGTTCGGAGTTACCCTACATCCATTCCCGCACAACTAAGTACGGATTTCCTTTCAAACTTCAATTCAACAATTACAACCCTTGGTTTCAAGGCTATGAGGTACACCCTCCAGAATAACAATCCTCTGGGTAGAGATACTTGATTTCTGGGGCAAAAAGTTCACCCAATTGATTTCCAAGGCTACAATCACGCCTTTTCTCGCTTAATTGATTTCCAAGGCTACAATCACACCTTTTCTCGCTCGATTGATTACAAAAGGTCTATAACTCAGATTAGCACTTGGATCTTGTAGAGAAAGTGATGGAGAATCACACTAGAAGTAATCGAGTATGATTCGATGTTGATTTCGGCAGAGTAATGGTATGATTTTGTATTAAGAAATGTGGAAGAAGAAGAGGAGTGAAAACTAGAAAAAAGTGATTGAAAATTCGTTCAAACCGACCCCTATTTATAGAAAAACAACAGCCATGTCCATTCATGAAGAGTTATGGCGAATAGACACTTTTTTTGAAATTTGAATTTTTGAAGCCAACTGACACTATGTCGACATGGGGTGTATGGGCATGTCGACATCCCAAAGGGATTTTTGGTATTTTGATTTTCTTTGAAAATAACCTCTATCTTATATTAAAATTATTTTAAACTTTATAAATATACTTAACCATAGTTAAAATACATAAGTAAATATAAAGAACAATATATACATATTATTTAACTATAATTTAAATCAAAGTATAAATAAATTAAAAGTTAAATATATTATTTGAAAAGATAGTTTAAAATCAGGAGTAATTTTGACTTTGAAATTAAAGATGTTTTTGAGGCTAAAATTATTTAAAATCAGGACAGAGAGTTTTGAATCTTTTAAAAGAAAAGTTTTAAAATCATTTTGAAAACAAGATAATTTTGTAAAATCATTTGAATTAAAATTAGTGGATACAAAACAATGTCCCACTAGATTTTCGTAGGTTCCATCCTACTTAGGGTTCCATCCCTTTAACGGGCTCGAAGTGGATTCCATTCCATGAATAAATTGGATATTAAGATGCCAGTGCTTTTCTGCGAGTTTTAACAAATATTCCTAATAAAACAAACTTAACCTTGAAATCTTGAACTCTTGATAATCTTGATAATGTTGATACTCATGAGTCTTCAATCTTTGATATCTTGAATCTCTATACTGTACAGTCTTCATTCTTGATACCTGCATGGTTAGATCCTGCATATACATATGTATCTAAACTTGTAATGTTAGTATTTATATTTTATAATCTATTCTAAGGTTGTTGTCATCAAAACCAACTCCTTAGGGACTAACAGTATAAACACAAAAAGATGGATGTGGTTCAACCGTCCATCGACCAACTTTGGTCCCCAGAGTGTGGACTGGAGTATAAACATCAAACTGGTGTGACTGATCACTCATTGAATAACTCTGGTCCCTCAGTGCGGATTAGAGTATAAACACCAAAGGGGTGCGACTGACCGCCCATCAACAACATCTGGTCCCGGTGCTCGGATAAGAGTATAGGTAAAAAATGGATATGGTTCGGCCGTTCATTCATTGCTCTCCCTTATAAACCGACAGGCTGAGTATAAAACATAGAACGGATATGACTTGACCATCCGCTAATCAGCTCCTTCCTATGATTCGACATAAAGAACTCCAAGTAAGAGTGAATGTGATACGACTGACCACTCTTCGACTTCCGCCCCTGAATTACGGCCAGAAGAAATGACTAAGGAAAATGTGGTTCGATCATTTCCCGAAATAACTCTAAGTCTCTAGAGTGTGTTCTCGAGTATAAACATAATTTGGTTGCGATTCGACCACCCGCCAACAAACTCTTATCCCTAGAGTGCAGATATGAGTGTAAACAAATAGATGAGTGCGGTTCGACCACTCACTTTTCCATAAACTCCGACATGAACTCGATAAGAGTAGTATAGACCCACTACAGGTAGAATTCGACCATCCACGAACTTACTCCGCTAACCTAAGTCTGGGGGTAGGAGTATAAACTACTAAAAGTTGAATACAACAGCTCATTATAGCTCCGTCTTGGTGTTCTTTATGACTTAAGGCAACAACTGCAAGGAGGTTTTAATAGAAAACCAATTGTAACGATGTCTGCAGTTACAGGCGACCGACTATATCGTCCCACCGGGTCGACAGGCAATGTTGATCTAAGCTTTCAATATCGTGACGCTGGGTTGACGGTCAATATTGATCCACACCAAACACAGACGGATGTGACTTGGATGCCCTCCAAAAAACTCTGATCACCAGAGTGCAGATAGAATAATAAACCACGAACGAGTGTGACTTGATCATTAATTCTCCAGCACCGTCCTTTGATTCATTAGGAGGAGTATGAAATCGGATGACCATGACCCGACTGCACTTGAGCCAGTTCTATCCCTAGATCTAACGGGAGAATATGAATCAAAATGGACATGACTGACCATCCACCTCCGAATGAATGCGACATGACCGTTCATTCGTTGACTCTTACTATGATTCAACTAGAAGAGAAATACAAAACAAATGTGATTGATCATGATGGGAGAGTATGTCGACATTTGCATAAAAAGTGGACATGATTGAGCGTCCAGTACCCAACTCATGCCCGAAATCCAACAGAGCATCAAAGTATTCCCCTTGGAAGGAAAAATCAGAATATAATCTAGGATAGGTGCGAATCAGCCTTCCATCAACTAACCTAATCCCACGATTCAACATGAAAGAGTATAAAGCTAAAGCAGACATGACTTGACTTCCTAGCCCCAGACTTGGGAGCACGAGCGAGAAACAATATGAATGTGAATCAACCATTCATCCATCAACTCTAAGTTTTTGAAGCTTAGGTAGGAGTATAAACACAACTAGGATGAGACTCGATCATCCATGCAGTACATTTATAAACCCAAGATCGAGGGTAGAAGGGTGATTAGCCAAAAACTAACTTCGATAGCTCAATACTGTGACTCATACCTATTGTTTACAATGACTCAAGGCTACGACCAAAAGGATTCCTAGAGTTAGAATCATTGAATCAATGCCCAAGCTCATGGAAATTGACCATCACTCCAACCCGAATAATGAGTAACAGATCGTGAGTACATTGAATGGAAAGCGTGTTACTCGAATATACAAGCAGATTCAAGCTAAAAGAAAAAGCTAGTTATGTATCCGCATGCAACACAAGACTGAACTCTACTTGGTATTTGATTCAACGCTCCTTTAAGCCTGATCTTCAACCATCGTAGATAATTGCTAAAAGCATCTAAAAACCATCACTATTAGACTCAACAGCTCATGACGAGATCCGGAAGTTCGACCGTCATCACATGCCGTCCTGACCAACTTCCAAGCCATTGACTATGCATTAGAGAAATGCTCAAACATGGGGATCGACATCAAATCCAACTGCCGTTCTCCGTGCCTACATACACCACCAAAGGTTTGAAGTTACAAGACTTTCCTAGGAAAGGGACTAGCACTGATCCCATCGCCTAGGCGACTTTTCAATCCCAATTCAGATGTCCCTCATGCTAAGTACAATTTAGTGCGATGTTGCAAATTGTAATACAGTTCAATACTATATGGCAGTTATCGCAAAACTCGAGAGTTCGGTCGAAATGACCGCCTTGGCTTACTATTCCATTCGGATTTCACGTTAATGGTTACATGGAATGGTTACGTTCAAATTCAAGGATCGGCTGTCGCGTAGAAGAATCTAACATTCATATTCAAGTTCATTTAGGGCATGTGTTACAATCCATATAAGTATAAATATGCTAATCTATTCAAGTCTGAAGTGGTAAACATCGAATTCAAGCCATACACTAGTTCAAGTTTTCAAGTCATATATGGCATATCCCATGGTTTGATTTCGAGTTCATATGGTCTAATATGTTCATGTCAAACCAAAAACTGCTTAAGTCCCACTAATACAAGGGATCGAAACCGATCCCATTGCTTGGGCATATCCACTTAAGCATTTTTCAACTTACAAGATAACGCCAATATCAAACAACAATATCATAGTCAGTTGTATAAAGATATAGACCTGACAGATGCAGAAGAGGAGCCCAAAGAATCCAAGGCCGCACCCGCTGGGCTAACGATGACACTATGGTCAGCCACGATGACCCATCATGGGTCTTGAAGGTCGGATCATAGCTCAGTGCAATGGTGATGAAGGATTTAGCTGGCTTTCTCTGAGCGAATATTGATGTGTTCACTTGGACCCATTCCGACATGTGTGTGATCTCAACGACTATCATGAGTCATGCATTGAACATCGACCCAAGGCATGTCCCGGTGAAACAAAAGGGACATGGCATGGATCCGAAGAGATCTACTCCACTTAAAGAGTATGTGGATAAACTCTAAAACAATGGGTTTATCCGCGATGCCCCCTACCCGAAATTGGTATCTAATCCAGTTCTTATGAGAAAAGCTAATGGAAAAGTGGCGGATATGCGTCGACTACTCAAACCTGAACAAGGCATGCTCGAAAGATAGCCTCCACTTCCATAGATCGATCAGTTGGTAGACTTGACTGCTGGATATGAACTGCTTTAATTTATGGATGTGTACTCTGAATACAACTAGATCTCGATGCACGTCCCCGACCAGGAGCACACCAGCTTAAGTATCAATCCAGGATTACATTGCTATGTTGTGATGCCGTTTGGACTAAAGAATGTTGGAGCTACTTATCATAGATTGGTCAACTGGATGTTCAAAGACCAGATTGATCAATCAATGGAAGTATATGTAGATGATATGCTCATGAAGTAATGACGATCAAGCGACCACATCGATGACTTGGCAGAGATGTTCAATGTTCTCCAAAATTATGAAATGAAACTCAATCCCTTGAAATGCTCTTTCGAGGTTGCGTCAGGGAAATTTCTTGGTTTCATTGTTAACTATCATGGAATCGAGGCAAATCCTGAGAATATTCAAGCAATTCAAAACATCCAAGTGCCAAAGACGATTAAGCAAGTATAGAGCCTCAATGGGAAGGTCGCGGCCTTAAGCAGATTCATCTCCAGGGCCACCAACAAGTATATTCCCATCTTTGATATGATTAGGTAAGGGAAGAGGAACATTGAATGGACGTAGGATTGCATGGATGCATTTCAAGCTCTGGTTGATCACTTAGAGAGACCTCCCCTCCTATCCAAGCAATTGGATCGCGAATACTTATACATCTATTTAGTGTGTCGTTACATGCCATAAGTGTCGCATTATTACGTGAAGAGAATCAGATCCAAAGGTCAGTATATTATGTTAGCAAGCGATTGCCGAGTGCTGAGAGAAACTGCCCGAAGTTGTAAAAGCTCGCGTACTGCCTGCTGATTCCATCACAAAATCGCCCTTACTTCAAGGCTTACCCCATCAACGTCTACACCGACCAGCCGTTACAACGGGTCCTACAGCGACCTGAGAGGTCTGGAGGTTGCTCAAATGGAATATCGAGCTAAGCCAATTCGATATCACTTATCTCCCTTGGAGAGCTATCCAGGGACAGACATTGGCGGACTTTATAACCGAATTCACCGCACCAGATGACTCTCTGGAGAGTAGTGAAACTGACCAACCGATGGAAAATGTGCACGGATGGAGCATCTACCAATGGGTGTTCTAGTGCCGGAGTCGTGTTAGTGTGTAACGACCCCAAATTTTATATATTTTTAAATTAATAATTAATTGTATTTTTGAATAAAAATAGTAAAATAAATTGATTAAAGTGATGTGAGTTTCCCCGAACTCAAATAAATTCTGTATAAATCATTTAAAATTTAATTATTGTATATATATGTATATATGTGAATATATATGTATTTGGGCATATATGAGTAAATTTGAAATAATATATTTATATATATATATATATCTGATTTGAATTTAAATCGTAAATAAATGGTTTAAAAATAAACATATATATATAAGATATAAAAGTATAGAATAAATACATTGGATAAAATCTAATAACAAATTAAAAAAATCTAGAAATTCACTTATATTACCAAATGAATATATAAATAATTAGTATTTAAGTTAGAAATTAATAATGGAGATAGAAATAAATTATAGAAAAATGCATAAGATAAATTAAAAGAAAATATATATATAGTAAACAAATTAGTTAAACTAAACAATATATTCATTTATATTACAAGATTATAAATTTAAAAAAAAATACATAAATAAATTATAACCACAGTAAAACAAAAGAAAATACATTCAAATAAGAAATGAAAACATGTATGCAAACAAAAGAAAAATAAGATACATTAAAAATATATATAAAGTAAATATATTAGCTAAAATTATAACAACATATTAACTATGGAAATTTATTATATTTTAAAGTGATATTGCAAAAGAAAAGAAAATAAAAAAAAATACATTCAAGTATATTCTAGTGTGAACAAATATACATAGCTATGTATATACACTTGCAAAAGAAAAACTAACATATTCAAGAAAGTAATAGAAGCCACCATATTCTTGCTAATGCAATGTATAACATAAATATAAAGCAAATAAAATAAGGTAAGTGGTACAAAACCATTAATGCAAGCATACCAAACAAGTTATCTTAGCCGAAATCAAATTTAGCATAGTCAAAGCAAGAAGGAAGAAAAATGAATCTAAATATCTATGTACTAACAAAAATTAGATAAGTGTAGATTGTACAAGATATTTAATGCATGAAGCATTAGTACACCCTACACAAATCCATCAGCCTCCAAAAGCAAATATCACTGACTATGGTACAAAAGAAAATTAATACCCTTGTACAAATATCATCATCAACCTGTACATGTAAACTCCTTTTCTATACATCAAACTTCTTCATTTTTGTTCGTTCATTCAAAAACTGAGTAATGTCTAAAGTAAGCTTCATCTTTAACTTAAACAAGAGTTCAATTTAAAACAACAATACCATCAACTAAAACCAGAGATCAAAAGAAAAGACTTCAGCTAGCAAAACTTCAAAACTGTTTCAAAAGAAAGGAAGCTCTGTCATTCCTGGAAATCAAGGTAAGTAACATATTTCTCTTAAATTTTAAAAGTATAAATCTGTTGTCTATATATATATATATACATCTGTGAATAAGCTTGTTTATATATACCTAGATCCTCTGAAAATAATTGAAAGCTGGAAGTATTTTATACAGGCTCATTGTTCTGGGACTCTGAAATCAAAATTTTGATTTCAAAAAAATTATTTCTTCACAATCTGCTTGACGTTTGGACCTAGGATTAAAACAAATGTTTCTTGTTTGACCTTGAACTAAGTTTTTAAAAATCCATTCAAGTTAAAACAACCGGTTGAAGTCTTTGGAAAGCAAGAAATCAGGCCAACTTTAAATAAGGAGCAGTTTTGAGTTGAACTGTAAATAGAAATCAGGTGTATAAATGGAATCACCATTGAAAAATATGATTTTTAAAACAAAAATTTTGATTTTTTATTTAATATGTAAGGAGCAGTTTTGAGTTGAACTGTAAATGGGTTTCGACCAAATTCAGATGGTCGGAGGCTATATCGTTGTCGGGGTTCCTACTGGAGGTGGAGGGATGAACGGTGGTGTTGGAAAAAATAACTGGAGTTGTTCCAGTTCGACGTGGTGACGGCGTCGAGCAGTTTTTTCTCGTAAACCTAGTTTTGGCGTGGGGTTGTTTTTCGATTCGTTTGTCTTCTTCGTTGGATCGAGTTGCATGAATTTCTGGTGGAAGGTTGCTTGGTAGGTTGTCGTAGTGTGGCCGAAGTTCGAGCACCTCCGGTGGTCAGTGCGACGGTGGCGAGGTGATTTAGTCAGTGGTGATGTTTGCACTTTTTTGTTTGAACTGCTATATTTCGAATTCCAATCTCCGGAGGCAATTCGAATTTAGTTTCCTAGTATTCGTGAGATTTGTGATTTGCCTGAAGCATTGGAGTTCGGCAGAGCTTGGACGTGCCGCCGTACACGTGCACAAGCCTGATACTATTGTGTTTCCTGAGTATTTTTTTTGCCTGGGAAAAACTATTGTTTCCCTCGTGTCGTACTCGGGTAAATCGAGTAATTTACTTGAAGAAAAGAATGGGAATCTCGAGTGAAAAAGATTGTTCCAGTTTTCAAACCTGAACCTGTTTTCTGTTTTGAGATTTTAAAACTAAATTTGAATTTTAAATCAAGATTTTAAACCCGAGTTTAAATCAAAAATGTAAATAAAGATTCTAGTTGAAATAAAATTCAGTTTGAAGATAAATAAGAATCTATTTCAATTTTGAATTTAAATTGAAATTTAAAGGGAAACTTGAAATCAATGTTTGCAACATCTTATAAATAATCATTAATGAATGAATATGAAAGTGTTACCTTAAGTAATGATGATTAGAAATTTATAATTCATTAATGAATGAATTCTTAATGGTTAATTAATTTATAATAAAAAATGATTGATATAAGAAATTTTCTTTAAAAGGTGATTAAAGAGATTTAATAGTTAATAAAATCATTAACTAAGATTATTCGAACAATTAATTAATGTGATAGATTTTAACAATAAATTAGATTGATTAATTTAATAAAAATCAATTGTGGAATTATTAAGTATAATTACTTAATGACAATAATTATGGAATTAATTTTTAATGTAATTAGTTGAGTTAATTGAATTTGTTCAAGTTATTTTCTTAGGTAAATTCAGAATAAAAACTTGATAATTTTGGAAAATATAATTACTTAGAGGAGTAATTAATAGATAATTACTAAATGTAATTAATTGAACGATGATTTGAAATTGAGTAAATTATTTGTTAATAAATTAAAGGATTTATTAATGATGGTGATTAATTAAGATTTATTTAATAATAAAAAAAATATTTGGTTCACTAATTAAGAATGATTAGTTAATAATTAAGGGTTAACTAATAAATTTTGAAAGAAAGATTTTCAAATAATTTGTAATAAATTATGATAATTAACCCGGATTAATAATTGATACATCTGATTTAAATTAATCAGTTGATTTATAAATTCACTTGTGAATATTTGGACCTAACTGAATGATTGAATTGCTTGATATTCTGATCTGTGATGCTTTGTGATATATTCTGATTTGTGCGTGATCTGTACTGTAGTTATTTATCTGGGTGAATGTAAATTATTATCTGTGATCTGTGATCTGTAAATGAATGATAAGCGTTATAGTTATACCGCTTATCAACTATATTTCTGTATTTTGAATCTGTGATGATTGAATGATGTTGCACTACTGTGTGAAACCCCTGGACTACACCATACACACACAAATATGGATTTCACGTGGAAATCAGTTAAGTCATAGATTTTTGGCAATTTTAAAGATTGAATTCTTAAATCCACATGGTTTTGGAAATTTGAATTAAGAGCTTTGTAAATGAGATTTAAATGTAAAAGTTATTTTAAATAACTTAATAAAACTTGATATTTTAATAATTTGATTTAGATTTGAATTCAATATTTGAAATTGAACTCAATGATTTGGAAAACTAATTGTTTTCAACTGATAAAAGCTCTTATATAAGAAATGGATTTCCAATTTGAATTTAAAGGAATTTCAAGTTTGAATTAGAAATGATTTTCCAAGTTACGTATAAATCTTTGGAAATGATTTTGAAAGCTATAAGTTAAATCTTTGTTTTAATGATTTAATGAGTTAATCCAATTGAAATGGAAATTAATTTGGAAAATCTGTGAATGAATCTTTGTGAAACTGGGTGATCTTTGTGAATTAAATCTTTTGTTTAAAAGATTAAAGTGTGGAAATTGTTTAAACCGTTGAAGGTTGTTAAAATGAATCTTTTTGTTTAAAGATTTGAAAATGGTAATTTGTTAAACCATTTGAAAAGAAAGTTTGGGTTTAAGTTGTGACTTAACTGAAATTCCATTATCCATATGTTTTAAATATTGCGCTCATTATTCGGTTTAGCCGGGAGAGGACCTTTGTGTCACATAACCCATTTCAAATAATGATACGTCGTATATGGATTGTATTTGAAGACCAGTGGTGAAGACCGGGTATTTGCGAGAACGATAGGATAACCTATCGATTGTCTCTGCACTGAATCGCACTGGTATAGAGATTTCCTAAGTGATGGGAAATTCGATCGGGATTGTGAATACCCGGATTGCAAGGGCTTCTTTGGAAGTGCCTTCGGTTCTTTTCGAACCTGAAACAGACTTGTATGGTTACATGTCTGACATTACACTTTGAGATATAAAGCTGATTTCTTTCAAATACATTTCTATTGGTGGCAGAGATTTATTCTCTTAGCTTAACACCCTTCTCTGAGACGTACGAGCTCAGAGGCTATGTAGTTGAAGGTTATCAGCGATATATTCCCAATTTGGTAATGTGGCATGCTGAGTGTTGTTGTGTGTTGATCAATTATTGATCATTTGTGATCAAAGCATAGCTTTGTGAAAAAGCGTAGCTTTGTGGACGAGACTGCATCAGGACTTCACAAACCGGAAATGGTCGAAACAGGAAAGATGCGACAAGGTTATGAGGGTCGCGCCCTTTAGGGTATGTCATTTCCTTCTGGAAAAGGGTGGTATCATGGTATGGAGCCCATATACTTACTCATGTGGACACACTATATTTATTACTGTGTGATGTTGGTTATCGAGGTACCTCGGCTAAAGGTCCCAAAGGACCGGGGGATGGCATACTCGAGAAGTAGTTACCTAGTTACAGAGGTAACCCGGCCTTGTGTTGGCAGAGAGCCGGGTAGGTTCTCGGGACGTCCCGCCAGAGGCGATCCCATGTGGCAGTAGGAAGTACCTTAGCCTGACCATTTGTTGGAAATCTAATTTCCAATACGAACCCAGTACGGTTTTAGTTGTAGAACCTGCCATTTACTTATAGTGGTCACCACTGTTTAGATGGTAGCTATAATAGGCATAGTGTGAAATGCCTATGTTGGCTAAGATTAATATTATACTTGCGAAAAGTTTTCCTACACTATGCACTAGTAATAATATCGAATGATTTTGCGTAGTAAGCATGTTTGACTATCATAAGAAGAAATCTCCTCCAATTCTGCGTTTGCATTGTGTGTGTGGCGGGAGGTCTTATGGTAGTTTCATTTTCCAAAAGCATTGCCGGTTTCGATGTTTAAAATTCTTTTGTTGTTTGTTTTAAAGATAACTGTTTTAGTTGCTCACACCAGTCCCATGACTGACCCAGAGTTTATTGTTCCCTTCCTAAACTCTGGGTGCCCACAATTTTTCCACACGGGCAGTCTAGAGTTGGGTTTTTCAGATAATCAGGTTTAGTAGATTATCTGGAGCTAGTTCCGTCTTTGGATCAGGACTGCACTTTGCTTAGCTTAGTGCATCATTATTGGGAGTTCGAGCTATTTCTGGATTGGTGCTTTAGAGATGGAGTTACAGTTCTGGATTCTATCTCTCTTTCTTTTTTGAAGACCATATTGGAGACATTCTATACGCCGTTGGTGTTATCTATTTCCTTTTCGCTGCTATTGTCTTGTATCATACCTCTGATGTACATTGATATTCATTGTATCATTCTGTTGTATCAATGATGTATATAATATATTCTATTCATTTCTTCTGCTGTGTTGTTATACTTATTGTGTTATAAGCTCCGACAAGCCAGATTCAGCATTTGAATCTGCGGCATTTTGAGTACAAGTGAAGTACGGGTGCCGATTTTTGAAGGCCGAGTTTCAGGACTGTTACATAGTGACTCTTGAGGAACGATCGATCTGCTACACCCTAAAACTCGACTTCACTATAACAAATATCTAAGCTGAGTATGAAGCCTTGATCGTCGGGCACAAACTTGTCAGAGAACTAGAAGTGAGAACTTTACAAATCTTTTGTGATTCCCGATTAGTAGTATGCAAAGTTAGGGCAGATTATTAGGCTAGGGTGCAGCGACTTATTCCTTATCTCGGCCGAGTCCAAGAGCAACCGGTAAGCATCGAGTATTACACCATTACACACATCCCTAGAGAGCAGAATGAGAAAGCCAACTCGCTGGCCAAGCTAGCCACTTCCAGGGATACACGGCTAATGGGCTTGGTCCCAGCTAAAGAACTTAATGCTCCAAGTATCAACCAAATGAAGACTAGCTGGGTCTTGGAAGCGAAGCCGGAAAATGGTTCGTGGATGACTCCTATCAAAGACTATCTACAATGAGCGGTCCTTCCCAAACGGAGGAATGAAAAATTGCATGTCCTCCATAAAGCTTCATGCTACTTCATCCAAGGAGTCATGTATAGAAAGGGTTTCTCCATTTCTCCGCTTCTGTGTATCGCCCATGATGAAATCAAACGAGTCTTGAGACAAGTCCATGAAGGAGAATGTGACGATCATAGAGGGGCAAACCCTGACAAAGAAAGTACTCTGCTATGGGTATTACTAGCCAATTGTCAATCGAGATGCAGCTGACCATGCTAGACAGTGCAAGAAGTGCTAGATGTTTGCAAAAATTTCGAGAGCTCCACCACGGAAATTATTCAAATGATCAGTCCATAGCCGTTTTCCACTTGGGGTATTGACATCATCATCTCCTTGTCGATTTCTAAAGATGGTACGAAGTACGCCATCGTAGCAGTTGATTACTTCACCAAATGCGCTAAAGCTGAACCGTTAGCCATGATCATAAGAAAAAAGTAATAAACTTTGTTGTTCGAAACTTCATCTGCCATTTTGGTCTCCCTTGAACAATAGTAACTGATAGTGGGACCCATTTCGACAGTGCTGAATTCAAAGACTTCAGCCACCAGCATCACATTGAGAAAAGATTCGCGGTAGTTGCTCACCCTCAAGCTAATGGATAAGTCGAAGCTATTAACAAAACCATAAAGTCAATTATAAAGAAGCGTTTGGAATAGGCTAGAGGCAAGTAGGTCGAAGACTTCCCATCACCATTATGGGCATACAGAACCACCCATAAGTATGTGATTGGCCATACTCCATTCTCCCTTGCTTACGGCTCGAAGGCCGTCATCCCTGTAGAACTTGAAGTCCCTTCTCATCGAATGAATAATTACGACTCCTATTTCATTATTAAAAAAAAGGCGAACAAGAAGTTGCAATCCAATTGTAATTAAAATAGAAGGAATTGGCGACGACCCATGAGCATACGATCATGCCCGGGCGCCAACGAAAGGAAAGTGTACATGAACATGCACGTGTGCATCCCAAAAATTCGATTTCTCGAAATAGACAGAAATTGAATTCTCACACGGAGTTATTAGAGAAGAGATTGGATCAGATAGCCAAAGCTTACTAGCCCCGTATAACCGGACACAGATAGCAACTGATGGAATACAATCCTAAATTTATACTATTGGAAATCGACCGAGCATCATGACGATCAAAGAGAGATACGACTCTTTGGGTAAATAATTCAACACAAGAATAACGACTATTCAGAAAATTGGATGGATTCCTTTCCGATGGCTCTAACTTGCTTCGATTCAAAGCACGTCATGTTTGATACAAGACATACTTTGGGGAGGCAAATGTTATTTGGCCTTTTTGCCCGGCTATATTCAAACTGATTGGGTAAGTTAGACTGGATGATCATTGAGGAATGCAGACTAGAGAGATGATTATTTGGCTCAGAGATCAAGCGTAGGCAATGATATGAAGTGATGATCAACTGGGACCAAGAGATAGACTCTCTAGAATATTCTAAGTACGGATTAGTACCTCCCCCAAGCTGGAATCAATGTCTATCCCTTCCCCTAGGGGACCGGTACATATCCTCAATTTTTGTTCCAAACTGAGTGAGATCAACATAGAGTGACAAGGAAGGCCCCATGAGGCTACATTTCAAATCTCAAGTCATTTAGAGTTTGTATGCTCAAGTTATAGCCAAATTACTTCACCTAAGAAAGGGATCATATAAAAGGGATCGTATCAAAGGGATCAGATCGTATCCAGCCCAACAATGCAACTAAACGGAAAACGATCGATATCTCAAAATCTAGAAGTCCAATACACTTGAAACTTTGGGGACAAGAAGAGTGGACCGTAGGGAGTCCACCCTAGGGATTGCACCCCAAAAAGCAAAAGAAAGAGGGATCAACCCTCTTCCCTTTAGAAGGATCGACCTAAATCAGTCTACACAACACATTGCAACAATGGTCGATCAATAACTCAACATCTATAAGTCCAATTGACATGAAACTTAAAGGACAAGCACAATGCAACATGGAGAAGTTCCCATAAGGATTGCAGGCCCCAACTCCTCCAAAATAGGGATCATCCCCGATCCTTATTTCTTGGGATTTAGGCCATGTGATCCCTCCTGTAGGCCCCCATGTATCTGGAGAGCCTTCTGTCGAATTTTCAGGGAGATGTTTCACTGTCTTCCCCTTTAAAAGACTTGATTGTTCATTTACGGTATCTGGAAACTGCTTGTTGCTTTGTACTCTTTTGTAACTAAGGATTTTGATCCGATCCCTATGGTACTCAGTTTATAAAGCGATTAATAAAGCTATCTCTTCAAAGTGGATGTAGGCAAACAATGCCGAACCACTATAAATTGCCATGTCTCTGTTATTAGCTTGTTTCTTGTTACTTTACTGCTATATTCTCTTTACTTACATTTATTATTCTTCATTTATTCCTCTACAAAACCTTTATGGGGTGTTTATGCTAATTTTTGGTAAACAGCAGTTATCCCTATCTACTATATATTAAAATTTTGGTTTGATCTTCGCCATTTTTTTTCCAAAAATTAAAACTTCAAAATTTTTGAAACACGTAATCCCAATACTTTTATCTTTTAAAGTACAAATTTAGATACTTTTCTATTAAACTCAAAAATAATTTGGTGCCCTAACTTATAAAACTATAATTTAGGATTTTTGTTCAGACCAACTTTTCTTTCAAAGCACTTTTTCAACAACAGGGATTTTTACTTTTGGGATTTTTAAGTCAAACAACTTATTAAGTTTTACTTTTAAAAACTCAATTCTTATACCAAACCATTTCTTTAACAATACAATTTTGTTAACCCAAAAAATGGATCAACACCCTAGAGTATGATGTGAAAGCACCAACCCTATTAGAGCAGAGAAAATATAATAGAGAACAACAGAAAAGTAAATGAAGTACAAAGATATTTATAGTGGTTTAGCTGTTAACTAAGCTTACATCCACTTTATAGCTTTTCTTATTGATTTTATCTTGATAGAGTATGATTACAAAGTGATTGAAAGAGAATTAGTCACAAGTGCAAGTGTTAGGCATATTTTAAGCCCTAGAATTGCCTATAGGAACTACCTTCGTGACCATTGAGTAGAGATAGAGTTGAAGAAATGACAGAGCTTTCGCTTAGTAATGGAAGAAACCATTTCCTCTCCCAATTGCTCTTTGGATTTTATTTATAGTATTAGTAGTCATATTGGATCAGAAGCCCCTTATAAGAGAAGTCCAGGAGGTGACTCAAGATTGGACATGGAAAATGGTGGCTACCTGTTAAGGGCGATATTCGGTGTCGAATCTAATCCTTTGCCTTTGAGTGGCCAAACACTTTTGTGTTGAGTTTCATACTTCATCTAGATGCTCTCCATGTAATTTGTTAACCCATTGATGAGTTTTGGCCATCGTTTTCCCATGACTTGGATTATCATGTCGTTTGGATTTCCACATCTTCATTCTTGATGACATTCTCTTTGGAAATCGATGAAACTTCACGAATATGTATAGGATGACTAGTAGATTACTTGTGCCAAGTATGAAGGTGCCAAGGTCAAACACCTATATTCAGTACCGAATTAAGGTTCCTTAATTTGGGCCAAATTAAGGACTTAGCTTGGTTTTGGTTCATACTTTCATGAATTCTTTCTTTAGTCTTTCTGAGTGTTATTGCCAAGTTTCACATCGTTCTGTCTTCGTATTGACGTTCTTACTCCTATTGATTTCTACTGGGTTAAAAGCCCAGTTAGCATTTACCCCCTAAAGTAGGCTTCATTGAATAAAAAGTGTGATCTGGAATAAGAAAAGTTTTGGATTACTATCTATGAGTTTAAATGGATTATCAAAATCCATCTCGAGGTGTTGTTTTCAACTGATTGACTCCTGATCAGCTAATCATTCTCAATCCCGATTTGAATTTCAATTCTTTGTACCGACGATGCAATCTTTGCTCTGAAATTTACTCAAGGCTTTAGGTCAGCGTCTGGTTCCAATGTGGTGAGTTGGAGTCGACCAAGTTTGAAGGGATAAATTCGGTACTGAATCACGGGATTTAATTTGGCCCAAATAAATGACTTAGCAAATTTTTGAGCGAAAATTCCTCCTCTAATATTACTTTACATAATTTCATATCCTTACTTTCTTCATTTTCTTCTACCCGACCTTACCTTTAGTCGATCCGTTCCATGCCCTACCTCTGTCGATTCGAACTGCTACCTCACCGCCGTTCAACTTCCATCATCTATGTTGTGTTCTGCCGCCTTTTCCAGCTACTTACCGTCTCCTGGTGTCCTCCCCACCATTCATATTGCTACCAAGTAAACCCGGCCTCGATTTAGCCCAAACCCTAGGCAAAACGTATTCCTTGTCTCGATTTGAAGACCGACGATGATGAATTTGAGCTTAAGTTGTAAGGGAACGGTGATCGACTTTAGTTGATTGCAATTTGGTGATGGGGATGGTTGAATCTTAGCTTGGTCTATTAGCAACTAAGCTAGGGCTTTGTTCTCATATTGTCTTAAGGTACAAACATGCTTCCTAGTTCCGACCATCTCCATTCGTGGAATTGACTAAAGTTAGATCATGGAATTGACTTTGGTATGACGATTCACCTTAGATTTGGACATATCGGATAGCTCCATTACATTGTATTTCTGCACATCCAGTGTTCTTGAAAAGAGAAAACATTCCATGACGCTCCGGACAACGGATCTCATTATAATGGGTAAATATAAGAAAAGTAATTTCAAAGGACGATGCAGATAGTTCTTTCACTACAAATGAGCTACCTATACGGGATGGATCATCCATTGTGTTCGGGACACTGGACTCATTCCATATAGATAACACATTAAATCTACCCCAGTCAAACCTGAGAGTTTGATTGGTCAGCACACGCCGACTTCCTTTGGATTTCAAGTGTCAACCATTCAGGAATTCTTATTAGAAGTAAAGTATACCTGATCATGATCAACAAGTTCTATTATCTAGAATGACGCATCAGTCAGCACACTGCAAGTCATTTGATGGAGCACCACATCTTCAGGAGCAGAATCAACAACTGTTGCCCCAGCTCCTCCATCTATCCCTGCAGGATCAAACCAACCCATACCCTCTGATTTCTACGGCCCAATAGTTTCGATCGGACCTGTACTTGACCAGTTGCCTCCTGGATTGGGAATTCTTACCGATCCTCTAGAGCAAGCACTGTCAATTCTAACAGGTAAAATACTTGGGAATATATGCGTACAACATGGCATCCCTGAGGGTGATGTTCGTCTGCCTACTCGAGCTGAATTTGCTCATAACCCATGAGAAGGTTTGTAACAACCCATATTTTTGATAACATTATTTAGGAGATTTAGTTAGATAAACTAAATGTAATAATGTGTTGATTAGGGGATTGAGATTTGATTTAATTAAGGTAACCATGCCTTTTAACTAATACATTAAAAGAATGGTTTAACATGAATTAGAGGAGGGGTATTATGGGAAAGACGCCATTCCTATATTGTCTTCCTTAGGCCATGTATTTCAAAACACACATTCATTCTCACTTTCAAAAATTTAAAAGCTTGGCCGGCCACCATTAACAAAGGAAGAAGAAGAGGAAACAAAAGAGAAGCTTAAGGATAGCAAATTCAAATCAAACTCATTCAAATCTCAAGCTCCTTAATCATTAAAGCGAAAGGTGAATAATGTTTACATCTCTAAATAATTTTGGTTTCGGTTTTAAGGTTAATTCCGAATGATTTTGCAAACATTTTCCATGTGTTTGAATGATAAAAAAATTATATATACGTGTTGATGATTTATATATGTTCATATAGATTTTATGACATGTTTTGATATAAAACCCTATTAATTGACATCCGTTAGCCTTGCAAATTTTTTTGATAATCTAAAAAGTTATTTTAGAGACGGGTTTCGATTTTTCAGAATTTTTGTGGAATTATTATGAATTTTCTAAGGAAGAAAAGGTTAATTTGGATTATAAAATTATTTATGGGAAAACTAATTATAGTTTGGATTTGAAAATTTTATATGTTAAAGAGAACATATTATTTGATTTTCTAGAATTTTTCCAGGATTTTTCAAGGTGTTTTAATAGTTATATAAAATTATTTAAGGTATGGGACTTAAATGTTTTATATAATTATAAAGGAGAAAGGGGATTTTTCAAAATTGTTTAAATTTCCAAATAAGGACAGTCAGCAGCACTTTTGAATATAAAATTCTGGCAACCAATCAAATTTAGACAAATAAGGCATGTGGGGGGTACAAAAGAACTGTTTTAAAGTACAAATAATAGTTTTTTTTCTATTTCAACCCTTTCGGCAGAACTTCCACCTTCATTCCAGACCTTCCGACAAAATTGAAAGGTATCAAACCCTTCGGCTAGGTCAAATACCAATGCATAAGGTATCAGGCAACTGGTATGTAGTGGATTGGATAAAGTCGAAAGGTTTAGGGACGAAAGGTTATAGCTTTCGAAAGAATTGAAGTTTTGTTTTGGTTTAAAGAAAATACGCCTGCTAACTTTCGACAAAGAGCCTTCAAAATTTTCAAAAAGGTTTAAAAGAAAAAGGTTTCGATTGGTTTGCTTTCTTGTTTTAAATGAAACCATCTGGCAAGGTCGAAAGATATAGCCTTCGACAAGGCCGAAAGCATTGTTGCCGCTTCCTAACTTTTCGACACAGATTGAGCCAAAGGTTATCTTTTGTTTTCTAAAACTTGCCGCCTCTTTCCATTGATTTCTAACTTGGGTTTGACTGGTGATTAGATGCAAAATAGCTTGACAGGTACATGCCCCAAAATTATCAGTAATAAGCTCACAACCAATGTCAGAACATGCACATCTATGTTTTTTTGCAGACTTGAGCCAAGCTCGACCTCCTTCAGACTTGTCTATTTCTTCTCCTTCAACCTACAGATTTTCTCCATGCTCCACCATTCTCAACTATGCAGTGTTCACGCTTCACCTATGCATTGCTTCAGCGTGCTTCTTCCTATCATCTTTGTTGCTTTGTGCTTCAACTGTACCGCTCTCTTGGTGCTTTTTTATCCTATCACAATGCGCTGCACATCTGATCCCTCTTCAATAGCTTAACCTTCCATGTTTAGCCCATCTTCTTTTCCAAGTTTGCTTTGAATCTTCAATGGGATGCAGTACAACTCATATTCATTGCCTCTCAAGTACAACAACACATCTCTTAATAGCACCAACCTCATTCCGGTCACGCAGCTCCAGAAACATTTTGTGGACTGACACCTCGCCCTCTTTGCATGTCCTATTGAAACTACTCTTCCATTTTCTATCTTGCAACAACAACAATCTTACCCCAGCTGATTGTCCACTCATACTGTCTTGCCTATTTTGTCAGTTTTTGCTATATTGTCTTGTCTATATTCATCCCTCTCATTGTGATGATCATCATAGTAAGGATCCTACTTATATGTAATAGTAAACTTTTGTATGGACTTTGTTTATTATAATAAAAACGAGGGCTTTCCTCATAAGAGGACCACTCTTTCATAAAAAAAAAGAAATTCAAAAATAATACCAATTTTGTATTTAAGGCATATATAACGCATGTGCTAATGATTACATGATTTTTTTCTATTCGAACATTGAAAAGTTATGAAATATTTTGTTATGACTCGCCTCAATATAAGTGAAAATAGAATTAAAATATTTCTAGACCTATAAAAAAAGTTGTTTGCTAGCATGAGAAATCTCGCTGCAGCCGGTTATCCTGAACTGCAGTTATTATATTTGAAGTAACTATTATATTTATTACAATATTTTCATAACAAATATATTTGAATATCAACATATTTCCAATATAATGATCTTTCTAAACACGATCCAATTCATGTTATATTCTTTTTAATAAAGAAGCACACAATCATCCATATGTATTAGACCTTTACATAATTTAGTTATATATGACATTTAAATATCAAAATCCAATTTTCATTAATAGTAATCAACCTATATGTATTTGAAAATTAATTTCTAGGTACCACAACCTATATCTACATATATCCTACCGCCTAAATGTTTTCAACTCCCGCCTTATGGTTACTTTAATTAGAGCAATTTTAGTTCTTTTTTCCTTTATTATGTTCACTTATAGTTGCATATAGGGTACAAACGCAACCAATTAGTGCAACAAATAATTACTTTTCTTGTACTGATTCAAACTATTGTTTATTATTATTATCATAAACATAGCTAGCTTTTATAAACTTTGTTAATGCTTATCAAACTTAATTTATGCAAATATGTAGTTTTGCTTTACAAAACCATCCAAAATCATCACTAAACATAAAAGTGAATAAATTACCAAGTACAAAGTTCTAATTTTGATTTCCAACACACTTAGAATTGAAGTTCTATCATATTTGAGCACATTTACCAAATTCACTACCTATAATTTGAGCACAAAGTTCTCTGACTTATTAATTTGTTAGGTGACCATATTCAAACTTCTATCTACCAATCTGACAGTCAAACTAGGATCAGACCATTTCAATGATAACAAAATATAACCATACGAGTAATGCTTCTAAAAAACCATAAATACCGTAAATTTTGCTAAGGTTCTAAGCTTGCATGAAAGTTTCTTTTTGTCTCTAGTCCAGTTATTTCAGTACACTATGTGTGTGATACATAAGCAGTGTGTTTTCTGTAACTAAAAGGTAACAGAATTATAGATTATGGCAGGTGGAGTAATTATTTCGAATGGAGTTGAAAAGGAATATGAAGGAAGACTAACTCTATCCGTACTAATAACTTGCTTAATGGATGCTTCTGGTGGCCTTATTTTCGGATATGACATTGGAATTTTAGGTTTGTGTTGCGAATTCCTGTACTAACTGATGATTTATGTGATTTTTGTTTGTGTAGTTAGTTACTATATACATACCTGATGTGTTGTAGGAGGAGTTTCCACTATGGAGCCATTTCTGGAAGCATTTTTCCCTAGTGTATTAAAGAGAGCTTCTACAACGAGCAAAGATCAGTACTGTGTTTATAACGGCCAAGAATTAACTGCATTCACATCATCATTGTACATTATTGGGTTTGTATATGCTCTTGTGGCTGCACGTATCAATGCTGTAGTTGTTTGTACTCAAATAGGATTTTGCCTAGATACATATGTGACAAAAAACTGTTTACTTGATTTCTGATAGTGACAAAACATAAGAAACTTTAATTTGCATCAAGAACTCAAATGAATTTGGACTTATGAACAAATTTATGAATGCAAGTGTAAAACCTGATCAAGACATGGTACAATCTCAACAAAATATATTAGTTTAGTTTGTAGTTCAGCAACAACCATCATATTTAGTATGGAAAGAGTTATAAGACAAGTGCATTTGTTTTCTAAAATTGGTATAGCTACTAGTAACATGGCCAATGGAAAAGTGGCTTTGCAGATCTGGAATGATTGAAGTAATGAACGATAGTTATTTAAAAAAGATACAGATAACATATTGAATTGATGATTATACACAAATCCAACCTATCAACATGGGAAATGATTTCCTTTTCTCAAATAATCATTTCATAAAGAACATGACGATAGCTCGGGAGGGTACATCAGGCCTAAAAAAGTTTTATTAGATTAAAAAAATGCATCACAGCCTGCGCAAAAAGATCTGAATAATAAAATACAGATGAGGAATTTTATAAAATTAAGAAGATTGGTGGCAAACAAATCTGTGGGTAATATATATAAATGTAATCAAGAGAAGTAGAATTTTTATCAAATTTTATCTAATTCAATGTTTTTCTGAATAAAATAATTTATCAAGACAATACTTACGATACATATGTAGTAATCAACTAAGGGCCAACTGAATCCTTTATTAGAAACCACAAGTGTCTTGTTATTTGTAGTGATAAAGTCACAAAAATATTCAATAGTCCAACAACATAAATTTTCAGAATCTTAATAAAGTAATGGCACAACAAGTGAAATAAAATTTTGTTTACCGCTGAAGTAAACAATTTGGTAATGAAGAATACTTAGCAGTTGTGCACAAAGGCAAAAAATTCAGTAATCGGCCGGCATCCAATATTAAAATATGTTTATTTCTCACATATTGAAGAATTCAAACGGAAATCATGACCATTTTCTACTAATAATATTTATTACAGAAATTTCAGTTAAACTTACGTAAATTCACTTTAAATCCATCGTGAAAAGGCCAAATCCTTCTGATTTGTAAGCGGTTAAAAGAATATTACCACCAACCTATGGGATCAACTTTTTGTGGAGTTACTATAGTTGTGAACCCCATAAGGATATGTAATAGCAAATTATCAAACATTATGGTAGCTATGAGTGAAAGATGGTCTACATACCACACTTAGTACTGATCATGGAGTAAAAGAGTATAAGATTGTAAGTAATATTTATTGTAACGGTATGAATATGTTATCAGTCACGCAAATTTAATTTAAACTATAGCAAGTGCTACAAAATTTATAAAATCATATGAAAAAGTCGGGTATAAAGCGAGAAATAACTACGTTGATCTAAGGACCTGATCATACTGCAACAGTAGAAGCACAGGGAAAAAGAACTACGTTAAATTCTATGATAAGGTATAAAACCAAAACATTACTTATTATATGTACACATTTGGACTTAAAGAATTTGATGCCCGATCCTACCTTCTAATTCGAAGATGATTTCAAGTCACTCAGTGAAGTACTTTACTCTTGCTCAGAAAATCTAACAGTTCAATGGTAAGACCACATGTACAAAGTAAGAGAATGAAGAAACACAAAGTGAGATTGGCATTTATTTGAAATAGGTGGTTAAACACATCTGTAGAGGCAATATTCAATGTTTTGGTACCTTTTTTCCAAGGAATTACTAAAATCCGAACAGTGGATTCTGCTTGGCCAGGCTGATGCAATGTTACCTGAAGTAAGAGCATTCAAATGAACTAAAATAGGCAAGGAATATGTTTGTTTGTAAGCTTATACAAGACCAAAATCAAAATTGAAGAAAATATATACATTGATATGATATCATGCTATTTTAAATTTTTAAGAAATGCAGAATAATTTGAATTTGTTTGTGGCAATAAACAAAATCTGCTATATATATATAGTACACAATTTTCCATATTGTGATATGAGTAATTTCTTTTTTTCAAAAACAATATATCATGTTGGAAATGATCCTAACATTTAATAGACTTCTAAGAACAGAAGTATAACAAATTCAGTTTTGGCGGACCACATATTTGACTTTCAATTCAGTACAACAGTATAGGAATCACTTATAGGAAGCATAGGCTGTTAAAACTTGCACTACATCCTCTTCTCACATCATTTCACCTATAACAACTAAAATGGGCTTTCACAATTACATATTACATTTGTAAAGATCAAAGTCTCCATTTATTTAATTCTATTTATTGTATAAGTTCATAAGTGTAGCTAGTTATTACTGGGCAAGGCATCACACATCCTCTACGGTATTGGCCAAAACTGAACATATTTTACAACATATGTTGTGGCTGACACATAGTCAGAAGGTAGGGGAAGTATTCAACTAAATTGTATATGAACAAGATTATAATAACAGTTCAAAGAAAGACAATCACCGCACTATTTTTGAAATGTTCCAAACTGATTCAGATTGAACTCACGATAGGATAAATTTGTTAGGTTAAACCCCAGTTATCAGACATTTTGATGCAGCCCAACCTGAAGTAGTCTTAGGTCGCGAGCGACCTAACGGGGTGAAGAATAGCGAGATAAGAGAAAAAGGAGATGCAACGCCAGCAGCCAACGACCTATGTGTTGAGTCGCGCAGCGAGTTATGACCTAGCAAAGCATCAAGGTTGTGCGGTGAAGCGAGTCATGAAGGGAAAGGGGAACCAGCGACCTATGATAAGTCGCTCAACTTTAGGCCGCGAGCCTCCTTAGGTCGCTGACCTCTTAGGTCGTAGACCTCTTAGGTCGCAAGTCTTTGAAGAAGTATTAATTTCTTATGTCGCTGAAGGGTTAGGTCGCTCCAGATACTAGGTTGTTATCTCGTAGGTCGCTCACAAAGCCGAAGCTCAACCTGAAGATGTGTTATCTTTTAGGTCGCTCAAGAGTTAGGTCGTAAGTCGTTACTATTGTAAATTGTGATGTTGTAACTGTTGTAAATACTACAAGTCGTAAGTCGCACTGTTGTCCTTTGTTGTGTTGTAATGTTTTTAAGTCGCGTGATGTTGTAAATGTATAGGTCACGTGATGTTATAACCTGTTAGATCGTTAACGACCTATGTTAGGTCGTAGGTTGCGTGTACTGTATGTAGGTCGAGTACTGTGTTGTGATGTAACCCTATAAATAGGGATGTTGGGTCATTTGTAAAGTTAGTTGATTTTGAATAAAACTTTGTTTGAGTGCTTTGTGCCTCTTTGAAATTGGTAGTTGAGTGTAATCTCCTATCTCCACTTTTTGCATTCGAGTGCGCTCGAATCAACGATCGTTAAAGCCAATTCACGGTATCAAGTGCGCTTGATCAACGTTCGAAGAATTGTAGATCTTCTTTCACGGCATCGTGCATGATCAACGTGACGAAGATAGCTAGAATCCGGCATCTTTGAGATCAACGGATTTGGGCGTTTGGTATTTTCAATCCACTGATTGCTACTTTCACCGTTTCATCCATTTTTGTTATCCGCTACTGCATCATTTGGTATCAGAGCTAGACTTAGCCAATCATAGCTAAGCCGAGTCTTTGGAGCCAATTCTTATTGAAGAATTCAAGCCGTGCATTGTTTCGTTCATTTGTAAGTCAAGGCCGAGAGTTTAAGTGTTGGAGTTGAAGTTTTGACAATGCCGCCGAGAAGAGCTAATCACCATCAGAATGTTGAAGCGTTGTATAGAAGAGAAGAAGCCGAGCAAATGGAACAACGCATCAATGAAAAGTTTGATGAAGGCATTAGGAAGTTAGAGAAACTGATGAATGATATGAATCAAAGTCAAAGGAGAAGGTCGCCAGTCTCGAACCATGGAGGAAACAGAGTTTCACCATCGGTTACGGAAGCGAGGAGGGTGTCGCCGCAATCTTACCGAGGAAGAAGAGAATCTTCAGTTTCATTAAGAAGAGAACATCATGAGTATAGAGATGAAGAGAGAAGAACTCCACGTGAGTTTGAACATGAGCCATATCATGATGTTGAAAGACAAAGTAGAAGGGATATGCGTGATCATAGAGATGTGGATGGTCGAGATCGTTATCAAAGTACATCTGTTTTTGATGAAGATGGTGATAGATGTAGTGTTCATTATCGAGATCGAGACCAAGTACGAAATGCATATCGGGAGGTTGAAGATGATCGTCGATGGGAATCGGGGATGAAAACTGAAATTCCAGAATTCAAGGGTGGTATGCAAGCTGAGGAATTTTTGGATTGGGTTTCAAATGTTGAGGAAATTTTTGACTTCAAAGAAGTACCCGAGCATCGTAGAGTGAAGTTGGTAGCTACACGATTGAAAGGAAGAGCTATGGCATGGTGGCAGCAAACTAAATTAACACGGGAGAGAATGGGAAAGTCAAAGATTGAGTCATGGGAGAAGATGAAGAAATTAATGAAGGCTACTTTCTTGCCGTATAATTATCAGTCTCTTATGTATCAACGATTGCAGAATCTGAGACAGGGAACAAAGTCAGTGAATGATTATGCGGATGAATTTTATCAATTGATCGCGAGGAATGACATCATGGAGACCGAGGAACAGTTAACCACGAGATTTGTTGGAGGGTTGAGAATGCAGATTCAAGATATGGTGAATATGTTTGATCCCAGATCTGTTGCCGAAGCACATCAAAAAGCTCTAGCTTGGGAGAAGAAAGATAGGAGAGGTGGTGGTGTGTTTACAAATTCCAACAATCAAATGAAAGGGGCTAGTAGCAATGCGAATGTTTCCAAGGCTATTGCAAAACCGGTTGTAGGTGAAGTTGCTAAGTCCAAGGTCAATAGTGGTATCAAATGCTTCAATTGTCAGGAGTTTGTTCACAAAAGCAATGAATGTCCGAAGCCTAAGAAACTAGTGATGGTTGCTGAGGTTGAGAATGAGGATGTAGAAGCTGAATGTTCTAATTCACTACCAGTTGAGGAGGAAGAAGAATTGTTGTCAGGAGATGATGGATATACTTTAATGATGAGGAGATCTTGTTTGACACCAAAACAGGAGGAGGAAACTAGCTGGTTGACGCAGCGGATATATCAAAATGATCTTCAATCGGTGAATGTAGCAATAGATGGATTGAAGAATACTGGAATGCCCGAATTCGTTGATCCGAAGATACCGAACTCTAGCTATCTCGAACTCGTTGATCGCGCACGATACCAGGTTCAAAGATCTTCAATTCTTCAAGCGTTGATCAAGCGCACTTGATTCCGCGAATCGGCTTCTACAATCGTTGAATCGAGCGCACTCGATTATCCGAAAGAGGAGATAGGAGATTACACTCAACTACCAATTTAGATGAAAGCACACAGCAATCAAAAGAGAATTTTATTCAAAAATCAACAACCTTTACAAAATGACCATACATGCCTATTTATAGGCTACAACTCAACACAATAGAAAAAACTTCAAAATATTACAAGTACTTAGGTCGGTTCCGACTTAACAACGCCTCCGACTTAACATAAGTCGTATCCGACTTACAACTCACAACAGAGACCATTTCGACTTACAACAGACGACCTATGAACCCAGACGACCTACGACTTATAACAGTTTACAACACAGCTTCACGACATAACAACTCAGCGACACAACTTAAGTCGGCAGCGACTTAGTACAGCATACAACGACTTACAAACCAACGACATAGATTAACTCGCAGAAGAATCAACGCACCAGGCTTCAGCGACTTAAAAACAGGCGGCATCAACGACTTAAAGAAATCAACGGTCTTCATACTTCAGCGACTTAAAGAATGGACGGCATCCGTAGTTTGCGACCTAAAACAAAAGCGGCATCAGGAATCAACGTCTTTAAGGGAATCAAAGGCAGAGGTTAACTCGGCAGACACATCAACGACATCCCGTGCTTCGCGACTTAACTCCTGATTCATTAGGTCGTTCACGACCTAATACTTCACCAATTTGCTCTGTTTTCTCATTTCGTAACTCGGTAGGTCGCATACAAATTAACCCGGTAAGTCGTTCCAGTATCTCGTTAACTCGCACCTTCCCACTAGGTCGTTGCCGATCTTCACTAAGTCGTTGGAACGACTTAACTCCTTCGTTAGGTCGCGAACTTGAGTTAACTCGCTGCCGAGTTATACTAAGTCGCTGTGACGACTTAGAACCTTCGTTAGGTCGCGGATATCCTCCCATAAGTCGGTTGCGACCTAGAACTTCATTTTCCCAACATTGCTCACCAATTCTTAACTCGGTGGTATTCTTCTTAGGTTGGTCTCGACTTATCGACTTGTTAGGTCGTCTTCGACCTATGACTTCATCCTGGCCTGCATCATCCTCCCCAGGTTGAGAAAAATTCGTCCTCGAATTTGTACTTTCTTCATCCACAGTAAACTCTTCTCCATGATATGGTATGATATGCTTAACGTTGAATACGTCCGATGTGTACACATCATCTGGCAGCTTCAATTTATAAGCATTTTCATTGATTCGTTTCACAACTTCCACCGGACCAATTTTCCGTGCTTTCAATTTATTGTAAGCGCCTACTGGAAAACGATCTTTCGTTAATACTGCATAAACCAGATCACCTTCATGAAATTCAACCTTCCTTCGTTTCAAATCTGCGGATTGTTTATACTTTTCATTTGCTTTCTCTAATCGTTCTTGAACGATTTTATGACATTCCGTCAGCCCTTCAACAAAATCAGCAGCTTTCTTAATTGTCCCCTTTGAGTGAGGTATTACTGTTAAATCTAACGGTCCTTTCGGTAAGCTCGAATAGACAATCTGGAATGGACTGAACCCAGTACTTCGATTTACAGCATGATTATGGGCAAATTCTGCCTGGCATAGCTTCACATCCCAACTCTTCAGATTATCTTGAACAAGACACCTCAACAAGTTTCCCAATGATCTATTAACCACCTCTGTTTGTCCATCAGTTTGCGGATGATAAGCACTACTAAATTTCAGCTTCGTTCCCACCATCTTCCACAAACTTAACCAAAAGTGACTCAGAAATCGAGTATCTCTATCTGACACAATAGATTCTGGCAATCCATGAAGTTGATAGATCTCCTTGAAAAACAATTGAGCAACATGAACAGCATCCGCCGTCTTCTTACAAGCAATAAAGTGTGCCATTTTTGAAAATCTGTCCACCACCACATATATGGAATTGTTACCACGCTGTGTCCTCGGTAATCCCAACACGAAGTCCATACTCACATCAACCCATGGTTTAATTGGTATAGGTAATGGCATATATAAACCAACATTAGTCGCAGTTCCTTTCGAAACCTGACAAATATGACAACGCTCAACAAACCTCTCCACTTCTTTCCTCATCGATGGCCAAAAGTAGGACTGTGAAATCAACTGTAAAGTACGGTCTCTCCCAACATGTCCCTCGTCGTGTAACTCCTTGATAATCTTCATTCTCAGACTACCCTCTGGTATGCACAATCGATTTCCTTTGAACAAAAAACCATCTACCATCACGAAATCATCCGTCTCTCCCTCCTTGACTTTATCAACAAATTTTGCAAAGTAAGGATCATTAGTGAATAATTCTGGCAATATTTCAAACCCCGTCACTTCAACCTTTAGTGTAGTCAACAAATGACTCCTCCTACTCAAAGCATCAGCCACACGATTTGTCACCCCTGACTTGTGTTTAACAACAAAAGTAAACTGTTGCAGATATGCAATCCACGATGCATGTCTCGCTGAAATCTTGTCTTGCCCTTGCAAATGCTTCAATGCTTCATGATCAGTGTAAAGAACAAACTCCTTCTGAAATAGATAGTGTCTCCAGTGTTTAATAGATTGCACAACAGCATAAAACTCCACATCATATGTACTGTATCGCATCTTTGCTCCTGACAACTTCTCACTGAAATAGGCAATTGGACGTCCCTTCTGACTCAACACCCCTCCAATCCCAACCTTGGATGCATCAGTGTGCAGTTCAAACACTAGCTGAAAATCAGGTAGCACTAGAATTGGTGCAGATGTCAGCAATTCCTTGATCTTCCCAAAAGCACTCCCTGCTTCCTCTGTCCATGCAAACTGTTTACCTTTCATGCAATCTGTAACAGGTGCCATCACACTACTAAAGTGTGGTATAAACCTTCGATAGAATGAAGCCAACCCGTGAAAACTACGAACTTCCGTTATCGTCTTGGGCTGCGGCCAATCTCTGATAGCTTCAATTTTACTTTGGTCAACCTGTATTCCTTCTTTTGACACAACATACCCCAGAAATAAAACACTATGCGTCATGAACACGCATTTCTTCGTTGCAACATAAAACTGTTCTTGTCGTAGTACCAACAGCACTTCCCTCAGATGATTCAAATGTTCCTCTGGACTTCCACTATATATCAGAATATCATCGAAATATACCACCACAAATTTCCCAATGAATGGTCTGAAAATTTGATTCATCACCCTCATGAAAGTACTCGGTGCATTCGATAGACCAAACGGCATTACCAGCCATTCATACAATCCTTCCCTTGTCTTGAATGCTGTCTTCCATTCATCCCCTGGTCTAATGCGAATCTGATGATAACCGCTCTTCAAGTCAATCTTAGAAAAGATAGTAGCTCCGCTTATTTGATCCAACAAGTCATCCAACCTCGGCATTGGAAATCTATATCTCACGGTAATCTTATTCAATGCTCGACTGTCAGTGCACATCCTCCACGTCCCATCCTTCTTGGGTACCAATAAAGCTGGTACAGCACAAGGACTCAGACTCTCCTGCACACGTCCTTCCTCAAGCAATTCCTCTACCTGCCTTCGCAACTCTTCATGTTCCTTTGGACTCATTCGATAATGTGGTCTGTGTGGCAACACAGCACCTGGAACAAGATCTATCTGATGTTGTATATCTCTCAACGGTGGCAACTCCGTTGGTAACTCTTCTGGAAATACATCGTCAAATTCTTTCAAAATTGGTTTTACTTCTTCTGGAATCTCAACCTCTTCACTGCTCTCTCGCCCAATTAACAAAAACACTTCAGGTTCCTCCTCTACTTCCTTCACAAACTCCTTCAACGATAACAAAGTTTTGAGCTCTTCAATCTCCTCCAACTTGTTTTCCTCCTGTTGTCTCTTCTTTGGAACTAGAGTAATCTTTGTGCCTTCAAACATGAAACTGTAACTGTTGGTACGCCCATCATGTTGCACAACTCGATCATACTGCCACGGTCTCCCTAGCAACAAATGACAAACGTCCATATCTACGACATCACACCAGATTTCATCTTTGTATTTCTACCCAATTGAAAACTTCACACAAGCTCTACGTCCAACTTTCACTTCACCACCCTTCCTTAACCAAGCTAACTTGTACGGTTTAGGATGTTTCTCGGTTTTCAACTCCAACTTCTTCACCGCTTCTGTAGAGATAATGTTATCACAACTCCCAGCATCAATAACAAATTTACAAACTCTTCCCAGAATAGTGCATGTAGATTGAAAGATATTGTTTCTCAACCAATTACTTTCCTCCTCTTGCTTCGGTGTTAAACAACTTCTCCTCATCATTAATGCATACCCATCATCTCCTGACAGTAAGTCTTCCTCCTCAACTGGTAAAGAATTAGAGCATTCAGCTTCTTCATCCTCATCCTCAACTTCTGCAATCATGGTTCTCTTCTTTGGCTTTGGACACTCACTGCTTTTATGACCCAATTCCTGACAATTGTAACATTTGAAACCATTGTTAACCCTTGTCTTCTCAACCTCCTTCACCACTGGTCTACTGATAGGTTTAGAAACATTAAAACTTCCTCCAACACCCTTCGCTTGATTGTTAGAATTAGTAAACACACCACTTCCTCGTCGTCCCTGCTTCTCCCAAGCCAACGCTTTCTGATGTGCCTCTGCTACAGATCTTGGATCGAACATGTTAACCATATCCTGGATCTGCATTCTCAATCCCCCAATGAACCTAGATGTCAGCTGCTCTTCTGTTTCCATAATATCATTCCTTGCAATAAGTTGATAGAATTCATCAGCATAGTCATTAACTGTCTTTGTGCCCTGCCTCAAGTTCTGCAAACGTTGATACATCAAAGATTGATAATTATAAGGTAATAACGTTGCTTTCATCAATTTCTTCATCTTCTCCCAAGATTCAACTTTTGACTTTCCCATCCGATCACGTGTAAGTTTGGTCTGCTGCCACCATGCCAAAGCTCTACCCCTTAATCTCGTAGCAACCAACTTCACTCTACGATGTTCTGGAACTTCTTTAAAGTCAAAAATCTCTTCAACATTAGCTACCCAATCTAGAAACTCCTCCGCTTGCATACCACCCTTGAATTCAGGAATTTCAGTTTTTATCCCCGACTCCCATTTGTGATCATACTCAGAGTAATTTCTTCCTTGTCCTCGTCCTTGTCCTTGAACACTACCACCATCATACTCCTCTTCAAAATCAGATGTATATCGTTGTCTATCTCGTCCACCCACATCTCTACTACCATTACGCCTTCCACCTTCATCCCTTCTATCGACATTCCTCCGTTCACGATCATTCACGTTCCTCCCACGCCCTTGATCATTTTCAACACTTCTGTCTCGATTAGAATGCGGTGAGACTCTACTTCCCCCATGGTTAGATTCTGGTGAAACCCTTCTCCGATTTTGATTCATTTCTGTCATAAGCTTCTCTAACCGACCAATTCCTTCGTTAAGCTTTTCACTAAAATTCTCATTGATTCTTTGCTCCATCTCATCAGCCTCTTCTCTTCGATACAAAGCTTCTACGTTTTGGTGACGATTAGCTCTCCTTGGCGGCATACTTGAAATTTTACAAACTCTTCAACACTTCAAACACTTTTCGGACTTTGATCTAAAATGAAACGGATCGAAAACTTCCACTTTGTAGCAAATCGCGATGAACACGATGGACAAAGTTTCGGCCTCCAATTCAAATCCGATCTTCCAACTTCAAACAAAATGTGAACAACTCCAACTAGCCCTCGGCCGTGATACACAAAGCTTCAAATCTTCACAATGATTAGGCTCCAAGTCTCGATCTAGCTATGATTGGCTAGAACAAGCTCTGATACCAAAAATGACGCAGTGGATATATCAAAACGATCTTCAATCGGTGAATGTAGCAATAGATGGATTGAAGAATACTGGAATGCCCGAATTCGTTGATCCGAAGATACCGAACTCTAGCTATCTCGAACTCGTTGATCGCGCACGATACCGGGTTCAAAGATCTTCAATTCTTCAAGCGTTGATCAAGCGCACTTGATTCCGCGAATCGGCTTCTACAATCGTTGAATCGAGCGCACTCGATTATCCGAAAGAGGAGATAGGAGATTACACTCAACTACCAATTTAGATGAAAGCACACAGCAATCAAAAGAGAAATCAACAACCTTTACAAAATGACCATACATGCCTATTTATAGGCTACAACTCAACACAACAGAAAAAACTTCAAAATATTACAAGTACTTAGGTCGGTTCCGACTTAACAACGCCTCCGACTTAACATAAGTCGTATCCGACTTACAACTCACAACAGAGACCATTTCGACTTACAACAGACGACCTATGAACCCAGACGACCTACGACTTATAACAGTTTATAACACAGCTTCACGACATAACAACTCAGCGACACAACTTAAGTCGGCAGCGACTTAGTACAACATACAACGACTTACAAACCAACGACATAGATTAACTCGCAGAAGAATCAACGCACCAGGCTTCAGCGCCTTAAAAACAGGCGGCATCAACGACTTAAAGAAATCAACGGTCTTCATACTTCAGCGACTTAAAGAATGGACGGCATCCGTAGTTTGCGACCTAAAACAAAAGCGGCATCAGGAATCAACGTCTTTAAGGGAATCAAAGGCAGAGGTTAACTCGGCAGACACATCAACGGCATCCCGTGCTTCGCGACTTAACTCCTGATTCATTAGGTCGTTCACGACCTAATACTTCACCAATTTGCTCTGTTTTCTCATTTCGTAACTCGGTAGGTCGCATACAAATTAACCTGGTAAGTCGTTCCAGCATCTCGTTAACTCGCACCTTCCCACTAGGTCGTTGCCGATCTTCACTAAGTCGTTGGAACGACTTAACTCCTTCGTTAGGTCGCGAACTTGAGTTAACTCGCTGCCGAGTTATACTAAGTCGCTGTGACGACTTAGAACCTTCGTTAGGTCGCGGATATCCTCCCATAAGTCGGTTGCGACCTAGAACTTCATTTTCCCAAAATTGCTCACCAATTCTTAACTCGGTGGTATTCTTCTTAGGTTGGTCTCGACTTATCGACTTGTTAGGTCGTCTTCGACCTATGACTTCATCCTGGCCTGCATCACTGGTTGAGGAGTAACATCTTTCAATCAACATGCACTATCTTGGGAAGGGTTTGTAAATTTGTGATTGATGCAGGAAGCTGTGATAATATCATTTCTTCAGAAGCTGTAAATAAGTTGTGATTGAAAACAGAGAAGCATCCGAAACCTTACAAGTTAGCTTGGTTGAGAAAAGGTGGGGAAGTGAAGGTTGGACGAAGAGCTTGTGTTAATTTTTCGATTGGGAAGAAATACAAAGATGAAATTTGGTGTGATGTTGTGGATATGGATGTATGCCATCTGTTGTTGGGGAGACCATGGCAGTATGATAGAGCTGTGCAACATGATGGTCGTACTAACAGTTACAGTTTCATGTTTGAAGGTACTAAAATCACTTTAGTTCCCAAGAAGAGACAACAAGAAGAAAGCAAGTTGGAGGAGATTGAAGAACTTAAAACTTTGCTATCTTTGAAGGAGTTTGTTAAGGAGGTAGAAGAGGAGCCTGAAGTATTTTTGTTGATTGGACGTGAGAGTAATGAAGTGGTTGAAATTCCTGAAGAAGTAAAGCCAGTGCTGGAAGAATTTGAAGATGTATTTCCTGAAGAGCTGCCAACGGAGTTACCACCATTGAGGGACATACAACACCAAATAGATCTTGTTCTAGGAGCTGTGTTACCACATAGACCACATTACAGAATGAGTCCAAAGGAACACGAGGAGTTGAGAAGGCAAGTGGAAGAGTTGCTTGAACAAGGGTGTGTACAGGAAAGTTTAAGTCCTTGTGCAGTTCTAGCCTTGTTAGTGCCGAAGAAAGATGGAACGTGGAGGCTGTGTACTGATAGTCGAGCACTAAATAAGATTACAGTGAGATACAGATTTCCTATGCCTAGATTGGATGACTTGTTGGATCAACTTAGTGGAGCTGCTATCTTTTCGAAGATCGATTTGAAGAGTGGTTATCATCAAATTCGAATAAGACCAGGGGATGATTGGAAAACAGCGTTCAAGACACGGGAGGGGTTGTACGAATGGCTGGTTATGCCATTTGGTCTTTCGAATGCACCTAGTACATTTATGCGGGTGATGAATCAGATCTTTTGACCATTTATTGGGAAGTTCGTGGTGGTGTATTTTGATGATATACTGATATATAGTAGAAGCACAGAAGAACACTTGCATCATCTGAGAGAAGTGTTGATGATACTGCGACAGGAACAATTTTATGCTGCAACGAAGAAATGCGTGTTCATGATGCATAGTGTTTTATTTTTGGGATATGTTATTTCAGAAGGAGGTATATAGGTGGATCAAAATAAATTTGAAGCAATCAGAAATTGGCCACAACCCAGTACGATAACAGAAGTTAGAAGTTTTCATGGTTTATCATCATTTTACCGAAGATTTATTCCACACTTCAGTAGCGTGATGGCACCAGTTACTGATTGTATGAAGGGGAAGCAATTTTCATGGTCGGAGGAAGTAGGGGTTGCTTTTGAGCGGATCAAAGAACTTTTGACGACATCACCAATTCTAGTATTACCAGATTTTTAGTTGTTGTTTGAGTTACATACTGATGCATCTAAAGTTGGGATTGGAGGGGTGCTGAGTCAGAAAGGTCGACCAATTGCATATTCTAGTGAGAAACTTTCTGGAGCCAAGATGAGATATAATACTTACGATGTGGAATTCTATGCTATTGTGCAAGCTATAAAACATTGGAGACACTATTAGTGCCATAAAGAATTTGTTCTTTATACTGATCATGAAGCACTGAAACATTTGCAGGGACAGGACAAAATTGCAGCCAGGCATGCTTCGTGGATCGCATACCTGCAACAATTTACATTTGTGGTGAAGCATAAGTCGGGAATTACAAACCGTATGGCAGATGCATTGAGTCGAAGGAATCATTTGTTGACTACAATGAAGATTGAAGTGACGGGGTTTGATGTATTGCCAGAATTGTTTGTTGATGATCCTTACTATGCTAAGGTGATGTATGAAGTCAATAAAGGGAAGACAGATGAGTATGTGTTGGTGGATGGTTTACTTTTTAAGGGGAATCGATTGTGTATACCAGAGTGTAGCTTACGAATGAAGATTGTGAAGGAGTTGCATGAGGAAGGTCATGTGGGTAGGGATCGCACATTGCAGTTGATTTCTCAGGCTTATTATTGGCCCTCGATGAAGCGGGAAGTTGAAAAGTTTGTTCGAAGATGTCATGTTTGTCAAGTTTCGAAAGGGACAGCTAAAAATGCGGGATTGTATATGCCTTTACCCGTTCCTACAAAACCGTGGGTAGATGTAAGCATGGATTTTGTGTTGGGCTTACCGAGGACACAACGGGGAAATGACTCTATATATGTTGTGGTGGACCGTTTCTCGAAGATGGTACATTTTGTTGCTTGTAAGAAGACGGCAGATGCAGTCCATGTGGCACAGTTGTTCTTTAGGGAGATCTATCGCTTACATGGTTTACCGGAATCTATAGTTTCGGACAGGGATACCAGATTTCTGAGTCATTTTTGGCTGAGTTTGTGGAAGATGGTGGGAATGAAGCTGAATTTCAGTAGCGCTTATCATCCGCAGTCGGATGGACAGACTGAAGTTGTTAACAGATCCCTGGGAAATTTGTTGCGATGTCTTGTGAAGGATAATCTAAAGAGTTGGGATGTGAAGTTATGTCAAGCGGAGTTTGCCCATAATCATGCTATCAACCGTAGTACGGGTTTCAGTCCATTTCAGATTATATATTCAAGCTTGCCAAAGGGGCCGTTGGATTTAATGACAGTGCCACAACCAAAGGGGACAGTTAAGCGGGCCGCTGATTTCGTTGATGGGTTGACAGAATGCCATAGAATCGTTCAGGAACGATTGGAGAAGACGAATGAGAAGTATAAACGATCTGCGGATCTGAAGCGAAGAAATGTTGAATTTAATGAAGGAGATTTAGTATATGCTGTACTAACGAAGGATCGTTTTCCAGTGGGAGCATACAATAAACTTAAAGCTCGAAATATTGGTCCTGTAAAGACTGTGTAACGGATCAATGAAAACGCTTATAGGTTGAAGCTGCCGGAGGATGTGTACATTTCTGACGTGTTTAATGTTAAATATCTTATACCTTATTTTGGAGATGAACAATCCAATGGGGAAGAACTTTTAAATTCGAGGACGAATTTTTTCCAACCAGGGGAGGATGATGCATCCCAACCTGAAGTAGTCTTAGGTCATAAGCGACCTAACGAGCTGTTAAGTCGCGTGCGACCTAACGGGGTGAAGAATAGCGAGATAAGAGAAAAAGGAGATGCAACGCCAGCAGCCAACGACCTATGTGTTGAGTCGCGCAGCGAGTTACGACCTAGCGAAGCATCAAGGTTGTGCAGTGAAGTGAGTTATGAAGGGAAAGGGGAACCAGCGACCTATGATAAGTCGCTCAACTTTAGGTCGCGAACCTCCTTAGGTCGCTGACCTCTTAGGTCACAAGTCTTTGAAGAAGTATTAATTTCTTATGTCGCTGAAGGGTTAGGTCGCTCCAGATACTAGGTCGTTATCTCGTAGGTCGCTCACAAAGCCGAAGCTCAGCCTGATGATGTGTTATCTTTTAGGTCGCTCAAGAGTTAGGTCGTAAGTCATTACTATTGTAAATTGTGATGTTGTAACTGTTGTAAATACTACAAGTCGTAAGTCGCACTGTTGTCCTTTGTTGTGTTGTAATGTTTTTAAGTCGCGTGATGTTGTAAATGTATAAGTCGCGTGATGTTATAACCTGTTAGGTCGTTAATGACCTATGTTAGGTCGTAGGTCGCGTGTACTGTATGTAGGTCGAGTATTGTGTTGTGATGTAACCCTATAAATAGGGATGTTGGGTCATTTGTAAAGTTAGTTGATTTTGAATAAAACTTTGTTTGAGTGCTTTGTGCCTCTTTGAAATTGGTAGTTGAGTGTAATCTCCTATCTCCACTTTCGGCATTCGAGTGCGCTCGAATCAACGATCATTGAAGCCAATTCACGGTATCAAGTGCGCTTGATCAACGTTCGAAGAATTGTAGATCTTCTTTCACGGCATCGTGCGCGATCAACGTGACGAAGATAGCTAGAATCCGGCATCTTTGAGATCAACGGATTTGGGCGTTTGGTATTTTCAATCCACCAATTGCTACTTTCACCATTTCATCCATTTTTGTAATCCGCTGCTGCATCACATTTAAACTTACTGCCTGCATATATAAGATTAAAAAGTAAGGAAATGTTGTATGTATGTAATAGTTAATAGTACAAACGGTTAGAACTAGGTGTCCAGAAACAACATTAAAATAAGTTTTTTCTTTAAAAGCAACACCATCAATAATTCTAGGGGTGAAATTGCATAATAAACATAGGGGGAGAGGGGGTTGGAGGGGAATGTAAATAGCCTGCTAAATGAATACTTCACTGTCTTTGCAAGTAATGCATGAAATAAATGTATGTGTCATGTGGAATAGTTTGTCTAACACTCAAAAATGATTGTTCTTGTTCAGCCGTGTGTGGATGCATGGATTCTCTAAAGCACATGCTGGTGGAAGCTCGACTTCTGTGTGGAGCTCTACCATTATATTTTGCACAAGTAGTTTGAGAAGGTTTAGACCCAAAATTATGTACTCTTGAGGCAAAGGTGGAATTTCACTCCTAATTGAGGAAGGTAAAAAAAAGTAAGTAGTCGTAAAAAATAACTGACAGTGTAAGCGAGTGTGTGTATATGTGTGTGAATTGAAGCTGCTACACTAACAACATCAAACTTGACAAATGAATGAAACTAACAATTTTGAAAGGATGCAAGGGAACAAAACAAAATGAACTGCTTCATACTTAGTGAAATTTTTTATTATGTTGGTCTAGGTTGAATCAATAAGAATAACACAATAAGTAAGACATGGATTAGATAGGTTGATGGCCAATTGACTGATAACCTAACTAAAATTTGGATCAACGTAAACAAAGCGAAGGATATATATGACCATGAATACAAGTATAACAATATTAGCCAGTGCTTCTGAATAATGTAGCGCTCACTCAACATATCAAAAAAGATAAAGGATAGGTGTTTTATTACATGTGATTGGAGCAACATACATGATCAACTTTACCATTATGGAAATTTTCTTATTTAGTTTTCAAGCTTCAGCAGCTCCAATAATACCAAAGGGAGGTAATATGTATAATAGCTCGTCACTTCTGTTATAAATACCACACTAGCAACTATTACAAATATCACTAAGATAACTGAACAGTATCCAGCCATCGCAACATTAAAATCCCCAAATATTGTATAAAAAATGACAACATGCAATAAACAAAGGATTGTGTCAATATGCATTATACTTTCAAATTTTATAGTATACATTGCTATGAAAATCAAACTTCCAAAAAATAAAATCAACATCGCTAAGAACATTTATACGCTAAAGCACGTAGATAATTCAAAATTCCAAAAAAGAAAAAAAGTAATGCATAAATTACCTTCAGAAAAAAGCCACCAAGCTCAGAACACAAAGAACGCACTTTATTAGCTGCAACCTTATGTTGTCGCTCCTAAATTGCATCTTTCTTATTCATGTCGTTCTCAAGTTTCGGTCTCAAGTGATTAACCTGTATAAAAAATGGAAATCCTCAAAGATCGATTAGAGAAAGAGAATGATTAAAAGTGAATTAAATGTGCAAAGAAGAAACCTTGTAGCTTGCATAAACGTCTGTAGCACAAACCCATAACTGAAAAGGTAGCAAATGGAAAGATACTTTCTCTTTTAAATCATCGAATTTGTTAGAAACGGGAAAAACCATTAAATTAATTAAACGAAGGTGAGAGATGGGGAAGGAGGTGGATATGGCTGTAGGTGAGAAGTAGGTTACGGAAGAAAAATGAGAAGAGGGAAATGAAAATTTGATAGAGTGGAAACCAAAAAAATGTAGGCAATTGAAACAGTAAGGGAAAAGTTAAATGCGAAACTTAAATATTTTTTTGTCAGCGTTTCTAGTACGGAGAAAGCGTGTGAAATGCCAATAGTTGCATTTTGGTAACAAACACTGCCATATCATGCTACTAATGACTGCTTTTCTTGTAGTGTTTCAAAAGGTTTTATGAAGGTTTCGAAGAAGTTGCTTTCAACTCCAATGTTTTTTTGATCCTTTTGCACAATCCAAATGTTCTAAGTCGAAACGTTTTAAAGGTTTCAAAGTAGTTAACTTTGATTATTTTTGAAAGGATTTTTACCTGTTTTAAATTAAACCAATGTCTTTGAAAGGTTTTGAGTTACATTGCTTTCGGAAGGTTTATTATATTAGGGAGGTACCCCAAGCTTTCGACAAAGTCGAAAGGTGAAACCTTTCGACGAGGTCTAAAAGAAGCCTTTCGACAAGGTCAAAAGGTATGGTTTTGCAATTTTTTCGAAAGGCTAAGGTTTAAAGGATTTAAAAGGCAGATGTATTATGTTTTAAAGCTTGTAAAAGGAAAGCTTTTAAAAGGTTTAGAAGGAGTTACTTTCAATGATTTTGAAATGTTTATTAAAGGATATGAAGGAGTTACCTTCAATACTTTCGAAGGGTTTTGTAAATAGTTTTGAAGGAGTTACCTTCTATGTTTTTGAAAGGTTGTTTAAAGGTTTTAAACAAAGGTTTCGAATATAAGAACTAGGCAGATAGCCTAAGTGTTTTAAATTATAAAGGACATTAACTTATTATAAAGGACAGACAATCCTTATTGAAAATCATGAACATTATTTTGAGTAATGTATATATAACATGGAAAAAATAGCTTAGAGTAAAGCTAAAGATATATTTTCCTTGTATATATATGATTTGACGGATTAAACCATTCTGAAAAGGTTTCAAGGAAAATTTAAAAAGCAGTTAGCTCAGATATTTTGTAGAGAAGTTAGCTCATATTTTTGAAGGGTGGTTAATCCAAAAGAAAATTCGGGCAGTCAGCTCATTTTAAATTCAGACAGTCAGTCCAGAGGACAGTTAGTCCAAAAAGAGCAGTCGGCTCTGATATGAACAGATAGTTCATTTATTAGCATAACGGACCTTGCTAAATTTTTAAGGACAGTTAGTCCACCCTTTTTACCTGTTTTGGGCAGATAACCCATTATCTAGCATAAAAGATATTGCTATAATCAATTTAAGGACAAATAGTCCAGAAAAGAGTAGATAGCTCATAATATAGAACATATAGTTCAGATTTTAGACAGATAGTCTCTTTCATTCCCTATTTTAGCACAATGGATATTGCTATATTATTATTATAATCAGTTGATTAACCAGTTTGGTTGCAGGAAAGGATTTGCAAAATATATGTTTTGAAAAGAGATATTAGTGAGGGGAAACCCATTCCGCTAAGCGACGTGGTCTCATTATTTATCAGTAAACTGATATGTAATATAAATTATTCATACCAGGCTTTAAGTCCGACTCGAAGTTTTTGTTTCCCCTTAAACTCCTGGGTGCTCAAAATTTGATTTGAGTAGGCTGAGGGTTTAGGTTTTTAGGTTTTAGTAGATTTTGGCAAATAAAGCATCCGAAGCCGAGCAGGTGGCTGACGGATAGCTAATTTAGGAATTTTGTTTCAAAATTGTTTCCGTTGTGTATTAAGACAATTATGTGTATATTGCTTTGATCATCCAAGGGGGCATCTTCATATGTCGCTCTTGGCGTATTGTTGTAAATTATATTTGATCAATGCTTGGGATTACGTTTAGGACTTATGTAACTTGGATATGATTTACTTGAAATATAATCACTGAATTTTTTTTTAGAAATCTGTGATTTTGTTCATATTCAAGTGGTTCAGATATTTTGGATACCATTAACACTGCCGTATTTCATCACCAGAAGTTAATACTATGGATGACTGCAACATCCATAGCGCTTAGCTTTTGGCCTCCAAATACGGGATGTTACAGCTTGGTATCAAAGCATAGATTTATGAAAAATTTAACTAAAAATTGGTTTTGAAAACAAAAATCCGAGGAAATTGGAGTTAGATTTGGGGTTGGGTTAACGCTATAGTATCGTACTTGTATTTATTATATATAAGTATGCACTTTATCTCCATTCATTTATCTTTGATTAGGTTATCTTTCTGTATCTCATGAGGTTTGAACACATATATGGATGGTAGAAGAAGCAGAGTTAATTAAGGATGGGAAGCACTGGAAGGTACGCCAGACCTATTGTAGGAGGAGGCTATGGTCAGGCAAAGAATGCTGGTGCAGAAGTCCCGCAGGTCGAAATGGAAGCCATGTATCGGTTTTTTAGGAATATGATGCAGGTCGGAGTTGCAGCCGGAGTGGTAGGAGGAAATGCCGCAGGAGCAGGGGTTCCAGAAGTTTGGGTAGTTAATCAATTCGCTAAAGTGAGCGGTGATTATGTGAAGCTAGGAGGGAAGCCATTTATGGGAACGGAGGATTCCATTGATGTTGAGAATTGGTTGTTGCACTATGAAAGGATTTTTGCAGATTTAGGGCTCACTGATGAGCAGAATAGGAGGTTAGCGTCCAGGCACCTTCAGGAGACCGCATTGTTCTAGTGGAACAATGTAACAACGTCAGTTGATGAGGAGACAGTAACCTGGGAGGATATCAATAGGAGATTTCAGGAGAGGTTTATGTCAGTAATGGAACAGTCAACTTTGATTAGGCAGTTTGCTGAGCCGTTGGAGGGAGAGATGTCTATTGCTGAGTATGCCAGGAAGTTCAAAGAGTTGGCCCTGTATGGGTATGCTTCGGTGGATACCATGTTGAAATGGAATGAGAAGTTTATCAGAGGATTGAAGCCAGAATTGGCTAGTGCCACTTTGTCTCATCTTAGAGATCCTTCTGATATTGTTATAGAGATGGCTTTGAGGCAGGAAGAAGTCCTTGTGTCTCTAGAGAAGAGCAAGGAAAAAGTGGTCCAGGTTGGGCAGAGCCAGAAGAGGAAGTTCTTTCCCAAGAAAGGTGCTCAGAAGGGTGGAGTAGCCAAGAAAGCGAAGTCTGAAGTTGTCTGCTATAAATGCAACAAGAAAGGGCACTTTGCTAATGATTATCGCTTAGGGAAAGCGAAGGATGTGGCTAAGAGGAAGAATATCAGGTGTTTTAACTGTGACCATATAGGCCATTATAAGAACCAGTGCAAGGAGCCCATTAGAGATGGTAAGGGCAAGGTGTATGCATTGAACCCTGCCGCTTCCAAGCCAACGGCCCAGGAGAAGGGAAAGTCAGTTCTTAGGGGAATGCTTCAGATTCATTGTATGTCTGCTAGTGTTTTATTTGATACTGGTGCATCACATTCTTTTATATCTAGATGTTTGGTAGATAAGCTTAACCTTGAACCCACATATTTAGTTACTTCCTTACGAGTTGCGAATCCAATAAGAGGGTATGCAACTCTAGGGTTGAGGTGTGACCAGTTTGAGTTTGACCTGCTAGGTTATACTTTTTAGTGCAATTTGCATGTGTTTGATTTTGTGGGGTTTGGGATCATCTTAGGTATGGATTGGTTAAGTGAGTACGATGCTAAGATATTTTTCCAGGGTAGGAAGATATCTCTTTGTCATCCGGATTGTAGTGATCAGATTGTTTTCTCCATAGGAGGTTCTAGTGGTGCAGTGTTCCCTTTGTTGGGTGCATTGAATTCAGATGATGAGTTGAGTCGAGTTTTCATGGTTAGAGAATTCGCAGATGTGTTTGAGCCTGTAGTTGGATTGCCGCCGAAAAGAGCCATTGAGTTTCAGATAGATTTGGTTCCGGGAGCAGAACCAGTGAGTAGACCGCTAAGCAGGATGGCCCCTTCAGAGATGAGGGAGTTGAAGGTGCAGTTGGTGGACTTAAAGGGCAAGTATTTTGTCAGGTCGAGTAGTTCACTGTGGGGTGCAACGGTAGTGTTTGCTAAGAAGAGGGACAGATCGTTGAGGCTATGTATTGATTATCGTAAGTTGAATGAGAGGACGATAAAGAATCGATATCCATTGCCCATGATTGATGATTTGTTCGACCAGCTAAGTGGAGCAAAGGTATTTTCTCAGTTGGATTTGGCAACGGGTTTCCATCAGCTCAGAGTAGCAAAGGATATTATACCTTTGACAACATTCAGGACCAGATATGGATCGTACGAATGGCAATTTATGCCATTCGGACTGACGAATGCTCCAGGTTTCTTTCTGGATTTGATGAACCGGATTTTACGAGAGCACTTGAATAGGTTCGTGCTGGTTTTCATAGATGATATCTTGATTTACTCTAAGGATGGAAGAGAGCATGAAGTCATCTTAGAGTAATGCTTAAGGCGCCGAGGTAGGATCAGCTGAAAGCGAAGTTTTCGAAGTGTCACTTCTGGATGAAGGAGGTGAAGTTTCTTGGTCATGTCATCTCAGAGGAAGGGTTATCAGTATATCCGACTAAGATCGAGTAGTGAATATTTTGAAGAGACCCGAGACAGTAACCAAGATTAAGAGTTTCCTTGGGTTGGCCGGTTATTATCGGAGATTCATTAATGATTTCTCGTGGATAGCAGCACCGATGACCAGGCTGATGAGGAAGGATGTGAATTTTGTGTGGACCGATAAGTGTGAGGAAGCATTCCAGAGTTTGAAACGCTTATTGACTCATGCAACTGTGTTGGTAGTTCCAGAGGGGAATAAGGACTTGTAGTTTATACCGATGCGTGTGGAACAGGATTAGGAGCTGTGCTGATGCAGAGATGTAAAGTGATTGCCTATGCTTCTAGATAGTGAGTTAGGCATATGTATATATTTTTAATATCCATAAAATTTTCAAAAATAAAATAAAATAAGAGAGAGTAAGAAATTGAAATCTAAGCACTATTTTAATTTATTTGATTTGATTTATTATTGAAATGAAATGAATTACCACTTTGATAAACTTTGGTAATTAACTTAGGATCCATTTCATAGTTACACTATTATCAACCGAAACAACGAGTTAAACTATAGTATATTAGCTTTGATAACTTCACTTTTGTTGGAAATTTTGACAAGTAAATGACTTAAATTTTCAAGATAATAACCAAAACCTATATTTAACTTATTCGTGTTAATTTAAAAAGTAAATCCTTCATTTGTAAATATTTTCAAAAATTCGCATTCATCTCTTTGTAAATAGATCTTGCATTTTGTAAATATTTTCATCCTGCATTTGGATTTTGTAGGTAGTATCCACTGAAAACTCTCACGAGACAACACTCGTCCTACTGGGGACACCCAAAGGTTTAACGGCTTTTTGCATATGCTCAATGCAATCATTCTCCCTACGAAAACAGATTTATCTTAGTTTTTAGTTTATTCGAGGACGAATAAAAAGATAAGTGTGGGGGTATTTGATGTGCATGTAAATGTGCATATTTTTACCACCATATTTAATCTATTTAAATTAAATAAATGACCATATTGGGTATTTTAACTTGTTTAAACCAAAATCCAAATTATTTCCAAATTGTCACATATTCATCTTCATATAGGGGCAAAATTGTCATTTTTTTGCATTTATTAAATTGTAAAAATTTACCAGGAATTTTCTATGTTGTTTTGTAGGAAATTTAGTGAATTTTACAAGTGGTTTCATGATGATATATGCATGCGCAAGAGTAAAGAGAACAAAAGAAGATGGAAATAATTCAAAGTGAAGATCATGGAGGACCCCACTTACCCACCTACCTTAATGTACACTTAGGAGCTAATGCACATGCTAAAAGGCCATTAAATCTTCATGCACACTTAATGGATGATTAGTGGATGCTAATGGTTACTTGGCCACCACACTTTCTAAGGGGTAGTTTGGGCATTCCCCAAAAATATGGATTACGGTTTCTAACTTGTTTAAATACCCCATATCTTCATGTAACCTTCTTCCTCTCTTAGTGAGTTCTAGGCTAAAAATAAAAGAAAGCTCTCTTTCTCTTTTCATGGCTACTTAGCCATTTTTATTTCATGTAATATTTCTTTCTATGCAATGTTAGTTAATGTTCTTTTACATTTACATGCTCTCCTTCTTATGTTGTTAGTAGCTTAGTGTTCATTTCTTTTTACTTAGCTTTTCTTTTCATTTTACTCTCTTTTTCCTCTTGTTTATTTCATGTTGCTTTCTACATTTGTTGATTTAATAACAAATATGAGAGGCTAATCCCTACAATTTAGGGGTAATGAAGCTCTCTTGAATCATGTAGATGCAACATAATTTGTCATTTATGTCTCTTTTGTGCTTAATGAAAAGTTAGATGTTTGTGTGATTTTGTGTTTAATATTGAATTTGATAGCTTATGTTGTTCAAAACAAATAGGCTATGCTTAATCATATGAATCACTAATTACCTCTTCATCTACATATGATCATGGTAATGGAAGTGGATTTAGAATCAAAATTTGATGGTTTATGTTTCTAATTCAATAGTTAATAAGCCATACTTAAGATAGATTCTACTTTTAATTTCATGTCATTTTCATTAAGGTTAGTAAGTGGGTTAGAGGGTGCATTAAAGTTTGATGGTTTAAGTGTGTTAATTAATAACACAATTAGGCCATGCTTATGATAAATGCATCAACTAAACTCACAAATGACCAAAAAGAGATCATAATTTCATTATGTTGATTTATGTGATCATGAGAGGGGACTTACCTCTAAATTGCTCTTTAATCTCATATTTTTATTCTCCTTAGTTTTAGCTTGTTTTTACATTCTTTTAGTTAGTTAACGATCCCTCGACTTTGGTTTAAATTGATTGAATAGAATTTTTTTAAATCTCACGGTTCCCTACGGATCGACCCGTACTCGCCACGTACTAACTTTTGTACGCCATGCGCTTACGGTTATTTTAATTTGAAAATTTTCAACTATTCTAAACCGATAGAAAATTAGCCGATTAACAATAAGTCGCTGAAGTATTTGTTCTCTCAGAAGGAGCTGAACATGAGGCAACATAGATGGTTAGAATTCATAACCCTTATGATTTTGGGATTGAGTACACACCAGGGAAAGGCAACCGGGTTGCAGATGCACTTAGCAGGAAACATTTGAATGTAGTGTTGGAAATGATGGCTAAGTGGAAAGATTTAGAAGCATTAGCAGATTGCAGACTTCAGTGGAGCTCCGAGGTAGGGTCTAGTGGTGATACAGTTGTATTGTCTTGTTTAGAAGATCGACCAGTTTTGATCGAGCTCGTACGATTTTTAAAAAAACGACATTCGTTTTTCCAAATCCACATTCGATTCCAAAATCTTTTATGATTTGGTTTTCTGCGCTCAAGTTGTGTCTCGCACACTTGACGAGACGAATGAATCGGTCTTTGGAAGACCGGTTCATTTACTCCTTAACCTCATATTTTCTGATGTCTTGTAAATAACCATCGTTTTATTTTCATTTAAATAAAGGTCATATTTTTATTTTTGTTTTATTTTTCTCCTTCCACTTGGGTTGACTATGGGGACATAATCAATATCAAGTGTGGGGGAGAGTCTCATCTTCATTTTTTATTTTTCTTATTTATTTTTACATTTTCTTTCCAAAATTAAATAAAAAAATAAAAAAACAAAAAAAAACATTTTTTTAGCATTTTGATTTATTTTTAAAGAAACACTATAGGATAAATATCTGGTTTTAGTTTATTAAATTGAAATTTTTGAAAATTTATTTGTCTTAACAAAAATAAAAATGAAGTTTGATTACAAATAACAATGGTTTAACTAGTATATAGGAAGGTTCATACGTGTTAATTATGAAATTCCTAATTGAAAATCTTTGTTTTAAAAAGTGGTGATTTTAAAGTAAAGGATATAACATGTTTTTTGTCTTATAAGTTAAAGGGTGCTAAGATGATTTTGCGGAACTCTCTCTCTTAAAAAAAGAAAAAAAACAATATGTCTTGTATATATGTATAATTTTTAATAAACACCTAGAGTCATGTGTTCACACTTGTGTGTTCACTCGCCATGCTTTATACCCTTCTCACGTAAGCCCAAAAGGCAGTGCACGATCGGTATATCTGGCCTCAGTTTATCTGAGTTAGGTGTGTGTATATAAAAATTATTTTACCAATAACGCCTACAGTCGATAAGTGTTCACACTTGTGTGTTCACTCGCCACGCTCTGTATTCCCCTCACATAAGTCCGCAAGGCAGTGCATGGGTAATATATCTGGCCTCAGTTTATTTGAGTTAGGCATATGTATATATTGTTAATATCCATAAAATTTTCAAAAATAAAATAAAATAAGAGAGAGTAAGCAATTGAAATCTAAGCACTATTTTAATTTATTTGATTTGATTTGTTATTGAAATGAAATGAAATACCACTTTGATAATTAACTAAGGATCCATTTCATAGTTACACTATTATCAACCGAAACAACGAGTTAAACTATAGTATATTTGCTTTGAGAACTTCATTTTTGTTGGAAAATTTGACAAGTAAATGACTTAAATTTTCAGGATAATAACCAAAACCTATATTTAACTTATTCGTGTTAATTTAAAAAGTAAATCCTTCATTTGTAAATATTTTCAAAAATTCGCATTCATCACTTTGTAAATAAATCTTGCATTTTGTAAATATTTTCATCCTGCATTTGGATTTTGTAGGTAGTATTAGCTGAAAACTCTCATGATACAACACTCGTCCTACCGGGGACACCCAAAGGTTTAACGGCTTGTTCCATATGCTCAACGCAATCATGCTCTCTACAAAAACGAATTTATCTTAGTTTTTAGTTTATTCGAGGATGAGTAAAAAGAAAAGTGTAGGGGTATTTGATGTGCACGTAAATGTGCATATTTTTACCACCATATTTAATCTATTTAAATTAAATAAATGTCCATATTGGGTATTTTAACTTGTTTAAACCAAAATTCAAATTATTTTCAAATTGTCACATATTCTTCTTCATATAGGGGCAAAATGATCATTTATTTGCATTTATTAAATTGTAAAAATTTACTTGGAATTTTCTATGTTGTTTTGTAGGAAATTTAGTGAATTTTACAAGTGGTTTCATGATGATATATGCATGCGCAAGAGTGAAGAGAACAAATGAAGATGAAAATAACTCAAAGTGAAGATCATGGAGGACCGCACTTACCCACCTACCTTAATGTACACTTAGGAGCTAATTGAAGTGACCCATTTTTTTTCTTTTACTATATTTTAATGATTTTTAGTTGAGTTTTTTTTAAAAACAAGGGATCACTTCTTTTCTTGCCTCTTTCATTTCTTTTAATTAATTTCCCAAGATCCAGAATTTACTAATATAAAAATATCAGTATTTTAATCAAGTCATATCATTTATATATGTGAAGATATATAAATGTTTCTTTGCCTATCAGAGTGTTAAAGTAGCAAAGAAATTTAATCACACAACATTTTCCATAATTGAAAAGTTTTGTGTCACATAGCTATTTTTACACTTTAATCTTTTATTTGACTCAAGACTGACTAATACATGATTCAAGTGTTACTACCTTAAAGTGACTCAGGATTAACTAATATATTTTCAGGTATTTTCATCTAGGAATGACTCAAGATTGACTAATACATTTTTCAAGTATTAGCACCTATATTTCTCTTCTTCATTTTCCAGATTATTCTATAAACCAGATTGATTAATTTGTGGATTTATAACCCATGCTTTAGATCTTTGGGATTCAAAAATTCATACATGTTGTTTTAGAATGATAAAACATATTAAAACTTGGTTTGATCTATGGACCTCTGGTTAGTCTAGCCCAGATTCAGAATTCAAACATAAACATGCACAAAACATGCACAAACATGCACAAGCAATTCAGGTTAAGCAAAATGCACATATCCAAGTTCATGAAGCATGCAATGATCATGTGAGTAATAGAGTCGTAAACTAATCTAAAGGTCATACAGATTTTTGATATTTAGATTGGAAATAGTGTTGAATATGATTTTAGAAAGATCTTTGCATATTTCTGGCTAAAAGCATATAGAGTGTGATGTTCTGGATTTTTAAACACTTAACAAAATTACTCTACAATCTTGTTTGAGTTTATATTGTTTGTCCCTATTTCTGACTTGCTACTTCAGTTTCATATTGAAGTCAGTTCTAGATTTTACCCATTTCCAATTCCTAAAATCCTTGTATACTTATAATTTTCAGGTTTTATGATATCATAATCCTACTCTTGTTCTAGACATGTCATAGGATTTAGTTGCATTTCGAATTTACTTACACTATGGTCTTGTTTGCTCCAGAAATCTGAAGACTATTGCTTCAAGCTTTTGCATGTACTTATATCAATTACAAGACATGTACAAGCCTTACTGGTTAGCCAAGACCATGTTTAACCCACCCACTCAATGCTTTGGCAATATTTATTCAAAAACAACTTAATCTTTATAATTGAAATATAACAAGCATGCCAAGGAGAATATATCCACATATCAGATTATATGGTATGTTCTCCTTCATTATAATCCTCTGGATTATTTCCAAAGTCTGCTACTTGAATCAATAACTCACAAGCAGATATAATACTTAAGTTTTTTTTCTTTTACATGTTCTTTTTCAAGAAAAACAAAGCAAGTATCAATCCTGGAAATACACAAGACATAAGAGAGTTTATCTAAATTATTTATTACAATCAAACTTCTAATTCTCTAAAGTATTCTAAGACCAGGAAGTTCTTCAAACATCCATACAAGCAAGCTACTCAAGCATCTTTCCCTGCAGCAACACTTTGAACTGCCTCAATGAAAATGAGACACCCCAAAGATTGCAAAGGCAACAAATAGGGTCAGAAAATATATTCTGGTGTGAGTGAAATCATAGTTTATAAATAACTTGTAATTAGTAAACTCTGTGCAGAGACACATATGTTTGATACTTATTTAGATTCATACTAAAATCTGAGTATATATATATATATACACACACATATAAGCTCATACAAACATACATGCACACAAGTATTCATTCATCAACACAATTCAGTTACATGTACATATACTCCTATGGATTGACTCCCTTAATTCCATAGCTCAATTTCCCAATCCCCATTTATCATTTATTTGGTCTTAACTCTTGCCATTGAACACCATGTGTGCATTGCAAAGGGGCTCAATTCTGTTAACCCTTTACACAGAGGCCTACAGGACTTAAACAAGTCATGCACATACCCATCATCCACCTAATGATGAATAGATCAAGGCACTACTCCTAGATTAGCTTTATAATCTAGAGACCATTCTCATTTTCTTTCAGGAGGATTTTATTAATTCTTGAAATGCTTCCTATTCTTTTCTTCCTTTCATAAACCAGAGAGTATTAAACTCACTCAGGGATTTCAGCCAGACATACAAAGTATTCATGTAAAACACCACATCCCATTTTAAGGTTATTTTTTTCAATCATATTTTCTAAGACCTGCATAAATTTATTTCCAGAAATATTCCCATTTCTTACATAAATCTGGTGAAGTCATATAAAACCTTACATTTATTTTACTGTGAACATAGGGTAAGGTTTTTTTTGAGAAAAACCCATAAAAACATATTAACTTGTGATTTGAACAAATCAGCACACACACACACACACACACACACACACATATATATATATATATATATTGCATTGTTCATATCATTTTTAAAATTAACTAGACATAAGCATGAATCCCCTTATTCACACTGCCTACTTCATTCTTCATTTGTACCCTATTTCTCAGTAAAAATGTTTAACTCATTCCCATATAAAATTGGATTAAAAGTTACAGAAGCCATTTCTGTAATCAGGGTGTTTATCTTTTAAAAGCATCAACCAAAGACTTAGCCAAAACACCAACCATGATCAACATTTATTTATTCAGAGAATAAAATTAAACAAAACATGATATGGTTTTATAAAAGTAATGTGGCTGCCCTTAACTTGGGTCTTAATGCCTTAAATCTCATAAGATGATTAATCACTCACCTTCCTTCTTCTTTCCCCGAGAATGCTCTAACTTGAAAATAGTGTGACTTTGCTCTTCTTTTTCTAAAATATCTTTCTGTTTTCCAAAAATAAACTGCTGCTTATCCTTTGATTTTTAAAACATTTAGCTAGGGTTTTAGTGGAGTTAAAAACCCATTTTATCCCCACACAAATAAGAGAATTTTGTATATGTTTTTATAGCTAAATATGCCATTTTCTTTTTTGATTCCATTTCGGGTATTTCAGTTGCTTTTCTTCTTTTTCTGTGTACATGCCATTTGCATGTTTCACCTACACACTATATTCATGTGACTTATCTACATTATTTATTTTCTTAAGACAAATCTGAAATGTTCACATATATGTCTTTTTATCAATTAATTCCTTGCTAATGTTTCAAGCCATTTGTTTTCTCTTGATTATAAAATGTATTTATACCTATATAATACTAATTTGGTTTCATATATTTTAATCATTATAAGAGTTTATTTTATCACTCTATACTCTTTTGACTACATATATACAATATATATATATATATATATATATATGAGATATGTGAATATAAAACTCATTCATACTTAGTTATTTTCTTCTCATTATTATTTATTAAAAACAACTATTCTCTTCCTTATTTATTTCACTCATTCTTGATATTTATTTTTCAATTTATTTTATTCTTTGAATATTTTCCATTAACTAATTTTTATAAAATTATTTTCATCTCAATTATTTGGGTCTTCACATACTCTCCTCCTAAAAGGAATTGTGTCCCACAATTATTTTTCTCATACATTTCCATCCAAATGTATACAAAGCATAATTTCATTTCAGAAATTTCAGAAACTCATGCATTTAAAACCAATCAAACATACATAAGTAATGTTTAAGTTTATCATAATTTTAGGCATACCTTTAAGCAGAAAATAGATTAGGATATTTATCTTTCATCCTATCTTCAGTCTCCCATGTACAATCACTCTCATCTAAACTCCACTGGATTTTAACCAATTTAATTATTTTATTTCTCAATTTATTTTCTTCTCTAGTCACAATACCCACTGGTTCCTTCTTATAAACCAGATTTTCTTGAATTTCAACTTGTGTAGGAGATTTCAGAATGGTCTCCTTATCATGCACCCATCTTCTTAGTTGAGATACATGAAATACATCATGCATATTACTCAATTCCTTTGGCAATTTCAACTTATAAGCCAAAGTTCCTACTCTTTGAATAATTTCATATAGCCCTATATATCTTGGTGACAATTTTCCTGCCTTGCCAAACCTCAATATTTTTCTCATTGGTGAAACTTTGAGAAATACATAATTTCCCACTTCAAATTCCACTGGCCTTCTCCCTTTATCTTCATAGGCTTTTTGTCTCTCTTCTGCTGCTCTCATTCTCTACCTTACAAGTTCAATCCTTGCAAAGGTCTCTTTCACATGTTCTGGTCCAAGCAACACTCTTTCACCTGCCTCCATCCAGCATGCATGAGATACACAAGGCTTTCCATACAAAGCCTCAAATGGAGCCATACCTATAGTGGACTGATAGCTATTGTTATAAGCAAATTCAGCTAAATAGAGATGATCTTCCCAGTTGCCTCCAAAATCAAGTATACATGCTCTAAGCAAATCCTCGAAAATCTTGTTAACAATCTCAGTTTGCCCATCTGTTTGTGGGTGGTAAGATGTGCTCAAGCTTAATTCTGTCCCCATAGCCTCTTGAAAGCTACCCCAGAACCTCGAGGTAAACAAGGTATCTCTATCACTAATGATAGTCTTGGGGATTCCATGTAATCTCACTATCTCCTTCACAAATAATTGAGCTAATTTGTGAGAATTTCTATTTGAATTCACTAGAATGAAGTGAGCTATTTTTGTGAGTCTATCAACCACAACCCAAATACTATCATTGCCTCTTCTTGTTCTTGGAAAACCATCCACAAAATCCATTGAAATGCTTTCCCATTTCCAGGTAGGCACTTCCAGAGGTTGTAGTAAGCCTGAAGGTCTTTGATAATCTGCCTTGACTTGTTGACATGTTAAACACTTTGCCACATATCTTGCCACTGCCCCTTTCATTCCTGGCCACCATTAGTTTCTTTTAAGATCATGTTACATTTTTGTACCACCTGGATGTATAGTGTACTTTGTCTTGTGATGCTCATACATAACCTCTTGCTTCAGTTCTTCTATATTGGGTATGCAGAGTTTCCCTTTATTTCTTAAGTAGCCTCTATCATCAACTTCATAATTTTCCACTGACATGCCTTATGATAGCATGTCCTTCTTTTCTTTTAAATTAGTGTCTTGATTCTGCATATTTCCTATTTTATCAACCAGGGTTGATCTTAAGGAGATGAGACTTAATTTTCCATATTCAATCATGTCACTATGTACATTGTCTGTTGCAACAATTTCTTCCTTCATTTCTACTTCACAAAGGATTGTTAAATCCTTGAATTCAGTCATCATTAAGCTTGCCAATCTTGCTTGATGTCTACTCAAAGCATCTGCTACCTTGTTAGCTTTTCCAGGAGTATATAATATATCAAGATCATAGGTAGCTAAAAACTCTACCCACCTATGTTGTCTCATATTCAAGTCTTTTTGAGAAAACAAATACTTAAGTGAGTTATGGTCTGTAAACAATTCAAATTTAGTACCTAACAAGTAGTGTCTCCATAGCTTCAATGCATAAATAATGGCACAAGATCTAGATCATGAGTGGCATATCTGGTTTCATTTAGCTTGAGTTGCCTTGATGCATATGCTATGACTCTTCCATGTTGCATGAGTACTGCCCCTAACCCAGACCCACTAGCATCAGTATAAACCACTAATCCCTCATTTCCCTCTGGAACTTGCAAGACTAGAGCTTCCATCAATGCCTTCTTCAATGATTCAAAAGCTTGTTCACATTTTTCTGTCCACACATATGGTTGCTCTTTTCTGGTTAGCTTGGTTAATGGAATGGCTATCCTTGCAAAGTCTTTTATAAACCTTCTATAGTAGCCTGCCATTCCTAAAAATGACCTCACCTCAGTCACTGATTTGGGTCTACTCCATGATTGCACTGCCATGACTTTGTTTGGGTCTACACAAATCCCTTGTTGAGATATAATATGTCCCAAAAATTTAACTTCATTCTGCCAAAATGTATACTTAGTAAATTTTGCCTTTAAATCATGTGCTCTTAATCTTGACAAAACCAGATGCAAGTGCCTTGCATGCTCCTCTTCTGATTTTGAATACACCAATATATCATCAATGAAAACAACTACAAATTTATCTAGAAAATATCTGTATGTCCTATTCATTAAATCTACAAAATAGGATGGTGCATTTGTCAATCCAAAAGGCATTACTAAAAATTAATATATCCCATATCTTGTGTTGAATGCAATGTACTTAATACTTTCCTCCTCAACCTTCATTTGATGGAATCCAGAGGCTAAGTCTAGCCTTGAAAAGATTCTTGCTCCATTTAATTGATCAAATAAGTCATCAATTATGGGGAGTGGATATTTATTCTTGATGGTAACTTTGTTTAATTCTATGTAATCAATACACATTCTCATTATACCATCATGTTTCTTTACAAATACCACTGGAGAACCCCAGTTTGAACTACTAGGCCTTATGAAGCCTTTCTGCTCCAATTCTTCCAATTGTTGTTTCAATTCCACTAATTCTTTAGGACCCATTCTGGAAGGCTTCTTGATGATAGGACTTGCTCCTGGGATTAATCTTATCTGAAATTCAACTTGCCTGTTTTCTGGAACTCCTATAACCTCTCCAAAGACATATGGGCATTCATTTATTACTTTTATGTCTTACAGAATTAATTCTTTTTCAGTCATGCTCCATATTTGATTAAGGCAATTTTTTTTGGCTATTTCACTCATGACTATAATATTTTTACCATTTTCTGTTTTCAAAGAAATAGTAAAATTTTCCAAGTTCAAAATTGCTTTGAATTTACTCAACCAATCTACTCCTAAAATAATTCCTATTCGAGGATATTTTAACACAAACAATTCAGATTTAAACATATTTCCACCTATGTTTAATTTTACTCCCAAACATATAATTCCTAGCATGCAGGAACTACCTAAGGGGCTCTGAATAAACAAAGGTTCATTAACTAGATTGCATGTGAGAGCCAATTTATTTACTATGTCTTGTGATATTAAGGAATGTGTAGCCCCAGTGTCATATATAACTGAGATTGGATAATCTTTAATTAGGAGTATACCTTCCCATGTTCCAGAATTTCCCACTGCATTTGCTTTTGCTTTTCCTTCCAATGCTCCTACCTTTGCTCCTTTCTTGAACTCTGGGTAATTCCTTTTGATATGACCTTCTTTCCCACAATTATAGCAACTAAATGGGGTTTTCTTAGCTGCTTGACACCTATTACTCATGTGTCCTTCCTTGCCACAGTTGTAGCAAATAATTTTATTCTTAACTTCCCCACTGGTTGCTCCTTCAACCTTCTTGTCTGAATTCTTCTTGTCATAAGGATGTGCTCTATTTTTCCCCTTCTTGTTGTTGTTATTAGCTCTCATGTTCCTGAATTTCTCCCTTGCATTATCATGTTGTTCAAAAGAAAGAGTGAGATCTATGACTTGATCAAATGTTTTGTCTTTGTATGGTAGCATTGCTCTACTTAAACCAGCATTAAGTCCTTGAATAAATCTTGAATTCTTTGATTCCTTATTCCCTATGAGCATGGTTCCATACTTAGACAAGCTCTCAAACTTTTGAGTGTATTCAGTCACACTCATTGATCCTTGCCTCAATCTTATGAACTCTTCAAGCAATGTTGCCTTAGCTGTTGCTGGGACAAACCTAGCCTCAAGCATATCCTTGAATTGATCCCATGTTATCTCATTTTCTGGTCTTCCTATGATGATTGCATCCCACTAATCCAGTGCTGCTCCTTTGAGCCTTCTGGAAGCTATTTGCCTCTTCCTTTGGTCATTGATTCGCATGTCTGCAAATATCCTTTCCAAAGTTCTTAGCCATGTTTGCACACCCATGACTCCTTCATTGCCTTCAAAATCCTTGCCTCCTAAATTTGAGAATGTTTTCAGTAGCTTAGATAACTCCTCATGAGGATTTTCTTCCCTCTGCACTGCTCCTTCCCTAAATGCCCTCACCAAATCTTGCAAATTGACCAATGGTGTTGCACTAGAGGGTCCTGCTCTAGAGTTTGGAGGTCTTCCTACCATGATTTTCTATATAATTTACATAGCTAGTTAGTCTTGTTTTTGATTTAATTGTTTCAGTAATTTATTCCTACTGAAAATATTTTTATGTTGTTTGTTCCTTAGGATTTTATCCATATGAGAAAACTAGATTTTTTTTGCTATGTTTTTTTTTGGTAACATAGCTCTGATACCAACTGAAGTGACCCATTTTTTTTCTTTTATTATATTTTACTGATTTTTAGTTGAGTTTTTTTAAAAAACAAGGGATCACTTCTTTTCTTGCCTCTTTCATTTCTTTTAATTAATTTCCCAAGATCCAGAATTTACTAATATAAAAATATCAGTATTTTAATCAAGTCATATCATTTATATATGTGAAGATATATAAATGTTTCTTTGCCTATCAGAGTGTTAAAGTAGCAAAGAAATTTAATCACACAACATTTTCCATAATTGAAAAGTTTTGTGTCACATAGCTATTTTTACACTTTAATCTTTTATTTGACTCAAGACTGACAAATACATGATTCAAGTGTTACTACCTTAAAATGACTCAGGATTAACTAATACATTTTCAGGTATTTTCATCTTGGAATGACTCAAGATTGACTAATACATTTTTCAAGTATTAGCACCTATATTTCTCTTCTTCATTTTCCAGATTACTCTATAAACCAGATTGATTAATTTGTGGATTTATAACCCATGCTTTAGATCTTTGGGATTCAAAAATTCATACATGTTGTTTTAGAATGATAAAACATATTAAAACTTGGTTTGATCTATGGATCTCTGGTTACTCTAGCCCAGATTCAGAATTCAAACAAAAACATGCTCCAACATGCACAAGCAATTCAGGTCAAGCAAAATGCACATATCCAGGTTCATGAAGCATGTAATGATCATGTGAGTAATAGAGTTGTAAACTAATCTAAAGGTCATATAGATTTTTGATATTTAGATTGGAAATAGTGTTGAATATGATTTTAGAAAGATCTTTGCATATTTCTGGCTAAAAGCATATAGAGTGTGATGTTCTGGATTTTTAAACACTTAACAAAGTTACTCTACAATCTTGTTTGAGTTTATATTGTTTGTCCCTATTTCTGACTTGCTACTTCAGTTTCATATTGAAGTCAGTTCCAGAATTTACCCATTTCCAATTCCTAAAATCCTTGTATACTTATGATTTTCAGGTTTTATGATATCATAATCCTACTCTTGTTCTAGACATGTCATAGGATTTAGTTGCATTTCGAATTAACTTACACTATGGACTTGTTTGCTCCAGAAATCTGAAGACTATTGCTTCAAGCTTTTGCATGTACTTGTATCAATTACAAGACATGTTAAAGCCTTACTGGTTAGCCAAGACCATGTTTAAGCCACCCACTCAATGCTTTGGTACATATTTATTCAAAAACAACTTAATCTTTATAATTGAAATATAACAAGCATGCCAAGGAGAATATATCCAGATATCAGATTATATGGTATGTTCTCCTTCATTATAATCCTCTGGATTATTTCCAGAGTCTGCTACTTGAATCAACAACTCACAAGCACATATAATACTTAAGTTTTTTTTTCTTCTTTTACATGTTCTTTTTCAAGAAAAATAAAGCAAGTATCAATCCTTGAAATACACAAGACATAAGAGAGTTTGTCTAAATTATTTATTACAATCAAACTTCTAATTCTCTAAAGCATTCTAAGACCAGCAAGTTCTTAAAACATCCATACAAGCAAGCTACTCAAGCATCTTTCCCTGCAGCAACACTTTGAACTGCCTTAATGAAAATGAGACACCCCAAATATTGCAAAGGCAACAAATAGGGTCTGAAAATATATTCTGGTGTGAGTGAAATCATAGTTTATAAATAACTTGTAATTACTAAACTCTGTGCAGAGACTCATATGTTTGATACTTATTTAGATTCATACTAAAATCTGAGTATATATATATATATACATAAAAGCTCATACTAACATACATGCACACAAGTATTCATTCATCAACACAATTCAGTTACTTGTACATATACTCCTATGGATTGACTCCCTTAATTCCAAAGCTCAATTTCACAATCCCCATTTATCATTTGTTTGGTCTTAACTCTTGCCATTGAACACCATGTGTGCATTGCAAAGGGGCTTAATTCTATTAACCCTTTACACAGAGGCCTACAGTACTTAAACAAGTCATGCACATACCCATCATCCACCTAATGATGAATAGATCAAGGCACTACTCCTAGATTAGCTTTATAATCTAGAGACCATTCTCATTTTCTTTCAGGAGAATTTTATTAATTCTTGAAATGCATCCTATTCTTTTCTTCCTTTCATAAACCAGAGAGTATTAAACTCACTCAGGGATTTCAGCCAGACATACAAAGTATTCATGTAAAACACCACATCCCATTTTAAGGTTATTTTTTTCAATCATATTTTCTAAGACCTGCATAAATTTATTTCCAGAAATATTCCCATTTCTTACATAAATCTGGTGAAGTCATATAAAACCTTACATTTATTTTACTGTGAACATAGGGTAAGGTTTTTTTTTGAGAAAAACCCATAAAAACATATTAACTCGTGATTTGAACAAATCAGCACATATATATATATATATTGCATTGTTCATATCATTTTTAAAATGAACTAGACATAAGCATGAATCCCCTTATTCACAATGCCTACTTCATTCTTCACTAGTACCCTATTTCTCAGTAAAAATGTTTAACTCATTCCCATATAAAATTGGATTATAAGTTACATAAGCCATTTCTGTAATCAAGGTGTTTATCTTTTAAAAGCATTAATCAAAACAATCAAAACAGATCCAAACATCAACCAAAGACTCAGCCAAAACACCAACCATGATCAACATTTATTTATTCAGAGAATAAAATTAAACAAAACATGATATGGTTTTATAAAAGTAATGTGGCTTCCCTTAACTTGGGTCTTAATGCCTTAAATCTCATAAGATGATTAATCACTCACCTTCCTTCTTCTTTCCCCGAGAATGCTATAACTTGAAAATAGTGTGAGTTTGCTCTTCTTTTTCTAAAATATCTTTCTATTTTCCAAAAACAAACTGCTACTATGCTTTGATTTTTAAAACATTTAGCTAGGGTTTTAATGGAGTGAAAAACCCATTTTATCCCCACACAAATAAGAGAATTCTGTATATGTTTTTATGGCTAAATATGCCATTTTCTTTTTTGATTCCATTTCGGGTATTTCAGTTGCTTTTCTTCTTTTTCTGTGTACATACCATTTGCATGTTTCACCTACACACTATTTTCATGTGACTTATCTACATTATTTATTTTCTTAAGACAAATCTGAAATGTTCACATATATATCTTTTTATCAATTAATTCCTTGCTAATGTTTCAAGCCATTTGTTTTATCTTGATTATAAAATGTATTTATACCTATATAATACTAATCTGGTTTCATATATTTTAATCATCATAAGAGTTTATTTTATAACTCTATACTCTTCTGACTACATATATACAATATATATAACTGAGATATGTGAATATAAAACTTATTCATACAACTATTCTCTTCCTTATTTATTTCACTCATTCTTGATATTTATTTTCAATTTATTTTATTCTTTGAATATTTTCCATTAACTGATTTTTATAAAATTATTTTCATCTCAATAATTTGGGTCTTCACACTAATGCACATGTTAAAAGGCCATTAAATCTTCATGCACACTTAATGGATGATTAGTGGATGCTAATGGTTACTTGGCCACCACACTTCCTAAGGGGTAGTTTGGGCATTCCCCTAAAATATGGATTAGGGTTTCTAACTTATTTAAATACTCCATATCTTCATGTAACCTTCTTCCTCTCTTAGTGAGTTTTAGGCTCAAAATAAAAGAAAGCTCTTTTTCTCTTTTCATGGCTACTTAGCCATTTTTATTTCATGTAATCTTTCTATCTATGCAATGTTAGTTAATGTTCTTTTACATTTACATGCTCTCATTCTTATGTTGTTAGTAGCTTAGTGTTCATTTCTTTTTACTTAGCTTTTCTTTTCATTTTACTCTCTTTTTCCTCTTGTTTATTTCATGTTGCTTTCTACATTTGTTGATTTAATAACAAATATGAGAGGCTAATCCCTACAATTTAGGGGTAATGAAGCTCTCTTGAACCATGTAGATGCAACATAATTTGTTATTTATGTCTCTTTTGTGCTTAATGGAAAGTTAGATGTTTGTGTGATTTTGTGTTTAATATTGAATTTGATAGCTTATGTTGTTCAAAACAAATAGGCTATGCTTAATCATATGAATCACTAATTACCTCTTCATCTACATATGATCATGGTAATGGAAGTGGATTTAGAATCAAAATTTGATGGTTTATGTTTCTAATTAAATAGTTAATAAGCCATACTTAAGATAGATTCTACTTTTAATTTCATGTCATTTTTATTAAGGTTAGTAAGTGGGTTAGAGGGTGCATTAAAGTTTGATGGTTTAAGTGTGTTAATTAATAACACAAGTAGGCCATGCTTATGATAAATGCATCAACTAAACTCACAAATGACCAAAAAGAGATCATAATTTCATTATGTTGATTTATGTGATCATGAGAGGGGACTTGCCTCTAAATTGCCCTTTAATCTCATATTTTTATTCTCCTTAGTTTTAGCTTGTTTTTACTTTCTTTTAGTTAGTTAACAATCCCTCGACTTTGATTTAATTTGATTGAATGGAATTTTTTAAAATCTCACAATTCCCTACGGATCGTCCCGTACTTGCCACATACTAACTTTTGTACGCCATGCGCTTGCGGTTATTTTAATTTGAAAATTTTCGACTATTTTCTAAACCGATAGAAAATTAGCCGATTAACAATAAGTCGCTGAAGTATTTGTTCTCTCAGAAGGAGCTGAACATGAGGCAACATAGATGGTTAGAATTAATAGCCGCTTATGATTTTGGGATTGAGTACACACCAGGGAAAGGAAACCAGGTTGTAGATGCACTTAAAAGGAAACATTAGAATGTAGTGTTGGGAATGATGGCTGGGTGGAAAGATTTAGAAGCATTAGCAGATTGCAGACTGTAGTGGAGCTCCGAGGCAGGGTCTAGTGGTGATACAGTTGTATTGTCTTGTTTAGAAGATCGACTAGTTTTGATCGAACGAATTGTTTCTAAGCAGATAGAGGATCCAATATTAGCTGAACGGATCAGTAAGCTAAAGGAAGGAACCAAGAGCGATAACTTGAAAGATTTCAGTCTTGACCAGAATGGGTGGTCGAGAAAGAAAGAAAGATTTTGTGTTCCAAGTGTAGGAAACATAAGAAAGGAAGTCTTAGATGAATGCCATCGTTCGAAGTTCACTATACATCCCGGAGGTACCAAGATGTATCCGGATATGAAGAGGAGTTTCTTCTGGGAAGGAATGAAGTGGGATATTGGTTTGTGTGTAAGGCAGTGCTTGAATTGCTAGCAGGCAATGGCCGAACAGTAGAAGCCGAGTGGTTTGCTTTAGCCGTTAGATATTCCAGTGTGGAAGTGGGATTCAATTTCTATGGACTTCATAGACGGGTAGCCAAGGTCGAACAAGGGAAATGAAAGTATATAGGTTATAGTGGAAAGATTTACCAAGAGTGTTCATTTCATTCCAGTTAAGTCAACCAGGACGACACCTATTTTAATAAGGTTGTTCATGAAGAATGTGGTTAGGCTGCATGGAGTTCCTAACAGCATAGTTAGCGATAGAAATTCCTTGTTCACATGCGAGTTTTGGAAGAGTCTGAAGGAAGTTTTGGGAACCAAGCTTATGATGAGTACCATTTATCATCCGCAGACAGATGGGCAAACAGAAAGAGTTAACAAGGTCTTAGAAGATCCCTTGAGAGCTTGTGTTCTGGACTTTGGGGGATCATGGGAGGACCATATGCATATAGTCGAGTTTTCATATAACAACAGTTATTAGACTAGTATTAGGATGGCACCATTTGAAGCTTTGTATGGAAGGCCATGCAAATCTCCTGTTTGTTGGTTGGAGAACAGGGATAGGTTGATTCTTGATCCAGATTTGGTTAGAGAAGCTGTAGAAAAGATTAAGGTCATTCGAGATAGGATGAAGGAAACTCGGTGTAAGCAGAAAAGTTATGCAGATAAAAGACTGAAAGATTTGGAGTTCTCAGTTGGGGACCAGGTTTTCGTCAAAGTATCACCGATGAAGGGTTTGCTTAGATTTGGGAAGTCGGGGAAGTTATCTCCTAGGTTCATAGGACCTTTTCCTATTCTTGAGAGGATTGGGAAGCTCGTGTATAGACTTGAGTTACCGAGCAGTTTGGCAGGTGTCCATGATGTTTTTCATATTTCTCATCTTAGAAAGTATGTTAGAGACCCGGAGACTGCTATTGCACCAAAAGTGCTAGATGATTTAGTGGTAGAACCGGACTTGACCATAGTGAGGAAGCCAGTTCACATTGTTGCGAGAGATGAGAAGAGGCTTACAACTAAGATGGTTAGACTAGTCAAAATCCAATGGAGTGACGATGATAGAGACTGTACTTTAGAGGTTGAGAGCAGGATTAGAGATACTTATCCTAACTTGTTTTGATGGTATATTTTACCTTCTTGTTTGTTTTGAGCCTTATTGTAATTTCGAGGACAAAATTCTTTACGGAGGGGAGTCTGTAACACCCCAGATTTTTGATAACATTATTTAGGAGATTTAGTTAGATAAACTAAATAAAATAATGTGTTGATTAGAGGATTGAGATTTGATTTAATTAAGGTATCCATGCTTTTTAACTAATACATTAAAAGAAAGGTTTAAAATGAATTAGAGGAGGGGTATTATGGGAAAGAGGCCATTCCTATATTGTCTTCCTTAGGCCATGTATTTCAAAACACACGTTCATTCTCACTTTCAAAAATTTAAAAGCTTGGCGGGCCAACATTAACGAAGGAAGAAGAAGAGGAAACAAAAGAGAAGCTTAAGGAAAGCAAATTCAAATAAAAATCATTCAAATCTCGAGCTCCTTAACCATTAAAGCAAAAGGTGAATAATGTTTACATCTCTAAATAATTTCGGTTTTGGTTTTAAGGTTAATTCCAAATGATTTTGCAAAGATTTGCCATGTGTTTGAATGATAAAAAGATTATATATACGTGTTGATGATTTATATATGTTCGTATAGATTTTATGACATGTTTTGAGATAAAACCCTATTAAATAACATCCGTTAGCCTTGCAAATTTTTATGATAATCTAAATAGTTATTTTAGAGATGGGTTTCGATTTTTAGAATTTTTGTGGAATTATTATGAGTTTTCTAAGGAAGAAAATGTTAATTTGGATTATAAAATTATTTATGGGAAAAATAATTATAGTTTGGACTCGAAAATTTTATATGTTGATGAGAACATATTATTTGATTTTATGGAATTTTTCCAGGATTTTTCAAGGTGTTTTAATAGTTATATAAAATTATTTAAGGTATGGGAATTAAATGTTTTATATAATTATAAAGGAGAAATGGGCTTTTTCCAAATTGTTAAAATTTCCAAATAAGGACAGTCGGTAGCACTTTTGAATATAAAATTCTGGCAACCAATCAAATTTAGACAAACAAGGCAGGTGGGGGTACAAAAGAACTGTTTTAAAGTACAAATAAATAGTTTTTCTTCTATTTCAACCCTTTCGGCAGAACTTCCGCCTTCATTCCAGACCTTCCGACAAAGTCGAAATGTATCAAACCCCTTGGTTAGGTCAAATACCAATGCACAAGGTATCAGGCGACTGGTACATAGTGGATTGGATAAAGTCAAAAGGTTTAGGGACGAAATGTTATAGCTTTCGGAAGAGATGAATTTTTGTTTTGGTTTAAAGAAAATACGCCTGCTAACTTTCGACAAAGAGCCTTTGAAATTGTCAAAAAGGTTTAAAAGAAAAAGGTTTCGATTGGTTTACTTTCTTGTTTTAAATGAAACCTTCCGACAAGGTCGAAAGGTATAGCTTTCGTCAGGGCCGAAAGCATTATTGCCGCTTCCTAACCTTTCGACACAGATGGAGTCAAAGGTTATCTTTTGTTTTCTAAAACTTGCCGCCTCTCTCATTTCGAAGGGTTGGTTCCAACACCGACACTTCATTGTTTTCGAATAGCTTCGAAAGGTTTTATGAAGGTTTCGAAGCAGTTGCTGTCAACTTTAATGTTTTTCTGATCCTTTTGCATAATCCAAATGTTCTAAGTAAAAACGTTTTAAAGGTTTCACTGTAGTTAACTTTGATTGGATTCTAAAGGTTTTCCACATATTTTAAATGAAACCCAATGTCTTCGAAAGGTTTTGAGTTACATTGCTTTCGAAAGGTTTATTATATAGAGGAGCTACCCCAGACTTTCGACAAAGTCGAAAGGTGAAACCTTTCAACCTGGTCGAAAAGAAGCCTTCCGACAAGGTCGAATGGTATGGGTTTGCAATGTTTTCGAACGGCTATGGTTTAAAGGATTTAAAAGGAGGATGTCATATGTTTTAACGCTTGTAAAAGGAAAGCTTTTAAAAGGTTTAGAAGGAGTTACCTTCAATGATTTCAAAGGGTTTATTAAAGGATATGAAGGAATTACCTTAAATACTTTCGAAAGGTTTTGTAAATAGTTTTGAAGGAGTTACCTTCTATGTTTTTGAAAGGTTGTTTGAAGGTTCTAAACAAAGGTTTCGAATATAAGAACTAGGCAGTTAGCCTAAGTGTTTTAAGTTATAAAGGACATTAACTTATTATAAACGATAGACAATCCTTATTGAACATCATCAACATTATTTTGAGTAATGTATATATAACATGGAAAAAATAGCTTAGAGTAAAGCTAAAGATATATTTTTCTTGTATATATATGATTTGACAGATTAAATCATTCTGAAAAGGATTCAAGGAAAATTTAAAGAGCAGTTAGCTCAGATATTTTGTAGAGTAGTTAGCTTAGATATTTGAAGGGTAGTTAACCCGAAAGAAAATTTGGGCAGTCAGCTCATTTTAAATTTAGACAGTCAATCCAATTTGAGGGCAGTCAGCCTAGAGGATAGTTGGTCCAGAAAAAGAAGTCAGCTCTGATATGAACAGATAGTTCATTTATTAGCATAACAGACCATGCTAAATTTTTAAGGACAGTTAGTCCACCCTTTTAACCTTTTTTGGGTAGATAGCCCATTATCTAGCATAAAATATATTGCTATAATCAATTTTAGGTCAGATAGTCCAGAAAAGAGCAGATAGCTCAGAATTTAGAACAGATAGTTTAGATTTTAGAAAGATAGTCTCTTTCATTTCCTATTTTAGCATAATGGATATTGCTATATTATTATTATAATCAGTTGATTAACCAGTTTGGTTGCAGGAAAAGATTTGTAAAATATATGTTTTGAAAAGAGATATTAGTGAGGGAAAATCCGTTCCCTAAGCGGCATGGTTTCACTATTTATCAGTAAACTGAGATGTAATATAAATTATTCATACTAGGCTTTAAGTTTGACTCGAAGTTTTTGTTTCCCCTTAAACTCTCGGGTGCTCAAAATTTGATTTGAGTAGGCTGAGGGTTTAGGTTTTCAGGTTTTAGCAAATTTTGGTGAATAAAGCATCCGAAGACGAGCATGTGGTTGACGGATAGCTAATTTAGGAATTCTGTTTTAAAATTGTTTTCGCTCTGTATTAAGATAATTATGTCTATATTGCTTTGATCATCCAAGAGGGCATCTTCATATGTCGCTCTTAGCGTATTGTTGTAAATTATATTTGATTAATGCTTGGGATTACGTTTGTGATTTTTGTAACTTGGATATGATTTATTTGAAATATAATCACTGAAATTATTGTTTTTGGAAATCTGCGATTTTGTTCATATTCAAGTGCTTCTGATATTTTGGATACCATTAATACTGCCGTATTTAGTCACCAGAAGTTAATACTGTGGATGACTGCAGCATCCAAAGCGCTTAGATTTTGGCCCCCAAATACGGGATGTTATAATGTTTTATTACTTGCAATTGTATATGTGCTTGGGTGGTGCTGTACCACCGTTCAACCGATTCTTGTCCGTAGTGGTTTAAGACTTTGGATTAGCGCCATTTCTATAACAACCTGAATTTCAGTGGGTCATTTTTTGCAAAAATGCGCCCATTGAAGTTCGGGTTGTTACAGTTTCAAATCCATCCTAATGGTCATAGGCTCCTAAGTTCCCTATATATTCTATTCATGGGAACATTCAGGCGTACCCCAAGGATAAACTAGCTCGCATTCCTTTTGCACTTTAGGAGGAGACATGACTGCCCATCTTTTTTAGTCATCGAAGCCTAAAGGGGAGGTAAACTAATATCAGACCTTCATAATAAATGTTTGGCTTTCAAGAATGAATATTTCTTCGTTAGGCATCCAGAGGGCTTCTACTGCTTTCGGTTATCTGGAAGTAAATACCGATTCCCTAGCGTTTACTATTTTAATTGGTTTTCCAATTTCTTATCAAATTATGTTTTATTGTAGTCATCCCGAAGAGGGAATGCAGCGATGAGCTTGACAATATGTTAGAAACTCTCAAGGTTTTGAGAGCTTTCGTGTGCTCACTAAAGTTTCTTCTGACGAATGAACACCTCTGGCAATTCGATTTACTTCATCCTGATAGATTTGCTATGGATGACGAGCCGTCAACATCAAGTGGCCCCAGGAGACGCAATCTCTCTTCTGTCCATGCTTGTGACTCTGTCGAGGAGGCTCAGGAAGAACTTGTTGGTCTGTCTAAGGAAGCATAGCTCGAAGAGATTTCAAGAAATGATAGAGGCTTACCCTTTGGAGAGGACATTAGAGGGAATATGGATGAGGGCTACAGGATGTCTCCGATCTAAGAAGAAGATGAAACATATCAATGGAGATATGGAAAGTAGCATGTGGTTGAGGAAGGAGAGGAAGAAGGCTCAGATTTTGATGATAGCGAATTTCACATCAACGTAGAAAGAGATGAATCTTTCGGCGAGTCGTCGGAAAGGAGTACTGATCTTCCTCAACCGCCTTCTCCAGACTTGTTAACTACTGAGGCATTAAGCCTCGAACCCCCAATTCTCCTCCTAAAGAACAACCTGCTATTAGGACCCCTGCGGGAGATATGTCTATTTCTGATTTTATGGGAGACGTCGCCATCTATATAGATGAACACAGACATTTCCATTAGCGAAATGATAGCAGAGATCGATTCGGAAATTGGCATTTCCTCAGGCACATTTGTGAGTAGTGGTGAAAAGGCTCCGACTCTTAAACCCTGCCGATACGGTTGGTAGAGTATATATGGTGTTGTCAACACTGCACTTCACTTTAGGATCACAAGCACGCCTCTCTACATCGCATTAAGTTCCTAAGTTCGAGTTTTAACTTCTTTCTTGTTTTCATTTCAGGTACCATGGGATGTGGATTATATCATCAATTACACCAGGATTCCAGCTCCAAGAAGAGTAAAACTTCTGATCCGGCTTATTATCTTCCTTACGAGAAAGATGAAGAGAAAAGGAAGAGGAAGGACTATGAGGCCACTTGGAGCAAGAGCGCAAGAAAGGAGATAAAAGGAAGAGAGATGATGAAAGTTGTGCTTCGGGCGACGCGCATAAGCGCTAGAAAGACTTTCACGATCGCCGCGGGCCTTCCCAATCTATTACTCCTCATTCCAATGTCCCAACTACCGTGACTCAAGCAATTCCACCTTCTTGGGAAATGAATACTGCAATAGCTCGCATCCCTTTCAATCGAAAGGAAAAGTTTGTGCTTCCTCTCGGTCCACCCTTACTTCAGTCTTCTTTTTCGAATCTATTCTTGAAACATGTCAAGTTCGACAAAGTAATAAAGCCACTAAATAGAGTTGCTTCCCTGGGTAACTTAGATATAGTCTGTGAAGACTTGGAGGTTGGATGTGATTCTCAGCATCTCAAAAAGGCCTTATCGGATGTAAACCGCATCAACTATTAAAAGATCCTCTCGTTCGAAGCCGAGAGAAAAGATCATGCCAGGGTGATCAAAGATCGTGATGATGAAATAGTCAAGTTGAAGGCTGAGAGGGACACAGCCCTATAGAGCAAGGCCCCTATTGATAACTTGATGGTCGATGCAAACAGGGACCACAACCAAGCAATCTTGGTAATCAAAAATCAGCTTAAGGATGTTTACCTTGAATCTGAGAAACTAAAAGAGCAACTCACCGAAGCTGAGAGGACTATTAAGTCCCGGGAACCAAACATTGCTGGCCATGCCACTTTTATTGCCGAACAGGTTGTTAAGCTTACCCAGCTTCGAGAGGAGAATGAACAGCTAGTAAAAGAGAGAGAACAAGCCGTCTTCGCTAAACTAGCAGAAGAGATCGATCATTTAACCACAAGAGCAGAGCTTGCTGATCTCTGGAAAGAATATGGTGATGCGATAAGCGATATGGATGGGAGTGTGCTTCACCTCTATACCAGCTGTGTGATGAATAAGGGGAGCTTGTAATGGCTTGGTGTCAACTACCCCTGGACCCTTGCTGTGGTATGAGAGGAGGTGTTGGTTAGGTCGGTGCAAGCTAATGATATGCGTTTAGAAGAAGAGCCGATGGTAGACTATCTAACTTCTAAAGACAGATTTCCTAGTTGTTGGCAAAGTTATGCTTTGGGAAGAGAGGAAGAAGGAAGCCACCGATGCTGCAGCAAAAGCTCTTGCTGGCCCAAGCTCTTCCCGTCCACACCAAACACTTGTTCTTACTTTTTAAGAGCAGGTGACATCCATCCCGGCATCCATGGCGATTGTTTCTGAGGCCACCCATACCCATGGGACATTTGAAGCCTTGGGTAAGCCACACCCAATTCCTACTATAGTGCGACCATCCGAGATGGGGACTGGTGGGGAAGCTTTCAAAATTCAAGTTCATGACTATACTTCCGAATCAGATATTTCTCTCGTCTCTCCAGTGCTCCAGGCAATTCAATTTACTCCAGAGTCCGCTAAATTGTGCATTTCCCTTTTCGAACTTGTAGGTCATCCATCTCCCCTACCTCCTCCTCCTCCTCCAACTATGTAGGGCTCAGGAGCCACCGCCATTTTCACTGCTTCCACCACCGTTCCTATAGTGGCTTCTGGAATGATCACAGTTTCTGAATCTAAGCTAGGCCCGATTCTAAAAAGATAGGAGCATTGCAGAGTCAAGAAGACATCTATGCATCTGCCGACGAGGAGGTGGTAATTACTAGCGAGTTGGGACTAACTAAAAAAATGACCATGGCTAAGAGGTTGGAGGAGGAAAGGAAAGAGCTGGACGTGAAGAAGGAGAAGTAGAAGCGGAAGTGCAAGACTCCCACTACCATCATGCTAAAGGCGACCAAGGAGAAAAGTGTGGTCACCAAAGGATCAGAGTGGTCTAATCCCTCTACAGGGTTAGAGACCTGATAAACATGGCAGGAAGAAGATCCCGATTCGCCCAGGTGCGGGCAGCAAAGGAGGAGATAAAAGAGGAAAGAAGCGATGGGCTTGAGCATCAGTGGAGCCGGGTTTTGGTGGTCTTTTTTTCATGTGTCTTTTGATTTTTTTGAGTCTTTTGTACATGTACGAAGTTTGTACTTTTACTTTTTGGTGTCCAAACATGCCTACATTGTGTGGGAGCGACCCTCGCTATTTGATTATGTACATAAAGTGATATAAGCAATGAAAAGACTAGTATTCCTGCTATTATTTTTTCTGTGTACTTTTTACATTCTCTATACTATGCCTGTTTATATACCATTGTCCTTGTGTACAATACGATTGCACATTTTGCAATTTCCATATTATACACTATTGTATTATGTGATATACGATGTTTTATTTACCATGATTCCATACATGTAAATGGTGTCAGCAATGTGACCTACAATTATTTAGTTTACTAATTTACTTGGCTTTGTTGTGGTTGCGAAAATTCTTTGTTTGATGACTTGTTATGGGACCAGGTACCCTACTCCATAGGATTGCTTACTCTGAACACTTGTTATAGGACCAGGTATCCTGGGCTACTTTCTGGTTGCCCCCATTCAAAGATGTATTACAGCACCTATCTCCAGAAACTTATAGTCTGAATGCTCGATTTCGAGCATCTTGTACTGGTTATGTTTGATTTCTTCAAAGTTCGGTATTGAGGTTCTATCCGTATATCAGCATCTGTTACTTGATACATGTTGACAGCTCAAACCCTTGGATTTTCCTTCATTGTTGCTGATATCTAGGCGATGTTCATCTTTTAGAGGCGGGGATCGATTTCTACCAATCCTGCAACTGATAAATTTCTCGATGTTGCTGGAGCAACATCGGTACATAGGAGGTTTTGACAAATTGGTGATGTTGTCGGGATAACATGGTTCAAGTAGTGTAGGAATAGGTGCATAATTTGGACATAGCTCCATCGGTCTAAGAGGCAAAGGAATGGGAAGTTCCATTGATTCAAGTGGCAAAAGTATGGATGCTAACTTGGATGCGGTTTCATTTGTCCAAGAAGCAAAGGAAATGGAATGCACTTGAATGAGGTTCCCTCAGTTCAAGTATCAAAGAATGAGGCATACTCGAACGCAGTTCCATTGGTTTGAGCAACAAATAAAGGGAGCATACTTGAGCTCGGTTCTAGTGGCTCAAGCAACAAAGTGTGGCTTATTGATGCGCACGAGAGTTTGGGCCCTCCTGATGCTGCCGAAGCAACGTCAGTTCTCAGAAGGCATGGATCGATTTTCCTGGTCGATCCGACAATTTGAGTCGATTTACTTCCATCGACTCACCGACTTGCTTACATGAATGTAGTTCCATTGGTTTAAAAAGCGAATAGGTGGAGCATACTTGAACGTAGTTCCATTAGTCCAAGCAGCGAATGAAGGGATTTTGAGCCGATCTGACCCCGTCGACTCAATAGGTTGGTTACATGAACCCGGTTCCATGGGTTCAGGAAGCTAAATAACTTTATGGATAAAAATAAAGAGCGAAAGGAAAATCTCTACCTATTTATAGTGCCCCAGTGTCCTTGGGTGGCTTATTTGTAAAAATAGGAAATACATAAACAAATACTAAATAAATAATGCTATAGGGAGTCGATGTTCCAGGCATGTGGAATCTGAATTCTATTGATCATTGTTAGCTTGAAAGTTCCATCTCCAAGTTTCCGGCCAATCACATAGGGTCCTTCCCAATTTAGTCCAAGTGCTCCTATAGGGGGATAAATCTGTTTCAAGACAAGATCCTCCATTTCGAAGGTATGGTTGCGAACCTTGGAGTTGAAGTGTGCACTACCTTTTTCTGGTGAGCATCAGTCCTTAGTTTAGCTTCTTCCCGCTTCTCATCGATTTGATTAAGTGATTCGACTAGGTGCTGCTCATTCTTACTTTGATTGAAGTGTCATCTCTGATGAGAGGGGACTTTCAGTCCACCAAAATCATTGCTTCTGAACCATATGCCAAGGTGAAAGGTGAGTGTCTGGTCATTGATTTATGAGTCGTTCTGTAAGCCCGTAGTGCAAGCAGAAGTTCATCAACCTAATTTCCTTTAGCTTTTGACAGCCGTTTCTTGATGGTGGATTTGATAATTATTTTCGCTACCTCCACTTGCCCATTTTCTTATGGGTGTGCCACCGCGGAGAAGCTCTTCTCAATCCGTAAACGCTTATAGAAGTTTCTGAATTTGGCACTCTCGAATTGAGTTCCATTATCTGTGATAATTTTCTATGTTACTCCAAACCTGCAGTTAATATTTTTAGTAACGAAGTTAATTACTTTCTTAGTAGTGATGGTGGCTAGTGGTTCTGCTTTGGCCCATTTGGTGAAGTAATCAATTATGACGATAGCATACTTGGCTCCCCCTCTAGCTATTAGTAATACACCAATCAGATCGATCCCCCAGATTGCAAACGGCCATGGGCTGACCATTTGCGTTAGTTCTATGCATGGGGTTCTCGAGATTTTGGCGAATCTCTAGCACTGATCACAACGCCTAGCGTAATCTGCTGCATCTCGGTTGACGGATGGCCAAAAATATCCATAACGTAGGACTTTCTTTGCTAGTTTCTGTCCCCCAATGTGGTCTCCACAGCTACCTTCGTGGACTTCTCGGAGGATCCTCTTGGCTTCACCGTTGAATACACATTTGAGTAAGGGGGTAGAGAATCCCCTCCTCTATAGCACTCCGTCTTATAGTACGAATCATGGAACAATTCGAAGAAGCTTCTTCCGCTCATTCCGATCGCTAGGGAGTGTCCCTCTTAGCAGATGGTCTTTGATCGGTATCATCCATGATTCCTCTTCCTCCGTAATTTCTAGAATCCAATCAATGTCCATCTAATCTATGCTAGGAGCCGTCAGCGTCTCAGCTGGAACCGGCCTCATTGACTGTGCTTCTTCAGAACTGGCTAGTTTAGCTAGGTAATCTGCTTTCATATTCTGCTCTCTTGAAATATGACTTATGGCATAGTGTTTAATGTCGTTTAGCAATTCCTATACCTTTGATAGATAAGGGGCAAGGTTTGCCTCCTTTTCCTCATATTCCCTTTTTACCTGACAAACAACTAGTTGAGAGTCACTATAGATATGCACAACCTTTTTTCCTACAATTTCTTCACAATTTTCAGTCCTACTATTAATGCCATGTACTCCACCTTATTGTTAGTAGCAGGGAACTCCAACCTTAGAGCATAGCAAACAGACCGTCCATCAGGATTTTCGAGAATGACTCCAGCTGTTGAACAGAAATCATTTGGTGCACCATCGACAAACAGTTTCCACTATAACACTACTTATGGAGTGTTTCCTTCTTCGCTATCTCTTATTGTGAATTTAGCGATGAAATCTACTAATGCCTATCCATTGATTGCCCTTTTTGGGGTGATAAGTGACGTGTACTAACTCAATTCAATGTTCCATTTAAGAAGTCGTCTTGATGTATCTAGACAATACAATATCTGCTTCAAAGGTTGATCCATTAATACTTTGATTGGGTGAGCCTAGAAGTATAGGCATAACTTCCTTGATGCGATCAATAGGCAATAGGCTAGTTTTCCAACTTCGGGTAGTTCTTCTTGGCTCCAGTGAATCGCTTACTGATGTAGGAAACGGGTCGCTGGATCCTAGCTTCTTCACGTACCAGTGCTGTGCTCAAGGAATGAGTTGATATGACTAGATAAATAAATAGATCTTTCCCGTTTACTAATTTGGACAAAACCGGTGAGGTCCCTATACGTCGCAATAATTCATCAAAGGTGGTCTAGCAGGCCTGATTCCATTCGAAATTCTTCTTACCCTTCTTTAATGCGTCGAACAATGGTATACACTTGTCTATTGCTTCAAAAATAAATTGGCTCGGCGCTGCAACCTTTCCATTCAAACTTTGCAATTATTTTTTGGTCGTAGGAGCTGTGACATTCCACAAAGCAGTGATTTGGTCAGGATTAGCTTCGATGCCCCTATCATTCATGATGAAACCTAGAAATTTCCTAGAAGCTATGCCGAAAGAACATTTCAGCGGGTTAAGCTTCATTCCGTACTTCTGAAGAATATCAAACATTTCTGAGAGGTTGTTAAAGTGATTCCCGACACATGTGATTTGACTAGCATGTCATCCATGTAGAATTCCATTGTTCGTCTGATCTGATTCTTGAACATTGTGTTCATGAACTGTTGTTAAGTTGCCCCGGCATTCTCCAGGCCGAATGGCATTACTCAATAGCAATATACTCCAAGGTCGATGATGAAGTTAGTGTTCCCCTGATCGGGTTCGTGCATCATAGTTTGGTTGTATCCTGGGTAGGCATCCATGAATGATAGTAGTTCGTGGCCTGTAGTTCCTTCTACAAGATGGTCAATCCTAGGTAATGGGAAACCGTCCTTTGGGTAGGCTTTGTATAGGTCTAAGTAATCAACACAAGTTTGCCACTTCCCATTAGACTTATTCACGAAAACTAGATTTGACACCTATTTAGAATAGGTTGCATCGCGGATGAAGCCGTTAACCAACATCTTATCCACTTCTTCCTTCAGCCCAGTGGATCGCTCCGAACACAGAGTACGTCTCTTCTCCCTTACTAGAGTGTACTTGGGATCGATATTGAGTGCATGACATGCTATCTCCGGTGATATCCCACACATATCGGAATGCATCTAAGCAAACACTTCCAGATTGGCAGAAAATTTAATTACTTCCTGTTGCATTTTGATTCCAAGTTGTGACCCTATTTTTAAGACTCGAGTTGGGTCATTCACATCGACAGGGACTGACACCATAATCTCTAGCAGTGCCACCCATTCCTCCCTTGAACTCTTCTTCCTAGGGTCCAAAGCCTTGTCAAAATAACTATGGTCCCTGAGCCATGAGCAGTTCTGTAATTGCTATATTGACGGTTTGCGAATATGTAGAGACTTTCCTACATTCTTTCCCTTTTCTTTTCATTTCGATTCGTGTAACTCACTTACGTAACATCTCTAGCGAAGCTTTTATCTCCCTTAATAACTCTAACTCCATTCTCCATCAAAAATTTCATGATAAGGCACCATAGAGCCAAACCAATCCTAAAATCAGCAATGGCCGGTCGAACCAAGAAAGCGTTGTAAGCTGACATTTCATCCACGATCATGAAGGTTTGGATAAGGACTACCCTTTGTTCTTTTTCCTCTAGCTCGACATGCAAGTCGATCACCCCGACTGGCTGTTTTGGTTCTCCTGTAAAGCCCTGGATTTTAATTTGACAAGCAGACACATCTTTCATGTTGATCTTCATCTGATCGAACATATGTTGAAAAAAGATGTTGACAAAACTTCCACTATTCACCAAGACTTGACGTATAACTGGCGGCCGATTTCGATAGTTACCACCATCAGGTCGAGAGTCGGTGCTTCTACTCCTTCAATGTCTTGGTTTTAAAACACTATCTCATCATTGAGTGTCCTTTGTTGCTTTGCTGGGCACCATCCTCAATCGCAAAATAAGTTTCTTTTAGAGCTGCTTCATTAAACTCGCACATTGCTCCATCTCCCCCCCCAACTGTTCAGTGCTAGCTGAGGTCCTCTGGATATAGTGCCAATAACTAGTCTCTGTTTTGATTGTTCGAATCCTTCTCCATAGGGTCCAGGTTGGTTTCCTATAGTAACTAGAACATGAGGTCTAGCGGGCTGGTTAGAGTTTTGTGATTTCTTCACATAATGACGGAGCCTGTTGTTCCTAATCAACTTCTCATTCAGATCTTTTAGATGTCGTCATTCGTTCATGTTACGCCCGTGAGACTCATGGAAGTGGTAGAACTTCCATGATTACTTTTGTCACACAGATTCTTCCTTCCTGGGAGGCTTATTATATCGCTTAGTTCCCTGAGTTGCAAGGTAGATGTTCTCCAGGCTGTTATTAAATGGTGTATAATCCTTAGATCTCAGGTTCCTAAACCGCTTTCCATTCTCGCCATGCCTATTAGTGTTCTAGTTTTTCCTTTTCTGATTTTCATATTTCCCTTCATTTCCTGGCGTGGCTCTAGAATTTTTTCCATTCTAGTTGACCGCTACACTGCACTAAACTACCTTCTTTGGTTGCACACTACCAGTCTTGCCCTCTAATGCGTCTGTCTCTTCCAATCTCAGGTACCGACTTGCCTTTCGGTTGAACTCCTTCATGGTAGTTAGTTGTTTCATCTTAATCCATCTTCCCAAGTCTATGTCTGGATGGATAGCTCGGACTAAAGCCATGAATGCCATATCTTCATTAGGATTGCTCACTTCAGTAACCACATTACTAAACCGGTTCATAAAGGTTTTTAAAGACTTATTTGGTCCTTGGAAAAGGGAAGATAGAGACATCATTTCTTTTGGCTATGTCGTGCGAAGCCTGAACTATTCCAAGAATTTCCTTGGTAACTCGTAAAACGTAGAAATGGATCTTGGTGAGAGTCTAGTAAACCACATTGAAGCAACACATTCCAAGAAGATAGGGAAACATCTGCAGCGGAATGCATCTATTGCCCTAACTCCGTCCATATGCTAACTGTACTTGTACAAGTGTAGTTTAGGGTCTATCTTCTCATTATAAGCTAGCATAGTGGGCATAGTAAACTTCTTGGGATATCCCTTCCTTAGGATATTTTCAATGGATGGAGTCCTGCTTGTTGCAGAACCATAGTAGTTGTCTTTTCTGCCCTTACTTTCTTCCATCAAGCATTTGACCATGCCTATTATGTATGCCTCACTAGTCTGGTAGTTCGTAGGCCGACTGTCAGGGGCTACGCAAAAAGTTTAGCTCTGCAAATGGCCTCGGTTTGCCAGCTGATGCCTAGTCTCTCTATTCTCCAAGAGAACCACTTCTGTAGAATTCCGCTGGCACGCGGTTGGCCTAGTAGCGGCAGTTTGGAATTCTTTTTCAGCATTCTACCTGCTTATGTCAACATTTAATTTCAGTCCTTTAGCATCGAGTTGCATGTCATCTTCAGAATCGGAGAGAACAATCTCAATATTCCCTTATGGAGCCTTCGCTCGAAGGTTGGGTTTGTGGCAAGTTGTCCTTCGGTAGGAAGGGTACTTCCATTACCTTTAATAACAATTCTACTCACTCTACCAGTTATCAACTTTTGCTTTTTCTTGCCATCCCTCCCATTAAAGCCTGAGATAGAGGAATCTTCCTATTCCATAGCCCCCGCAGTTTTTGGCCTAGTCCTTAGGGAAGTTGGTGGTTGTAGCGCTAGCAAAGCGTCTATCTTGTACATAAGAGATTTTTGAATATCAGCCATCTTTTGGTTAAGCTGATCAACCATCTGGTTAAATTCTCCTTTCGTCATAACTTTATGATGAGTAGAAGATTTCGATGCTTGATTTCCAGTATTAGCTCATGTTGGTAAGTTGGTGGTGTTGTTGACTTTAACTTGTTGGCAGTTTGGTCTGTTGCTACCAATTGTTGCACCGGTAGATCTCCCAAAAATTGTTCTCTTTCTTCCTGCCATCGATCTTCAATGGAAATTCTTTAAATTCTTTTGAAAGTAGGATTTGTGGATCTAACTTCTGGACCTATCAGATCCAAAGTGGAGAGCTAGATCTAAGCCTGGGTTCACTATTCTCAGTGAAAACACCAAAATGTTAATACAAAAATGGATAAACACCCTGGAGTATGATGTGAAAGCACCAGTCTTGTTAGAATAGAGCAAATATAATAGAGAATAGCAGAAATGTAAATGAAACATAGGGATGTTTATAGTGGTTCAGATGTTAACTAAGCCTACATCCACTTTATAGCTTTGCTTATTGATTTAATCTTGATATAATATGATTACAAAGTGATTGAAGGAGAGTTAGTCACAAGTGCAAGTGTTAGGAAGATTCTAAGCCCTAGAATTGCATATAGGGACTATCTTGGTGACTATTGAGTAGAGATAGAGGTGAAGAAATAATATAGCTTCCGCGTAGTAATGGAAGAAACAAGATCCTCTCCTAATTCCACTTTGGTTTGCATTTATAATGGTAGCAGTCATATTGGATCAGAAGCTCGCTACTAGAGAAGTCCAGGAGGTGACCCAATATAGCACAAGGAAAATGGTGGCCATCCAAGATAAGGGCTATATTTGGTGCTAAATTAAGGCCCTTAATTCGGTATCGAATATAGTCCTTGGCCTTTAAGTGTCAAAAATCTTTTGTGTTGAGTTTTATACTTCATCTAGATGCTCTCCATGTAATTTGGTAAGCCGTTGATGAGTTTTGACCAACGTTCTTCCATGACTTGGATTATCCTCTCGTTTGCATCGCCATATCTTCATTCTTGATGATAAGCTCTCTAGAAATCTGTGAAACTTCACAAATATGCATAAGATGACTAGTAGATCATTTGTTCCAAATATGAAGGTGCCAAGGTCAAACACCTATATTCGGTACTGAATTAAGGTTCCTTAATCCAGGCCGAGTTAGGGACTTGGCTCATTTTTGATTCATACTTTCATGAGTTCTTTTTTAGTCTTTCTGAGTGTTATTGCCAAGTTTCACGCCGTTCCATCTTTGTATCGATGTTCTAACTCCTATTGATTTCTACTGGGTTAGAAAACCCGGTTAACAACTTTACAATGTTTCTAAACATCTTTTATTATTTTAAACAACAAAAATTGGAGTAGACAAGGACACTTCCATCCTATTATTTTCCTATTACTTATTCTATCTTCCAACCCTTGGCGGAGTCTATAATATCTTGCGAGGGGGACTTTTTAAAAGATACTTGCAATAAATGCACACAACAATGAATAATATTCATTTTCCTTTGTTTTAAGTTCCTATGTTGCTTCTAATTAGGTTACTAGCATTATTTTATATAGATTTCTATTATTGTATCCATTTATATTTCATAATGTTACTATTGTTTAACTGTCTTCTACATAAAACTGCTATTATTTAAATTGCTCCCCTTTTATACAACTTTTCCTCTCAATTTATTATCTTCTTATTTATTTGCACCAAAATTGGTCACAAACACTCAAATAATATGATAACACCGCAGATTCAATATCTAGATCCAAAAAATGAAGTAGAGAATAAAATATGAAGAAAAGTAAATTAAAACAGTAATAAATGAAATGAACATGAGATTTTATAGTGGTTCAGCGTACTCCGGCCAACATCCACTCCAAAAGTTTTCCTTTTTATTTATAGTGCCGATTACAGTTACAATGATTTGAATTTGAGTAATAAAAATGGCAGAGTGTAGCCAAGGGAGGAGAAGAAGAGAGCCTCCCAAAGAAGATCCCATTCCTTGAGCCAATGATCCGGTATTTATAGAGTGTAAATATCCAACTAAAAATCCACATGCAGAAGACCGAAGCTGAGATGGGCCGATTTAAAAAAATGGGGCCCTTTGGTGCTATAGGAGCGATCGACATCGATCCCTATGGGAGGATCGATACCGATGGTTCATGCATGCCTTCTAGGGCCCTCGATCGCCTACGTTAGTCCCCCTCTATCTCCTCTCCAAGTTTCCACGGTTGTTTGCTTGATTCCTCTGGTATTTGTTGAGTTATTGAGAGATCATCATTGAGTTAAACTACCAATCCAAGTGATCCATAGCCATAATGATCCGATCCGATCCCCTGCCCAGGGTAAGCTCCAATCCATACTTAGACAATTCTGAGATGCCATTCGCCTGAATTCTCTTGACTATCATCCATAGCCTTGCTTATAACCGATCTCCAAACCTGATAGTAATCTCTTCGAGGTTCCTACCTTGATGACCATGAAATCCATTTAGCCAAATCCATGGTATCACGGCTTTGCTTAAAGGCGGGATAACATTTGCCCCTTAAAACATGCCTTGCGATAGGAAGGTGTGTTTTGAATTGCCATAAGTCTAAAGTCCACAATCCATTGATAATTGAATCTTCAAATCCATAATCCAATCTTTTTCCAAACCGAATGTCGTAATCCACGACTGCTCTGAGTTAATAGCCAATTCCAAAACCATTCCAAATCATTAGTTGAATCTAGATCCATCCAAAGCTAGTAACCGAATCCATGATCTCATCTAGATCATTTTCCAATTCCAAGGTCTCACCGAACCAATAGCCTGGTTCATAGTCTCTCTAGACCGATCATAGCCTCTCTAAGCTCACCTGGACCCTATGCAGTCATTCTTCGGTGAAATGGGGAACATCGATAAGTAAGCCGATCCTGTTGCTCTCCGACATAGCGACATTACTTCCTGCACTCTGGTTCAGTGTCCCTGAACATAAAGCGATGTCACGGCCTTCCTAGGCCAATCATGGTCTCTCTAGACTCTTGCTAGATCCCACTCACTCTCTAGCGGGTAGGGCACAACGATAAGCAGGCCAATCTTGTCACTCTCCGACAAAGCAGCCCACTTCTTGCTTCTCCGGTACCGTCTCTTCCGTCGGATCATAACACGATCTGTGGGGTATTATTCTCCGACCTCGATCACTCAGTCGAAGACTTAATCCATGTACGAGTCTATCCTATCGTTTTCCGATGAAGGGACTCGCACCTTGCGGTTATTGCCCCATCTCTCTAGTCGGGACAACCGCGACTTGTTTCATTTATTAATTTTAAATGCAAATTTGAGCATTTCAAAATCCATTAATTAAATTATTAAATTTAAGTTCTTACAACCAAAAAACTAGAAAACCAAAAACAAGAAAAACCAAATACAGCCTCTCCAGGCATGCCGGTTTGTCATCATCTCAGAGCATGCCTAAGGACCGACCTCGACCCCGCACATGTGTCAGCGACTTACCCTTTTTATTGTGGAGTTTATTATTTATTTAGTTCATGCCATCCCGATCAAGAGATGATGATCTGTTACCTCGATCCAAGGCCATTTCATTTGATGTAGATGGTGGCTGCTCCTATTCCACCACCGCAGTCCGAATCCATATATATTGTGGTAGCCTGCCATCCTTGATGTGTTCCTCAACCACATCCTTCAAGTGCCTGCAATTATTGGTAGTGTGCCCATCAAGCTCATGGAATTTGCAATATTTTCCTGATGCCCACTCACGCTCAATGGGCTCTCTCCTTGCCGGCCTTCGATATGGAAGGCATCCTCAAGTATCCAAATAAATCCTTTCCAAAGTCTCGTTCAAATCGATATAAAAAGAGAATTTCGGTTCTCTTCTTTGCTGCTTCGATCTATCAAAGCTATCATCCGCTTTTCGCTTTCTTTTTTCTTTGCCTAAACCTTCCCCAGACAGTCCTCCATCCCTTACTGCATTTACCTCTTCTCTACCTACCTTAGCATCCTACCGCCGCAAGAACCTCTCTGCTTTGTGGAAAAATTCTCTGAGATCCATTGGTGGATCCCGCTCCAATGAAATCTTAAAGTCCGCATCATCCGCAATCTCAGATACCACCGCCACTAAGACCGTCGATGGATCCGATCGATCCACCAAAGCAACTGTCGCATTAAGCTATGTCAAGAAACTCCTCGTGGACTCTCCTGCTCTTTCCTTTAGTGCTGCCAAAGGTATTACGCTCTTGGGTCTCGTGATGTGGACCTACAATTACCTCATGGATTTATGAACCAACTCCGTCCAAGTACCAATAGACAATTCCCTAAACCACAATACAGCTATATCCTCCAAGTACAATGGAAAAAATTGCACCATCACTTCCTCCGATGCCTCCAACACCTCCATATGTCTCATGTACCTTACCAGATGAACAGTAGGGGTCTGATTTTCCGTTATATGCCCCTAGTGTCAGTAACTTAAACTCCGATGGATTCCTAGCATGGATGATGTTAGGAGTGAATGGACTCGTATTCACATCTTCTAGATCCCTGTTCACTAATCCTCTTCTCAAAGCTTGTCTGAACATCTCCGCGAACCTGCCACTGTTGTCAAAAGGTAGCCTCCAATCATCATTTCTAGCCTACCCCATGTCTCTGGGAGGGAGTCCCGAAACATACTCCTTTGGGCGCGCATCTGCATTCTGATATGCACCAAACCACACTGCATCGACCACTGGCCTATCGTGAACTGATCCAGCTTGACCTGGGGGCATGCCCTCTTACCATGGGCGTTCGATGTTGATCCCTATGGGGGATCGGTGTCGATCCCTCCTTGTTGGTCAGGGACTATCCTCGGCTGTTCCTTTCCATTCTCCCGCCTGTTGTCTTCGACTCCATGCTCCTGATTCTGATTTCTTATAGCTCCTACTCCTCTAATTCCTTGATCCAGACTGCCAGCTGCTCCAAATCCTTTATTTTATGCTCCAACTTATCTAATTTTCTTGAGGAAGTTCTACAACATCTCCTCTTGCCTCCAGATCATCTACTCCTGCACAACATCTATCATAGTCTCCATTTCATTCCTATTGATGTACACAGATGGTTGATAAGGGCCAACTCCCGAGGATGCCTTCTGACTCCCTCCCTGGTGACTCCTATTTACCAATGGTCTCCTTGCTAATTGCCTAGCCATTGCTTCCTAGATCCAAGTATCCAAGCTTCCAAATCCAAAATCCTAGCATCTAAATCCACAGGTGCAAGTTACCTCACTTTGATGCCAAAATGTTTGCAACAAATCGGTCACAAATACTCAACTAATGTGATAACGCCAAAGATTCAAAATCCAAACAGAATGAAGTAGAGAATAAAATATGAAGAACAATAAATTAAAATAGTGAGAAATGAAATGAAAATGAGATTTCATAACGGTTCGGCATACACTAGTCTACGTCTACTCCAAAAGTTTTCCTTTTTATTTATAATGCCGATTACAGTTATAATGATTTGAATTTGAGTAATAAAAATGGCAGAGTGTAGCCAAGAGAGAATAAGAAGAGAGCGCCTCAAAGAAGATCCCCTTCCTTGAGCCAATGATCTCGTATTTATAGGTGAAGACGTGCAAATATCCAGTTGAAAATAAACGTGCAGAAGACAGAAGCCAAGACAGACCGATTTAGAAAAAATGGGGTGCATTTGGGGTCATAGGAGCGATCGACACTGAACGCTATGAGGGGATAGACAACAAATGGTCATGAAACACCCCACACCCCGTAGTATACCCAAATGGACACACTAAAAGATGTGGTGCTTTGTAGGTAACTAAAGCTAGCAGAGACAAAGATTCACAAGACAAAATAGATAGATAATAACTCAGTGGAAGTAATTAAACACAATAAGTAATTTTAAAAATTAATACTTCATAAATACTTCAGACAAACCACATATGTTCCAAATACCAAATACAATTATCTTATGAAAATAAAATCTCAGTCTCATCAGAAAAACCAGAGTACAAACACAAACTTTCCCTCAATACAGTGCCAGTACAATAAATGAACAAAAAGATGGAAATAAAAAGAAGGAATACATGATAGGGTCTCCAAGTCTCCAAGAAGTTGCGATATATCTTCCTTGCCCCTAATTGCCTATGGGCTGAGGGGAAGGGGAAAATAGAGGAGTGGGTCAGACTAAAAGTCTGGTGAATGATAGTAATTATATGAATCTTTAAGCAAAGTAAAAGTAGTAGACCTTACAACAGTTCTTGTATATATAAAGGAAACAAAGTGAATAGGAAGAAAAAGGAATAAGCTGGAAATAAATACGAATTACTAAATTATTGCAATTGATTAACTTTGATTGTTTGCACTTGTCTTGTTAGCTGCTTTGATTAGGCTGAATTCCTAATCCTATAATTAGGCTGAAATCCTAATTCTACCCTTTGATCGGCCTGCTACTCCATAGACCTTAATGCACACTAGACGCTATATAACTCCCTACACATAAGGTAATGCCATCTACGAAAGACGCACACCGTACAATGGTGTCTACGAAAGATGCACAAAGTATTTATTGTGGACTAGATGTTATAAAGCTCCCTACACAGAAGGCAATGGTGTCTATGAAAGACACACATACTAAGCGCTTGGAACTCATAACGATTTATGAGCCATCACTGGAAGTCGCACACGTGACCACCACTAAGCTCACGTTACCTGTTGTTCCACCTATTGGGTCTTCTTATTACCTCAAGCTCCAGCATAAGCGTGCCCCTCATCTCACTTCAGGATTATGTGAAACACCGTGTGCATAGAAATAATAGGGGAATGCTATTTGGTTCAGGTCCAACTTTACTTCTTTGCTTATTAACTTAGATAAATTATTCAAATAAGCCTTTATTATTGTTCTTACTATCTGTGCTTATTAATTTATCCTAAGTCTTAAAATAAGCCTCGTTCTGTTCTGTTTTCTTATTATAACCTAGGTTATAATCATGCTTATTACTTAACCCAAGGTCTAAGTGTGAAAATAAGCTTCTTTCATCTTTTACTCTTTTTAGTTATACTTCTAAGTTATACCTAGACCAATTTCTTTAATTTAGTTCTATTCTATTATTTACATCACAATTTCAGTCCAATTCCATTCCTTATTATAGTCGTTTCATTTTACATCTTATCTTCCATTATTTCAGTATTCTTATAATTTTAATCCATATTTGCATTTAATCCATTCTAATCCATACTCGAAGAAGAAGGAGAAACAAAAGAAAACTGAAAATAGAAGAAAATCCAAAGCGTATGAAAAAGATGTAAATAACGCATAAGTAACAGTAAACAAATTTGAAATACTGTAAATAACTGTAATTAAATGGAAAAGCTATAATTAACAGAAATTAGCTACAAATAACTGAAAATAATAGCTAAAAAGAAATAGACTGAAAATAAATCTAAAACTGAAAATAACTAATAAAAAGGTATTTCCAAAATCATAGAAAAACTACAACTATTGGAAACCCTATTATTTTAGATTGCAAAAAAATCTAAATAATTACAATCACTCAGCTGTGGTCCTAAGCTCTTCCTTTTTTGGTCTTCCCAGATCCACTTGAGGGTATTAAAATATTTTATTTAAAAATATTCTCTCTTTGGAAAATTATTCCTTTTAGGGTCCTTCCTGAAAAGGTGAACCCAAGCGGAGAAAATCTAGAATGAGAAAAAGTGTTAGGTCTAGGGTTCTATTTATAGGTGTAGAAGTGGATCTCGGACCGTTGGATTTGAGGATTGAATAGGATGCAGCCACGTGATAGGCTGAATAGGAGCCATCAGATGCAAGAATGGAAGGACCGGATTGGTTAAAAGAATGCAAATGACGCGTATAACGTTAGAACAAACGAAAGTTCGTTCATTCGTTCACAAGGGGAGGCGGGTCGACCGGGCGGTCAACAGGGCGGTCGACCTAGGGCACGGTTGGGTCGACCTCTCGGTCGACCTAGCCCAATTAATTTTTTTTCGTTTTCTTGTTTAATTTGTAACTCTCTCATATTAACTCGAATTCTGACGTTCTATATATGGAAATTGACTAGAAAATTATCATGGACACAATGGTGTAACTCCCGTGGCTTAATTCTGATAATTTCACAAAGTTATTTTATTATTTCATTAATTAACGAATTAATTATTATGGGTTAAGTTTTGGGTTGTTACATTCTCCCCTCCTTAAGGGATTTCGTCCCCGAAATCTCTAAGGATAAAAGAATGAACTAAATGTTTCATCCAATATGTACAACCAACTACTCATTCATCAACCATTCATCCATTGTTCTTAAGTGTTCGAATGCGATTCATGTTACTTATGCAATTAGTGTAGTGTCAATGTCCCTAACTAATGCGAAAGATTAGGCGGTCCATTGATTCAGTTGACCTCCTTGTATGCAATCATGTCCGTGCTATGTATCTAAATGAATGCAAAAATCCCTAATGAATACTAATAGTTCTATATGCATGCTATAATCATCATCCAAATGCAACAACCATGTGATATACATCCATTTATAGTAACCATGAAAATGAAGAAAAATATAAATGCACACACATCCATATGCATATGCTCTAGTGTTCTAGTTAGGCCGATCCATAAGAGATAATAGTGGCTAGTGTAAGTATATGCGTCCATTAGCATCCACTAGCAAACACTTGCAACCACTTGCATCCATCATTCTTATCATGTTCTAATAACATGTTTACAACAAATCCTACCACCCATAGGTTAAGTCCTAAGTTCCACCCTCCCAAAGGAAAATAAAGGAAAGAACCTGATTCAAAACTAGAGATGGAAAATAGGAAATTCGAAATTACTATCAAAGAAATGCGAATATGAGATACGAATTTTCTCCTAATCAAACTAATCTTCTCCGAAGTCTCCTTAACCGTGTCGAAACCAAGGCAATCCATCTGTAGACTCTATCCAACACGAAAGCGACTTGCACGATCTTTCATAAAGAGCTTCGGAAGGTGCCATTCCAATGCTAGCTTGAGAACTACTATCTTATGCGGATTCCTCTAAAGAAAGATGCCTCTCCCAAGTTCTTCCAAATCAAGGATACTCATTCTTAACCATGCGTGACTTACTATTCTTCTTTAGTCTGCTCACATGAATCAACATTCTTAGGTTCTCACTAGGGTCCTATATACTTTATGGAAACTCTATTATTACTTCCAAAAAGTAATTACTACTGTCTCCTTTGTAGCCTTACACCTTTTTCGTTACACCTAGGAAATGATTCCTATCTACTTCACATTTAGGAGTTTGGTTCGGTGTTTATAGTTCCATTTTAAAAATTAAGGTTTCTAAATTTTTAAAACATCAAATCCCAAAACCTTTGTCTTTAAAAGTGTTATCTTTAAGTTTCTATTAAATTCAAAAATACTAGGTTACTTACAATCTTATCTTTCTAGACTTGCATCTTCACAGCTTTTTGAATTTACATTATTTTCCAAACATAGAGGGAAAAACCTTCAAATTCTAAGTCCTAAAACTTATTCCTCGTTTTCTTTTAAAGACTTCTTTGGTTTTCTATAAAAATTTGAATCCTCAAATTTCTCTTTTATTAAATTTTCCAAACACTTATTTACTTTTAACCAAAATATTTTCTTTTAGAATATCTTTAATATATTCTTATGTGTTTTCAAAACATTTCTTATTACACCTAACGGTCTCATACCTTAATGTATTAGAACCGCTTTCTCTTATGAGAAATCACTAATGCTATAATCTTCTATGAAACTTTTAAAAGAGCACTTCATGTTTATGTGAAATTACAAGGAACTTATTTTATATTTTTCGAAACAGGCTATACAAAATATGGTGCTTCCCATACCTTGTACATCTCTTTCACGTAATCCTTATAACTTACACAAAACATTTTTATTGGTTTCATAAAAAATTATACCATTATTCTTTTCACTCCAATAGATTAAAGTATGTTTAATTTATACTCTCTTACGATAGAAATTTTCTAATATCTAACTTACTCTTTTCTTTTCAAAAAAACTCATCTTCAAAACGGGTTTAATATATCCATAACTAGAAAACATTTTCTTATACTTACTTAAATAATAAGCGTATTCACAAATCATATTTATTTCTATTCTTAGAAATTATCTTTTAAAAATACATTTTTATTTGGGTTCAAAACAGATGTTGCGTAAAACACCGTTACTACAACCCAAAGATACTAGTGTATTGATTTAATTAAAAATAAATACTAATAACCCTTACCTACTATGTAAAACATTTCCCTTGGGAGTCACTTACTATAACGACAGCGTTATGGTTTACGCTCCCTTCCTTTTTCACGAAAACATCTATTACAACAATAAATATTGTAATCTACGTTTTCGATACTTAATACGCTCTTATTTTAATATTTTAAATCATTGTTTACTTTCAAAGAAACTAGTGAGCTATATACGCTCTATAATTCTTCAAAAAGAATTTCACCATTTCAACAAAATTTTCAGCATATAAAAACCAATTTAAATTTCTTACTATATTCCTAATATTTAGTTTAAAAATATTGACAATTATATAATTTTTTCCAATTCTAATAATTTCAGTATATTAGGTTAGACATAAAGTGGAATTTTCTACTTACTACCCTAGGAGTATCCTTCCTAAACCTTAGAAATCTCATTTCCTTACTTAAAGTCTTTTGTACCAATACTCATATGTATTCTAAGGTCCTACCTTTAAATCCACTTATATGAAACAATTATAATTTCTGCAATTATCTACACGTGGCTTACCTCCTTTTCTACTGTACATCCCCAATCTTTGCCTACCACTCTTTGGATTTTCACAATCCGAGCCTAAATGTACAAAACTGTTTATCAAACTCTTTCCATGTGTAGACCTTCTCTATGCCCCAAGAAACACACTTCCTTATGCCAAAAGTGATATTTCAAGAACTTTGCTTTCAACTAAAGAATGCGAAGTGTACGAAGAACCTCCTCTAGATGAATAGCATGCTCCTTCTTACTCTTGGAAAACACCAAAATGTCGTCCACGAATACAACCATAAACCTATTTAGGACTTCTTTAAAGACGTGGCTCATCAAATCTACGAAGTAGGCTGGGGCATTGGTAAGCCCAAAAGGCATAACCAACCACTTATTAAAATCCGTCTGGAGTCCTAAACACGGTCTTATCAATGTTGTCATCAACGACCCTAAGCTGATGGAATCCCGTAGCTAAATCCAGTTGAGAGAATACTGAAGAGCCAACTGGCTAGTCAAAAAGATCATCTATCCTAGGGAGTGGATAACGTTTCTTCTTTCTGAGCTTATTTAATTCCCTATAGTCCATGCAAAGTCGAAGAGAACCATCTGCCTTAGTAGCAAAGACGACTAGCCCTCCCCACTCCGATATGCTCCTTCTTATGAAACCCTCCTCCAAAAGCTCATAGATTTGCTTTCTCAATTCCATACCCTCCCTAGGTGCCATGTGCCTAACCGGTAATGCCACTGGTCGAACATTATCAGTCAAATAAATCCTGAAGTCAATCTCTCTCTTAGGGGGTAGTCCCCTAACCTCCTCGAAGACGTCTAGGAAATCTCTGACGATAGGAACCGAATCCAACTCTGATGATGATGAATCGAGGGAGTAAAGGAAGTTCATAATAACCAACCCTTGTGGGTCGCAAGAAACCTCGAGAGTCCTACCGCTGCATGTCTCTATTCTAACGACTCTCCTCTCGCAGTCTAATATAGCTCCATATGTGGAGAGCCAATCCATTCCCAAAATCATCCCATACCCCGAAAATCCCAAAACATAGGCATCACAGTCAATTTCTACGCCTATGATAAAAGAACTTTCAAACCCCTACAAACCATAGACAAGTGTGCCGATCCATCTATGGGGTTTGAAACAACAATGGGGTCTACTATTAAAGAGATGTCTAAGTACAAACAACCTACTAGAGAACTAGAGATGAGAGAGTGTGATGCTCCAGGATAAAAAAGAGCCCGAATGGAAAAATCAGGAATAGAAACCAAATTTTTCTACCTTGACTTAGTCTGCTGTTGGAAGGTGTTGTATCCAAAATCTGAAGCTATGCTACAGGTGCGCTCGCTGTCTGCCCCGTTTTCTAAGGACAAGCACTACTAAGATGACCGGGCTGCCTATAGTTGAAACACCTCCCCTTCATCGTTTTATTCTTATAGTCCCTTACATAATGACCAAACTGTCCATAGTTATTGCATTTCCCGCTTTTCTTGATCCACTTCTGAGGTCCTCCAAATCTAACATCCTAAACCTTTGCTCCATAACCTCCAACCTAGCTCATTCCTCCTCGAAATCCTCTGTGTCGGAAATCGTTCTACCTCCTAGACTAGCGAAGTTCTTGCATATCTTAGAAAAATTGGTTGCGGTAGATGGATTAAAGGGACCTCCACCTACCGGTGCTGTATTGGGCGTTTGCCCTTCCACCTCTGGTACGTAAGCTCTACAGAACTAGTCAGCCATATTATACAAAGAAAAGGAAACTTAGGCTAATGGAAAGAAGGTTGAACTGGACTTTTCTGGGGATTTTTATAAAAACTCTTTTATACTTAAAAACCACTTCTTTTATAAGAGTTTATTTCTGAAAGACATCTTTAAAACAAGTTATTTTGAAAAATACATTACTTTTAAAACAAATTTTTAGGAATCCTATAACCTCAGGCTCTGATACCAAGTGAAACACCCCACACCCCTTAGTATACCCAAAAGGACACAGTAAAAGATGTGGTGCGATGTAGGTATAATTAAAGCTAGCAGAGACTAAGATTCACAAGACAAAATAGATAGATAATAACACAGCGGAAGTAATTAAAAACAATAAGTGATTTTAAAAATTAATACTTCATAAATACTTCAGACAAACCACATATTATCCAAATACCAAATACAATTGTCTTATGAAAATAAAATCTCCGTCTTATCAGAAAAACCAGAGTACAAACACAAACTTTCCCTCAATACAGTGCCGGTACAATAAAAGAACAAAAAGCTGGAAATAAAATGAAGGAATACATGATAGGGTATCCAAGTCTCCAAGAAGCTGCAGTCTATCTTCCTTGCCCCTGATTTCCTATGAGGTGGAAGGGGAAAATGGTGGAGTGGGTCAGACTAAAAGTTTGGTGAATGATAGTAATTACTAGAATCTTTAAGCAAAGTAAAAGTAATAGACCTTACAACAGTTCTAGTACATATAAAGGAAACAAAGAGAATAGGAAGAAAAGGAATAAGTTGGAAATAAATATGAATTACTATATTAACGCAATTGATTAACTTTGATTGTTTGCAGTTGCCTTTGTTAGCTGCTTTGATTAGGCTGAATTCCTAATCCTATAACTAGGCTGAAATCCTAATTCTACCCTTTGATCGGCCTGCTACTCCATAGACCTTACTGCGGACTAGACGCTATATAACTCCCTACACATAAGGTAATAACATCTACGAAAGACACACAAAGTACAATGGTGTCTACGATAGATGCACAAAGTATTTATTGTGGACTAGATGTTATATAGCTCCCTATACAGAAGGCAATGGTGTCTACGAAAGACACACATACTAAGCGCTTGGAACTCATAACTATTTATGAGCCATCACTTGAAGTCGCACGCGTGACCACCACTAAGCTCGTGTACCTGTTGTTCCACCTATTAGGTCTTCTTATTACCTCAAGCTCCAATATAAGCGTGCCCCTCGTCTCACTTCAGGATTATGTGAAACATCGTGTCCATAGAAATAATAGGAGAATGCTATTTGGTACAGGTCCTACTTTACTTCTTTGCTTAATAACTTAGATAAATTATTCAAATAAGCCTTTTTTAGTGTTCTTACTATCTGTGCTTATTAATTTATCCTAAGTCTTAAAATAAGCCTCATTCTATTCTGTTTTCTTATTATAACCTACGTTATAATCATGCTTATTACTTAACCCAAGGTCTAAGTGTGAAAATAAGCTTCTTTCATCTTTTACTCTTTTTAGTTATAATTCTAAGTTATAACTAGGCCAATTTCTTAAATTTAGTCCAATTCTAATATTTACTTCATAATTTCAGTCCAATTCCATTCCTTATTACAATCGTTTCATTTTACATCTTATCTTCCGTTATTTCAGTATTCTTATAATTTTAATCCATATTTGCGTTTAATCCATTCTAATCCATACGCGAAGAAGAAGGAGAAACAAAAGAAAACTAAAAATAGAAGAAAATCCAAAGCGTATGAAAAAGATGCAAATAACGCATAAATAACAGTAAATAAATTTTAAATACTGTAAATAACTATAATTAAACGGAAAAGCTATAATTAACAGAAATTAGCTACAAATAACTGAAAAGAATAGCTAAAAAGAAATAGACTAAAAATAAATCTAAAACTGAAAATAACTGATAAAAAGGTATTTCCAAAATCATAGAAAAACTACAACTATTGGAAACCCTATTATTTTAGATTGCTTAAAAAATCTAAATAATTACAATCACTCACCTGTGGTCCTAAGCTCTTCCCTTTTGGTCTTCCCAGATCCACTTGAGGGTATTAAAATATTTTATTTAAAAAGATTCTCTCCTTGGAAAATTATTCCTTTTAGGGTCCTTCCTGAAATGGTGAACCCAAGCAGAGAAAATCTAGAATGAGAAAAAGTGTTAGGTCTAGGGTTCTATTTATATGTGTAGAAGTGGATCTCGGACCATCGGATTTGAGGATTGAACATGATGCAACCACGTCATAGGCTGAATAGGAGCCATCAGATGCAAGAATGGAAGGACCAGATTTGTTAAAAGAATGCAACTGACGCATATAATGTTCGAACGAATGAAAGTTCGTTTGTTCGTTCACAAAGGGAGGCCGGTCGACCGAGCGGTCGACCACCCTTCCTCTAGGTCAACCGGCCGGTCGACCTAGGGCATGGTTGGGTCGACCTCTCGGTTGACCTAGCCCAGTTAATTTTTTTTCGTTTTCTTGTTTAATTTGTAACTCTCTCATATTAACTCGGATGCCGACGTTCTATATATGGAAATAAACTAGAAAATTACCACGTACACAATGGTGCAACTCCCATGGCTCAATTCTGATAATTTCATAAAGTTATTTTTTATTTCATTAATTAACGAATTAATTATTATGGGTTAAATTTTGGGTTGTTACAGGTCATGCATGCCTTGTGTGGCCCAACGAACGCCTGCATGGGTCCCCTTCCTTCCCCTCTCAGTATTTCCATGGTTGTTTGCTTGATTCCCCTAGTATTTGTTTAGTTATTGCACGATCATCGTTATTGAACGACCATCGTTGAGTTGAACGAGTGATCCGTTGTCATATTGATCTGATCCGATCCCATACATAGGGGAAGCTCCAATCCATACTTAGCCAATTCTAGGATACCATTCGCTTTAGTTCACTTGACTATGATCCATAACCTTGCTTATAACTGATCTTCGAACCTGATAATATTCTCTTCGGGCTTCTTGCCTCGATGACAATGAAATCCATTTAGTCAAATCCATGGTATCACGGCCTTGCCAAAAGGTGGGATAACATTATTGAACATTGCAGTGTGTTCGCATACTGCTTTTATTTTCGGTATTTAGTCCTCTTTCCTATACTATTTACCTTATTAAAAAGTAGTACCACTTCCTGTTGTCCACCCTTAAAAAGAATTTTTAAAAATTACAATTTTTCATTTCAGAAAAACCAACAAGCTATGCATATGCTCTATTAATTATTTTCAAAAGATATAACTTTTTGCTAAAAACTTATTTACTGAAATTTCCAATTTAACTCATTTTAATTTTTGTTGAAACCTTTTATTTAAATAAATTGTAGATATTTTATCTAGAAATTTAATATTTACTTACTATCAAAATAGGTTTTTTATGCCTTCAAATAATTCCTTTGAAAATCATTTCGAATACAATATTTATATATTTTCTCAAACTTTTATGTTAATATCATTCCAACTTTTATATTAAATTATTTTATATATAGTCGATGTCAAAGTGGATTTTTATTTGTCCCTTCTTTTGGACTTTTTCTTCTTTTCTACTATTTACTAGCTTATCTCCTTTTTCCAAAATATTAAAAATCCAGCTATTATCTTGGAGTGACTGCTACATGCCTTTCTTCGAGAACATATTTAATTCACGCTTCTGGATATTTACAATATATAGATTCTTATTTTCCCCTTATATGGACCTACCGTACATCATTAATCGGTAATCCTGTGGGGTTCTACAATCATCAGGCTATCGGGGCCTAATTAGGGAGTCATACACTATCCAACTTTAGGGACCTTCCATATGCTGCACTCATGCTCTTCTTAAGTCAATGCCTTTCCCATACGATCATTTCCCCTGGGTAATCAGGGTAGGTGTATGGTTGCAACTACTCTATAGTCATCATTTATAGGATTTGGCATATAATATACCTGTATTTATAGGAAAAATACAAATACATTCGCTCAACGTTTCCTAGTTCTTAAGATCGACTAACCTAAATTCTGATACCAAATGTAACAACCCGAACCCCAACAGATCTGAATTTTTGCTAAATCGAAAACCCAAGTCCAACAAAGTATGGATCATTGGTTTAATATCCTTTAAATAAATAATTTCATATCTGAGCACTATCGATATAACTCATAGTGGAATAGTAAAGTATAATAAATCATATAGTTACTGACCAAGAATGATACTTTTGTATCTAATGTCCTTGTTAATTTCGAGCATGCATAAGGAAACCGCCCTTCCACTGTTCCTATCTTGCACCAGTACTTGTCCTTCCAAAGCTATCTTGTGGGTTGTAATGAGGAGGGGGGAGGTCAGAACAACATATTAGTGACTAGTAAATTATACACTTTATACATAACACTAGTTTAGGCTTATTACCTGCCAACACATGTTATGTCTTTTATTTTACTTTGTCGTCTTGACTCCACATACGAGTACGATACGCCTCATCTACTCAAAGTAGACCATAACTACATATGTGTGTGTCTACATATATAATATTAGTACCACAGTCCTTCTTTAGACCAAGATACTATCCCTACTAGTATCCATAACCTAGTACCCCATCAGGATCCATCATTAATGTCACATACCGAAATTTTCGACTTTCGAAAATTCGACATCGATACTCACTTTATCGACTGCCGAGCAATCGAACGCCGGAAACTCCAATAGTGAGAGTTTTAAGAAAAAGAAAAAAGTAGAAGAAAAAGAGAAGAAGAAGAAAGAAAGCAGAGAAGAAGAACAACAGAACAACATCAGAATCTCACATATCGCAGCGGAATAATATACAATAGATAATTAATAGTCTTTTAAAACAAAGAACTATATCAGTTTATATATACATCAATCATCAGAGTCAATATACAACAATGGACAGTTATATAACTTGTCCTCATACAGAATACACAGCGGAATAAATACTATCAGATACAAATACTACGTCTCGCCATCCAGCTTGCTTCCAAAGCTCCAGAATATCCAGAATATCCTGATAATCTAACTCTAGACTGCCCGTGTGGAAATTGGTGGGCACCCAGAGTTTAGAAGGGAACAATAAACTCCGAGTCAGTCATGGTGACTGGTGTGAGATCGTAAAACAGTTATTTATCTTTAAAATAACAAGGGAATATTTTTAAAGTAAATTCGCAATGCTTTTGGAAAATGAAACTACCATAAGACCTCCCACCACACACACAATGCAAACGCAGACTTGGAGGAGATTTCTTCTTATGATAGTCAAAGATGCTTACTACGCAAAAATCAAATTCTTTTTGATATTATTATTAGTGCATAGTGGAAAACATTTTGAAAGTAGAATATAAATCTTAGCCAGCATAGGTACCATTATATTATGCCTGCTATAGCTGCCATATTAGATGGCAGGTTCTACAACTAAAACCGTACAAATCACGTATTGGAGTTTGGATTTCCAACAAATGGTCAGGCTAAGGAACTTCCTATCCACGATGGGTACGTCCCTGGAATAGACGACTCGAGAACCTAACCGGATCTCTGCCAACACAAGGCCGGGTTACCTCTGCAAAAATAGGTAACTACTGACACGCGTATGCCATCCCCCGATCATCACCGATCTTCCCGAGGATCCCCGATTTCCAACAAACCACATAGATAATAATAATGCAGTAACCACAGAGGTTAAGTATCTGGGCTCCATACCATGATACCACCTTTATCCAGAAGGAATGACATACACTAAGGGGCGCTACTCCCTAGAACCTTGCCGCATTCTTCCTGTTTCAACCATTTCCGGGGTGTGAGGCTCGATGAAGTCTCGTCCACAAAGCTACGCTTTCTACAAAGCCCTGCTTCGGGTCAAACAAAAATGATCAACCTATGATCACAAAGATATAAGATCAAACAAATGATCATATCGCAAATGATCAAACATTGATCATTTCACAGCAACACTCAGTATGCCACGTTACCAAATTGGGATATATCGCTGATAAATTTCAACTACATAACCTCTGAGCTCGTACGTCTCAGAGAAGGGTGTTAAGCTAAGAGAATAAATTCACCGCCACCAACAGAAATGTATTTGAAAGAAATCAGCTTTATATCTCAAATTGTAACGTCAGACACACAATCCATACAAGTCTGTTCCGGGATCGAACAGAACCGAAGGCACTTCTCACGAAGCCCTTGCACATTCGGATAATTTCAATCATGTCAGGACTTCCCATCACTAAGGGTGATAAAACCTCTAAATCGGAGATCAGCCGATGTAGAGTAACTCGACGGTAATCCTTCCGTTTTCAAAAATATCCGGTCTTCAACACCGGTCTTCAAATGCAATTCATAACGACGTATCACATATTCGGAATGGGTTATACGACCCCATGGTCCTTTCCCGGCTAACCCGAATAGTGAGCGCTTATTCAAAAATAAGTGTGGCATTCAAATTCATCCAATTCACAACAAATACCTACTCAAGGTAATTATTGATAGTCGGTTATTTAACTATCAATAAAGATGCGCAACATCATCAGATTCCAAATAATTTTCCCAAATTATTTCATCTTCAAAAATATCTTACTAGATATAAAATTCTCCACACTTCAAAAATAAATCAACGTTCATTTTTCTAAACAGTTTCCCTTTCTTTTATAAATTCCGTAGTGAATTTATATTTCAAAAATATCTACTGATATACGATTTTCAAATCGATTTCAATATTTAATTTCAATTTATCTTTTCAAAGATAAATTCTCAAAACGTTTCATTTCATTTTGGAAAACATTTCTATACTTATTTAAAAATAAGTATTTCACAAATCTATTTATTTTCAACATTTGAAAATATTCGATATACTTAAATCAAAATTAAGTATACATTTCATTCTTTAAGGAAAACATTCTTTTAACATCTATTTGAGTCAAAACGAATATTGCGTAAAACATCGTTACGACGACTCGAAATCAATAGTATAGGGATTCGGATTTAGATAGATATATAAATCCCAATACTACATTAAAAACATTTCCTTTCGGAAATCATTTACTATAACAACAGTGTTATAGTCCACCATTTCCTTAAGTTTTTCGAAAACGTCTATTTCAACAATAAATGTTGAAATCTATGGTTTCGATTCGTAATACATTTTAAAACATCTTTAAAATGTTTAACTTCATTTTTAATATCACTTCTTCAAAAATGAATCCATTTTATTTAATAATATATTCACTGTCCAAAATCGTGAATATAATTCACTTAACCCAATTTTCAAAAATCTCTACAGATTTTATTTCAATAAAAATTCGCTATCCAAAAATGCGAATATAACTTCTTTGATAATCTTCTATATTTAATTTATCAAATTCAATTGATTTTGAATTTATAAAAACCACGTTTATAAATTCTCTTTCTATTTTAATAACAACTTTGATTTTTAAATCTTCTTTTTATTAACTTCTATAATTTACTTATCAAAATACGTGATTTCATATTTATAAACAGCATTTATAAATTCCAATTTTTATTTATAAAAACTTCAATCCCAAATCAATTTCGATATTGATTTCAAAATTTATTTTCAACTTTGAATAAAATTTCCATAATGATTTCTCAAAAATTCATTTCCAAATATTAAATCAATTATAGATTGATTTCTAATTTTATTCATCCCTACTAAAATAAATTCCTTATTTTCCTTCAAATTATTCAATATCCTGTTTTTAAATGGATTCTTTAAATTGAACTCAATTTACATTGATTTCCCAAATCATTTCAATTTACCAATTAAATTTCTAATTGGATTTCGAACTTATCTCCTTTTAAATAAATTCCTTTTAAAGAAAATAAATTTCTATTGTCTTCTTTCAATCTATTTAGAAATCCAGATTTTAAATTAATTTCCTCAATTTAAAATCACTATTATACGAAATTCATTTATTTAACATTTTCACTTTATTCTGGAAATAAATTCGATAAGATTATAAAAATCAACTTTTATGCCTTTAAATTTTTTTCTTCAAATTTTATTCAATTTCAAAAAAAATCAATTCACTTAAAATTTTCTGCTTGAATTACAAAAATTCAATTTCATTTATTTTTGGAATCCAATGATATCAAACATCCATTCAGCTAAATTTTAGCTTTCAAACAATTTCCAGACATCAATTCAATAACATCAATAATCATTCACAGATTATCTCATCACAGTAGAAATAAATTCAATCAATGTGAGGGGTCCAGTTGGATCCCTCCAACCTGTTTTCCTGCATCCAAAGACGTTAGCACAATACCAATTCCGCTCCAGTACGGAATTATCGCGGTATATGGGTTTTATAAAAATCCGCTTACTAACGGCGCAATAGGGTCTCATCCGCTATACGAGGCGGGAAATCATCAATCCAATATATACATATGCCAATATGTATATATTGCTATATATATATAGATATATCCTATAATATCTAATATCATAATCAACATAGCAATCATCAAATCAATAACTATAAAAATTCCACATTCAATTTGAGTGAGAAGATCTCACCTTAGCTATTTATTTTGCAATCCATTTTCATTCCAGACTTGTTTTCTCGATTTATACCTTGTATAAATAATTATACAATTCTATTAATATTCGAACGGATCGAATAACAAATTTTCATTTGCTAATTTTGATTCATCGGTGACTTCATTTTTAATAGTTAAATTAACTGATAGTTTTACTTAAACCAAGCTAATAAATTAAAAGTGTATACTTGCATATTTATCTTTCCTCTGAAAATCCTTTGGGTACTTAGAAAAATAAATCAGGTCAACTTAATAATTTTATTTACCAGTTCCATTATCTCAATTAACCAATTTCTTTTAACAAATTAATTACAACTTTGATTTCTAAAAGTCATCACTTTTAAATTAAACAAATTTTCTTCTTCATCATTATTTTCCTTTTTAAACAAGTCTCTGTTAGATAATTTATTTAACTAAACATTTTACTTTCAAACTAGCTTTCCTTATAAAACCATTCTGCAACCTAAATAAATTTATCAGTTTAGTTTAACAAACTAACCCATAATATTAAAACAAACACATTTTTATTTTACAGCAATTTAAATTTTTAATTAACTTTACTGTTAATCTCCTACTGATATATGCAAAAATAAAATAGAGAAAAACCTCACCTTAAATCGCTCGACATCGCCACGGAGACTCCAGAACCCCAGACGCCATCGCCTGCAGCACTGGCCTCCCAGCTCTTCCTCCCCTCGTGCGCGACCACGTTTTTTCCCTAATCGGGTTCGAACAACCCCACTTGCCTCCATCACGAGTAACGCGCGGACATCTCCTCGATCACGCGGCACCCAGATCCATCGCGACATCGCCGTTGCCTCCTCAAGCCTCGTGCATCACCTGAGTCGCCGCCCCCACGAAATCACGTCGCCGTTCCCCTTTCACTACCCTGCGCGCACGCCCTATCGCACTCGAGAACCCCAGCCCTACGCGATACAATCTCGCCTTGAGCTCGAGACAGAACTCCCACTCATGAATGTGAATCTCTAGCTGAGTTCGAATGATTTCGAATTTAAAATAGGTGAACGCGGCCATTGATTTAGGAAAGCAACACGCGATTTTGTTTTTAGATTTTTTTCTTCGATTGATTTCTGAGTGGGAGAGGGATTTTAAAAATCTGATGAAGTATGGGTTTGCACGTTTTAGCTCCGTGATATTTGGCGTGATCTTTGGCGTGTTTATAGGGAGAAAACGTATTGATGTAAATTAATATACATTTAGATTTTAAATTTGAATTTCATTTTATTCTCTACGCGTTTAACTATCGTGTGTTCTCAAAACAACTCCAAACGCTACGAAATTTGAAATCCGGCAATAATACAATATTACGGACCCAATGGAACTGGTTTCGTCGAATTCCGAGACTGTGACTCGGACGACTATTTTTAAATATCGGTTAAACGATATAAATTTCAAAACTGATCAAATCAATTCGAAATTGGATTCTGAAGCTTCTGTTATCTTCAGTAATATTAATACGAATTTTAAAAGCTTTCGAAATATTTTTCTTCGACTTAAAATCGAAGATACAAATTTTTATTCAGCATTCACTAGATTAAATTTTAAAGTTTAATCGCAAATTTCAAAATTATATCGGGGATTCAAATTAAATCATCGTTCAAATATTTAAAATTAATTAAATATTCTCAATTTAATTTGTTCAAAATTCAGGGTCGTTACAATTAACATAGTATTACATCCTTGTCGTCGTGTATATCAGTGCACCCTACAGTGCCTAATAACGGCATCACAATAGTGTAGCCGTATTTTGTCTCGCCTTAGGGATTTACTTGTCTAATTCCTATTTTGAAATTGGCTCTATGGACTATAGAGGACTCAGCTCGTCGGACTACCCTATTCATTTTGAAAGACCTCTCTTACAAGTTATCTAGCCTTGCCCCCAACAAACAAACTAATGAAAAACAACTGTGGCGGTGCAAGACCTAAACGTGACCCACACTAGTAGGAAGTGTAGCCCATTTAGGTGTAAACCTCGTCTTTCTCCCTGACCGCTCTGGGTCGATGATGTTCTCGACCTATGTACAACTCCTACTCCCTAGTACCAACACATTGACATAGTGCCAATCCTTGCTCATGGTTCCATTTAGATTGCCTAATGCAATCAAGGCAATACCCCACCTAAAAGATTGAATCAGACCTTACCGGGATATTATTTCGCCAATACGTGAGCGTATATAATTCCACAGTTCCTACAGTTGAATATTCTCCCACATCAATATAATATATACACAACTATAGGTATCCTCCTGCGGCGGGCAAACCTTGGTTGTGTAACACTACCGACCTCGCATTCCAAAACATTCTAATGACAATGTCATTCTCATTTAATCTAAGTTATTAGCTAACTTGCTAATTCGCACCCATCAAAACGCATACTTGAGGCTATATGTGTGTGTTTGGGTGTGTATGTGTCTGTGTGTATTCATACTTATTTAGTTATCATGCCTCCAATGTTCAATTGTTAATATATTCCTTTACTTTTTCATGCGTTTACTCCTTATAACATTAAGGTAAATTTAGTGCCGTTTACCACTGCCTTTTAACTTAAAAGATTTAAATATCCTTTACCGTTTACTTCTCCTTATTATTATTAAATCTATTTATTATTTCTTTTTATCTTTTACTATCTTCTTTTGATTGATAACCTTATTACTTACTCATTTAATTTCTTACATACCATATCGCTTACTTAACTATTAACTCATCTTTGTTCATCCTACTACCTTACCTACCTTTGTCGTTTATTATTTATTTCCAACTTTTCTTTATTAAATATATTAATTTTACAGTTGGACATTTATTTGTTATCACTATTACAAACCTTTAATTCATACTTAGGGACTTCAGCATTTTAAAGTACTGGAATTGCATCTTCCTCAAAAAGAAAGGTTAACACCATAAATCTCTATATCTTATCCAAAAAGGGAATTTGTGTTACGTTTGGAACTAAAAGGAATTTTATTTTGTAGTTATTGAAATAGACAATACAAAATATGATAAAATATCCCTATTTTAAACATCTCTATCAGGCATATTTCTTGTTATTTCAATCGGTACACTTTTATTTGCAAAACTAAACTTGATAATCCATAGAAATTTACATTGCAACACCCTACATTCCGATGAATTAAAATAATACTTAAATCCCAACAATTTATTGTGATAAACTCTAATTTACATTTACTTGCATAAATCAACTAATCAACAAATCTGGAATTACATTATAATTTATCAAATTCACTGCTACCTAATACAAAATTCAGGGATTGCAACTACCCAATACTTTCCAAATTCAAGTACATAATATATTAAATACAAGTTATCAACCATAAAATATGTAGGTAGGGTTTACAAATTCATTACACGTGCATAATTAGGCCTATAACTCCTCAATTACATTTAGGCATACAAAAAGAGATTTACAACGATATAAATCCAATATTATATGTAAATATATAATTTCCCACTCCCCATTTTAACTTCTCAAATCTCCAGATCTAATCTTTGATATTCAGTTTAACTCCCTTTTTCTACCTATTTGAATACATATACCGCAAAATTTACTATTTACCTTAGCTTTGACAATTTTTAAAAATACTCATGTCTACTATTCTCCATTTGTATATATGTATGTAAACTATAACTATTTTTAACAATTAAGAATTTTGTGGGAAAGGGAAAATGGAAGATTTTCGACGTCGCTTCGAAAAATATGAGAAGAAAGTAAGAGGCTAGGTCCGTATTTATAGGGGGTTCGAATTAATGATAGCTGTTAGACTAAATTATTTTGAATCCGAGCCTTGAGACTAGATCAAAATTTCACAATTGACGTCTCAATCGGTCGACCGCCGCTCCTTATCGGTCGACCAATAGCGATCGACTGACCAAGCCAACGGTCGACTGGTTGATATGAATTACATTAATTTCCTATGTCGTTTAATTTCATTGATTTAATTCCTTATGAAATCGATCGATACAATTTCTTTCCACTATTAACTTACTTAATGCTTAAGTAATGTTAATTATCAGTTAACTCTAATTGATGGTAATTAACGTTAGTTAATAATTTTTGATACCTTAATAACATATATAATTATTTCCGAATGAAAACTTTAAATGTCAATAACTATTTTGTTTGAATTTTGATTGGAAAACTTTGTATGAAAATTGATCAAAAAATCACCACGAACCCAACGGTGCATGTTTCATACTCAAATTTCGACGTTTGTAAAAATTCTATTTTTCGACGTTATTATTTATTTATTTCCTTTTTAGTTAATTATTATTAAAATTACAGGGTGTTATAACGTCTATCTACAAACATTAATATCTCATTTCAGATACTTTAGGGAATACTCTGAAAATTACTGTTCACTTTGATTTATAAATATCCTTCTACAAATATTTCTCAACTTACTTATAATATCCATCATTTTATTTTAATTAAAAAGATAAACTTAACCATTATAGCCCAGCACCACTGTCCCAGTGGTTAGGTGCTTTGACTTTGGTCCCGAGGTCATAGGTTTGAATCTTGCGTAGCATTTGATTCGAATCACTTGACATGTTATCTTGTCGTAACTATGTACTACCTAAAATTTGTAGTACAACCATGTACTAGCACCTAACTACCCAATTTTAAAAAAAAAACATAACCCTTCACTCCACTACTATATAAGTTTTGTGCATATTTTAACTTCACTGTATTATAACGTATAACTTATTTCACTATATCTTCACATTTAAAAAGAAACTCGTTCATGCTAACAAAGTGACAATATTTCGACTCTTTTGAATATACTACATTTAAAACTGTTTCGTCAAAGATATATACACATCGTAAATGTTTATATTTTTACATTAAAATAATAGTTAAATTCTAAAACAAGAAAAAACCTATAGTTCCCGGTTTTTGATGTTGTTATAAGAATAGTCCATATAGAAATGAATATGTAAATTATGTCCATATATTTGAAAAATTAAAAATGCAAGGTAACTCGCACTTTTTAACAGAAAATGCAAGGGAACTTGCAGTTTCAAAAAAAATATAAAATTCTATAACATTCGATAACGGTGAAAACTGTAGTTATTTATTTAAATTATACTTAAATAACAATTATTATTATTAACGAATAAAGAAATTTGATTTTTCAACTTTTGAAAAGCTTTTTGAAAAGCGCAAGTTAGCTTGTACTTTTTATCAGGAAATTGCAAGCTAGTTTGTGCTTTTTGATTTAGAAAAATAGGGACCTTATTTACATATTCTTTGCCATAAGGACCTTTCTTATAATAACATAGGAAATAAGGACCTGGTTTGCAAAGCCCAATTTTAAAATGTACTTTTAAGAAGGTAGCAATCCTTCACTTTTTTGATGAAAATTTTCACAACTAGTATATGTATAATATATTCATAGTTTCTTCATTCTTATAATTAACAAAATATAAAATCTTGATTATTTAATATATCTTTTCTATCATAAACTTTGTAAAAATATTATTTCTTAACTATAATAATAAAATGGGCAATAATCACTTTCTAAAATAGACTTATGATAAATTTGGTATTCTAAAAACTCATAATTTTTATATCCAAAATTCACTAGATTCATGTTGTTTCCATAATATAATAGTGAATCCAACTCTATAAATTAATAAGCATAAAGTCTTGTTACTAATGAGTTCCAAAATTGATTTTTCATTCAAATTCATACTCTATTCAAACATTAAATACATTAAATGCTCATAGTATCCTACATAAAATCACTTAAGGGAAATCGGTATTTTTGTCATATGCAACTTCAAAGAAATCTACATATCAATTCATTTAAGATTTTATACACTTATAAGTTTTTTGAATTACCTAGTGAACCAAACTTCATGCGTAAACTCTAGGAAAGTATGTCCCTACCAGACACATACTCTAGGTACTTATTGTAGGGTTGTAAGTTTTGGGGTTCAGACTCGTGACCTTTGATCCCATGGTTCAGACCATCATCAACTGCGCCAACCCAATTAGCTAAGTTATTTACTCACTTTCACATTTGCAAGTAATGTCCAACTTATAGGATAATTTATTTTAACAAATAAATGATTGTCATTTTTATTTTCAACTACTTCATGTATTAAAAATACTTCATATAGATTCATTTGCAAATCTACCTTTTAGAAACTTAAATTTTATAATTATAGAAAAAATAAATGCTCAAGCAAATATAGTAAATTGTTAAATTGATAATGTAATAACTTGAAATTTGGCTATACTGTAATTTGGCAATCTAAAAATATTTTGGAAGTAATTTGAAATTTAATTACAAAAACAAAAGAAAATTTAGGATACAAAAAGGAAAATTTTGTTTTATCGAATAATAATAAAATAAATTATATAAATTTGATCTCATTTAAGAAGATAAAGTGAAAAATGATTCTTATAGATAAAATAAAATAACAGTGAGTTAAAATATGGTTTGAAATATTTATGGAATTTTACCACATTTTTGTGTTTGAAATAAAAAATTGTGTTGAAATGATAAAATGGCAACGAAAGATAAACAAAAACGCACATATTTATTTTAATTTTGCATTTGCTTATATATTATGAAATAAATTAAAAGGCTATTGTTTTATTTTTCTAATACAACAAACATGAATGATTACTTCTTAGAAATTAAGAAAAGAATTTGTCTAATGAAACATTAAAGAATTATTAATCTTGCCTAATAAAACAAAAAAGAATCATTAACCTTGCTTAATAAAATGAAATAGTATAATAACCAACCTAATAAAACAAAGTAGTATAATGCTTTGCCTAATAAAACAAAATAGTATAATTACTTTCCAAATAAAACAAAATAATATAATGACTAGCCTAATAAAATAAAATTATAATGATTTGTGTAATAAGACAAAAGTATAAAACAAAATAATATAATGACTAGCCTAATAAAACAAAATAGTATAATGACTTGCCTAATAAAACAAAATAGTATAATTACTTGCATAATAAAAAATAGTATAACTACTTGCATAATAAAAAAAAATATGATTAAGCCTTGCTCATATATAAACCCCTAACCATCTCCACTCATTTCATTTATTCCCTCTCCCTTATCATCTTTCTTTCCCCCATTAAAACACTCTACCTAACGATCAAGAAGAAGCATCATTCTATGAATAAAATTCTCTCAACCCTTTTGTTTACGTTCTTCAGTTAAAGACCTTATCTCATTCCTGCATAAATAAAAGTATAAAAACTTCTGAATAATTGAAATTGACGTATAACCATGAAACTGTGTAGAATTCAGGGCATTGTGTCCCTTCCTGTTTTGCTTTGCTACTAGTTATTTCATTATGTTATTTTTACAAAGGTAGGCTCTGCCAACATCACATTCAGTTATTTTATTTCCACAAAGGTAGGCTCTGTCACCAATATGTTCCATTACTTTTGCAAAGATAGGTCATGTGACCACTGCATCCTGTTATTTTATTTTTACAAAGATAATCTCTGCCAACGCCGCATACTGAATATGCTATGAAATGTTTAATTATTTGAATTTATTGTTATGAATGGTTGGTCATGTATGTTATTTGCATAAAGTAAAATATTGTTCGAACTTGTAACCCTTAGTGACACTAATCACATGATAGTTAGGTAGGAATTACTATCGTATATAAAAAGGTAAAATGTGATAAACCCTTTAGTGACATCAGATTAACGACAACTAGGTGGGATTACTATCATATTGTAATTTGAATATATTAAACCCTTAGTGACATCGATTAATGATAGTTAGGTGGGATTACTATCATATATACACTTATAAAACATATTAAATATTGTAAATTGATCAATGAGTGCTATACTAGTTAGAACCGGTATCAATCCGAGTGGATTGGCTCATGGTAGCAAACTGAGTGTGGCATCCATGCCCTAAAGTCACTAGTCCGATGATCTTCTACATGGCTTTATTGTTTTGGCTACATGACTTATATATAATGATGGATATGGGTGGGTAATCATATATGCTTGGACAGACCGGGCGGATCATGTACGATTTTATAGATCGGTGGTTGCACCCACAATGCCAATTCAAGTGATACTCGATATCACTGGGTATTGAATCGGTCTCTTATATATTTGAGATTTAGTATAAGTTATCACTGGTTGTCGATTAAATTTCTGGTAGTTGATCAACTTTATCATTAATATATGATTATATGATGTGATATTAATAACTTGTATATAAGGAGAATCAAAATTGAGTGGATGCGATTTTAGTCACACTAGATAGAATAGAACATCTGTTATTTGATTTGTATATAATACCTGTACGAGGATTGGGTAATTGACATATTAAAATAGTGATGTGTTTTATTTTATTCTGTTTTATTTTATTGTTTGATATTTGAGTTTACTCGCATCTAGTTTCTAGCATGACCTAAGTATTTCTTTGTTTTAACAACCTTGGGTCATGATGTACTTCCATAAATAATATTTATCTTCTTCTTTATGAAAAGGAATGCATTTGTCTAGATATAATATTCCATTTCTCATATTTTGTTGTACTAGCCATAAAAGATGAGGTGATATTTGATCAGATCATTCAAGATTTCAGGATAGTGCTCTAGTTTTTGAGACAGAGAAGGTGACAATATGCATATGTGTGTATGCATCTTTTTGATGGAGGTTGTAACTAGACAATGGCATATATTGTATTTAAGGTTGTGATATATATATATATATATATATGTATGTATGTATGTATGTATGTATGTGTGTGTGTGTGAATTCTTAACCACACCAATGTTGTGTTGATGTTTTATTTTATGTAATCCTATCTCTATATTATTCACCATGGAAAACTCATGTATATTGCTTTTTGCTTAAAGCAAGATACATGTTTTGTAAAGATTCAGGTATACGATATCTCATGTTCGTGTTGACATTAGGGAGTATATACAATAGATTGCTCTTATGTGTCCTTTACTCCGTGCTTTTGAATGGTAGCCTCCCTCTGATAGCAGGGTATTGGATGGGGCATCACATTGTGGTATCAGAGCCCAGGTGTGAATAATTCAAAGATAGAGGCATAAATTGGCTTTAAGGAAGTGAGACATAGGTGGTGTACCCAAGTCCAGATAACTTTTATATTTGATATATAAGTTGGAAGACTGACTTTTTAATTTTGAGCAACTGTGTGATTGATTGTCAGGGTAGAATACTAGTGTAGATAGAAAGAACTTTCTTATTCATTTGTGATTTCTGTCTATACTTCTCCTCCACTTCTAATAAAGTTGACTTTCACCTCCTTGATACATAAAATATGGTTTAACCCAAAAGTGATCGTGTTGGTGCCTAATCCAGATTCATAATGGTAAGTCTAGTGGCACTAGTACTTCAGATGTAATGATGATCATGGATCAGTGGATGGAATTTATGAGAGGCATGCATGATATTGAAGTAGTCATAATGCTAAATCCTTATCCTTGCACAAACTTTACTCAACATTGTAGTGATTATGAAAGTCTAGGCGGTAAGCCATTATCTTGGAATAAGGTCCCATGGGAGTACATACACGGCTGAGAAACTTCAAGTGAATCTTCAATGAAATGTATCTCACAGATCAACGGAAGAGGATCACATCTAGACAACTACAAAGTGGTGCATTTGACTGGTACGATACTATGACTTTAGAGATTTATGAAGATGAGATTTCATAGGAGCGATTCAAGGACACGATTAAAGCTCATTTTGTTCCAGAAGTGGCTAAGGAAACTCAATTTAGGAAGTTTATTGATCTAAAGAAAAAAATAGACCAACAATAATTAGTGCACCTATAGAGAAGAATGAGAAGTTTGTTCAAGGACTAAGGATAGACCTCAAGGAGAGACTTCTAGCTCACCTACATAGTTCATTTGAAAATATCACGGATATAACACTTCAATATGAGGGTGTCTACAAAGGAGATAAAGAAGCAGGGACTCTGGATGAACAATAAGGCCAAGGAGTGAAGCAGAAATTATTTTATCTCAAGAAGGACAAATAATTCAAGAAGAAGCATTTCAGGCCTAAGCCTGAATTTTAGCAAAAGACGAGTATTAATAAATCCTAGATTATGTGTTACATTTGTGGAATCAAGGGACACTTTGAAAATTAATGTCAGAGAGCTCAATTAGTGTTACCAGGAAATGCTTCAACTATAATTAGATTGGACATATCATAAAGGGTTATTCGAAGCCAATCAAGTAAAAACAGGGGAAGCTATTTACTATTGAATCTGCAGGCCCATCAGATCAGAAAAAGGAAAATGCAGCCACAGTTCTACAAGGTATGATTATGATATCTAGTACACGTGAATGAGTTCCTTTTGATAAGGGCACATCACATTCATTTATATCAAAAGAGCTAGTGGAGAAATTACAGTTGGATTATACATTACTAGTAACATCGCTTAGAGTAGTAAATCATATATGTGGTTACGCTACATTAGGGATGAAATGTTATGATTTATATGGATACTAGCCCCTTTATGTGTAATTTGCATGTTACGAGTCACTTGGGTTTTGGAATTATTTTGGAAATGGACTGGCTTGAGCATAATGATGCTCACTTATTTTGTGCCAATTGATTTATTACTCTGAAGCATTCTGATCATTGAAATCATAATGCATTTTTCCTTGATGCTTCAAAAGTCAGGTCTTGTATTTCTCTTTATGCTATGGAATCTCAAGACAATGAAGTCAAGAAGGTTCCATTCATGAGATTATTTTCAGATGTGTTTGAATCCACTAAAGGATTACCCCATCGTAGAACTATAGAATTCCGGATAGATTTAATTCTGGGTTCTTCCTGTTAGCAGAACTCCTAGTCGAATGTGCCCTACCAAGGTGGACGAATTGCAAACTCAACTGAAAAGACTTGAGTAGAAGAACTTTATTAGATAAAGTAGTTTACCACTGGGTGTAGCAGCAGAATTTGTAAAGAAGGCGGATGGATCATTGAGGATGTGCATTAGCTATAGGCTATAATAAGTGGAATGAGATGATGATTAAAAACCATTATTTACTATCGTGGATCGGTTACCTTTTTGATCAGTTAAATGGAGCTGAAGTTTTCCCGCAACTTGATTTAACTACTACTTTTCACCAATTACGAGTAGCTAATGGTATTATTCCTATTACAACATTTAGAAGCAGATACCAAATCATATGAGCGGCTAGCTATACCTTAAGGATTGATAAATGAACCTGCTTATTTTATTGACTTGATGAATCGAGTTTTTCCTTAGTTATATGAATAAATTTGTATTAGTATTCATTGATGATATCTTGGTCTATTCGAAGACTAAGGAGAGCCTGCAGAACATATGAGAATTGTCCTAGAAACTTTGAGATTGCATCAACTCAAAAATAAATTTATGAAATGTTATTTTTGGCATAAAGAAGTGAAAGTTCTTGGATATATTGCCTCTGAAAAGGTATTCTGTTAATTCGAAAATGATTGAAGCTGTTATGCAGTGGAAGAGATCAGAGTCAGTTATAGAGATTCATATCTACTTAGGATTGGCTGGATATTACAGACATTTTATTCAAGACTTTTCAAAAATTTCAACTTCATTGGCCTATCGATGAAGAAGGGCGCAAAATATAACTAGGAAGAGAAGTGTGAAGTGGCATTTCAAAAGCTAAAAGAGTTATTATCTCATGCACCTATTTTGATAGTGCCTAGTGGAAATGACTATTCGATAGTATATACTAATGCTTTTGGGACTAGTCTTGGTGCTATGTTAATGCAACATGACATGGTCGTAGCATATGCATCGAGATAGTTAAGGCAAAATGAGACCAGATATGCTACTCATGATCTAGAGCTATTAGCAGAAGTATGTTTTTAAATTGTGGAGACATTATCTATTAGGAGAACGATTCGTTCTCCACTTAGATTTTGAAATACTTATTTTCTTAGAATGATCCGAATATGCGACAACAAAGGTAGCTTGAATTTCCAACAGCTGATGATTCCGAGATACAATATACTCCAGGAAAATGAAATAAAGTGCTTGATGCTCTTAGTTTAAAGCAACAAGCCATGGTTTCTATGATGATCAGTGAATGGAAAGATTTGGAGTGGTTAAGTTCTCGTAATATTCATTTTAGAAGAATGGAGGACTCACCTGTTATGTTGGCTAGTTTAAAAGTTCAACCAAACATAGTTGATAGAGTTCGAGCTAGTTAGAAAGATGATCCTATGCTGATTGATCAAATTCAATGGCTGCAAAATGAAGAAGATAGCAATGATCAAAATAAGTTCGAGCTTGACTCGAAAGGTAGCTTACGGTCGAAAGGAAGGCTATGTGTTCCCGACATAACTGACCCAAGGATATATATTTTTGATCAATATCATCGTTCCTTGTTCATTATCCATCCAAGTGGGACAAAAATGTATAAAGATATAAAACACATATATTATTAGAAATATACGAAACATGATATAACAAGATATGTAAAGAAGTTCACAACATGTCAACTAGTGAAGGGAGAACATTAGAAACCCACCGGATCACTTCAGCCATTATTAGTATCGTAGTAGAAATGGGACCATATTTCTATAGAATTTATTGATGGACTTCCTTGTTTGAGACAAGGAAATGAAAGCATTTGGGTAATAACTGATTGACTTAACAAAAGTTCACATTTTATTCCTGTACGTTCGAATCGAACAACAAATATGTTAGCCAGATCATTTATCAAACATATTGTCGGACTACATGTAATACCTAGCAGTATAGTTAGTAATCGTGATCCACTATTCGCTGGCTATTCTACACAGTTTACAAAATGCCTTGGGAACACAACTCAATCTCAGTACGGCCTATCATCCATAGACGGATGGACAAACTGAATAAGCAATAGAGTTATATAAGACCTTTCGAGAGCATGTATTATCAAATTTAATGGTTCTTCGGAAGACCATCTTCATCTAGTAGAATTATCTTCTAACAAAATTTTCCAGTCCAACATTTACATATCTCCTTTCGAAGCTCTTTATGAAAGGAGTTTCTTTCTCCAGCTTGCTGGTTGTAAACTAGTGATAGACTGATACTATGTCCAGATATGGTGCGAGAAACAACTGAGAAGATCGAGTTTATCAAAGATGATATGAAAACTACTTAGTCTAGACAGAAGAGTTAAGCTGACAAGCATAGAAAGAAAAAAGAATTTTTAGTCGAGGATTATGTATTTGTAAAAATATCTCCAATGAAAACTGTAATAAGATTTGGAAAAGTTGGAAAATTTGCTCTAAGATATATTGGACATTATCCAATTATGGAGCATATTGGAAGCTTAGCATATCGAATTAATTTACCTGCCTATCTATCTAGAGTACACAACGTGTTTCTATGTGTCATAGTTGAGGAAATGTCTACAAGCTCCTAATATTGTTCTACATCCAAGACAACACGAGGAGCTAGAAATTGAACCGAACATGACTTTCACTGCTGAGCCAGCACGAGTTATAAAGGTTAAACAACTAAGAAAAAATATATTTCATCAGTAAAGGTTCAGTGGTCAGACAATCTCATTGACTGTATATGGGAGAAGAGGGACTAATGAGACAGACATATCCTAATTTATTCTCTACTTAGCCGAGTACGAGTTAAAAATAGCCGTGTATTATATTTTATTTTAGATTGGATGTTTTAATCATTGTTTGTTATAAATTAACTTTATTTAGGAATTGCAAGGACACAATCTTTATAGGGTGAATCCATAACAATTTAAAATTTGGATATATTGTAATTTGACAATTTATAAGTATTTTGGAAGTAATTTTAAATTTAATTACGAAAACAAGAGATAATTTAGGATTTTAAAAGGAAAATTTTGTTTTCTCAAATATTAATAAAATAAATCATATAGTTGTGATTTGATCCTTGAAAATAAAGAGAAAAATGATTTTTATAGACAAAATAAACTAACAGTGAGTAAAAATATGATTTGAGATATTTATATGGAATTTAACTACTTTTCTGTGTTTAAAATAGAGAATTGTGTTCGAAATGATGAAATGGCAAAGAAAGATAAACACAAATGCAAGTATTTATTTTAATTTTGTATTTGCTTATATATTAAGAAATATATTAAAAGACTATTATTTTCTTTGCCTAAAAAAACAATTGGGAATGATTACTTCTTAGAAATTAAGAAAAGAATTTTCCTAATAAAACAAGAAAGAATTGTTAACCTTTCCTATAAAACAAGAAAGAATTATTAACCTTGCCTAATAAAATAAAATAGTATAATAACTAGCCTAATAAAACAAAATAGTATAATGATTTGCCTAATAAAATAAAAAGAGTATACTTACTTGCCTAATAAGAAAAAAATATAACAAAATAGTATAATGACTAGCCTAATAAAATAAAATAGTATAATGACTTGCCTAATGAAAAAAATAGCATAATGACTAGCCTAATAAACAAAATTGTATAATTACTTGCATAATAAAACAAAATAGTATAATGACTTTCCTAGTAAAACAAAATAGTATGATTATGCCTGGCTTATATATACTCCTTACCCTCTCCTTTTATTTCACCGATTCTCTCCCCCTCATCATCTTCCTTTCCCACATTAAAACACTCCACCTAAAGATCATGCAAAAGCGCCATTCGATTAGTAAACTTTCATCACCTCTACTGTTTACTTTCTTCAGTTCAAGCCTTATTTATTTTCATGCATAAATTAAAGTATAAAAATTTCTACATAATTGAAATTAAAGCATAAACCATAGAATTATGTAAAAGTTAAGGGCATTGTGTCCCTTCTTGTTTTGCTCTGTTATTATTTATTTCATTCTGCTGTTTTAGTGAAGGTAGGCTCTGCCACCATACCATTCAGTTATTTTATTTTTGCAAAGGCAGGTTCTCCCACCACCTCTTCAGTTATTTTATTTTTGCAAAATAGACTTTGCCATCACCGCATTCTGTTATTTTTGCAAAGGTAGGCGCCACTGCCACCACATCCTATTATTTTATTTTTGCAAAGGTGGACTCTGCCACCACCACATATTTAAATATGCTATGAAATGTTTAATTATTAGCATATATTGTTATAAATGGTTGATCATGTATGTTATTTGTATAAAGTGAGACCATCATTCAAACTCGTAACACTTAGTGACATCAGGCACGCAATAGTTATGTGGGAATTACTATCATATATATAAAGGTGAAATGTGATAAGCCCCTTAGTGACATCATATTAACAACAGTTAGGTAGGATCACTGTCATATTATAATTTGAATATATTAAATCCCTTAGTGACATTAGGTTAACAACGTTTAGGTGGGATTATAATCGTATATGCACTTATGAAACATATTAAATATTGTAAATAGATAAATAGGTGTTATACCAGATAGAGCTAGTATCCATCCTTGCTGGATTGAATCAAGGTACACCCCGACTGTGGCATCCTTGCCCAAATGTCACTAGTTCAACGATTGGTTGTATGGGCTTTATTTTTATGGCTACATGACTAATATATAACGATGGATATGGAAGGGTAGTCATGTAGCTACGATAGAACAGAGTGGGTCATGTACAATATTATAGATCGGTAGGTGCACCCATAATGCTGGTTCATAGGTGATACTTGGTATTACTGGGTGTTGATTCGGTTTTTGGTATATTTGAGTCATAGGTGACAACGGGTATCTCTAGACGTCGATTCAATTTCTTGTAGTTGATCAAATTTTTAACTATTATATGTAATTATGATGTGATATTAATAACTTATGACTAGGTAGAGTGATAATTGAGTTGATTTGCGATTGTGTTTACATTAAATAGAAACATAACACCTGATATTTTATTTATATATAATACCTACAAGGGGGTTAGGTAATTGACATATGAATACGATGACATGTTGTATTATGTTCTATTTTATTTTATTGTTCGATGCTTGAGTTTACTCTCAGCTAATTTCTAGACCGACATAGGTTGTTATTTTTTTTAACAACCTTAGGTTAGACTGAGGTTATATTTTAGGATGCAACTTTCACGATATTGATTTTTTCCTATTCTTTTTTGAGAAGAACGCACACGATCAAGATGTAATATTCTATTTCTCATATTTTTCCATATAGCCATAGAAGATGATCCGATCTTTGACCAAATCATTCTAGACTTCAGAATTGTCCCTAGAATTTGAGGCGGAGATGGTGATCATGTGCATGATTTTGTATGTATTTTTTGATGGAGACTATAACTTGAGACATCTATTGTGTGTGTATATATATATGTGTATGTGTGTGTGTGACTTCTTGACCATACAGATGTTGTTGATAATTTTTTATTTTGTGTAATCCTATCTCTATATTATTCACCCTAGGAAACTCATGTATATTGTTTTGTGCTAAGACGAGATACATGTTTTACGTAGATTCAAGTATATGATATCATGTATCCATGTTGACATAAGGGAGTATCTACGAGAGATTGCTCTTATCATATCCTTTACTCTATGCTTTTGGATGGTAACCTCTTATGATAATATGGGTACTAGGCCCGGGTGTCACAGATAATGTTATATTTGCATGCATTAATGATCATTAAATCCCGATTAACTCTTAGAATTAGAAGGAAATTTTAACCTTAATTACTAAAATCATCGACTAGACAATATAATGATTTAACTACAAAACTAAGAAGGAAAACAATATTTTTTTATATATTACCCTCTTCTTATGTAACATATAAAAGAGGCATTTAATAAAAAAGTTTCCTTTTATTCAGTGCATGATTATGTGACATAAATATAATCAATGATTTAATTATTTATGCAAATTACTAAAGGTTTTGGAAATAAATTAAACACATCATTTTAAACTAAATATTTATATGCATGACGGTGATAATTAATGGTTAGACATCTCAGTATATTAGTACAATAATTAATACCTTGTAAAGTATACACTTATTTTAGGAAACGTTAACTAACTATTTAGTTTTCTTTTTTACTTGCTAATTGTTTATCAACGATCAGTAAACATTTATATATACTTACATAACTTTTCCATATGGTATTCTTTATATAATTTAATTTAGCCATACATATTGTGACGACTTTGATTTTCTACCCTCGAAAATCGACAGTATTACAACTACTGTATTGCATGCCAAGTATTCAAGTGCCGAAAACATTGATTATTAAGGATAAAAGAAAAATAAGATAGAATAGAATCTCACACGAATGGAATAACATATACTATTTCAATAATCTTTACAGCAGACAAACTTTTAAATACATATATCAGAGTCTATTCTAAGCTCAGTCGGGATAGTTATAAATACCTGTCCTTGCAAATGCTGAAAAATAACAAACACAGCGGAAAAGTAAACTACGTCCATACATTGACAAAGATTTCTAGCTCTCCTCTGTAAACTCCAAGCATCATCAGCTAACCCTAAAACTACTCGGATCCGACCTGAGTATTAAATGTACTCGGATCAGTCTGGCAAACAAGTGTGAGAAACGCAAATCATAAATATATATGACATTGTCATAGATTAACTTTAATGTCAAACAAAAACTTTGAAAAGAAGAGCATTTCATAAGACCATGCCGCACATAAGCATGGATGGGTTTTTACCTTATAATAACTAAAAAAAATTTATCATATCATTTGATATTATTTCTAATGACATACTTTGAAAAGGCTTTCAAATAACATATTAATCAGAACCGAAATGGTTACATTAATTAATTCCATCATACTAGGTTCTACAATCAAAACTGTAAAGGAACATATTGGAGAATGGATTTCCGACAATGACAAGGTAAACGCACATAAGTCATCACCTCGGTCGTTCCCGACCTATCCATGGCCATATCATACACAATAAACCCAAAATATAGATGGGTAATCTAGAAAGGTGATGAACATGTCCTAATGGGAGTGACCCACTTCTACGTCTACCCTATTTTTGCCATTACCGATATGTAAGGCTTGAGGTAAGTTTTACCTTTCATACGACAAATCCCATTTTGATGCCCGATTGCCATTTCTGACGACATGCTAATTAGTTTCCATAAAAGAACAACCTCCGAGTTCATATGCTTCAAGGGAGGGTGTTAAGTATAAGAGGTGTTTCCTCCTACACCACCAGACATATGTATGTTTGTAAAAACCAATGTATGTCGTCTTAGAAATGCAATGTTAGATATTTGTCCGTACAAGTTGACCAAGAACAGGATAAATTGATGGTACTCCTACTACATCCAGTTTGGGAATCACCCCTAGAATTAGTAACGAGCAATCCTTGCATCGAAGTTTTCAAAATGAAAGTACTACTACCACCATATGTATATAATATGGGAATCACGAGGTTAGTGACAAGCATCACTATATTATGAAGATCTCCGTCTTTAAAATTATTGTCTTCTACATGTCTTCACTCTCAAACGCGTATATTGGTTCGAAGTGGTTTTCGGATAGGAATCACCCAAATCCGATCCTAGACTCTCCGGACCAATTATTGATAAAAAAATGTGTATATGTGTATACAGAAATGCTAAGCCTCTTTTTTTAAATTCTCTTTTCTTCTTTTACTCAAAATATTATTTAACTTTGAAGTTATCTTTTTATCCAATAAAATATCTTTTAGAGATATATATCTTAAACCATTTCCATTTCGGGATATACAAAATTATTAAACCTCCTTTTTAACTTTGGAAATACCAAATCATTTTCTTTTAATTACTTAGGAAAATATTTCCATATTCTATTATTAGTGTAATTCCAATCTTAATAGAAATTACATATTTCCAAAACATATCTTTTAATGGGTTAAAAATAATGTTATTTAAGACATTGTTTACTATATACCTAAACCAATTAGTACTGAGTAAAAATGATTCATAGATTTTAGATTAATTATACTCAACACTAATTTCCGTATTCAACCTATACTATCCGTCGAATAACTGTGAAATCACCTTTTAACTTCACACGGATAGTACAAGTTCCCTCCTTGTAATTTAATATAGAGTTTAACTAGAATGTTCTCTTTACTATCAAAATCCTATTTTAAATTTTGTTTAACCTTTTTGGAAAACTCTAAATCTCTTTTCTCTTATCTTAAGAAAACGCGATCTGAGTAAATCAAATTAACTATCCCCTCCGTTGCGCCATTCCAAATAGCTAGGGTGAGCAGGGAACTGGTTTCCCAAACTCCAGCCTAGAGACTACCTCTTTGTCACCATAAGGCGGTCAAATTATTTGATTGACTCTAAACTTTTAAAAATATTTGATTTATCATTTGAATAACATTTAAAAATGTTTCGGGAAGAAAACCAAAGTTCAAACTATTCATTCAGCGGTTACTAAATCACATTGCTAAATTATCAACGAATAGTGATTTTAAAGCTTTATAGATTAAAACACCAATTTCATTACATATATGCCCATTTTTGTAATTCAAATTCCTTTTAAAATATTTTAACATATTTATGGAATTTATTTCATGTTTTTGTAGATTTAAAAACATTTATTTTAACGAGCTAAAAAATATATTTTATGAACTGCCAAAATGAGACGATTTGAAAATTTGATTTGGACATATCTCAAACTTTACTAAATGAAGTCTGGATTTTTCTTTTTCATTTGAAAACCATACCCTCCAAGGTCCAGAAAATTCTTATTTCAAATAATTTTGACTTATATTTTGTCCTACAATCCGTTTAACTTTTCAAGTCACTGAATCGCGAACTGTTAAAACGCGACGGCTTATTTTTCACCTTTTAGTCAAATTTTATAGAACTTGTCTAAAACACTTTTAAATTATTTTAATACCATATTTAACTATATTAAACCAATTTTTCACTATTTTACTTTATTAAAACCTCATTTTCACTTTATTCCATATCTTTAATGCTATATTATTATAATATTCAATTTCCATCTTTTTAATTCCAAATTCTTTTATATTAAACCATATGATATTTTCATATTATTTTCCACCTCTAAAACTATTTTTTTTCATAAATGAAAAAATAGATTTTATTTCTCAAAAATTTCAAGACTCCACGTTTCCAATTTCTTTCTTTTTAAAACAAATTCCAAATCTTTCCAAAAACATTTTCTTTTGGTTTAAGATTTAAAAAGAGGCTTAACCTATCTTATACACCTATTATTTTGGGTATAAATGAATACTTTTTCATGGAATATTCATGGCAACTCAAATAGCCATCACTATCTTGATACATATGATTCTTGCGACATAAATTATAATAAGCTTACTTTACTCAGCCAAATCAATATGTGATTAACATAAGCAACGCATATTCAACGAATCATCATCCAAACATATAAACAACCACATAAATAATCATATCATCAATCATATATATTTTTTAGAATTAAAATAAACCAAGTTAAAAGGGTGGTCTCACTTTCGTGCTACCCGACTCGAAGTGTTTTTAATTGACGAAACAATCCATTTCTCCATACCGAAGCTTATGGAACTTGCCCCTGGACCTTAATGATGCTCAACAAAGCTTGTGTGGAGGTCGAAGCATGGATTTGAGATGGTGGTGGTGTGGGCCGTGCTCTTTAGCGAGGAAGAGGTGGAATTTGACTAACTTTTTGAAGCGATTTGATATCATATGTGCATGGAAGTAATTTTAGCAGAATTTCGATGCCATATTGAAATATTTTTACTATTTAGGAAGCCATCGAAGAAGAGCTACTAGAGAGCTGAAGAAGAAGAAGAAAAGAAGTGAAGTGAATTTGTGAAGAAAGGAAGAGGATATGCATGTATATTTATAGGGTATAAATTCTTGTACATGAAATTACCAAAATTCACCCTTCTCCCCCTTAACTTTCGGCTGAACCCACCAACCTCCATGTGCCTTCCATCACTTCATGTTGTAGGTGTGTAAGGTGATGTGCAGTTGATTGTAAATTTGCTTTTTGATTCTTAAGGATGAAGCTTTCATTTGTATACATATAAGGAAGCTTATGTATATACATATTTAGATATTTACATACCCTTGATGTGGCTGTTCGTGCATACATATATGTGTGTATATGTATGTACCTGGAAGTGTGTATGTGTATCAAATAACAGTGCAATAATTTGAAATAACTTCTATTCAACGAAAGGTCGAAAATTCGAAATTTGAATCCCGGTCACATTTTGTAACGACTCGGTATTTTCAACCATTTGCATCCCTTATAAGTGTATAGGTAGACACACATGCCAGAATTGAATTGCTCAAAATACCGCGTTGTAAATAAAATTTGGCAAATCTCAGAATATACAGTAAATAAATATAATCACAGATCATAGACACAGAGTAAAATAATGCAGCGGAAGTAAAAGAAATAGTAGTTCATGAAGCTACTATATAAATATATTAGAGTTACATAAGATATAACAGGGGAAATATAATACAACAAAAGTCTCAATATAATAACCAAGTACAAGCTGAGTAGAACAACGGAATTGAAATAGGTAAGACATGACAAGCAGATAATCTCCAGCGATTCAAATCTCCAAGAGAGTGAAAATCCAAATCTGTGAATAACTCAGGCTGACCCGAGCGTAAAGCAAAACACAAAACACTCGAGTCAGGACATACATACTTATACAATGTAAACCAACTCAAGTGAACTGTAGTAAAGGCACAAGTAACTTAGAAGATGCTTGGGACCGCCCATCCTCTAAGGATCCGTTAAAATATCTACTATGTAGTAATATTCGCTATTATAATAATGTCTAATAAGTAAAGTATAATCATATAGAAAATAGCGTTAAGGGGATGGAGAACCTTAACGCGATCGAATCTTAAAATCATAATCGTAGTAAAGCTCGATATGGTAGGTGACACGGCACACAAGGCAATGCCAGGGTAGATATACCAATTACGCACACGGACTGATGGAGCGGATAGCAGCCACTACCGTCCACCTCGAATAACACTCCCAAATCGAAGGGTGGCCACCAAAAAATCAAAAGTAATAGAATGGAATCGAAGAAGTGCGTCCGATAAGAGGTGCTACCTCACTGGTCCGAGATCGCTCCTGTTTTAGCCACCTTATGCCAACTCACGGGAGTTGGGTCCACGTATATACCTTAGGATCGTCGCCACCATCCTACTTCATTCTGGAAACTCCACCGCGTACACAGTTGTCAAAGTGGTTTTTGGTATCGACAGAGAGTATGTCCATATCCGATCCCGGTCTCTTTAACAACCAATCGTTATTATAACTCGTGGTTATAATTTTAAAATAATATTTTATACTTCAAAATAGAATATCATTTCAAATCCAAATCTTTATCAAAATAAAGATTAAATCAATTCCAAACCATTTCAATATATTAACATATCATATCTTTCCAAACTTCATTTCAAATCATTTTAATATATACAAATATCATATCTTTCCAAACTTCATTTCAAACCATTTTAATAAAATAAAATATCATATCAGTTCAAATCCAAATATTCAACTTTAAATACCCTTTTAAATTCAAAGATATCATTCATTTACTATCATTTCAAACCACTTTTAAATAGTTTATATTCCAATCAAAATAATTCATTTAAACCTTTTAAAAGTGTAATTATTATACTTTCAAATCAAGTATTCAATTTCCAAAGTTTCAAACCATTCTGAGTTCGTTTACTATGTCAAAAACCCTAATTATTAAAATTTCAGCATTTCAGAGCATTTAAAAACAACTGCTATAAGTTATATTTGAAAACATTTTTAATCCAGCAAAGACAACACTTAAAACTACTGTTAAAACTCAGTTTTAGTTGAATTATAGTTCAAAAACAGAAAAGACAGCATTTCAGAAGTGCTGCGGTAGTTCAGATTTCAAAACAAGGGTTAAATTTGGTTTCAGCAAAGACTGCAGACCATTACAGCATTTCCAGAGAATGCTATAATAGGCCTGAGTTCAATATTAGCCTATAAGTTCAATTACAGCAACTACAACATTTCAGAAATGCTGTAATAGCTCTTTTTACACAATTTTAGTTCAAAACAGAATCTATAGCATTTCTGAATGCTATTAAAAGTAGATTTCAGGTGTTAGTGTATTTCCAGCAATTAAATAACTTCAATTTAAAACACATAAACATTTTAAAAATCATATTTTAACATTTAAAATAATCATTTACATATCATTTAACATATAACTTTTTCACAATAAATTTCTTATAATTAAATCCAATTTTCAACAATTTACTTAATAAATTTAAGTGTAAAAGTTTCCAATTCTTCACATTTCAACAAATAAACTTTACACTTCAAATTTAAATTACCATTTCAAAAATTTAACTAAATTTCCAATTTTATTTAATTAACTTAAACCTTTAATTAAAACCAAATTTCACATTTCCAAGTCAAGTTATATTTTAAAAAATCACTTTTATACATTCATTTATTTAACCACTTAAACTCATAGAAAAATCAATAATACTTTAATAAATCGCTTAAATTCAAATTTAATCAAATTATCATATTTACCATTTTCCAAATATAATTAAATTTTCATTTTATTTATATAACTGAAATATCATTTTAACCAAAATTCCAAATTTCCAAAACTTAAGTTATATTTCAAAAATCCAGTTAAACCATTCATTAATTACATTTTTAACACATAGAAAAATCATAATTTCTTTATTTTAAAACATTTAAAAATCTATTTAAATCAAATTTCATAAATTTATAATTTTTAAAATACTTAAAAATATCCAAAACACTTTATAAAATAACCACAGGCATGTATATAGTTTTCTAACCTAGGTCAAGTGATACGGATATGTATCATTTCAATCCGCAGTTTAAAAAGAAAAATCCGGGTTCTATCATTTCAAACCCGCAATCCCAAGTTAAATAAAATAAATAAAAACCATTCAGGCCTATCATTTCAGCCCATAATGATTTTTCCCTATTCTAAAGTCCGTTCGGGTATGTATCATTTCAACCCATAGTGATTCTAGTCTACAGGGAACTTGTAGTGTGATTTAACAGAATAGAATAACAGTAAAATAAAACAAAATATAACAGATGATATGTTATGCAATTTTTAACAATTCTAACATCAAATATAAATAAATCACAGGTAATTATAACATCATTTTTATTTATTTATTTATTTATTTATTTTCTACACATTCAGTTGCGGTCGTTTCACAATCATATAAGTATGAATATTCGTGTGAGATTTACTCACCTCTACGGAGCTGGAGATTCGATTCAAAAAGAGAATACGCTATCAATCGAAAAGCACACGGAAAGCACGATCAGTTGTTAGCGGATGCGCCAACTAGATTCAAATCTAAAGCAAAATAAATAAACAAATCTAAGAATGCAAACGAATAACTATTTTTCAAATGAAGCAAAACGAGAAAAAAACAAGTTGAGAAATCGAAAGAAATTACTCGACCACTCCACCATATTCAAGATTTTAAAAGGCTCGGAAGAATATAGGCTGAGACTTCAACAATTTACAAAAGTGACAAAAGCAACTTTTTTTTTCAAAACAAAGGGTACGGAAAAAATATAACTTCAAAATAAAAATGCAAAGGTGACTAACACTTTTTGTTCATTTCTCTTGTTCAAATACAAGACTCGGTCTCGGCATGGGGTTTATGTTTGGAGGAGTTGGTCTCGGCATGGGGTTGGAGGTGACAGTCTGGTGTTGGAGGTGTGGTGATCTAGCATGGGGTCCGAAAAATATGGTGAAAGGTTGGTGGATGGTCGAGCATGAGGTGGCAGGTAATGAATAAGCAGGCACGTAAGGAAGAACAACGAAATAACAAAAATAAAAAGAAGAAGGCATGCTGGTTCATACCTCAAGGAAGAAGGACATGCAAAAAGTGATAGAAGCTAAAGTGAAATATTGGTCTGGAAACTTTTGAACATGGACTATATAATCTAACAAATGCTCACTTGATTAGTGGAGAGAAGGCAAAGGGAAATTGATGGAAACGTATGGAAACGTATGGAATATATAATATAACAAATATTAATGGTTGGAACGGTAAAGAAAATTTGTGAACGGTAGAGGAATCAAAGAATTTAAGGCGTTAAATTATATTAATTGATGGAAACGTAAGGAAGGCAAAGGGAAAGAAATAATCTTTCACGTGATAAAGATTTAGGCAAGATTTTTGGGCAAGATTGGAATTTCTCAAAATAGAATATATGCGGCTGAAGTTTGCATTGATAACGCAAGAAATCAAATAGACAACGAAAGGCAAGAGCAATTATAAATGAAATGCCCAAAGTAACGTACAACTTTATTTGTTTCCTTTAATTAGTAAATTAACATGCTAACGTTTTCTTTCAATAAAATAACGTAACATTTTAAACCAAAAATTAAATAGCTTTTATACCATAATTAATAAAATTTGATTGTCTAATATAAAGTTAAGGAACGGATGTAAACATACGTAAAAGAAATGTAAAGTTAAATTTCCCGTTTCACACTAATTATTACAACTTTTAAAAGTATACAATAAATCTGACCAAAACAAAAGTGAAACAATGTTACACAATTGTATACAGTCCAAGATGAAAATTATGCATTTATAATTAAAAAAATTTAAAATTTTAAAATTTCTATTATTATTTTTGAAATATTTAGAGATGAAAATATACATAAATTAACATATTGACACATATTAACTAAAATATAAGAAAGAAAAATATGATTTATAAAATTTAAAATAGGCAAAATTGCACAATACAACAAATTATACTAAAAATTGAAATGTACATAACTTTTACATTTTAACTCCGTTTCCAACGAAACGAAAAACAATATTCAAGTTATTAAATCTATTGTCATAATAAAAGATAAAATTTATAATTTCAAATATTTAAAACTTAATTTAAAAGTCAAAGTTTGACTATTTGACCAAAATTCACATTTTATGTAAATATTAAATTTAGTCATATTTGGAATTCTAATCCACATCAAAATCAAAGTTTATACTTAAAATAACAAAATTTATTCTTTTTCATAAATAAATCTTTTGAATCTGGAAAAATCAATTTAAAAATATTTGAAAAATACAGGGTTGTTACACTCTCCCCCACTCAAAACTTTTCGTCCCCGAAAAGGAACGAGGTACGGGAAAGCACATAAAAAGATAGAATGAATAGAATTAAGACAAGATGATAAGAAGATTGGAATTACACCTGATAACTATTGTTATAGGTAAGTTTAACAAGATGGAGGTGATCAAATCAAGAACACAAACACGAAAAAGATCCTCTAGAGTCTGAATCACCCCTTTCACTTGACCGACGGTCTATGAATGGAAAAACAGTGTTTAGAATCAAAAATGAGTATCCAAGATTATCATAGATTACAGAAAGTTTTCTAAACAGACTGGTATAAGCAATAGCCTTCCCATTCTGTAACAAGATAAGAGAAATAAGGACAACCAAAAGATAGTTTGAAAAACAAAATAAGATAATAGATTTGTAACCATAATGTTTTGAAATCATAACAATTTAGAGATGTTATCATTTGGAAATCATACTACTAAAAATCATAATACTTTGGAAATATTATTCTAAAAAAAACATAACACTTAGAAAATCATAACACCTTTTAAAAATAATCTTCATTTAAACCATTTTAATTCAAGGTCAAATAATATTCATTTTAAAGTTGTAACATTTCTAAGTTCATTCAATTATAAAAATTTCCAAAACACTGTATTTTCAAAACAGCAGCACTTATAAAATGCTACAGTTGATATATTAATATTTCAAATCAGTTTAATATCAAAAATATTCATTTGGATATCATTTAACTTATAACTTATTAAAACAAACTTTTATGAATGGAATATTCAAATCAAACTATACCTCATTTATTAAGTTAAAAGTTCACTATTTTAGTTAGCTCTTAATTTAACACATAACCTAACACTTTATTTAAAATACCCATTTCATAAATAGATATTCCTTTAATGAGTTACACTTAAAATTCCCATTTGAAAACCAAATTCTCAATTATCAAGTTTTAGTGATGTTAAAATACATTTTAACTATTTAAATCATAATTATTCATTTTTCAAGACATATCAATTTCATAAATAAAATATTTATCATAGCAAATATAACAATCAAATTTCTTTACACATTTATTCATTTAGACATCAATTAAACTATGAATTCAAGTTAAATAAACTTTATTACCAAAAGTCCAATTCAAATGTATTTTATTTTATCTATCCAAAGATACATTATTTATTATACAACATATTCATTTCAGGAAATAACCTTTATTAAATTTTCTAGGTTAGACTTAAGGTTCCATAATAAATCAAATTTGATTATTAAGTTATTTAAATAAAATCTCTTTAAATTCCTTTTTCACTATTTGCCTCTGTTAATCTTTTATAACTAAAATTTAAGTGTATAACATGTATTATAACCACTCAAATTTTATTTATAAAAATCCCTTTTATATTGTATATTATCCAATTCCATATTCAACTTCTGTGTAATTTAGGTAGGTTATATTGGAATTCAATTGTGTGTTATACAAGTAAAACTTTCCAATTCAATTATCTCAAGTTTGAATCATTTATTCAAATTTTTGATTTTCTTCTTATAACTGAAATTATTCTTTAAAATAAAATTTAAGAATTAAACTTCTGATTCCTTTCAAACCATTTAGAGATAAGTAATTATATATACATAATATGTCAAATCAAATTTAAATCATATATCTATATATATTATAATCCAGTCATATTTTAGAAATTCAAATCAATTAGATTTTCCAAAACAAAGCTGTAGTAAGACTATAGAACGGTCTCTTCACTTCGAAACTCGAAAATGAACGTTGATGATGCTGCAGTCATCACCGAAATTATTTTCCAGCGACAAAGAGAAGAGCACTTAATTTTTAAACTTTAAATCCTTTAGAGACAAATTTTTATCCTAATACTTTAAATAATATCCTTTTAAAAATTTTAAACACAAGGTTTGAAACCATCGGAAATTAAATTCTTTAAATTTCTTGTTTTAAATTCATTTCAGTTCCCAAATAAATTTATAAACAACTATTTATAAATTCATTTGTAGAACAATAAATGATAAATCATGTATTATCATTTCAAATTATCAATTTAAATCAATTTATTAAGTTACATAAAATTATACTTATATCAAAATTTATTTCATTAAACAAAATTTTTTAAAATAATATTGTGTCAGTTTGTTCTGTCAAAGTGTTTTAGAAATCCTATCGATAGCGTTGATCAGATGAATCGATCGAAAGCCCAAATCAACATCAACAACTCAAACGACACACTATATAAAACAAAACATAGATTTACAAGTACAATTCAAAATGTTTGGAGATATTTTGGAAACAAAACAAGATGATTAATTATCAACATATGAAGATGGATAAGCTTAGATAAATCGTGGGCAACCTTAACCGGGTCAACCGTGACTTAATGAATAAGATCAAATGTGTATTTTTTTCTGGGGTAAATCTACATCTGATCTCAAAAGATAGAGTTTGGAGTAATAAAAGATATTAGCATCTAAACCAAGGATAGATATAAATCTCTGGTGAATCGATGCTAATTTGTAAAGGAGTTTCCCCCTTTACCAGAAAATTAGAATATTGGCGAGACAGCCAATTCACTATAAAGATCATTCGAAGTGGAGTTATGTGATACTCCAAAATCAAAAGAAGATGAATAGTGAGGGACAAGAATGAATTTTGGAACCGCAGGGAATGTTCCAAAAATTCAAAGGAAATTCGAATCAAGAGGAAAAGATTCAAACTCGAACGAAAGTGATTCTGTAAATAAATCTACTCCATATGCTGAGTTGGCCTCAAAGCCAAAGCTCTGATACCAACTGTAACGACCCGGTATTTTCAACCATTTGCATCCTTTATAAGTGTATAGGTAGACACACATGCCGGAATTGAATTGCTCAAAATACCACGTTATAAATAAAATTTGGCAAATCTCAGAATATACAGTAAATAAATATAATCACAGATCACAGACACAGAGTAAAATAATGCAGCAGAAGTAAAAGAAATAGTAGTTCATGAAGCTACTATATAAATATATCAGAGTTACATAAGATATAACAGGGGAAATAGAATACAATAAAAGTCTCAATATAATAACCAAGTACAAGCTGAGTAGAACAACGGAATTGAAATAGGTAGGACATGACAAGCAGATAATCTCCAGCGATTCAAATCTCCAAGAGAGTGAAAATCCAAATCTGTGAATAACTCAGGCTGACGCGAGCATAAAGAAAAACACAAACCACTCGAGTCAGGACATACATACTTATAGAATGTAAACCAACTCAAGTGAACTGTAGTAAAGGCACAAGTAACTTAGAAGATGCTTGGGACCGCCCATCCTCTAAGGATCCGTTAAAATATCTACTATGTAGTAATATTCGCTATTATAATAATGTCTAATAAGTAAAGTATAATCATATAGAAAATAGCGTTAAGGGGATGGAGAACCTTAACGCGGTCAGATCTTAAAATCATAATCGTAGTAAAGCTCGACATGGTAGGTGACACGGCACACAAGGCAATGCCAGGGTAGATATACCAATTACGCACACGGACTGATGGAGCGGATAGCAGCCACTACCGTCCACCTTGAACAACACTCCCAAATCGAAGGGTGGCCACCAAAAAATCAAAAGTAATAGAATGGAATCGAAGAAGTGCGTCCGATAAGAGGTGCTACCTCACTGGTCCGAGATCGCTCCTGTTTTAGCCACCTTATGCCAACTCACGGGAGTTGGGTCCACGTATATACCTTAGGATCGTCGCCACCATCCTACTTCATTCTGGAAACTCCACCGCGTACACAGTTGTCAAAGTGGTTTTCGGTATCGACAGAGAGTATGTCCATATCCGATCCCGGTCTCTTGACAACCAATCGTTATTATAACCCGTGGTTATAATTTTAAAATAATATTTTATACTTCAAAATAGAATATCATTTCAAATCCAAATCTTTATCAAAATAAAGATTAAATCAATTCCAAACCATTTAAATATATTAACATATCATATCTTTCCAAACTTCATTTCAAATCATTTTAATATATCAAAATATCATATCTTTCCAAACTTCATTTCAAACCATTTTAATAAAATAAAATATCATATCAGTTCAAATCCAAATATTCAACTTTAAATACCCTTTTAAATTCAAAGATACATTCATTTACTATCATTACAAATCACTTTTAAATAGTTTATATTCCAATCAAAATAATTCATTTAAACCTTTTAAAAGTGTAATTATTATACTTTCAAATCAAGTATTCAATTTCCAAAGTTTCAAACCATTCTGAGTTCGTTTACTAAGTCAAAAACCCTAATTATTAAAATTTCAGCATTTCAGAGCATTTAAAAACAACTGCTATAAGTTATATTTGAAAACATTTTTAATTCAGCAAAGACAGCACTTAAAACTGCTGTTAAAACTCAGTTTTAGTTGAATTATAGTTCAAAAACAGAAAAGACAGCATTTTAGAAGTGCTGCGGTAGTTCAGATTTCAAAACAAGGGTTAAATTTTGTTTCAGCAAAGACTGCAGACCATTATAGCATTTCCAGAGAATGCTATAATAGGCCTGAGTTCAATATTAGCCTATAAGTTCAATTACAGCAACTACAGCATTTCAGAAATGCTATAATAGCTCTTTTTACACAATTTTAGTTCAAAACAGAATCTATAGCATTTCTGAATGCTATTAAAAGTAGATTTCAGGTGTTAGTGTATTTCCAGCAATTAAATAACTTCAATTTAAAACACATAAACATTTTAAAAATCATATTTTAACATTTAAAATGTTCACTTACATATCATTTAACATATATCTTTTTCACAATAAATTTCTTATAATTAAATCCAATTTTCAACAATTTACTTAATAAATTTAAGTGTAAAAGTTTCCAATTCTTCACATTTCAACAAATAAACTTTACACTTCAAATTTAAATTACCATTTCACAAATTTAACTAAATTTCCAATTTTATTTAATTAACTTAAACCTTTAATTAAAACCAAATTTCACATTTCCAAGTCAAGTTATATTTTAAAAGATCACTTTTAAACATTCATTTATTTAACCACTTAAACTCATAGAAAAATCAATAATACTTTAATAAATCGCTTAAATTCAAATTTAATCAAATTATCATATTTACCATTTTCCAAATATAATTAAATTTTCATTTTATTTATATAACTGAAATATCATTTTAACCAAAATTACAAATTTCCAAAACTTAAGTTATATTTCAAAAATCCAGTTAAACCATTCATTAATTACATTTTTAACACATAGAAAAATCAAAATTTCTTTATTTTAAAACATTTCAAAATCTATTTAAATCAAATTTCATAAATTTATAATTTTTAAAATACTTAAAAATATCCAAAACACTTTATAAAATAACCACGGGCCTGTATATAGTTTTCTAACCTAGGTCAAGTGATACGGATATGTATCATTTCAATCCGCAGTTTAAAAAAAAATCCGGGTTCTATCATTTCAAACCCGCAATCCCAAGTTAAATAAAATAAATAAAAACCATTCAGGTCTATCATTTCAGCCCATAATGGTTTTTCCTTATTCTAAAGTCCGTTCGGGTATGTATCATTTCAACCCATAGTGATTCTAGTCTACAGGGAACTTGTAGTGTGATTTAACAGAATAGAATAACAGTAAAATAAAACAAAATATAATAGATGATATGTTATGCAATTTTTAACAATTCTAACATCAAATATAAATAAATCACAGGTAATTATAACATCATTTTTATTTATTTATTTATTTATTTTCTACACATTCAGTTGCGGTCGTTTCACAATCATATAAGTATGAATATTCATGTGAGATTTACTCACCTCTACGGAGCTGGAGATTCGATTCAAAAAGAGAATACGCTATCAATCGAAAAGCACACGGAAAGCACGATCAGTTGTTAGCAGATGCGCCAACTAGATTCAAATCTAAAGCAAAATAAATAAACAAATCTAAGAATGCAAACGAATAACTATTTTTCAAATGAAGCAAAACGAGAAAAAAACAAGTTGAGAAATCGAAAGAAATTACTCGACCACTCCACCATATTCAAGATTTTAAAAGGCTCGGAAGAATATAGGCTGAGACTTCAACAATTTACAAAAGTGACAAAAGCAACTTTTTTTTTCAAAACAAAGGTTCGAAAAAAATATAACTTCAAAATAAAAATGCAAAGGTGACAAACACTTTTTGTTCATTTCTCTGGTTCAAATACAAGGCTCGGTCTCGGCATGAGGTTCATGTCTGGAGGAGTTGGTCTCGGCATGGGGTTGGAGGTGACAGTCTGGTTTTGGAGGCGTGGTGATCTGGCATGGGGTCTGAAAAATATGGTGAAAGGTTGGTGGATGGTCGAGCATGAGGTGGCAGGTAATGAATAAGCAGGCACGTAAGGAAGAACAACGAAATAACAAAAATAAGAAGAAGGCATGCTGGTTCATACCTCAAGGAAGAAGGACACACAAAAAGTGATAGAAGCTAAAGTGAAATATTGGTCTGGAAACTTTTGAACGTGGACTATATAATCTAACAAATGATCACTTGATTAGTGGAGAGAAGGCAAAGGGAAATTGATGGAAACGTATGGAAACGTATGAAATATATAATATAACAAATATTAATGGTTGGAACGGTAAAGAAAATTTGTGAACGGTAGAGGAATCAAAGAATTTAAGGCATTAAATTCTATTAATTGATGGAAACGTAAGGAAGGCAAAGGGAAAGAAATAATCTTTCACGTGACAAAGATTTAGGCAAGATTTTTGGGCAAGATTTGAATTTCTCAAAATAGAATATATGCGGCTGAAGTTTGCATTGGTAACGCAAGAAATCAAATAGACAATGAAAGGCAAGAGCAATTATAAACGAAATGCCCAAAGTAACGTACAACTTTATTTGTTTCTTTTAATTAGTAAATTAACATGCTAACGTTTTCTTTCAATAAAATAACGTATCATTTTAAACCAAAAATTAAATAGCTATTATACCATAATTAATAAAATTTGATTGTCTAATATAAAGTTAAGGAACATATGTAAACATATGTAAAAGAAATGTAATGTTAAATTTCCCGTTTCACACTAATTATTACAACTTTTAAAAGTATACAATAAATCTGACCAAAAAAAAAGTGAAACAATGTTACACAATTGTATACAGTCCAAGATGAAAATTTTGCATTTATAATTAAAAAAATTTAAAATTTTAAAATTTCTATTATTATTTTTGAAATATTTAGAGATGAAAATATACATAAATTAACATATTGACACATATTAACTAAAATATAAGAAATAAAAATATGATTTATAAAATTTAAATAGGCAAAATTGCACAATACAACAAATTATACTAAAAATTGAAATGTACATAACTTTTACATTTTAACTCCGTTTCCAATGAAACGAAAAACAATATTCAAGTTATTAAATCTATTGTCATAATAAAAGATAAAATTTATAATTTCAAATATTTAAAATTTAATTTAAAAGTCAAAGTTTGACTATTTGACTAAAATTCACATTTTCTGTAAATATTAAATTTAGTCATACTTGGAATTCTAATCCACATCAAAATCAAAGTTTATACTTAAAATAACAAAATTTATTCTTTTTCATAAATAAAGCTTTTGAATCTGGAAAAATCAATTTAAAAATATTTGAAAAATATAGGGTTGTTACACATTTTTAGTTTTTAATCAAACTATTTATTTATGTAAAAAAACTTGAAAATAAATTTATTACCATCTTTAAATAATTAAAACAGGATTATTTAAGCTATAAATCCATATTAAATAATATTAAAATCCATTTATTAAAATTCGACGTCGATCTACCAAAATGGGACGAAGTTTATATATCTTTGTAAAACAAGTTTATACATTTATAAAACCATTATAAATCACCTAGTATCATTATATAATAATTAAATTGGATTATTCATCATTTAAAACAATTATTTGAATATTTAAAATTAATTAAATATTACGATTCAAAGTTATAAAATTACAGGTGGTATATTCTTCCCTCCTTAAAAGAATTTCGTCCCAGAAATTTAACCACAACCCCGAACCCAAAAGATTTTACCCAAAATATTATCTTTAAACTCAATTCCTAATGATATACCCAGATTATTTGTAATATCTGATTTGATCGTTTATTCGAATCCATAACTTTACTTCTGAATTAGTATCGATCTCTCGGTCCTCTAGTGGAGACTCTGATCAGGCTTCTTGACAAAAAACCCTCGTGTCCCTTGAATAGCTCTTAACTATGATAGAAACCAAAAGTATCCAATCACAAACCCTCATCAATGTTCGTCATCAAGAATCGAGTGATAAATCCTTTTTCGGATCGGTGTAAATACCTCAAAGTTCTGTACTTGAATCTTAGATCAAAATCGTGCGATGAAATGATCTATGTATCTCATATATACTTAGTTATATTAAATTCCTTTTTCAAAATTATTTATGAAAACTTTTCATAAAATCACATCCAGATGTTTTAAACCTTTTCGTATATCCTAAATATTTTTTAACCCTCATTTAGAAGATATCTTTAAAAGCTATTCGTCTTATTTAAATACTCTTTTTTAAAAGTTTCACGAAAACACATCTTTTAATAAAACAGGCTTTACTAAAATCATCTACCAAGTTTAACTTATCCAAATCTCATTTATCAAAACACTTATTTGTTAAACACCCATTTTTAAAAATAAATTTTATTTTGAATCAACTTTCTTAACAATTTAAATACCCATTTTATTATTTCAATATATCACTATATATCTTTTATTCAAACATATTTATAAAGACATAACTTTACTTCATAAAGAAAATTATCGAAGAAGTAAAATTTGTATAAATTTTTTCCTAAGTCATTTAAACATTAGATAAGAGAAGCCATAATAAGGATCATGCATAGATATATATCATAATTCAAACTATTACATTTGCCAATCAACCATACTTAAACCATAATTAATTAGTTGGAATACCCATGGTAATTACGTTAACATATTCCTATTATACTTAGGATATCCAAAATACTATCACTCCCTAGCAACATCCAACCCTACCAAAACGCAGATCAAATCAATCAGACTCGGAGGTCGACGAACCATCTGAATTTGAGAACACAACCACTTCAAACTCTTCTTCCTCGTAATCATCATCTACTTCCTTTCATCATCTTCTTCGTTCTTAAGATTTCATCCTATAGGATGCCTGAGTTGTCCCTAAGGAACCTAAGGTTGAGCAACATGGTTTCCCGGAAGGGTGTCCGGAACCTCTTCTTCTTCCTCATTCTCTATTATTCCTTCCCAATCGATACCTGTAACGTGCGACTCTCCCTCAAATATGGGAATGCCCATCTCCTAGATAATGTGATCGTTGTTGCTGTCTTAGGATTCATTGGGGATGTCGTCCATCAATGCATTATATGCTGCTGAATCTAGGCTATTTCTTTCTACCATCATATTGGGGTTCTCTTCTGGAACTTCTTTAGGTTCCGATTCTTTTGGATCTGTTACCCACATCATTTTGTCTTGCGATCCCCAACTTACTTCTACAACATCTGTTATTAGGATCAATTCTTTGTCCCTAGATAATAATACAAGTTTCAGAGTCTTGGGTTCTACTAGCATTGTAGCCATGGGATACCCGTCCTCATCATAACGGGTATGTTCACCAAACTCTTCTGTTACTTGTGGCATATGGTTTTTAGGTAACCCTTTTTCTATTTCCTCGTAATCACTAGAAAGGATTATCAGGTCATCCTTTTCTCCTCAATTTTCTCTTGAGGATTCCTTTTGGAATAATTCCTACCGTAACTGGAAGGCTTCTACAATAGACAATGAAATACTTAGAAACATATTCTAAGATTTTTAGCTTTTCTAACCTGAATTTAATATCATATTTTAACGAGTTTCCTACTAAATTAACTTTTTAAACTATCATCTTTATGAAACATCTTATAGTCAAACCGTGAAATTCTAATTGCAAGATGTTCCTATATTAATTTATGTCTTTTAACCAACCCATAGTAATAACTGAATATTATTATTTCTTTAACAACCAAACACTACATAAATGACTATATCATTTGAAAGATATTACTTTATATTCAAAATATAATCCTTGGTAAATTTATTTCATTTACAAATTTTCCAAAACAAAAATCATTTTTATATAGCATTAACAAATACGCGGTCATATATAATATGCTTAAACTCATTTTATGGTGTCACTTACCATACCTCTAATGAGTTGCTCATTCTAGGGTATCACTAACCTTATCTCCGATGAGACTTTACCCCTACCAGGTTCAGGTGTTCGCTCACCTAAGCTCTGATACCAAATGTGAGGAACAGAATTCTCGACCCTAAAAAATCGACACTAATACACCCACTTTATTATGTGCCAAGCATTCAAGTGCAGGAAAAACCGATTGTTAAGGGTAAAAGAAAAATAAGACATAATAGAATCTCACACAAAATGAATAACATATATTATTTCAATAATCTTTACAGCGGAAAAACTTTTAAATACATATATCAGAGTCTATTCTAAGCTCGGCAGGGAGAGTTATAAATACCCGTACTTACCAGTGCTGAAAAAAAACAAACACCGCGGAAAAGTAAACTACGTCCATACGTTTATGAAGATCTCCAGCTCTCCTTTGGAAACTCCAAGCGTCTTCAGCTAACCCTTAAACTACTCGGATCTGACCCGAGTACTAAAAATACTTGGATCAGTCTGGCAAACCAGCGTGAGAAACGCAAATCATAAATATATATTATAGTGTCATAGATTAACTTTGATGTCAAACAAAACCTTTGAAAAGAAGTGTACCTCATAAGACCACGCCAAGCATTAACACAGACAGATTTTCAGCTTATGATAACTAAAACATTTTTATCAAATCATTTGATATTACTTCTAATGACATTCTTTGAAACCCTTTCAAATAACATATTAATCATAGCCGAAATTATTACATTAGTAATATTCCAACATACTAGGTTCTCCATGTAAAGGCACGTATTGGAGAATGGTTATCCAACAATGACAAGGTAAGGGACCGCCTTCCGATAGTACATCTCTAGAGGAATGTACCATGGTACAGCCCCGTTGCCCTCTGACAACATAGAACCGACCTACCTCTACCATAGATAGTATCGAATATGTCATATCCTCGGCCGTTCAAACCTATCCGTAACCATAGCATACACAAAAATCCCGAAATATAGAGGATAATCTATAAAGGGGATGAACATCTCCTAATAGGAGCGACCCACTTAGCCCCGCTACATCTACCTTGTTTTTGCCATTACAAATGTATGAGGCTTGAGGTAACTTTTACCTTTCACATGACAAATCCCACTTTGAATGCCACATTGCCATTTCCAATGACACACTAATTGGTTTTAACAAAAGTAAAACCCCCGAGTTTAAATGCCTCGAGGAAGGGTGTGAAGTATAAGAGGGGTTACCTTCTACACCACCAAACAGATGTACGTTTGTAAAAGCAATGTACGTGGACTTAGAAATGCAATGTCAAATATTCGCCCATGCAAATTGTCCAGGAACAGGACAAACTGAAGGTACTCCTACTACCACCTGTTTGGGAATCACCCCTAGGATTAGTCGCGAGCAGTTCTTGCATTTAAGATTTCAAAATGAAGGTACTACTGCCACCATATGCATATAATATGGGAATAACGAGGTTAGTTGCAAGAATCCCTACATTATAAAGATATCCATCTTCAAAATCGTTGTCTTCTACATGTCTTCACTTTCCAACACGTATACTGGTTTGAAGTGGTTTTCGGATCAGAATCATCCATATCACATCTCAGATAAAAGATGTGTATATGTGTGTACAGAAATGTTAAGCCACTTTCGTTAAATCCAGTTTTCTTCTTTTACTTAAAATATTATTTAACTTTGAAGATATCTTTTTATCCGATAAAATATCTTTCAGAAAAATATGTCTTAAACCATTTCTGTTTCGAGATATACAGAATTATTAAACCTCTTTTTAACTTTGGAAATACCAAATCATTTCCTTTTAATTACCCAGGAAAATATTTCCATATTATATTATTAGTATAATTCCAATCTTAAAGGAGATTACTTATTTCCAAAACATATGTTTTAATGGGTTAAAATCAATGTTATTTAAGACATCATTTACTGTATACCAAAAAAAAATAGTACTGAGTAAAAAGGATTCATAGATATTAGATTAATTATACTCAATAGAAATTTCTGTATTCCCTATACTATTCGTCGAATAATAGCGAATCACCTTTTAATTCACGTGGATAGTACAAGGCCCTCATCGGAATTTAATATAGAGTTAAACTAGAATGTTCTTTTTACCATCAATATCCTTTTTTAAATCTTGTTTAACCTTTTTTGGAAAACTCCAAATCTCTTTTCTTTTATCTTAAGAAATCACGATCCGAGTAAATCAAATTAGCAATCCCCTCCGTTGGGGCAGTCCAGATAGCTAGGAGGATCAAGCAACTAGTTTCCCAAACTCCAACCTAGAGACTACCTCTCTGTCACCCATAAGGTGGTTAAGTTATTTGATCGACTCTAAACATTTAAAAATAGTTGATTTATCATTAGAAAAACATTTCAAAAAGTTTCGGGAAGAAAACCTAAGTTCAAATCATTTATTCAACGGCTACCAAATCTCATTGCTAAATTATCGATGAATAATGTTTTAAAGCTTTATAGATTAAAACACCAATTTCATTACATATATGCCCATTTTTGTAATGATCCATAAATATATCACTTTAAATAAATGATCGTTTAGTTTTATCGATATAATAATAATTTTGTAAATAATTATTTATATTAATTTATATGATTTTATAAATAAAATATGATCATATTAATTAGTTAAGAATGATAAGAAAATTTATTCATAGATTTATGCATATTAATTTAAAAGAGAAAATATGACCGAAAATCGGAATCGGGATTTGTAACGATACAACGTGTGGAAGTTGTGCAACGTTGTAGGAATATGTAATATACATATACACATGTACATGTGCGTACATGAGAACATGCACATAAACATATATACACACACACACACACAAATAATTAAGTATAAAAGTATAATATAAAATATATAAGATATTTTAAGTTTTCTTACTCCTTAAGCATACATAAGTCAACATATGCATACATGAGATGATGAAAGTGATGGGCACATGGGGGGAGAGGAAGCTTTTGCTGTGCCTAGGAGGGGAGTGTTGGAGATGGCGCCATGTGAGGGTGATGCAAAAGATGATGTGTGCATTGATATTTTTACTCTCTTCATTTTCATTCATTTTCTTCTTCATATTTCTAAGCTTTGTATTCCTCTTTAATGGCTTCTATCCTAAGAGAAATAATGGAAAATTTTATTTCAAAAAGAATTTAAATTACAATATATAGTTATATATATTTAAACACCTCAAAACAATCTCGAAACTCCACTTTCCCTCCTTGTTCTTCACAATCTCCACCTTACTTCATCATAGGCCGAGCCACTTCCTTGATCCATCCTCGGCCGTGCACCCCCCAAGCCACCCCAAGCTTTAGTTAAGGCATCTAGGAGCTAAAGCCCAAAGAATAGTGAGCTATGAAAACCGAATAGTGGAGCTATAACAAATTTTTAATTAATCATTGAAAACTCAAGATGAGAACTCCTAAACTATTATATTTTATTTTGGATGATGATATGATGGTTGCAATGGATGTTTAATATGCTTTGATCATCAAGTTTGGTAGTTTCATATGAATATTGAATATATATGCAAGTCACGGAAATACACGTCGATAAGCACAAAGGAAATCGCTTTCCTCTATATTAATGAATTGGTGTATACGAGGAGCTTAAACTAAGGAGATGTTTAGAAGCAACTAGTGGCCTGGCTCACCTGGCCTCTTCCCTGGACGAGGAATAGATAAGGTCAAAATATCAGAAACGAGTTAAGTATAAAAAGGTTTTTATGAAATCAAAGAATTTGATAAGAGAGGTTTAATAATTCCGTATATACCAGAAAGAATATTCTAAGAATATATATCTCCAAAAGAAATTTTTGATAAAAAAAACTAAATCAATTAAAGAATGATTCTTTATTCACAGAACATCTTTTTATCGATGATTGTTTCGAAGGTACCGGGGTCGGATCTGGATGATTCTTGTCCGAAGACCATTTCGAACCTATTTACGTATTCGAAGTGAAGACATGAGGATAATGTTGAAGATGGAATTTAGGGCTACTTGTCACTGACCCTCAGAGGAAATTTCCCATATCATATATGTGGCAGTAGTTCTCCATTTAAGATCTTCAATGCAAGGACTAATCACTACTAATCCTAGGGGTACTCTTGACAAGATGTGGTAGGAGAGTGCCATCAGTTTGTCCTGTTCCTGGACTACTTGTATGGATGAATGTCTGATGTTGCATTTATAATTACATAAGTGATGTCTATGAATGTATCATCTGCTTGGTAGCGGAGAAGGCAACTTCTCTTAGCTTAACACCCTTTTGTAACATCCCCTATCTGGAGGTCCGACGCTAAGTGCTAAAGATGATGTAGTCATCCATAGTATTAACTTCTGGTGACCAAATACAGTAATGTTAATGGTATCCATAATATATGAAGCATATGAATATGAAACAAAATCACAGATTTCAAAAACAACTTTTCTGATTACATTTCACAAAACATGTTTCATATTCCATTACATAATCCCAATCCTTTCCTAGGTTCAGATCAAATATAATAATTACAAAATATGCCAAGAGCTACATATGAAGATGCCCACTTGGATGACCAGAGTACTAAATAGTCATAAATGACTTAATACAACACAGCGAAATAAACAAACAAAACAACTCCTAAATAGCTAACTTCAGTCTTTTGCTCGTCTTCGGAAGCTTTATTCGTCCACATACTAAAAACCTGTAAATCCTCAACCCTCAGCCTACTCAAATCAATTTTGAGCACCCGAGAGTTTAAGGGAAAAAACATAAACTACAAGTCAGACATAAAGCCTGGTGTGAATAATACTATACATCTTGGTTATACGATATTAAGTGAGACCACGCCGCTTAGCGGAACGGGTTTCCCCTTACTAATATCCTTTTAAAACAAATCTTTTGCAAATCTTAATCCTGCAATCAAAACATGTCAAAACAATAATATCAATATCATAAAAGCATATAAATCAGGTAACAAATGGACTATCTATCCGAACAATATAGTTTTGTTTGGCTAACTATTAATCTTTGGCCGACCCGGGCCTACCAGACAAAATAAACAAATAATCTAACTTCTTATAGATACTCTACTTCTGGACGGTCTATCCCTAACTTACTTCTCTAGGGTCAATTGATCCTAATGGTTTTGCGGGCTCACCAATAACCTATCCTCACTTTGTATATTCCTTTCTATGTGTAACATCATTTTAGTCTTACCCGTGACAAAGCCCTACACACTGGAATTTTGGACTAAATTAGCTAGGGCCTAATAGCTAATGTATAGGGTGCAACCCTATACCAGTCCCATCTGGTATTCTAACATCTGAGTCATTTTACTTATGGTTAACTACCATAATTTTTCCTTGAAAACTTTTTCTTTCAAGTTGATTTAAACCTTTAAATCATTCTTTAAACAAGGAAACCATACTCTATGCTTTACTCAAATCATCTTGTCATGTTATATATACTTTACACAAAACCTTTTTGATGAAAACATTTAACCTTTGAAGGTACCCCTTTCAAATCCATTGAATGTACCCCTTTCGATACAAGTAAACCCTTATGCCGAAGGCCAAACTATACCCTTTCGAAACCCTTCATAACAAACCTTTGGAAACCATTGAAAAACATCACCTTCAATAGCTTTAAAACCTTAGACATCCTATCTTTAAAACACTTAACATTGCTTTTCAAAAACATTAGAACCCTTCCTTTTAAACCTTTCGAAACCATTGGGGAACCACCCCTTTGAAACCTTCATTTAGACCTTTCGAAAGCATTAAAATCCTTTATAAACATCAAACCTTTCAAAAGCATTTGTGTTCAAGTAAAACATGTGGAAACCTTTCGAAACTATTTAAAACCTTTCCTTTCTAAACCTTTAGGTTCTACCTTCAATAGTACAAAAGGGTCATAAAACAACTAAGTCGAAAGCACTCTTTTGAAAGCAATTCCTAAGTAAAGAAGCGACGGTGTTGAAACCAACCCTTCGAAAGCATTGGAGAAGTGGCTAGGTTTTAAAAACAAAGTATCCTTTTGAAACCAATTGTCTCGAAAGGTAGAAAGTGACAGCAAGGGGTTTCTGCCCCTTCGAAAGCATTTACTTAAAACAAAAGGTGCAACCTCATTTGAAACCATTCCTTAAATCAATTTGACCTAGTCGGAAGCCAACAAAGTTGAAAGCATTCCTTTCGAAAGAAAAGCACGCAGATTTTCATTTAAAAGCAAAGTAAGGTTTCAACCCCATCGGAACCCATTGTCTCGACTCTGTACCTTTCGCCTATATCAAATTCACTATGTACCAAGTCTTTGATACTATATGCATTGGTTTCGATGGTGATGGTGGCGGAAGTACTCAGTCGGAACCTAGGTGCCGAAAGTGGTGAAACATGTAAAAAGCATATAAAATCTGATTTTTAGTCTTTTAAAGTAATCTTTCCAACTAACTTGCCTTATTTGTCAAAATATTATTGGTTGCTAATTTTCTCTTCTAAAAGCTCTTCCGAAATTTCAGAAATAAACAATTTAATTTATTTACAAAATACCCTTTCTCCTTTTATAAATATATAAAACATTTAAGTCCCATGCCTTAAATAATTTTATATATTCCTTAAAACACTTATAAAAATTCTACAATATAAATCATTTTTAATATGTTTTCTAACATACATAAATTTCAGACCCAAAACATATATAATTTAGCCGTAAATTATTTTAAACCTAAATTTCCATTTTCCTCACTAGAAAATTAATATAAAATCCATATTAATTCAGAAAATTATGAAAATTGAAACCCATCTCTAAAATATCATTTCTGATCTAAATCTAAAATCGTAAGGCATTTGGATGTCATCATTTAATATGGTTTTCACATTAAACCATATCATAATATCTATATGAAATATCATAAATCATCAACAAGCATATATGTTTATTTCTAACAATCAAAACATGGCAAAACCTTGCAAAATAATTCGGATTTAACCTCAAACCGAAAACAATAGAAAACATGAGATGTAGTCATTATTCACCTTAGCTTTGTGATTAAGGAGTTTGAGATTTGAGAATGGATTAAGTTGATTTAGCTTTTTCCTTTTGCTTATCTTCCCCTTGTATCTTCTAATAGTGGTCAGCCTCTTAGTTTTTAGTTTTGCAAATGATTGTATGAAATGAATGGGTGTAAGGGTTTAGGGTATAAGATTCTATTTATTCCTATTTTGCCCCTTATCTAACTTCCCTTATCTTTTCCATTCTAATTCATTTTATTTTAATCATTAACAAGGCACGGCTACCCCTCAGTTTACACAAATCTCAATCCGCTAATCATTACATTATTTTATTTAATTTAACCAATTAAATATCCTAAATAATATTACTAATAATTAGGGTCGTTACACCTTTCCTGGGACGTATGAGCTCAGGAGTTATACGTTTGTAGAAATCAGTTGTATGACCAAGAAATGGCAGTGTGACATTTAAAGAAAGATGATGTGCTATATGAAAGGTAATCATTACCTCAGACCACACACCAGAAAATGGTCGAAACACGGTAGATGCAGCAAGGTTATGTGGTTCCAACCATTAGGGTATGATCATCCCCTTCTAGATATAATTCTACATGCTATGACGTTCGAGTCTAAATTATTGTGGTGTATGCTAAGAGACATCTCGAATAGGTTAGTAACGATCGGGGTTATGACATATTCGGTACTATCTAGGAAGAGGTAAGCCGGTCTTGTGTTGGTAGAGGACCATCAGTTGGGCCTTAATACATTCCTCTAGAAATATACCGCCGGAAGGTAGTCCCTTCACTTAGTCATATTTAAGGAAACCCATTCTCCAATAAGAGCCCGTACGATTTTAGATGTAGAAAGCCTTGTATTATAAGGTAGTATGCTATAATTTATTAATGTAACAATTTTGGCTAAGATTAATAAGTTTACTTGCAAATGTTTTCAAAGAAGTGTCATTAAAAATAATATCCCTTATTTTTACGTAATAAATATTTGGTTATCATAAGGTAAAAACCCCTCCATAATTATATGCGGCGTGGTCTTATGAGATACCGTTTTATTTTCAAACATCGTATTTTGAGTTCTCACACCAGTCCCACGATTGAATCAGAGTTTATTTTGTTTTCCCTTTAAACTCCGGGTGCCCTATTTTTCCAACTAGTTAGGATTCCGTTTTTGCGTATTTTGGGAAAAGCATGCTGGAAGAGATTTTTGGAGCATGGATCTGGAGCACCTAATACCTATCTATTTGTTTTTATTTTTCCACTGTGTCTAAGTTAGTTAATACGGGCAAGTGTGGGAGCAGGCAGTTATAACTATTCCTGGCTAGGTTAGTTCATACCAAAACTCTGATGTACCCTAGTGAGAGTGGTTGTATGTACTATCTATCTATTTTAATGTAATGTGAGAATTTGTGTTTCTATCTTTTACTTTACTTTACCTCTGAAAATCTACCTCCCCGGCACTTGGATTTACGGCACGCGAATACCATGGATGTATTAGTATCGATTTTCAAGAGTCGAGGAGACAAGTCTTCACATCTGGTATCAGAGCTGAAGGTTAAGCGAGAACCTTGGCTTTGGTGGGGTATGACTCATTAGAGATAGCATTAGTAATACCCTAGAATGAGTTTAGTCATTGAGGGTGCGCATTTAGAATCCTTATCTTAATAAACTCAAGTTGTTCTATGCTTAATACCCATTCTCGAAGATATTTTTGTCTTTGTATTCTAAACATTTCTTACTAAATTCAGGTAGTAAGACATGAGTACCTATAGAGGACGAAGACGGGGAAATAGCAGCACCACAACAACCAATGGTCAAGCTCCAACCGCTGCTATAAAAGAAATAGCTCCTATACAACCCCAGGTTAATTTTGCCACCCTGTGCAAGAATTTTACCATCTTAGGGGGAAAACCATTCAAGGGTACAGAAGCTATCATTGATGTACAGGCTTGGATCAAATCATGCAAAAGAATCTTTAAGGTGTTGGATATTAGTAATGAGCAAAAGAGGGTTTTGGCCTCGTGGAAATTACAAGAAGGGGCTCTGGCTTGGTGGGAGTCCATTACTCTAAATGATTCGGAGGACAATTTCTCTTGGGAAAGGTTTAAAGAGGTTTTGGAGGAGCAGTACATGCCAGCGTCTGGGAAATCTCGTTTTTACAGAAGCTTTATGGATCTGAAGCAGGACGAAATGACTGTTGAGGAGTATGCAAATAAGTTCAATGAATTATCTTGTTTTAGGCTAGGTCTAATTAACACTCCTTTAAAGAAAAACGAGAAGTTTATTTCCAGGATGAACGAGAAGTACCGGAGCAGGATGACTGCCCATATTAAGGGGTCATTTATAGATTTACCGGATATGGGATTCCGTTACGAAACATTGGACAAGACGAAGCCGGTGGTATCTCAGACCAACAACAACACCAACAACAATTAGAAGAAGAGAAAGTTTAATCAAAATGGAAAAGGCCAGGTCAAGGGAAATCTAGAGGAGGATCCCAAGGTAACTATTTAAAGGATGCTACATGTTACAATTGCCAACAAAAGGGTCGCCTAGCAACTAATTGCAAGAACCCCAAGGTTCATAGGCCACCACCAAACTGCTATAATTGTCATCAACTAGGGCACAAGATCAAGGATTGTCTAATCATGAGAAAGGGAGAGCAAGCTAGAGTCTGCGCAATAAAGGATGAGCCTTCAACCTCTCTGGATGTGAAGGCAAGGGATTTTTGGTAGGTAATATTTTTATTGAAGATATTTCAGTTAGAGTATAGTTTGATACAGGAGCTTCTCATAGTTTTTTGCTAAAAAAACCGTAGAAGAATTAAAACTTGACCCTAAGTTAGTTGATACCCCTATTTGCATGACAAATCCTATAGGTGGTACCACTAACCTTTTTATGAATTGTGAAAAAGTCCAAATTTTCCACTCTTCCCATCAATTCCCTTTTGACCTATATGTCATGGATTTTATTGTCTTCGAAATTTTACTAAGTATGGATTGGTTGACTAAGCACGAAGCTATTCTAGATTGTGTAAAATGAACGGTTTTAGTAAAAACAAAGTTAGGGAAGTTTATAGAAATATCTTGTGAAGATCCTAGTCCAAGGAGGGGAAGTTTCTTATATGCATTAGATTCATCCTAGGAAGGATTAGAAACAATACCTAATGTTAAAGAATTTCCAGACGTTTTTGAAGAAGTAAAGAGTTTACCCCCACACCGGGAAATCTAATTTTGTATTGACTTGATTTTTGGTGCAAGGCCAATTAAAAAACATGACCGAAGGACAGCTCCAAAGGAGAGGGAGGAGTTAAATAACCAAACCTAGGAGCTATTAAAGAAAGGGTTGATAAGGCCGAGTAATTCAAGTTGGGGATCGGCAGTAGTTTTTGTTGCCAAGTCGGATGGATCTCTAAGATTATGGGTAGATTATCGAGATCTGAATAAACAAACGATTAAGAACAAGTAATCCTCTACCTTGAATAGATGACTTGTATGATCAGTTACATGGTGCTCAGATATTCTCAAAAATGGATCTAGCTACAGGATTCCATCAATTAAGAATCGTAGAAGAATGCATCCATCTAACTGCATTTAAAGGTCCAAACACTTTCTTCAAGTGGTTGGTTATGCCTTTTGGGCTAACCAATGCGCTCGCTTAATTTGTAGACCTTATTAATAGAGTATTTAGATATGTACTCAATAAATTTATGTTAGTCTTTATCGATGATATCCTTATCTATTCTAAGATAGAAGACGAACATGAAAGGCATCTAGAAATTGTATTGGAGATATTTAGAAATAACGTGCATAAAGCCAAATTCTCAAAATGTCATTTCTGGGAAAAGGAGGTAAGATTCCTGGGACATTTAGTGTCAAGGGATAGGATTTCAGTAGATCCTGTAAAGGTTGCAGTTGTTCTAAATTGGAAGCAACCACAAACTCCCAAAGAAGTTCGTAGTTTCTTAGGTCTGGCAGGGGATTACAGAAGATTCATTCAAGACTTCTCAATAATTGTTGTTAACAAGATTTCTTGTCAACATCCCTAATACTTTTTATAAGATACCTCTATTTGAACATATCCATGTTAATGAGAGGATTCTTGCCTTCGAAAACTTATCTTTCAAATAGAATGACTTAATCGAAAGGATTTAAGGAAGCAACCCTAGTTTTTGACTAAATCGTCCTAATTGAAAAGAATAACAAATTGTCAAACCCTTCAACCCTGTCGAAAGGAGTGACAAGTCCATTCCAACCTTTCGACTAGGTTGGAATAGTCAAATTGTCTCTAGGCGTTATTCACAATCATATAGCTTTCGAAATCACCACTTTATTGAGTCCCTTCATTCCTAGGAGTTGAAAGCAGTCGACCATCAATGTCATTCACCCCCTTTCGATCACGTCGAAAGGTGACATTTAAGACCTTTCGACTTTGTCGAAAGGGGATGCTTACTCTGTTTGTATATCTTTATTGCTTTCAACCCCTTTGGGTTAATATTCCTTTCGTGGAATCCTTTCGAAAGGATTACTAATGCCTAAAAGTGCAGATTTCCCTCGAATAAATTCCACCATGAATGGATATTTAATATATAAACCAGAATTCCTTTCGAAAGTACTCCTTTCGACTAGGTCGAAAGGAGTTCCTCCTTAAGAAGCAATCCTTGTTTAATGATCTTCAATCCACTTTATTTTCCTTATATAAGATCAGTTTAGATATTCCCATAACTTATGCATTCAATCATAGACGACACCTCACCATCACTTTTACTTTTCCGTATTAAGTTTTGGTTCTGATGATGATGTGTCTTGATTAGGAATGCTTAAGTCGATCTTATATATAGCATAGACCAAGAGAGATTATGAGAGAAGGTTAGAATCATGTGCAATTGATCATTAGTCTAGCTAATGATCTTATTGATCTTCCTTGTCGCCAATATCCATCATGAACAAACCATCTCCACTTTTATTTATAATCCAAAATGAGTTACAAGAAATTGAGCTTTCTCCCTAAATTGATTTAGGGTTTCTTCTAAGTACAATTATCACAAGAAAGTAGAGTAAGAAAACAAATTCAATATTCTAGAATCCGGTCCATAAAACTAGACCCCTTGGGTCTTATTTATAGATGCAGGTTGGCCCCTTCCACGCATTAGCTTTTGACTGGGGCGAAAGGCCCCCCATTTTATATGCCGCCTCAAAGCTTTCAAGTTGGTCGAAAGGTCACAGACCCTTCGACGATGTCGAAAGGCATCCTCTTGTGCTTCTTGGTTTATCCTTTTGCTTTCTTGCCTTCAACTGGGTCGAAAGGTCTTCTCCTTATATGCTATTTTAAGCCTTTTGTCCTAATCGAATGTTGTGCCACCTTCCGACATTGTCGAAAGCTACGTTTCTATTGATATTGTCGAAAGCAATGTTTCCCTTCGACATTGTTGAGAGCAATGTTTCCCTTCGACATTGTCGAGAACAATATTTCCCTTCGATATTGTTGAGAGCTGTGTTTCCTTTCAAAGTTTGTGAAGGCTTTGCTTCCTTTCGACCTTGTCGCAACGTGTGCTTGTTCTTCTTGTTATACTCTAGCAGCTTCTTCATTCTCTCCTAACCTTCTCACCTGGTCGAAAGCCACGCCTCCTTTAGACGTTGTCGAAAGGTCTTTTATTATTCTTCCGCCTTTGTTGTTTCTGAGTATTGCCTTCTTCATAGCACCTTTCGACATTGTCGAAAGGTGTCTTTGATGGATCTTTGACTAGTTCGAAAGGCTTGCTATGCTTTCGAAAAGGTTACTATGGGGGCGAAGCCTTTGATCTCAGAAGGTTTAGTGTGTAGTTGGGATTGAGCTATTGATTGACTTCGAAAGGGATTCTGAAGTCAACATTTCTTGTTCATCTATGTCGAAAGGTTGGTAGTGGCGAAAAGGGCCTATCTGTTTCCATCTAGGCAAAGGCCTTTGCACCGTATGAGTAGTTGGCGCCTTCGACTTCTTCGGTAGCTGCTCAATGCCTTTGAAATATCCTTTTTACGTCCTTCATGATGACTTGGCCTGTCTCTTCATCGAAACCTTAACCTTATTAACTTTCTTTCGTATTTCTGCCATCGAGTAGATTTTATGGCTGACATTTTGCCCCCTTGTATGAAAGAAGGTTTAGTTCTTTAGGACAAAATTTGAGAACTTTCTCATTATTCGTAGCTTAATGTTTCCTACAAAAATTCAAAGTAAGTGACATTTTCTGTTGTTAGCACATTATCATACTTATATGCATGCTTAGTAATAGATCAGCATATTAACGCTTTCATATTTATACAGTTAGTTGATCATAATCATGATTCAACAGTCAGAAGCTACTAATGCATATAATAAATGTAGTCTACGAATTCTTTGTGGGAAATAGCCAATAGCTGCAAATATGGGCTATGAGTTATTATCAGTAAATAAGTCTTTGTACCCCATCCACTCTAATATTTATTTGGAAACTTTCCTAGAGATTCAAATGATCTTGAAGTCCTTATTCAGTTGTTGGTGAGCATCATTTGGAGTTATAAAACATTAATCCTAATTTAGGCATCAAAAAGACCAGTTCAAACTTTCTGGTTGTATGGAGAAATCTCACTTCATTACTTTATTCCCTAGATTCGGCATTCGATAAAGATTAGGAAACAATGAAATTTAACCTAAATTAGGGTATTAACTTGCGAAATTTATAAGTTAATAATATATCCAGAATTCTGATGTCAGTATCCAAAAATACCACTTTAACTGGCATTTCGGAACCGAGATTCAGGTATTAACAGTAGATTAACCAGAAATTAATATAATTGTCTTCATATTATGATATGACCCCAGATTAGGGCATATGTCGGAAACCTATCTTTGTGAAAAGAGTCTTTGGCCCAGATTTGGGCATTTGGGATAAATAGAAATCTAAAGATCTTACACCCAGATTAGGGTTTACTTAAGTAGTAGTCTTGATACCCAGATTCATGTATATTAAGATAATTAGTGGTTAATAGAGAGCCGAAACCCAGATTCAGGTAATAATAAGCGGAGTTCTGTCTCACTCCTTTGCTTCTGTCTTCATTGACATGTATGAACCCTTCAGGTTCTGAATATATATAGAAATAATCTGATTGGCCACCTCTTGAGCTAGGATGCCTTAATCCATGACCAGATATGCTTTTTCTCGAACTTGAACATCTTAGTTTACGATTTGATGAGCCTCTTTTTGGGCTTAGACATCTCAGTCCTTTATCGAATGAGCCTCCCTTTAGGCTTGGACATCTTAGTCCATTGTTGAATGAGCCTCCTCTTGGGCTTGGACATCTTAGTCTATTGTTGTCTGGTGCTCTTGGTCAGCTCATCTTAGAGGCTAGAACCAAGGACTTACCCGACCTTCCTCCAGGAGGCTCCCTACCCTGGCCCTTTTGCGATGTGGACATGGGCTTGTTCGGTGCTTTAGCTTGGACATCTTATGGCGCGGATAAAGGATTACTCCATCCTCCCTCTAGGAGGTGTCTTACCCTATCCCTTTTGCGGTGTGGATAAGGGTTTGTTCGGTACTTTAACCTGGCCATCTTATAGCACGGATAAAGGTTTACTCCATCCTCCCTCTAGGAGGTGCCTTAACCTGACTAGAGGCGCGACCAAGGGCTTGTCTGGTGCTTTAACCTGGCCATCTTATGGCGCAGCTAAAGGCTTACCTGCCTTCCCTACAAGAGGTGCTCTGCCCTAGCCATCTCAGTGCAGACAGAGGCTTTTCTACCATCTTAGGTAGACTACCATCTTAGGTAGTATCCAAATATAAGGAGCATTTCATTTCCGACCATGCAAATTTTCTCTTTACAAAAGAAGCTCTTTATTAATCCATCTTTGGAAAATATGGTCTTAAATGTTCGACATTCCATGTTTTAGGAACCATATTGCCATCTAGGCGGTGCAATTTGTAGGGTCCCAAGGGGATTACTTTGCAAACTACTAATGGTCCCTCCTAGTTTGGTCCCAAAAGTCCATCCGTAGGATTGTTTGTATTGGCCATTACCTTACGGAGTACCAAGTCTCCCTCGCGAAATGATCATGTTTTTACTCTTGAATTGTAATACTTCGAGATTCTTCTCTGATATTCGGTGGTTCTTACCACTGCTTCATCTCTTAGTTCATGTATCAAATCTAATGATTCTCTTTTTAACGCTTGATTCTTATCAAATTCGTAAGCAATTCTCCGATGTGAGGGTATTCAAATCTCGACTGGTAGCATTGCGTCACACCGTATGTCGAGGAATATAGGGTATGTCCCATTGTCGTCTTAGCAGATGTTCGGTAGGCCCATAGCACTAATGGCAGCTCTTCCACCCAATTTTCTTTTGCCATATTTAGTTGCTTTTTCAAAATTGTTTTTATGGTTTTGTTTGCAGCCGCAACTGCCCCATTAGCTTTTGGATGTGAAATAGATGAAAAACTTTTAATAATCCCATTTTTGTGGTAGAACCGGGAGAATTATTCACTCTCAAATTGCGTTCCATTATCAAAAATTATTTTCTGGAGAATTCCAAACCTGGTTATGATGTTTTTGATAACAAATCTCAATACTTTCCCAGAAGTGATTTTTGGAAGTGGCTCAGCTTCAACCCACTTGATAAAATAGTCAATGGCCACCATGGCATATTTTGCTCCTCCCTTTGAAATTGGTAATGGTCCGATCAAATCTACTCCCCATACATCGAAGGGCCATGGACTTGTGATTGGATTTAATTGACTTGGGGGCAACCTGGGTATCTTTGAATATTTCTGTCATTTCTCACATCTTTTCACATAATCTATGGCTTGGCTTACCATATGGGGCCAGTAAAAATCCTTGCCTCATTATTTTCTTTGCGAGCTTTGTTCCATTTGAATTGTCGCCACAAAATCCTTCGTGTGCTTTAGTCATTAGTTTTATCCCACCATCCATGCTTACACACCTAAGATAGGGAAGAGCATATCCCTTATTATAGAGGATTCCATCCATCATAACAAAGGTCAGAGCTTGCCTCTTGATTTTTCTCGCTTCTCCTTTATTGTACGGTAGTACCCCTTTAACTAAATACTCAACAATGGGTGACATCCATGTATCATCATATGTGCTATTTGGCTTTGGTTGGCTCATCCTTTCTTCTGTTAACTCTTGACCACTTTCTTTTTCCTCTCCTTTTTGAGACTTGGCCTTAGATCTTGTCATAACTAGCAACTTTTTCCCTTGCTCGGATGTTTCCTTTTCAATACTTGGCTTTCCTTAATATCCGATGGGGACAATTCATGTCTCTAGGACTCCCCTTGAGTTGGCCAACTTTGCTAAAGAGTCTGCCTGTGCATTCTCTGCTCTTGGAACTTGATTTATCAAAAAATCCTCAAACAAAGCAAGCATTTGTAATATCTTCTTCACATATAAAGATAGCTTGGGGTCTTTTGTTTAGTTTGTCTACTTTACTTGATTTACTAGCAGTAGAGAATCGCTAAAAATCTGTATTCGTTGGATTTTCAATTCTAGTGCCAAAATTAATCCTGCTACCATTGATTCATATTCTGCCACATTATTTGTTGCAGGAAATCCCAGTTTCATGGCATAATGCAAACGATGTCCATCTGGGGTTATGATTATATATCCTGCGCCGACACCTTGTTCATTTGACGCTCTATCCACAAATAATTACCACATGGGCTTCTGATCCTTCTCTTTTTCCGATCTTTCCTTTATAAAGCTGGTGCATTCATTATCAAAGTCTGCCGCTGCCTGCCCCTTAATTGCAGCTCGTGGTTGAAATTCTATATCATATTGGCTGAGTTCAATTCCCCATTTCACCAACCTTCCCAAGGTTTCAGGCTTCCTAAAAACTTGCTTAAGAAGAAAATTGGTCAATACTCTGATCGATTGTGCCTGAAAGTATGCTCCGAGTTTTCGCGCTGTGAGAATCAAACAATAGGCTAATTTCTCTATAACTAGGTATCGAACCTCTACATCTTTTAACAACCTGCTTACATAATACACTGGGAGCTATGCCCCATTGCCCTCTTGAATGAGCACCGAGCTGACTGCGTGTTTTGACACCGCCATGTATAGATATAATACTTCCCCGTTTTCGTGATTTGAGAGTATCGGTGGTTTCTCCAAATGACTTTTAATTCCATGAAAGCTCTCCTGCAATCCTCTCCCCATTCGAAGTTCTTCTCTTTCTTAATCACATCGAAGAAAGGAATGCACTTATCAGTATCCTTTGAAATAAACCTGCTTGGGGCAGCTACTCTTCCATTTAAGCTCATCACTTCTTTACTAGTTTTAGGTTTGGCCATATCTTTTATGGCTTGAATTTGGTCGGGACTTGCCTCAATTCCTTGAGCACTTACTAGGTAGCCTAAGAACTTTCCAAAGTGGACCCCAAAAGAGAAATTTTGCGGATTCAACTTCATTTGATACCTCCGCAATATCTTGAACATTTCCTCCAGGTCCTTAAGATGGTTTTCAGGCTTGCCAAATTTTACTAACATATCATCGACATAAATTTCCATGTTTCTGCCAATTTGTTCCTTGAACATTCAATTAATCAATCTCTGATAAGTGTCCCCTACATTAGTTAACCCAAATGGCATAGCCCTGTAGCAATAAATTCCCCATTCTGTTATGAAGCTGGTATGGTTCTCATCTAGCTTGAACATCGGTATCAAATTGTACCCTTAATAAGCATCCATAAGGAATAACAACTTGTGTCCACTTGTTGCATCTACTAGCTAATCTATTCGTGATAGTGGGAAACAATCCGTTGGGCATGCTTTGTTTAGATCTATGTAATCGATGCGTATCCTCCATTTCCATTTTGACTTTTTCACCAGAACTGGGTTAGCTAACCATTCGAGGTAATATATCTCCTAGATTAATCCATTTTTAAGGAGCCTGTCAACTTATTCCTTTAGAGCATCTGTTCGAACTTTATCCAACTGTCTCTTTTTCTGCCTTATGGGGGTTGATCCCGGGTAAGGGCATGGTACATGACACTTGGATCAATTCCCACCATATTGAAATGTAACCAAGCAAATACGTCCTTGTTAATTTTGAGGAACTGAATCAAGTCCTTCTTTAACCCGCTATCAAGATCTTTCCCCATTTTGACCACTTTAAAAGCATCTTCTGAATCTATATGGGTTTCCTCAAGGTCTTCTATGGGTCTTATTCTCCCTGACTCGCCTCGGCAGTCAAACTCTTCAACTATTGGACCTTCTTCTGTTAAGTTAGTGTCAACCCTCTTTCTTTTGGTTCCTACAGGAATGTAGCTTTGATACATATGCTTATTAGACTTCTTAATATTAATTTTTGCTTCGAATGTTGGATGTGAAAATCCATCATCTGAAGGCTGTAAAATAGTAGAAGAATCGAAGTAAGGAGAATACTCCCTTTTGTATTGATCAAGTGTGGCAAAGTACAATTCACGAGAGTTAAATTATTCTCCCCGCACAGTTCCCTAGCCTCGTTTTGTCAAGAATTTTACCATGAGGTACTTTGGGGAGACAAAAGCGTCAATCTCATCCAGGGCTGGTCTGTTGAAGGAGGTGTTATAGTAGGAAGGTTGGTCAATTATCAAGTGGATAGTTTCAAATGTTTGGCAAGTTGGAGGGACTCCCATTTGTACAAGTAGCTTTATCTGCCCCGTTGGAGTTGACCCTTTGTTATTGAACCCAAATATCAGCTCAATGCTCGACTCTAATTTGTGCTCTGGGATATTCATCTAGACAAAAGTATGTTTAAAGATGACATTATTTGCACTTCCTGTATCGACTAGAATCTTGGAGACAGTAGACAGCCCAATTTGTGAAATAATCATAAGGGGGGTTGTTATGGGGATGATGGACACCGTTGCGTAGCGCTTGCGGGGTGACTACTAGATTATGCTTTTGGATGTTAAGATGTGGGCTCTTCATTAAAGGCTCCTCTTGAACAGAACAAATCCCCTCCTTGCCCTCTTTAATATATCTACTTCGAGCCCCTTTACTACTACCTACAGGATGTGGCCCGCCATGGATCACATCTATCCTGTTAATTGGCGGGCTTAAGCTTAGGGGGTCTTCGTCCTCCAGCACATTTACAGCATTGCCCGGGCGTTTCCGGGGAGCATTTTCAGTTCGTTGGGCTTTGTGCTGATCTTGGATAAATTCTTTGTGATGGCCTTATCGGATCGGCTTTTGAATTATTCCGACCAGAACTCTGTATTCATCCACTTTATGGCCGTTAGTTTTATGATAGGCGCAGTAGTCCCCACCCTTCCTCTGCTCTGAATTATTCTTAGCTTTTTAGGAGGTCGGAAAGTTGACTCTTTCCTTAGTTGTAGCATATATGTAAAACAGTTGCTTGTTTAAAGCGACTGTATTAGCAACTGGCTCTTCCCATCTAACCCTTTTATGGCTACGGTCCAAGCCAAAATTTTCTCCCTCCTTTCTGGGAAACGTCTTTTTCTTGGCATAGTAAAGTTCATCCATCCGTATGGACTTATTCGCTTGAAAGTGGAAGTCCTGTAATCTTTGCAGCCATTGACAAAGAGTTGCTTCCAGAAAGGTGTATTCTCGATTAAACTAGAGTGGACGGCTATGAGCTTTTCACGGCCATTCATGTCCTTAGCCTTCAAAGCTTCTATATTGAATCTTCTCAAATAGTCTCCCAAAGATACACCCTGCCTTTGTTTTATGTTTGCCAAGATCGTATAATCAATTGTAGGATCCTTGCAAATACATAATTGAGCTGAGAATTCATAAGAAAATTACTTCCAGGAGTATATGGTTTTTCCTCTATACTGTCTATACCATTTGGCTGCCGCCTCTTGGAGAGTAACGTGGAACAGTCGGCACCTGACTGCCCCAGAAGCATTGTATAAGTCCATAAAAGCCATAAGATGATCATCAGGATCCTTATCCCTATGATATTTCATAGAAGGGATTTTAACTTATGGAGGTATTGTTGTTGCCATGATCTAATCAATGAAAGGTGGCACCCTCTAATTATCATTGACATTCTCGTCCATGGTTCTTTTCCCTTTAGCATTCATAGCATCTTTGATATCCTTCTTAGTAGCATCTTTAAGAAAAGCTTCAACATTGCCATAATTTTTTTGACTTGGGAAGTACTATTTAGATGTTGAGCTACCAGACTGCTCTAATGACTTGTCGAGAACTCTCCCCTGATGATTAGCTCTGGCTTGGGAAAGCACTTTCTTTTTTGAGGAAGTCAAGTCCACCTTATCTTTGCACTCTTCGGAGTTGGTCTTTAGATTTCTCCTAGGTGAGACCACTTCTCCTTGAGTCCGTCTCGGAGTTTTTGATGATTTATGAGACAAAGCCATCTTTAGCAGTTCCTGCATTTCTTGCAGATGTTGTTCCAAATGCTTGATTTTTGCTGTGTTTTCATCTTGTCGTGTCGGTGATGAAGTCTACCCTGGAGTTACACCATTCAAGTTAAATGATGGAGCTATATTTTCTTCTAAAGTGGTAGTGTGTATTGCTTCCTCCACAATTCCATTCTAGTGCTTTGACCTCATTTTTCCTATGCAAAATAAATGAACCACAATGAGTCTATATACAGTGACAAGGTCGGAGGTTAAAGCCCTCTTTCTAGCACCAAAAATGTTAACAAGATTTCTTGTCAACATCCCCGTTGCTTTTTATAGGATAACTCTTTTTAAACATATCCCTGTTAAGAGAGGATTCTCGCCTTTGAAAACTTATCTATCAAATAAGAATGACTTAATCGAAAGGATTTGAGGAAGCAACCCAAGTTTTTGACTAAATCATCCTAATTGAAAAGAATAACAAATTATCAAACCCTTCAACCTTGTTGAAAGGAGTGACAAGTCCATTCCAACCTTTCGACCAGGCTGGAATAGTCAGATTGTCTCTCGGCATTATTCACAATCATATAGCTTTCAAAATCACCATTTTAATGAGTCCCATCATCCCTAGGAGTTGAAAGCAGTCAACCATCAATGTCATTCACCCCCTTTCAATCACGTCGAAAGGTGACATTCAAGACCATTCGACTTTGTCAAAAGGGGATGCTTACTCTGTTTGTATATCTTTATTGCTTTCAACCCATTTGGGTCAATATTCCTTTCATGGAATCCTTTCGAAAGGATTACTGATGCCTAAAAGAGCAGATTTCCCTCGAATAAATTCCACCATGAATGGATATTTAATATATAAACCAGAATTCCTTTCGAAAGTAATACTTTCGACTAGGTCGAAAGGAGTTCCCCCTTAAGAAGCAGTCCTAGTTTAATGATCTTTAATCCAGTTTATTTTCCTTATATAAGATCAGTTTAGATATTCCCATAACTTATGCATTCAATCATAGACGACACCTCATCATTACTTTTACTTTTTTGTATTAATTTTTGGTTCTGTTTGTACCAAAATTGGGCACAACACTCTTCGGAAGTTTTTAAACAGATAAAATGAAGAAATTAAATGGAAAAAGAGGATTATCTAACAAAAACTCTAAGAATAGATAATGAAAATAATAAAAACGCACAGAAACACAAGAATTTAGAGTGGTTCGGCCTATTCCCTACATCCACTTTGAAGTTGATCACTTTATTGACGTTTCTTTGATGATTACAATCGTTTGTAGCAGGTTACAGTGAGTTAAAGCTATAAAATTCGAGTACAACAGCAGTAATGGAATATGGAATCGGATCCGGTAGAGTCTGGGCGTTGGAGCGTCAAAAGATGAAGAAGATCCTTTTTCTGTATGCCATGGGCTCTATTTATAGGTGTAGGAGACTGATATTTCGCTCAGATCTCGGGAGACTTCTTCTTGCACGTGAGTGGGCCCACGCGACCAAGCCCATGAAGTTTCGACCCGATCTGTGATCGATACGAGCGGATTTCGTATCGTTTAAGATTTCGTCCAATGGAGTCGAAACTTGGTGTGTACATTCTTTAGCACGTGCGTAAGCTCCTGTGAAAATTTGGTGGCATTTGGACTTGTGGATCTCAAGTTATGATCGATACAAAATGGAGACTTTCAGTAGGCTGTTTTGTTCGACTCGATCATTTCGACTCGATCTATTCGAATCGATGGTTGTGTGTGATCAGGTGGTGATGTGGCGAGCACTCTTCGGATCGATCCACCTTCTTTGCTGAGTTGATCGAGTCGTTCCTTGAACTTTGCCTTATTCATATCGATGAAAGTAGCGTAGTTCGAATCGATGGGGATGGTCCAGTTCGCATCGATGGAAGTTCCTTAGTTCGTATCGATCGTTATGCTTGTTCGTGTCGATTGTTATGCTCTATTCGTATCGATCGTTATGCTCTATTCATATCGATTGTTATGCTCTATTCGTATTGATAAAAATGCTCCACCTGAATGGATACGAACAGTGATCCTTTGATGGGTACGAACAGCGCGTCCTGATGGATTCAAACAAAGGCTCTTTGATGGATATGAAGTGGACATTGGACGATCGATACGAAGTGGACTCTGGTGATGGATACGAAGTCGATCGATACGAATTGGACTCTGGTGATGGATGTGAAGTCGATCGATACGAAGTGGACTCAGGTGATGGATGCGAACCTGATCAATTCGAATTCGGTTCTTCTGATCGATACGAAGCTGATCGATTCGAACAGAGGCCTAGCCGATCGATTCGAAATAGAGTTGATTTTCCTTAGCTTGTATCGATCGTATCTCGAGCATATTAACTCCGATTGACTTGAAATTTGGAACGTTGACTTTCATTACTTCGCTCGTCGTGTCATATCAGTTGTAGCTTGATTTGGAATCGGACAAAATTTATCGATATCCATAGTGAGCCCGCGTATAACCGATCTCTAAGACGAACCGGCATTGGTTTCTTGTCAAGTTCTTGGTGTCACGGCCTTGCCAAAAGGCGGGATAACATTTGCCCCCCAAAGTACGTCTTGTGGAAACATGATGTGCTTTGAAATGCTGCAATCTTCATTCTGAACAGTTATCATCTTTTCGCTGAAAGTTGTAATCTTTGACTGATTTTCTCGGTAATGTGAACCGTTGATTGTCAACTGTTGTACCCTGTATTGTTGTAACCGATTGCTGCTTGACTGAGATTAGCTGTTTGTTGTTGTAATCGTTATCAGATAAGTATCCAATTCCTGTGAATGTTAAAAATTGAATATTAGTCCGACGTATATGGATATATGTTAATCTGACTCTTGTTAACGCTGCACGCTCACGAGTCGTTGCCATTTCCACTCGTGTCGAACTCCGCATCGATCCTCTCCTGAACCGATGTTAAATTCGAATTGTAACAATGCTCGATGGTTGCTTTTGAATGTTCCTTCGTATCGATCCTCTCCTGAATCGATGTAAAAGGTTGAAACATTGCCTTTGCATCGGTACACATTGTATTGATGGATACGAAATGAACATTTCATATCGATGGATATAAGATTCGATGGATACGAAATTAACTTTCGTATCGATGGTTACGAACTTCGGTGGACTTCATTTTTGAATCGATGTGGGTCACAAAAATGGATACGAAATATGCGTTCCTGTCGATAAATACTAGCCTCCTGAAGCTGTGTTTTGATGGATTCGAACTGCATAGTTTATATCGCTGCACTTGGGATGGAGTCGAAAATGATCGATACGAACAATGGCTTCGTATCGATGGATTTGGGTGACGCAGAAAAGCCTTCGTTGGCAATTTCGCTTTGATAAAGACTCGAGTTGATGGATTCGAATAGCTTGTTCGAATCGATCCCGTGGTGACATTTTGCAACCGGTCGAGTTTAATGGGAGGCGAATCGTTTCTCCCTTCACACTCGAGTACATATAAATACTGTGGACTTAGCCGTTTTTCACTTTTTACTTTTTTACTCTTGCGCTTCGTCTTCGTATCGTTCCAAAGACTTGGAAAAGGAAAACTGCTTGCCTTCAAATCGAATCAAAACTTTTCAATCTTTCTAATCAGCCGTTGCAATTAGGAAATAAGTCATTGAACTCGTATCATGAACGATGAGATTCGAATCCCACCATTAATTTATACATACATGCGACCGATCTTCAGTGGTGTCGAGATCGAAGTTGGTTTATAGCATGGTTGAAGGAGGAAAGGAATGGCGTCACGGCCATTTTGGGAAGAAGGAGTGAGGAGGGATACGAATGAGTTGATCGAAGATTCTTTGGCCTTTGCTTCGTGTCGATTTGGAGTAGGGGCTTCAAGATGATGAGATGGAGGCCTTCGTATCGATTGATGGCTAAGCTTTTGCATCGAATCGAGATGATCGATGCAAGCGTGTCGAACATGTAGATCGATACGAAGGGGTTGTGTCTGATCGATTCGAAACCTAGAGTATTTGATCGATACGAATTATGCGCCAGGGGATCGATACGAAGGCGACCCAATTGATCGATGCGAACTCACTCAACTGCAGCTGATCAATTCGAAACTGGGATTCCTATGATCGATACGAGTTGAACCTGAATGGACTTAAAATTTCTTGCATGCTTGAACAACTGACCCCGACGAGCTTCAACCTTGCATAACCGGACTTAACTGTTAAACTGCATATTTGACTACCCTTCAAAGCTCGCCGATGGAACCATGACTTAACGAAATGATAACAGATTTTAACTTGAATCGATCACTAACATCAGGATGGCACGGTTGTGATGGTCAGCGATGACGGTCACTCCTATTGAATTTCGAAGTCTCGTCGTTTGCATGCGTTCCTTAACACTGTAGAATTTTTGAAGTGATATATAGCACTTCACTTCACAACATATTTACACACTTCACACTGTGGGATGCACGAGTTTATTTTCTGTTTAACAATGATTTTTCATAAGCTAGTTAGTCATGGAACCTTCAAGTTCACAACAGCAGGAAGTTCAAGGTTCAATCCCTCCAATAATTGAGATACCAGCCATCAAGGCCGAAGTCATAGATCCAGCCCCGGATGAGTTTCCAAGCACCCAGTTCATTTGCAGTCCACAAGACTCTATGCCGTCCGACATCTTTGAAGATATGCTGGGACGGATTTGTTTAAGGCATGGCTTGTCGCTTGATACGTATTACTTCCAGGGCCAAATGATAGACCACATGCTCCCCCGGAGGGGTTTACTGCTTTCAACCGTCATGCTTGCACAGCGGTGACACTTCCTCCATTTAATCAGTACATAAGGGAAATGCTATCATTCCTTGGAATCGCTCCATCCCAGCTACACCCAAACGGATATGCCTTGTTGAATAGCACTTTCATTTTTTTATGGAAATTCTCTTTCGACCACTAAAGCCGACCGAGATTGGATATCTCTTCAACATTAAGAGTCGCGGAGACAGCCCTTCTTTCACATTCTTGGAAGCAGTTAGGAACTATCAGATTGTAACGGGGTCCTGGGGAAGGCTGAGTTATTTAAGACAGAATGGTTCTACGTTCGATGCCCCTTGGATTTGCTAGGCGATATTTGGATGGACGTAAGTGTCGCAGTCTTTCTCATGAATTATTGAGATAATAATAATCATTTTCAAAACTGACATACTTCACTTCTTTTACAGCCGCAATCTCATGACCTGACGGTGGGTATTTCAGAGAGTTAGTTGGGATCCTCCAAGCAGTTCCAGGTGAAGAGAGGAACATTGACTTGGTTCTAACCGACAGAAACTTGAGAATTATCGGGCTGATTGAACGGAGGCAAAGCATAAGGCTGGAAGGGACACTTAGGGCAGTCTCAAAGAAACGGATGAAACGCAAAGTGCCCAGTGTCGTAATAGTTGAAGAGGTTGATCCGGAGAGAACGCCCACTGATAACGAACTCCAAGCTGGGCCTTCTTCCAGTGTTCAAGATTCAGGAGGAAGGAGAAAAGGAAAGGCAGTTGCTCATAAGAGTTCTAAATCCATGAGATTGAAATCCATGGTTATGTCTTTACCTGTTCAAGGGATTAGAATTTCGAAGGCTCCTCCCCCGCAAGTAGAGAATCCTTTCGAAGGGCTTGCTGATATTCCGATTCCAGATTATGTGTCGTTTCAACACGACACTGAGATGGAGGAGCTTGACAATGCTCTTGATCTGAGCGGGTCGCTTGCTACGAGCGCGGCTGACATTTCTAGTTGGTTGGGGGGTTGCACATACATACACTCCACTTCACTACATGATTCATAATCGTAAATCGTCCAGTCTAAGAGATCACTAACTTTTATTTCATTTCTCACTTTCAGGTACTATGTTTGGGAAAGGATCAATGCTAGGGAACCTTCACTCTGCTCGAAAGTCTTCTTCTTCTTATTATGATTCCCGCAGGAGGGATTCAGATAGAGACCGCGATCGCGGGTACTCTAACTAAGAGAGGTACGAGCGGGATAGGGATAGAGAATATAGACACCGATCTAGATCTCGCTCTCCACCTCCTAGAATCCCATCTCCACCTCCTGTTTAGACTTCACATCCACCTGAGCCTCCGCGACACAGGCCGTCTTCTCACACTTCTAGATCCGAGACTCATCTCCAAAGGGTGGAAACCATGGCCCCCATAATTGCAGAGAAGGTCACAACTAAGCCCACTTGGGAAGGGGCTATTAAAATTGCTCAGCTGAGGAAGGAGTTCCCGAATATATGCTTTGACGGCTACGTCTTTCCACCTCACTTAAAGAGAATCCCGTTTGGGGAGGAAAATACGATGCATGATTACATTCATGACATCTACACCCAGTATAGAGAGTGGGTAAAGGCCGTAGAGAAAGCTTCCAAGTTGGCCTTTGAGCGAGCCAAAGCGATTGAGAAAATGGGGACCGAACTTGCTCAAAACGACCAAATCACACAAGTGCTCAATACTGAGGCCGAGTCTTCTCGGAAATCTGAAATTGAGGCCAACAAAAAAGCTGATGAAGCGAATGTGGCAATGGAGAGGTTGAGGTAGACACATGTTGCCTTGGTAGAGGAGATGGGCCATCGAAACACTACAGTCACCGTCGAACAGGAAGCGGCGGTCAAGGAACTCAACGAGCTTAAGGCCAAATTCTCCAACATGGCCAAGGAAAAGGATGATGCGAATAATGCAGCCCAGGAGGCGTGCGAGCAAGCTGCCTTACTTTGGGGTGAACGGGATGCGGCCATGGCTAAGGTTCGCAAGGTGGAGTCTGAGGTTGAGGAGAAGGTGAAATCGGCCGAGTCCAGGTTAGAAGCTGATATTAAAGACCTTCTCGTTGTTTACAATGTTAACATGCTGAGGCACATGGGTCTAGCCTGGCTCGATGATTATCCGGCACATCTATACAACGCCTGGGGCCGATTGGTTGAGGAGGAGAAGGCGGTGCATCTGGATGAGTCTATTGATGAATTTGAGCTCAAGAATCGTCTGCTGAACGAAGACGAAAGGAAGATTCTCCACGAGTCAATGATTTCTTATGAGAAGGAGAGACTTGGCACCCCGCAACTGGAAGTAGGAGAAGGCTCTGGGGTTGAACACCACGATGCAAGTCTTGAACTTCCAGCGTCAACCCAGCCTGAATCTTTGCCTACGGTTGATCCCCAAGCTGTTCCTGCCTACAATCTGGATCAGCCGCAGATGTCTCCGGCTATAGAGCATGTTGTTGAAGCCGTTCAGTCGCCTATAAATCAAACTGAGGAAGGTATTCTGAACATTCCACATATCTGTCTTAAGTCGGAATCTTCACTCGAATTAAGTTCTAACAGTTCTCTCATTTTTTGTCCAGTGATTGATGCTGCACCGGTCGTGCCTCCTGCTACTCAAGAATCACATCAGACGCAGGGGGTTATCGTTACCGAAGCGACCACTGTAACCACAACTGCGCCGCTCGACGAAATGCAGGGAAGCTCACTTGTTTTTGATGAGCAGCTGATGGAGGAACTCTTTCGCCGTCATGGCGATCCTTTTGCCGACCTGCCATTTGTTATGGGTGGAGGCGCTCCCGCTACAAGTTCTTCGATGCCAACTACTGATGCTCCCAGCGAGGCTTGAGTGATTACTGAAGAGGAGATATTGGCCGAAATTGACGTTGAAATGGAAGCAGCGGGTCGCGGTGGCAGTTTTGGAGGTGGAATGGCAGCACCTGGCCCAGCTCCACTCAGAATGATATCGCCTAGCGGTATAGTTTATAAAACTAGTGTGTCCATACCGCCTCCTATAGTTGATCCTGTTCCTCCGACTCCGCCCTCAGGAAGCATCCCTATACATTCGAGCTCGGAGGAGGATGTCAAGATCATGCCCCTGCTTGGAGACCGTCCACCGAAAAGCAAAGGCTTAAAGAGAAAAGGTAGTGGCGGCTCCAGCGGGTCTACACCGAAAAGGAAGCCGAGGAAGAAATAAGAGTAGACATGCTTCCTCGGTTTGTTTTGATTTTCATATTGTTGGCCGTGTATAGATGCGGGTTCAGCCCCCGCTAGTAGGAATTTTTTGGAAGAAACTTGTACATGAATTTCATTCATAAACAGTATCTGAAGTGTTTCAATATCTGAAGTGCACTTGTGAAGTTTCAGGTTATTGTGTATTTGCCTAAGTGTTTCAATATCTGAAGTGCACTTGTGAAGTTTCAGGTTTCGAGTCAAGTTCATTTTTGCTTGCTAGGTTCAGGAACTGTGGTCATGATTTACGACCGGAAAGTTAGTCGAATTTTGACGTCGCACCGCTTTAGTCAATGGTCGATGCTTAAGTCCTACCCCCAGTCTTGGGGGTGAGTTGTAGAACATCAGTCAGCGATCGCTTCTCACTCATAACATGTTGAGTCTAGTGCCACTGAACGTATGTCTGAGACAAGCGGAGATTGAGTGGTTCATCCATACTTGTTCGATTATCGATGATCATATCTGCACTTCGGGGATTCTCCTTTGCTTACTGGCAGTTGGTCACGCCGGCTTAGGTTTTAATTATACGTCCGCGCTCTGGGGACTCGGAATCGACATTTATACTCCGACTCGCACTTTGGGAGTTCGGAGTTGGTATTTATACTCCGTTTCGCACTCTGGGAATCCGAAGTTGATGTTTATACTCCGACTCGCACTATGGGAGTTCGAAGTTGGTATTTATACTCCGTTTCGCACTCTGGGAATCCAGTGTTGATGTTTATACTCTGACTCGCACTCTGGGAGTTCGGAGTTGACGTTTATACTCTAATTCGCACTCTGGGAATTTGGAGTTAATGTTTATACTCCGTCTTACACTCTGGGAGTTCGGAGTTGGTAAACAGGAGGTCAGTCACATCTGCTGTATGTTTTTGGATTTCGCTCGCACTCTGGGAACGAGAGGTGTATCAGGATCGTGGATGGTCGGATCACATCCACCTCGAGTCAACAAGCGAGGTCGTTAGATGGACGGGTCCACCCTCCTCAAACTTGGTTTGGATACGGACGAAGTCGTTAGGCGGATGGATCCACCCTCTTCGTAGACGTATTTTTATACTCCAGTTCGCACTCTGGGAATATGGAGTTAAGTGAAGGATTGTCGTGTATCAATCCTTTTTTGACTTTGGTGTGATGGCTCGTCCTCGAGCATGGGTTTCACATAGCGAGTGACCGGTTGCATCACAGTCACTCCCTATTTGAATAAATCCCACTGTATGGTGAAACTTAGCTCTCCGTGCATGGTAATGTTCATATGAAGTATTTCAAGTAAATCATAGCTCTGGCTCGAAGAGATTGCATTTTACTGCTGAAATAAGAAAATATGGCAAAGTCAGCTGCCTTATTAAAAATTCTAATTTCGAAATGCAGAAACAAATTGCAAAATGGAAAATAAACTAAATGAAATAACATAGCCTGTTATGTGTAGTAGCGACGAAGACTCTCGCTATTCCAGGCTCTTGGCAAAGTAAGACCGTCAACGATCGATAATTTGAATGTGCCATCTCCGAGCCTTCATTCAATGACATACGGTCCTTCCCATGTCGGCTTCATATGTGAAGGAACCGGATGAATTCATTTTAGGATGAGATCGCCTAGTTCAAAGGTTCGCGGGCGGACCTTGGCGTTGTACAATCGGGCGACTCGACTTCGATGCGCGGCTGCCCTCAAATCAGCCTCTTCACGCTTCTCATCCAGTAAATCGAGAGATTCAGCAAGTAATATAGCATTAGTCTTCGGATCATAGTACATCACACGATGAGAAGGTACTTCTAGCTCGACTGGAATAACAGAATCTGAACCATAAGAGAGAGAGAACGGAGTGTGACCCGTCGCGGACTTGTGGGTTGTTCGGTAAGCCCATAAAGCCATAGGAAGTTCATCGACCCACTTGCCCCGGACCTTTTCCAGTCGTTTCTTCAGAATGGACTTTATAACTTTATTGACCGCTTCGACCTGTCCGTTCACTTGAGGGTGTGCAACTGTAGAGAATTTCTTTTGAATGTGAAACCGTTTGCAGAAATCTTTAAATTCAACATTGTCAAATTGGGTCCCGTTGTCAGTGATAATGGTGTGTGGGAGACCGAATCGACAGATAATGTTGCGGACTACAAAGTTGATAACTTTTTTCGTCATTATGGTAGCAAGAGGCTCCGCTTCAGCCCACTTTGTAAAGTAATCAACTGCGACGATGGCGTATTTCGCACCACCTTTTGCCAGAGGTAAAGTACCAATGATGTCGATGCCCCACATTGCAAACGGCCATGGGCTGACCATTTGTGTTATCTCGGTAGGAGGGGCTCTAGGAATTCGAGCATGCTTTTGACACTTATCACATTTCTTTGCATAATCCGACGCATCGCGATTCACAATCAGCTAGTAATATCCGTATCGAAGTATTTTCATGTCAAGTGCTTGCCCCTCAGTGTGATCACCACATTCTCCCTCGTGTACATCATGTAATACTCGTTTAATTTCATCGTGGGCGATACACCGGAGTAAAGGAACAGAGTACCCTATTTTGTACATGATTCCATTCTGGATGGTGAATCGTGAGGCCTTATGAAAGACTTGTTTCTATTCACTCCTGCGCTCTGGCAAGGGTCCGTGCTCAGGGTAATTTCTGAGTGGGGTCATCCATGAATCCTTATCGGGAACGGTTTCTCATACCCAGTCTATTTCTGCCCGGTCAATGCTTGGGGAAGATAACGTCTCTATGGGAACAAGTCCCATTTACTGAGCTTCACCTGTGCTGGTTAACTTCGCCAATGAATCGGCTTTTTGGTTGCGTTCTCGAGGTATACAATAAATGACATAATAATCAAACTGATTTAGTACTTCCTGAACTCGAGCTAAGTAAGCAGCCAGCCTTCGATCTCTCGCTTGATATTCTCCCCATACTTGGCACACAACTAATTATGAATCACAATAAATTTCCACAGCGATAATTCTCAAATCTCTGGCAAGTTTTAGTCCAGCTAAGAGGGCTTCATATTCAGCTTCATTATTGGTTGCATGAAAATCGAACTTCAAAGCATAACATATAGATCGGCCTTTGGGAGTTTCAAGTACAACAACAGTGCCCGAACACAGGCCGTTTGATGCACCATCAGTATACAGCTTCTAGACGTATTTGGGGGATTCACTGGTTTCGGGCAAGTCCTCTGGAACGGTAATTTCAGCTATGAAATCAGCTAGGACTTGTCCTTGAATAGCTCGTCTTGGAGTGCAAGTAAAATCAAACTGGCTCAGTTCGATGTTCCACTTGAGTAACCTACTAGACATCTTAGGCCGCGTAAGGACCTGTCGTAACGGCTAGTCGATGTAAACAATAATAGGATGTGCCTGGAAACATGGTAGGAGTTTTCTTGATGCAATAACAAGGCAATAAGCCAACTTCTCTAGTTTCGGATAATTCCTTTAAGCTCCAGTCAATCATTTGGTGACGTAGTATACATGCTTTTGTATCCTGTCTTCTTCTCGAATTAAGGCAGCGCTGATAGCGTTTTCTGATATCGCCAAGTATACGTACAACTTCTCATGATCAATAGGCTTTAACAAGATAGGTGGTGTGGATAGATGATGAACTAGTGCTTGGAAAGCGCCCTCACATTCCGTGGTCCATTCAAAGTTTCGTTTTCCTTTTCGGATCAGATCGAAGAAGGAAATGCATTTGTCAATGGAATTTGAAATGAACCTGCTCAATGATGCTACTTTCCCATTGAGACTCTGGACTTGCTTTATAGTTTTCGGAGTTTCAAGATTTCTAATTGCCCAAATCTTTTCAGGATTAGCTTCGATTCCCCGAGCATTGATGATAAACCCAAGGAATTTTCTGGATGCGACTCCAAAATGACATTTCAGTGGATTTAGCTTCATTCTGTATTCTCGAAGTATGTTGAACATAGTTTCAAGGTCTTTGATATGGTCAGTGGAAAATCATGACTTCACAAGCATGTCGTCTACATATACTTCCATGGTTTTCCCGATTTGATTGGAAAACATCCGATTGACCAATCGCTGGTAAGTAGCCCCGGCATTCTTGAGTCCGAATGGCATAACTTTGTAGCAATAAAGTCCCTAATTGGTTATGAAGCTGGTATGTTCTTGATCAGGTAAATGCATTGGTATCTGATTGTAGCCAGAATACGTATCCATGAAGGATAAGAGTTCATGTCCAGCTGCTGAGTCTACGAGCTGATCAATTCTGGGAAGCGGGAAACTGTCTTTAGGACAAGCTTTATTCAGGTCGTATTAATTGACACATGTTCTCCATTTTCCGTTCGACTTTCGGACGAGCACGGGATTCGACACCCATTCGGGGTATAGCGCATCTCGAATGAACCCGTTCGCATTGAGCTTTTCTACCTCTTCTTTAAGGGCGACAGATCTCTCTGGATCCATACCACGCCTTTTCTGTTTGACCGGGACATGCCGCGGTTCAATATTCAGAGTGTGACTCGCAATGTCCGGCGAGATCCCACACATGTCAGAATGCATCCAAGCGAATACATCAAGATTCGCCCGTAGAAACTCAACCAATTCCTCTTGAGTTTGCTGGCTTAGCTGAGACCTAATCTTTATCATCTTCGAATCATCATCATTGTCAATTGGGACATCGATCGTCAGTTCGGCCGGGGATGCTTGACTTTCTTTCGATTCTCCTTCGTCTTCAGTTTCTCTTGGGTCAAGATCCCTTTGGAATTGGCTGGGGTGCCCGGGCCTAGGCCCAGGCATTAATTGTCAATTATCAACAAAACGGACGCAGAGAGATTCCTCTACGCCCTTTCCTTTCTCCTTTCGCTGCGCCTCTCGCAGCTCGGCAACATGACAGGCTCTCCCCACAGCCTAATCTCCTTGAATGATTCCCACTCCACGATCAGTGGGAAACTTTAAAGTCAAACACCATGGGGCAATGGCTGCCCTGAATTCAACGAGGGCTGGTCGGCCCAAGAAAGCATTGTAAGGGGAATCTCTGTCCAACACAACGAACTGTAATATCCGTACTCTCTGGCGTTCTCCAACTCCCAACTCCACTGGTAGTTCCACTACTCCAGTAGGTATAGTAGCACTCCCATTGAAACCATGGATTCGAGATTGACAAGGTTTCAAATCTTTGGCTTCCATTCTCATTTGATCATAAGCTCGTTTAAACATAATATTCATAGAGCTTTCACTATCAACTAAGATCCTCTTCATCCAAGCAGGACCTACTTGAGCTGAGATGACCAGTGGATCGATAGTGGGGGCTTCGACTTTATCAGCGTCTCTGTTTCTGAACACAATGTCATCTTTCATCGTCTTCTGCTATTTGGCCGGAGCCCCTTCATCAAAACTACTATAACACTCGAAGTCTGCATGCCTGATAGAGCTGGCATACGACTCCATTTCCTTCCAGCTTCGGTCTATTGGATGAGGACCACCACTTATTGTATTAATAACCAACCTCCCACCAGTTCGAGCGGGTTCCTCCTGCCTTTCTTGATTTGGTGCACGATTTTGATTTGATGGGCCCGCACTTCCTGACTGCAGCGCCCGCACATACTGATCCAACATTCGTTCAAGTATCAACTTCTCAATGATATCTTGTAAATGACGACACTCATTTGTATTATGGCCATAACTTTCGTGGAATCTAAAAAATTCCCTGTTTGGACCAGCCTTTTTTTCGACGGCTTCGGGGCAGGTTTCTTGTATTGCATGGTATTACAGGTCTGCAAATACACATTTTCCAGCGACGTATTCAATGGAGTATAATTGTCAAACATGGGAGCTCTACGTCGTGGATCACGACTTTGATCTCGCTTTTTACCTTGATTTCACTGTCCCTCTGCTAATACTGTTTATTTTGTATATTCAACTGAACTTTTCTAGAACTCTCTCTGGATTTTTTAACGGCGATGTTACTTTGAATTCCTTCGATGTTGGGCCCTGCGTCATCCTGCTTCCTAGACTATTTCGCATCCTCCCTTCTCAAGAATTGGGCTGCCTTGGAATAGAAACGGTCCAATGACGCAGGCAGCTTCCCAGCTAAACAATTTCCAAACTCAGAATTAGGATCAATCCCCTTAGTCAATGCCATCAGGATAGAGTTGTCATTGGGATTGCTTATTTCTACGCACGCAGCATGAAATTGCTCCAAGTAACGTCTGAGTGTTTCTCCGGGAGCTTGAGTGACACTAGACAGGGTATTAACATCTTTGGGCCTTGCTACGTGCATACAGAATTATTCAACAAACTTGGTGGCCATCTGGTCAAAATTAGAAATGGATCACGGTGGCAAACGAGTAAACCACATAGTTGCAATGCCCCCAGGGAAATGGGGAAACTACGGCATTTTACTGCATCATCAGCTCTCGCAGCATTCATCAGCCATTCATACTTCAGGATGTGTTGATTGGGATTAGAACTTCCTTCAAAGACTGGCAAAGTTGGCATCCTGAAGCGCCGAGGTGGTTCAGCATACAATATGTCATTAGTGAAAGGGGTATGACTCCGGGAGATTCCGGAGTCGTCATTAGTGAGACCCTGACTTTCACGGATCATTTGACGAATCATCGTTGGTATATCCGGCATCCGGATATTAGGAGCATGCTATGCCAAGGTGTGGTCGGGTTCCACAGCGCAAGTCTGGACCGCACACGGTCGACGGTCCGTGCCTCGCCTCCTTGGTTCAACATTTTCTGGGACATATGGCTCTGGAGTGTACTCTCGTTGGTTACGATGAGGATCAGCTTGATTTCTAGCATTAACTCCTTGTTCGGTAGTGGTGGTGGTAGCGAGGTTGCCTGTGACATGGTAAGGAGCAGCACCTCCTCAAGATGAAGGTCCGGTATGATGGCTAGTGGATGGTCCAGTTCTGGGTTGTCCTAGATTCAAGGCAGGTTGGTGTCCTGTGGCCTGGGTATAGCTCACATCCAACCGTAAGCGTGTGGACTGGTGATGATCATCAAATGAGGCTGAACTCTCTATGGAAGAATAAGAACCTTGGTCTCTTCTGGATCATTTGCGCCTTTGGCGATTCAGCTGGTTGGTCAACTCTATGTTGGCGCGCAGTTGTTCAGTAAGTTGTTGCCGACTCTGGATCAACTCTTGAAGCATCATCTGGAATTCTTGTATAGTGACCGGGCCTGATGGATCTGAAGGTCCGGCAGCATCTTGGTTGGATGGAAGCAATTGCATGAGATTTTGTATGTCCCGTCCTTCTTGATCAGCAGCTGTGGAAGCAGTTCGCGTGCTTACCATGATGAATTGATGAAGTCCTTTCCTAGATCTGATGCAAATCTGAATAGAATGGAAGGGCTTCAAGGTCTGAGATCTGGATCTTCTTCTTGGATTTATGCAGTCCGGTATCGATAGAAGATCTAAGGAGAAGGAGAAAAATTGGGTTTTTCTCAATGAAAGCACCAAAGTGTTTGTACCAAAATTGGGCACAAAATTCTTTGAAAGTTTTTGAAGAGATAAAATGAAGAAATTAAATGGAAAAAGAGGATTATCTAACAAAAACACTAAGAACAGATAATGAAAATAATAAAAACCCACAGAAACACAAGAATTTAGAGTGGTTCGGCGTATTGCCTACGTCCACTATGAAGTTGATCACTTTATTGACGTTTCTTTGATGATTACAATCGTTTGCAGTAGGTTACAGCGAGTTAAAGCTATAAAATTCGAGTACAACAGCAGTAATGGAGTATGGAATCGGAGCCGGCAGAGTCTGGGCGTTGGAGCATCAAAAGATGAAGAAGATCCCTTTTTTGTATGCCCTGGGGCTCTATTTATAGGTGTAGGTGACTGATATTTCGCTTAGATCTCGGGAGACTTCTTCTGGCACGTGAGTGGGCCCACGCGACCAAGCCCATGAAGTTTCTACCCGATCCGTGATCGATACGAATGGATTTTGTATCGATCAAGATTTCGTCCAATGGAGTCTAAACTTGGTGTGTACATTCTTTAGCACGTGCGTAAGCTCCTGTGAAAATTTGGTGGCATTTGGACTTGTGGATCTCAAGTTATGATCAATACAAAATGGAGACTTTCGACAGGCTGTTTCGTTCGACTCGATCATTTCGAATCGATGGTTGTGTGTGATCAGGTGGTGACGTGGCGAGCACGCTTCGGATCGATCCACCTTCTTCGCTGAGTTGATCGAGTCATTCCTTGAACTTTGCCTTATTCGTATCGATGAAAGTAGCATAGTTCGAATCGATGGGGATGGTCCAGTTCGCATCGATGGAAGTTCCTTAGTTCGTATCGATCATTATGCTATGTTCGTGTCGATTGTTATGCTCTGTTCGTATTGATAAAAATGCTCCACCTGAATAGATACAAATAGTGATCCTCTAATGGGTACGAACAGTGCGTCCTGATGGATTCGAACAAAGGCTCTTTGATGGATACAAAGTGGACATTGGACGATCGATACGAAGTGGACTCTGGTGATGGACACAAAGTCAATTGATATGAAGTGGACTCTGGCGATGGATGTGAAGTCGATCGATACGAAGTGGACTCAGGTGATGGATGCGAACCTGATCAATTCGAACTAAGGCCTTCTGATCGATACGAAGCTGATCAATTCGAACAGGGGCCTAGCCGATCGATTCGAAATAGAGTTGATTTTCCTTAGCTTGTATCGATCGTATCTTGAGCATATTAACTCCGATTGACTTGAAATTTGGAACGTTGACTTTCATTGCTTCGCTCGTCGTGTCATATCAATTGTAGCTTGATCTGGACTCGGAAAAAATTTATCGATATCCATAGTGAGCCCGCGTATAACCGATCTCTAAGGCGAACCGTCATTGGTTTCTAGTCAAGTTCTTGGTGCCATGGCCTTGCCAAAAGGCGGGATAATAGGTTATGATCATGATGTGTCTCGATAAGGAATGCCTAAGTCGATCTTATATATAGCATAGACCAAGAGATATTATGAGAAAAGGTTAGAATCATGTGCAATTGATCATTAGTCTAGCTAATGATCTTCCTTGTCTCCAATATCCATCTTGAACAAGCCATCTCCACTTTTATTTATAATCCAAAATAAGTTACAAGAAATTGAGCATTCTCCCTAATTTGATTTAGGGTTTCTTCTAAGTACAATTATCACTAAGAAAGTAGAGTAAGAAAATGAATTCAATATTCCAAAATCCGGTCCCTAAAACTGGACCCTTTGGGTCTTATTTATAGATGTAGGTTGACCCCATCCGTGCCTTTGCTTTCAACTGGGTCAAAAGGCCCCCCTTATTTATATGCCGCCTCAAACCATTCGACTTGGTTGAAAGGTCACGAGCCCTTCGACGACGTCGAAAGGCATCCTCTTGTGCTTCTTGCTTTATCCTTTCGCTTCCTTGCCTTCTACTAGGTCAAAAGGTCTTCTCCTTATATGATGTTTTAAGCCTTTTGTCCTAATCGAAAGCTATGCCACCTTCCGACGTTGTGGAAAGCTACATTTCCTTTGATATTGTCGAAAGCAATGTTTCCCTTCTACGTTGTTGAGAGCAATGTTTCCCTTCGACGTTGTCGAGAGCAATGTTTCCATTCGATGTTGTCGAGAGCTGTGTTTCCTTTCAAAGTTGTCAAAGGCTTTGATTCCTTTTAACGTTGTCGAAAGGTGTCCTTTTTCTTCTTGTTATACTCTAGCAGCTTCTTCATTCTCTCCTAACCTTTTGACCTGGTCGAAAGCCACGCCTCCTTTTGACATTGTCAAAAGGCCTTTTATTATTCTTCCGCCTTTGTTGTTTCTAGTATAGCTTTCTTCATAGCACCTTTCGACATTATCAAAAGGTGTCTTGGATGGATCTTTGACCGGTTTGAAAGGCTTTCTATTCTTTTGAAAATATTACTATAGAGGTGAAGCCTCTGATCTTAGAAGGTTTAACGTGTAGTTGGGATAGAGCTATTGATTGCCTTCGAATGGGATTCTGAAGTAAACATTTCTTGTTCATCTGTGTTGAAAGGTTTGTAGTGGCAGAATGGGCCTATCTGTTTCCATTTGGGTCGAAGGCCTTTGCACCGTATGATTATTGGCGCCTTCGACTTCTTCGATAGTTGCTCAATGCCTTTGACACATCCTTTTTACGTCCTTCATAATGACTTGGCCTGTCCCTTCATCGAAACCTCAACCTTATTAACTTTCTTTCATATTTCTGCTACCGAGTAGATTTTATGGCTAACAATTGCCTACCATCTAACGAAGTTGACCATGAAGGATGCTAAATTTATCTAAACTCCTAAATGTGAAGCAGCATTCCAGGAACTCAAAAAGCGGGTAACAACCGCTCCAGTTCTAGCAATTATAAATGGAAATAGTGGATTAATCATTTATATGGTTGCTTGTGGAGAAGGAGTTGGTGCAGTTTTGATGCAGGAAGGGAAAGTGATTGCTTATGAAAGTAGACAACTAAAGACTCATGAGAAGAATTATGCAACACACGACTTAGAATTATTAGCCGTGGTGTTCACATTAAAAATATAGAGGCACTATTTACTGGGTAAGAAGTTTTCATGGTTGTTTCAATTAAAACTTTGAATTGACCTTAGTAAGTAAAATTCCCTCTTTTAATTAAGTGAAAAGTTTGAGCTCTTTACGGATCATAAATCTTTGAAGTATCTTTTCACTCAAAAAGATTCAAACATGAGGCAGTAACATTGGTTGGAGTTTCTTGCATCTTATGATCTAGATATTTTATACACACCTAGGAAAGCCAACATAGTAAGGGATGAGTTGAGTAGGAAGTATGTTGTCGTTTCTTATTTGGTAGTAACTCCAACTCTTTTGGAAAGAATTTCTAGTAAACAAAAGGAAGATGGGTTTCTAAGAAAAATTTATAAGAATGTATGCCAAGGGCAGAATTCAAGCTTTAAAATAGATAACCATAGAGTTTTACGATTGAATGGGAGAATTTATGTTCTAGATGTAGAAAATCTTAGGCAAGAGGTGTTAGTTGAATGTCAAAAATCCAAACTTAACATTCATCCGGGAATTAACAAAATGTACAAAGATACGAAGTGCACATTTTGGTGGAAAAGCATGAAGTGGGACATATCCATTTATGTTAGCAGATGTGCAATTGTCAACAAGTCAAGAGCAACCAGTAGAAAATTGCAGGGTTACTTCAACCTCTGGATATTCCAACTTGGAAGAGGGATCAAATATCAATGGATTTCATTGATCGTTTACCTCGAACAAGGAAGGGAAACGAAGGCATTTTTGTTATCATAGACCGATTAACTGAAAGTGCACACTTCATTCTAGTAAAGCCAACAAGGATAGCTACAGGCCTCGTTGAGATATATATGAAGGAGATTGCCCGATTACATGGAGTTCCAAGCAGTATAGTAAGTGATCGGGATCCAATCTTTACTAGTCAGTTTTGGGAAACATTACAAACAACTTAGGGAACAAGGCTGAATATAAGCACTGCCTATCATCCCTAAACTGGTGGATAGACAGAGAGAGTTAACCACATTTTGGAAAATATTCTAAGAGCATGTATTCTAGACTTTGGAGGCTCCTGGAAAACTCATTTGCATTTAGTAGAATTCTCTTATAACAACAGTTATCAAGCTAGTATCGGCATGGCACCTTATGAAGCTTTATATGGTCGTCCGTGCAGGTCACCAGCATGTTGGATTGAAACTGGAGATCGGATCGTACTTGGTCCTGATATGATACGAGAAGCTTCAAAGAAGGTTGATATGATTAGAAAGAATCTAAAGGAAGCCAAGAGCAGACAAAAAAGTTATGCAGACCAAAGGCGTAGGAATCTGGAATTCTTAGTGGGAGATTCAGTCATTTTGAAAGTCTCTCCGATGAGAGGAGTGGTGAGATTTGGGAGAGCTGGGAAGTTAGCACCTCGATATGTTGGACCATTTCCCTTTCTTGAACAAATTGGCCCACTAGCTTATCGAGTGCAATTACCGAAAAGATTGGCGGCAGTGCACAATGTCTTTCATGTGTGTCATTTGTGAAACTTGGAGGTGGAGCTAAATTTGACAGTTATTAGACGACCAGTTCGAATCGTTGATCGTGATAAGAAATAATTAAGGAGAAAGGTAGTAAGGTTAGTCAAAGTTCAATGGAGTGGAGATGCTGAGGATTACACTTGGGAAATGACAGATAGAATGAAAAAGACATATCCCGAATTTAGGATGGAAGAATGAATTGTATAAATTATATCGCTGTAGTGTACTCATCGCCTCTGGTGTAGTCAGTTATCCATACTTTTGTATATATTCATCATATCAAATATATTTCCTTTTGAGCAATTTCCTTCTTATCTTAATTTCGAGGAAGAAATTCTTTTATGGAGGGGGTCTGTAACGACCCGTAAATATATTAGTTTAAATAAATGATCTTTTAGCTTTATCGATATAACAATAATTTTGTAAATAATTATTTATATTAATTTATATAATTTTATAAATAAAATATGATCATTTTAATTAGTTAAGAATGATAAGAAAATTGATTTTCAAAATTTGTTTACAAATAAATGCATATTAATTTAAAAGAGAAAATATAACCGAAAATCGGAATCGGGATTTGTAACGATACAACGTGTGGAAATTGTGCAATGTTGTAGGAATATGTAACATACACATGCACATGTGCATACATGAGAACATGCACATAAAAATATATATACAAAAATAATTAAGTATAAAAGTATAATGTAAAATATATAAGATATTTTAAGTTTTTTTTTTATCCCTTAAGCATATATAAGTCAACATATGCATACATGAGATGATGGAAGTGATGAGCACATGGGAGACAGAAGCTTTTGCCATGCCTGTGGGGGGAGGGGGAGTGATGGATATGGAGCCATGTGATGGTGATGCAAAAGATGATGGATGCATAGATATTTTTACTCTCTTCTTTTCCTATAAATACCCTACCTTATTCTCTTTATTTTATTCTTCATATTTCTAAGTTATGTCTTCCTCTTTAATGGATTCTACCCTAAGAGAAATAATGGCAAAATTTATTTCAAAATTTTTTAAATTATAATATATAGTTATATATACTTAAACACCTCAAAACAATCCCGAAACACCATTTTTTCTCCTTGTTCTTCACAATCTCCACCCACTTCATCATAGGCCAAGTCACTTCCTTGCTCCACCCTAGGCCGTGGACCACCAAGCCACCCCAAGCTTTGGTTAAGGCATCTAGGAGCTAAAGCCTGAAGAATAGTGAGCTTTGAAAACCGAATAGCGGAGTTGTACCGAATTTTGAATTAATCGTTGAAAACTCGGGGTGAGAACTCCTAAACTATTATATTTTACTTTGGATGATGACATGATGGTTGCAATGGATGTTTAATATGATGTGATCATCAAGTTTGATTGTTTCATATGAATATTGAATATATATGCAAGTCACGAAAACACACGTCGATAAGCACAAAGGAAATCACTTTCCTCTGTATTACTGAATTGGTGTATATGGGATGTTAAACCTCGTAGAAAAGGTAAAAATGAGTTTGAAATGTTTTATAAACATATAAAAGTTTTTTTGTGAAAGTTTGAATGATAATTGAAAATTTAGTCAACAAAATAGAAGTGTCGTGTAACGGTAGTTCGCGATTTTGCGCCATAAAAGTCAAACGATTATATAGGATGGAATATAGCTCTGAATTCTTCGGGATAAAAATTTTCCAAGCTATTACATCCATAGCTTTCAAACAAACAAAGAAAATCAAGATTTTGATAAGTAGATTTTAAATTATGAGTAAAACAAGTTTTCGGAAAAATCACGGTTTTGCAGTTCGGAATCCAAAACTTGATTTCTATGAAAATGATGCTTTAAAATTGTTTAAAATGTGGAATAAATCTTTTAAAAATGTTCTAAAAGTGATTTGAGTTATAAAAATGAATTTCCAAATGATAAAAAGTCGTTTTGATCAATATAGCTTTTAAAAGCACTTTTTGAAACACTTTCCGCGGCACTTTTCTAATAACCTTTGAAATTTTGTTTTAAACTAAACAATTCTTTTCCAAATCTTTCTTATAAGTTTTCAAGTGAATAATTAAGTTTTTAATGATTATTTGGAAGTTTTATAGTTTATTTAAAAAGAATTTAAATAAACGGTTTAAAGAAAAGCTATTACAAATTAAGTGGTTTAATCTTGGCTCTAAAAGCCAACGATTGGACTGGATTTTTATGTTCGTGAGATTCGGATGTGAGGTGCTTAAACTAAAGAGATGTTCAAGAGTAACCAGTGCCCTAGTTCACCTAGTCTCTTCCCTGGGCGAGGGATAGATAAGGTCAAAATGTCGAAAACAAGTTAAGTATAAAAAGGTTTTTAAGAAATCAAAGAATTTGATAAGAGAGGTTTAATAATTCCATATATACCGAAAAGAATGTTTTAAGAAATATGTATCTCCAAAAGAGATTTTTGATAAAAAAACTAAATCAAGAATGTTTCCCTATTCACGAAACATCTTTTTATCGATGATTGTTTCGAAGGAACCGGGGTCGGATCTAGATGATTCCTGTCCGAAGACCACTTTGAACCTATTTACGTATTCGAAGTGAAGACACGAGGATAATGTTGGAAGATGGAACGTAGGGCTACTTGTCACTGTCCCATGGGGGAAGTTTCCTATATCATATTATGTGGTACTAGTTCTCCATTTAAGATCTTCGATGCAAGTTCTAATCGTTACTAATCCTAGGGGTACTCCCGATAGGATATGGTAGGCGAGTGCCTTTGGTTTGTCCTGTTTCTGGACAACTTGTATGGACAAATGTCTGATGTTGCACTTCTAGTTACATAAGTGATCTCTATGAACGTGTCATCTGCTTCGTGGTGGAGAAGGCAACTTCTCTTAGCTTAACACCCTTTCCTGAGACGTACGAGCTCAGGAGTTATACGTTTGTAGAAATCAGTTGTGTGACCATGGAATGGCAGTGTGTCATTCAAAGAAAGATGATGTGCTATACGAAAGGTAATCATTACCTAAGGCCTCACACTCGGAAATGGCCAAAACATGGTAGATGCAGCAAGGCTACGTGGTTTGCAACCATTAGGGAATGATTATCCCCTTCTAGATAATTCTACCCGCTTTGACGTTCGAGTTTAAATTATTGTGGTGTATGCCAAGAGACGTCTTGGATAGGTTGGTATCAACCAGGGTGATGACATATTCGGTACAATCTAGGAAGAGGTAGGTCGGTCTTGTTGTAACATCCCCTACTTGGAGGCCCAAAACTAACGGCTACGGATGCTGCAGTCATCCATAGTTATTAATCCTCGACGACCAAATACGGTAATGTTAGGTACATTGATATAACAGAAACACATGGATATGTAAAAAAATTAATATCACAAAACAACTTTTACATTCCATTTCAAATAATTTCAAATTCATTACATTATCCCAATTTGAGAACCACGTTCAGAGAAAATATACTTATTACAACATACACCAAGAGCGACATATGAAGATGCCCAATCGGATGATCAGAGTATATATATAGGAAATTTAACAACTTTGCCTTTACAACAACAACACAGCGGAATCAAAATAAAAGAGAACTATAGATAGCTATCATGCCTCCCGCACGTCTCCGGAAGCTTATTCGTCTAAGAGGTACCTGAAAACCTCAACTCTCAAACTACTCAAAATCAATTGAGTGCCCGAGAGGTTTAGGGGAAAACAAAAACTTCGAGTCAGACATAAAGCCTGGTATGAATAATAATCTACCATCTCAAACCATTTAGATATCTAGTGAGACCACGCCGCTTAGCGGAACGGGTTTTCCCCTCACTAGTATCCTAAAACCATTATAAAACCATATACTGTGCTCCTGCGTCCACGGTGATTAAAACATTTCAAAACAATATGATGATATGAAAACAAGTAAATAACTTCTGGATTTCCCATCCCCATTCATTTTTGACTATCTATCCCAATTATTGTTTCCAGGGTAACTATTAACCTAATAGCGGGCTTACTAATAACCTGTTTAATGTTTAAGGATTCCATATCCAGTTACATAGTTTTCATGGGATCACTAAGAACCTATTGACCCCTGTCGTTATCTTTACTGTTTCATGGGTTCGCCCTGAACCTATTGGTAACTCTAATATCTTTCCTCTTATCCTAGTTTTCATGGGTTGAATAGGAACCTATTGACTTCTGTCAATATCTTATTCCGGATATAGTTTTCATGGGTTCACTATAAACCTATTAGGCCCTGCCAATATCAAGTCATAGTTTTCATGGGTCAACTATGAACTTGTCTTCCTGACATCTTCCTTTATGCATAGTTTTCATGGGCTTACTATGAACTTATTGGCCCTTGCCAATATCTTTTCCTATACACAGTTTTCATTGGCTTACGATGAACCTATTGGCCCCTGCCAATATCTTTAATTAATTTAATTTATATTCACTACTGGTTCAACCTAGCTGGTTATTCTACCCTTCCATAAATTACCATTATGGGTTCATTGCAATGTGAATATATGTGTGTGTATATATATATTTGAAGAAGAAAACATAAATAACTATACCACTCTTGTGGGTTTAATATCCTTGAAATTATTTTCATATGAAACATAGTTAATCCCTTTAACCTAATATTTTATCAAGGAAAGCTTCTTCTTAAAACCATTTCAAAACTCCATTACTTAGCGATGGGTCTTTCCTTTAAAATGAGATCGGGTTATTTGTTTTGAAAAAAATAAGGCTTTCAAAACCTTCAAAACTTTGCTTTCGACCTCATTGGATAACCTCCTTCGAATGCGTATAAATCTCTTTTCAAAACATTAGGCCCCTGCCTTTCGAAACACTTTAAAACCTCTCTTTCGAAACCTTTCGAGTGTAATAAAGTATTACTTATTAACTCTTAGAAGCATAGCTTCAAAACCATTAAAAGTACCCCTTTCGAAACCTTTGAAAGTACACCTTTCGAAACCTTTAGAGGTATCCCTTCCGAAACCATTGAAAGTCCCTCTTTCGAAACCATTGGGTTTATATTTAAAAATATCATTTGCGTCAAAGTAAATATAAACAAAAGTATCTCTTTCGAAACCATTCGTTATCATATAAAAGTATTGGGGAAAACCTGATGGTGTCGGCACTATCCTTTCAAAAGCATAAATCATTTGGGTGAAACACTTGAAGGTTAGCTTCGAAACCCATTTTGAAGCCATTGCCTTCGAAACCATTAACCCCCTTTCGAAAGCATTTAGGAAGTTGCTTAGCGTAACTTTAAAACAAGGACAACCCTCTGAAATCATTGATGGCTTCACCAAACTCGAAAGGCAAACGAACAACGACTGGGTTTCGACTAAGTCGGAACCACTACTTTCGAAAGCATCATTTTATAAATAAAGGAACCTATTCGAAAGCCCATACTTTTAAAACATAAAATGGCAATCCCTTCGAAAGCTATTAGAAAACCCCTTCCTAAAACATATGTTTTGACTCTTTCGAAAGCTTTAATAAAGCAAGGCAGACACTTTTTCATTTTAAACTAAAACTAAGATTTCGACCCCATCGAAAGCTATGCTTTCAACACTATGCCTTCCGCCTTCCTCCAATCCACAACATACCATCTAAGTGATACCTTATGTATTGGTTTCGGCTTTGTGGGGTTTCGACCTGATTGAAGGCGGAAGCTGTGGGTTGAAAGGTACTTCTAATAGAGGCGGAACCCACTTTTCTAATTAAATCTGATTTAATGCCAATTAATGCAATCACTTTCTAACTAACCTGCCCATGTGTAAACATGTGATTGGTTTCCTCAAAAGCAACAGAAATTCACTTTTAACATGTTTTCTAACATATCTAAATTTCAGACCAAAATTCTCAATATAATTTCGAAAATAAATTTCTAAACCCAATTAACCATAATTTCCTTTGAAAATTCACAATAATCATTCCATAGCTTGGAAAATTATCAAAATTAAAACCCAACTCCAAAAACATATTTTACATAACATATAAATTCCTCATGGCATTCGAAATTAATTATAATTGGTTTTACCCTTTAAAGCGTGAAAATCATATTTAAACAATCTTGTTTAAATCTAACATGTTATGATCCAAGCATATCATCTTCCAAATCATCATAAAAATGGATTTAATCTTAAAATTGAAAACAAATAATTAGAAGCAAAATAGAGATGGTATAAATTATTATTCACCTTGATTAAGATAAGGAGAATGGATTATGATTAGGATTTATTCCCCTTCTTTAATTCTTAGCTTGATTTTGAATTTTCTCTTCCCCTAGCAATGGCTGGCTCTAACTCTTCCTTTCTTATGTTTCTAGGTTTTGTGAAAATGAGAAAATGAACATGAATGGATGGCATGCCGTGGTATATAAGGGTTGTGGAATTAAGGTGCGGCCAATTCCCAATATGCCTTTGTGTAAATTTATTAGACTATAAGCCATTCTTAAGCCCATTTAATCAATTAATTAAGCACAACCTTAATTTATTTTCATATCTCAGTCCCCTTATCATACTAATTATTTACATTATTCTATTTAATTTATCCAATTAAATCTCCTGAATAATGTTATCGAAAATTAGGGGTATTACACTTGTGTTGGTAGAGGACCATCGGTCGGGCACGGTACATTCCTCTAGAAATGTACTGCCAGAAGGTAGTCCCTTCACCTAGTCATTTGTATGGAAATCCATTCTCCAATAAGAGCATGTACGATTTTAGATGTAGAAAGCCTTGTATTACAAGGTGGTATGCTGGAATTTAAAATGTAACAATTTCGACTAAGATTAATAAGTTTACTTGCAAATGTTTTCAAAGAAAGGTCATTAAAAATAATATCCCTTATTTTTACGTAATAAAGATTTGGTTATCATAAGGTAAAAACCTCGTCCGTGTTTATGTGCGGCATGGTCTTATGAGATGCCTTTTTATTTTCAAACATCGTATTTTGAGTTCTCACACCAGTCCCATGACTGACCCGGAATTTGTTTTGTTTTCCCTTTAAACTCTGGGTGCCCTATTTTTCCGGGCTGCGAAGTAGTCAGGATTCCGTTTTGGCGTATTCTAGAGAAAGCATGCTGGAAGAGATTTTTGGAGCATGGAGCTAGAGCACCTGATATCAATCTATTTGTTTTTATTTTTCCACCGTATCTAAGTTAGTTAATACCAGCAAGTGTGGGAGCAGGCAGTTACAAATTTTCCTGGCTGGGTTAGTTCATACCAAAACTCTGATGTACCCTACAGAGAGTGGTTGTATGTACCATCTATCTATTTTAACTTAATGTGAGAATTTGTGTTTTTATCTTTTACTTTACTTTACCTCTGAAAATTTCCCTCCTCGGCACTTGGCTTACGGCACGTGAATACCGTGGATGTATTAGTGTCAATTTTTTAGAGTCGAGGAGACGGGTCTTCACAATTTTCATAATTAAATTCCTTTTAAAATATTTTAACATGTTTATGGAATTTATTTCATGTGTTTAAAGATTTAAAAACATCAATTTTAAAGAGTTGAAAACAATATTTTACAAACTGCAAAAACGCGACGACTTTGAAAACTTGATTTGGACATATCTTTAACTTTACTATATGAAATATTGATTTTTCATTTTCATTTGAAAACCACACCTAGCAGGGTCAGGAAATTTTTATTTTAAAGAATTTTGACTTATATTTTGTCCTATACATTCGTTTAACTTTTAAGGTCGCGAAATCGCGAATTGCCGAAATGCGATGGCTTATTTTTCAACTTTTAGTCAAATTTTATACAACTTGTCCGAAACACTTTTAAATCATTTTAATACCATATTAAAATATATTAAACCAACTTTTCACTATTTTATTTTATTAAAACCTCATTTTCACTTTATTCCATATCTTTAATATTATATTATTATAATATACAATTTCCATCTTTTTAATTCCAAATTCTTTTATATTAAACCATATGATATTTCTATATTATTTTTCATAAATGAAACCATGGATTTTATTTTCCAAAAATTTCAAAACTCCACGTTTCCAATTTCTTTCTTTTTAAAATAAATTCCAAATCTTTCCAATAACATTTCTTTTTGGTTTAAGATTTAAAGAGAGGCTTAACCTATCTTATACACATATTATTTTGGGTATTATATGATTACTTTTTCATTGAATATTCATGGCAAATCAAATAGCCATAACTATTGTAACGACCCACTATTTTGGACCATTCAAATCGACAATAAAACCACACATGTCGGACTTGAATAATTCAAAACAATAGATTGTAAATAAATTTGAAGCAAATAAAATCAATCATAGAATCACAGATATAGAATATCAGAATAACTCGCAGTGGAAAATGAAATACATAGTGGTTCATGAAGCCACTACAATACATAGTCTCAAAACAGATACAAAATACCATAGTCTGAAAAACAGATACAACAGAAGTCTGAATACATAAGTTCTCAAATACATAAGCAAAGCTGATAGGAAATAACTAAAATTGAAATAGACAACTAGATAGACAGATAAACTCCAGCAAATCTCTAGCTCTAGAAGGTGAATCCAAAGCTGTGAAACTCAGGCTGACCCGAGCGTGAAGCAAAACACAAAACACTCGAGTCAGGACATACATACTTATACAATATAAATCAACTCAAGTGAACTGTAATAGGAATGCATCAGTAACTTAAAGGATGCTTGGGATCGCCCATCCTTTAAGGATCCGTTAAACTATCTACTATGTAGTAAGATACGGTATTATAATAATGTCTACAGTAAAGTAAACTATCAAAATAGCGTTAAGGCTTTACATTTTCCACCTTAATACATTTTATATATTCCCATAGTCTATACTGTACCGTAATCTCCCCCGTAATGGGCGTCGTCAGAGGGCACTCCATAGGTATGGTACAAAACAAACTCGTAGTAAAGCACGCTAGGGTAGGCGACACGACACAACTAGGCAATGCCAGGGTAGATATACCAATTACACTTCCGGGCCGGTGGGAACGCAGAGCCGCAGCAATCGCCCACCTCGAGCAACACTCCCGAATCAAGGGGTGCACCTAATCAATCACAAAGTAATAGAATGGTATACGATGGAATGTGTCCGATCAGAGGTGCTACCTCATTAGCCTGTCAATTGCCCCAATTTTAGCCACCTTATGCCAACTCACAGGAGTTGGGTCCATGTTATACCTAAAATAGGATCGTCGCCACCATCCTACTTCATTCTGGAATCTCCACCGCGTACCCAGTTGTTAAAGTGGTTTTCGATATCGATAGAGAGTACGTCCATATCCGATCCCGGTATCTTTAACAACCAATCGTTATTATAACCCGTGGTTATAAATTTCAAAATGGTTTATATTTCAAATCAAAACATATTCATTTTTAAACCATTTAAATTCAAAGTCAATATCTCTCAAAAATAATATTCATTTCCAAAGTTGAAGCATTTCTAAGTTCATTCATTCAATCATAACAATTTCAAAAACATTGTAATTTTAGCATTCGTAGCACTTTGAAAATGTGATGATACATATATTAGCATTCAAAAATATCATCTTTCAGAAACAGCAGCACTTAGAAAACGTTACTGTATAGATAGTATTATTTCAGAAATATGGCCTTTTTCAGAAACAGCAGCACTTAGAAAACGTTACTACAGATATACTATTATTTCAGAAAATAATACATTTTCAGAAACAACAACACTTATAAAATGCTACCTTAAAACCACAGCATTTCAAAAATTCTGCCAATACAAATCTGAGATTTACTATAACATTTCAGAAACATTATAATTTCAGTTTTCACCATTTTTAACTTATAAAACATATATCACTTTTCAAAATTATTTATTTGAATATCATTTCACTTATCATTTAATAAAATAAAATTTTATAAATAAAATATCCAAATTTAACCATAATTCATTTATTAAGTCAAAATTACATTTATATTGCTTAACTTTTAATTTAACAAACAACTAAATATTTTATTTTATTTTAAAAATATCCATTTCATAAATAAAATATTTTATTTCTAAGTTAAGCCTAAAATTCCATTTCAAATCAAATTTCAATTATTAAGTCAAATCACATTTTAAATTTTACATCTTAATCATTTATTGACTTATACAATTTTTAACTTATAGAAAATCACTATAAAATTTATTTAAATCATTTTAAAATCAAATTAAGTTAAAATCTCATATATTTTATATTCCAAATAATTAGAATTTTCAGAAAATATGTATATTTAAAATTAACCGCGGGTCTGTATAATATTTTCTAACCTAGGTCAAGTGATACGGATAAAATATCCTTTCAATCCGTAATGAATTAAAATCCCGGGTTTTATCATTTCAAACCTGCAATCCCAAGTCAAATAAAAATCGCTCGAGCCTATCATTTCAGCTCATAACGACTTTTCCCTATTCTAAAGTCCGTTCGGGTATGTATCATTTCAACCCATAGTGAGGGAACTTGCAGTGTGAGAAACATAAATATAAATAAACAGTAAAACATAGCATGTCATATCAGGTGATGAAGCATGTATAAAGTCAGGTTATATCATCATATAATGTCATGTAACAGGCAGATGTGAGCATATATCATAGCATATCAACTACTACATATCCAAGTGACATTGTTTCACATTTATATAAGTACGATTTGTCGGGAGTGATAAACTCACCTTCTAAAGCTAGAGATGACAATTCAAACACAAGAACAAACTCTGAAAAGCAAGACAAAGCACGAATCAAATTCGAGGAGATGTAGCACCCAAATCCAAATCTTGTAAACAAATAAAATAACACATACATAAGAAAATATTCAACATAAAAGAATATAAGAATTTAACAATGCAAAAAGAAAGAACAAAGTGGAAAAAATGTCTTGAGTCATCCAAGTGGTTCGGCTAAGGTCTGGTCTAGTCACGGCAAGGGGTGGAGGAGGTGGAAGTGATGGTGGTCATGGCAAATAAAGAGGAAGGGATGATTATATAGGCTCGGTTAGGGATTGAAGCTATGTTTGGTGATGGCTTGGATCTAGGAAGTCATGGCAATGGGTAGGGGATGGTGGAGATGACGATGGCCGGTCATGGTTGATGAATTGGTGGAGGAGATGGTCGGCTATAGGTAGGAGATGGTGATGGCCGAACATAGCAAGAGAAAGAAAAAGAAAAGAAAAAGAGGAAGACATGGAAAAACTTACTGTAAAATTCATTGTTCGGGAAATGCAAATGAGAAGAGATGAGAAACAAAAAGTTTTGTACGGCTATGAGAAAGGAATGAACGGCTATGGGAATGGAAAAGGCACAAATTCACATTAAAGAAAAAGAAACATAAGCCTCTTGGAATTTCCGAGCCCATTTGTCAAGCCCAAAACAAAACAAGCTCAAAACAACAAATAAAATTCAAAGCCTAAACAAAATAAAAGGTGGAAAAGTAAAATATAAAAATAACAATGAAATACTGAAAATAATTGCGTGTAAAACGCTGAATTTTATCAAATTTAAAAAGTATAAAACAGAATTTGACGAAATGAAAAGCAGAACGAATATCAGAACCAAATATTGTTTCAAAGAAAAAGATTAGAAATTTAAAATTCAAATTTTAAAATTTCAACTAAAAGTCAAAGTTTGACCAAAGTTGACCAAAATAAAAAAATTTCAGAAAATCTTTATTTTATTATATTTGGAAAATAAATTATGAATAAATCCCAAAATTTCATTATAAAATTCCAAATTTTAAAATTTAATTGATTTAAAATCAATGTTTTCAAATAAATTAAATTAAAAATATTTGTTAAAATTTATGGGTTATTACACTCTCCCGTACTCAAAGCTTTTCGTCCTCGAAAAGGAACGAAACACAGAAAAAAAAGAGAGAATAAGATAGAATAGCAAATAGTAGCTGAAACAAACAATTCCGGATTCGAAACACGCATGCTCTCCTCCGTCTCCCAAGTACAATCCCGATCATCAGTACTCCACTGCACTTTGACCAGGTTAACAGATTTCCTTCTCAACTGCTTCGTACCTCTATCGACAATACGAAGTGGCTTCCTCTCGACAGTCGGATTTGGCTGAATATCCAAACTCTCGAGAGCAGAAGGCTGAACAATAAGGGATGGATCATGAAGATACCGACGAAGATGTGAAACATGGCATACATTATGCACTCCAGAAAACTTCCCAAGCAAGTCCAAACGATAAGCTAAAGAACCAATCCTCTCCAAGATGCAGAAAGGACCAATGAACCTAGAAGCAAGCTTCCCTCTATGACCAAAACGAATCACATTCCTTAAGGGAGAGACCTTAAGGAAAACCAGATCACCAACAGCAAACTCCAAACTCCTCCTACGCCTATCAATGTTCTTCTTCTGCCTATCCTGAGCACTCCTCATCTTCCTCTTAATCTCCTCAACTCTCTCAGAAGCCTCCAGAATCATATCAGGACCAAGAACCAAACGATTTCCGGGTTCAATCCAGCAAGATGGAGACCTGCAAGGTCGTCCGTCAAGAGCAGCAAACAGAGACATTGCAATACTAGCCTGAATTCAAAAGATGAAATGAGATAGATAAAAGATTAAGATAAGATTAAAAGTAAAATATTTTAGATTATACCTGATAACTATTGTTATAGGTGAATTCGAAAAGATGGAGATGACCTTCCCAAGATCCTCCATAATCAAGAACACAAGCACGAAGAAGATCCTCTAGAATCTGATTCACTCTTTCCGTTTGACCGTCGGTCTGTGGATGGTAAGCAGTGCTCAGATTCAGATGAATACCCAAAGATTCCTGAAAAGCTTTCCAAAACTGACTGGTAAAGATGGGATCTCGATCACAAACAATACTGATAGGAACACCATGGAGAAGAAACAAACTCCCTCATATAGATCTCAGCTAAACTCAAAACAGAACGGGTAGACTTGACCGGAATGAAATGAGCTGACTTGGTCATTCAATCCACAATAACCCAAATACTCTCATTACCCCTCCTAGTCCTCGGTAATCCATCAATAAAATCCATAGAAACTTGTTCCCATTTCCAATTGGGAACCTCAAGAGGTTGCAACAAACCAGGGGTCTTCTAATGATCGGCCTTGACTTTCTGACAAGTCGCACACCTACTAACAAAAATGGAGATATCACGCCTCATACCTCTCCACCAATACAACTTCTTCATATCTTGATACATCTTGGTCACTCCTGGATGGATAGAAAGTCTGGATCGATGATTTTCCCGAAGTAACTCCTGTCTCAATCCATCAACATTCGAGACACAAATCCAATTATTAATCCTCAAAATCCCTCTATCATCGATCTGAGCTCCACTACAATCAAGACTACTACCACCAATCCTGCTACGAACATTCTCCTTAATAAGCCTAAGCATTTGATCCTCATCCTGCTTAGCCATGATACGATCCAAAAGAGGAGAAGAAACAACAAGCTAACACAACATCGCCTTCTTCCGACTCAAAGCATCGGCCACAACATTAGCTTTCCCAGGGGTATAGTTGATGTCGAGGTCATAAGAAGTAAGGAACTCTAACCACCTAACTTGTCTCTGATTCAAATCCTTCTAAGTGAAAATATACCTCAAAGACCGATGATCCGTAAAAAGCTCAAACTTAGTTCCCAAAAGATGATGCCTCCAAAGCTTCAAAGAAAAAACCACAACAAGCAATTCCAAATCATGAGCAGCATAATTGGCTTCATGGGTCATCAACTGACGACTGGTATAAGCAATGACCTTCCGATCCTACATCAGAACAGCTCCCAAACCTTCATGACTAGCATCAGTGTATACCGTTAATCCCTCATTTCCTTTTTGAATGGTAAGAACTGGTGCGGAAGTAAGCTTGCACTTTAACTCACTGAATGCAGCTTCACACTTATCTTCTTACAAGTCAAAGTAGTGAGAGGTGCAGCAAACCGAGCAAAATTCTCAATGAATCTCCGATAATAACCGGCAAGGCCCAGAAAGCTACGGATATCAGATGGAGTCCTAGGTGTTTCCCAATCCTGAAATAGAATATGGAAAAATAAGAACCACAAAGAATGATAGAAAAATTGAATTACAAAAGAAAGGTGAGAAGAGGTAGACTTACATTGATCGCAGCGATCTTGACTGGATCAACCAAACCTCCATTACTAGAAACAATATGTCCAAGAAATCGGACTTCATCCTTCCAGAAATGGCATTTTAGAGAATTTAGCTTTCAACTGATGACTCCTAAGAGTCCCCAGAACAAAGCTCAAATGAGATTCATGCTCTTCCTCGGTCTTAGAAAAGACTAAAATATCATCAACAAAGACCAGAACAAACTTATTAAGAACATCCCGAAAAACATGATTCATCAAATCAACAAAGAAAGCAGGGGCATTAGTCAAACCAAAAGGCATAACTAACCATTCATAGAAACCATTCTCAGTATGGACAGTAGTCTTGGGAATACTTTCCTCAGCAACTCTGAGCTGGTGGAAACCTGTGGCAAGATCAAGCTGAGAGAAAACAGTAGCTCCATAAAGCTGATCGAACATATCATTGATACGAGGCATAGGATATCTGTTCTTCATAGTGAGCTTGTTCAGCTCCCTATAATCAACACACATCCTCAAAGAACCATCGAACTTAGTGACGAAAACCACTGCTGCTCCCCATTTGGAATGACTAGGTCTGATCAGACCCTTGGAGAACAAGTCCTCAATTTTCTTCCTTAACTGAACCTTCTCCCGGGGTGCACTTCTTCTAGGAGGAAGAACTATAGGTCGAGCTCCAGGAATAAGATCAATGCGGAAATCAATTTCCCGCTTAGGAGGTAAAGAATAAACTTCACCAAATACATCGGGATAGAGTTTAACCATAGGGGTTGAATCAAGATCACCAGGAGAAGAATCCAAAGAGAAAATAAAACTGCCAGCAAAATCCTGAGGCATACGGCACTGAATTACCAAAGAATTACCCCGATCATCAGCAAGATAACAATACGAGTTTTACAAGAGATAACGACTTCATGCCTCTTTAGCCAATCACCCCCAAGCAACAAATCAAAAGCATCGAAAACAAGAACATAGAAATCACTAGAAAATCTATGGCCAGAATATAAGAGTTTCACTTGATTACAGATCCTACTAAGGTTCGCGGGTCCCCCAATAGGATTAGTAACACAAAAAGGTACAGATGCAAACTCAAGAGAAAGAAGATGCTCAAACTTATCACAAAGATCCACAGAAATAAAACTATGCGAAACTCCAGTATCAAATAAAACACGAACAGGAAAATTAAACAGAGAAAAGGTGCCCTGAATAGTACCTTGGGTATCACTAGGAGCAGGTGGAGCAGGAGTGGAAGAAGTCATGGCAAAGACTCCAGATGTCTTGCCCTTCTGATACAAAGGACAATCCTTCTTGAAATGACCAGGCTGCAGACAAACATGACAAAGATTGTTCCCGGTATCCTGAGGTGGAGGAACAGCATCACCAACTAAAGTAGGGCAACTATTGGCATAGTGTCCCCTTTGATCACACTTGAAGCAAGTGAGGGAAGATATGTCGATAGGATGCTTTTGAGGAGTAGATCCTAAACTAGGATTCTTGGGCCAATTCTGCTTCTACTGATGGAAATTAGGCTTCCTTTTCTTAGAGCTGTCAGAACCAGGCTGAGATGGAGAAGCATGAGGAACAGAAGCTTCCTTAGATGTGGGATTCTCATATCTAATGGCCATGTCCATCAACTCTGTGAAGGTACCATGAACATGAGAAATGAGACGATCATAAAACTCTTGGCGAGCTTCAGCTATAAATTTCTCATTCTTCTTAAGAGAGGTGTCAATTAGGCCAGGACCAAACTTGGAAAGTTCATTGAACTTTCGCTCATACCCAGAAAATGACATGCTCCCTTGCTTAAGATCCATAAACTCCCTGTATAGCTGAGACTTCCTGGCTTTAGGCATCCACTTTGCCACAAAATCCTCCCTGAAAAAGATAGATAATCTTAAGACAGATTTCAAAGCGAAAAAGCTGAACAGAACACAAGACTAACACTAGAAGATACCTAAACTGCTCCCAAGAAATATCAGCCTCCACAGTTTGAGCTGTGACAGACTCCCACCAATCCTGAGCTGCCTCCTGAAGCTGCTAAGCTGCCAACTGAGGCTTTTGAGCATCAGTAATCTCCAAACCAGTAAAGATCCTCTCTAGACTCCTCAACCACTGCTGAGCTTCTACGATGCTCTCAGATCCAGTAAACTTGGTACCACCAAGCTGGGTGAATTCCTTGCAAAGAGTGGTGAACCTGATGGGTGCAACAGGCTCAGGAACTGGGGCAATACCATGACCCTTACCTCTGGCATTCCTACGATTCATCCTGGAAAAATCAAGAATGAATTTTAGGAAAAAGGTAAAACAGAAAGACAAAGATAAGATTCAACTAGAATGGAAATCCAAATCAAAGAATTTAAATAAACAAGGTGGATTCGAAAGGAATGAAGTTAAGAAAATGAGATTTTAAGACAAGAAAATTTTATGTCTAAAATAATCTTTGAAAATCCTTTAAAATCATTTGACAAAATCATTTTATACTTAAAAATACATTCTCTCACAAAGAAATGATTCTAAGATTGATTTCACTCATTCTAGGGTATTTCTACCCTATCTCTAATGAGTTTTTGCTCCATAGGCTAAGGTTTGCCTAAAACCAAAGCTCTGATACCAAATGTAACGACCCACTATTTTGGACCATTCAAATCGACAATAAAGCCACACATGTCAGACTTGAATAATTCAAAACAATAGATTGTAAATAAATTTGGAGCAAATTAAGCCAATCACAAAATCACAGACACAGAATATCAGAATAACTCGCAGCGGAAAATGAAATACATAATGGTTCATGAAGCCACTACAATACATAGTCTCAAAACAGATACAAAATACCATAGTCTGAAAAATAGATACAACAGAAGTCTGAATACATAAGTTCTCAAATACATAAGCAAAGCTGATAGGAAATAACTGAAATGGAAATAGACAACTAGATAGACAGATAAACTCCAGCAAATCTCTAGCTCCAGAAGGTGAATCCAAAGCTGAGACACTCAGGCTGGCCCGAGCGTGAAGCAAAACACAAAACACTCGAGTCAGGACATACATACTTATAAAATGTAAATCAACTCAAGTGAACTGTAATAGGAATGCATCAGTAACTTAAAGGGTGCTTGGGATTGCCCATCCTTTAAGGATCCGTTGAACTATCTACTATGTAGTAAGATACGTTATTATAATAATGTCTACAGTAAAGTAAACTATCAAAATAGCGTTAAGGCTTTACATTTTCCACCTTAACACATTTTATATATTCCCATAGTCTATACAGTACCGTAATCTCCCCCGTAATGGGCGTCGTTAGAGGGCACTCCATAGGTATGGTACAAAAGAAACTCGTAGTAATGCACGCTAGGGTAGGCGACACGACACAACTAGGCAATGCCAGGGTAGATATACCAATTACACTTCCGGGCCGATGGGAACGCAGAGCCACAGCAATCGCCCACCTCGAGCCTCACTCCCGAATCAAGGGGTGCACCCAATCAATCACAAAGAAATAGAATGGTATACGATGAAATGTGTCTGATCAGAGGTGCTACCTCATTAGCCCATCAATTGCTCCTATTTTAGCCACCTTATGCCAACTCACGGGAGTTGGGTCCATGTTATACCTCAAATAGGATCGTCGCCACCATCCAACTTCATTCTGGAATCTCTACAGCGTACACAATTGTTAAAGTGGTTTTCGGTATCGACAGAGAGTATGTCCATATCCGATCCCGGTATCTTTAACAACCAATCGTTATTATAACCCGTGGTTATAAATTTCAAAATGGTTTATATTTCAAATCAAAACATATTCATTTTTAAACCATTTAAATTCAAAGTCAATATCTTTCAAAAATAATATTCATTTCCAAAGTTGTAGCATTTCTAAGTTCATTCATTCAATTATAACAATTTCAAAACCATTGTAATTTTAGCATTCGTAGCACTTTGAAAATGTGATGATACATATATTAGCATTCAAAAATATCATCTTTCAGAAACAGTAGCACTTAGAAAACGTTACTGTATAGATAGTAGTATTTCAAAAATATGGTCTTTTATAGAAACAGCAGCACTTAGAAAATGTTACTGCAGATATAGTATTATTTCAAAAAACAGTACATTTTCAGAACCAACAGCACTTATAAAATGCTACATTAAAACCACAGCATTTCAAAAATGCTGCCAATACAAATATGAGATTTACTATAACATTTCAGAAACATTATAATTTCAGTTTTCACCATTTTTAACTTATAAGACATATATCACTTTTCAAAATTATTTATTTGAATATCATTTCACTTATGATTTAATAAAATAGAATTTTATAAATAAGATATCCAAATTTAACCATAATTTATTTATTAAGTCAAAATTACATTTATATTGCTTAACTTTTAATTTAACAAACAACTAAATATTTTATTTTCTTTTTAAAATATCCATTTCATAAATAAAATATTTTATTTCTAAGTTAAGCCTAAAATTCCATTTCAAATCAAATTTCAATTATTAAGTCAAATCACATTTTAAATTTTACATCTTAATCATTTATTGACTTATACAATTTTTAACTTATAGAAAATCACTATAAAATTTATTTAAATCATTTTAAAATCAAATTAAGTAAAATCTCATATATTTTATATTCCAAATACTTAGAATTTTCAGAAAATATTTATATTTAAAATTAACCACGGGTCTTTATAATATTTTCTAACCTAGGTCAAGTGATACGGATAATATATCATTTCAATCCATAATGAATTAAAATCCCAGGTTTTATCATTTCAAACCCGCAATCCCAAGTCAAATAAAAATCGCTCGAGCTTATCATTTCAACTCATAATGACTTTTGCCTATTCTAAAGTCCGTTCGGGTATGTATCATTTCAACCCATAGTGAGGGAACTTGCATTGTGAGAAACATAAATATAAATAAACTGTAAAACATAGCATGTCATATCAGGTGATGAAGCAGGTATAAAGTCAGGTTATATCATCATATAATGTCATGTAACAGGCAGATATGAGCATATATCATAGCATATCAACTACTACATATCCAAGTGACATTGTTTCACATTTATATAAGTACGATTTGTCGAGAGTGATAAACCCACCTTCTAAAGCTAGAGATGACAATTCAAACACAAGAACAAACTCCGAAAGCACGACAAAGCATGAATCAAATTCGAGGAGATGTAGCACCCAAATCCAAATCTTGTAAACAAATAAAATAACACATACATAAGAAAATATTCAACACAAAAGAATATAAGAATTAAACAATGCAAAAAGAAAGAACAAAGTGGAAAAAATGTCTTGAATCATGCAAGTGGTTCGGCTAAGGTCAGGTCTGGTCACGGCAAGGGGTGGAGGAGGTGGAAGTGATGGTGGCCATGGCAAATAAAGAGGAAGGGATGATTATATAGGCTCGGCTAGGGTTTGAAGCTAGGTTTGGTGATGGTTTGGATTTAGAAAGTCATGGCAATGGGTAGGGGATTGTGGAGATGGCAATGGTCGGTCATGGTTGATGAATTGGTGGAGGAGATGTTTGGCTATAGGTAGGAGATGGTGATGGCCGAACATAGCAAGAGAAAGAAAAAGAAAATTAGCGAAAAAGAAAAGAGAAAGAGGAAGACATGGAAAAACTTACTATAAAATTCTTTGTTCAGGAAACGCAAATGAGAAGAGATGAGAAACAAAAAGTTTTGTATGGCTATGAGAAAGGAATGAACGACTATGGGAATGGAAAAGGCATAAATTCACATTAAAGAAAAAGAAACATAAGCCTCTTGGAATTTCCAAGCCCATTTATCAAGCCTAAAACAAAACAAGCTCAAAACAACAAATAAAATTCAAAGCCTAAACAAAATAAAAGATGGAAAATTAAAATAGAAAAATAACAATGAAATACTGAAAATAATTGCATGTAAAACGCTGAATTTTATCAAATTTAAAAAGTATAAAACAGAATTCGACGAAACGAAAAGCAGAACGAATATCAGAACCAAATACTGTTTCAAAGAAAAAGATTAGAAATTTAAAATTCAAAATTTAAAATTTCAACTGAAAGTCAAAGTTTGACCAAAGTTGACCAAAATATAAAATTTTCAGAAAATCTTTATTTTATTATATTTGGAAAATAAATTATAATTAAATCCCAAAATTTCATTATAAAATTCCAAAATTTCAAATTTAAATGATTTAAAATCAATGTTTTCAAATAAATTAAATTAAAAATATTTGTTAAAATTTATGGGTTGTTACAACTATCTTGGTAAATATGAATCTTGCAACATAAATTATATTAAGCTTACTTTTCTCAAACAAATCAATTTGTGATTAACATAAGCAACCCATATTCAACTAATCATCATCCAAACATATTAAACAACCATATAAACAATCATATCAGGAATCTTGTATATATTTTAGAATTAAAATAATCGAAGTTAAAAGTGTGTTCTCACTTTCATGCTATCCGACTTTAAGTGTTTTTAATCGATGAAATGATCCATTTCTCCGCACTGAAGCTTATGGAACTTGCCCTCGGATCTTAGTGATGCTCTGCCAAGCTTGTGTTGAGGTGGAAGCTTGGCTTTGAGATGGTGGTGGTGTGGGCCATGCTCTTTAGTGAGGAAGAGGTAAAGTTTGGCTAACTTTTTAAAGCGATTTGATATCGTATGTGTATGAAAGTAATTTTAGCAAAACTTCGACGCGGTATTGAAATATTTTTACTATTTAGGAAGCCATTGAGGAAGAGCTTTTAGAGAGCTCAAGAAGAAGAAGAAGAAGTGAAAGAAGTGAATTTGTAAATAAAGGAAGAGGATATGCATGTGTATTTATACAGTATAAATCCTTGTACATAAAATTTCCAAAAAACCGCCCTCCCTCCTTAACTTTCGATCAAACCCACCCTCCCCCATATGCCTTCCATCACTTCATGTTGTAGGTGTGTAAGGTGATGTGTAGTTGATTGTAAGTTTGCTTTTTGACTCTTAAGGATGAAGCTTTCATTTGTATATGTAAATGAAAGCTTATGTGTATAAATATTTAGATATTTACAAATCCTTGATGTAACTAATTATGTATACATATATGTGTGTATATGTATGTGAATGCAAGTGTTTATGCCTATCAAATAACGTTGTAATGAATTGAAATAACTTCCATTCGACGAAAGGTCGAAAATCCAAGAGCTGTATCCTGGTCACATTTTCAGTTTTTAATCAAACTATTTATTTATGTGAATGAAACTTAAAAATAAATTTTATGTCATCTTTAAATAATTAAAATAAGATTATTTAAGTTATAAAACCATATTAAATAATATTAAAATCCATTTATAAAAACACGACGTCAATCTACCATAATGCAACAAAGTATATATCTCTTTATAAAACAAGTTTATATATTTATAAAACTATTATAAATCACTATTATCATTTTATAATATTTAAAATGGATTATTCATCATTTAAAACAATTATCTGAATATTTAAAATTAATTAAATATTCCGATTCAAGGTGATAAAATTACCGATCGTTACACATATATAAATTCATATTTTTAATAAGAGTTTCATTAACTCATGACTATAAAGATCTCATGTTTTTAATTTTTCATTAAATGCTTGCATTTAAAATTAATAGTTTATGCTGGCTTTACTATCCAACATTTTTATAAGTGTTGGAATATATAATATGATATATAAAAGTTCGTAGAATATATAAATATTCAAATTAGCCTATAAACCCATTTTTTTTAACTACTTAAAATTGTATAAACAAAAAATATCAAAATAGAATTAATATTTCACTCACACTGTCCTAAGACTTATCTTTTCCTTTTATTTCTTTAACTAATCTAGATTCATTGATCATTAGATAAAATTCATGTCATGTTTAGTAATAAAATATACTAATTTGAATTGCGTTTAAGTTTTATTATGTTCCATAATCAAATGCTGTTTGCACAAAAAAATGGACAAACACCTCAAAGTTGTATGATTTAGTAGATCTTATGTTGTTCTTAGTGATTTGAGTGATTTATGCAAATATATGAAAAGCAGGGGCTAAACTGTAAAAAGACACGCAAATTTATAGTGGTTCAGCCAGAATGTGCCTACGTCCACTTTATATGTTATTTCTCTTCTCTTGTTTTGATTACAAGTACAAAGCTTTGATACAAGTAAAAGAAAGTTGTTTGAAAGTTCTCTTCGTGCTTGAGCTCTCAAACTTGTCCCCCCTTGTTGTACCCCTGCCCCTCTATTTATAGAGTGAGGCTGGGGGTAGGGGTCTTGGATGTATACAGCTGCTGATGGGCCCGGGATGATACAATCTGGCCTGGCAAATTTGGTTCGGCATCGCCTTGGTTCGGTAGTAGATGGGTGGAGATGAGGTCTTGGTTCGGCAGTGGATTGGTTCGGTTGTGGAGTTGGTGGAGCTGGTCCGGTGAGGGTTTGGTTCGGTAATGGAGGAGAGGGGATTTGGTTCGGCAGGGGAGTGGTCCGGCAGTGATAGTTGATTCGGGAAGAAGTTGGGTTTGGTCCGGTAGTACTTGGACCGGTAGTGGGCTGGTTTGGTATTGCTTGGAGAGGGAGTTTGGTCTGGCAGTGCTTGGAGGAAAGTTGGTTCGGCATTGGTGAGGAGATGGGTTGGTTCGGCAGTAGGCCTGTTCGGTGAGGGCTTGTTCCGGTCGAATCTCACCCAACACTTGCCCCCCAAAGTAGGGCATGTGTATGCACATGGCATGCTTTGTTTTAGCTAGGACATCTTCTTTCGGCCCGTATGCCGAACCAACTGGTCCGGTCGTTCGTAATTGCTTATAAGTATGGGCTTCAGGCCTTCGTTCAAACTCCATCATTTGAGATAGCCGAACCAGATAAACACCGAATCAGTCAAGTGCCGAATCATCTTAGCGCCGAATCAGGTGCGTTTCTTTGTTCTACCGAATGAGCATAAAGACTCGCTGTACCGAATGAACTAAAAACTTTTCAACACCGAATGGACTCGAAAATCTTTAGTACTGAACGAGACTGGGTGTATAAGGCCGAATGAGATTTTATGTCTCAACTCATAAATGCAATTCTAGTCTTCATACGGATGCTTGTTTACTTCTTCTGCTCTAACGATATACTTTTTGTGTTTGCAGATAAATGTCTCGAAAAGCAGAAACTCGATCAGATAAAAAGAAATCCCAGGGCGAAGGAGAATCTTCCGCAGTGCCCCCTGCTCAGTCAGGACCAGAACGTCACGGACCTGCCCCGAGATCACTAGTGGACGGGTACGGTCCTCAGGAGCTTCTGAACTCCCCACCCAATTGCTTTCCCAGCTCCCTCAAGGAGGAGCAGCTCGATGTCATCTCTCGTTCTTTCGGAATTGATAGGGCACACATGCGGTTGCCAGGGAGAGACGTTATGCCATATGACCCTCCCGAAGGGTACTTTGTCTACAGCAGATACCACTGCATGTGTGGTGCCATTCCACCTCTTAATGCTTGGGTAGCCAGCTTCCTTACATATCTAAAGGTGGCCCCATTCCAGCTTCAACCCAACTCCTATGCTATACTGGTGAGCCTCTTCGTCATCTTCCAGAGGAAGTATCGTCGTGCTCCTTCTAACCGGGAGATCCGGTACTTATATAATCTGAGGGGCTATAAGAAGGGGTCCCCATACATCAGCTTGGAGTCAGCTGTAACCTTCAAGCCAGTCTTGGATCTGTATTCCAAATTCAGCATGTTCAAGAAGGAGTGGTTCTTCGTCAGGGACGACTCTGTTTCTATTCGGCGTTTTACTTCTGGATGTAAGTCGATGCTTTATTTATAATTTCCATTCTGATTGCGATGCTTCTTCTCATACGTTTTCATTTTTGCTAGCGACAGGTGGCTTTGCGGTTGTGGAGACTGATCGCCTGGTTCAGATGGCGGCTGAGATAGAAGCTATCCCCAGGAGAGATAGATCAGCTGCCTACCTGATCAGAAACGCGACCCTTCTGGAGTGTAACTTGATCCTTCCACAGCAGTTAGTAGTCAAGCTGAGGGAAATGGCGGAGGAGAGGGCGGCTGCTCAGGCTAAGGGAGGTGTCACGATAGAGAGTGGCAAGAGAAAACCTTTCACAAAATCTCCAGCCGTCGGAGGTAAGAAACTTAAGAAGTCGGGCGGTCCTTCCCCCAGCAATTGTCCACTTACACAGGGGGAGGAAGATGTGGAGGAGGAGAGAGGTGAGGGTGGAGATGACCGGGAAGGTGGCGACGGTGGTGATGGCATCGGGGCCTTGCTTCCTGGGCAAGTAGGCGAGATTCAGGAGTGGACGGATGATGCATTCCACCAAGCTTTCGAGGGGCTGGACGGGGAACCGGCTTTGATAGAGAAATCTGGGAAAGCTGACAAGGCTGGGACTGGTGCAAGCGAGCCTCCTCAGATTATTCCAGCCAAGGTGGCTCCGACGACTCAAGGTGAACTTTTGACTCCTGCGGGCTCCATTTATGATAGGGACTTAGGAATATTTTATGATCCGCTCCCGTCCTGGAATGAAATCCAGGACTCATTGCAGTATCCTACTCCTCCCCAGGGTTTGTACAACCACAGATGTGTTTTCTTTCTTCTTTTAACTTTTAATTTACCGTGTTTTCTCGAATTATGGATCAATGTAAGCTTGTGACACTTGTTCTTCATATCAGGAGCAGGTAAAACGACCAAGGCCTCAGATCTTCGACACAGGCTTGAACAGTACAAGCTCTCCAAAGCTTCCGCCAAGCCGAAGCCTTCGGCCCATCATTCCGGGGATGTAGTCGGCTACCGTCCTCTTCTCGGGGTTATTGAAGAGGGTATTCAAAAGAGAAAGAGGAGTCATCCCTTATCCGAACCTTCTCTTGGTCCTCAGCCCCCAGCTCAGCCTCTTCATGATATCACGGAGGAGGATACTGAATTCGTACTCTCTCCGCACCCGTCTGAAAATCCTATCGTTACTCAGATTGATCGTCTTGACTTAGCTCAAAATCCGTTTGCGGGTCATCCTGATCTGGATCCAAGTTCCCATGATATTACCTTTGACGAGGTTACCGGTGAGCACCTTCTTCCCCGCAATCCCATGGTACGGGTGCTTGATGAGGCTAAGTCCTTAGATCTTGATTTACTTACTACTCGGATAATTACCATGGGAGGCGAGGCCAAGGCTAATATTGATCGGGTGGCGGAGGAGACTAGGAAGCTGATGGGGCTTCATGCCCGGCTGGTTAAGGCTGGAGAGGTGATTGGGAGTGCCAACATCCGACTACGATTGGTAGTTTCGGATCAGGCCAAACAGCTTGCTGATCAGGCCATTCAGATTTCTCAGCATGAGGCTGCTTCTGGACGACTAAAGAAAACCATGGAAGAGGCCAGCCGGGCCGAACTGCGGAAAATGGAAGCTACTTGCAAGGAACGGATCGACATGGCTATTGCCACGGTGGACGAGGTTCGGATAGTGGACCTTGAGCAGATAGAGGAGTTATCCGGGAAACTTGAGGCTGCAGAGCTTGCCCAAGCCAAGTTGAGGGAGGAGATGGAGGCAATGCGGAAATCCCTTCTGGCTGACTGCTCGAGATACCGATCGGAGAGAGATGCTGCCGTTGAAAGGTTGTCGGCTTCCGAGGCCCGGATGAGGGAGTTTGAGGAAAACGAGGGGATGATGGACGATATGCTGCAGGATATGTACTTTCGCACTTGGAAGCAGGGCAGCTTATCTTGGATGGACGACTACCCCCGAGTTATGGCTAGGATTTACCTCAAGGCTCTAGAGGAGGCCAAGGCTGAGGCGGATAAAGAGGGTGGAGCGGCTTTTAGGATGGATGTGGTCACCGCTCAGTTTACCAAGGAAGAGAAGACAGCGGTGAAAGTGGGGATGCGGTTGTTCGCGGTTGAAGAGGCAGGTGTGGAAGTAGGGGATGACGACCAAGACGATCAAGGGGAAGTTGCTGGTAACCTCTACTCCACTAGTTTCTTCTTTTGTTAACTCTGTTGCTCATAACTAATGATTTCTTTTTATGACCGGACAGGTGGGCAACAGGTCAAGGACAAGACTCCAACGCAGCCGGCTCCCTGATTAGACCTGGAAAATTCTTTTTGTAGACTTGACATGGCTGTATATGTTAGTCTTAAAACAGTAAAGTAGCTTTTAGGTTGTAATATTTTGCTACTTGTAATAAATAGCTCTATTCTTGACGTGTAATTCTTTAACTTAAGCTGATTTTGTCGTTTTTTGAATGTTTTTTGCTATTCCAATATGTCGTATGAGAAATATAGCTATGCATATTCTTGTGATCAAATTGTGTTCGATGTCAGGATCTTGTTTTGAAACATAATTTCGTGACTTGCAATGTTAGTGTGAGGTGTGAATAAATTACAGTCACGTGTTTACATATGAAAGAAAGAAATACCGCCCTTTATATTTTGCTTGTAGATGGCAGCTTTGAATATCCTGTGTGATCGATTAAGGGATGCGTTCCAATATCTTGCTGCGAATATCCGCTTCTATTAGTGAGTGTCTCTTGTTCTGTGTCCTGTACTTCAAGAATTGTTACAGAGGATAGGAGAAAAGTTTCTCAAGTAAAATTGAAATATGTGAAATAGTAAAACTTCCAATCACGGAAGGCCTTCGATTTGCTTAAGTTCGTGGCAAACGAGCTTTGTAGTCACTTTCCCTAGTTGTGGGTCTTGGAGACATTTGTCACCCATCTTACGCCTCCGCGGGGAGTTAATTCTTTTTTACCACAGCCGTACTTAAGACACATTGGAGCCGAGATCGCGCACAGTAACTACCCGGGCCATTATGGCCCGTAATCGCGGGTATTATTCGATTTAATGTGGCCGGCTAGCGTGGGTGCCGATCGTCAACCGTGAACTGCCCCTGGATGGCCACACCTTATGTTGGGGCTTATAATCGGTTCACAGTCGCCGGCGAGCCGAACGCCGTAATGAGCTGCCTCGGTTATAGTCGGCCTTCTCGGTGGCTTATAATCGTCTCATTACAGTTGGCTTTAAGGGTCGTCGCGAGCAATGAGTTAACCCGCAGCAGAGGGATGCTGGAGTGAAAGTGTCTCATTGGCGAGGGCATAGATTCGCATAGTACCTGTTAGGTCTTGTCCAGATGAAGTTATGCTGTGGAGTGCCTCGAATTGAAATGCTATATGCACAGGATTTTGTCCAACAGAAAAGGATAAAGTTAACAAGCAGCCAAGATATAAAGGAACAAGTTAAAAAAGAGACAAGGTTTTTTAAAGTGGTTCGGCACGAAAATGCCTACGTCCACTGATTCTCTTTGTTAATTCACTTCATATGGGCAATACAAGTTAAGAAAAGTATCGACGGAGGTGTTGGATGTTCCATGCCCTCTGGAACACCTCTCCGTCTACTGTTGACAAAATATAAGCTCCGTTGTGGAGATTTTTATGAATTACATATGGTCCATCCCAGATTGGGTCTAGTGCTCCGGGGCGAGGGAAAATTCGCTTGAGGACAAGATCCCCTTCTTGTAAGGTACGATGCTTGACTTTGGAGTTGTATTGTGTAGCCACTTTCTGTTTGTGGGCTGCTGCTTTAAGGACTGCATCATTTCTTCTCTCCTCAACTAGATCCAAAGACATGTGGAGGAGTTCTTCATTCTCTTCTGGGTTATAGTGGATCCTACGGTGGGAAGGCACAATGGTTTCAAATGGGAGCATAGCCTCCGATCCGTATGCCAAAGAGAAAGGAGTGTGCCCCGTTGATGTTCTGAAAGATGTGCGGTAGGCCCACAGTGCCGTAGGGAGTTCATCCACCCAAGCGCCCTTTGACTTTTCGAGCTTCTTTTTTATTAGAGTTTTCAGAATTTTGTTGATGGCTTCGACTTGTCCGTTGGCCTGGGGATACGCTACGGATGAGAAGCTTTTGTGAATTCCGTGCTCTTGGCACCAGTTGGCGAATTCCTCGCTGTCAAACTGAAGCCCATTGTCTGATATGATTTTGAGTGGGACTCCGTACCTGCACAGGACATTTTTGATCAAGAAGTTAATAACTTTTGCTGAAGATACTTTATTCAGGGGTTCCGCTTCCACCCATTTGGTGAAATAGTCGACTGCCACTATAGCATATTTGGCCCCGCCTCGGCCCATTGGTAGCTCGCCGATTAAGTCAATTCCCTATATTGCGAAGGGCCAAGGGCTGGTCATTTGAGTAATCTCAGTTGTTGGTAGCCGCGGAATCTTAGCAAACTTCTGGCATCTGTCACACTTTTTGATGAAATCTAGGGCGTCCTTGCTTAAGGTGGGCCAGAAATATCCATTTCGGAGTATCTTTTTTGCTAATGTTTGCCCTCCGGTGTGATCTCTGCAGCTCCCCTGATGGATGTTGGACAAGATTTCCTTGGCTTCCCTCCCAGCGACACACCTTAATAATGGGTTAGAGAATCCGCGCCGATAGAGGATGTCTTCTTGTATTGTGTAGCGGGATGCTTTCCTCAAGATTTTCTTGACTTCGTTACGCCCGTGGGGTAGTGTGCCACTTTGTAGGTAGTCTCGGATGGGAGTCATCCAAGTTGCTTCTTCGCTTGCAGCTATCAGATTCACTTGCTCAAAACTTGGGGTCAGTTGCTTTGAGATGGTTACTGCCCCGAAGATGGCGATGTCTCTCATACTTGCTTGCTTTGCCAATTCGTCAGCCTCTTGGTTTTCTTCCCGAGGGATGTGTTTGACTAAGTAGTGGTCCAATCGGCTAAGAAGTGACTTGGTCTTCTTTAAATATGCCATGAGTCGTTCTTCTCGAGCTTGGAATTCTCCTAGTATTTGATTAACAATAAGTTGAGAATCGCTGTGAAGACACAAAGAATTGGCTCCGATGTCTATGGCAAGTTCTAGTCCGGCTATCACTGCTTCATATTCTGCATCGTTGTTGGTAGCAGCGAACTCCAACCTTATAGCATAGTGCAGTTTGTTTCCCCTGGGAGTGATTATTACCACACCTGCCCCCGAGCCTTGTTTGTTTGATGCACCATCCACAAAGAGATTCCACTTGATATCTTCTGCTATTTCCAATTTCTCCTTATCTTCGTTGGTAGTGAATTCTGCAATGAAATCAGCCATGGCTTGTCCCTTGATGGCGGTGCGAGGGTGATAGGTGATATCATACTGACTTAGTTCAATGCACCATTTAAGTAGTCGCCCAGAAGTGTCGAGACGATGGAGTACCTGCCTCAGTGGTTGATCGGTCAGAACTTTGATGGAATGGGACTGGAAGTAGTGACGCAGCTTTCGTGATGTGATTAGTAAACAGTATGCTAGCTTCTCAAGTTTAGGATATCTGACTTCTGCCCCAGTAAACCTTTTGCTGACGAAGTAAACTGGCCGCTGCGTGCGGTCGTCTTCCCTTACCAAGGCTGCGCTTAGGGCGTGAGATGACACAGCAAGGTATAGGTATAATTCTTCGCCTTCGCTTGGAGTCGAGAGTACCGGTGGTTTCTGGAGGTGTTCGATTAGGTTAAGGAAAGCGGTTAAGCATTCGTCAGTCCATTCGAACTTTCCCTTGTCTTTCTTTAGGGCTTCGAAAAAGGGGACGCACTTGTCCGTCGCCTTGGAGATGAATCGGCTTAGGGCGGCCACTTTTCCATTCAAACTTTGCATTTCCTTCTGAGTGGAAGGTATCTTGATATCCCTTACCGCTCGGACTTGTTCAGGGTTTGCTTCTATCCCTCTGGCATGAACGATGAATCCTAAGAACTTTCCTGATGACACTCCGAAGGAGCATTTTAGTGGATTCAACTTCATTCCATACTGTCGAAGTACTTGAAACATCTTGCCTAGGTGGCTTACGTGATCTTTGGCTTTCCTTGACTTTACCATCATGTCATCCACATATACTTCCATAGTTTGTCCTACTAGCCCTGCAAACATCTTGTTGACGGGGCGCTGGTAGGTGGCTCCTGCATTTTTAAGTCCGAAAGGCATTACCTTATAGCAGTATAAACCCCGATCGGTGATGAAACTAGTGTGGTCTTGGTCGGGAGCATGCATAGGAATTTGGTTATATCCTGAGTATGTGTCCATAAAAGATAGGAGCTCGTGCCCGGCTGTGCTGTCTACAAGTTGGTCGATTCTGGGAAGTGGGAAGCAATCCTTTGGGCAGGTGTTGTTTAGGTTGGAAAAGTCAATGCAGGTTCGCCACTTCCCATTAGCCTTTTTTACCAGCACCGGGTTGGCGATCCATTCCGGGTAGATAGCTTCTCGTATGAAGTCATTGGCGAGTAGATTCTTTACTTCTTCATCGAGGGCTGCTGATCGCTCTACCCCCATACTTCTCTTTCTTTGTTTTACAGGCGCCTTGGTAGGATCAATGTTTAATACGTGGCATGCTATGTCGGGGGAGATTCCGGTCATGTCAGCGTGTGACCAAGCGAATACATCCAAGTTGTGGCGAAGAAAATCGATGAGTTGTTCCTTCAATTCGGCTTTTAGTTGGGACCCAATTTTTAATAGTCTACTTGAGTCATGCTTGTCTACAGATATAAACTCCATAGCCTCTGCAGGCTCGGCGGTGGCCTCCTCCTCTTTGTCCCTAGGGTCTAATTCATTGAAAGGGTCGCTGGTATATTAAAGAGGAGGGGCTTTCTTTAGTTGCTATGCTTCCAGACTTTTTGTGCAGAGTACAATCTCTACACCCTTCCCTTTATCCTTCCTGTGGTTGTTGCGAAGTTCAGTCACATAGCAGTCTCGAGCAACATCCTGGTTTCCTTCTACTTCCCCTACTCCATTGTCCGTTGGAAATTTCATCTTCAGGCACCATGGGGCTAGGACGATTTGGAAGTCAGACAAGGCTGGCCTTCCTAGGAAGGCGTTGTAGGCCGAATGGTTTTCTATTAGCACAAACGTCTATTTCCGTACAACGGAGCGGGGATGGCTTCCAATCTCAACAAAGAAGTCCAGTTGCCCGAGGGGCATCTTCGCATCTCCAGTGAAACCGTGCAGTGGTTTATCGCAGGGAGATACATCCTTCATTGATAGCTTCATTTTTTCGAATGCGTGTTTGAACAGGATGTTTACTGAGCTTCCAGTGTCTACCAGGATTCGGTAAACTTCGGCGGGACCGAGTCGGGCAGAGATTACCATGGGATCCATGTGAGGGTACTGCCTTCCTTCTAGGTCACGCTTACCGAATGTGATGTCATCACTTTCTTTCCGCTTCGGGTGGCGCTCTTCTATAACCGAATTGACATAGTCTTTATTGTCTCTAAGCGACTTTCTGTATCTTTCCATCTCTTTCCAGCTTCTGTCTGCGATGTGCGGCCCTCCTGAGATGGTATGGACCACTATCTTCTCTTGACTAGAGCTGCTAGCGTTGCGGTTTCCTCTGTCGGCCCCCAGTGAGGGTAGCCTTGGGTTTTCATTGGTAGGAGCTGGGGTCCTGTCCTGACCTTTTACATAACGTTCCAGTTTCTTCCTTCTGATGTGTTCCTCAATCAGATTTCGGAGATGATGGCATTTGTTGGTATCATGCCCGTGAGATTCGTGGAAGCGGCAGAACTTTCCAGACTTCTGTGCGTTATCTGATTCCTTCTTGTATGGTGGGCGTTTGTATCTAACTTCGCCTTGGGTGGCAAGGAAGATATTTCGACGGTCTCGTTCAAAGGAGTGTAAGTGTCGAATCTCGGTCCTGGCCGATATAGGCGCTTTTCTCCCTTCTTGCCCCCAGCATTGTCTTTGGAATCATTTCTTCGAACGTCCCTTGCCACAGCAGGGGCGTTGTTATGGGTTGTCTTATTTTGCTGTCCTGACTGCCCCTCAACGGCAGCATCCTCAAGCCTCATGTATTTCCCGGCTTCATGGAAGAAATCGGGTAAAGTAGCTGGTTTTTCTTTTGTCAACCTTCTAGCAAATTTAGTGTCTGGATGCACACCACTACAGAGGGCCATTAGGATAAGCTTCTCATCGGCATCTTGGACTATGGCTGCTTCGGCGTTGAATCTGGTTAGGTATTGCTGCAGCTTCTCTCCAGGTTTCTGTTTGACGCTGGATAAGGAATAAGCATCCTTAGGTTGCTCCACATGAATGCGGAACTGACTGATAAATTTTTCTTTCAACATTTCCCACGAGCTGATGGATCCCTGGGTAGATGACAGAACCAGGAGGTAGCAAGATCTGCTAAGAAGAGCGGAAAGCATTTGCACAGTACTCCCTCTGTCGCCCGACTCATGAGCATACGTTGCGTGTACCTCTGTAAGTGTACAACGGGGTCGGAGGTTCCTTTGTAGGGTTCCATTGTTGGCATCTTCCATTCTCGGGGGGTGATAGCAATTTCGATATTGCGGGCGAAAGGGCTGGTTACCCTAGCGCCTATCCCTCGATCTCTTTGCTCCCGTTGGACACACTCTCTGAATAAGCGTGCCATCCTTTCATCAGAATTTGGAGCAGATAGAAATGAGTTTGGTTCTGTTCTGTGGGATTGATTCCGTCCAGATGACCTGTAGGGATGGTATCGTCTATCATTCCTCATATTTTCCAGTGGCTGCCTTTGATCTTCTGGGAGCATGCTAGGGTCAGCTACAGTTGGCCCTTGCCTTGATCTTCCCCTGCCGGGTTCTGGTCTAAGCACTTCCTCGGGTCCAACTTCGGGTTGGACTCTAGCTCGGCCCCGTTCACTGGCATTTCCGTGGTTAGGCAGTATGACAGGCTCAGCTACAGTTGACCTCCGTCCGGTACCTCCCTCGTTGGGTTCGGTACCAAACGTTTCCTCAGGCCTAACTTCGGGCTGTGCTCGGTCTCGGCTCCTACCATGGCTACTTCTGCCGTTAGCTCCTTCGAAGAAGGAAGATCTTTGTTGTCTCTGAGATCCTCCAGACTGGGACTCGCCCCATGATTCAGTGTTGCGGTTGGATTCTTCAGCGTCCCTTAAGCGTGACATGAGATGGTCCACCAAGGCTTCCTGTTGGGACGTGAAGCGGTTAGTTACTTCAACCACAACTCTGTCCAAATCTGCCCTAGTAATTGCTGCAGGCTGTTCTGTGGCAGGAGTTGTTGGGTTAGCCTGTCCTTCATTTGTTACTACTGCCGGAGGAGGACGATTTACTTGATTCGTGACAGCTGGATCTGGAAGACTGCTGGATGCGATGTTTTTTCCTTTGTTAACATCTTTTCTCTGTTTGGGAGGCATGTTTTCTAAGTAGCGAACGATGCTGTTAGGAAAATTGTTAAGTGGATGAAGCTGAAGCTTCGAGCTTCTAGTTCTCAGTGAAAGCACCAAAAATGTTTGCACAAAAAAATGGACAAACACCTCAAAGTTGTATGATTTAGTAGATCTTATGTTGTTCTTAGTGATTTGAGTGATTTATGCAAATATATGAAAAGCAGGGGCTAAACTGTAAAAAGACACGCAAATTTATAGTGGTTCAGCCAGAATGTGCCTACGTCCACTTTATATGTTATTTCTCTTCTCTTGTTTTGATTACAAGTACAAAGCTTTGATACAAGTAAAAGAAAGTTGTTTGAAAGTTCTCTCCGTGCTTGAGCTCTCAAACTTGTCCCCCTTGTTGTACCCCTGCCCCTCTATTTATAGAGTGAGGCTGGGGGTAGGGGTCTTGGATGTATACAGCTGCTGATGGGCCCGGGCTGATACAATCTGGCTTGGCAAATTTGGTTCGGCATCGCCTTGGTTCGGTAGTAGATGGGTGGAGATGAGGTCTTGGTTCGGCAGTGGATTGGTTCGGTTGTGGAGTTGGTGGAGCTGGTCCGGTGAGGGTTTGGTTCAGTAATGGAGGAGAGGGGATTTGGTTCGGCAGGGGAGTGGTCCGGCAGTGATAGTTGATTCGGTGAAGAAGTTGGGTTTGGTCCGGTAGTACTTGGACCGGTAGTGGGCTGGTTTGGTATTGCTTGGAGAGGGAGTTTGGTCTGGCAGTGCTTGGAGGAAAGTTGGTTCGGCATTGGTGAGGAGATGGGTTGGTTCGGTAGTAGGCCTGTTCGGTGAGGGCTTGTTCCGGTCGAATCTCACCCAACAAATGCAATGATTTAAATTGCAATCTCTCAATTAAATCGTCTAAATTGGTACATAAATAATTATGTATGTATTTCATATATCATGCATTTATTTTCAAACTTTACCACCAACTTAGTTATTAATTTTTATGCTAAAATTATTTTTTGATATATTTTTTGGCACTATAGCATATTCAAAATTTATGCTACTGTGGTTAATATATATTACCAATCAAAGTCATTTCTTATGCCTTTTACATTCTAAAAAATGTCAACAACCGAAAAATGGTTCAAATAAGAAGGTAGAAAGAAATTTTTTAATGTACCTTAGCATCTATTCACTATATTTTTTACCTTTTTAATGTTATGAAAATCCCCGATTCAACTCCACTTTGCACAAAATCCTTGCTTTCATCTTCAAACACACTAATTGTCATAATATTCTAATTTTTGCCCCAAAACCAAAGTAGAAAAATTCTCATAAAAGATGGATTTAATTTCGCTTTCAAATTACTGGAATTGATGGGTAGGAACAATGAGGAACGAGTGATAGGAATTGTTGTGTCGAGGATGAGGCCACTATCTTAAAAATGAAATTTAGCACGACTGTGGTGCAAATAACAGCTAACATCTGCTCCAAAGATTAACACAACTACCCTTTAAACTAGTGCACACAAGGTTAAAGGATTTGGATATCTTCAAAATTCATTGTCCAGGAGTTGATATATACATGGAAGATGATTTCATTTCAATAGAATTTATGGTGAGAAAGAGATGAAGAAGTAAATTTCTTTACTGTGTACTTGTGTTATTTCTCGAAAAGAGAGAGAAAATGAGAGAGAGAGAAGAGAATGAAAGAAAAAATGAACACAAATATTTTCTATTCATCTCTCTCAAATCAATAGATGTCAATAAATAAATATTAAAGAAATAGAAACTATAGCCTATTGATACAAAATACAAAAGATTGAGTAAATTAAAAGACTTTGAGTTTTATTATAGTTAGCTAATAAGAAAAAGTGGAATTAAAAAGTTTAAGGTACCGTTCGCAGTTAAAAATTTTTGTTAGGTGGAGTTGGCGTCGCACGTCGGACGCTCTCGATGCAACAATGGTGGGACCTACAATTTTGGTCCAGTGGAGTGAACCACTGGGGTGAACAGTTGGAATCTGACTCATCGAACACCAGTTCTACTTCCTCCCATTATGTTCACTACCCCTCCTTTGTTGCTCTTCACCGAAACAACTACTACCTCAAATCTGGATATTCTTGCCTTTTTAACCGCTTCTATGTCGTTTTTTGAGCTAAATCTCATCAGATTTAGGTTTTCATACTTATAGCCACTTCCTATATTTTTATCAATTTTTATTTTATTTTTTTCAAAATGTCGACCAATGAATCTTCTGGTTCGTCTACTTGCCACATTGTAGACTGGACTAATGAAAGGACATTGTCCTTTATTAACGTATGCCTCACCAATATCGATTCTCGCAAAGGTTGTTTTAGCTATTTGTACAAGGAAATCACTGAGGAGTTCAACGCAATGATGGGCGTCGACTACAACACCAGTTAGATAAAAAAATAAATCCAACAATTTAAAGCACGACAGGAACCCCTAGAACCAACTGCTATAAATTGAAGGCATAATCTATAGTGCAGAGAAGGACATTGTTGGTGAGGATGAAAAGTAGTGGGACACTACTACTAAGGAGTAAAAGAAGTTCAGAGTTGGCTTGCCTGCGGAATTCAGGGAGATGAATGTGATAATGAAGGCTACATCTGAACTCCGTCCTATAAGTACAGTTCCAAAGGATCAACCTGCCAATGTCCAGTTCGACACCCAAATATATGATGATACTACTGAGATCTGCACTCACCTTCCTCGAGCTTATTCTCATATGCTTCACTCTGCTATTACTTCCACTCCTTAGAGAAGTTATCCAAGTGGAGCTTCTTCACAAGACGTGGAGATGGCACAGACTATTGCTAGATGTGTGGATATAAGACATGAGGATGAACTATTTTTCGAATGAAAAATTACATGCATTCTGAACCCTAAGGAGGCATACTACAGATCTGTCCATTGTCTGATGTATAAAGCCTTGGATCTTAGGTGACTTGTGGTATATCCAGTTGGAAAATTTTAGAGAGATGTAGTATTGTATTGTATTTGTATTCTGAACTGGTAGTATTTTATAAAAATTGTCTTTTTTATTACTATTTCTCTAGCATTTCATAATTAATAAATAATATAAATTCATTCAGCTATATTACTTAAAAATAATTAAAAGATAAAACAATAACAAAAAATTATTCATAACAAAATAATTAAAATACCCTTTTAAAATGCCCATTTCACAACACAGGAATGCATTCTACTTTCGTCAAACAATCTCCTTTCATGCCCTTTTCAGATGCCTCTTTCAAATTCTCCTATCATTTAACAAAAGAATGCAACCTAAGAGCAAAATCAACAAAAATAATTGATATAATTACTCCTAATAAAGAAAAGTGGAATTCAAGTAATCAACAAGGCATGACTTTATGTTGTTGCATTTGTAAAAAGTAAATAGACATGTTGCCTTGCAAAAAAAAGTAAATAGACATGAAAGTTTAATTTGTCGCTTACAATGGACTCATTGTAAAATGTCTAATGATTCACGCATAGATTGTAGATATCATGGAAATAATAAAACTAATTTTATCAAAAAGATTGATTTAGAGAATAATTTATTTTGTACACGTTTAAACTGTCAACAACATTCACTAAACATCTAGTAAGTAATAACGAATGCAGCAACTGCATGCTAAAAGATAAATAATCCCTAACTGAGCCGGACAAAAGTATAAAATTTAATTAAAATTTGAACATGGAAAAATTCATAATGTTGCAGGTAATGGTATTATTTCCATTCAAACAAAAGGCAATACATCAAAATTTATCGTAATGTGCTATTTGTTATGTTGTTCGAGGCAGAATGAAGTGTAAGGCGTTAAAATCGACCATAGAGTCCACGAGTAGTTCGAACGAAAATAGGTGGTCACCACATTAGTTTGATACATATGTTTTCATTAAATAACTATAAAAATATAACATACTATTTCATTCTCAACTAGTTTAATTAGATTGACATTATTTATTAGTTTCTTATGAGCGATATATATATATATGATTGTTTCACTAGTATATTTTGAACTTTTATAGCTTATACAAGTAACAAAATTTGTACCAAACTAACTAACGCCATCACTATAATTAATATGTGTAAACCATATAATATAAAAAGCATAAAGTAAAACAATAGTGAAGAAACTGTGTTTTATTTATATCTAACTATTTTAAATTAGATTCAAAAGAAATTAGTAACTTATATTAAAAGTAAATAGAACTAGGATAAAAAATGAAGGAATTATTAAAATCAAGTTTAAAAGAAATAAGAAATTAAAGAATAACTTTTATTTTAGTTTTGTTTTTAATTAAAAAGAAGGATATTATTGAATGATTGTTATATAATTTGTAACAAAATATAGAAAGAGGAACTATATTTGAATATTTTACAATACAAATTGCTTCAATAAATAATTTTGTTAAGTGCTTTTATAGTGATTGTTTTGATTTAGTCAAAACAAAAAATAAAGCTATACTAAATATTCCTATTTTCTTAGCATCTTAGAAAAAGCTGGATGCTTAAGTGGCATCATGGACAAAGGGTGGAATAAAGCTCCAAAGTAGAAAGGAAGGAAATAAAACTGCAAAGTTACACCTAAATGACTATCTGCAACTCTCTGACAGTAACCTTGATAGCATAGGTCGTATGTTCCAAATCCACCCGAAAACTTTTTAAGTGTGGAATAACATATACAAATAAGCATTTTTTTTAATACTTAAATGAATTTTATGTTAATTTTGATGAAATAGTAACACTCCCATGGAAAAAAGATACATGACTGCAATAAAACTTTCCGATAGTGATGTCATCTAAGAAAAACTTTATTTTAAAATTATTAAACATTGAAGGATCATTGCTTCCACATCAATGATATAGTAATTTGAATTATAGAAGTTTGTATCCATAATGATCTGTAAATATACACCAAGCAGTTAAAGTAGTTAATTTAATAATTAAACTATAAGGGGTAAAAGAGAATTATAAACACTAAAATTTAAGGATTGAAACTATTACCATTGTGTAGAGGAGATTTCTCTAGTGAAATGGATTATAGCCATGCTACATCTAGAATTACGGAAGGAGAGTTGTGAAAAAAATAAGAATATAATAAAATATGATAGATTTTCAACAATTTATTAATTCAACCTAACCCACTTAAGCTAATTATAGTCAACCCTAACTTGCTATAGAAATCACTTTTCAAATTACTAATTACATCTCCAAATTTCTCGTGTCCATTAAGTTAACTTCTCCATAGAGAAATCCACCTCTAGGTTAAGAAAAAAATACGTAAAATAAAGGTAAAACAATACTAATGAAAATCATGTCAACAGTAACATATCCACATAAGTAAATCACATTTTTAGAGAGGTCCATTTTTGGGAGATCGGATTTAGATTAAATTTGGATGTGTTTGTGTGTTTTATTGCTTATAAGGAAAATCTAGGTGAATGGGAGACTGTCTCAAGTGGTATTACGGTCTTTCTTACATATATGCTTATTTATATCGATTGACCTTATGGATATTGGTAGATTCATACCTTAAATGAAACATATGTTAATTTTATGTTAGCGCATGATTTGATATCAACTAAAAACCCTTGATATTTGTTTAAATACAATAAATGTGTAATGTATTGCAGAGCGATATGTCATGGCCTAGGGAATGTATTACAGAAATTTAGGCTTGAGTTGACTATTAAGTACAATATGATGCTTGATCATTTGTATTGTTGCTTGTATTATATTGTTTCGTCTGATGATTATGTTTGTGAGATTTCATTTTAGGGAAATTATATACATTCAATATGCAAAGAGATGTAAAAGAATCTTAAGAAGAACGATTCGAGTTGTTGAAAAATGTCGCAAGATAAAAATGGCTAAGGGAATGAATATGTTCTGATTGATCCATGTTGATCAAATGGACTTAGTGATGGATGGAGGTGTAAGTGGAATGGATCGTTGGAGCATCGATTTTTAGTGAAGGAACTCCGAGGCAAATTCAAGGAAGACTTTGGACTTAGCTAATGGAGGCTCGAAGTAAAATCCAAGGAGATATGTGGAACTAGAATCGATGGTAGAGGAATAGAATCCAAAGCAGAAAACTAATTGGTGAAATTTTGTTCCAGTCATTGACCGGTACCAATCCATGATTGATGTAACACCATGTAAATTAAATAGTGGTTAAATAAAAATAATTAATAAATAATTCTTAAAGCTCAAAAAATAGAATTTTTACAAATGTCATGCTAAGAAATTTGCACCATTGTTTTCATGGCGATTTTTTTATCAACTTTAATATACAATTTTATGATCGAAATACAAACAGAAAGTTATTGACGTTTAAAGATTTGAAATCAAGAATAATTAAGGAAATAAATTATCAAATGTAATAAATCATGTTTATTAAATAACGTTAACCACTCGACACCGGTATAGGGACCGGTCGACCTCTAGTAGCCGCTCGTCCCTATTGATCGGTCGACTGATGGTGCTGTGGGGCTGAAAATGAACCTTGGCCTAACGGATAGAAATAATTCGAGCGCTTATAAATACAGACCTAGCCCCTCTCTTTTCTTCTTATATTTCCTGAACTAAGGAGTAAAGCACTTTCATTTTCCTTTCTCAATTAATTCTAGGAATTATTGAAATTATAAAATATTATATATATATATATATAAGTGGAGAGCAGCGGAATATAAAAGAGAAGAAAGGAGTGAAGCGATTCTGCAAAAAAGAGGTAAATTCTAGATCTAAATTTAGACTACGTTTAATTTTCAAATCACTTTTTAGACTTATAATTCTAATACATATGTATACGCTTTAGATACATATTTTGATTGAAAGAAAGGGAGTCAAATAAAGAGAATGAATTTAGATATGGAGATTTGGAAGCATAGAGATGAGTGGAGTGTTTTTACATAATATTGGATTTATATCGTTTGTGAATTTATTTCTTTTATGCCTAAATATAAATTATGGAACCATAGGAGTAAATATATATAAAATGAACATGAGATCCTTCCCTACATATTCAATAGTTTATTAACTTTTATTTAATGTTGTACACACCTAAATCTGGAATGTTAGGGTGAAAGTAGTCCCTAAAATTTATGAGATAAGTCATTAAAAAGATTGTATGTTAATTCCAAATTTCGCAATTTAAATGTTATAAGTTGTTAAACTTGAATTGAAAACGTTTCAAATTTTATTCGGATTTAAGTTTATATTTTAATTCATTGGAATGAAGAATGTTTCTCTATGAATTTCTATAAATTATACAACTTTACAATTATACATGAAAGTGTCGTTTGAAATAACAAGGAATATGAAAGTGACTAAGGACCGTAATATGGAATATTAACTAAGTATTCTACTAGTGCGGAATAAAAATATAAAAGTAAATAGAAAAGTAAATGACACCAGGGATTTTTATACTGGTTCGAACTTCCCGTTCTACGTCTAGTCCCAGACTCCTTCTGGAATTTAAATATCAACCCCCACTTAACCCGGAGGAACAGGTATTACACCGCTTGAGCAACCGAATAGGACTTCAACCACCTAAGCAATAGAATAGGACTTCAATTGCCTGAGCAACCGAATAGGACGTCCAATATAAATGGTAAAGATTGCTTCTGATTGAGTATGCTCTTGAATAGCACTGATGAGTAAAAAGGTACATCCTTCTTATAATCTTCTCCTTTGTGGTACATAGTGTAGTTTGTAAAGATGGGAAGTTAATTTAATCACAAATGAAATTTCTCTTGAATGTGCAAGTGATTTGAATGAGAGTTTGAATGCAAAGAGTTTAGACAATAAGAATATGAGATAGAATCAGAAAATTAGGTGATCAAAACAGCTGAATTGAAGGCTATATATAGTGTTTAAGTGTTGCAACTTATCGTGAAAAGTAATGATCAAAAGATATGAAAACAACTCTTGAATCAAGGGTTGTTTTTGTTCGATGAAGTGAAGTATCTTTTCAGAAATATAGCCGCTATGCAATTTTGGTCGACTGAGAAAAAAAAATTCAGCCAGCTGAAATATTAAAAATTCGAATCGGAGAGGAATTAGTTCAAAAAAAATGCTATTCAGTCGACTGAAATGGGTAGTTCAGTCGGCTGAATATTCATATCAGATTGTGCATGTGCACAGTTATTCAGTCGACTGAACTACCCATTTCAATCGGCTGAATATCATGTTTTTTGCCATATTGAAGTGTTTTCAAAAATTCCTTTGTGCGTGAAGTTATGTAGTAAAAGCCTTGGCATATGAAACATGATTTGAAAAGATTTTTAGGTACGTGTGTGTGCATATACCACTTCAGAGAGAATTTAACAAAAATTAACTACAAGACCTAGACCATAGACAAACCATAGACAATATCGAAGCTTCTATCTGAATCCCGGTCAGCAATCTATTGTCGAGTAGAATAGTATCTTCTCCTGCAAATATGGTTAGCTCACAGAATATTTACTTATATAGTTGTCATGATTAAAACATCAAAATAAAAGGTTATAACATTCTCCCCCTTTTTGATAATGACAACTATGTAGGTTTGAAAATTTATAAAAGCAATTTACTCCCCCTGAATGAATATTCCCTCCATCAAACAATTTCTCCCCCTTTGTTATCGGCAAAAAGGAACTAATAGATAATATGAGAAATATAGACATATAAGCATAGAAATAAACATATATTGTGACGATCCATATTTCGAAAGGTTTAAATCGACAATAATCACACATGTCCAACTTAAACAATCCGGAACATAGATAATCAATAGGGTTAATTAAGAAAAATAAGAAAAGAAGAAAACAAAACAGAATCTCACAACGGAACGATAAAATATAATAATTAAATAAACGGTTCATGAAGCTGTTTATATCATACATTTGACTATAGTTTATAGAACAATTATCGGAGTTATATATATACATCAGGGATAAATAATCAATACAGCAGAATAACATGATGCAGAGAATAATATACCAACTTCGTCTTCGTCCTCCAGAATCTGATCTTCAATGCACTGGAAAAACTCAGGACTGACCTGAGCGTAATGAAAAGCCAAAACACTCGAGTCAGGACTAAAATACTCTTATGTAAGTCAAATCAATACCATGGAATGATGAGTGCAATAACTTAAGAGATGTTACAGGATTTTCCATCTCCTAAGGATCCATTAAACTATTTATATATAATAGTATACGCTATAATAGGTAATGTCTATCAGTAAGATAAATATCAAAATAGCGTTAAGGCTTTACATTGATCCACCTTAACACATTTTTACAGTTCTAAACCAAAGTCGTAATGGGCTCATATAGGGATAAATATGACAAGGCACGTGAGGCAATGCCCAAGGTAGGATTCTACCAGTTTGCCCTTTCTGGCTGGTCGTAACCCATCTGTGGCCGACCACGACAATCAATCCAAACGTAAAAAGATGCACCCATCGAATAATTAGTCACAATAGTAGTACGAGGGATTAACGTTGCTAGATGTAGCTAACCACATTGGCCAGGCACAGGCTCCTGTTTTAGTCATTTTAATTTTGACACAAGTGTCAAGGCTATCCATCATCGTTCTCTTACTTCATTCCAGTAAACGTCGCCAATTCAACAACTACATTCTGGATATCATTCACCGCGTACACGGTTGTCAAAGTGGTTCCAATATTAATAGAGAGTATGCCAATAAGAGGCCCCGGTCTCTTTAACAACCAAACGCCATTTTACACACCGGTTGGTTCTTTTATATTTCGAAAACAATTCGTACTTGATATCAAAATATCATATTCACTTCAAAATCAAATCCATTTCGAAATCATCATATTCGCTTAAAAAAACCATATTTTTACTTCAAATGTTAATCAACTCGATATATCGATTTCACTTCAAAACTTGATTCGAGTTAAAGTCTTGGTTATAATTCACTTTAACCCAATTCGCATTTAAATCCAAGATTTAAATATAAACATTCCACCCTTTGACCAGTTTGAATTTTAGAAAATAGTTTAAATAGTTTTAAAATGGTTAAATAGTTAAAATAGTTTAGTAGAAAATAATTTGAGTATTAAAAATGGTTTATATAATAAAATAGTTGGGAAATTTAAAATAGTTTGAATATTTAAAGAAAATAAATTTGAAATAGTTTATACTAAAATAATTTATTTAAAAATAGTTTCCAAGCCAAACTGATTCAATTCCAAAATTTCCAATCCAAATTAATTTCCATTTCCATTTCGATTTACTCGACTCAATTCCGATTTCATGTCGAATTTTAATTTCAATTCTAAATTAATTTAAATTCCAATTCCAAATTAATTTCACTTCCAGTTGCAAATTAAACTGTTTCGATTTATATCAATTATTATTTCAATTTCCAAAATATCGATTCAAAACACTTAAATCAAATTTTCCTTCAATATTCAATTTAAAATCCAAATCTTCAAATATAATTAATTTCCAAGCTCAATTTCGAAATATCATTTTATATCACCTTTTACTTAGAAATATTCAAAGTCCGAGTAAAAGTCCAATCTTTTAAAACAAATCAATTTTTTGAAATTTCACATCATATTTCGATTATAACTTAAAAATCTCAACTTCCATTATTTAAAACATTCCTATTCAAATTTAAATTTCAACATTCTGGGCTCCAATTTGAAAATAAATTCGATTTCCATAAATTCGATTTTTTCCTTAAAACCAAATCATTTAAATAATTTCAAAACAATATTTTAAAATCATTTAATTTAACCAATCCGATGTCTGTATATGCTTCTCTATCCTATGGCCACGTGAATCAATTATTTCAAGTAAATTCAGGGATGTATATATATCATTTCAATCCAAAATAAATGCCATAGTTATGTATCATTTCAACCTATCTTTTTAATTTATTCGAAAAAATTCAATTTACAGTTTTACATACTGTAAATAACATACAGGATGATAACATGATATATCAAAATAGATAAATATCCAAAATATCAACCAATAGTATCCATCACAACCAATTATCCAACAGTCAATAAAATTCTCAACAATTTCATAATTATCAATTTCGGGTATTTTACTGGCAATTAAATTCTAATTCAATTTAACTGTCAATTCAAATTCTATCAATTAATTCAGATGTCAATTTAAATGACAATTAAACTTATCAAACAATAACCAATAAATTTCAAATTACTTCATGATATAATTTAACGAACATAAAAATTATTTCAGTCAATTGTGAGCGTATAAACACTCACCTTTGATTTATCGATGATTTCAAAATCCAAATGAAGGCCCAAATTGTAACGATCTTAGAACTCGACCAAACTAGTTCCATGTTGTCTGGAATTTTGATATGATGGCAATGGAGAAAACCGCACGTGAATCCGAGCTCGTATGCAAAAGATATGATCGTTAGAAGATTGAATTTTAAAATTTAAATTAAAATAAAAATAATAAAATAAATTACGCATACCATTCTCCTCCTACATCTGTTACCTCCTTCACCTCACGTAACCCATCAACACGCGACTCAGTTTCATCTACGCACGCTTAAACCATGACCGGATGATGATCGGCTACCACCAGAATGTGCGGCACAACCTCCTCCACCAATGTGACAAGTTTAATCGTGTCATTCGCCGCCATTTGCACAAAATCCAAGAAAAACACGTGCATGCTTCCAAGCCAGATTCTGGCGAATCCATGACGTAATAGCATAGATCAACCGTATGGATTTGAAGAACTGGCCGAGATCTACAACTTTGCTTTTGGAATTTTTAGATTACGTTGAACGGATTGAGAGATAAAAAGGAAAGAAGTTCGAGCATTTTCAGCCATTAAAATACTGACAGCTTGGGTTTTGAGAAATTAAAATAATAATAAAACTATCTCGATTTGCGTGCGTATTTATATAGTTAGGTCCAAAATCGTCCGAACTCCGATCGAGGTATGCCACCTGGCATTTATAATGTTTTACCCTCATTTCGAACGCAATGGAACTAGTTTTGAGGCCTAATTCGATCGTATGTGGAAGGTAGCTTTTCAAAGTTGATTTATTTTATCGAATTCCTTAAATTGATTTCTACGCGTTTCAAGCTTGTACGGCCAAACAACAAGTCTGATCGCTATGAAATTTGAAATCCTACAATAACTCACTATTATGGATCCTATGAAACTAATTTCGTTGAAATCCGAGACAATTGCCAAAATGGCTATTTTTACTCATCAATTAATTTAAAAAAAATTCAAATTCTAACTATTCACATTTAAATCAAAATTTGAAAGTAAACGATCTTCATTCATATTTATATAAAATTTGAATCAATTTCCGATGCCATTTTCATTCACATTAAATCTAGAATTCCATTATTTAAATAATTGCAACATAAATTTAAACAATTTAATTACCCGATAAATCAATATGAATAAATCATTAAATTCCAAATAAATTTTAGTTATTAACATTACTATTTCTATTTAAATAATTCACAATTTATAAATCAACTCCAGTTATTGATTATAAACACAGTTAATATATAAATCTCATTTCAATACTCGTTATCGCCAAAACTTCGAAATTAGTTATTTCAAAATTTATTCAAGTTCATATCCAATAAATTAAACTCAAAATTATTAAAATTTTATTTTTAACTATTTTTATTCAATAATTATATATAATTCCATAATTTAAAATAGTTAAAAAATATGGGTCGTTACATATATTGTAGGGAAAGTAAATGAACTTAGCATCATAGATAAATAAACATGAGCATGGAATTCAAATAATAATGTCACACAACAATATCAAAACATAACAAGCATACATAAAATAATGTATTAAATAACATGATAAGATGAGCATAAATGAATATTAAAACTAGACTTCCTCACTATCCGAAGCTTCTTCTTCCTCTTCTTCTTTAGAGGTTGACCAAGTAAAAGGTGCGGGGTTTTCAACAATACCAGTAAGGGTAGAGCCGGTACATGATATTTTCTACCAAATTTTGTTTAAGAAACCTTTTATGGAATTAAGACGGTAGCCAAACATCGTCCAAGCTTACTTTGATTGCGGGAGAGTGTAACAAGTGCTTGCTTTCGAGTAATGTCGCTATGGAGCTCATATCATCATCTTCTTCTTCTTCTTGGCATGGAGGTTGCGAGGATGAAGATGTGATATTAGTATCCCTTGGTTGAGGAATACCTTGATCGCAATTTGCCACCCATTGTTGGAAGCTTATTATTTGTTGAGATTCCAAGCGTTTTGGAAGATCTATAAGACTTAGAGTCTTCGAGTTGAGCTCGCCAATGATCGTATAATCTGCATTGGGTAAAGGAACTCCGAGGTTTTGAAGAATACGCATGATGTAGGCTCCGTAGTGGATGATTTTGTAGTTTCTTTTGTGGTTAACAGTGAGAAACTCTTCCAACATAATATTTGCCCAATTTACTCTTTGGGATGAGTAAATGGCATAGAGGGCTGGAAATCCCTCTTGTAGACTTTCTCGTAGCCACTGGTACGAGGTTGAAGTGATCGAATTAGAACTCGGTGAAGAATACATGCCTTTGGTGGCACTGAATTTCAAGATTGTCAAATCATCCGATAGAAAACGGTGAGAAACTTTGTCTCGGTTATACATGTCTACTTCGACATTATCGATATCCAATCCTTCGGATGTACATCACAATATGTGGCCAAGTCGTTGTAGAGAAGGAGAAATTTTAACTCTGCAAACTGAAGTCCAAATACAATCATCCTTATTGCGTGGATCTTGGTGGTCTAAATTCATGTTGGCGAAAAATAACTTAATCAAGAGAGGATAAAGTTTGATGTTATTTGGGTCAGACCCAATAAGGTGGTCGATACCACTAGCTTCAGCATGCTCTCGGATGGCATATCCATTAAAATTAGAAAACTTGACGAAGGCTCCTTCAAAAATTTGAGAGTTTTTCATTCAATTGAATTGAGTTATTGTTGTCTCATTGTGAATCCAAGAACGGATTTGGCTTTCGGAAGGACCAGTAGTAGATTCATGAGCATGTTTTGTTCTGGGTGCCATTGATTTGAGTAAGTTTGGAGAAAAAAAATTAAATTTTTGTAGTGGAGGCTAGGGTTTCTGTTGAAGTAGAAAGGTTTAGGTAATGGGTAAATGAAGAGAAGTAGCGAGTTAAGTAGTGGTTGGGTGAAAGGTTGCATTGGGAAGAGTGTATAGGTATGATGAAAAACTGAAAATATACGGGCCAGTCGACTGAATTAGGGATCTCAGTCGACTGGTATGTAGGGTTTTCCATCATGGATGTTTATAGTGTAAAATAGGTAAATTCAGTCGACTGAAAGTAGGGCAGCAGTCGACTGGTAACTGAGTGAAAATACATATATATTGAAGATTCGATCGACTGAATTGTTTATTCAGTCGACTATGTTGCAGAGAAACTAAGCCGCATGTTTATAGTTCATTTTTGGGTGGATTCAGTCGGCTGGTTGAAGTGGTTCAGTCGACTGTTATCAGTGTAAAATTTAAAATTATTTTGAATATTTAGTCGACTGAAACTATTGTTTCTTCTGTGGTAAGCCTTTCTTCTAGCTTTTTCTTAAATTAGTTATACAATATATATATATATATATATATATTTCTAGTTTTAATCTAATGTTAATCAAAAATATATACTTATTATTCCAGAAAACATACAACTTATTCAAATTATAATATATAAACAAAAAGATATAATTTCCGTAACTTTTCGAATCATCAGAGCACCATGTTCCCAAGAGTTTGGAGACACTTGAGGACGTTACGGAGATGGTTGGTGCACACATTGTTTGGAAGATGATTCACAAATCTTCAGAGAAAATTGTTCTAGGAAGCTTAATCGTTTTGCATTGACTTTTTATTCGTAGTACATTTCGCGTTGAAGTTCTAATGTTTCCCGTTGATAATGGTGGATATCGTCAATCTTTACTTTTGTTAACGGAGAGCCAAAACCCAAGTTTCTTTAGCTCTCTTTCCTTTTGGTGTATACCCAGTGTGATGATTTGGTGAAGGCGTAATCTTAACTGGAATATATATCGGAAATGTTTGACGAATCAGAGGTTGGAGTACTAAAAACAAGTGATAATTGGTTGGATCCTTCTTGCGATGACATTGAAGAGATTATATATTATTTGAAACTTAATTTAGCTGAATAGTTGTTTAATTGAATGAGGATTGAAATGAGAGTTGATGTATATATATACTGATCTTATATACTATTACTGGTTTTTAGTGTTTGAGATAAAAAAACGTTTGAAGAGTCTCAGCCAAGTAAAAATGTGAGGTAAGAAAGAGTAAGAACTAATGGTCGTAAGTTAAATCAAAGTGATGTATGGTTATGAATCAAGAAACATATTAGTACATTGGAACATCATGCAACTTCCTCCCAAGAGACCTGAGTTCGAGTGCTATCAGCTCCAGTATTTTTGTTTTTAGAAATTTTATTTATTTATTTTAAATTTTTTTATAAAATAATATCGAATTATAATTCATGTAACGATAAAATTCCTAATTCATTTCTCAATTTAATAAAAATATTTTCATTTAAGGGTTTAGTAAATATATTAGCTATTTGATTTTCTGATGGTATAAAATCCAGCGATATATTTCCTTTTTCTATATTATCGCGAAGAAAATGATGTCTAATATCAATGTGTTTAGTTCTAGAGTGATTTATAGGATTTTTCGATAAATTTAGAGCACTTGTGTTATCACAGTAAATTGTAGATTTAGAAATTTTTATTCCAAAATCTTGTAGTGTTTACTGCGTGTATATTACTTGAGCACATGCCAAAGTAGCAGAAATATATTCTGCTTCACACGTCGAGAGTGAAACAAAATTTTGTTTCTTACCAAACCAAGATACTAAAGATTATCCAATGAAATGAAAAGTACCACTTGTACTCTTTCGATTCGTCCGACATCCTCCAAAATCAACATAACTGTATGATACTAATGCAAAAGGACATTCTTTTTGATTAAAAAGAGACCGTAGTCTTTAGTCTTGCTTAAGTAACGCAAAATTCGTTTCACTGCCCGCAAATGTGATTCTTTGGGATTTGCTTGAAATCGTGTACCCAAGCCTACACTCATCATTAAATCTGGTCGACTAGCAGTTAAATAAGCAGTGATCCAATCATGCTACGATATAGTTTTTGGTCAACACTTTTTCCATTTTCATCTTTATCGAGATGTACCGTAGTACTAATAGGAGTCGGTTTAGCAGAAGTGTTTTCCATACCCAATCGTTTTATAAGATTATTACAATATTTTTCTTGATTAATAAAAATTCAATTACTTAATTGTTTAATTTGTAAACCAAGAAAATGTGAAAGTTCTCCCATGTGAGACATTTCAAATTCTCTTGTCATAATATCTGAAAATTCTTGACATACTTTTTCGTTTGTAGAACCCAAAATGATATCATCCACATAAAATCTATATTACTAAAATGTCATTTTTATCTTATTTTATAAACAAAGTTTGATATACCTTTCCAATTTTAAAACCGAAATTGATTAAATAATTTTTAAGATGGTCATACCAAGCACGAGGTGCCTGTTTTAAACCGTATAAAGCCTTTTTTAATATGATCTCGAAAATTTTCATGTATGAATAAAGGTAGTTGTTCTACATATACATTTTCTTTTATAAAACCATTTAAAAATGCACTTTTTACATCCATTTGATATAATTTAAAGTTATTAAAACATGCATAAGCTAATAAAATACATATTGCTTCTAGACGAGCTACAAAAGCAAATGTTTCATCATAGTCTATTCCTTCTTCTTGATTATAACCTTGAGCAACTAGCTCAGCTTTGTTTCGAATAATATTTCCTTGCTCATCAGCTTTATTTTTGTAAACCCATTTGGTACAGATAACTGCTTGATTACTTGGTCTAGGAACTAAGTCCCAAACGTCATTACATTCAAATTGATTTAATTCTTCTTGCATAGCTATAATCCAGTAATCATCAGTTGAGGCTTCTTTAGCATTTTTGGGTTCAATGTTTGAAAGAAAAGCTACATTACACATTTGATTTAGTTGATTTCGAGTTCTTAGGTTAGTAGTTACTTCTCCAATGATATTTTCAACAGGATGATTTCTTAGAAGTCTTGGTGGAGTTCGAATTTCATTATTATTTAGTAAATTATTTTTTACATTATTTTCAATATTTTCAAAATCATCTTCTATGTTATTTGATTTAGTAATAATTTCATCATCTTCATTTTTCTGATTAATTTTGAAATTTTCATCGAATGACACATGAAGTGTTTCTTCGATTACTTTAGTTCTTTTATTATAACTTCTATAAGTTTGCTTCATTCCGAATATCCAATGAATATTCCTTCATCGGATTTTGGATCAAATTTACCAAGATTATCTTTTGTATTTAAAAGAAAACATGTTGAACCAAAAACTTTAAAATATGATATATTGGGGTTTCTTCAATTAAAAAGTTCATATGGGTTATGTTTTGTTAATGGTCTAATGGAAACTCTATTTAAAACATAACAAGCAGTTGCTACAGCTTCTGCCCAAAAGTGTTTAGGTGGGGTACTTCTATTTAACAAAGTCCTAGCACATTCTTGAAGTGTTCTATTTTTCCTTTCTACAACTCCATTTTGTTGCGGAGTTCTAGGAAATGAAAATTTGTGAACAATTCATTTCTTATTACAATATCTTCCAAAAGAATCATTTTTGAATTCACCACCGTGATCGCTCCGAATATTTTTAATTTTTAAAATTTTGAATTCTTTTAGCAAATATTTTAAAATTTTCAAAAGTATCACTTTTACTGTTCAAAAATATTGTCGAAGTGAATCTTGAGAAATCATCTACAATGACAAATCATATCTATTATGGTTTATAGATTGAACTTGAGTTGGTCCAAAAAGATCTAAATGCAATAACTCAAGTGGTTGTAATGTAGAAATTACTTTCTTTGATTTAAGAGAAGATTTTGTTAATTTTCCTAATTGACAAGCATCACAAATACTTTTTACTTTAAAGTTCATTTTTGGTAAATCTTTAACTAATTATTCTTAGGTAATTTGCTTATTGCTTTAAAACTTACATGACAAAATCTTTTGTGCCACAACCAAGGATCATTTTCTTTGGCTACTAGACACATATTTGTGTTATGATTAACTTTCATATTTAATATGTAAATATTTCGTTCTCTAGTTTCTTCAAATATAAGATTATTATTTTGATCAAATATGTTGCATTTATTTTCCAAAAAAGTTATATTAAAACATTTATCGCATAGTTGACTTATACTAAGCAAATTATGTTTTAAATTTTTAACTAGTAAAACATAATAAGATGTAAGTTAGATGTACCGTCATTGCTCACATCGCCTTTGCCGATGATATAGCCTTTGGAATTATCTCCAAATGTGATAGATCCTCCATTTGAGTTGATAAAGTTAGTCGGCATATCTTTGTTTCTTGTCGTATATTTTCAGCAACCACTGTCAAGTATCCACTTTCCTCTTTTCTTAGTTGGTACCTGCAAAAAATATCGGAATGATGTTGGTACCCACTTTTATTAGGGTCATGAGAGTTAGATCTTAGGAAACCAAACCCAAGAGGGTTTAGAATTCCCTTTATAAGTAAAATCTCTATTTTTATGAATTGAATTTATAAAAGATTTAATATACTTATTTTTGATTGAATTATTATTCGTTTTTGGTACCTAAATCTGTATAGTATTTGTGATGCAAATTTCTTTCTTTTGAGTAAAAACCTTTGGTTTTGGTTTTGGTTTTGCTTTTACAAAGTTCTTATGCAAATTGAAAATTTTATATGATGGGTTATTCTTCTTTGAATTAATCTTTGAAGAATTTGTATATCCTAACCCTTTCTTACTAAAAGTAGTTTGAGAATTACTAATAATCTTAGAAATATTTTCTCTTCCTTTATTAAAATTAGATACATTTATAGTGATATTCTCTAACTCGGTTTTGAGACTGGTATTGTTTAATTTAAGAATTTTGACATTTGATTTTAAATCATGATTTTTCGAAGCTAATGTCATATTCTTTTCTTTTTGCACTTCTATTTCATTTGGTAGCATAGTGAGTTGAGAAGAAACGTTAGACAAAGATTCTTCTGTTTTAACAGGTTCTTCTTCTAAGATTTTCTATTCATCTCTTAGCATATCAACTTCTATTTCATTTCTTTTTAATTTTTCTAGAGCATCTTTATACTTTCTTTTAACTCCTTTTTGTTTATCTAATAGCTCTGAGTTTATTCCTATTAAATCATCAAAAGTTAGATCACTTACATCGTTATTCGAAACAAAAAAGCAGACATTGGCTTGTTCAGAATCACTGTCAGTGTCGCTATCTGATGATGAAGACGATTCTGAATCATCCCATGTAACAGAGAATTCTTGCTTCTTTTTATACCTGTCCTTCTTATTATTGTATTTGTCTTTCTTCGGTCATGACAGTCTTTCTTTATGTGACCCTTCTTATGACATTAATAACATTCGAGATTTGAAGCTAGTGGTTTATTGGTATTGTCTCTCCTGTTGTTTTCGAGTTTCTTGTTCTTTTTAAATTTCAAAAACTTTTTGAAATTCTTTGCCATAAATGCCATGTCATCTTCACCTGAGTCCGAGTCTTTTTGTTCAGCCTGAAAAGCTATATTCTTTCTATCTTGGGCTTGATCTCATTTTGCCTGCAAATTAACTTCATACGACATGAGATTTCCTATCAACTCTTCGGGTTTGATGGTAGAAATATCATTAGCTTCTTCAATAGCTAAGACTTTCTGTTCCCATTCATCCGTTAAAGAGTTTAGAATTTTTGGGACAATACTGAATATTTTTCTCCTAATGCTAATAGTGAATGATATATGTCTTCGAATCTATAATACATGTCATTTATAGTTTCATCTGATTTCATTCTGAAATTTTGGAACTGATTTTTAAGCATAGAAATCTTGCTTTATTTCACTTTGTTTGTTCCTTCATGTGTAACTTTATAGGTTCGCCATACTTCATAAGCAGTTTTACACATACTTACTCTACTAAATTCATTCTTATCTAAAGCACAAAATAACATATTCATGGCTTTTTCATTTGAAGTAGCATCTATTTTTTGTGTGTTTGACCATTCTGCATATGGTGTGGTCGGTATAGTGTATTCATTCTGAGTGATATTCCAAGTATCATATCCATTTATTTGCATATAAATACTCATGTGAGTTGACCAATTATTGTAATTCAAACCGTTAAATAGTGGTGGTCTACAGTGGATTGACCTTTAATAAAACTTATGTTAGTGTTATTTTCCATATTAACTGAATATCAAATAATTGTGTTATGGTTATATGATGACCTGCTCTGATACCAAATGAAAGTGACTAAGGATCGTAATATGGAATATTAACTAAGTATTCTACTAGTGCGGAATATAAATATAAAAGTAAATAGTAAAGTAAATGACACCATGATTTTTATACTAGTTCGGACTTCCCATTGTACGTCCAGTCCCAGACTCCTTCTAGTATTTAACAATCAACTCTCACTTAACCCGGAGGAACATGTATTACACCACCTAAGCAACCGAACATGACTTCAACCGCCTAAGCAATAGAATAGGACTTCAACCTCCTGAGCAACCGAACTGGACTTCAAATACAAATAGTAAAAATTGCTTCTGACTGAATATGCTTTTGAATAGCACCGATGAGTCAATAACGTACACCCTTCCTATAATCTTCTCCTTTGTGGTATATAGTGTAGTTTGTGAAGATAGAAAGTTAATTTAATATCAAATGAAATTTATCTTGAATGTGCAAGTGATTTGAACGAGAGTTTGAATGCAAAGAGTTTAGACAATAAGAATATGAGATAGAATCAGAAAATTAGGTGATTAAAACAACTGATTTGGAGGCTATATATAGTGTTTAAGTTTACAACTTATCGTGAAAAGTAACGATCAAAAGATACAGAAACAACTCTTGAATCATGGGTTGTTTCTGTTTGATGAAGTGAAGTGTCTTTTTAGAAATATAGTCGTTATGCAATTTCAGTCGACTGAGCAAAAGAATTCAGCCAGCTGAAATATTAAAAATTCGAATCAGAGAGGAATTAGTTCAAAAAATGCTATTCAGTCGACTAAAATGGGTAGTTCAGTCGGCTGAATATTCATATCAGATTGTGAATGTGCACAGATATTCAGTCGACTGAACTACCTATTTCAATCGGCTGAATATCATGTTTTCTTCCATATTGAAGTGTTTTCAAAAATTCCTTTGTGCATGAACTTGTGTAGTAAAAATCTTGGCATATGAAACATGATTTAGAAGATTTTTAAGTACGTGTGCATGCATATACCACTTCGGAGAGATTTTAACAAAAATTAACTACAAGACCTAGACCATAGACATTATTGAAGCTTCTATCTGAATTCTGGTCTGCAATCTATTGTCGAGTATAATAGTATCTTCTCCTGAAGATATGGTTAGCTCGCAGAATATTTACTTATATAGTTTTCATGACTAAAACATCAAAATACAAGGTTCATACAAAATATGCCTAAAGGAGAGAGATGCACATAATAGGGATGTTTAGCATATTTCGTACTATCTATTTCAATAAACACGGAAAATGTAATTCCTTGTAATTCTGAACATGGCAAATTTCTTTGTTCAGATAATTTATGGAAAATTACAGTGATAACATTTCCCTTTTGGGAAAGATACAGTTCCAACACATTAAAATGTAGAAATCGCTAAATATAGAATTATAAGTGTTATAAATAGAAATAATAATAATTTGGTCATTAATTAAATATATGTGATTAAATATAAGTCAAGAAATAAATAATAAGCGCTAAATATGAATTAGATAATGAATTGAAGAGTTTGGATGGTTATAGTAATCAAGTTAAAATGATACTTAATTGTATTAACTGAAAAGAAGTAGTAAACTATATGAATTGTATTAGTTGAAAAGAAGTAGTAAATGATACCTAATTACATTAATTGGAAAGAAGTAGTAAATGATAATTAATGACAACTGTGAAATTAAAATAAGAAGTATGTCATGGTAAGTAAATAAACACAAATAATTGAACTTAGGAGGCGAAATAGTTTTTCAATTGAAATTATATGGCCTTGAGAATACTCTTATGATGGGAATGGATTATTGGGTCTAGCATAATATTTAAATTAATTATAAATGACATGGTCATTAGTATGGGTTGGAATGCGAGGTCGGTAATGTTACATAATGGAAGTTTGGCCTTTGCAAGGGGCTACCAGTAGTTGTGTATACATCGTATTGTTGTGGGACATCTCTAATTGTAGGACCCCAAGGGACATGCATTCGCGTATAGGCTTATGGAATATACCAAAGTGGGTTCGCCTTGGATTTGAAGTCTTAAATGGCTGATTAGGGTCTGCTTCATTCCAACATGAGGTATTAAGTAATTAGGTAGGCATTTCTATGATTTGCATTAGGCAATCTAAATTGGATAGTGGACGAAAGCTCGGCGCTATGTCATCACCGTTGGTCATATATTTGAAGAGTAGGGATGTATACATTAGGTCGAGAGTGCCATCGGCCCTGAGTGGTCATTTGAAAGACTTGGGTTACGCCTAGAGACGAACTACACTTCCTACTGGTGTAGCTTTTGTATGGGATATGCAATAGCCTCAAAATTTCTTTGTTGTTGTTAGTTAAGAGGCGGGATAGTTAACTCTAGATAAGTCTTTGAGATGAGTTAGTAATACAGCTAACTAGTTGTAATGTCATCAGTAGACACCAACGGTGGGATCCTTGGACAACGTGGGTGTGGTGTTTAGGTATCATACTAGCGGAGAATGTATCCTTGTCCATTGGTAATAGTGATGATATATGCATACACACACACAAATATAAATATATATATATATAGGTAGGTTGAACATATTGTATACATATATAAAGTCAAATGGCTAATTTGTGAATAATAGACATAACACGTAATGGAATCCAATCGGTATAAACTAGTGTTATGGATAAAGTATGTAATTTACTAGTCACCGTAACATTATTCTGGCCCCTCCTTATTACAACCCACATGATAGATTTAGAAGGGCAGGTGCTAGTGCAAGGTAGGAACGGTGAGAAGGCAGATTTTGTCATTCATGCTCTACACTGATAAGGGCACTAGATATTCGAGATATGCTATTGCATCTAAGGTATCAGCCATAGTCAGTATGTATATAGTTTATTATATTTTATTATTATATCATGAGTTTCATAAAGATAGTTCTCCGATATACTTTTGTTAATTACAGGATACCAACACTAATGATATGTACCCTAATGGACTTTGGTTTTATGATTTAGTCAGAATTTTGAGGCCATTAATGTATGGGTTGTTACATTGGATCAATACTGTCATAAAGCATCAAGGAGAAGCTCATGGAAACTGGAGGAGAGACTAAGAGTTAGGCCAAGGAAAGCCCAGAGTATTATTGATCAGTATTGCCATCGATCGAGGTATTAGGAGGACTTCGGGACCGACTCGAGGATTTTGCAAGGGAAGGCCGAAGTAGGCTTAGAGTAGTATTGGTTAATCTTTGAAATGGCATATCTCCATTATCCAGACTCAGATTTCAGTGAAACTTTGAATGTTATTCTCATAATGAGGTGATCCTTATTATACAAAGATATTGGAAGAATCCAAATAATTTGGTCTCTGAGCCTTAGTTAAAAGATCCATCCTTAGATAATGAATCTAAAATCGATGGGCGGTCGAGTGGTGAATTAATGGGTCGGCACATACGAACGAACAAACTCATGATGTAAGACTATCCGTTTTGGCTCTACATTCATGCAACTTTATGCTGGTTATGTAGCAACTATTGAAGGATTGAGGAACTGGGTGGTAAGTCCAATTATCCTAATATTATTCATAAATGCATCAAGGAGTTAAGGTCATCAACTTGAAAGTGGATGGACACTAGATGTGTATCACTTATCTTCAGCAAGATAGTGGAGTTAAGGTTCTTAGCAAGCAATATTTCATGTACTCTTGGGTGTGGCATTAAAGGGCAACACCAATGGGCTCTCAAATGATGTGACAAAGACCTAAACCATATGCTAGTGGTTAATGGACGAAAGGGGAAATTTGGAATTTTGGAAGGATGTTAAAGTTAAACCATACATGGTTGCATATTGACGGTTAAAATGGGACACATTTACCCTACATGGTAAGGTTCCACTATACTCAGTATGATTATTAATTCACAAGGATGATAAATGATTGCATGTAGTGTGCGGTTATTAGTGTGTTACTCTTTATAGCACTCCTGACAGATAATATAGGTATAGGTTCTATACACCCTGATTAGATGGACTAGACTTTAACTAATGACATAGTAATAAAGACCACATACTTTACTATGCTTTTACATTTGAACATATTATTGTTCAAACTTGTTGAATGTAGGTGAGACAGGTTGAGACATGTTTCCACCTATCCATATGTCTCTTATCCATTATTTCATATATTTAGTATATGTGCATTTATGTACCTTGTATCTTTAGTTAGTTTCCTCTTGAGATAAGGAATTATGTTTGACCTGCGTTTTGTCTATATATTGTTTTCTTTGATAACCCTCGAGTACTCTCACGGGTAGGCTTGGAGTCAGGTGTTGGATTAATTTCTAGCAGGTCTCATAGAAGCCGGTGGAGTTTGAAGATGTTATTAGATATTATGTAATAATAAATAGCGTGTATGTTTAAGTGAGATGAACTGTTATATCTCTAGTAGCCTGATATATCTCATATTTTACATCTTTCATGTTGTAATGCATTATTTGCTATGGCATGTTTTTTCCTTTCATTATGAGTTACAAATGGCATAACATGATGGATAATTTTAATTTTTATCCCCTGTATATGTCGTGTTCTCGTACACTATAAGAAAACTTGTTATTAGTTACATTGACCAATAGAATTTCAAGCTTAAGTGCTAGTACTAGTCATTTCGGAAAACAAAAATTAGTAAAGAAATGTTGTAGTTGTTTCCATGAGCAATTCATGAAAAATTAGGAATTTTTTTTCTTTGATAGCTCATATATCGATTTCTTCCTTTTATCACTTAAATAATTTTAGCGGCCTTCTCTTGAAAACTTTAAAAAATAATATCCTTTTGGATATGAACCTAAGATTGCAAAAATTGTCTTATTCTTGAAAGGTAGAACTAAAACCTTAGCTCTTAAAAATACCATCCACATCAAATAGCATCTTCACCTTAACCTACCACCACGCTTCAATCTATCATCATGCCTTAGCCAATCGTTACACCTCATCCTATCACCATGACTTAGCCTATGGCCTTTGTTGGTGAGTAGGAATTTTATCTTATTAAACTAATATTTATCTCTGAATTAATTCTCATACACTACACGGTACTTGGTTAGTGTGCTAACCTTTTTTTGCCCTTCGACTACTTCTTTGCGATTTTGCTTTTGATTTGCTAGTTGGGTTGATTTTCTATGCTATTTCCATTTTGGTTTTAATTATTAGTTAGTTAAGAGAATTATGGAACATTAATAAAAATCTTAAAACCACTTAAGTTATTATATAATGCAAGTTAATGCTATAGTAAAGCCTTGAGTTTTTTCATGCTTTATAGGAACATTAATCAACCCCTTATATCACATGTTGAATGGTTTTGTGTTTTAAAATAAAAAAGTTATAGCTTGCCCATCAGGATGTATATAAAGCACCATGAGTTATGTTTCATTACTTTCAAAGTATTAGGTGTTGTCCCTTCAAGTCTGAATTCATATATTTACATATATAGTACCAATGGTTGCACCTGCAATTTGATGTCTAAGCTAAGTGTTACACAGTCAATGCTTCTAAATGATTTGAAATACAATTTTTTTCAGAGAAGTTGTACCCATGTTGTTATTTTTACAACCATTGATTTTGACCATTGGTTACTCAATTAGTGGTGCACCTACTTTTGGAATCATAAGATATTATACTTTGCTTTATGCCCGTAAATTTTATGTTCTTATGAACATATACTATTGATTCTTGTTAATATGCACATGTACATCGATTTTACATTTACTAGCATCAAAATGGATATTTCCAATTTTTTATATTTAGTTTGTTTCTATGTATATTTCAAACTTCAACTTTAAATTGGTGGAAACTAATGTTTTGTCTATAGGATGATGCATAAAAGCTGGATGATTTAGGGTTACAGATTGAGTTTTCTTTAGCACTAGAGGCTTTATATTTTTTTGAATTAAGACATGTTTGTTTAAATTTAAGCTCAAGCCCTTGTTTTGAATTTTGTGGTTCCTAAAATATTGTTGTTATCATGTGTTTTCCAAGATAGTTTAAGATCAAGAATTTTTATACTCAATGGTTGTTTTCATTTATTTCAACTTTTAGATTTTAGTATTAACATGGTTTCGTTGGTAATGTCCTGATGCAATCGTAGTATATATAAAATCATAATGGTTAGTTTGGAAAGATTATCGTTGAATACATAAATTGTGACGACCACCCTTTCTTATCCTTAAGAGCGACACTTAACACATCCTCGATGTTTGTGTGTCATTGCCTAAGCATCCGAAAGATGAGTCATTGCGGGGTAAAATAAATAATAGTTTAGAAAATCTGATAACGGAACGGTAAAATATAATACAACAATAATATAGTACATAAGGTTACACCTTAACATGAAGTTATTAGAGTTACACAAAAGTACTACAACTATCAACCTAGGTACTTATACGCCCTGCCTTTTCACATGCTGATACAAAATACACATACATACATAAACATACAATGAAAATAGATAAATAGATAGATAAATGAGCCTCTTGTGCACTCATCATCTTCAAAATAGCCCAAAAGAAACATACTACTCTCAGACTACTCAATTATAATTGAGTACACGAGATTTTAGGAAAAACAAACAACTCGGGTCAGACAATAAGTCTGGTATTAGTAAATATCTAAACAAAGGGTGGAAATAAACAACACTATATAAGACCATGCCGCCAAATGTGGAACGGGTTTCCCCTCACAATAACAACATCCAACCACAAGTAATGGGTATAAATAATTAAATATTGTGAAGTGTGCAAGACACTTCTTAATGCAATTAAGAAAGAATTAAATTCAAAGGTTTTGAATCAAAAGGAAGGAAAGGAAATTTTTTCAACAAATGACTAGGAGAATGAACCCCCTCACCGAAAGTATACCTCTAGAAAATATACTTGAGAAAGTCATATACTCTGGAACTCTCTCGAGAACTCCATGCTGGAACCTACCAACCTTACCGAGAATCCGAGTATTTCACATCTCAGTGCGCATATATCTAAAACCGATCAAGAGTGGATGTGATAATACCTTAATGTGAGCAACCCCAAATAGCTTTGCCCCCACTCGCACTTTGGTTTTAGTCATTTCCGACAAAGGATGTCAATGCTCCAATGAGCAACAAATCGTCTTAAATTGATGATGCACAAAGAAGAAAGTTGAATCGATAGTCAATACATCAACTATCGAGAATATTTAAAATGATCGTATATGGAAATTAAATCTCATATTCTTATCACTGCTCGTCAATTTCAAATTTGTACTATTTCTTGGTTGAAAATGAAGTCGGGCAAGTGAAAGTAGTGTTACCTCTAGACATTGCCTTGATGATATTTTTAACTTTCAAGATAGGAACGCGTTTCCATACCTCGGCGTTTAGTGCTAAGAGTACGACTAAATCCTTTCCGTATAAGCAATATCGGATTATTGAAAATATAATTTCTTATCCTTTCAGTAACAGAATCAAACTTTTTAACTTTTAAAACCAGACTTATGCTGGGATTTCACATTATAGATATTAACTTTAAACAACATTATCAAAATGATTAATTAATTTTAAAACATGATGAATTTCTTCAATATCACTATTTTAAAATGATTTATCAACTTTAATCAATGATTTACTTCAAACATCTTTATTTAAAATAATTAGTTAGCTTTTACCATGATTAATTACTTCAAACATCATTATTTAAAATGAATAATTAATCAACATTATTGAAGTGATTAATTAACTTTAAAATGGCATTGTGAAAAGGACTAATTAATGTTAAAATATCATTATTAAAATAATTAATTAATTTTAAAACATCGTTATTAAAATGACTAATTAATTTTAAAACATCATTATCAAAATGATTAATTAATATGAATCTATCATTAATAAAATGATTAATTAATTTTAAAACATCATTAGTTAAATAAATAATTAACTTTAATCACATCTTTATCAAAATGATTAATTATCTTTGCAAAACCTTTGCATAAGATTTAACCAAAATATTTCAAATGTGATAACATTTTTCAAAGTGTCGATATAGCGATAGTCGTTATACGGACACTTCTATAAACACTTTCCCTATGTCACTTATTCAACCAAGCATCACAAAACATAAGTGTGAGCACAAATACAAAGGCAAGAAACAACTATACATCATGTAGAGAGCATCCTACTACTATTTACTTAAACCTTTTTCTGACTAATTTCAGGTTACTTTACTAAACACCAAGATGTCAACCTTTTAAAGTGGTCACCATGCCAACAAATCCAACGCATTTATCATATAAAAACATAAGGAAATAACATATATTTTTATCACAATAATAAAAGTCAAAACTTTAGTTATATAAGTGAAATTTTGCTCACCAAAATGTAACCAAACCAAGTCAAACTAACTCCATGCTTGTACTAACACCTGATCTTTATTTTACTTCTTAAATGTTTATATTTTTAGAGCCTAAATAGGCTAGATGGGTTCGGCCATGGACTATATGTGCTCGACCATGGATGTTTGTAGGAGATATGGTTCTTGTTTTAGTTAGTTAGGAGGTGTAGAGGAGAAAGGTGAGATTTTAGTGATTTTTCTTAAGGAAGAAGTGAAAAAGAATGGATTTCTGAATTTGAAAAACCTAAGAAGCCATTAACAATTTTTTTTAGAGAACTCAAGGAAGGTGATGGAGATTTTGAAAAGTAGGAAAATGAAATGATAAAAATGAGAAGGAAAATAAGAGAATTGTTTTTATAAAAAGTGGAATAAGAGAATTACTTCAATTCCATCCCTTACATAACCTCCACTAAAATTTCTCCACATCGTCACCGTCCTCCGTTGCTAACTCCACATGCAAGCATGAAAGCCTCCTTATTGTCCACCATGTTTAACACTTCCAACTACAATCCCTATCATCTCCATTCCACTAAACCGTAACAAGATTTACATCCTTCATCCTCAATCGCTTTATATCTCGAGCAATGATACGAATAGTCCGCCGAAAAATGGTGAGGTTAGGCTGAACTTCCAAATCAACTTGTTGCATAAGCTCTACTATCGTTGAAGGGTCATGCACATACTTACGTAAATGAGATCTGTGAAATATGTTATGCACATTTGTAACACCCCTAATTTTTAATAACATTATTCTGAAGATTTAATTAGATAAATTAAATATAATAATGTAAATATTAGAGTAATAAAGGGATTGAGATTTGAAAATCTAATTAGAGGTCGTGCTTAAAATAAACATAAAGAATGAGTTTGCGGAAATGGTTTATTAGATAACTAATAAGAGAATAAAACAAGGACTTAATGGGTAATTGCTGCACCATAATCCCATTACCCTTAAAATCTCATTTCCTTTACTTTGCACGTTCATTTTCAAAACGAAACAAAAAACTTAAATTAAAGAGAGCTCCAACCTGACATTACCTAGGGAAGAAAAAGGGAAAAATCAATTAAAGCTAAGCAATCAAGCAAGGGGAATTAATCAAAGATCAAATCTCAAGTTCCTTATCCTAATCAAGGTGAATAAAAATCAAAACTATCGCTATTTTTGTTTTTAAAGAGCATTTGATTTTTGGGTTTAAGTTTAAATCCATTATGATGATTTTTGATCATGATATGCTTGGATTTTATGATATGATATATTCAAACAAGTTTGTTTGATAAATGTTTTATATGGTTTAAGGCTAAAATCATTTATATTGGGTTTCAAATGCCATGAGGATTTAATATGTTATGAAAAACATTATTTTGGAGATGGGTTAAATTTTTCGTAATTTTCCAAGCTATGGAAAATTATTATGAATTTTTGAAGGAAGAAATGAATAATTGGGTTTAAATTTTTATTTCGGCGATTATATAGAAGAATTTGGGTCTAAAATTTATATATGTTAGATAACATATTAAAAATGAATTTCTATGATTTTTGGGGATTTTTCCAAAGTAATTTAATATGGAAATTAAATTAATTTAGTTGGAGGAATTTAAATGTTTATTTGTTTTATTTAAGGAAGGGCTTATTAGTTAAATTACTTTAATTAGATCTGAAATGAATGCGGCAGTTTTATTTTGGAAAGAATTTGAAAAGTTTGTGGCAACCAATTAAATTTTTACAAATAGGCAAGTAAGTTACAAAGCATTTACTTGAAAAGGCAATAAAATAGTTTTTGTATAGAAGTATGATTTCGCCACTTCCAGTAGTACCTTTCGACCCTATACTTCGGCCTCAACCAATTCGAAACCAATACAAAAGGTATCAATGCATTGGTACGTAGTAGATTGGAGAATGGCGGCAAGTATGGAGCCGAAACCATGCTTTCGGAGGGGTCGAAGCCCATTTAAATAGCTTTCGAAGATGCCACTTGCCTTGATTTCAAAAGAATGCTTTCGAAAGGGTTTAAAATAGCTTTCGATGAGGTTGCCGCCTTTTTGTTAAAGTGTAACTCTCGAATGAGTTACCCTATTTTTAAATCAATGCTTTTGAAAGGGTAGTTTGAACCTAGTCGAAACCATGCTGCCGACCTTATATCTTTCGAACGAATTGAAGTCATCAACTAGTTTGAAAGGTAGCTTTTGTGTAACGATCCGGGATTTTCGACCCTCGAAAATTGACACTAATATGTCCACTGTATTACATGTTGAGAAATCGAATGACGGAAAAAACCGATTGTTATGGGAAAGAATAAGAAAGAAAACATAAACAATAACATAGAATCTCACTGTCGCAGCGGGAAAAATATATAATAAATAATAACAAATATTTATACAAAAGAAACTGTAACTGTTAATATGCATACCATCATCAGAGTAGAACAATCAACAAATCAATCTGGACAGTTATAATAACTAGTCCTCACAGGTGCTGAATATACAACATACACACACAACGGAATATAATCAAGTACGGGTAATACACCTTAGACTCCTCCAGCTCGTCTCCTAAGCTCCATAGCATCCTAACCTGAATCTATAATACTCGGTCTGACCCAAGCATTATAATAAAATAACACCCGAGTCGGTCTGGAAAACCAGCGTGAGAAAACACACTCAATTTGGATTTTTAAGTTATAAGGAAATCTTTGAAAATCAAAGGTATCTCGTAAGACCACGTCACACATAAATACGATCGTTTTTCACCTTACGATAACCAAAACCTTATGTATCAAAATCATCTGATATTATAATAGTGTCTATAGAAAATAAACTATAAAATAGGTGAAAAGCTTGCATCTCACATTTCAACATAGTTGGGCACAATCAAAACCGTACGGCGCTTATTGGAGAATGGATACGATACTATGACCAGGCAAGGAACTATCTTCGATGGGTACATCTCTAGATCAATGCACCTAGGTCTTACAAGGACATCTCGTACCATGCCACACAGAACCAACCTAGCACTTGACGACTAGTACCGAATATGTCATCATCCCGGTCTTCCGACCTTAATCGAGATCTCTCATGCACAACAAAATCCATAATAATATGGTAAACCTAGAAAGATGATGACATACCCTAATGGGAGCGACCCACTTAGCCTTGCTGCATGCCCTGTTTTAGTCATTTACCAATGGATGAGGCTTGAGGCTACGTTTACCTTTCTGAATAGCAATCCCACATGGAATGCTAACACTGCCTTCCAAGTAACGATGCAATGATAACATTCATCCATACAGGTTGTTCTGAGTCTGAACAAACCAATCTTTTCAAAGATCACCGTCTTTATTACCCTCAAGATTACACAATTCGTAACGCTCAAATCAGATCGAAGTGATTTACGGATAATTTAAACCTGACCCCGGTCTCTTCAAAATGATCAACGAATTTGTCCAGGTTTTATAGTCGGTTATTTAACTATCAAATTACACACATAAGCAGTCACTAGGCCCATATTATACATCTTGAAAACATTTATTTCAAATATCTTTACAAAAATATATATTCAAATCTCTTCTAATATTTCAACATTTGAAAACAAATTTCAAATTCTTATATCCATAAGAGGATATTTCTGACCATATCAGCACTTAGGAATATTTCCAAATCCAACTTAAAATTTAATACTTAGAAAAATATTTCTATATAAATCATTTTGTTGCTAAAATATCTCCAAAACCTTTAATTCCAAAACTTAGGAAAATATTATAAGTCTTTTCCCTAAAATCATTTCTACTATCCAAACTTAGGAAATATTTCGTACTTATCTCATAAATCTTTGGAATTTTTATTAATACCCTTTTTTACAATTTTCCAAAAAATTAACGATTATACTTATTAATAATCCAACTTAACCATTTATAACTCTTTTAATGAATTCAGATTCATTCTCAAAGTTCTCGAATCTAACAATTCGGAATTTCCCTTTTTCTCAAATTGCTTAACTTTCCAAATCCCATTATAAGATTTTCTCTTATAAGATCATATCCATTAAATAAAACCCCATTTACAAATATCGATAGCATTTATAAATAAATTTCAACCACTTACTTTTGAACTATATATATAATAATAAATTTTAAAACAAGGTTAAATAATTATTTAAAATATCAAAGTACTATTAAAATAAACGTCAATAACTAAACTCCAATTCATTTATAAAATTTCTAATCGATTTACAAAACTTAGAATTCATTTCAACAAATTTAAATAACTAACCTTCTAAATATTTTAATCCAATTAATAGTTAAATAAATAAAAATCTTTTTCTAAAAGAAACCTTAACTTCTTGTGAAAAACCATTTTTAAAAATTCAACATACCCATTTTTATACTTATAAATCTCCCTCGATTTATCACAACTCGATTTACATTACCAACTTCATAACTATTCCCAAATTCCAAAATAGAATTTACTATTTCTTTCTCAACTAATCTCCATATCTCATTTTAAATTCACACTTTGAATTTATATTCCCAATTTATCAAATGATAATCATTCCACTTATTTATAAACATCGTTTATAGGTTCATAAACTCAACTCTCATTTCTCTTTTATTAACAGATTCATATTAAACAATTCCATTTATAAACCGGTTCCTATTTAAAATCCCATTTATAAACCTTTTTCTTAATAACTCCAAACTATAATTCAAAACCATTCAAATCTCGATTTCGAATTCCATTTCGTATTCCCAGAAATCTAAATTAAAAATCCACTGTTTAAAAATACTCAAATTAAATTCCCTATTTGAAACCATTTTATAAAATAGCTAAATAAATATCTAAAATCAAATTTATTTATTTTATCTAAATCAATTCCTTTTTAAATAAATCCCAAATTTCAATATAAATATTTTCATTTCCAAAATCGCCTTTGAATTCCCTTTTTAAATTCAAAAATATTATTTATGGTGTTTAAAATACCAAAATTAAGGCCAGTGCTACTATAGCATCCAGTAAATCAAATCATATCATAATCTATCAAAGATTTTTAAAACACATCATATATCACGATATATGAAATGAAACCAACATTTTTGAGGAATCCAGTTGGATCCCTGTAACGACCCACTATTTTGGACCATTCAAATCGACAATAATCCACACATGTCAGACTTGAATAATGCAAAATAATAGATTGTAATAAAATTTGGAGCAAATAAAATCATTCACAGAATCACAGACACAGAAATATCAGAATAACTCGCAGCGGAATTTAAAAATAACCATAGTGGTTCATGAAGCCACTAAAATACATAGTCTCAAATCAAATACAAAATACATAGTCTGCAACCCAATACAGTTCTGAAACAAGTACAATAGAAATCTCAAATACACAAGTCTCTAAACAAAAGCTGAAATAAGACAACTGAAACTGAAATAGGAAGATAACTAGATAAGCAGAATCTCCAGTGATTCCGAGCTCCAGAAAAGTGAATCCAAAGCTGTGAATACTCAGGCTGACCCGAGCGTAAAATAAAACATAACACTCGAGTCAGGACTCAGGATATACATACTTATACAATGTAAACCAACTCAAATGAACAGTAGTAAAGGTACAAGTAACTTAGAAGATGCTTGGGATCGCCCATCCTCTAAGGATCCGTTAAACTATCTACTATGTAGTAATATTCGCTATTATAATAGTGTCTAAATAAGTAAAGTATAATCATATCGGAAAATAGCGTTAAGGGGATGGAGAACCTTAACGCGGTCGGATCTTAAAATCATAATCGTAGTAAAGCTCGATATGGTAGGTGACACGGCACAATTAGGCAATGCCAGGGTAGATATACCAATTACGCACACGGACTGATGGATACGCATAGCAGCCACTACCGTTCCACCTTGAACAACATTCCCAAATCGGAGGATGGCCATCTAGTCAAATCACAAGTAAGAGTATAATGTCGAAGAAATGTGTCCGAGAAGAGGTGCTACCTCACTGGTCCGAGATCGCTCCTGTTTTAGCCACCTTATGCCAACTCACGGGAGTTGGGTCCACGTAATATACCTTAAGGACGTCGCCACCATCCTACTTCATTCTGGAATCTCCACCGCGTACACGGTTGTCAAAGTGGTTTTCGGTATCGACAGAGAGTATGTCCATATCCGATCCCGGTCTCTTTGCCAACCAATCGTTATTATAACCCGTGGTTATAGATTTAAAACAATTTATCAAATATACTTCGAATTAAATCATTTAAAAACAAGGACATTATTCTTTTAAAAATCAAATATTACATTTCTAAAATCTAACCTTTTCGGAGTTCACTTATTCACTTAATCACTTAAAAACAATAACGTTAAAATTTTCAGCTTTCACGGCATTTAAAAAATTGCGGCGGTAAGTTATATTTGAAAACAATTTTATTCAACAAAACAACATTTATAAACTGCTATAACAATTCAGTTTTAAACAAAAAAATCATATTTCAGCCTACGACAGTCCTTAACAAGTGCTACAGTAGCCCTTTATTAGTTCAGGTTCAATTTTAGTTTCTGCTACAACAGCACTTACCAAGTACTATCATAGCCTTAGTTCATTTTAGTCTTTTGGTTCACTTATACAATCCACAACACTTAACAAGTGTTACGGATTCTACCTAGTTAAAACTTATAAAATCATACATTAAAAATGTTCATTTTCAATCCTTTAACTAATTTATTTAAAGAGAAATTTTACAAGTAAAACCAAAACTTACAAATTTGCATATTACGTTCATTTCAACATTTAAACTTAAACTCCATTTTTTTTCCACCAATTTAAAAGCTAAATTTCATTTCAATTAAATTAACTTAAGTTCCCATCTTCCTTTTAATCAAAATTTCAAATTTAAGTTTCGTTTTAAAAATCAATATTCCTCCATTTATTTATATTTATCACATAGAAAAATCATTTCTATTTTTAAATAAATCACTTTAAAAATTCGATTTAAATCAATTTAATATTATTACAATATTTAAGTTATTTAAAAGTATCCAGAAAATACAGAAAAAATACCACGGGTCTGTATAATATTTTCTAGCCTAAGTCAAGTGATACGGATACTATATCATTTCAATCCGTAATTTACAAAGAAAAATCCGGGTTTTATCATTTCGAACCCGCAATCCCAAGTAAATAAAATTTAATTGAAAATCGCTCAGGCCTATCATTTCAGCCCATAACGACCTTCCCTTATTCTAAAGTCCGTTCGGGTATGTATCATTTCAACCCATAGTGATTCTATTCTACAGGGAACTTGCAGTGTGATTTAACAGAATAGAATAACAGAAAAATAAGAACAGAACATAACAGATGATACGATATGCAGTTTTAACAATTAACATCAACTATAAATAAATCACAGGTAGTTATAACATCATTTATTTATTTATTTATTTCTACACATTCAGTTGCGGTCGTTTCACAATCATATAAGTATGAATATTCGTGTGAGATTTACTCACCTCTACGGAGCTGGAGATCCGAAGAAAAGAGAAATACGATGTAAATCGAAAGCACGCGGATAGCACGATCAGTCGTTAGCGGATGCGCCAACTAGATTCAAACCAAAAGCACAATAAATAATCAAATCTAAAATTGCACGAATAACGAATTTTCAAATGAAGCGACAAACGAAAAACAAGTTGGAAATTTGAAAGCACTAGCCCGACAACCTTTAAAACATAGATTATAACTTTAAATTTTTTTAGAGTGACAAAACATCCCCTTTTTCAAAGACAAAGGTTTGGAAAAATATATAACTTCAAATAGACTAACTCTAACAATTTACAACTAACGATTTACAAAAGTGACAACAGTTTACTAAAAAGTCTAGAGTGACAAAACAAAATTTTTTTCCTCAAAACCATGGTCAGTAAATAGCCTAGGATACCAACCGTGACCAAAAGCATTTTTTTCTTTTTCTTTTTTTTTTAAAAAAAAACAAACCCAAAGTCAAGATATAACTAAAATTCAAAACAACAAAAAGAAACAGAGGTGACAACTTAAACTTTTTCGTTCATTTTTCAATTGGCAGGCTAACAGCTTCAACACAAAATAACAACACTCGTTTATTCCCTAGTTCAAAACAACTCAGTGGAATATATATCCACATACCAAAATACAAGTGCACGGTGACTAACAAAATGAAGCAAGGTTTTTTTCTTTATTTTAAACAAAACAGAAAGTACACTGGTCAAAATACAGCGGTCTACAAATCTTATGAATACCAGGCTCGGTCGCAAGGCTGTCTCGGCATGGAGGCCAAAGAAACAGGGTTCGGTCTGGGGTTTCGCGTGGGGTGGTGGTGGAGTTCCGGTGGTGAATGGGTAGGGCTGTGACTGGTAGCTGCTGTGGGTTCCTGGGACATGATGGTGGCTGCAGTGTTCTCGTGGAGGATCTGGCATGGGTTGGATCGCCTGGGTGGTTGGCTGGTCTCGTGGTGGGTCTGACGAAGGGGTAGGGTCAGGTTGGTCTCGTGGTTGCCTGGGACTTGATGGTGGAGACGCGGTGGGTTGGATCTCGTATGGGGAAGGGGTGGAGCATGGAGGAACGGTGGGTGGTAGGCTTCGATCGTGGTGGTCTGGAGGGGTTTCGGTGATGGTCTCAGCATGTGGTATTGGAGGCAGTGACAGAATGAAACAAAGCAGGGGACAGCAAATTAAAACAAAATAATTTGAAGATGAATGAAAAGAAAGGACGTGCCCCCTACCTTTTGTAAAGACTCACGAGATTTCCCAAGAGATTTGCAGAGGAAGATGATTTGTGGTATTGAATTAATTTTTTTGTGAACGAGGACTGTCAAAAGCTATCCACTGATTTGTAGAGAAGGCAAAAGGAAAGGGTCTTGAACGGTTAGAGAAATTTAGGCAAAAATAAAAGGTTTTTGAAACGGTAGAGGAATCAAAGGAAAATTAATTATATTAAATGTTGGCCACGTATGGAAGGCCAAAGGAATGAAATGATTTAGCGCAAGCTTTTGGGTAAGAATTTTTGAACGGCTGAAACTTTGAATTGCCAACGCATACAAAATCAGTTTTAACAAGGGAAACAAACAAGAGAGATTATAAAACGCCCAAAGTAACGTACAATTTGTTTTATTTCTCTTATTTAATAAATTTAAAAATGTTAACGGTTTCTTAAAATATAACGTATATTTTTAAACCGAATTTAAAATAGCTATTATCATCATTAATAAAATTTGATTCTAATGTAAAGTTAAGAACGGACAAAAACGTAACGAAATGAAACGCTTTAAACTTTCGTTTTATACAAATTACTACACTTTATATTTAAATCAATATTTCGAAATGTTTTGTTTTTAATTAAAATTTCGTTTTTAAAATATCGTGCTGTTACACTCTCCCCCACTCAAAGCTTTTCGTCCTCGAAAAGGAACGAAGAAGGAAAACAAAGAAAGATAAGACAGAATAGCAAAAGTACCTGAAATAAACAATTCCGGATTCGAAGCACGAATGCTCTCCTCCGTCTCCCAAGTGCAATCCCGTTCATCAGTGCTCCACTGCACTTTGACCAGGTTGACAGATTTTCTTCTTAGCTGCTTCGTACCTCGATCGACGATACGAAGTGGCTTCCTCTCAACAGTCAGATTTGGCTCGATATCCAAACTATCAAGAGCAAAAGGCTGAATAATAAGAGATGGATCATGCAGATAGCGACGAAGATGAGATACATGAAAGACGTTGTGTATTCCAGAAAATTTCTCGGGTAAATCCAGACGATAAGAAAGAGAGCCAATTCTTTCCAAAATGCGGAAAGGACCAACAAATCTAGGAGAAAGCTTTCCTCTACGACCAAAACGAATAACATTCCTTAAGGGAGAGACCTTAAGGAAAACCAAATCACCAACAGCAAACTCTAAACTCCGTCTTCGACGATCAGCGTACTTCTTCTGTCTATCCTGAGCAATCCTCATCTTCCTTTTAATCTCTTCAACTCTCTCAGAAGCTTCCAGAACCATTTCAGGACCAAGAACCAAACGATTACCGGATTCAATCCAACAAGAAGGAGATCTACAAGGTCGTCCGTAAAGAGCAGAAAATGGAGATGTCTCAATACTGGCCTGATAACTATTGTTATAAGTGAATTCGACAAGATGGAGATGATCTTCCCAAGATCCTCCATAATCAAGCACACAAGCACGAAGAAGATCTTCTAAAATCTGATTCACCCTTTCCGTTTGACCGTCGGTCTGTGGATGGTAAGCAGTGCTCAGATTTAGATGAGTACCCAAAGAATCCTGAAAAGCTTTCCAAAACCTACTAGTAAAGATAGGATCACGATCACAAACGATACTGAGAGGAACACCATGGAGACGAGCAATCTCCCTCATGTAAATCTCAGATAAACTAGAAGCTGAACGGGTAGACTTGACCGGAATGAAATGAGCTGATTTGGTCAATCTATCCACAATAACCCAGATACTCTCGTTACCCTTCCTAGTCCTCGGTAAACCATCAATGAAATCCATAGAAACTTGTTCCCACTTCCAATTTGGAATCTCAAGAGGCTGCAATAAACCAGGAGTCTTCTGATGATCTGCCTTGACTTGCTGACAAGTCGCACATCTATTAACAAAAATGGAAACATCTCGCTTCATACCTTTCCACCAATATAACTTCTTCATATCCTGATACATCTTGGTTATGCCTGGATGAATAGAAAGTCTGGACTGATGATTCTCCCGAAGTAACTCTTGTCTCAATCCATCAACATTCGGGACACAAATCCTATTATTGATCCTCAATACACCCTTATCGTCAATCTGAGCTCCATTACCATCAAGACTACTACCTCCAACTCTGCTTCGAACACTCTCCTTAATCAATCTAAGCATCTGATCCTCATCCTGTCTAGCCATAATACGATCCACAAGAGGCGAAGAAACAACAATTTGACACAACAAAGCTTTCTTCCTACTCAAAGCATCCGCCACTACATTAGCCTTTCCCGGTGTATAGTTGATGTCGAGGTCATAAGAAGCAAGGAACTCTAACCACCTAACTTGTCTCTGATTCAAATCCTTCTGAGAGAAAATATACCTCAAAGACTGATGATCTGTGAAAAGCTCGAACTTGGTACCCAACAAATGATGTCTCCAAAGCTTCAAAGCGAAAACAACTGCAAGCAACTCTAGATCATGGGCAGCATAATTTACTTCATGGGTCTTCAACTGTCTACTAGCATAAGCAATCACTCTACCATCCTGCATCAGAACAGCTCCCAAACCTTCTCGACAAGCATCAGTGTATACCAATAATCCCTCATTTCCATTTGGAACGGTAAGAATAGGTGCGGAAGTAAGCTTGTCTTTTAACTCATTGAACGTGGCTTCACACTTATTACTCCAAATAAACTTAGCATTCTTCCGAGTTAAAGTAGTGAGAGGTGCAGCAATCCGAGCGAAATTCTCAATGAATCTCCGGTAATAACCGGCGAGGCCCAGAAAACTACGGATATCAGTAGGAGTCTTAGGAGTTTCCCAATCCTGCACAGAATAGGGAAAAAGAAGGATAATAGAAAAGATAGAGTAAATTGAAATGAAAAAATGAAAGAGAAGGAAAGAAAGACTTACATTGATCGCAGCGATCTTGACTGGATCAACTGAAACTCCATTACTAGAAACAATATGCCCGAGAAATCGGACTTCATCCTTCCAGAAATGGCATTTGGAAAATTTAGCTTTTAACTGATGATTTCGAAGAGTCTCAAGAACAGATTTCAAATGTGACTCATGTTCTTCTTCAGACTTAGAGAAAATGAGGATATCATCCACAAAGACTAGAACAAATTTATTTAGCACATCACGGAATACACGATTCATCAAGTCAACAAAGCAAGCGGGAGCATTAGTCAAACCAAAAGGCATGACTAACCATTCGAAGAATCCATTCTCAGTACGGAAAGCAGTCTTAGGAATACTTTCCTCGGTAACTCTGAGTTGGTGAAACCCTGTGGCAAGATCAAGTTGAGAGAAAACAGTAGCACCATAAAGCTGATCAAACATGTCATTGATGCGAGGCATTGGATATCTATTTTTCATAGTGAGTTTGTTCAACTCCCTATAATCAACACACATCCGAAGAGAACCATCGGATTTGGTGACGAAAACCACCGCAGCTCCCCATTCAGAAAAACTAGGTCTGATCAAACCCTTGGAAGATAGGTCTTCAATTTGTTTCCTTAACTCAACCTTCTCGCGGGGTGCCATTCTTCTAGGAGGAAGAACTATAGGTCGAGCTCCAGGAATGAGATCAATGCGGAAATCAATTTCCCGCTTGGGAGGTAAAGTAGTAACTTCACCAAATACATCCGGGTAGTGATGGACTACACGGGTGGACTAAAGATCATCAATAGAAGCATCTAGAGAAAAGATAAAGCTACCAGCATAATCATGAGGCATACGGCCCTGAATAACCAAAGAATTTCCTCGATCATCCTTAAGAGAAACAATTCGGGATTTACACGAGATACGGGCATCGTGTCCATCAAGCCAATCACTTCCAAGCAACAAATCAAAAGCATCGAAACCAAGGATATAGAAATCGCCACTAAAACTATGATCGGAATGGAGGAGTTTCACATGTTTACAAATCTTATTAAGATTTGCGGGACCACCAATAGGATTAGAAACACATAGAGGAACAGAAACATACTCAGGAGAAAGGAGATGTTCAAACTTATTACACAGGTCATCAGAAATAAAAATATGCGAAGCCCCAGTATCAAATAAAACATGAACAAGATGATGAAATAAAGTAAAGGTGCCTTGAAGAGTACCTTGACCATCGCTAGGAGCAGGAGCAGGTGCAGGAGCAGGTGATGAAGCAGATGTGACAGCAAATACGCAAGATGGCTTTCCCTTCTGATATAAAGGACAGTCCTTCCTAAAATGACTCGGCTGAAGACAAACATGACAAAGATCGTTCCTGGTAACCTGGGGTGGAGGAATAGCAGCACTGGACGGATTAGGGCAACTATTGGCATAGTGTCCCTTCTGGTCACATTTGAAGCAAGTAATGGAGGAAAGATCAATAGGGTGTCTCTGAGAAGGAGCAGATGCTGAAGATCCCAAGCCCGCATGTTTGATCCAACTTTTCTTCTACTGGTGGAAGTTGGGCTTTCTCTTCTTGGAATTTGCAGAGGAAGATTGTGAGACATGAGTACCAGAAGCAGCAGGACCCTTGGAGGTAGGGTTCTCATAGCGAATAGCCATATCCATGAGCTCAGTAAATGTGCCATGAACATGTGAAATAAGGCGATCGTAGAACTCTGGTCGAGCTCCAGAAATGAACTTCTCATTCTTTTTTAGCTGAGTGTCGATAAGACCAGGACCGAATTTTGAAAGTTCATTGAACTTCCGTTCATACTCTGAAAAAGACATGGTACCCTGCTTGAGGTCCATGAATTCACGGTAAAGCTGAGATTTCCCGGCTTCGAGCATCCATTTTGTCACAAAAGCCTCCCTGAAAGAAGATACAAATCGAACCTAAGATAGATTCGAAAAGAAAGGAAATGGGAAAAAATTCAAGTTAACACAAAGGATACCTGAACTGCTCCCACGAAAGATCACCTTCGTTAGTGCGAGTCATAACAGACTCCCACCAATCTAGGGCTGGCTCTTGCAGCTGCCATGCTGCTAACTGACGCTTCTAGGCATCAGTGATCTCTAAACCAGTAAAGATTCATTCCAAACTTCTTAGCCATTGCTGGGCTTCGATGATACTCTCTGAACCGGTGAACTTAGTGCCACCGAGCTGAGAGAAACTTAACGGGTGCAACAGGTGGAGGAACTGGGGCAATACCACGACCCCTACCTCTAGCATTTCCACGATTCATCCTGGAAATATCAAGAATAAATTTAGGACAAGGTACAGAGAAGACAAAGATAAGTTAAGATAAAATACGATAAGGTCACTTTGGTGAATATCCTAATAACAAAATTCCTAACAAGGAAGATACGGAAAGAAGGAAGTTTAGAAAATTTCTTCTTAAAACAAGAAAACTTTATATCAAAATAATTTTTGAAAAATCATTTGAAAAATCATTTTAAAATCATTTTATACTTTGAAAATACGTTCACTCACAAGGAAATGATTCTGAGTTTGATTTCACTCATTCTAGGGTATTTCTACCCTATCTCTAATGAGTTTTTGCTCCATAGGCTAAGGTTTGCCTAAACCTGGCTCTGATACCAAATGTAACGACCCACTATTTTGGACCATTCAAATCGACAATGATCCACACATGTCAGACTTGAATAATGCAAAATAACAGATTGTAATAAAATTTGGAGCAAATAAAATCATTCACAGACACAGAAATCTCAGAATAACTCGCAGCGGAATTTAAAAATAACCATAGTGGTTCATGAAGCCACTAAAATACATAGTCTCAAATCAAATACAAAATACATAGTCTGCAACCCAATACAGTTCTGAAACAAGTACAATAGAAATCTCAAATACACAAGTCTCTAAACAAAAGCTGAAATAAGACAACTAAAACTGAAATAGGAAGATAACTAGATAAGCAGAATCTCCAGTGATTCGGAGCTCCAGAAAAGTGAATCCAAAGCTGTGAATACTCAGGCTGACCCGAGCGTAAAATAAAACATAACACTCGAGTCAGGATATACATACTTATACAATGTAAACCAACTCAAATGAACTGTAGTAAAGGTACAAGTAACTTAAAAGATGCTTGGGACCGCCCATCCTCTAAGGATCCGCTAAACTATCTACTATGTAGTAATATTCGCTATTATAATAGTGTCTAAATAAGTAAAGTATAATCATATCGGAAAATAGCGTTATGGGGATGGAGAACCTAAACGCGGTCGGATCTTAAAATCATAATCGTAGTAAAGCTCGATATGGTAGGTGACACGGCACAACTAGGCAATGCCAGGGTAGATATACCAATTACGCACACAGACTGATGGATACGCATAGCAGCCACTACCGTTCCACCTCGAACAACATTCCCAAATCGGAGGATGGCCATCTAGTCAAATCACAAGTAAGAGTATAATGTCGAAGAAATGTGTCCGAGAAGAGGTGCTACCTCACTGGTCCGAGATCGCTCATGTTTTAGCCACCTTATGCCAACTCACGGGAGTTGGGTCCACGTAATATACCTTAAGGACGTCGCCACCATCCTACTTCATTCTGGAATCTCCACCGCGTACACGGTTGTCAAAGTGGTTTTCGGTATCGACAGAGAGTATGTCCATATCCGATCCCGGTCTCTTTGCCAACCAATCGTTATTATAACCCGTGGTTATAGATTTAAAACAATTTATCAAATATACTTCGAATTAAATCATTTAAAAACAAAGACATTATTCTTTTAAAAATCAAATATTACATTTCTAAAATCTAACCTTTTCGGAGTTCACTTATTCACTTAAAAACAATAACGTTAAAATTTTCAGCTTTCACGGCATTTAAAAAATTGCGGCGGTAAGTTATATTTGAAAACAATTTTATTCAACAAAACAACATTTATAAACTGCTATAACAATTCAGTTTTAAACAAAAAAATCATATTTCAGCCTACTGCAGTCCTTAACAAGTGCTACAGTAGCCCTTTATTAGTTCAGGTTCAATTTTAGTTTCTGCTACAACAGCACTTACCAAGTACTATCATAGCCTTAGTTCATTTTAGTCTTTTGGTTCACTTATACAATCCACAACACTTAACAAGTGTTACGGATTCAACCTAGTTAAAACTAATAAAATCATACATTAAAAATGTTCATTTTCAATCCTTTAACTAATTTATTTAAAGAGAAATTTTACATGTAAAACCAAAACTTACAAATTTGCTTATTACGTTCATTTCAACATTTAAACTTAAACTCCATTTTTTCCACCAATTTAAAAGCTAAATTTCATTTCAATTAAATTAACTTAAGTTCCCATCTTCCTTTTAATCAAAATTTCAAATTTAAGTTTCGTTTTAAAAATCAATATTCCTCCATTTATTTATATTTATCACATAGAAAAATCATTTATTTCTATTTTTAAATAAATCACTTTAAAAATTCGATTTAAATCAATTTAATATTATTACAATATTTAAATTATTTAAAAGTATCCAGAAAATACAGAAAAAAATACCACGGGTCTGTATAATATTTTCTAGCCTAAGTCAAGTGATACGGATACTATATCATTTCAATCCGTAATTTACAAAGAAAAATCCGGGTTTTATCATTTCAAACCCGCAATCCCAAGTAAATAAAATTTAATTGAAAATTGCTTAGGCCTATCATTTCAGCCCATAACGACCTTCCCTTATTCTAAAGTCCGTTCGATTATGTATCATTTCAACCCATAGTGATTCTATTCTACAATGAACTTGCAGTGTGATTTAACAGAATAGAATAACAGAAAAATAAGAACAGAACATAACAGATGATACGATATGCAGTTTTAACAATTAACATCAACTATAAATAAATCACAGGTAGTTATAACATCATTTATTTATTTATTTATTTCTACACATTCAGTTGTGGTCGTTTCACAATCATATAAGTATGAATATTCGTGTGAGATTTACTCACCTCTACGGAGCTGGAGATCCGAAGAAAAGAGAAATACGATGTAAATCGAAAGCACGCGGATAGCACGATCAGTCGTTAGCGGATGCACCAACTAGATTCAAACCAAAAGCACAATAAATAATCAAATCTAAAATTGCACGAATAACGAATTTTCAAATGAAGCGACAAACAAAAAACAAGTTGGAAATTTGAAAGCACTAGCCCGACCACCTTTAAAACATAGATTATAACTTTAAATTTTTTTAGAGTGACAAAACATCCCCTTTTTCAAAGACAAAGGTTTGGAAAAATATATAACTTCAAATAGACTAACTCTAACAATTTACAACTAACGATTTACAAAAGTGACAACAGTTTACTAAAAAGTTTAGAGTGACAAAACAAAATTTTTTTCCTCAAAACCATGGTCAGTAAATAGCCTAGGATACCAACCGTGACCAAAAGCATTTTTTTCTTTTTTTTTTTAAAAAAAACAAACCCAAAGTCAAGATATAACTAAAATTCAAAACGACAAAAAGAAACAGAGGTGACAACTTAAACTTTTTCGTTCATTTTTCAATTGGCAGGCTAACAGCTTCAACACAAAATAACAACACTCGTGTATTCCCTAGTTCAAAACAACTCAGTGGAATATATATCCACATACCAAAATACAAGGGCACGGTGACTAACAAAACGAAGCAAGGTTTTTTTTTATTTTAAACAAAACAGAAAGTACACTGGTCAAAATACAGCGGTCTACAAATCTTATGAATACCAGGCTCGGTCGCAAGGCTGTCTCGGCATGGAGGCCAAAGAAACAGGGTTCGGTCTGGGGTTTCGCGTGGGGTGGTAGTGGAGTTCCGGTGGTGAATGGGTAGGGCTGTGACTGGTAGTTGCTGTGGGTTCCTGGGACATGATGGTGGCTGCAGTGTTCTCGTGGAGGATCTGGCACGGGTTGGATCGCCTGGGTGGTTGGCTGGTCTCGTGGTGGGTCTGGCGAAGGGGTAGGGTCAGGTTGGTCTCGTGGTTGCCTGGGACTTGATGGTGGAGACGCGGTGGGTTGGATCTCGTATGGGGAAGGGGTGGAGCATGGAGGAACGGTGGGTGGTAGGCTTCGATCGTGGTGGTCTGGAGGGGTTTCGGTGATTGTCTCAGCATGTGGTATTGGAGGCGGTGACAGAATGAAACAAAGCAGGGGACAGCAAATTAAAACAAAATAATTTGAAGATGAATGAAAAGAAAGGACGTGCCCCCTACCTTTTGTAAAGACTCACGAGATTTCCCAAGAGATTTGCAGAGGAAGATGATTTGTGGTATTGAATTAATTTTTTTGTGAACGAGGACTGTCAAAAGCTATCCACTGATTTGTAGAGAAGGCAAAAGGAAAGGGTCTTGAACGGTTAGAGAAATTTAGGAAAAAATAAAAGGTTTTTGAAACGGTAGAGGAATCAAAGGAAAATTAATTATATTAAATGTTGGCCACGTATGGAAGGCCAAAGGAATGAAATGATTTAGCGCAAGCTTTTGGGTAAGAATTTTTGAACGGCTGAAACTTTGAATTGCCAACGCATACAAAATCAGTTTTAACAAGGGAAAACAAACAAGAGAGATTATAAAACGCCCAAAGTAACGTACAATTTGTTTTATTTCTCTTATTTAATAAATTTAAAAATGTTAACGGTTTCTTAAAATATAACGTATATTTTTAAACCGAATTTAAAATAGCTATTATCATCATTAATAAAATTTGATTCTAATGTAAAGTTAAGAACGGACAAAAACGTAACGAAATGAAACGCTTTAAACTTTCGTTTTATACAAATTACTACACTTTATATTTAAATCAATATTTCGAAATGTTTTGTTTTTAATTAAAATTTCGTTTTTAAAATATCGGGCTGTTACAATCCCTCCAACCTGTTTCCCTACATCCACAGATGTTATACAATATAAAATACCAATCCTGCTTCGATGCGGGATATCACGGTAATATAGCATCATCTGCTATTATCCGGGGCTCATAGTGTCTCATCCGCTCAAATCGACGGGATTATATCCAACTACTAATATATACACTAATATATATAATATAACATCCAACTGATAATAGTAATAATTTATCATTCATCCAACCAGCCAATAAATAATTTATAACACTTTAAAATAAAACTAGTTATCCAAATGAGTGAGGTTTACTCAACTTGATTCTAGTTAGCACTTAAGCATTCCAGTTCCGATTTAATTTGAACGGTGTTCGAATTTAACTAAAAAATTTCCAAGCTCTAAATTCAACTAATTTGATTCTATAGTAAAGATCTCGTTAATACAAACCCAACACGACTGACCGCGTTGGATTTGGACCAAAAAGGAATGAGATATGAATTTTATAAGCTTTCGAATTTATTAAAACAATTTATATTCACTAAATTATATTTTTTTCCAATACCCTCACACTCAAATCCAGCCCACAAGCAACCCGGCCCGCTTCCTCCTTCTCCCCCAAACGAACGTGCATAGAGATATTCCTCACCATTGCCATGCACGAGCTCCACTGACACCATGATCCACTCGACGATCCTTCGAAACGACCCCACCATCGAATCCCCCTCGCCTCACTTGACTTGACCATACCAAAAATCGCGAGCTTCCACCACCAAAACAATTCGCGACCATGCTTCTCCTCACGATTGTAGCGATGTCGGGCCCCTCAGAATTGACAGCACCCTCAAAATTTTCCACCCCAGGGGCCAAACTTCGCCACGAACCCGAATACCATACCCTCTTCGTCCACCAATGCTCCTATCACCATGAAACCCAAACCCTAGTCATCAACTGCTACTAGACAACCCACTCCCGAACATCAAAACGAAGATGCAACCCTCAAATAGCATATCAGATTGAAGCACTCGCCAAACTATGATTTTAGAGCTTGTTTCATATTTTTATATATGTTAGATTTTGAGATTTAGATTTTTGAATTCAAGGCTTCTTCCTTTTTTTCTATTGCTTTGTTTAATAAAGAAGAAAGGGGGATATGCATTTAAAAGAAAGAGGCGGGTACAACGTAAGGTGGCTGAAATTGAAAAATAGGGTGGCTAAATGTAAGTTTGTGTAGGCTGATGTCAAATCAAATATATATATATATATATATATATATATAATTTAAAATTCCAAAATATCTAGATATTTATTTCGAACCCCGATCAGGCGTGCCACCTGGCGTTCCTAATGTTATACCCCAATTCCAAACACAATGGAACAAGATTCGAGTCCTAACTCGATCGTATGCAGAAGATAGCTTTTTGAACCCAATTATAATATTAAATTTTCGATATTAGTTTCAATGCGTCTCTATCCCGTACGAGTAAATGGTGAATCCAATCGCCATGAAATTTGAAATCCGATAATAATGCACTATTACGGATCTAATGGAATTGGTTTCGTCGAATTCTAAGACTATTCCCCGGAAGGCTATTTTTATATGTTAATTAAAACGAGTAAATTTAAAAATTAGTTAAATCAACTTCTAAAACCAATTTAAAAGTTTTATTACCTTTATACTTGTTAATAGAAGATTAATAAGTCTTTAAATCATTTTTATCCAAATAAAATCCTAGCTTTAAATTATTTAAACAATTTTCAACTATTAAATTCAACAATTAAATTATCCAATAAATCTTTATATTTGAAATCAAGCTATTAAATCTATAAAACTAACTTTTCAATATTTAAAATTAATTAAACATTCCAATTACAAATCATTAAAATTCTGGGTCGTTCCATTCTTCCCTCCTTAAAAGAATTTTGTCCCTGAAATTACCAAGGTAGGAAAAATGTCCAAACCCATTTCTTTTCTAAAACAAATTAGTTGAAATAACTTCCCAATTCCAGTTAAGCCTTTAACTTTCCAAAATCAATCTGTTGAAACCTTGTTATTAATTTTACCAAGTTTCCTAAATTTATCCATAGATTTCAAATAATATTGTCCATTCAATCATTTCAAGTTATAACTCAAAAATAAATTTTTAGTTATTAAAAAAATTTCTTCAAAATTTCTAACTCTTTAAATTTTCGAAAAACTTCGCCAGCGTCTCTTTGCGGGGATTGATCAGAACATCTACAAATTGCCACTACGGGCCCAAATCAGCAAAATAAAAGAAAAGCCAAGTGGTTCAATCATAAAACCATCAAATTCAAACTACAATTTAAACATGTACCTTTTAGTCGGGCAACCGATTTTCTTATGATATCAAAGACATCAAATTTCTCTTGCTTTTATATACATGCATCTTATTTACCAGTGATATCCAATCATATAATTCAAAATCATTTTATTTTGCAAATTTCCATTTTATTATTCACAATTATCATTCACATTTATAATTCACATTCAACTATTTACTTAGTATAGTCCTTTCCATACTAATCTCACTTAAGAATTTATTCCATCAAATTCTATGTTCAACTCATTTCACTCTATATTAATTCATTTGTGGGTCATTTCATAACCCTTACTTAAGTTTATAAACATTTTATACAAACTTCTTATGTTTATTTCTATTTCATAACTTAAGTTTATATCTATTTCTAATCAAATTCAATCTCAATACCATTTAACTCAATTTATCCTCCAATTTCAATATTAAATTTTATCAACCATATCCCAAACCATATTTAACTCACTAATTTATTAAATTAGTTCATTCCATAATTTATTGCCAAAAATTTATTCTATTTAGCCTAACTTAGGCTAAATTTCCAAAATTCACTTTATTTAACTTAATTTTAGTTAAATTTCATTCCATAGTCAAATTTCAAATTTTTTACTTCCCTTAACATTCACATGCAACAATTTTAAGATTTGTTTCACTTACAAATTCCCAAAATTTATAAGTTATCAACTTATTTTCTCCTATTTCCAATAAAACTATTTAAATGAAAATTCGAGAGTTTAAACTCCTTGTTCGAAAGTATTTCAAATCATTTTCGAAATCATATACACACACACAATCCCTTGGTATATCAAATTATTCTTTTGAATTTCAAAACCTAACCAGTTTTCCAAAACAAAATTCCAATTGGCAGCAATTCCTCTCTTGGAAACTCGAAAATGAACATCGATGATGCTGCAGTCATCACCGAAATTATTTTCCAACGACTGAAGTGATTTCAGTGCTTTCTATTCCTTTAAAATCCTTTAAAATATTTCAAAAATATTTTCCAATTAATATCACCATTATTTCCCAAAACTTTGAAAATTCATTTTCAAAGCCAACGGGATTTAATTCCCAAATTCCCAGCTTTTAAATTCCTTTTTAATTTATAAACCCCTTCTATAAATCATATTTATACAATTTCACTTTTGGTTATACAAACCATTTTCATAACTGTAAATCTTTGTTTTCATTATAAGAATATCAACATTTTATATAACAACAAATGATAATAATTAAATATTACCATTCTCTAACAACCAAACATACCATATATACCATAATAATTTTCTGATAAATTATTTCTTTATATATAAAATATAATCTAGGTAAAATTATTTCATTTACCCAATTTCAAAACAATACCATGTCGAACTGCTCTATTCAAGTGTTTCGGGATTCCTATCAATATCGTTAATTAATCGTATTGACCGAAATCCATAAGCCACTCAAAAATTCAACCAACGCAATATAAAACTTTTTTTATACCACTAACAAATACGCGCTCATATATATACACACTCAAACTAATTCTACGGTGCTACTGACCCTATCTCTAATTAGTTATCCCATCAAAGCCAAGGTTCTCGCTTAACCTTCAGCTCTGATACCAACTGTAACGAACCATGATTTTCGACCCTCGAAAATCGACACTAATACGTCCATTGTATTACATGCCGAGAAATCAAATGTCAGAAAAACCTAATTGTTAGAGGAAAGAAGAAGAAAGAAAGATAGAAGAAACAGAAACAATAACAAAGAATCTTATAATCACAGTTGGAAAAATATATAATAAATAATAACAGATCTTTATACAAAAGAAACTGTAAATGTTAACATACATACCATCATCAGAGTACAACAATCCACAAATCAATCTGGACAGTTATAATAACTAGTCCTCATAGGTGCTGAATATACAGCATACACACACAACGGAATATAATCAAGTACGTGGAATACGCCTGAGACTCTTCCAGCTCGTCTCTTGAGCTCCATAGCATCCTAACCTGAATCTGTAATACTCGATCTGACCCGAGCATTATAATAAAATAACACCCGAGTCAGTTTGGAAACCATTGTGAGAAATCACACTCAATTTGGATTTTTAAGTTATAAGGAAATCTTTGAAAATCAAAGGCATCTCGTAAGACCACATCACACATAAATACGATGTGTTTTTACCTTACGATAACCAAAACTTTGTATATCAAAATCATCTAATATTATAATAGTGTCCATAGAAAATAAACTATAAAATAGCTGAAATGCTTGGATCTCACATTTCAACATAGTTGGGCACAATCAAAACCGTACGGCACTTATTGGAGAATGGATTCGATACTATGACCAGGTAAGGAACTACCTCTGATGGGTACATCTCTTGATCAATGCACCAGGGTCTGACAAGAACATCTTGTACCCTACCACACAGAACCGGCCTAGCACTTGACTACTAGTACCGAATATGTCATCTTCCCGGTCTTCCGACCTTAATCGAGATCTCTCATGCACAACCAAATCCATAATAATAGGGTAAATCTAGAAAGATAGTGACATACCCTAATGGGAGTGACCCACTTAGCACCGTTGCATGCCAAATTTTAGTCATTTCCCGGTTGATGAGGCTCGAGGCTAGGTTTACCTTTTTGAATAGCAATCCCACTTGGAATGCTAACACTGCCTTCAAAGTAACAATGCAATGATACCATTCATCCATACAAGTTGTTCTGGGTCCAAACAAACCAATCTCATTAAAGATCGCCGTCTTTATTACCCTCAAGATTACACAATTCGTAATGCTTAAATCAGATCGAAGTGGTTTTCGGATAATTTAAATTCGATCCCGGTCTCTTCAAAACGATCAACGAATTTAGACAGGTTTGATAGTCGGTTATTTAACTATCAAATTACATACATAAGCAGTCACTAGGCCCATATTATACCTCTTCAAAACATTTATTTCAAATATCATTACAAAAATATACATTCAAATATTTTTCGATATTTCAACATTTGAAAACAAATTTCAAATTCTTATATCCATAACAGGTTATTTCTAACCATATCAACACTTAGGAATATTTTCAAATCTAACTTAAAATTTAATACTTAGAAAAATATTTCTATATAAACCATTTCGTCGCTAAAATATCTCCAAAACCTTTAATTCAAACACTTAGGAAAATATTATAAGTCTTTTCCCAAAAATCATTTCTAATATCCAAACTTAGGTAATATTCTGTACTTATCTCATAAATCTCCAGAATTTTTATTAATCCCCCTTTATTTTACAATTTTCCAAAAAATTAACGTTCATACTTATTTATAATCCAACTTAACAATTTATAACTCTTTTGATGAATTCAGATTCATTCTCGAAGTTCCCGTATCTAACCAATTCGGAAATTTCCTTTTTCTCAAATTGCTTAAGTTTCCAAATCCAATTATAAGATTTTCTCTTATAAGATCGCATCCATTAGATAAAACCCCATTTACAAATCTTGAGAGCATTTATAAATAAATTTGAATCACTTTTTTTTAAACTATATATATAATAATAAATTTCAAAACAAGGTTAAATAATTATTTAAAATATCAAAGTACTTTTAAATAAACGTTAATAACTAATTCCAATTCATTTATAAATTTCTAATCGATTTTCGAAAATAGAATTTACTATTTCATTCTAAACCGATCTCTATATATCATTTTAAATTCACATTGTGAATTTATATTCCCAATTTATCAAATGATAATCAGTCCACTTATTTATAAACATCGTTTATAGGTTTATAAACTCAACTCTCATTTCTCTGTTAATAACAAATTCATATTAAACAATTCCATTTATAAATCGGTTCCTATTTAAAATCCCATTTATAAATCTCTTTCTTAATAACTCCGAACTATAATCCAAAACCATTCAAATCTCAATTTCGACTTCTATTTCGTATTACCAGAAATCCCAATTAAAAATCCACTGTTTATAAATACTCAAATTAAATTCCTTATTTGAAACCATTTTACGAAATAGCTAAATAAATATCTAAAATAAAATTTATTTATTTTATCTAAATCAATTCCCTTCTAAATAAATCCCAAATTTCAAGATAAATATTTTCATTTCCCAAATCGCCTTTGAATTCCCTTTTTAATTTCAAAAATATTATTTATGGTATTTAAAATACCAAAATTAAGGCCAGTACTACTATAGCACCTTGTAAATCCAATCATAACATAATCTATCATAGATTTTTCAAACACATCATATATCACGATATATGAAATAAAAATCAACATTTTTGAGGAATCCAGTTGGATCCCTCCAACATGTTTCCCTACATCCACAAATGTTATATAACATAAAATACCAATCCTGCTTCGAGACGGGATATCGCAGTAATATAGGGTCAACCGCTATTATGCGGGGCATATAGTGTCTCGTCCGCTCAAATCGGGGGGAGTATATCCAACTACTAATATATATACTAATATATATAATATAACATCCAACTGATAACAATAATAATTTCAATTCATCCAATTAGCAAATAAATAATTTATAACACTTTAAAATAAAACTAGTTATCCAAATGAGTGAGATTTACCCATCTTGATTCCACTTAGCGCTTAAGCGTTCCAGTTCTGATTTAATTCAAATGGCATTCGAATTTAACTAAAAATTCTGCAAGCTCTAAATTCAACCAATTTGATTCCATAGTAAAGATCTCATTAATACGAACCAAACGCGACTGATCACGTTGGCTTTGGACCTAAAACAAATGAGATATGAATTTTATAAGCTTTCGAATTTATTAAAACAATATATATTACCTAAATTATATTTTTTTTCCCAATACCCTCACACTCAAATCCAACCCACAAGCAACCCGGCCTGCTTTCTCCTTCACTCCCAAACGAACGTGTACAGAGATATTCCTCACCAATGCCATGCACGAGCTTCACTAACACCATGATCCACACGACGATCCTTCGAAACAACTCCGCCAACGTGTAACAACCCGATATTTTCAACCATTCGCATCCACACATGTCGGACTTAAATTGCTCAGAATACCGCGTTGTAAATAAAATTTGGCAAAGCTCAGAATATACAGTAAATAAATATAATCACAGATCACAGACACAGAGTAAAATAATGCAGTAGAAGTAAAAGAAATAGTAGTTCATGAAGCTACTATATAAATATATCATAGTTACATAAGATATAATAGAAAAAAAATAGAGTACAACAGAAGTCTCAATAAAATAACCAAGTACAAGCTGAGTAGAACAACGGAACTGAAATAGATTGGACAAGACAAGCAGATAATCTCCAGCGATACAATTCTCCAAGAGAGTGGAAATCCAAATCTGTGAATAACTCAGGCTGACCCGAGCGTAAAGCAAAAAACAAAACACTCGAGTCAGGACAATATATACTTATATAATGTAAACCAACTCAAGTGGACTGTAATAAGGTACAAGTAACTTAAAGAATGCTTGGGATCGCCCATTCTTTAAGGATCCGTTAAACTATCTACTATGTAGTAATATTCGCTATTATAATAATGTCTAATATAAAATAAACATACTTTTAAATAGCATTAAGGCTTTACATTTTCCACCTTAACACATAATATGCCAATAGTCTACACAGTACTTGCATACCTCGTAAGGCTATGAGAAGATACTCCATAGGTATGACACAAATAGAAACTCGTAGTAAAGCTTGATATGGTAGGTGACACGGCACACAAGGCAATGCCAGGGTAGATATACCAATTATGCACACGGACTGATGGAAACGCATAGCAGCCACTACCACTCCACCTCAAACAACACTCCCAAATCAAGGGTGCGCACCAAATCAATCACAAGTAATAGAATGGTATCGAAGAAGTGTGTCCGATAAGAGGTGCTATCTCACTGGTCCGAGATCGCTCTTGTTTTAGCCACCTTATGCCAACTCACGGGAGTTGGGTCCACGTATATACCTTAGGAATTTCGTCACCATCCTACTTCATTCTGGAAACTCCACCGCGTACACAGTTGTCAAAGTGGTTTTCGGTATCGACAGAGAGTATGTACATATCCGATCCCGGTCTCTTTAACAACCAATCGTTATTATAACCTGTGGTTATAATTTAAAAACAGTTTATACTTTAAAATAGAATATCATTTCAAATCCAAATCTTTATCAAAATAAAGATTAAATCAATTCCAAACCATTCAATATATTTAAAATATCATATCATTTCAAAACTTCATTTCAAATCATTTCAATATATCAAAATATCATATCTTTCTTCATTTCAAATCATTTTATTATATCAAAATATCATATCTTTCCAAAACTTCATTTCAAATCATTTTTAATATATCAAAATATCAAATCTTTCCAAAACTTCATTTCAAATCATTTTAATATATCAAAATATCATATCCTTTCAAACTTCATTTCAAGTCATTTTAATATACCAAAATATCATTTGAGTTCAAATCTACATATTCAACTTTAAATACTAATTAAATTTAAAGATATCATTCATTTATTATCATTTCAAGTCACCTTTTTAAATAGTTTATATTTCAATCAAAATAATTCATTTAAACCATTTAAAAATGTAATTATTATACCTTCAAATCAAGTATTAAAATTTCCAAAGTTTCAATTCAATTCAATCATTTATTTCAGTTAAATTTCCATAGACCATTTCAAATCTTATAAATTTCAAATATAGATTTAATCCACAAAATAACTATTCAATTTATAAAATAAATTCCAAAGCTTTATTATCCTATATTTCATAAGTCCAATTTCTTTTAAATAGATTCAAATTACAAGTAAACCAAATATTTTTCATACTAATATAAACTTCAATTATTCATTCCAAGATTTAATATCATTTCAAATTCATTTCAAAATATCAAAATATCATTTCAAACATCATTTATTAAATTTAAATTTAAATACCATTTAATCACATTTCAAAATAGTTGTATTTCCCAAATCAACTATTCCATTTAAATCATTAAAGTCAATTCATTATATTTAATAATTAAATATTTAATTTCCAAAATTTAATCTTTTTCAAAGATCATTTATTCATTGGAATTTAATAAACAAAGAAAATTCAACTTTCGCAGCACTTAGAAAATGCTACGAAATGTTATGATTAAAAACAGTTCATTAACAAAAGACAGCATTTAAAATGCTGTAATATCTTAATTTAGTTTCAATTAAAAATTTAGTTAAATTTAACAACTATATCACTAACAAAGTGCTATAATAACTCTTAGTTCAAATTTTCTATATGGTTCATTTAAAACAACTACAGCATTTACCAATGCTGTAATATCTTTACATTATATTTCAAAAATGTTGTCAAATCAAATTCAGAGTTTAATTACGATTTCACAAACAATTAACTTTTAGTATAAATCCTTTTAACTTATAAAATCATATATTTTCACATTTTAAAACAATCATTTAAATACCTTTATTTCTATGATTTTATAAAGTCCAATTTCCATACAAAAATCAAATTAAATGACAATTAAATTTTCATTTCTTTAATTAAATTCTTAACTTAACAACTAAGTTTACATTTCCAAAATATAATTTATTTCCATTTATTTTACTAAATTAAAATTTCACTTTTAAACAAATTCCACAAAATTCAATTTAAGTTATATTTCCAAATTCAGCTTAAATATTCATTTATTTCATATTTTAAGTTATACAAAATCATTAACACTTTATAAAATCATCATTTCTAAATAAAATCATTAAATTCATCTTTAAATCAAATTTGTCACATATTCTTACTTTACAAAAATTCCATTTATAAACAAAATCATAAATTCCAAAATTAACTTATATTTCAAATTCTACTTCACCATTTACTTAATTCACTTATTTAATTTGTAGAAAATCACAAATATTTTATAGAAATCATTTTAATAAAATTTAAATCAAAATATCATAATATTTACATTTTTAAAATATTTTAAAATTTTTAGAAAAATATATAAACCACGGGTCCGTATATAATTTTCTAGCCTAGGTCAAGTGATACAGATATATATCATTTCAATCCGTAATTTATAAAGAAAAACCGGGTTCTATCATTTCAAACCCGCGATCCCAAGTTAAATAAAATAAATAAAAAGTCGCTCAGGCTTATCATTTCAGCCCATAACGATCTTTCCCCATTCTAAAGTCCATTCGGGTATGTATCATTTCAACCCATAGTGAACCTAATCTACAGGGAACTTGCGGTGTGATAAACTGATAAAAATGAACAGAACAATATATATCAGTAATGGATGATATAGCATATGTAATAATAGGGGTAAACATTATATGATCATAATATAACAGTTATAACAGGATGATATAATTTTACAGATTCAAATGGTGTCAGTTTACTAGTTATATAAGTACACATAGTCTGGTGAGAATTACTCACTTGTTTAAGTTGGAGATGACGACCAAATTATACAACACAGAATCTTCGAAGGCACGACAACACGAATATGATTTGAGTGAGAGAGCCAAAGATTAATTTCCTTGAATACATTCAATAAAACAAGTATAACAACACATAAGTTTCAACACAAGATACCATTAAACAATGCTAGAATTGATTGAATAAAACAAAACCAAAGCTATTGCACTTGCTTTCAACCACTTATGGTTCATCTACAGATCTGAAATGCATGGCTAAGGAGTGGGTTTGGATCTGGTTTTGGGTTGGTAAGGGTTGGCCAAACATGTATGGTGATGGGGCAAAAGTGATGCAAAGAAATATGTGCATGTATACACAACAAGTACAAGGCAAATATCACCATCCCAAGGCTCCTATAGGGCTCGGCCAGAAGCTATATGGTCAGGTCCAGATGGTCAGGTGGTGGTGGATGATGTGGCAAAGGTTGGAGGTCAGGTCAGAGGTGGTGGTGGTGGTGGTAGTGGCGGCTAAAGGTGGTAGAAGGAGATGGAACAAGAGATAGCTTGGTTTATGTATAAAGTGATGGTTTAAGTGGATTTTGGTTATGCTCCTTGCCATGGATGGGTTCGGCCTGCCTTGGTGGGGTACTAGGGTGGGTGATGATCAGAGAAAGGGAGTGGTGGAGGTCAGCCTAGATCTGGTTGAGGAGGAGCCAAGCCATGAAGTAGAGAACAAGTTTCAAAATCAATAGAAAACAAAAAAAACAAAGAAGAAAAGAACATGAAATTTACCCAAACTCTACAACAATGGCCGTAAGATTTTTTTGTGTTTTGAGAAATGTTTTTCTCATGAAAAAATTGAAGAATGCAGCTGAAAGAAAGAAGGAAAGGTACGGCCAAAAATCATAAAGACTGGAGTTGAGAAAATGAAAAGGCGGAAGGTAAAAGGACTTTGGAATATAAAGTGTTTAAAACTTTTCATATTTCCACTAATTTCTTTTGAAATTTTAAATAACTGAAATATATATATAAATTCAGATAAAAATACGAAAAATTTAGAAAATAAACAAAAATAAATAAATAAATAAATATTAATTATATATAATTTAATTAATAAAATAGCAAAAATTGCAAACTAGTCTTGAAAATATGAAAAATAAATGCAATGAACTTTGGAAAATTTCTATTATTACTTTAAAAATTTTAAAAGACAAAAATATACATAAAATAACATATTAACACATATTAAAACAAAATATGACAATAGAAATAAAATTTATATGATTTAAAATAAATAATATTGCTAAATAAATCAGTTTACACACAATATTGAAAAATGTATAACTTTCACAATATAACGCCGTTTCCAACGAAACAAAAAGCAGTATTCAAGTTATTAAATTTATTTTCATAATAAAAGATAAAATTTAAGAATTTAAATATTTAAATTTAAGGTTTAAAAATCAAAGTTTGACCAGAAATCCCTTTTTCAGGAAAATGTTCAATTTATACCAGTTTGAAATTATATTTCATATGATAATCAAAATTTATATTTTAAAATGAAATGTTTGAAATAAAAAAAGCTTTAAAAATAGTCTCAAAATAAAATAAAGTCAAATTTAAAAATATATGCAAAAATCTAGGGTTGTTACACTCTCCCCCACTCAAAACTTTTCGTCCTCGAAAAGGAATGAGGTACGGGAAAGCACAGAAAAAGATAAAGTGAAATAAGATTATGACAAGATGACAAGGAGATTGAAATTATACCTGATAACCATTGTTATAGGTAAGTTTAACAAGGTGGATGGCAAGCAATGCTCAGATTCAAATTGAGTACGAAAGATTTATTAAAGATTATAGGAAGATTTCTATCCAGAAAGACTATAGAAAGATGCCTATACCAGTCTGTAGCAAGATGAGGAAAATAAGGACAACCAAAGACAAATTTGAAAAAAAAAATAAGATAATAAGTTTGTAAAACAAAATAAGATAATGGGTTTGAAATTTCCATAGTTTCAGCTTAAATTGATAATTAATTTTACATAAGTTAAATAAATCTTACTATCTCTAATTTCATTATCTTATCATCCAATTTTTCTTAAACTAAAAATTTCAAAAATCATGGATTTGAAAAAATCATTATTATACTCATAATGTACTCAATAAATTTAATTCTTCTCTATTCCTAATTATAATTAAATTTATCCTACTCAATATATTTTATCACCTATGTTAAATATACTTACACTTATTATAACTGTTTTAATTTATTTTTAGTTCCTTTAACATCATTTATATTGTAAATTATTCAATTAATCTTTTAGTCTATTTACCTCTGTTAATCTTTTTATAACTAAAATTTAAGTGTATAACATTTATTATAACCAATCAAATTTTATTTATAAAAATCTTTTTATATTGTATATTATCCAATTACATTGTTAACTTCTAAAAATTAAGGTAAGTTATATTGGAATGCAATTGAGAATTATACAAATAAAACTTCCTAAAATTAATATACAATAAAACATTCTAATTCAATCATTTCAAGCTTGAATATTTATTCAAAATTTTGATTTTCTTTTTATACTTGAAGTTATTATTTAAGATAGAATTTAAGAATAAAATTTCTGATTCTTTTCAAACCATTTAGAGATAAATAAATGTATGTACATAATTTGTCAAATAAAATTTAAATCATATATCTATATATATTACAAATCAAATCATATTTTAGAAATTCAAATCAATTAAATTTCCCAAAACAAAGCTGTAGCAAGACTACAGAATGGTCTCTTTACTTCGAAACTCGAAAATGAACGTCGATGATGTTGCGGTCATCACCGAAGTTATTTTCCAACGACAAAGAGAAGAGCACTACTTTTTAAACCTTTAAAATTCTTTGGAAACAAATTCTTATTCGAAAATTCTTTAAATAATATATCCTTTTAAAACTTTAAACACAAAGTTTGAAACCGTTGGAAATTAAATTCTCAAATTCTTGATTTAAATTCATTTCAGTTCCCAAATCAAATTTATAAACTACTATCTATAAATTCATTTATAGAATGATAAATCAAGTATTATCAATTCAAATAATCAATTTAAATCAATTTATTAAGTTCCATAATATTTACTTATATCAAAGTTTATTTCATTAATAATTTAAAATAATATTGTGTCAGTTTTTTCTGTCAAAGTGTTTTAGAAATCCTATCGATAGCGTTGATCAGACGAATCGATCGGAAGCCCAAATCAACATCAACAACTCAAACAACACAATATATAAAACAAACATAGATTTACAAGTACAATTCAAAATGTTTGGAGATATTTTGGAAACAAAGACAAGATGATTAATTAACAAATTATGAAGATGGATAAACTTAGATAAATCGCGGGCAACCTTAACCGGGTCAACCGTGACTTAATGAATAAGATCAAATGTGGATTTTTCTGGGGTAAATCTACATCCGATCTCAAGAGATTGAGTTTGGAATAACAAAAGGTATTAGTATCTAAACCAAGGATAGATATAAATCTCTGGTGAATCGATGCTAATTATAAAGGAGTTTCCCTTTTTTTTACAATTCATTAGAGCGAGACGCCAATTCACTATAAAGCTCATTCGAAGCGGAGTTATGGGATACTCCAGAATCACAAAAAGATGAATAGTGGGGGACAAGAATGGATTTTGGAACCGCAGGGAATGTTCCAAAATTCAAAGGAAATCAAATAAAAATGAAGAGATTCCAGCTCGAATGAAAGTGATTCTGTAACTAAATTTACCATACATTCTAAGTTTTGCCTCAAAACCAAAGCTCTGATACCAACTGTAACGACCCGATATTTTCAACCATTTGCATCCACACATGTCGGACTTGAATTGCTCAGAATACCGCGTTGTAAATAAAATTTGGCAAAGCTCAGAATATACAGTAAATAAATATAATCACAAATCACAGACACAGAGTAAAATAATGCAGTGGAAGTAAAAGAAATAGTAGTTCATGAAGCTACTATATATATATATATCAGACTTACATAAGTTATAACAAAAAAAAATAGTGTACAACAAAAGTCTCAATAAAATAACCAAGTACAAGCTGAGTAGAACAACGGAACTAAAATAGATAGGACAAGACAAGTAGATAATCTCCAGCGATACAATTCTCCAAGAGAGTGGAAATCCAAATCTGTGAATAACTCAGGCTGACCCGAGCGTAAAGAAAAACACAAAACACTCGAGTCAGGACAATATATACTTATATAATGTAAACCAACTCAAGTGGACTGTAATAAGGTACAAGTAACTTAAAGAATGCTTGGGATCTCGCCCATTCTTTAAGGATTCATTAAACTATCTACTGTGTAGTAATATTCGCTATTATAATAATGTCTAATATAAAATAAACATACTTTTAAATAGCATTAAGGCTTTACATTTTCCACCTTAACACGTAATATGCCAATAGTCTACACAGTACCTACATACCTTGCAAGGCTATGAGAAGATACTCCATAGGTATGACACAAATAGAAACTCGTAGTAAAGCTCGATATGGTAGGTGACACGACACACAAGACAATGCCAGGGGAGATATACCAATTACGCACACGGACTGATGGAAACGCATAGCAGCCACTACCGCTCCACCTCAAACAACACTCCTAAATCAAGGGTGCGCACCAAATCAATCACAAGTAATAGAATGGTATCGAAGAAGTGTGTCTGATAAGAGGTGCTACCTCACTGGTCCGAGATCGCTCTTGTTTTAGCCACCTTATGCCAACTCACGGGAGTTGGGTCCACGTATATACCTTAGGATCGTCGTCACCATCCTACTTCATTCTGGAAACTCCACCGCGTACACAGTTGTCAAAGTGGTTTTCGGTATCGACAGAGAGTATGTCCATATCTGATCCCGGTCTCTTTAACAACCAATCGTTATTATAACCCGTGGTTATAATTTAAAAACAGTTTATACTTCAAAACAGAATATCATTTCAAATCCAAATCTTTATCAAAATAAAGATTAAATCAATTACAAACCATTCAATATATTTAAAATATCATATCATTTCAAAACATCATTTCAAATCATTTCAATATATCAAAATATCATATCTTTCCAAAACTTCATTTCAAATCATTTTAATATATCAAAATATCATATCTTTCCAAAACTTCATTTCAAATCATTTTTAATATATCAAAATATCAAATCTTTCCAAAACTTCATTTCAAATCATTTTAATATATCAAAATATCATATCCTTTCAAACTTCATTTCAAGTCATTTTAATATACCAAAATATCATTTGAGTTCAAATCTAAATATTCAACTTTAAATACTTTTTAAATTTAAAGATATCATTCATTTATTATCATTTCAAGTCACCTTTTTAAATAGTTTATATTTCAATCAAAATAATTCATTTAAACCATTTAAAAGTGTAATTATTATACTTTCAAATCAAGTATTAAAATTTCCAAAGTTTCAATTCAATTCAATCATTTATTTCAATTAAATTTCCATAGACCATTCCAAATCTTATAAATTTCAAATATAGATTTAATCCGCAAAACAACTATTCAAATTATAAAAAAAATTCCAATGGTTTCAAAAGAAGATTATTTAAAGTTTTGAAAGTTATGAAAGTTCCAAAGTTTTGAAAGTTATGTTTTGATGGTTTTGAAAGAGATTATTTAAAGTGTTTTGAAAAGAAGATTTAAATGCTTTCGAAGGAGGTTATCCAATGGTTTCAAAAGTAAAGGTTTAAGGTTTCGAAAGCCTTAGTTTCAAAACAAAGAACCCAATCTAAGTTTTAAAGGTAAAACCCATGGAATTATAAAAGAGCTTTTAAATCGCTTTTAAATATGGAGTTTTTGAAGAAGCTTTCCTTGATAAAGTAATAGGTTAAAGGGATTAACCATGTTTCAAGTGGAAAATGACTTCAAGGATATTATACCATAAATATTGGTATTATTTTTATGTATATGCTTCTTATATAAATATATTCACTAAGTAATGGACACATAACTGTATTTTAGGAGTAAAGGTAGAATAACCAAGTAGGTTGACCCAGTAGTGAATATAAGATAAGTAACTCTTGAATGAATAGAGTTGCATCCAGGATGTCAGTTAGACCATAATATATGATGTCCAAAGACTAATTAAGAAGTTGTCGGTTTAGATAGGTATATAGTAAACCCATGAAAACTATGTTTAAAGAGAGTTATTGGCTGGGGCCAACAGGTTTAAAGTGAACCCATGAAAACTATATCCGGATTAAGTTATTAGCAGAAGTCAATAGGTTCCTAGTCAACCCATGAAAACTATGATAAGAGTGAAGTTATTTGGGTTCGGGTAGAACCCATGAAACAATTAAATGAAGTTATTGGCAGGGGCCAATAGGTCCTTAGTGATCCCATGAAAACTATGAGACCGGGCAAATAGTCCATAAACTTTAGTCAGGTTATTAGTGAGCCCATGAAACCTAATAGGTTAATAGTGACCCTAGAAACTATAAATATAACAGATAGACAAATGAATGGAAATGGGAAATACAGAATAATTTACTTGTTTGCATATAATCATAATATTTTGAATTGCTATGTTTTAACCATTGTGGATGCAGGAGCACAATATATGGTTATTATAAAGTTTTGGATAAAATACCAGTGAGGGGAAACCCCGTTTCTCTAAGTGGCGTGGTCTTACTAGATATCTAAATGGTTTGAGATGGTAGATTATTATTCATACCATGCTTTATGTCTGACTCGAAGTTTATGTTTTCCCCTTAAAATCTCGGGTGCTCAATTAATTTTGAGTAGTTAGAGAGTTGAGGTTTTCAGGTTCTCCTTTAGATGAATAAGCTTCCGGAGACGTGCATGGGGCAAGCTAGCTAGTAGGAGTTCTTTTCTATTTTGATTCCGTTGTGTTTTGTTGTAAAGGCAAAGTTGTTTAGTTGCCTATGTTTAGACTCTAATCATCCAAGGGGGCATCTTTATATGTCGCCCTTGGCTAATGTAATAATTATATTTTCTTTGAACGTGGTTCTTGAATCTAGGATTATGTAATGAATTTGAAATATTCTAAAATGGAATGTGAAAGTTTTTTTAACGATTTTAATTTTTTTCCATATCCATGTGTTTCTATTATATCAATGTATCTAATATTACTGTATTTAGTCACCGAGGATTAATAACTATGGATGACTGCAGCATCCGTAGCCATTAGTTTTGGGCCTCCAAGTGGGGGATGTTACAACATTCGATAGTTTCTCTGGCAACTTCACTCTATATGCAAATCTACGAATCCGGTCCAGTATGGGAAAAGGGCCAATAAATCAAGGGGCTAGCTTCTCTGATTTTCCAAACCTCACAACACTTCTCAATGGAGAGACTTTCACAAACACCAAATCCCCAACTAAGAAATCCAGACCTATGCGTCTTCGATCTACATAACACTTCTGTCGATCCTGCGCTTCCTCCATCTTCCTTCTGATATCAACTACCTTCTTACTTGTTCGAAGATCATGTTGGGCTTAAGGACAAATCTATCACCAGACTCAAGCCAATATGAAGGAGAACGACATGGGTGATCATATAGAGCTTTGGAAGGGGCCATACCAATACTTACCTGATAGCTATTGTTGTAAGTGAAGTTGACCAAGGGTAAATGATCTTCTCATGAACTTCCGAAGTTGAGAATGTTGTACTTGAACTTAACCAAGGGTAAAAGATCTTCGCATGAACGTCTGAATTCGAGAATGCATGCTTGCAATAAATCTTTCAAGATCTGGTTCACTTTCTCTGTCTGCCTATCTGTCTAGGGATGGTAGGCTATACTCAGACTCAGCTCGGCCCCTAAGGCAGTTTGCAGTTGCTCCTAGAACCTGCTAGTGAATATTGGGTCTCAATCACTCACAATACTACAAAGAATACCATGGAGCCTCACAATCTCCTTCACATACAAACTCACCAGACTTGCAGCATTCCTAATTGGCCTAACCGGAATAAAATTTAGAACTCTTGGTCAGTCGATCGACAATAATCCAAATTCCTTTGTTCCCTCTTCTTGACCTAGGAAGTCCATTAATAAAGTCCACGGAGATCTACTTCCACTTTGGGATCTCAAGTGGCTAAAGCAGTTGAGCTGATTTCTACTGGTCATTCTTAACCTGTTGGCGGTTTGCATACTGACTCGCAAAAATTGAAACATCTCGCTTCATCCCCTTCCACCAGAATACTCTCTTCATATCCTTAAACATCTTGCCCACTCCTGGATGGAAAGATAACCTTGAATGGTGACACTCAGTTAACACTTCTCTTTTAAGACCATTAACATTCGGAACACAGATACGCTCGTTCATTTTCAATATGCTTTGGGGATCAATCTCAAAACTAGAAACAATACCTTCTTGAACATCCTTCTTAAGTCGAGCCAAAATAAGATCTTCTTCTTGCCTAGGTATGATCCTCTCCATCAATACTTGCTTGACTTCTAAGTTAGCAACCATTGCTACATTCCTACTCAATGAACTGTAACACCATTTTCTTTCCTAAGGGTATACAGAATCTCTAAATCATAAGAAGCGAGAAACTCCAACCATCTCTGCCGTCTTAAATTCAAATCTTTCTAGGTAAAGAGATATTCTAAGGATTTGTGATCAATGTATAACTCGAACTTTTCACCTAGAAGATAATGCCTCCATATCTTACGTGCGAAGACAACCAGAAACTCCAAATCATACATAGCATAAATTTTCTCATATGGCTTAAACTGTCGACTCGCTAGGCAATAACCTTCCCACGTTGCATCAAAATTGCTCCCAAACTGGTACTACAAGCATTTGTATACACTGTTGAACCTCTGCTCCCATCTAGAATGGTCAAAACGGGAGCGTTATTCAACTTCTCCTTCAATTCATTAAATACTTGATCACACTTATGCATGAACTTAACATCTTTTTTCGTTAACTTCGTCGGATGAGAAGCAATCTTTGAAAAATACTTGATGAACCTATAGTAAAAAACAGTCAATCCCAAGAATCTTCTAACTTACGTTGCATTCTCGAGCTTCTTCCAGTCTTGAACTGCAACAACTTTAGCTGGGTCAACTGATATGCCTTCTCTCGAAACAACATGCCCTAAAAACCTAACTTTGGATTTCCAAAAATGGCACTTAGCAAACTTAGCCTTCAACACATGGCTCCTTAAGGTATTGAGTACGACTTGGAGATGATACTTGTGCTCCTCTTCTGTTTTTGAACAAACAATAATGCCATCAACAAAGATGAGAACAAATTTATTAAGAACATCTTGGAACACTTGATTAATTAGGTCCACAAAGTAAGAGGGTGCATTAGTCAGCCCAAATGGCATGACTAACCACTTGTAGAAACTATTTGGAGTCCTAAAAGCGGTTAAGGGCACATTCTCCTCTACTACCCTTAATTGGTGAGAACCAATCGCAAGATCCAATTGGAAAAATATCCGAGTGCCATGGAGTTGATCTAATATGCCGTCGATTCTTGGTAAAGGGATTTTATTCTTGATAGTCCTTTTATTCAACTCTCGGTAGTCTACACACAACCTTAAAGAACCTTCTGCCTTCATAACAAAGATGACCGGTGATCCCTAACTTGAGGTACTACGTCTTATCAATCCCTTCTACAACAAGTCAAATCTGACTTCCCAACTCTCTCTTCTCTTTTGGGTCAAACTTCAAAGGGATTGTACAATAGGTCTAGTTCCTGGAATCAAATCAATGTGGAACTTAACTTCACGGTGGAGAGGTAACCCCTGCACTTTATCAAAAATATCTATGAAATCCCAAACAACTGGTATATCCCTAAGCTCTTCCTTATCTACTTTGAGCGAATACAGAAAACTAGTCATCAACTTGTTAGGCTCTTAACAACATATATCCACCCCCAACATCCCTAGTATCCAAAACTTTGACAATCCTTCAATCACAATCCAAGATCTCTCTAAACTTAGACAACCAATCCATACCCAAAAACACTCCAAAATCTATGAACCCGAGAATAAACAACTCAAAACGAAAGAGATGATTTCGATAAGAAATTGGCACTTTTGAACAAAAGATTTTAAGCTTGGTCGACCCCCAAATAGGGTTTGACACACAAAGAGGATTACTCATAAGGATAGGTTTAAGGTTAAGTTTATCAATGCTATCAGCTGAAATAAAACTATGGGAAGCACTCGTATCAAATAACACTCTAATAGAAATATTATAGATGGATAATGTACCTTATAACACCTACTTCCCTTTCTGTCCTAAAGAAGTAGATGGTATTTCCTTTATAGAAAAAGCTTGTCCTTGAGACCCCTTCTTTGAAAAAGGCACTCATTCTTCATGCGTCCTATTTGGCCGCAGTTGTAACATGGGACAGTTAGGCAATAAGTTGAGAAGTGGTCTATTTTGTTGCACTTGAAACAAGTAATATTAGCCAAGTCAAGCTGTTTCTTCTGTGTTGGTGCCCTACTTCTAGGTTTCTTACCTATCCACGACTTCTTCCCCTTAAAATTATGCTTGAAAGTTGGCTTGCCTCTAACAAGTATCATTGACAATGGCTTGGCCCTAACTACAGGCACAAATCCCTTCTGGATCCCTTCTTTAATATCCAGAGCTTCAAACCTCAAAGCCATACTGATAAGGTTGTTAAATGTACCCGCAAGATGATTAGTCATTTCTCTCTGGAACTTTGGTCGCATTCCATTCAGAAACATTTAATTCTTCTTGAGCGGTGTGTTTATTAATCCAAGTCCAAAATGGGATATGCATTAATCTTGTGCTCGTACTACGACACCATCATATCACCTTGCTTCAAATCAAGGAAACTCCTTGACAACTGCGTCCTTTCGGCTTCTAGGATAAACCGCGCTTCAAAAACTTCCCTAAACTGTGCCCAAGAGAACTCCTCCACTTGAGTATTAGCCGTTATAGAATCCCACCAGTCCATCGTTGACGTTTGAAATTGTCGTGATGCCAACAGGTGTTTCTCTGCATCTTCCAACCTAAGAACTCCAAATATCCTTTCACAAGATCTAAGCCAAGTTTGCACTCCAAGAATATCTTCACTTGCATAGAATGGTTTCCCACCCAAAGCGGTATAATTTTTGCACAAGGTTGCAAAGTTCTTAGGAGGATAAACTAGCACTACTACTTCCTTTACCAGACCTACATCTGGCCCATTTCTAGCTGCTCTGCCATTAGTAGCCGTGCTAGTTCCAAATCAACCCCCTTTCTCCCCTTCTTATATTCATATTCTACTACCTGGAAAGATAGTAGGTATCTTTAGAACACATGAATAGGGTCAAAATAGTTTTAAGGAAAACAACACCAAAGTATCTAAAACGAGACTTTAGAGGATAAATATTATTCTTATTATAAAAATTACAAATACATTCTCTCCAGATCAACTAATTCTAGGGTATCACTTACCCTATCTCTAATGAGTTGTACCCAATTCGGCTAAGGTGTTCGCTGGACCGTAGCTTTCATACCAACTATGACGACCCACCTTTCTGACCCTAGAGAATGACATTTAACACATCCTTAGCATTCGTATGCCATTGCCCATGCGTCTGAAAGACGAGTTGTCATGGGGTAAGACAAAGAATAGAAAAAAAATCTCATAACGGAACGTTTAAATATAATACAACAATAATATAGTACGTAAGATTACCCCTTAACATGGAGTTATCAAAGTTACACAAAAGTACTACAACTATCAGCCTAGGCAATCATACACCCTGCCTTTTCACATTGTGATACAAAATATACATATATACATAAACATACAATGGAAATGTATAACTAGATAGATAAAGGAGTCTCTTGCTCGTCCATCAACTTCAAAAGAGCTTAAACGAAACCTGCTACTCTCGGACTACTCAATTATAATTGAGTACCCGAGAGTTTAGGGAAAACAAACAACTCGGGTTAGACAATAAGTCTGGTATGAGTAAAACTCTAAATAAAGGGTGGAAATAAACAACAATATGTGAGACCACGCCTCCAAATGCGAAACGGGTTTCCCCTCACAATAACAACATCTAACCACAAGTAATGGGTATAAATAATTAAACATTGGGAAGTATGCAAGACACTTCCCGATGCAATTAAGAAAAAATCAAATTCAAAGGTTTTGAATCAAAAGGAAGGAAAGAGAAATTTTTCAACAGATGACTAGGAGAGTGCACCCATTCACCAAAATATACCTCTAAAATATATACTTGAGAGAGGCATATACTTTGGAACTCTCTCGGGAACTCCAAGCCGGATCCCATCAATGTTACCAAGAATCCGAGTATTTCATATCTCAGTGCACATATATTCAGAACCGATCTAGAGTGGATGTGATAATACCCTAATGGGAGCAAACCCACATAGCTTGGCCGCTACTCTCGCTTTGGTTTTAGTCATTTTCAACAAAATATATCTATGCTCCAGTGAGTAATAAAATGTCTTAAATTAACGATACACAAAGAAGAAAGCTAAATCGATAGTCAATACATGAACTATCGGGAATATTAAAAATGATCGTATATGGAAATTAAATATCATATTCTTGTCACTACTCATCGATTTCAAACTTGTACTATTTCTTGGTTGAAAACGAAGTCGGGCAAGTGAAGATAATGTTACCTCTAGGCATTGCCTTAACGAAATTTTTAAATTTCGAGATAGGGGCGTGTTTCCACATCTCAACATTTAGTGCTAAGAGTATGACTAAATCCTTTCTGTATAAATGATATTGGATTATAGAAAATTGAACTTCTTATCCTTTCCGAACACAAATCAAACTTTTTAACTTTTAAAACCAGACTTGTGCTAGGATTTCACATTGCAGATATTAACTTTAAACAACATTATCAAAATAATTAATTAATTTTAAAACAGGATTAATTTCTTCAATATCGTTATTTTAAAATGATTTATCAACTTTAATCAATGATTAATTACATCAAACATCTTTATTTAAAATAAGTAATTAGCTTTAACCATGATTAATTACTCCAAACGTCATTATTTAAAATGATTGATTAACTTTAATCATCATTATTGCAGTGATTAATTAACTTTAAAACATCATTATCAAAATGATCAGTTAATTTTAAAACAACTTTATTAAAATGATTAATTAATCTTAAAACATCATTATTAAAATGATTAATTAATTTTAAAACATCATTATCAAAATGATTGATTAATTTTAAAACATCGTTCATAAAATTAATAATTAATCTTAAAACATCTTTAATTTATAAATAATTAATTAACTTTAATCACATCTTTATTTGAATAATTAATTATCTTTGCAAAACCCATGCACAAGATTTAACCAAAATATTTCGAAAAGGATAACATTTTTCAAAGTACCGATATAACGATAGTCGCTATACATACACTTCCATAAACACTTTCCATATGTCACTTATTCAACCAAAAATCATAAAACATAAGTATGAGCACAAATACAAAGGAAAGCAACAACTATCCATCATGTAGAGAGCATACTAATATTATTTACCTAAACCTTTTTCCGACTAATTTCAAGCGACTTTACTAAACACCAACATGTCAACCTTTTAAAGTGGTCACCAAGCCAACAAATCCAACGCTTTTAACACATAAAAACATAAGGAAATAACATATATTTCTATCAGAATAATAAATGTCAAAAGTTTAGTTATAAAGGTGAGATTTTGCTCACTAAAATATAACCAAACCAAGTCGAATTAACTCCACGCCTTGTACGAACACCCGATCTTTGTTTTACTTCTTCAAAGTTTGTATTTTTGGAGCCTAAATAGGCTAGATGGGTTGGACCATGGATGTTTTGAGGAGATATGGGTCTTGTTTTGGTTAGTTAGGAGAGTAGAGGAGAAAGAAGCAATATTTAGTGATTTTTCTTAAGAAAGAAGAGAAAAAGATTCGATTTGTAAATTTGAAAACCTAGGAAGCCATTACCAAGTTTTTTAAAAACTTAATAAAGGTGATGATGCTTTTGAAAAGCAAGAAAATGAAACGATAAAAATGAGAAGGAAAATTAGAGAATTGTTTCTATCAAGGTTTCAAATCTCGGATTTCGGCCAATATCTCGGGCAAATATCTCGGCTGTCTCGGGCGATATTTAAAAGACTTATAACTAACCAAGCTGCCAAATCTCGGATTTTGGCTAATATCTCGGATTTTCATCTCGGCTGATCTCGGGGAGATTTAAAACCTTGGTTTCTATAAAAAGTGGAATAAAATAATTACTACAATGCCCTTCCTTGCATACCCTCCACTCAAATTTCTCCACATCATTACCCTCCTCCCTTGCCAACTCCACACGCAAGCATGAAAGCCCCCATATGTGCACCATGTTTAACACTTCATTGTACCATGATGTGTAAGCGGTAATGTAACATTTCGTTCTTAATTTATTTTTATTTAAATTTTGGAAAAGATATCACATCATCTTTTATTTACTTAAGTAAATACATTTTCACCATAGTATTTAACTTATCCATACTTATGTTAACATAAATATATATGGGTATATTGAATTTTAGAGAAGAAGAGAGAATATGATGAATAATTAATTTTATTGCAATTTTTTTCCGATTCTACAAGCTCTTTGTACATGATTATATATAGCTTAATTCTACTAGCTGTTGCTTATTTCCTTAATTATAATTCTACTAGCCGTTGCTTGTTTCCGAAATTGTAATTCTACTAGTCATTGCTTATTTCCTAAATTATAATTACGTAATTGCACCATAATTACAACAAAGTACCAAGTATAGCTAACAGCTGTATAATGGATGCTACCTTTAATTTGTTTCTTGCTTTCAGCCTAGATAAAATATTCTAAAGCTATCATTCCTATTTCTCAACACTCCCCCTCAAGTTGAGTTTGAATAAATTTATAGAACCCATCTTGTAAATTATGTTCAGATGACTGGTTTTTTCGAGTGCTTCTGTGAAAATATTTTCCAGTTGCTCTTTTCTTTTGACAAATGGAGTTTTTTTTATTTCTCTCAATTGCACTTTTTCTCTAACAAAGTGACAATTTACCTCTATATGTTTTGTCATCTCATGGAAGATGGGATTGGATATAATATGACGTGCAGCTTGATTATCACAGTACATTTGCATTGTTTTTGTGTGCTCTATCTTCATGTCACTAAGTAGTTGTTTAATCCAGACAAGCTCACATGTTGTGGATGTATGGCTCGATATTCTGCTTCTACACCTGATCTAGCTACAACATTATGCTTCTTACTTTTCCAAGTGACCAAGTTACCACCTACAAATGTACAAAACCCTGTGGTTGATTTTCTGTCATAGCTTCCAGCCCAATCTGCATCAGAAAAACTGTCCACATGATTAGAATTGTTTTTCTTCATCCAAATTCTTTGACATAGAGTGCCTTTAAGATATTGAATATCCTATCAATTGCACTCAAGTGGCTGGTACGTAGAGCATGCATAAATTGGCATATGACACTAACAGCAAAGGCAATATCGGGTCTGGTTACCGTAAGGTAAATTAATTTGCGTACCATCCTCTAATATTGTCCTATGTCAGATAATGGCTCACCATCTTCAATTTATATTCCACTCCGTATGAGTATTAGCTGGCTTTGCTCTTGATTTACCAGTCTCTTTTAACAGATCAAGGACATATTTTCTTTGGGATAGAAATAATCCTTTACTTGAGTGAGCTATTTCTATTCCAAGAAAATATGAAAGTTTTTCAAGGTCTTTGATGTGATATTCCTTTTTAAAATATTGTTCAACACTTTCAATTTCCTCATTATTATTTCCAATGATGATAATGTCGTTAACATAAACCAGAATAATAGTAGTGGTATTTTTTGAGTGTTTGATGAACATAAAGGAATCAATGGTACTTTTAAAAAAATTAATTTAAAAGAGAAAAGCTTATACCATGCTCTTGGAGATTGCTTTAGATCGTAGATCGCCTTTTTTAATTTGCACACCAGTAATGAGTTCGTCTCACTTTTCTAGCCCGGAGGAAGAGTCATATAGACTTCCTCTTCTAAATTTCCTTGAAGGAATGCATTTTTACACCCATTTGGAACAAATTCCATCTCAATTTGATGGCTACTAACATCAAAATTCTAACCGTATTCATTTTTGCTACGGTGCAAAAGTCTCTGGGTGGTCAATACCATACGGTTGGTCCTTTAGCCACTAACCTAGCTTTGTTCCTTTCAATAACACCATCACTATTGTATTTGATTTTGTATACCCATTTGCAAACCTACGGGTTCTTTGATTTTTGGTAAATTAATAATATTCCATGTGTCATTTTTTCTAAAGCTTGAAGTTCTTCGTTCATAGCCTTATGCCAAATTGGGCTTTGATTGGCTTCACTAAAGTTAGTTGGTTCCATTTGGTTAGTAATGTTACTTAAGTAGGTTCGATATGAAGGGGATGCCCTGTTATATGAAATAAAATCTTGTATTGGATACATCACCTTTTGGGATACATAATCCCTTAATTTGATTGAAGATCAAGTTTGTCTTGTAGATCTTCTTGTGGCATTTTCTTCTTGAGTTGGTTCTTCATGAGTTAGTTCTTCACTTGATTGATTTATCTCTTCTTCTCCCTCTGAACGAATTGGACTTGTTACTCCGATTAGTTCTTCATTTGTATGATCAACCTGTTCTTGATTTGTTTCTTTAGAAAACATGAAATTAATTGGAGATAATATAACCAGTTTACCTTGTGTATTTCCTTGTTCACTTGTTTGATAATATGGTTCATTTTCAAAAAGTAATACGTCTAATTAGAAATAAAGTTTATGAATTTTTGGATCACAACATTTATACCCCTGTTTGGGATAGTATTCTAAAAGTATGGCTTTAACATGGTTTTTATCTAGCTTGTCATGTCTTTTTATGCATATGAAACATGTACGCCTAAAAACTCTTATGTGATTAAGTTTTATTTTTTCATTCTTATGAATTTCTAAGTAACTCATATTTTTAAGCATGACACTTGGCAATCTATTTATGAGGTAAGTCGCAGTTAGCACAACATCTGACCGATAAGATCTCAAAACGTTAGTTTGAAAAAGAGGTGATCTAGCGACTTCAAGTAAATGTCGATTTTTCTTTCTGAAAACTCCGTTTTGTTCAGGTGTATTAATACAAGTAGTTTGATGTATAATTCCTTTTTGTTTAAAAAATTCTATGAAATGTTTGTTTATGTATTCTATCCCGTTATCGGATCGAATTTTTTTAATTTTTGCATTATATTGATTTTCTATAAAACTGTAAAATTCTTGAGAACATGAAAAAACTTCATTTTTTCTTTTTAAAAGGTAAACCCCATGTAGTGCGATAAAAACATCAATATATGTGACAAAATATTTAAAATGATCATTAGAATCAATAGGGGCTGGACCCCAAACATCAGAATGAACTAAATCAAAACATTTTTCCGACTTATTAGTAGAAAAAGAAAATGGTAATCCAGTTTTTTTTGAAAGCTTACAAACATCGTAATTTTTGGAATCTAATTTATAACAAAAAAGTTTATTCAAAATTTGATCTGATGGATGACCAAATATCCAATGTAGCAATATACCACGATCTACTAAATTTAATGACACATGACATTTATCGGTGTTTTCATCAAGATAATAGTGGCTATTTTCTAGACATCCCTCACCAATCTTCTTCGCTGATTTTCGATCCGGAAAGGTCACTTTATACGGTGAGTATATAGCATTACAATTCAATTCATGGGTTATTTTACTAATTGATAATAAATTATAATTAAAATCTGATAAATATAAAATATTTTTCACATCTTTTGTAAGAAACATTGTTGTACCAAAACCATGAATTTGGACTTTATCTCCATTAGCCTTCTTTACATGTAGAGGGTCTTCATTTTATGTTACATTGGTTAATTTATTTTTATCCTATGTCATGTGATCAGTAGCACTTGAGTCAATTATCCATCTATTTGTATTTTGACACATTTTTGCAATTTCAAAATTGTTGTGGACTTTCGATGAATTAAAAATAGCATTAGAATGTACAAAAGGTATAAAGTGATAGAAAGCTAGGACTTTTGAGCCTCACTCAAAAGGAGTACATTCGAAAGGTGCTTGCTCGGTTTAGCATGAAAGGGGCAAAGGCAATCAGCACACCCATGCCTTTGCACATACAGCTTTCTAGTAAAGGCTCTCCGATCTCGGAAAAGGACAAGACCTACATGGAGAAGGTCTCTTATGCAAGTGGAGTTGGCAGCTTGATGTATGCCATGGTCTGCACTAGGCCTGACATTACACAGGTGGTTGGATTGGTGAGTAGGTTCATGGCAAATCCAAGAAAGACGCATTGGGAAGTAGTTAAGTGTATCTTTAGATACCTTAGAGGAACTCCAAACCATGGGCTTGCCTTTGGCAGTAGAGGAAGATATTTCAGCTTGGTTGGATTTTGCGATTCCAACTATGCCGATGATAGAGATCGAAGGAAGTCAACCTCCGGATATGTGTTCACCATTGGTGGGACAGCGATCAGTTGGAGAGCGAGGTTGCAGACGATTCTGGCTTTGTCTACTACAGAGGCAGAGCTCATAGTTGCGGTTGAAGCAGCTAAGGAGGCACTTTATTTGAGGTGACTGTTGTGTGATTTGGGCTTCGTATATGAAGGCGTGGATGTGTACTGTAGCAGCCAGAGTGCAATTCACTTAGCTGAACATCTGGCGTTCAGCTCGAGGATGAAGCATATTGAGGTGAGAGAGTCGTTCCTTGTTTCGATGAGTGAAGAGAAGCTTGTTCATCTTCAGAAAGTTCACACAAAGGAGAATGCAGCAGACATGTTTACCAAGCCGTTGCCTGTTGCTATGTTCGAGCATTGCTCGGACTTGATTCGCTTAATGAAGTGCTAGATGCCACGAGGTGGCACGAGGGGAGAGTTGAGATGGTTCGTGGAGACGTTCATTTTCATGGCGGAGATTGATAGGTTCTACACGGACTGGGTACTTCAAACACTTTGTTGACGGGCGATGGCCTTGCCGGAGTTCGTTGACAGAGTGTAATAGGTGATGGCATTGCCAAAGCTCATTGGATAAGTATCCGTTGCTTGGAGCATGATGGTTTAGATGAAGTTGGATGGCTTGTATGGAATTCGGTATCAAGATGGAGATTGTTAGAAGTTGATACCTGAATTCCAACTTGTGATTTGAAGAAGGAAGGAGCAAGGCAATTGGAGAAGCGTAGATGAGGAAGGAGGAAGCCTTAACCCTAGAAACAAGCTCTAGGAAGAATTGTCGAACCACTATTTTGGTTCGGTGGAACTGGAGCGGTGTAGGGTAAAGACCGAACAAACTACTTCGTTTGGTAGTTGGCTGATGGTTGGGGTGGCAGTGAAAATCTCATTCGGTTGATTGAAGGTTGCGGTGAAAGATTGTTTTGGAGCGGTGATTTACTGAGGAGTGTTGCCGAACTAAAGTTTTCGTTCGATGATTTGGTGACACCGAATGAAATATCTCGTTCGGTACTTGGGCATGCCACTCCAATATTTGGACCACGCCGGTCCAAAGTTTGAGTATTGATTGCCGAACCAAATGATATTGAGCTGTGTCGGACCAGATTGTGATGTGTGATACCGAACCAGATAGGGTATGCTGAACCAAACCTCAGGGCTGCTATATAGCAGCTACCCCTCCTCATTTCTTCACTCTATAAATAGTGGAGCTTCTAGACAACAATGGCAGCCATTCTAGAGAGCTAAAACACTGCATAATTTTGTCTGTATTGTTAATTCTTCTTATGTATAGCCTCCAAAAGTGAATCAATCTTGTAACTCTAATCTTTCAGTGATTAATAAAATCTCCTCTCCCCAAATGGACGTACACTGCCTCGCGGTAGTGGAACCACTATAAATACCGGTGTTATTTATTTTTTCTGCATTGCATAGATCTGTGACTGTTTGTTCTGGTGTTTATCTCTGTGTTTCGCCTTACTACAATCACGGACCAGTTGTTTTCCGCTGCATTGTGTTTTTTATTCCCTTAAACTAATCATCTGGATGGATTTTTCCCGACATACTTTGGGTACTTTGTTAATTTGGGCAAGCTCTAATTTAAGGCTAAAGATATGAGCAAAAAAAATTTGTTAGCCATACCTTCTTTTGGCTTTGTCCCAAACCTCCTATGATGTGCTGGAGTACATGAGTACGTTTGAAATTTGGGGTTCCATTGTGCTGAGAAGCCATGATATGATTAATTGGTCGGTAGTCTCCCATTCTTCTATTTTTGCTTTCTCTTCGAGAGTTGGCTCATTTGGCTTATCTAGAATTTGACTCGCGGGCAAAGACTTTCCTCTTACCTCAACAAGACTAAAACCCTCCTGAACGAGCTAGACTACTATGTAGTCAAACATATCCAACGGGAGGAGAATCGAGAAGCAGATGCCCTCGCCAAAGAAGCTGACATAAGAAACGAGCCGATGCTGGGGGCAACCCCCGTCATGATGCAAGCCACACCAAGCTTCGAATGTCTTCAGATCACGCCCATCAATAGTAGCGAAGAGACATGGATGACCCCCATCATTAAATACCTATAAGAAGGAATCCGACCGGCAAATCGTAATGAGATTAGGAAAATCCTAAGGAAGGCATCCCACTACACCATCTAGGAGGGCGTCTTGTACCGTCGTGGGTTTTTCCAATCCCCTACTAAGGTGTGTCGCAGGAAACGAAACAAAAGATATTCTCAACAACATACACCAAGGAAATTGCGGCGACCACACCGACGGTCGAACTCTAGCTAGAAAGATCCTGCGCTATGGGTACTTTTGGCCCACACTAAAAAAAGATGCAACCTAGTTTACTAGGAAATGCAACAAGTGCAAGAGATTTTCCAAAATCCCAAGACTGCCACCTAATGGTCTAACCCAGATGGTCAGTCCTTGGCCCTTCACCATCTGGGGGATTGACATAATCGGGGAACTTCCCATGGGTCGAGGAGGAGCAAAATATACCATAGTAGCAGTGGATCACTTCACCAAATGGGTGGAAGCGGAACCTTTAAACAAGAATTCATCTAACAAAGTGATAAATTTTCTAATACGTAACATCCTGTGCAGGTATGGGGTGCCATAGAAAATCATATCAGACAAAGGACTCCAATTCAACAGCGAGGAATTCGCCCATTGGTGCCATGAACATGGGATTGCCCAAAGCTTTTTAGTTGTGGCATATCCACAGGCAAACGAACAATTCAAAGCAGTGAACAAGGTGTTGAAAACTCCGATCAAGAAGAAACTGGAAAAATCCAAGGGGGCATGGGTCGACGAATTGCCTACGACTTTATGGGCCTACCGAACTTCTTATAAAACCACGATAGGGCACACTCCATTCGCACTAGCATACGGAACCGAGGCCATGCTCCCCGTCGAAACAATTGTCCCTTCACACCGAAGAATACACTATAATCCAGAAGAAAACGAGGAGCTATTAAACATATCACTCGACTTGATCGAGGAGAAGAGAAATGATGCCGCCCTCAAAGCAGCCGCTCATAGACAGAAGATGGTAAGGCAATACAATTCCAAGGTAAAGCCTCGAACACTACAAGAAGGAGACTTGGTTCTCAAACGAGTCTTCCCTCGACCTGGGGCGTTGGATCCAATTTGGAAAGGACCGTTTGTTGTTCATAAAGATCTTCACAATGGAGCTTACATACTATCAATGGTAGATGGAAAAGTGTTCGGAAAGGCGTGGAATCTCCAACACCTCCGTTGATATTTCTCTTGAGTTGTAAAGAAATATGTATTGAATAAAGTAATAAAAGAAAGGCAGTGGACGTAGGCATATTTTGGCCAAACCACTATAAAAATCTTGATGTCTTGAGTTAATTATATTAATTACGTACTTTTCATTCATTGACAATCCTTACTGCGAGCGATCGCAAACACTCGCCGGTAGTAATGAAAATGAGATAGCCATGATCAAGGGCACGAATTAAGCCCAGGCAATTCATTGCTGACGATCGGCAACCCTAGGCCGGCAATGACGAACTGATTATAAGCCACGGATCAGGAACGATTCATAGCCTGGGCAGTTCGCCATTGGCATTCGGCTCACCGGCAACTGTGAATCGATTATAAACCCCTCGATTAAGGCGTGGCTGCAGCCAGGGGTCGTTCGCACTTGACGATCGACATTACGCCGACAACAACAAATCGAATAATACTCACGATATGAGCACTAGCCCGAGAGTTATCGCTAGTGATCGGCCATGAAGAAAAGCACACAATTACGATTTTTAGCATGACAATGAATAAACAAGTCGTAAACAATTCATACACAATCTATAAAAGTCATGCATCACAGAAACAATTGCAAGCATGTGAAACGCATAAATTGAAACATTAAACATCAGAAACCTTTTTACATACAGAAGTTTTTACCCATATTTACAGGTACAAAATAGCCATACATTTCTCACAGACCAAAAACATAAAGGGGAGAACAAAGCCTCTTCAAGACGAGGGGATATCCTTGCCACTTGGCCCACTTCCTCCGGTAACCTTCGTTGGAGGCTTGACTCGTCCCAAAGGTGTCCCTGCACAATACGAATGATAAAGATCACGAACTTCTCAATACGGAATAAGTAATGACAAAATAGGAGGATGTGATACCTGCGGTAGCATGAGGCGGATCACCAAGCCCTTCAAGATCAAAACCATCATCATCACCTTCCTTCTCCTCCAATAACTCGTACCCTCTTGCGATGGCTTTGGTTTCCTCCAAGTAAAATTGGCTATTCACCGTCATAACATCATAAGCGGCCCCTCCCTCCTGCGCAGCTGCAGCTTTGGCCTCCTTAATAAGCCGAGCATGAATTCCAGCCATCACCTGAGGGTAGTCGTCCATCCACTGAAGGCTCTTTTTCTTCTAGAACATGTAATACATATCCTTCAGCATCTGTTTAACAGTGTCGCAAAATTCCCTAGCCTTGTCAGCTTCAGTCTGGAGGGATACCACCTTGTTCATATATAGCTCCTTATCTTTCTTCGAGTGTACCAGCTCTGTCCTCAACCTATCAATTTCAGCCCGGTAGGAGTCTTTCTCCTTTAGCCATACCCCTAGACTCTTTCAGCTCATCCAGGGTTGTTTTCGACTTCTTTACTCTACCTTTAAGGGAGTGAAGTCGCTCCATATCTTTTTCCCGGGCCTTATCCACGGAGCTGATGGCCAAATCAATCCGGGCTTGACATATAGCGATAGCCTCCTTCATTGCTTCATCCTTGGCATCTTTTACGATTTCTCCCTTGGCCTTTCTCATTTCAGACTCGCAAGACGCTTCAACCACTGCCAATTCAGCCTCTTTTTCCCTGAGCGCCTTGCGGAGATCCTCCATCTCTAAACGTAACCGCACGTTGGCACTCCCAACCTCTTCACTAGCTCTGGCCAAGTGAGTCTGATAGTCAATAATATTGCGAGTCTCATCAGTAATTTGAACCATCCTAGATGTCAGATTAGCAAAATCCAAAGATTTAGCCTCATTTAATATCAAGACCAAAGGGTTGTGAGGAAGAAGAAACTCAGTATCGAGATCCGCGGTATGACGACACGCATAATCAGGGTTAATATCAGGATGACTTCCGAAAGGATTCCGCATGCGCTGCTGATGAGCTGCAGAAGCAGCGTCTGCAATACCTTCTCCCAACTCATCTGGCACTTCATGTACTTCTGTACCCGTAGGGAAATGACGTCGACGACGCGAGGAGGTTTGAGAGCTTGGGGAGGTGGCCTCCTTCTCTGAGGACCTCGCATGTTTTTGGGAAGATCCATGGCTCTCCCCTTTATCCAAACCCAACGAGGACTTACTAACTCCCTCTACCATTGTTCCTTCCTTTTGAGATGCCACCGGGGGAGGAATGGGAGCCGTCTTCATTCGTTTAAATTGCTCCACACGCCTAGACACTTCGTTCTTCCTTGGATTTCTCCTTTTCCCCCGAAATATACTTAGTCGCATTAGAACTGAGAAGCAGAAAGAATTCAAGAAACAAAAACACTTAAGACACTAGGGACACTACAAGCTGCTACAAACCCTTGACGAAGGGAGAACTCTCGGCAACAGGACATCATTGGATTGAGAATCAGGTAGGGGCTGAGACCCATCAAAAGGTAAAAATTTCGCAAGAAGAATCCCAAAAATCCATACAGTAATCGAAAGTACATGGGGAAAGCCCAACTTCCTCACCAATGCCAGCTCTACCAGATACCGGAGGAGGCGGCACTTCACTCGAGTCACTCGGAGCCACGCTTTCTCAAGGAGGGTCAGCAATAGGAAATGGTCCGGGGACCGAGTCAGGGCATTCCAACTGTTCGGACCACCCCCACACCGCCTCAACATCCTTTAAGGATCCACACTAGGGCCTTTACTACCCATTATGTCCACATCTGGAGATGCGTGAGCTTCCTCTATCGTCGCCTCAAAATCACTCTCTGACCCTTCCTCCTCTTCACTCACCTTTTCCGAATGTAAGCCTTCCTCATCACCAGGAGAGGAGACGTCTTGAATACGAAAGGATTTCCCAGAGCGGGGAGGGCGAACCACACCCTTCTTATGTCTCGGCTTTTTTGGGGCCTTAGCTGCATCACCCTCCTCGTTCGGACCTTTTCCCTTATCCCCTTTGTCTCCTTCAGCCTTCTTCTCTCTCTCAATCGAACTCGGCCTAATCTTATACACTGATTACCCGGGCCCAATCAGATTGTAAAACCGAAGGGCTGCATCATGAAGTAGGAATGAGGCCTCTCGCTTGGCCTCTGGAATAACTAATATCTCCTTAGCCATCTTCCTTAAACCGTCGTCTTCCACCGCTTTCACACAACCTAGATGTTATGAAGGGGTAAGTAACCAAGGCAAAAGAAAACTGAATAAAGGAAAAGTAGCTACTCACATCCAGAGGTGAAAGAATGTTGAACCACAACGTCGTCATGAACAAAGAAATACTCCTTCTTGAACATGCTAAATTTGGAATACAAATCCATAACGGGCTTGAACTTGTGTGCGAACTCCGGGCTGATAAAGGGGCTACCCTTCCTATAACTCCTCACGTTGTACAAATACCTAATCTCCCTATGAGTTGGAGGCCTCTGATACCGCTGCATGAATATCAGATAGAGGGACGTGAGGATAGCATAAGAATTCGGCTGAAGCTGCATTGGAGCAACCTTCAAATAAATGACGAAGCCTGCAATCCAAGCATTAAGCGACGGGATCGCTCCCCACATGCAATGATATTTGTTGCACGCCATATACCCGCCTGGAGGGAAGGCAGCTCTGTCATCCGGGCTAGGCAATACAATATCTCTACGATTTATCCCGAACGCGGTAGCTATGGAGTTTAACTTCTCAGTCGTTAGTACATTGGGATAGCATTCAGAAGGCCTAGCCAACATCTGGTTAGGAGCATAACCTTCCACTAGTGAGTAAGCAGAGCTGGGTTGCTTAGGGAGGTTGGCTGGAACATCCACAGAAGAAGAACCTGCTCCCGCAGGCTATGAAGTTGCAAACTTGGAACGAGTTTCACGACCAGAAGAAATGCTCCTGTAAAAAAAAGGCAAACATCAGAAAAAAGGTCCAAATTATGAATAGAGGTTAAAAACATGTTTGGAATCTCCTATCATCAAACCTAACTAGAATTTCACATCCCCAGCCTAATTAATTCTGCTCGGCAAACCCATGGATAAAACGCTCGGCGAACTTGGTCCGGCATTGTCAAGAGCCAATGCCGAACCAGATAGGGCCACATACCGATTGCCGGTCCAGAGTGTACCTTCCCATGACGTTATCAAGGCAAACCTTAGACTCCACCTAACAGTCAAACAAACAAATGTGCTACCCCTATGGCCTCTGCCAGTAACAAACCATTCAGGCAATGGATCGAATACTTTGTGAGCGAATAATTACACGCGCTCACATAACCAATGCGAATCTCCCAACACCTCGAACACCCTTAGGAGAACGTGGAACTAACTACTCCAGTCTCTCAACGATTTAAATCGAGTCACCCAGCATCGAAACCCTAGAATTTCAAAACCTAGTATCAGATAGAGAAAGCACTTACCTCAGGATTGCAAAAAACACGTAAGCACTGAAGGTCGGCGGTGATGAAAGAACGTAGAAGCTGTTTACAACTAAACAAGATAGGTTAGAAAATTTCGATCGAGGAAATAGGAAGAAGAATGGAGAAGGAAGGCGGTATTTAAGGAAGAAGATGGGAAGACGAATAGTCATAGGAGGTGGCATTCGGTGATAGGAGCTACTAACTGGTCCAGAACAATGCATGCCGAGCAAATGCCCAACATGCTTTGGAGGGCAAGTGTTGGGCCACTTTTCTGGCAAGCAAAGGAAGAAGAAGCCCAAGACAAGCAAATGGAGCAAAAGCCAAAGCTACCCAGACCAAACGTTTGGCTCAGCAAAAATGCCGAACAAATCATTTGGACCGGCATGCCGGACCAGATATTTGGTCTGATACCCTATAGTATACCGGACTAAGTATTTAGGCCGCCATCCTCAGAAGTACCAGACCAAATGTTTGGTCCGACATTCTCTGATATGCCGGACCAGATATTTGATCCGGCACGACCCACCATTTACCGAACCAAACATTTGGTTTGGTACAACAGGCACGTCGAACCAGATGTTTGGATCGGCAAAGAGGATTCTCCGAAGATGAAGATTGCTGAACCAAAGAAAGATGAAGATTGCCGAACCAACAAAGGATGGAGATTGCCGATCCAAGCTTACCGAGCCACCAGTCCCAAACACTAATACCGAACCAGACCAAGGCAGCTATAACCTCTCCTCCACACTTCACAATATCACTCTATAAATACCGGAGCTTCTCAACAACAATGGGGACGGATGTTCGGGAAGAAAGGGAGAAACTCTGCTAAGATCTATCACCCTAGGTATTCTAATTTTTCTAATCATTCCAAGCAATCTTGTACTTGTAACCAAATCTAAGTAGGGATAATAATATAGAAAGTGGATATAGGCATATTCTAGCTGAACTACTATAAAAACCCCGTGTTACATGTTCTATCCTTATCTGCTTTTCTGAATCTCAAATTTGCTAATTACTTCGGTATATGCTAAGGATCATTTCATTATAACTTGAAACGGCTAAAAGAGTCACAAGATAAACACAATCCAACAAGGCTAAACTAAAAATCAGATTAACAAGTGTTTGCCCAATTTTTGAGCAAACACTATGTATGTATTTCAAACTATTATTTATCATCTTCTCATTAGCCCTTATTCCAATGTAACAATGGTTAGCTCTCCGGTTTCTTATTTACCTAATATGTTTATTGTTGATATTTATCATCTTCTTCAGTCTCAATAACATCAACACCTTTTCTATTTAAGTTGTATTTTTCATCAGTAGGAACATTTTCTTGACTAAGACGGAAAAAAATTCAGTTGAAGTTAGAACTCCACTATTCCATGGTGTAATTGTATTTGTCGTGTCATAAATTTGATATTGTTGCTTTTGGTGTCTTGTATTTTTCTAACTTCAATGCATAGTGCTCAGTTCTTCAACAACTAAATTAAGTTCCACTGACACGAGAAAAGGCTGGAAATTACTTGTGTGCCTAATACATATGGGCATATAAGCACATAACTCCTACAAGAAATATTTGACTATGATTATAGTTTGGACAAGTGTTTATTGACATTATGAATAAACAAGCATACCAATCGCTTACTAAATTTTTGTGCTATCAATCTGGATGCTATTATTTTGAAGTGTATTTAAGGGATTAGGTTTACATTATCAAAAGATGAGGTTCTTTGTACTAATATCCCAAATTGTAGGGAGGCAAAACACAAAACTTCTACTGGTTATATGATTTCATTTTTTGGTTTTACACATAAAAATTAAAGATGGATACATAGAATATCCATGGCAAATGAAAATGACCAAGGCACTTCCTATACACAAATCCAAAGGCTTCCTATCGCAGAGTGTATGATCCTATGTATTATAGCTACAATTCACTTGAGGTCATTTTGGCTAGGGCTATTTCTTGGTTAAACTCGTCTAAAATATCTGCTATTCCCATTTATTTTATTTTATGAATATTTAAACTGAGGGTCTTCTTACAAAGTTTTCTGTGCAAAGTATATACATGAATATAAGTAACTTATATCTTTGAAATCAAGCTTAGATTATAACTGGGTATTGGATTGCTACATATACGGTTACATAATGTGATCATTTTAGTCACTGAATAATAAGAAAACTAACACGGTGCAATCTAGTATGCTGAAATCGATGTTGGTTTTCTATATAACTGAAATGAATAATTCAAACACACAATGCAAAAAGGGGCTGTTCATGAGTATGCTATGTTGTTACTTAACTGGTTTATTTTGTTACACAAAAACATATTTCAACAGTTAATCACTACAACAATTAAAGTATGCTCTTAGTATGAACTTGGCTATAACTTCTTGTTTGTGATTAACTTTATTTTCATAATGATAATGATTAATTTATTGGGTTGATGTTAATTAAACTTAGAATTGTTAGTTGAAACACTGACCTAAATGATTAATTCTTTATGTACGATATCGGTTGTGTAGGGAGGAGCGTGTCGGTAGGAGTATCGAAACTCTGCCATATCATTGAGTTTTTTTTCTTTCTGTTTGTGATTACGAGATTGCCAGTGTTGTAAAGTTGCATTATGTCTGCTTCATTTGAGCTGGTGAGTGCATCTATGCTCCAAATAATAACGTTTGAACCGTATAAGAGATGACCTTTTCATCTTTTTGGAAAATGAGATTTGATGAGTAAACGTTAGTTGGATTCTCACGGTTTGCAGTCCATAAAAATATGTTATTTGCTGATTTCACAAACCAGACAGAGAATGTGTAGGTGTTTGAGCCTATGCTATGGAAGCCACATGCAAAAAGATAATTTGGAAATATGACAGTCTCCCCTGTTGAGAGTGTAGAGCCCTTCGAAAGGGCAGTTAAAGTTATGGACGAAGCACAATGAACAAAAAGCAAGAGGAAGGAGACCGATAATAGGAATTTGGAAAGGAGAGTCGATATGGGATTTTGCATTGTGCATTTGTACTAAATTAATGAAGCGGTTAGTAGAACCTATGTATAATATTTAACCATATATAAATATCAATAATGCAGATTAGACATGACTGTTGTTGTTGCTTTTAATACGTGGGTTTAACAGGTTGAAATTTGAGTTTAATAGCCACTACACTGCTATGTGGGTGCTGCGAGGCAAGAGCAAGAAGCTGAGACATGCCTGTTGCTATTGTTGTATGAATGTTGTACGATGCTATATGATTTTTCTATTGCTGTGTGGGGGTAGGACCGAAGGAGAGTGCAGTTGGTACTTGGGACAGAACTAAGGACATGCACACTGTCGAAAAGCTGGTAATCATACGTGGTATTGTTAATAACTTAGTTGTTGATTTTGATAGCAACAACCATATAAGATATAAATATTAATGTTCTTTCAAATTATATAGTATATAATGTAGAATATTATACAGGTGCTAAATCAAAAACTGTACAGTATAAAAACTCATAATAAAGATACGAAGACTAATGAGTTCAAAGACAAAGAAACGAAGATCCAAGGTTATAATTTAGTGTTTAGAGTTCATTATAATATATTGTTAAAGTACTTGATAGCAATTTCTGATCCTTACATCTCCTTGATATTTTGAATAAAAATAAATTATTTAAATTTCAAAATATACATTTAAATTATTTTATAAAAGTTTTTAAGTGTTTAAAATATTTAAACACTATATTCAAATTATTTTACATAGTATAAGATTTTCAAAACAATTTAAAAGAAAAGTATTTTCAAAAATTACTAGGATATGTCAACATACTTGTTTCTATTTGTCGACATATGGACCACTAGATTGTTCATTAAATTTTGAATAGAAGTTCTTTTGGGCACAACCCTTTACGAATGAATATATCGGTTTATTCACTATACATAGGGGACTGCAAACGAATTTTTAACTAATTAATTACTTTCTTCCCACTACTTACTCTCTTCAAAATTCTCTTGAAAAATATACTCTACATTCTTCAAAATCTTATAGAATCAATTTATACTTCATTGTATTGATTCAATACTACTTTCTCACTGTTTTGAAAATATTTCTCTCATTTCAAAGATCAAAGTGCTATCAAAGAGGCTATATGGTCCATTTTATCCAAAGTATAAGAATTTGTCTTTGAAAAAACTATCAACTCTACCCGCGTTTGTATGGATGTGCTTGTAGCCATTCAAATCAAGTGGGTATGTTTAGTAGCCTAGTAAATCTAGTGGGTGATTTTGTAGTCCGGTTAAATCAAGAGATTTTACCCAGGGCTCGTGTTACAGAAGGGTGTCTCGTAGCCTCGAAATTGAGATTGTAATCTGGTTTGCCTTCTACCTGGTTTAAATATTGGCATTTGAAAAGAAATCTGCACAAACAATTGTATGAGACTAGATGTAGGAGAAATCCAAACCAGTATAAAATCTCTGGTGTCATCTCTCTAACTTTTACTTTAGTTTATTGCTTTTTATATTTATCTATAACTGCATCTATGACTGATTGTTAGTATAATTCTGTGTTGTTAATCTATGATTTAATATTAATCTAAGAAAATTAAAAAGATTTACATAAGTTAGAAAATACTATTCACCCTCCCTCTAGTGTTAAATTAGCCTTCAGATCCATTATTCCACGACCCACATTTGGTATCAGAACACTAGGTTTTCAAAAACTCGTAATTTGATTTTTGAAAAGTATAAATGACTAGTAATATTGATAGTGCTCTTTTTAACACTTATAGAGAAAAAATAATTTTGTAAAACCAATATATTACTTTCAAGTAGATTAGAATTTAATTATTTTGAAAAGTCACTTGATATTTTGGAAAGATATGATGTTGAATTGCAGAAATAAGTATATTATATGGATGATGGTGAACAGACACTTGATATTCACACATCACGTGTTAAGAATGACAAATGGTACTGGGCAGTGGACGCTCAAGACACATGATTGAAAATTTGGAGATCTTGAAAGATATTGTGTAAAAAGATGATAGATTGGTTAACTTCGGAGACAACTCTAGTGGATATGTGAGTGGCATCGGCAATGTCGGTAACTCTAAAACTTCTACTATTTCTAATGTTTTGCTAGTTAGAAATTTGAAACATAACCTACTTGGTATTAGTCAATTATGTAATAAGAGTTTTAAAATTAAGTTTGAAAAGGATATTTGTCACATCGAAGATAATAAGTCAACAATTATCTTTGAAGGTATTAGGAAACTTAACATTTACGTTTTAAGTATAGAAGTGTCTAATGACAATGTGACTTTTGACAGAATCTAGTGACCCTTGGATTTAGCAAAAAAGATTTGGTTATTTGAATTTCAAACACCTATTTAAAGTTGCTAGATATGAAATTGTTAGGAGTCTCCCTAAAATGAGTTTTAATGTCAATAATTTTTGTGATGCCTGTCAACTAGGAAAACTTCATAAAAGTACTTTTAAATCAAAGGATATGATTTCTACTTCTTAACTCCTTAAACTTCTTCACCTAAGCCTTTTTGGAATCTCTCAAATACAATATATAAATCATAATAGATAGTTTTTTGTAATTATAGATGATTTCTCTAGATATATATGGACAATTTTCTTAAAACTTAAAAATGAAGCTTTTGATATGTTTAAAATTTTTACTAAAAGAATTCAGAATCAAAAGTCAGTTAAAATTAAAATGTTTTGGAGTGATCATGGAGGAGAATTTGAAAATAAAATTTTTGAAAACTATTATAATAAGAAAGGAATTACACATAACTTTTCTTTTCCAAAAAAAACCTCAACAAAACGGAGTAGTAGAATGCAAAAATAGAACTATATAAGAATGTGATAGGACTATGCTAAACGATAGTGATTTACCTAAAAGTTTTTGGCTAAAGCAGTTGCTACACTATGCTATATTTTAAATAGAATTTTAATAAGACATCTAACAAAGAAAACCCCTTGTGATTATTTTATGATAAAAAGCCTAAAGGATCTTATTTTAAAGTTTTTGGTAGTACATGTTTTATATTAAATACAAATAATAATTTAGATAAATTTGATACTAAATCAGACAAAGAGATTTTTATTGGTTATTCTAATAGAATTAAAGCTCATAGAATTTTTAACACCAGAACTAACACAACTGAAGAAACACTACATGTTTCATTTGATGAAGATTTTAAAATCAATAATACCAGTATTGATGAAGAAGATAATATTAATTCAAATAAAAGTAATGAAATTACAAGTATTGAAACCACTAATGATGAAAGTAACGATAACTTTGTAAATTCAAATCCAAATAAAAGAACAAAATATTTAAAAGATCATCCTATAGAAAATATTCTAGGAAATATAGAGTCAGTTGTAAAAACAAGAAATCAATTAAATAAAATGAGTAATGTAGCATTTATTTCAACTATTGAACTAAAAAATCCAAAGAAAATATCATTAGATGATTCATGGATTGTTGCTATGCAAGAAAAATTAATTCAGTTTACCAGAAATGATGTATGGGAATTAGTCCCAAGACCTAAAAATAAATCTATAATAGGAACTAAGTGGGTCTATATAAATAAAGTGAATGAACAAGGAGAAGTCATTAGAAATAAAACACATTTAATTGCCCAAGGTTATAATCAAGAGAAAGTATAGATTTTGATGAAACATTTGCCTCTGTAGCTAGATTAGAGGCCATTAGAATCTTACTTACTCTCGTAAATCATAATAATCTTAAATTATTTCAAATGGATGTCAAAAGTGCATTTTTGAATGGTTTTATTAAAGAAGATGTTTATGTAGAACAACCCTCACTTTTTGAAGATAAACTTTTAAATCATGTTTATAAATTAAAGAATGTTTTATATGGTTTAAAACAAGTTCCTAGAACATGGTATGAAAGACTTAAATCATATTTAATAATCTAACTTTGAAATAGGAAAGGTAGATAGTACTTTATTTATTAAACGACATAATAATGATATTCAACTTATACAAATATACGTAAATGATATTATTTTTGGATCAATAAGTGAATAGTTAAATAAAGAATTTTCTGATAATCTATACTATACTATGATTACTGAGGTTGATTTTAAGAGGACAGAAGCCCCCATAAAATTTTGCAAACTCAACCGTCTCCAAATTAGTTTCTCTTTATACTGTCCATAATTTTATCCTTTTCCTCCACCTGAAACTTCCGTTCTCCCCATCACTAATCTCCTTTTCCCAGTTTCGTTCGCCAGAAATCGATCGATTTCCCTTACGCTTATTCCCCTTTCCCCCTTTTCCTCCATTGGAAATCGATAAATTCCGTTCGATTTCTGCCATCGCCGTTCTTTTACCATCGGTATCTACCACACATCGTCAAATGTTATACAAACCCTAGCCTCACTGCCTTAACCCTTTACGCCTCTCCATCGGTTTCCTCTTTCGTCATTTCTTGCTCGCCCCTATTTTCCAGCTGCATCCACTGTACGCTTGCTCGACCACGTTTGGTTGATTTGCAGTTAGTGTAGACGAGTTGTACGTGCTATTCGCCTAATTATATATTCTATTGGAGGTATAAAAAAACCGTAATTTTTGTTGATGAATCCAAATTTATTATTGTAAGAACTAGAAAGTTAGCTACAAGTTGTAAATCAGAATCAGCCAAGTTTCTGAACCAACTTAGTTTATCTTGAAACAAAGTGCATTGGGCTCTTGGTTGCAGAAGAAATCTAAGTGAATATTGGATTTGGTTGTTAAAGTAGTCACTGTAAATTGTTGCATTGCACTTGGTTGTAGAAGACATCCACATTTGGAGCATACAGCGGTAACATGTGTGCACATCTATAATGATGATTCAATGTCCACATTTGAAGGTGTACAATGCATCTGCTAAATTTTTAACCATGTTCCCAAAAAAATTTGGAGCATTTAAATGTGTAGAGTATGTAGAAACTTAAAAGCGTTTCGTCTGTAATATGCATTTGGTTTTTGAACATGTTACAAAGCATCTTTTAACTTTTTTGTTCTTACTGTTCACATTGTCATTTTCCATTATTGAAATATATGGCGCACCTCTGTGATGATGATTCTACAAGACTTAAATGCATTATGAACATAAAATGTGGAAATTAAAAGATTATTAATAGGTCAACAAAGCAATGAATAATTGAACTAGAGTTTTATGAACTTTCTTCCCTTTTATTATAGATGAAAAACGATTAAGTTTCAAGTTTATAAATTTGTTATTACAGGGGTGTGTAAATAAAGAAGCAAGATATAACATATCTAGCACTGTCATTCTTTCCGTTTTATTTCAGAGCATCTTTTTTCCTGTTTTCTTACCTTTAGGAATTTAATGAAATCCACAATTAAAAAACACATATAGTATATCAAAAAAGGATTTTTTTTAATCGGCACCTTATTGGGCAAAAAAGGATTTAAAATTCGTAAAAGAAAAGGAATTCGGTAATGTTTTAGATGAACCATTCATTTTAGCCTATTAATGTAACATGTTCTGCAGTCAGGACTTCGCTTTGACAAAATGAAATATGTGGATCAAATGGTCCCATACAACTGAACAACTTAGCATGAGGGATAAGAAAGAAATAATTATAACTTTACATGCTTATGTACTGTTTGTTTTGAAAATTGGTTTTGTAGTTTTAATATTATAAATATAGAGTTAATATGTTTGAATATAAATTTTGAAAAGATTAATTCCACACAAATTGAACAATGCAGGCATGTCTCTATTTGTTGAGTTCTTAATTAACATCACTCATTATATTTAAATAGATAGAGACTTCTTCATATGTAAGAAACAAAAAATTTAAGCTTAAGGTCACAACTTTGATTGAATTGAAATTACCATCTTTTTACCTTAATTGACAGATCTTTGGTATGTTGATTGTTACAGTAACAAATGAATGGCTCTAGAATAATTGATCAGTTTCAATTATCTTAGTCGTCTATCGAGCTTAAAGTCGTCTATCAAGCTTAAAACTTAATATTTATATGTTAAATGTTTATGGTAATTAGTCATTGAAAAATGAATGAATTGACATGCAAGTAGTTAAGAGAGTGGATGAAAAAGATATGGTGAGTAAAAAACCAAGCAAGCATGAATGAATTAAGGCCCTTCACGTTCATTCGTCAATTCAATTTGATATAGAAACCGTAGTTGACCTAGATTGAAGTGCTTATTCTTCATGAAATTAGTGGAGATAAATATTCATGGATTCTCAAAATCTTTGGATTTAATATTTACATAAATACATATAAAAATCAAACCATGAAATTTTTGAATGTAACTAAAATGGTTTTATCTAAAATGGATCATATAATGAATCATTGAACGAATTAATTTGTGCACGCATTTAAATCCATTTGATTTGCTAATTTAAATTGAATGTTCAATTCCTTTACATTGTACTTAATTCCGTAATGTATCAGCAAACCATATATTATTACCACTTCTTCATAACTTAGGTATCTAATGTTATCATTCTTTTATAAATTAAGAAGCCATACTTGGTGTTGCTGAGGCTGAAGTAGAGGAGATAAATGTAATGATCCGTGAATTTTAACGATTTTAATAACGTAATTAACTAAAATTTTCATGAAAACGAACAACAAAATTTTAAAATGAAATTTGATATTTGGGATACGTCTATTTAAATATAGCAAATGGTAAAATATTTTATTGGAAAATTTGAAAGTTAGTATATTTGTGAAAATTCCAAAATTCAAGATTTAAATCAATTAAATTGTTGAAAATTTAAATATTTTCAAAATCTGAATATTTTTATATAATAAAAATGTAAATCATTTTCTGAGAGAGAGACGTCGTAATTCGTTTCGTCAAATTTGGACTGTTATAGCCGCGTTTATCTTATTTTCGGCGTTTTAGCAGCATTTTCTACAACAAAAAATCGAGTTTTTATAACTTAGTCATATAACTGATATCTGTATACCATTCTGTTCGTCTTGTCGTGCTGATCTTCGTAGTATATTCATTCCTGTAATTCGGTGTCTGGTATGCGACGAAAACGACAAAATAGTTTGTCGTATTGGTACCGTATTTGTGCCTTTCTGTTTCCTTTTCAAATTTCGGCCATGTAATCCAAGCAACACTAGCTTTAATTATTTTATCTGAATCAATGTATGTCCTTTGCTATTTTATTTATTTTTATATTTATATTTGTGTGCCTTTCCACATTGCTTCAATTGTTCGTTCTGGAAAAAAGGGGTAAGTTTCCTTTGCGTTCTCCTTCTTCTCTGACTTTTGAGATCTGTCGTGCCTCACTCCAGATTTCTCAAAGCAAACACAATCACGCCATTTTTCCTTCTATTTCCCCTGCCTTGCCGTGCACCCCCTTCCCATACCCGAGTCTCCATCGTCCAAAACTCGTGCCTGACCCGAGAAAACCCATCACCTGACCCGAAGCAATCCACTCCGACCTAAGCAAGCCGAGACCACCCAAATCTCACCGCTTTCCTCTCCACCTCCGCGCCTCACCCAGACCTGACTCGAAGACAACCTCGATCGCCCCTCGACAAACTCCTGGACCGCCTGTCACCGAAGTAGACCCCCCTCAAACCCAAAGCAATCGCCTCTCCGACCCCAAGCACACCACAGACCGCCAGATCCAAGCCCGATTGCCTATGCCTAAAACCATCACTCCACCTAAAACCTCGAACGCCCGACCTGCTACCGCCTGCACCTCTGAACCCGTTCCTCTCCTCTGTTATTTGTATAATATATATATATATATATGTATGTATGTATGTATATATATGTTGTGTATACACATATATATTTTAGCAAGAAGTAACATATGTTGATATATATATGTGTTGCACTTGACATCTCATCTGAGTTATTCTCTACTTATAGGAAACAAATATATATGTGCGTGTTATATATATTATTGTTTATCACCTTTGCAGCTTAACAATCTTTGCCTGAGACCTTTTTTTCCTTCTGTTGATTATATGATGTAACTATATATAAAGGTTATACATATATATGCTGTGCATATATGTGGCAGTGGGCTTACCTTTATTATATATGTACTTTTATACATATATGTCTTGTTGGCATAGAGAATTTGCATTTGGTTAAATCTGAGTCTATAGACATGTTATGTATAATACATATATACATTGTCGACAAAAGTTATATATGTCACTTTTGAATTTGTCGATAGGAATTAAATGTGTTGTGTGTGTGTGTGTGTATATATATATATATTTGTTTTTCATTGAATTATCGTGCTAAATCTGTTTTGCTTGTCGTAGCTATTTGATGTGTCGTGCCGTGTGCGTGTCCGTATCTGTGTCAGTTGCTTTTCAATTTCATCGTTCTTAAGCCACGAAAGGTGAGAAATCACTCACGATTAATGTTCTTATGCTTGGTGAATTGATTTCGTATGAAAAGACAATTTAAATATGCTGTTAATTAGAATTGTTAGTTATTAACTTTTAAATATGATATGTGATATTTTAAATTGATCACTTATATAATGGGCACTATTACATGTTGACTGACTATTTTATTTGAATTGTTATTGATCATATATGTTAGTAATCAATATGTTATGCTATTTCATTTTATTGTTCTCACTCTGCAAGTTCCTTTAGTTTAGGAATCACTATGGGTTGAAATGATACATACCCGAACGGACTTTAGATTAAGGGAAATTGTTATGGGTTGAAATGATAAACCCAAGCAATTTTCATTGATTTTTGAAGTTTTGGGATTGCGGGTTTAAATGATATAAAGCCGTAAATTTAAATTATTGCGGATTGAAATGATAAATATCTATATCACTTGACCATAAGATAGAAAATTTTATACGGACACCATTGGTCTATTTTTGAAAATTGATTTCCAAGGTTTTGAAAGGAAATATATGAGTTTTGATTTTGAAATATAATAAATATTTTTTTATATATGTGTAAATTTAGAATATTTAAAATTATATGCTTTGGAAATTTTAAAATTATAAGTTTAGTTTAAAAGTGTAAATTATAAAATTTTACTTATAATTTTAATATTTTTAAATATATAGGTTAATATTTAAAATATATTTAAATAAAAGGTTTAATTTAATATAAAATTTTAAATTTATTTTTAATTATTATATATAACATTTAAAAAAAAATTATTTAAAATTTATACATATATATTAGATTTTTTATAACTTTAATAAATTAAGAAGGTTGGAAAGATAAATTGGAATTTATTTGTAACTTAATTTAGTTAATAATTGAATCTAAATAAGGATTTATTTGGAACTTAGTGATTTTAGAAATTTAAAGTATAATTTATAGCTTGATTTAATTTTATTTTTTTATTTTTTATGGCAAGGCCAGCCGGTTTTATAGTGGACCGTCCACTTTTATTACGAACGTAATAAAATTGAAGTACAGGAGTAAGGTAAAAGCACCTTAACTACAAAGGAAAAAAAGGAAAATACAGCACAGGTCTGTGACAGACATGCCACACGAACTATGAAAATCACCAAGACTATGTTTCCTCCAAAGAGGAAGAATCATCATCATCCGAAGATACCTAGGAAGAAACCAAAGGAACTAAACCACAAAGACCAGTGAATGGGCGGAAACAAAAAGCTAGACAAGGATCGTAACCCAAAGCATCAGAAGCGTATATGAAAGAACGATCCCATGTTTTATCAGCAAGTATGACAGAATTCGCACTCGCATACAAACCATCCAGATCAAGAACTAAGGAATCACTAGACGGTTTGTAATATAAGCATCTAAGATCCATATTATCATCGGAAACAAATCTGAAGTAGGAATCATGCGCTGGGTTAAATCTCACATCAGAATTGAGATCAACCCAACACCTCTCGGACTCCTCCCAAACAACAGACAATAACGGGAGAGAAGAATCAGGAGCAACTATGGGAATTTCAAAGGCATCACAAGGGACAACTGAAACAGAAGGGAAGACAGGCATAGGAACATTAATAAGAGGAGGACAAGGGACCTCCGAAGCAGCATTGGAAGCAGGAGGAGCAACAGAACATGAAGGACGAGCGGCAGAACATGGAGGCCGATCAGGGACAGATAATGGGACCACAGGAGGAGAAGAAGTCTTAGGCACCCATTTCCTGAGCGGAGGCCGAGGAAGAGGGATCTTAGGAGCAATCGCGGAAACATCAGTGTGAGAGCAGGAGATAGACAGGTGACCAAAGGAATGACAGGTGGAACAAATGTCAGGAGCCCAACCGTATCGAACACGGACTTTCACTACATGGCCAACAGCTAGCTGAACAGGAATAGTGGAAGGGAGAGGCTTTGTTAATTCCATTATCTCCGCGACCTAGAATTTAGCGACCTAAAAGGGGTTAGCGACCTAAGAGGACATCGCGACCTAAGAACAGGAAGCTTTGCGACCTAGCAGCAGAAGGTTTACGACCTAAGAACAGAAGAGCTTCGCGACCTAAGAACAGGAAGGTTTGCGACCTAACAACAGAAGACCTTGCGACCTAAGGACTTGGGAAAAGTTTACGACCTAAGGACTTGGGAGGAGTTTGCGACCTAGGGACTTAAGATCGCGACCTAACTACAGGAAAGTTTTACGACCTAAGGGACCTACGACCTAAGAGGCTAACAAGCTATGGCTTCAACAACCTAGAGCTCCCACAGCTATTCCTTAACTCGCCTGCGACCTACCACTTGATCAAATAAAGCCAAGTACTGCTTCACCAGCTAATCTCTTAAGCCGCAAGGAGACTGCGACCTAGCTTAGGTCGCTCGCGACCTACGACTTAACTAAGGTCGTACGCGACCTAAGACTTAGTCAAATTTTCTGCCCAGAAACCAGCTCCTATAAATAGGCCACCATTTCCAACATGAAGAGGACTTTGGCCAAATCATTTCTTCAAGCGTCGTTACTCTGTTAAAGCCTCAATTCATCCAGCAATCAAAGATCCTCAAACATTCAAGACGCTACAACAATCTTCAAGAGATAATTCCCTACATCCAACATGGATTCATCAAATTTCATCGACGAAGATTGAGCTAGTAGTCAAGATTGTTTCTTTTGATCAAGTTGTACTGTTGTGATAAGAGATTTGTATTGATTTGTAACCGAATTCAGTAATAAAGAGATTCAAAGTGGACGTAGGCTTAATCTCAAGCCGAACCACTATAAATTGCTGTCTTTTACTGCTTAAATTATATTCCCGTCACACGGGTGGTGCTTTCACGATTCTATTACACACACCGGGTGTTAGCGTTCACCTTTTATTGTTAACATTTTGGTGCTTTCACTGAGAACCCAACTCAGGCTACCATTCACCATTGCTTCACACAAGTTTGTTGAAAAAGTTTCCTACAAAACCAGAAATTTATCAGACATAATGGCTCCTGGAAGGGAACGAAAGGCTGTCAGATCTGAAAATGTGCAAGATAATACTGCCACTTCTATTTCACCGAGTCATGCGGCTCCAAGCGTCGGGGTGACGCGAGAGGAGCTAGACGCTGCTGTATCTGGACTATACCAACAGATTGAAACTCAAAACAATCTGATGATGGAAAAACTGAACGCTCTGCTCGGCGCCAATCAAAGACCAGTGGGTAATGAAGAAAACATCGCTGATGCTCTTCGCAACTCCGAAGGAAAAAATATTCCTCAAGGAGGATCAGGTGCTGTTGAAGGAGCACCCCTCCAAGCTGAAGGATCTAGGCCATCGCCGATTTTCCGCGAACATCTGCCCGGACAGACTCCTGAGAAAATGCCCGAAGTCTATTCCGCCAAGTCTTTGAACAACGAGGAATATCTTTCTGGCATGATCAAGCAAATAATGAAGGAGAGCATGCAGAGGGATGAAGATGAGAGCGAATGGGGATTCGCACCGAGTAGAACTCCGTTTACCGAGAAGATTCTAAAGGCTGAATTTCCTAGAAAGTTTGTTCCCCCCACCATTCCTGCTTACCGGGGAACAAGTGATCCAAATCAGTTCTTGTATAAATACGACTGGCACATGACCGGCGCAAGAGCAACTGATGAAATTAAGTACGGTATTTCCCAGTATATTTGGAAGGAGTGGCACTCCTCTGGTTTACCAAGCTCCCTGTCCGATCAGTTGATCAGTTTTCCGATCTGACCTAAAAGTTCAAAGAGCAATTCAGGCTATACGCTTCAAAGGCAAAGGACATAATGTCATTGTCCAGTCTTGAACAGAATCCGGGAGAACCTATTAAATCATTCCTGAACCGTTTCAATATAGCTCTGGCAGAAGTTGATAACGCAGAGCCACGGATGATCTTGACCTATTTGATGCGTGCTATCGACAAATCGAGCGAATTTGGAAAATGGCTGAAGATGAAAGAGCCAAATTCTCTCGAGAAATTCTACAAGAAAGCTGATGAATTCATACGCTTGGAAAATCTTCCAGCATCGATGAAGGTGGTGGCAGCAAAGGTGGACAATAATACTGCCGCTTCAGAAAAGAAAGATTCCGGAGGTCAGAAAAGGGAAAATCACGAGGGGAAGAAACAAAAGGATACAAAGAAACCTCGCTTCTTCAAACCCTCAGATTTCACTCCATTGACCGACACTCTGGAAAATATCTTCTTCGCCACCAAAGATGCTGTGGATTATCCCAAACCGGCTGAGATAAAACCGGGAAAAGGCGCTATGAGAAATGGAAAGTTCTGCCGTTTTCACAACCAACCCGTTCATGATACCAATGACTGTCGTCACTTAAAGAGCTTAATTGAAGAATTGTTGAGGAAAAACAAGCTGTAACAGTATGTCAAGAAGAACAGAAGTGACCCATCTTCGTCAACTCAGGGGCAGCAACTCCCTACTCAGCCATCAGGTTCAGGTAAAGGCACTGCGGCACAAGAATCTGAGAGGCCCGTTATCAATGTGATTACGGGGGGCCCACACCCAGCGGGCAGAAGCTGGGGTGAAATGGAACGATATGCTCATGCTTTGAAATACATCCCAGCAGAGGAAGATGTTTTTGCTGTAGAAAATGCTGCACCCCTGAAACAGCAAAAGATTTCAGATGGTGATATTATGTTCAAAGCTAGGGATTCTATTGGTATTGAAGCTCCCACCATAAATCCCTTGGTTATCTCTGCAGGAATTGGACCGGCAATAGTAAGACAAGTGCTCATTGATTGTGGTGCTTCCTGCAATATACTCTTCAAGAAAACATTTGACCAGATGAAGATCCCAATGACTGACGTTCAAGCTTCGTCACAAAAGATTGTTGGTTTCACTAGGGAACCACAGCAACCAATCAGAACTGTCGAGTTGTTCGTGGAACTTGGGGAAGGGCAGAAACGAGTAGTTCGCAAGCAAACCTTTGTAATTGTCGATGGATTTTCTGCCTACAATGCTTTCCTAGGCAGGCCCACTCTAGCTGCATTCAAGGCCATTTTGGCCCCGTGGTGCCTAACTATGAAGTTTCCTACAGAAAATGGTGTTGGTGTCATCAAGGGAGATCAAAATGCTGGACGCGAATGTTATCTTATAGAGCTTCGAGAAGCCAGAAAGAGAGAAATGGGTAAAGATGCGGCAGCTCCCCTCCGCATCAAAAACCCAACCTTGTAGCAAATACAGGGTGGTCCCTGCACTGGTGAGCATAGTGGCGCAAGACGAGAAATGAACCCCAGAAAATCCAATGCAGAGGATAATAGGGTGATGCCCGTGGAAGTTACGATACCAATACCTGTCGACTCCAAAGACCCAAACAAAGTACTTAATGTGGGTTCGCAACTAAGTACAACGGTTCAAAACACACTGATATCATTTCTAAAAGCGAATCTGGACGTGTTCGCTTGGTGTCATGCTGATATGTGTGGAATCTCTCCGACAATTGCTGTCCACACTCTGAATGTTGATCCGAAATTCACACCAGTAAAACAGAAACGAAGAACTCAAGGCCCAGAAAGGTCAGCAGCTTTAAAGGAAGAAGTAGATCGTCTCATGGAGAATAATTTCATCAAAGAATCCACTTATCCAAATTGGGTTTCAAATCCAGTACTGGTTAAGAAGGCAAATGGAAAGTGGAGAGTATGCATTGATTTCTCAGATCTAAACAGAGCCTGCCCCAAAGACTGCTTCCCGTTGCCTAGAATCGATCAACTGGTAGATGGGACGGCTGGACATGAGTTGTTGTCTTTTATGGATGCCTACTCCGGATACAATCAGATTATGATGAATGAACCAGATCAGGAAGACACAAGCTTTATCACAGATGTGGGTCTCTACTGCTACAAAGTTATGCCTTTCGGATTGAAAAATGCTGGGGCAACCTACCAAAGACTCGTCAATGCAATGTTCAAGCCTCAGATTGGTAGAACCATGGAAGTTTATGTCGACGATATGTTGGTAAAATCAAAGAAAGCTGTAGATCACATGGGACACTTGGAGGAGATGTTTACGATTCTTCGAAAGTATGGAATGAAGCTCAACCCATTGAAATGTTCATTCGGGGTAGAGTCTGGGAAATTTCTGGGTTACATCGTAAGCGCTAGGGGTATTGAGGCCAATCCTGCTCAAATCACAGCTCTGAGAGAAGTTAAAGCCCCTAGAACAAAGAGAGAACTGCAAAGTCTCAATGGAAAAGTTGCCGCTCTTAGTCGCTTCATCTCCAAGGCCACAGACAAATGCATTCCCTTCTTTGATGCTTTAAAGAAAGGAAAGAAAATTTTTGAATGGACTCCCGAATGTCAGAATGCTTTCAATCAACTGATTCATCATATGAGAACTCCTCCGGTCCTTTCCAAGCCTAGTGATGGCGAAGACCTCTTCATCTATTTAGCAATTTCATCCCATGCTCTAAGTGCAGCACTTGTACGAGAAGATATGAAAATACAACGTCCAGTCTACTACATCAGCAAACGGTTCACTGGGGCAGAGATGAATTATTCAAAGATAGAAAAGCTTGCTTTTTGTTTGTTAATCGCTTCCAGGAAGTTGAGGCCCTATTTTCAATCTCATCCTATCAAGGTCCTGACTGATCAACCTCTAAAGCAAGTCCTGTATCGTCCTGAAACTTCGGGTCGTCTCTTGAAATGGAACATAGAACTCAGCCAATATGACATCACTTACCATCCCCGAAGAGCAATTAATGGACAAGCTTTAGCAGATTTCATTGCAGAGTCCACTGACAAAGGTGACATCAAGGAAGAAACAACTGACTGCATTCCGGTACAGTGGAAGTTGTATGTTGATGGCTCAAGAAATGATTATTGTTCTGGGGCAGGAGTTGTGCTTGAAACTCCCGAAGGACGATCATTATGTTATGCATTGAGACTAGAATTCCCTTTGACAAACAATGAAGCAGAATATGAAGCCCTTATTGCCGGTTTAAAAATCGCCAAGGAACTAAACATCAAAGCGATACAGATTTTCAGCGATTCTCAGCTTATTGTTTGCCAGGTGAAGAAAGAATTTCAAGCCAAAGGAGGAAATTTGCCTGCATATTTGACAAAAGCTTCTGAACTCCTCAATGATTTAGATCACTACTCAATAAGCCACATACCCCGAGAGGAAAATATGAAGGCAGATTCTTTAGTAAAGTACTCAAGTTCCGGAGAAGCTCAATTACTGGGATTAGTTCCTGTAGAAGTTCTGTCAGCTCCAAGCATTGATGAAATGGATATTGATTGGATTATGGCTACGTCTCAAGAGCATGAATCATGGATGACTCCAATCAAAGAATACTTACTCAGTGGTTTCCTGCCAGAAAGTTCTAAGGAACGTCGACAATTATTGAGAAAAGCGTCGAGATATATACTTCAAGATGGCCGATTATACAGACGGGGATTTTCAATGCCTCTGCTCCGATGCATAACTAAGGAAGAAGCCAAGACAATTCTAGCCGAAGTGCACGGAGGAGAATGTGGAGATCATTCAGCCGGTCAAACTTTAGCCAAGAAAGTTCTCCGATATGGGTATTTCTGGCCGGATATTAATCGAGATGCTGCAGCTTATTCCAGGAAGTGCGACAAATGCCAAAGATTTGCAAAAATCCCAAGAGCGCCTTCCACCGAACTCACACAGATGGTCAGCCCATGGCCATTTGCCATTTGGGGAATAGACCTAATTGGACCATTACCGATCGCCAAATCAGGGATTAAATATGCTATTGTTGCCGTTGATTATTTCACCAAATGGGCTGAAGCTGAACCTTTGGCCGCCATCACTTCTAAAAAGATGATAAATTTTGTAACGAAGAATATCATTTGCAGATATGGTGTGCCATAGAAGATAATCACAGACAACGGCACTCAGTTTGAAAGTGAAGAATTCCAGGATTTCTGCAAACGGTTCAGAATTCGAAAAAGCTTCTCGGCAGTAGCTCATCCGCAGGCAAATGGGCAAGTGGAAGCAGTTAATAAGATCATCAAGTCAACTATCAAAAAGCAACTCGAAAAAGCAAAAGGTGGTTGGGTTGATAAGCTTCCATTAGCACTATGGGCGTACAGAACTACTCACAAAACTGCGACTGGGCACACTCCATTTTCACTGGCATACGGATCAGAGGCAATGATTCCAGTGGAATTAGAAGTTCCTTCACATAGAAGAGTTCATTTCAATGAAGCTGAAAATGAGAAACTGCAACTTGAAGCACTTGATTTTCTTGATGATAAAAGAGAAGAAGCTAGGCTCAGAGTTTCAGCTCATCAGCAGAGAATTGCCAGGCATTTCAACTCTAAGGTTCGCCAACACAGCTTTGAGATCGGAGACTTGGTTTTGAAAAGGATCATGACAGCAACTGGTGTGTTTGGGCCAAACTGGGAAGGACCATATGTCATAGGCACCAAACTTCTTGATGGCACTTTCAAACTCATAACTGTTGAAGGAGATCAAATTCCAAGAGCCTGGAACAGCAACCACTTACGTCCTTATTTTACCTGAAAGAAAAAGCTTGGTTCAAAATTGTGAAATAATGATGAATGTATCAGTTGTATTGTAAAATATTGTAAATCAGTGTGAATGAATGAAAGCTATAAAGTGGATGTAGGCCCGATTCTTGGCCGAACCACTATAAATCTTGTGTTCTTTACTATTTCATAATGCCTGTTTTATTTCGATATGTAAATACTTTAAAATGTATTGCTAAAATGTCGATTCAAAATTGCAGGACATCAAAACAATGCTTGCTCGTCACAAAGCTAAGCGGCCTCTATAAATCAGCTATTACACGAAAACCAAGCAATAATTTTTTTTTTCCAAACTCAAATCCCAAGCAAGGAAAACTTCACATAAAAAGTTGGCGACTCCACTATGACAAACCTTTGTTCACTAGTTGAGATTGTCGTTATGAATAGACATCCAACTAGATAACTTGCGTTTGTCTCGTGAAGTCATTCAACAGTGAAGTCCACTCCTTCGGATAAAGCAATTTACTTGTAAGAGGAAAAGAAGAAGATGTGCTTGGGAACGATAATAAGAGATCGCTAATGGGCAGATGATGAGAGAAAGTTGCCAAGCAAACAAAGAGGCAGACAAAGGGAGGTATGCATCTCAACAGGAAGGCCGGAAGATCCACTAAAGGGACACTTTCCCAAGCGGAAGGAACAGGACCCTCGCTAACTGGTCGTGATGCATCCGATCAGATAGCTTACATCCGTCCCGTGGATCCACTCGCCCCTGAGACGCAACCTACCTGGCACACCAACCAACCAAAGCCCTCTAACGAGGCACGCCAATAAATGGGAGTGTTTTCCTCAATCAAAAAGATCGGTGGGACCACCGAAGGGGCACCTTGTTAATTGATTGCGGTCGTTTGTACAAACAAACATCCAATCAAGCAACTTACGCCTGCCCCGCGGACCCATCCGACCATGAGAAAGCAACTTCCAGGCACTCAAAAGCCCTTTTCGGAGGCACAAGCCCTCTTCGGAGGCACAAGCCCTCTTCGGAGGCACAAGCCATCTTCGGAGGCACGCTTCACCATGCTTGAAGCACAAAATCAAAAGCCCTTTTCGGAGGCACAAGCCCTCTTCGGAGGCACAGGCCATCTTCGGAGGCACGCTTCACCATGCTTGAAGCATAAAATAAAAAGCCCTCTTCGGAGGCACATTTCACCAGGGTAGAAGTGCAAAATGCTTCTCTTCGGAGACCCACTTCACCAGAGTTGAAATATCAAAATTGCTTCTCTTCGGAGACCAAAATCGCTTCTCTTCAAAAACCTCTTCAGAGGCGCACTTCACCTTGCTTGAAGTACCAAAAATAAGCCCCTTGCTGGGGCACAAAATCAAAACCTTCTTCGGAAGCTCATTTCACTGCGTAGGAAAATTCGCTTTTAACAAATAAGAGTGATCATCCCTAAAAGTTGAAGTGTTCTTCAGAAGGAAATAAAAAGTAAAAACTTCTCGAAAGACGAGATATACTTTATTAAAAGCAGAATGATTCTTCCCTTAAAAGTGGAATAGTTATTCTCTGGAATAAGAATATCCGTCTTAAAAAAAAAGCTAAGAATATTGCAATGCACTTGCGGTATGGGGGCAATACTATACGATTTAGTTACATGAACAAAGTAATATACAAGCAACATACCGCGAGTTCATCACAATATCATGAAAAATAGATGATGTGGAATAAATGCATTCTCAAACGCAGACAAAAAGTTTGCACAAGTAAGAAGAATCGTTTGTTCTACACTAAAAATAAAAGACAGATCATTCTCACATACACAAGAGTTTGTACAAGTAAAATAATTGTTTTATTTAGTACTATGAAAATTCTTTACATGTGCAGATATCTCAAAAAGCAAAAGCAGGGACCGGTGCCTGCACAATCCCCGGTCGATACATGCAAAAAGCAAAAGTAAGGAGTAAAAAATCTAGCTTGTTATCCCTTCTTCTCGCCACCTTTGGATCCTTTCCCCGGCCTAATGATTAGTTTTTGGAGCCGTTGTGGATGGGTCGGGGCAGAAGGAGAAAGAGGCGCGGCTGGATCAACTTCTGCTTCCTCCCCAGTTGAAGCACTTCTCTTCTTCTTCCTTATGCCACGCTTCCCCTTCCTCTTTGAAGAAGATTCGCTCCCCGGAGTAGCAAGCAGTGTTGAAAGCTTCGTATCGTCATCAAGGGACTGCTCCGGGGTCTTCTCGACGTCTTCAAGGTCCTCCGCCTTCTGTTCCTACGAAGCTGCCGGGTCATCCAGGCCTTGAAGGGCTTCGATTTTCTCTGCCTGTGATCCCGGCTGGGAAGCAGAAGGAGGAGTAACCTGTAAAGATGAAGGGACGGCAACTGAAGGAGTGGAAACTTGTGCAGTGTTTGGTGCCTCCGCTGTAGAAGAAAAGAAGTTAAAATCAACATCTTCCGAAAATAGAGAAGGTATCGGTTCACCAAAGTTCAAGTAACAAGTAAGAAGGTCATCAAACTCGGTTAAATCAAATAACTGGTTCATTAGACCCGTAACTTCGCCAAAGTTACCTGGAGGAGTTGGCTTCGCAAGTTCAATTTCATATTTATCAGCCTCAGTTTCTTCCTGGCTCTTCTCTTCAATTTGGGAAAGAGGAGTCTCGGAAGTATCGAGTTTAGCTTCAGCATCTTTTGCAGCAAGTGGAGATTGAGAGCTAGAACCGATGATATCAACATCAGTCAAAGTTGAAGTATGGACAGGGGCAGGTAGTGATGTTGTCTTTTCTGGATATTCTTCTACCGCTGTCCCGGCTCTAGCTTCGGCAAGTTGCTCTTTGCCTCTAATAAGCGCATCACGTGCTTCATCGTCTAGATAAAGCGCTACAAGGTCTGCTTCCGCATAACTGGCAAATGTGTCAAGTATAGTCTCCCAAACTTCAGCAAGTGTAATCTCATATTTGGGACCCAAGAAGGAAAGGCTGCCACGGCCCAAAACGCTGTGCATATAGAAGTCAAATAGAGTAGAATCGATGCTAGCTTTAGTGGCGTCGTGAGACTCTTCGGCCGCAACTTGTCCAGCGACCGCGTCATCACGCTCCTTCTCAACTTTAAGAAGCTTAGCTTTCAGCATCTCAATCTCTGCATTTTGGGACACAATTGTTCCCCGCAGCTCAGTATTTTCTGTACGATATTTCTCAGTAATATGCTGCTCAGCTGCAAGCTTCATTTCGACATCTCTTTGTGCAGCATGTGCGTCCCGCACTTGCTTCTGAAAGCTTCTTCCTTTTGAGTGTGCGATGCAGAAGATGAGGCCAGATCTTCCTTTAGTCGTTTGACTTCAGATGCAAGCTTTGCGTTGTCATCTGCAATGCTTGTCATTTCCGCATCGTGTTGCTTGCACCATTTGTCCCATTCTGATTTATCATTCTCCATGGTCATCATCGCCTTAAGATTTATGTGGTTAACCCTTTGGAGTTCGTCGACAAGTTTTTGCCATTGCGACATCCTCTCGATATTAAGTCTGACCGCGTCAAGACTTTTAAGCATGTCTTGCTTATCAATTGGAATCAAATCCAAGTCAAAGCGCACTCCTTTTAGGCACCAATTTGAAAATCGGCTCTGGAGCGTTGGAGGGCCGTCTTTAACTTGATATTGTGGCCTGTTAATGATTGTTTGAATATCAGACTTCTTTAGAGGAGGAGAGCCGGTCGGAGTATCAGAAGGAATAGGAGCGTCAGCCTTTTCAGAAATTTCAGACGCGTTCTTCTCCTCAAGTTTAACCCGTTTACTTGGGTCATCGGTAGCATGCTTCTTCCCTTTGTCATCATGATATTTTCTTTTATGAGAGTCATCGTCTCTCCTTCTTTGCTGCTCTTCGTAAGCACGCCTTTCTTGAGCTTTTCTAGCTGCACGCTCTTCGTCAGATTCTTTGCGGGAGGGAAGATAACGTCCATAATCATAAGAATCGCGCCCTCCGTAGCGCCGAAAGTTGTCGTAGTATGAGCCGGAACGTCCCATCGGAGAATCTGAAAAATGGAAAAGAAGTAGAGTTTAGAGATTTCCAGAAAAAGAGGATAAATGCTTATAAGTGCTGTAAAAATCCTAAGTGTGTGCGGCGTGCAAGCTACATGCGTCAAACTACAGACCACGCTTTAGTTTGGAAACAGAGACGACTGGCGTAGTAGGCGTCAGGGTTCGTTTTAGGGTGGAAGTCGCTTCAACAACGGGAGAAGTCACTTTTGGATTATTATCCCCGAAAAGCTCTTGAGAAGTTATCATGATATCGCTCAAGCTATCAAAAGTGTCATCACCCTGGAACTCAGCAGACTTCTCCTTTTCAACTTCCGTATCGATTGATTTCTCAGAAACTCGAGGATTCTCTTCCTCCTCAATAATTGGGGCAAGTGCCAACTTGCTGGCTGACCCTACAACATCGATGGATGTGGAACATTTTATCAAAGCAGCCTCTACAACGGGTGCTTTTGACGCAATTTCTTCTACAAAAGAGGGGGCATTCGAGGCCTCTGCTTGAGAGCCCGAAGCAACTAACGTTTCCGCTTCAGAACTAGAAATTTCATGAATCTGAGTCGATCTAGAAGGATGTAAAAGACCAAACTGGTGCAGAAATTCATCTTTCAGCAAGAATTTGGCACTCCTCTCTTCAGCATCAACGGCACTCAAAGTATCTAAAATCGACTTGCGGCTGGTATCTCGAAGAAGAGAAGGAAGTGTTGCACAAAGAAAGAATGGAATTAAGCATTTGACGGTTTGAATTCTGAAAAATCTAGAAAATGAATCGGTAAAAGGTAATCTTACTTCCGACTCTCCAGATGGCATAAAATCCCGGAGGACAGCGAACATAAAAGAATTGAGTCAAGAATCCATGGGCACTTTCAGGCAAGTCCAGAATTAGTTTACGATTCCTGGCAGTCCTTACAAGTATGATGGAGGGATGGTCTTTGTTCTTTGCAAATGTACACAAGAAGCGAATTTCGTCAAAAGAGGGAAAACGGTCCAACGTTCTCCTGAAAAGCACACACAATCCCAGCAGGATGGAGTATCCATTAGGGTGTAGTTGAAAGGGAGAAATAGTTAGCCGAAGGAGAAGTTCTTGAAGACAGTCGTTAAATGGGGGAATGGCTCCACTCGAACACATCTGCCGGTTCACAGCAACAAAGCCAAGAGGCGGCCTGTCAGCAGTGTCGCTTGACCCAGGAAGTAAAGCATCTGCTTCGGCAATGCCAAATTGGATGCACAGTTGTCGGAAGACTTTATGACTTAGAGTGGTAGGAGTCCTTTCCGGAGGGTCGTTTAGTGGAGTAGCAATTGGAAAAGCTTCTCCGGCTATTTCCAGGTCTTCCTGTTGAGATTCCATTCTACACAAGGAACTGGACGATCAAATATTAAGGTGCACGTTTCCTAAAAAGAGTGAAGTGTTGTGCAAAACTAATACAATAACGAGCAAATGTAAATGAAACTAAACTAATTGACACTTGTCGATTATAAAGTTTCAGGGCTTGATATCTTAAGTCCAAGAATAGTGTTGTGTTGATGCAAATAAATCAGCTTTAATTGATCATTTCGATTTTGCTTTAATACTTCACTTAGATTTGTTAGTTCACAGCATTTCATTCACGAAGTCCATTTAAGTTTGATATTCTTTGTCAACTAATCTGTTGTTTGATGTGGGCAATCAATAGCAGTATATTCGTCCCATTTTTCTGTGAATGTTGCTCCTAAACAGGTTATCAGCATTAAAGTTGAAGCAATCTGAAAAGAAGTACAAAGTCCAAAACAGTTCAAATTCAGAAAATCAGTCAAGTCCTGCTAAAAAATTCTAAGTGTTAGGTCGCTTACGACCTAACAAAGGTTGCAACGTTCTTATACTGAGTTGTTCAGGTTAAAAGTTCAGGGCTGAGAAAAATTGTCTAAGTATTAGGTCGTTCAGCGACCTATCATGGGTCAAGCTTTCTGTAAGTCGCACGTTGCAGTTGAATGGATTAAGATGAGGCAATTTTCTTTAAGTCCTAGGTCGTGCACAATTGTTTTTTAGGTTGGAGATTCTCTAGGTCGCAAATGTTGTCAGGTCGCAAAGGCTTAAGTCGCTAAGCGTTCCCACGCGACCTAACTCTTAGGTCATTCAAATCTGATAGGTTGTCGACTTCCTCTCCAAGCAACATCATATTGAGTCCAATAACCCAATACCGCCAGTTCAAAAAGAGTTCATCTTCCCCTTCACCCTACCTCAACGTACCACCGATTAACTAACAAATCAATGGCAAACCCTACAGAACTGTAGTAGAAGCTTTCGTATGATCGCAAATCACCACGACACGAACGAAAGTCAGTTGAGACTACCGCTCAGAAAGCATGATGCATGAAATTGGGCTTAGGACGAGTAACAACGATTCGTGATCAAAGCAGTGACTATGGACAAATAAAGGTCAAACCACTTACGAATTATGATGGGTGAGAATGAATCGTCAGTTGAAGGAGTCGAATTTGTCTTTGGAAGCTCGAAAAATCGTTAATGGCGATGGAGGCTCGATAAAGTAAGGTGAGGAAGAAGGTGCGACCTAACCAATTTATATGAAGCTAAGAATGGGAGGCGAACAGGCGTAAAGTTCTAGGTCGTTTGCGACTTAGCAAGATTGAATCGAAGCATACGACCTATGGCATAGTCATATGCCTCGAGGGGCAAATGTTAATTCCATTATCTCCGCGACCTAGAATTTAGCGACCTAAAAGGGGTTAGCGACCTAAGAGGACATCGCGACCTAAGAACAGGAAGCTTTGCGACCTAGCAGCAGAAGGTTTACGACCTAAGAACAGAAGAGCTTCGCGACATAAGAACAGGAAGGTTTGCGACCTAAAAACAGAAGACCATGCGACCTAAGGACTTGGGAAAAGTTTACGACCTAAGGACTTGGGAGGAGTTTGCGACCTAGGGACTTAAGATCGCGACCTAACTACAGGAAAGTTTTACGACCTAAGGGACCTACGACCTAAGAGGCTAACAAGCTATGGCTTCAACGACCTAGAGCTCCCACAGCTATTCCTTAACTCGCCTGCGACCTACCACTTGATCAAATAAAGCCAAGTACTGCTTCACCAGCTAATCTCTTAAGCCGCAAGGAGACTGCGACCTAGCTTAGGTCGCTCGTGACCTACGACTTAACTAAGGTCGTACGCGACCTAAGACTTAGTCAAATTTTCTGCCCAGAAACCAGCTCCTATAAATAGGCCACCATTTCCAACATGAAGAGGACTTTGGCCAAATCATTTCTTCAAGCGTCGTTACTCTGTTAAAGCCTCCATTCATCCAGCAATCAAAGATCCTCAAACATTCAAGACGCTACAACAATCTTCAAGAGATAATTCCCTACATCCAACATGGATTCATCGAATTTCATCGACGAAGATTGAGCTAGTAGTCAAGATTGTTTCTTTTGATCAAGTTGTACTGTTGTGATAAGAGATTTGTATTGATTTGCAACCGAATTCAGTAATAAAGAGATTCAAAGTGGACGTAGGCTTAATCTCAAGCCGAACCACTATAAATTGCTGTCTTTTACTGCTTAAATTCTATTCCCGTCACACGGGTGGTGCTTTCACGATTCTATTACACACACCGGGTGTTAGCGTTCACCTTTTATCGTTAACAGGCTTAAAAGGGGATATCTCGATTAGAGCCTTAGCGTACATCAATTTTTCACGTGCAACTGTATTAGTGTTAAAACATTTCAATTTACCAACGTTACAAGCAAGCCAATTCAATCCAAGGAGAGGTTGTAGAGCAGAAGGGATTTGCGAAAAGTAGACCCAAACGGGGATAGAAAGAACTTGCTCACGAGCACTAGCAACAGTAGGAGACCAAGAAGTAATAATAAAAGGTTTCTCACCAAAAAAAGAAGGCTCGGCTTCAAGAACTCGACAGCGATCGTCTACTGAGGAGAACCGAAGGAAATACATGGAGTCAACCAGCTTAACACAAAGCTCACCATGAAGCTTCCACGCCCTGCGACAAACTGCAGCCACATCAGGCAAACGGTGATTAGGGTCTAAAAAGAAACCAACCAAGTATTCTGACCAATAGTCCACACCGGCTTGCAATACACTAGGAGGAGGAATCATCACTCCATTTTCCTCAACAATATCAAATTCAATCGGTTTGTAAAATTAAAGATGATTAAATGAATATTTTCGAATTTAAATAAAATAAAATTTGAATATTTATTTTGATTTAAACTTGTAGTTTGAGATTTATTTAAATATTTATAAAGCGATTTAGAAAATGATCACGGTGTGAAATAGGCGTTTGGTTGCTAAAGAGACCGGGATCAGATATTGTCATACTCTCTGCCAATACCGAAACCACTTTAACAGCTGTGTACGTGGTGGAGATTCCAGAATGAAGTAGGATGGTTTGGTGAACGATTCTGTATGAGGTATTTACGTAGCCCTGACTCCCGAGAGTCAGCTTGATGTGGCTAAAACAGGAGCCACGCCGGGCCAAGTGAGGTCGCACCTCCTATCGGGCACATTTCTTCCAAACCATATCTATTGCTTTTGTGATTTGATTTTGGTGTGCACACCTTTGATTGGGAGTGTGTCTCGAGGTGGGCGGTGGTAGCTGTTATGCATTACCACCAGTCCAGATCCGCAAAACGGTAGAATCCTACCCTGGGTAGTGCCTCGCGTGCCTTGTCACATGCCTTATCACGCATTCTACGAGTTTGGTTTGTACCGTACCTATGGAGTGCTCCCTGAGTAAGCCACCGGTTTGGTGGAGCTTACAGTATCTATATAGACTATGAGAATATAAAATGTGTTAAGGGGGATAAGGGTAACGCCTTAACGCTATTTTGATATTTTACTTTACTGTACATAGTATATATGTAGCGTATTGTACTATGCATGTAGATAGTTTACCGGATCCTTAAAGGATGCAATCCCAACATCCTTTAAGTTATATTGCATTTCACTTGAGTTGATTTACTTGTATAAGAATGTTAATCCTGACTCGAGTGTTTTGTTTTTTTGCTTTATGCTCGGGTCAGCTTGAGTGTCACAGCTTTTGAAACTCATCTTTTGGAGCTTGGAGTTCGCTTGGAAGACCTATCTTATCTATTTCAGCTTTCAGTTTATTTCTATTATTTTCAGTTGTATGTTTCAGACTTGTCATTTGCTTTTGTGTTAGAGACTTCTGTGTATCGGGATTGCTGATGTACTCTATGTTGGACTATGTTATTTCTGTAGTAGCTTCATGAACTACTAGTTATTTTATTCCGCTGCTTATTGTCGCAAAAATCTGTGTCTGTGATTCTATGATTGATTTATTTATTGTATATGCTATGTTTTGCCAATTATAAATTAACAGTCTGTTATTTGGAGCAATTCAAGTATGACATGTGTGGATTATTGTCGATTTGAATGGTTTGAAATAGCGGGTCGTTGCTGTTGGTATCAGAGCTAGGTTTAGGAAAAACATAGCATATGGAGTAAAACTCATTTGAGATAGGGTAGTAATACCCTAGACCGAGTTGAACCAATTGCGGAATCATATTCGTTCGTGCTTGAAATTCTGAGTTAGAATTCTCTTTAATTAGGATTTCTTTTGAATTTTGGAACTTTATACTTGTTTTAAAATTAATTCTTGTCTTTTCTAGATGAGTAACCAAGGGAATGTCCGTGGTAGAGGTCGTGGCAATGCTCCCACACCACCAGTTGCCCCTGTACCACCCGTTTCTCCGGTTCCACCTGCCCAGCCTGTTAGGTTCACCCAGCTTTGTAAGGAGTACTCTCAGCTTGGAGGTACCAAGTTCACTGGAGCAAAGAGTATTATCAAGGCTCATCAATGGTTGAACAGTCTTGAGAGCATTTTCACTGGACTTGAGATCACCGATGCTCAGATGCATCATCTAGCTACTTGGCAGTTACAAGAGTCCGCCCAGGATTGGTTGGAATCTATGACTGCTCAGACCGTCGAGGCTAATATCACTTGGCAGCAGTTCAGGTGAGATCCCCAGTTACCCTTTTCTAACTTATCTCTGTTGAATCTATCTCTTTGAAATTTATCTCCTTTATCTTATCTTATCTTGGATCCATCTCTTCAGGGATGCTTTTGTGGCCAAATGGATGCCCGAAGCCGGGAAATCTCAGTTGTATAGGGCATTCATGGACCTTGAGCAGGGTGATATGACTTTTGATGAGTATGAGAGGAAGTTCAACAAGCTATCTAAGTTTAGACCTGGTTTGATTGACAATCAGCTCAAGAAGAATGAGAAGTTTATTCACGGTGCTCGTCCAAAGTATTATGACCACTTGATTAGTCATGTTCATGGCACATTTACTTCTATGATGGATATGGCCACTAGATTCGAGAACCCTACTTCCAAGGGAAAGCAGGCAGTTTCAGCATCTCAGTGTACTTCTAGTGGTTCTAAGAAGAGGAAGTCCAACTTCCAGCAGTAGAAGAAGAAGTGGTAGAAGAAGAAGCGTCAGAAAGGCAAGACATTTGAAGTCTTTGCCATGACTTCTTCCATTCCTCCTACTCCTACCAGTGATAACTTAGGTACCCTTCAGAGCTTCTTTTCTTTGCATGACTATCATGTTCGTGTTCTTTTTGACACTGGTGCATCTCATAGCTTTATATCTGTTGATCTTTGTAATAAATTCGAGCATATTTTGCAACCTCAATTGGCGACTTCATCATTATGTGTGACTAATCCCATCGGCGGTCCCGCCAATCTTAGTATGATTTGTAAAGGGGTGACACTCCTTTACAGGAAGCGTCGATTCACCGGAGATTTCTATGTTTTGGGTTTCGATGCATTTGATATTTTACTTGGAGGTGATTGGTTAAAGAGTTATGATGCTGTCATTTCTTGTAAGGCATGAACTGTTTCCTTAGTCAGTGAGCTGGGTGAGCCTTTAGTTATTGAATGTCGAATGCCTCAGGATTTTACAGGCAGCTTTATCTTTTCTCTTGATGCTCAGCCTAGTGATCTGGACTCAACCCCGATAGTCAGGGATTATCCTGATGTTTTTGGTGAAGTCACTTCTCTTCCTCCCAAGTGGGAAATTGAATTCCGCATTGATCTTATTCCTGGAGCCCGACCAGTTATTCTCCCTCCTAGACAGATGTCACCCAAAGAGAAAGTTGAGATGAAGAAGCAGATTGAGGATTAGTTCTCTAAGGGTTTGACAAGGCAGAGTTTTTCTGAATGAGGAGCTGTTGTGGTCTTTGATACCAAATCTGATGGTTCTTTAAGGATGTGTGCTGATTATAAAGAACTGAACAAGCTTACTTTGAAGAACCGATATCCTATGCCTCATATCAATGATATGTTCGATCAGCTCTACGGAGCTAAAGTATTCTCTTAGCTTGATCTTGCCACCAGTTTCCACCAGCTTCGTGTTGTTGAGGATAGCATTCCCAAGACTGCTTTCCAAAAAAAGAATGGTTTCTATGAATGGTTAGTCATTCCTTTTGGAGTAACCAATGCTCCTGCCTTCTTTGTCGATTTTATGAATCATATTTTCCGGGATGTTCTCAACAAGTTCGTTTTGGTTTTCGTTGATGATATTCTTGTCTTTTCTAAGTCAGAGAAGGAGCATAAAGCACATTAGAATCATGTTCTCCAAACTCTTAGGAGTCATCAGTTGAAAGTCAAATTCTCCAAATGCCATTTCCGGAGAGATGAAGTCCGATTTCTTGGGCATATTGTTTCAAAAACTGGAGTCTCGGTTGACCCGGTTAAGGTCGCTGCGATTAATGTAAGTTTATCCACCTTTTATCTTTTGAATTCATTCATCTTATCTATCTTTGAACTTATCCACCTTATCCATTTCTAGGATTGGGAGACACCTAAGACTCCGTCCGATATTCATAGCTTTCTGGGTCTTGCCGGTTATTATCGTAGATTTATTAAGAATTTTACCCGCATAGCTGCACCTCTCAGTACTTTGACTTATAAGAATTCCAAGTTTGTTTGGAGTGATAACTGTGAAGCTGCATTTAGTGAGTTGAAGCAAAAGCTTACATCTGCTCCTGTTCTCAGTGTTCTGAATGGGAGTGAGGAGTTATCGGTTTATACCGATGCTAGTCGAGAAGGTTTGGGTGCTATGTTGATGCAGAGTGGGAAGGTCATTGCTTATGCTAGTCGTCAGTTGAAGCCCCACGAAGCTAACTATGCCACCTATGATCTTGAATTGCTTGCTGTTGTGTTTACTTTGAAGTTGTGGAGGCATCACCTTTTGGGAACCAAGTTTGAGCTTTTCTCCGATCATCAGTCTCTTAAGTATATCTTCACCCAAAAGGATTTGAACCATAGGCAGGTTCGATGGCTTGAGTTCTTAGCATCTTATGACCTCGACATCAACTATACTCCTGGGAAAGCCAATGTTGTGGCCGATGCTTTGGGTCGGAAGAAGGCCTTGTTGTGTCAGATTGTAGCCTCTCCATCTCTTTTGGATCGAATTACAACTAAGCAGGATGAGGATGTGATGCTTAGGCTTATGAAGAAGAACATTCGGAGTAGGGAAGGTGATGATCAGAATGAGTTGGGAGCGCAGATTGAACAGAATGGAGTTTTGAGGATTAATGGCCGGATTTGTGTTTCGAATGTTGATGGTTTGAGGAAAGAGGTTCTTTGGGAGAATCATCAGTCCAGACTCTCCATCCATCCAAGTGTCGTGAAGATGTTTCAGGATATGAAGAAGTTGTATTGTTGGAGTGGTATGAAACGGGATATCTCTATCTATGTCAGTAGATGTGCCACTTGTCAGCATGTTAAGGCCGATCACCAAAAGACCGCCGGATTGTTGCGACCCCTTGAGATTCCCATTTGGAAGTGGGAATAGGTTTCTATGGATTTTATTGATGGTTTACCGAGGACTAGAAGGGGTAATGAGAGTATTTGGGTAGTTGTCGATCGATTGACCAAGTCCACCCATTTCATCCCGGTCAAGTCGAATCGAAGTGCTTCGAGCTTAGCTGAGATCTATATGAGGGAGACTATCTGTCTCCATGGTGTTCCTTCTAGCATTGTTTGTGATCATGATCCTATCTTTACCAGCAAGTTCTAGAAGGCTTTTTAGGAAGCTTTGTGTACTCGTTTGAACCTTAGTACATCTTATCATCCCCAGACCGATGGTCAGATGGAAAGGGTGAATCAAATTCTGGAAGATCTCCTTCGTGCTTGTGTTCTTGATTATAGAGGATCTTAGGAAGATCATCTCCATCTCGTTGAATTCACCTATAGTAATAGTTATCAGGTATAACTCTATCTTTGAACTTTCAATCATCTTAAGCTTCAATCTATTAATTCTATCCCATTCCTTTGAATCTCAGGCAAGTATCGAGATGTCTCCATTTGCTGCTCTTTACAGACGATCCTACAAATCTCCATTTTGCTAGATTGAATCCGGTGATCGCTTAGTTCTTGGACCTGATATGATTCTGGAAGCATCTGCGAAGGTCGAGGAGAGGAGGAAGATGAGGATTGCTTAGGATAGGCAAAAGAAGTATGCTGATAGGTGTAGAAGGGATTTGGAATTTTCAGTGGGTGATCAGGTCTTTCTTAAGAACTCGCCACTGAAGAATGTAGTTCGTTTTGGTCGGAGAGGGAAGCTTGCTCCCACATTCATTGGCACTTTCCACATCCTGGAAAGAGTTGGTCCTTTGGCCTATAGAGTTGATTTGCCAGAGAAGCTGGTGGGTGTGCACAACATGTTTCACGTGTCTCACCTTCGCAAGTATCTCCATGATCCATCCTTGATCGTTCAGCTTGCTTTGTTGGAAAATTTGGACGTCGTTCCAAATCTCACTATCGAAAGGAAGCCAATTCGTATTATAGATAGAGGTACGAAGCATCTTCAGAAGAAATCTGTCAGTCTAGTCAAGGTACAGTGGAGTACGGATGATCGGGATTGCACATGGGAAACTGAGGAATCCATGCGTGCTTCAAATCCTGAATTATTTGACTTGGGTACTATTTGTTTGATTTATCTTATTTTTATGTTTTTTTTTGTTCTCCTATCTCGTTCCTTTTCGGGGATGAAAAGTTTTGAGTGGGGGAGAATGTAACGACCTATGAATTTTAACGATTTTAATAACGTAATTAACTAAAATTTTCATGAAAATAAACAATAAAATTTTGAACTGAAAATTTAATATTTGGGATACGTCTATTTAAATATAGCAAATGGTAAATTTTTTATTGGAAAATTTAAAAGTTAGTCTATTTATGAAAGTTCCAAAATTCAAGATTTAAATCAGTTAAATTGTTGAAAATTTAAATATTTTCAAAATCTGAATATTTTTATATAATAAAAATGTAAATCATTTTCTGGGAGTGGACGTTATAATTCGTTTCTTCAAATTTGGACTGCTTTAGCCCAGTTTATCTTATTTTCGGCGTTTTAGCAACATTTTCTGCAGCGAAAAATCGAGTTTTTATAACTTGGTATAGCTGATATCTGTGCACCATTCTGTTCGTCATACTGATCTCTGCAGTATATTCATTCCTGTAATTTGGTGTCCAGTACGCGACGGAAATGACAAAATAGTTTATCGTATCGGTACCATATTTGTGCCTTTCTGTTTCCTTTTCCTTTTAAAATTTCAGCCGTGTAATCCAAGTAACACTGGCTTTAATTATTTTACCAGAACCAATGTATGTCCTTTTCTATTTCATTTATTTTTATATTTATTATTTGCGTGCCTTTCCACATTGCTTCAATTGTTCATTCTGGAAAAAAGGGTAAGTTTCATTTGCGTTTTCCTTCTTCTCCGTCTTTTGAGATCTGTTGTGCCTCACTCCAGATTTCTTGAAGCAAACACAGTCACGCCATTTTCCCTTCCATTTTCCCCTGCCTAGCCGTGCATCCCTTTCCAATACCCAAGTCTCCATCGTCCAAAACCTGTGCCTGACCCAAGAAATCCCATCACCTGACCCGAAGCAATCCACTCCGACCCAAGCAAGCCGAGACCACACAGACCTCACCACTTTCCTTTCCACCTCCGTGCCTGACCCAGACCTGACTTGAAGACAACCCCGACCGCCCCTCGACAAACTTCTGGACCGCCTATCACCGAAGCAGACCCCCCCTCAAACCTGAAGCAATCTCCTCTCTGACCCCAAGCACACCATAGACCACTAGATCCAAGCCCGACCGCCTCTGCCTAGAACTATCGCCCCACCCAAAACCGTGAACGCCCGACCTGCTACTGCCTGCACCTCTGAACCCGTTCATCTCCTCTGTTATTTGTATAATATATATGTATATATATGTGTGTGTTGTGTATACAAATATATCTTTTAGCAGGAAGTAACATATGTTGATATATATATATATATCTGTGTGTGTGTATTGCACTTGACATCTCATCTGAGTTATTCTCTGTTGCTTCTAGGAAACAAATATATGCGCAGTGTTATATATATTATTGTTTATCACCTTTGCAGCTTAACAATCTTTGCCAGAGACCATTTTTTCCTTCTTCGTTGATTATATGACGTAACCATATATAAATGTTATACATATATATGTTGTGCATATAAGTGGCAGTGGACTTACCTTTATTATATATGTACTTTTATACATATATGTCTTGTTAGCAGAGAGAATTTGCATTTGTTTGAATCCGAGTCTACAAATATGCTATATATAATACATATATACATTATCTACAAAAGTTATATATGTCACTTTTGAATTTGTCGACAGGAATTATATGTGTTGTATATGTTATCCCGCCTTTTGGCAAGGCCGTGACACCAAAGACTTGACCGAAAACCAAAGACGGTTCGTCCCGAAGATTGGATAAACACATGTTCACTATGGATACTGATGAAAGTCATCCGAGTCTGGATCGAGCTGCAATCGATATGACACAACAAGCAAAGCTATAAAAACCAACCTCTCAACTTTTAGGTCAATCAGAGTCCGTATGCTCAAGATATTGATCCATCAAAATCCAAGTGAAACACCACACTCGTATCCATGGAGGAAAGCCCATTCGCATCACCTCGCTCCTCCATCTCGTATCCTTCACATATACGTCGCTTCATATCCATCAGAGCAAGCAGTGGCTTGTGTCCATGGTAAGAAGCAGTACATTCGTATCCATCTAGCTCATGACCATGGCCAAACAATGCTGTCATTCGTATCCATGGAGAAGGCATTGAGTTTGTATCCATCAAGTTATCAACCATCCACTTCGTAACCACCTTATTCGAATCCATCGAATGAAAGTACCCAAGCTCGTATCGATCAGTCACTCAATCGATACGATGGAAGGAACCAACCAATGAGCGATACGAAGGACACATTCGTATCGATATGAAACCGTTGTAAAGGATCGATACGAAACAACATGCAGTGAACGATACGAAGATAGTTACTACGGGTCGATACGAACAAGGCACATGCAAGTGGAAGACTCGGTCACTCAGCAAGAAAAGTGGATCGATCTTAAATTATAGCGCCTTGTTATCTGATCAACACGTGATGTAGGGATACGAATCAGAACGATACGAATCGTATCGATACGAGTTCGGCAGCACATTAAAACTCCAAACTTGCATCGATCATAACTTGAGATCTACAAGTCCAAATGCCACCAAAATTTCATAGGGACTTTCCTATAACCTCAAGAATGTACCTGATCAATTTCAGTCCAAAAGGACCAATTATTGATCGATACAAACTCAATTCGTATCGCTCCAAGATCGAGTCGAAATCACCTTAACTCGATCCTGTGGGCCCACCCACATGAGAGAAGAAATTCTCCGAGACTTGGGCGAGATATTTGCTGCCTACGCCTATAAATAGTGACCCTAGAGCTACAGAAAATGGACTTTTGGGTTCTCTACGTCGATACTCTGCCGAAATTGCTACCGTACTTTGATTGTACTGTTGTAATCCACTTGTAACCAGCGAGTTATAATCAATAAACATCAATCATTTCATAGTGGACGTAGGCCATATGCCGAACCACTCTAAATTTGCGTGTTCTTGTTCGTTTTCTTATCTATTGATTGGTGTGTTTGTTAGATCTGTCTCATTTTACATTTACTTTCTTCATTTTATCTCTTCAAACACATCCGAAGAGTGTTGTGCCCAATTTTGGTACAAACACTTTGGTGCTTTCACCGAGAATTCCCAGCTTTTCTCCTGCTCGTTGGATCTACTACCAATATTGGATTACAAGAATCTAAGGAGAAGATCCAGATCTCAAGCCTAGAAGTTCTTCCATCCTATTCAGATTTGCATCAAGTCTAGGAGAGAACTTTGCTATTCACTATGGTCGCTACTAGGGCTACCTCAACCGCTATAGATCCAGAAGGATGGGATAGGCAGAACCCCGCAAAACTTCCCTCTACAGACCAGAACACTGCTGGACCTTCAGATCCACAAGGCCCTATCACCAGGGAGGAGTTCCAGCTACTCATGCAAGAGCTGACTCAAAGCCGCCAGCAGCTTACCTAGCAGCTCCGTGCCAACACAGAGTTAACAAACCGTTTGAACCGAGAAAGACGAAGGAGATCCAGAAGGGATCAGGCTTCCTACTCATCTATTGAAAGCTCAGCTTCCTCTGGTTACAATCATATATCCACCCGCCCACGGCTGGATGGATGCAATGCGCAGGCTACCGGACATCAACACACTCTGAGCCTTGGACAAGCGGGAGTCGGTCCGTCCACGAGCCGCCAGATCGGACCCTCCTTCCAAGGAGGGATGACTCCTTATCACACTATTGACAACCGCGCTGCTACCACTACCATCGAGTTGGAAGCTGACACTCGGAACTGAACAGATCCGAGCCATCACCAACGTGATTATACTCTTGAAACTTATGTTCCCGAAGACCTAGAGCCAAGGAGGCGAGGTATGGACCGTCGACCGTGCTCGGTCCATCCTCGTATTGTGAAACCCGACCACACCATGGTCCAGCATGCCAAGGATGTCTAGATGCCAGACATCTCGACAATGATCCGCCAGATGATCCGTGAGAGCTAAGGCCTCACCAATGACAACTGGGGAATCTCCCGGAGTCATACCCCTTTCACCGATGACATCCTCTACGCTGAACCGCCTCGGCGATTTAGAATGCCAACTCTACCTATTTTTGAAGGGAGCTCTGACCCTAACCAGCACATTTTAAAGTATGAATGATTGATGAATGCCGCACGGGCTGATGATGCGGTCAAATGCCGAAGTTTCCAAATTTCCCTAGGTGGCCTCGCGACTATGTGGTTTACTCACCTACCACCCAGATCTATTTCATGTTTCGACCAGTTGGCTACGAAGTTTGTCGAGCAGTTTCGCATGCATGTCACAAGGCCTAAAGATGTTAATACCTTATCTAGTGTCACTCAAGCTCCCGAAGAGACACTCAGACGTTACCTGGAGAGGTTCCACGTTGCATGCGTTGAGATTAGTAACCCTAATGACAATTCCATTCTGATGGTACTGACCAAGGGAATCGATCCTGATTCCGAATTTGGCAACTGGTTGGCTGGAAACCCCCCTGCATTAATGGACTGTTTCTATTCCAAGGCAGCTAAGTTCTTCAGGAGAGAGGATGTGAAACACTCTAGGAAAAAGGATAACGCAGGGCCCAATGTGGAAGGAATCTAGAGAAATGATGTTGTGAAACAAACCGGGGAGAGTTCCGGAAAGGTGCAGTTAAATATACAGAATAAGCAGAATCGGCAGAAAGGCGATGGAAATCAGGGTAAGAAGCGGGATCAGAATCGTGGACCGCGACGTAGGGCTCCCATGTTTGACACCTATACTCCTTTAAATACATCCTTGGAGAATGTGTACTTGCAAACATGTAATACTATCCAATATAAGAAACCTGCTCCGAAGCAATTGTCAGAGAAACAGATTCAAACTGGGAAGTTTTGTAGATTTCACGATAGTTCTGGCCACAACACGAATGAGTGTCATCATCTATAGGATATTATCGAGAAGTTGATCCGAGAAAGAAAGTTGGAGCAGTTTGTTCAGGCGCTGCAGGCTGGATGTGCGGGCCATCAAATCAAAATCAAATACCGAATCAGGTTAGACCGAAGGAACCCGCGCGTACTGAGGGAGGTTGGTGATCATCACTGTTAGTGGTGGTCCCCATCCAGCGAATCGGAGCTGGAGGGAAATGGAGTCGTATGCCAGCTCTATTAGACATGTGGGCTTCGAATGTTGCAGTCACTTGGAAGATGGGGCTCCGACCAAACAACAGAAGACGATGACAGACGACATCGTTTTCCATGACAGGGATGCCGACAAAATCGAAGCCCCTACCATTGATCCACTAGTCATTTCAACTCAGATAGGTCCTGCTTGGATGAAGAGGATCTTAATGGACAATGGAAGTTCAGTGAACATACTCTTTAAGGGAGCCTATGATCAAATGAAGATGGAAGCGAAAGATTTGAAGCCTTGTCAGTCTCGTATTCATAGCTTCAATGGAAGTGCGACTATACCCACTGGGATGGTGGAATTACCAGTGGAGTTGGGAGTTGGAGAGCGTCGGAGAGTCTGGATACTGCAGTTTATTGTATTGGATATTGATTCACCGTACAACGCCTTCTTGGGCCGACCGGCCCTAGCTGAGTTCAGGGCTGCTATCGCCCCTTGGTGTCTGACTTCGAAATTCTCTACCGACAATGGAGTCGGAGTCGCTCCGGGAGACCAGGCTGCTGGATGGGCCTGTTATGTTATAGAGCTGCGGGAGGCGCAGCGAAGAGAGATGGGAAAGGGCGTAGAGGAATCTCTCTGCGTCCGCTTTGTAGATAATTGACAGTTAACGCATGGGCCTAGGCCCGGGCACCACAACCAATTCCCAAGAGATCTTGACTCAAGAGATAATGAAAGCGAGGACGAAATCAAAGACAGTCAGGCTTCTCTGGTAGAGCTGATGATCGATGTTCTGATCGATAATGGTGACGAATCTAGAATGATAAAGATTGGATCTCAATTAAGCAACGGATGAAGGAGGAATTGGTTAAATTTCTCCAGGCAAACCTCGACGTGTTTGCCTGGACGCACTCTGACATGTGTGGGATCTCGCCGGACATCGCGAGCCATATCTTGAATATTGACCCGCGGCATGTCCCGGTCAAGCAAAATAGGCGTGGTATGGATCCAAAGAGATCTACCGCCCTAAAGGAAGAGGTAGATAAAGTCAAGTCAAACGGGTTTATCAGAGATGCGCTATATCCAAAATGGGTGTCCAACCCTGTACATGCCAGGAAACCTAACGGGAAATGAAGAACTTGCGTCGACTACTCAGACTTGAATAAAGCTTGCCCTAAAGACAGTTTTCCACGTCCCCAGATTGATCAACTTGTAGACTTAACAGCCGGACACAAGCTCTTATCTTTCATGGATGCATATTCCGGCTACAATCAGATTCCCATGCACCTGCCCGATCAGGAGCACACCAGCTTCGTCACCGATCTGGGACTTTACTGCTACAAAGTGATGCCGTTTGGACTCAAAACGCTGAAGCAACTTACCAATGGCTAGTTAACCGAATGTTTGCTAATAAGATCAGAAAGACTATGGAGGTATATTTGGACGACATGCTTGTAAAGTCACGATTCTCCACCAGTCATATCAAAGACCTGGAAACGATGTTCAACATCCTTCGAGAGTATAGAATGAAGCTTAACCCGTTAAAGTGTCACTTTAGGGCCGCATCCAGAAAGTTCCTTGGATTTAACATTAATGCTCGGGGAATCGAAGCCAATCCCGAGAAGATCTGAGCAATTAGAAATTTTGAGAGTCCAAGGGCCATAAAGCAAGTTCAGAGCCTCAATAGGAAGGTAGTAGCGCTGAGTAGGTTCATCTCAAAATCCACCGACAAATGCATTCCCTTCTTCGACCTAATCAGGAAAGGGAAATGGAACTTTGAATGGACTACAGAGTGTGAAGGCGCATTCCATGCTTTGGTTCAACACTTATCCACACCACCTATTCTGTCAAAGCCTATGGATCACGAGAGATTGTAAATCTACTTGGCGGTGTCAGAAAACGCAATCAGTGCTGCTTTAATTCAGGAGGAGGATCGGATACAACGGTCGGTTTATTACATCAACAAACGACTGACCGGAGCAGAGAGAAATTATCCGAAGTTGGATAAGTTAGCTTACTGTTTTGTCATTGCCTCAAGGAAGCTTCGCCCATATTTCCAGGCTTATTCTATCACTATCTACACCGACCGGCCGTTATGAAAGGTCCTTACGTGGCCTGAGACGTTAGTAGGTAGGTTACTCAAGTGGAATATCGAGTTGAGTCGGTTCGACATCACTTACGCACCGAGGCGAGCTATTCAAGGACAAGTCCTAGTGGACTTCATCGTCGAATTCACTATCCCAAAGGACCTGCCCGAAGTCAACGAATCTCCCAAATATGTCTAGAAGCTGCATACTGATGGCGCATCAAATGACCGCTGCTCAGGCACTTGAATTGTGCTCGAAACTCCTGAAGGCCGATCTATATGCTATGCTTTAAAGGTTGATTTTCGTGCGACCAAAAATGAGGCCGAATACGAAGCTTTACTTGCCGGACTCAGACTCGCCAGAGACTTGAAAATTATTGTTGTGGAGATTTAGTGTGATTCACAAATTGTTGTGTGCCACGTTCGGGGGGAATACTAGGCCAGTGACCGAAGACTGGCTGCTTATCTTGCTCGGGTCTAGGAAATATTGAATCAGTTCAATTATTATGCCATATATTGCATACCCCGAGAACGCAATCAGAAGGCCGATTCTGTGGCAAAATTAGCCAGCACCGGTGAGGCACAACAAATGGGATTTGTTCCCGTTGAGACACTATCTTCCTCTAGTATTGATCAAATGGAGATCGACTGGGTACATGAAATCGTATTCGATAAGGAATCTTGGATGACTCCGTTCAGGAGCTATCTCGAGCATGGGATCCTGCCAGAGCGCAAGACTGAGAAAAGACAAGTTCTTTGGAAGGCTTTGCGATTCACTATTCAAAATGGAGTCATGTATAGAAGAGGATACTCTAATCCTTTACTTCGGTGTACCTCCCACAATGAAATTAAGCGAGTATTACATGATGTGCACGAAAGAGAATGTGGCGATCACACCAGGGGGAAAGCTCTTGCTAAGAAAGTGCTCTGATACGGTTATTATTGGCCGATTGTAAATCGTGAAGCATCAGATTATGCCAGGAAATGCGACAGATGTCAGAAGCATACTTGGATTACAAGAGCCCTGCCTACCGAAATAACTCAAATGGTCAGTCCATGGCCGTTCGCAATATGGGGCATCGATATTATTGGGTCTCTACCTCTAGCTAAAGGTGGCACGATGTACGTGATCGTTGCAGTTGATTACTTTACCAAATGGGGGGAAGCCGAGCCCCTTGCTACTATCACGATGAAGAAAGTGATCAACTTTGTGGTATGCAACATTATCTGTCAAATTGGTCTCCCACATACCATCATCACTGACAATAGGGCCCAATTCGATAGTGTCGAGTTCAAGAATTTCTGTCAGCGATTCCATATCCAAAAGTAGTTCTCTGCAGTTGCACACCCTCAAGCGAATGGATAAGTCGAAGCTGTTAACAAAGTAATAAAGTCCATTCTAAGGAAACGATTGGAAAATGCCACGGGCAAATGGGTCGATGAGCTTTCTATGGCCCTATGGGCATATCGAACTACCTACAAGTCTGTGACTGGCCATACTCCATTTTCACTTTTCTACGGCTCAAAAGCCGTTATTCCAGTCGAGTTGGAAGTACCTCCTCACCTCGTGACGTACTATGATCCGAAAACAAATGCTATATTACTTGCCGAATCTCTGGACTTATTAGATGAGAAGCATGAAGAGGCTGATTTGAGGGCAGCCGCGCACCGAAGCGAGTCGCCCAACTGTACAATGCTAAGGTCCGACCCCGAACCATTAAACTTGGCGATCTCGTGCTCAACAGAATTTACCCGATCCCTTCACATATGAAGCCAACGTGGGAAGGACTGTATGTTATTAAACGAAGACTCGGAGACGGGACATTAAAATTATCAACCGTCGATGGTCTTACTTTGCCAAGAGCTTGGAATAGCGAGAGTCTTCATTGCTACTACACATAACAGGCTTTGTTTGTTCATTTAGTCTGCTTTTCATTTGCAATTTTTTATGCATTTCGAAAATTGAACTTGTAATAAGGAAACCGACTTTTCCATACTTTCTTATTTCAGCAATAAAATGCAATCTCTTCAAGCCAGAGCAGTGATTCTTAGAATGCATCATACGACCATCACAATGAACGGAGAGCTAAGTTCCATCCTACGGTGGGACTTATTAAAATAGGGAGTGACTGTGATACGACCGGTCACTCGCTAAGTGAAACCCGAGCTCGGGGGAAAGCTATCACACTGAAGCCAAAAACGATTGATACACGACAATCCTCTAACTAACTCCGACTCCCAAAGTGCGAGCTGGAGTATAAACTTACAAATATGAGCTTGAAGAGGGTGGATCCGTCCACCTAATGACTTCGCTCGTGTTTAATCCAAGCCCGAGGAGGATGGATCCTTCTGTCTAATGACCTCGCTTGTTAACTCAGGGTGGATGTGACCCAACCGTCCACGATCCTGAAAAATTTATCATTCGCAGAGTGCGAATGAAATCCTAAAACTCAAAACAGATGTGATCGACCATCTATTGACTAACTCTGCATCCCAAGAGTGCATACTGGAGTATAAACTTCATCTGGGTGTGACTGACCACCCACAACTAACTCTAAGTCTCCAGAGTGCGGACTATAATATAAACTTCAACTGGGTGTCACGGAATGCTCACAATTCAATCTAAGTCCCTAGAGTGTGGACGCAATTTCGATTACTAAAACGGGTGTGGCTGACCGCCCGAAAAACAACTTAAGTCCCCGGAGTATGGACGTAACTTTAAACATTAAGCAGGCATGATCGACCGTCTGCATACGAGTTCTGTCCCTAGAGTGTGGATGCGATTGTCAATAAGTGAGCGAGTGTAACCGGACCACTCAAACTCGTCTCTCTACCACTTAGTTATGACTAAGTGAAGCTAAAATTGTCGAAGGTGAAAAGCAACCACCATCTGACCAATTCGACTCATCCCTAGGACTGGGGGCATGACTCCAGCACCAACTACTAATCAAGATAGTACAATGTTAAGGATTAACTTGATGTTTGGTTACGAACCAAAGCCATGACTCCGAAACTTAACAACCGAACACAAGTCCGATCCAGAGACTGATGCTTCGCAATTGCATGGAGAGAAAACACGAGGATGCAACACTTAAAAAAATAAACACGTAGTTGTGCAAAGAACAAAAGGAAATTCCATTTATCCTTTAAAAGAAAAATAGGTACAAGGAGTCTATGCAAAAAAATTCCTACTAGCAGGGGACGAACCTGCATCTATACATGGCCTACAAGAATGAAAAGAAAGTTCCTAACTATCTACCAAAAAAGGGATGCCAAGATTCATTTCTACTCCTTGGGCTTCTTCTTCTTATGCTTCTTCTCCTTTGGAGTCGACCCACTGGAGCTGCCACTATGATGCCGCTTCGAGCTGTTGCCTTTACTAGGCTTGTCCCCGGCCAGGGGAAGTATCGTGGTCTCCTCCTCCGAACTCATCAAAATCAAGATGCTTTCATAGTGCGTGGTCGGAGGGACGGGGGCACTTTCCATATGAGAAGATACAAGGGAACCCCAGTAACGATAATCGTGCCACCCAGAGAGATCATGAGTAAAGGGGCCGGGCCAGCTCCTGCCATTCCGCCTCCTGTGGTGCTACCCATTGTTGCGCCCACCATCTCAATGCTAATTTCCGCCATTATTGCATCATTATGAGCTGCTTGAGTATCAGGCGGAACACTGGTGGTCGAAGCCGAAGAGCTGGCCACGAATGTACTTCCACTCATAACAAATGGCAAGTCGGAAAGTGGATCGCTGTGGGTGCCTAGGAGCTCATACATAATTTTCTCGTTAAAAGTGAAAGCGCTCACATCAACTTCCCAAGCCGTAGCAGTGGTGGTGGTCGTCGTTGCCTTCGTTATAATAGCCTCATGCTCTTGGTTTTGTTCTCGGTTTGTAGGGGGCATGGTCGGTGCTGCTTCTATAACTGAATGGAGATAAGGGAAAATATTATAAATTTCCTTTGATAGTACTCCAGACTTTGAATGAGTTCGAGAAGTGTTCGGAATACCTTACTCAGGTTGGCTTGCGGCGGGAGCCAGGGATCCTTCTGACATGTGCTCGCGGGCTAGAAATAGCTGTGGCTGATCCGGATCATGGGCCGTCACACGTAGAGCATCAACTGTAGGAGTGGATTTAGGCTGGGTGACACAGGTATCTCAGAGCTTGTATCATGATGCTCAACACTAGAGCCCTCTCCAACCTCCAAGTGCTGAGTAGCGAGCTTCTCTTTCTCAAATGCGACAGTTGGGTCATGGAGAATTCTCCTCTCTTCCTCATTCAACACTCGATTTTCTAGATCAAATTCATCAAGGGATTCAGTATGATGCTCAGCCTTCTGATCGACCAAAAAACGGCGCCAGGCACTATGTAAGTGAGTTGGATAATCGCTGAGCCAGCTCAAGTCACGGTATCTCAGAACGTTGACATTGTAGGCAATAAAAAGATCTTCAATGTCACTCTCAAGTCTGGCCTCTGCTGCCCTGGCCTCCATCTCAACCTTAGCCTTGGCCTACTGAGCTTTCAACTTTGCCGCATCCCACTCGTTCCAAGCCTCCATAGTTTGGTCGTAGGCCTCCTGAGCGATCTTGTTAGCTTCATCTTTTTCCCTAACAACTTCGTCATATTTGGCTTTAAGCTCTGCCAGCTCTCGAAGTGCTTTATCTCTTTCGGAAGTGACTATGGTGTTCCTATGACCCATATCATCTATTAACTTTAAATGCTCCTGCCTCATCCGCTCCAACTCCTTATTGTTATCGTCAACCTTTTTCATGGACTTCGTTTCGGAATTCCTTAAAGTATCATTCTCTCCAGTGAACACCGTGACGATCCGATCCTTCTGGGTGATGGTTTCTTGAAGCTCTTCAATCTTTTTTGCCCGCTCAAACGCCACAGCTGAAACTTTCTCGGTGGGTTTCTTCCACTCTCGGTATTAGCCAAAAGCATGATAGACATGATCATGAACGATTTTTTCTACTCCATCTGGAAGCACCATCAAATTTGGAGAAAAATGGAAGCTGTCGAAGCATATGTTCGGGAACTCTTTTTTCAGTTGGGCTATCCGAGCGGCTCCCTCACCTGTCGACTCTATAACCGCCGAAGTAGCTGCAATAGAGGTGTCCTCCTCGGTTATATGGCGATGTTCACTGGGTCTTGAAATTACTAGAGGCGTCGGTTGGCACGAAGTCCCAACAGTCTGTGTCCCCGAACTGTGAGGTGGCAACAAAACCCAGGGTGTAGGAGAGCGTGATCGGAAACGGCATCTATCTCGACTCTCTTTTTCTCTTTCTCAATCCCTCTCCCTTTCCCTGGCTCTCTCTCTATCGTAATAATCCCTCTCTTATCTAGAGTGGTAGCGTTCATAGTCAGAATCACGCCTACTAGATTCCCTATAAGAACCGAAAGATTCGCGTGCAGTGTGGAGACTACCGAGCATAGACGGTTTCTTCGACATCGGATATGCAAAATTAGAAGAAAGGCAGAGTTAGTTATCTTTGAAGATTGGACAACTCGTGAATATTGAGTGTGTGATGTCATGAAGTGTATGCATGTATGTGTTAACCCCCCGACCAATCGGTTATATCGGCTGTACTCGAAGGAGTTGGCTCGCCTAAATCTAAAGTGCTTTGAAGCCCTTCCAATCCGGTATCTTGTTGAAGGGACACATAGTCCAGGATTGGAATATCTGCAAGTCCTTCGAAGAGGTTATCCATGTGTGAGGAAGGAGCCTCCAAAATTATAACACCGGCAGTTGGCAGAGGCACAACCACATATTTCCGTCTCATAGATTTGCGATGTTTACGAGCAACCACCTTGCCATTCCTTATCCTTTCTGAATGTCGAGGACTATCTGAAGGCCCGACTATGGATTCTTCTTCGGTGGGCGTATCTTCTTCGCCACCTTGCTCAACGATTACAATTCCAGGTGGTCTTCGTCTAGCTTGTCTTGCTGGAACTGCCCTGAGAAATCCTTCAAGCCCTATGCTCTAATCTTTGTCAATCAGTCCGAAAGCCCTTAGATTTTCATCCGTAAGCACCGCTTCGATCTCTCTAAACCCCCCGACACCTCCTGAAGGATCCTGACGATTTCTCTAAATTGAGCGCCTTTAGGTCGAGGAATTGAAGCTATAAAGAGGAAATAACATTGAGCATAGTGTCAATGCGGATTAACCAATTAGTCACCGAAAGAATTAAAACACTTACATATATTTAGCCATTGCCTAGCAAATCTCGGCAAGCATCAAATATAGAACCACTCGGTTTTGAAGTAGCTCAGTTTGGTCCAAGTCCCAATCATAATTTGTCAGTTCCTGGCTCCCTCTAAGAATGTGAAAGAGGGATTATCTGCCCGACTCTTCACATTAAACAAGAATCCGACATCCTCTGGAGTCGTGGGCTGGAAAAGGTGCTCCATGAAGACGATGAATAGGCTATTCAACAAAGCGTACCCATTCGGATGCAACTATAACGGGGCAATCCCTATGTAAGATAACACTTCTCAGACGTATTGATTGAATGGAGGAAGTGTCCCAGTTGTACACGAGAACCTGTTAAAAGTGATGTACCCTTTTGGAGGAGTATGTGGCCTATCGTTTGGCCCTCGTAACAAGACGTCATTCAACGATAGCCCGTGTCTTAAGCAAATCCTTCCTAACATTTTTTCAGAAATATTAGACGGAACCGAATCTTGAGGATTCCCAATGAAAACTGCTCCTGGTAGCTCGTCCGTAGCAGGACTTATAACTTCAGCAGCAATAGCCGACATCTCTATTATTGGAAGGGGTGGGCTTTGAGCCTCTTGTTGTTGCCAGATTCCGGGCTCGATAGCTAATCAACTTAGTAAAAACCATCGTTAGGTGACAATAATCTCGTGTTTTCCCCATATTGAAATGAATGAATGTGATGTGAAGTGCAATGCTGTATAATACTTAAGAAAATTCTATGAAGATTAGCAAAGTGTTTGCAAGTCAAGAGTTCAGAATTCAATCGGAATGACCGTCATTGCTGACCGTCACAACCGTGCCATCCAGGTTTTGGAAATCGATCCAAGTTGAGATTCATTAAATACTGTCAAGTTACGGTTCCATCGACGAGCTTTGAAAGGCAGTCAAATATGTAGTGGAATGGTTAAGTCAAATTATGCAAGGCTCAAGCTTATCGGAGTCATGTGTTCAAATGTACAAAGGGCTTCGAGTTCGTCAAGATTCAACTCGTATCGATCACCAAAGCTCCGATTCGTATCGGTCAAGGGAGGTATTCGTATCCATCAAAGAAACGTTCGTACCGATCTCCTGACAAGCAATTCGTATCGATCAAGTACAATACCTTTGTATCGATCGGTAAGTTCAAGCATTCGTATAGATCACCTCGAATCGATATGAAACCCTATCATCAATCGATACGAAGATCTCCACTTCTTCGTTACGAAACCCCATTACCCAAATCGATTCGAACGCTCCTACTCTCGATTGATATCATCCATCCTTCCTCCTCTATCGACACGAAGCGAAGGCCAAGCCATTCCTCCACAAGTCCTTCGTATCCCAAACTCCGTCTTCTCTAAAAGCTTCGAAGGAACCAGCTCTTCGATCCTCAACCTCAATCCGACCATCCACGATAGCAACCTCACCAAAATCATTCATGAATGCGTATAAAATGGCATGGAAATTCAAGTCTCATCATTCTATGTTGGATTTTATCGATGAGTTACCTAGTTCGAGCGAATGATTCACGGAATTAATGGGTTGATTAGATTCAAAGACGAAAGATTTCTTTTCTCAGGCAACTGAGTGATACGAAGATAGGAACGAAGGAGGGATCAAGAAAATGAGAAAGTGGGAAAATGGCTAAGTACCAAGCCTTTATATACCTAGGAATGACCGTTTATCTCCCAGTCACCGTTGCCGGTCACAACAGTCACTAAGGAAATCGATACGGAGCGTAACTTGTATTCATCATATGACCGAGTCGAAGCCTCCATTTGTATCCATATTACGACCGAGACGAAGCAAGTACAATTCGCATCGATACGAAATGAAAGGCAGAAAATTGTTAGAACTACTCAACCCCATCGATACGAAATGCCCATTTCATATCCCTCCATTCGAAGACCTTAAGACTTGTATCCGTCGATACGAATGACATTGTAACACCCACCAAATTCGTGTCGATCCACGTCGATACGAAAACAATTATTCAACTTTTCACGTCGATCCAGGAGAGGATCGATACAGAGAAATATTCCAAAACAACCATCAAGTGTTGTTACAACTTGAATTTCACATCGATTCAGGAGAGGATCGATATAGAATTCGATACAAGAAAACTGACAATAACTCGTGAACATACGAACGTTAACGGGAGTCAGGTTAACATGCATTTATGTGTATGATGGATTAACATTCAATCTTCAAAATTGACAGGAAGTGGATCCTCACCTAGTGATAATTGCAAAGATGAACAATAGATTTCTGGCGCTCAACACTCAATTACAACAATGCACGGTACAATCGTTGGCAGTCAACAATTCAGTTTTTATATTACCGAGAAACAATCAAAGGCTACATCTTTTGATGAAATGACAACAACTATGCATCGAATCATATAGAACTTTTCAGATGAAAGGTTGCAACTTTTCAAAGAACGTCATGTACACACAAAACGTACTTTGGAGGGAAAATGTTATCCCGCCTTTTGGCAAGGCCGTGACACCAAAGACTTGACCGGAAATCAAAGACGGTTTGTCCCGAAGATTGGATAAACACAGGTTCACTATGGATACTGATGAATTTCGTCTGAGTCCGGATCGAGCTACAATGATATGACACAACAAGAAAAGCTATAAAATCCAAAGTCTCAAATTTTAGGTCAATCGGAGTCCGTATGCTTAAGATATTGATCCATCGACATCCAAGTGAAACACTACACTCGTATCCATGGAGGAAACCCCATTCAAATCCACCTCGCTCCTCTATCTCGTATCTGTCACATATACGTCACTTCGTATCCATCAGAGCAAGTAGTGGCTCGTGTCCGTGGTAAGAAGAAGTACATTCGTATCCATCTAGCTCGTGACCATGGCAAACAATGCTCTCATTCGTATCCATGGAGAAGGCTTTGAGTTCGTATCCAACGAGTTATCAACCATCCACTTCGTAACCACCTTATTCGAATCCATCAAATGAAAGTACCCAAGCTCATATCGATTAGTCACTCAATCGATACGATGGAAGGAACCAACCAATGAGCGATACGAGATGATCCTTGAGTTATCGACATGAAGGACACATATTCGTATCGATACGAAACCATTGTAAAGGACCGATACGAAACAACATGCAGGGAATGATACAAAGATAGTTACTACGGGTCGATATGAACAATGCACATGCAAGTGGAAGACTCGGTCACTCGGCATGAAAAGTGGATTTATTCTAAATTATAGCGCCACATCATCTGATCGACACGTGATGCGTGGATACGAATCAGAACGATACTGTAACGACCTGTATTTTTAACACTTTAAAAATACGAATTAAAATAAAAATTTTGGATAAAAATCCGAAGGAAATAAAATTTTGTGTTGTTAAATGTGAATTACAAGTTAAAATGCAAAACTGAATTCTGAAATAACTTATTTGTAAATTAAATATGGATGTTAACCTGTATTGAATGTAAGTAATGAATTGAGTTTGATTGTAAACCAAATTGGTTATGATTGTAAACAAAGAATAAATAAAACGGTAGATTTAATAGTGGAAGTTTATGTTATTGAAACTAATATAAATAAATGTAACTTAATATTACAGTTGATTGAAATCAAATAATAATCGAAACTGTAATTTGATAAAGATGTTAACTGGTAATGGAACGTAAGTAAAGATTTAAATTTGAATGTAACAAAAAATTGAATTGAATTGAATTTGATTGTAAACAACGAAATAAATAAAATGTACATTTAATATTGAAGTTATAATATGGAAATCAACGTAAATGAATGTAATTTAATATTACTGTGAATTTAAATAAGATGATAGCTGAAGAAAATGAAAGTAAATGAATTATAAACTATTGATAATAATGTATAAGTAAATGGTTGATGCAATAATGAAAGTGTAAATCGAAATAAAAGAATTCAATTGGAATTAAATAACTTGAATTTGAATTACAATATAATTGAACGCTGAATCTAATGTAATCTTTTATACTGGATTTATAATGGAAAACTGCATTGTAAAAGATTGTTAATTACTGTGAAATTAAAAATAAAATTTGTGAACAATTGAAATTTGATTTAAAAGTTAATAATTTAAAATTGGGAATTTTATATTGAAATTAAACAGTAAAAATAGCCATTTTTACAACTGTCTCGGATTTCGACGAAACTAGTTTCATCGGATCCGTAACAGTGAATTATTGTAAGGTTTCAATTTTCGTAGCAATCGGACTTGTCGTTTGATCGTACGGACTCGAAACGCCTTGAAATAAATGCAATTATAATTAATTAAAATCAATTTGAAATTTTGATTTTAGCATAACTTCTTCATACGATGGAATTTGGACTTGAAACCTTTTCCATTGCGTTTAAAATATTTTAAAACACCTATTTTGATATATGAGTTTACCCAATTTCGTTCCGGGGTCAGAACGGGCTTTTCGGGCCATAGTTTGTTCCGCACGTTCATCTATCCAGTCTATCTACTCTATCTCTAACATACCTATATAAACACAGTTATAAACCCTAGCCTCCCTAATTTTTTTGTCCATACGTACAATTCATCTTCTTCTTAGCTTCTCATTCCAATGGCAGACAAAACCTAATTCCCAAATTCCAAAATCTAAAAAAAAAAAAAAATTCGAGATTTACGCGCTTCGGGTCGCGCTTGGGGTTTCAGGAGGAAAAACCCTGGAGCTACTTCGAGTCGGGAAGAAAACTACTCGGATCATCGGGTCGATTTTGCAAAAAACTCCAAGCAGGCATCGGGTATTTGAGGCGGGAACTCGAAGTCGACTCAGCACCAGAATTTTCCAATCTTCAAATTTTCATAACTTTTGCATACGGACTCGGATTTGGGCGAGGTTTCTTTTGTTAGGATCGTATCGAAATTCCGGACACTTTGACGCTAGTTTGGATGGATTTGGAGACTGTCAAATATTTGGTTTTAAATTGAATTTAAATTCAATTTAAATTCAAAAGGTGAGTGTTTTATAACGCTCACAACGTACTGAATATCTTTATGGTAGTTAAATTTGAAATTATGAAGTGATATGGATTTATTTGTCGTTGTTTGATAAAAATTTAATTGTCATATAGATTGTCATTTGAATTCACCGTTGAAAATTAAATTGACAGTCAAATTTAAAGTTAAATTTTAATTACGATCAAATTTCCTGATATTGATAATTATGAAGTTGTTGTGAATGTTATTGGCTTTATGGTTGATTGGTTGTGATGGATGCTATTGGTCGATATTGGTTGTTTATTTATTTTGATATATCATGCTATCATCATGTATATTGTTTATTGCATATAAACTGTAAACCGAATCATTTCGAATAAATTAAGGAATAGGTTGAAATGATATACCTATGACATCTATTTGGATTGAAATGATATATGTCCATCCTTGAAATTAAATTTGAAATAATTATCCACTTGGCCATAGGTTAGAAAATTTTATACGGACACCGGGTTGGTTAAATTAAATGATTTTAAAAGTTGTTTTGAAATTATTTAAATGAATTGATTTTAAGAATAAAATCGAATTTATGGAAATTGAATTATTTTGAATTGAAGCTCAAGATGTTGGAATTTAAACTTGGTAAATGAAATTGTTTAATTATTCGAAGTTTAGATTTTTAAGAAAATTTTTGAAATACAGCGTAAATTTTTGAAAGTTGATTTGTTTTAAAAGATTAGACTTTTAATCGAACTCTGAATATTTCTAAGAAATTTTTTATGAAATGATATTTCAAGTTTGAGTTTGGAATTGAAAATTTATTTAAAATTGAGATTTAATTAATTTGGAATTTAATTGAAATTCAAAAAAATTTGTGAATTGAACTAAATTGAAACTATTGAATTATTTAATAATTAAATAAGGTTAAATTATTTAATGATTAAATTGAATTGAAATTCTTTAATAAGAAAAAATTTGAACTTTTGAATAAGTGAATTTTTACTTCGTAAATAATTGAAATTGAGTTTCTTTATTAATTAAGTTTTGGAAAATTATTTAAGAAAGTAAATAAGTGAAATTGAATTTTTTTAACAAGAAATGAAAATGTGATATTTTTGGAATTAATGTAAGACTTGTAATTGAAAGAATTGATTTGACGAATTTAATTTAATTCAAAATTGTAAGTTTTGATTTAATGAAGTTGAACTTAAAAAGGTAGTGTAATGGATTTGAAATTTAATAGAAATTGTTTTGAATGATAAAGTACCTTAACGGATACTAAATGAAATCGATAAATGAATTTAAATTGATTTGAATGTTGAATTAAATTAATTTAAATGATTTCGGAATGAAACTTATATACGAACTTGAATCAATATTTGAATTGTTTAAATTGAAATTGAAATTGAATTATAAGATTTTGAAATTTTGATTTGGAAGTTTTGAAACGTAAATTGTGGAAATTGATTTAGAAAGACAAATGAAATGTTGATTTATAAATTCTAGTTGAATTGAAATTGATTTGGTTTTGAAATAAATAAACGACCAATCGGTGAAATAATTACGGAAGTTATTAAAGAGACCGGAATTCGATTATGGATATACTCTCTATCTAAACCGAAAACCACTTTAATAACTATACGCGGAGTGATGATCCAGAATGAAGTGGTTGGAATGATGTTCGTTGATGACTGAAGAAAGTGAACGATGATGGATAGCCTTGACACTTGTGTCAAATTGGAAATGACTAAAACAGGAGCTGTGCCGGGCCAATGGAGGATTTGCTACCTCAAGTGGACACACTTCTTCGAACTACTCATTATATGTTGTCGATTGGTGCACCCTTGATTTTGGGAGTGTTGTTTCACGGTGTTGCGGGCGCTGCGGCGTTGCGTTCTCACCAGTCCGGATCAGGCGAACGGTAGTATCACTACCTTGGGTATTGCCTCATGTGCCTTGTCATACTTGTATTCCATTTATACGCGACCACTACGATTTTGATTTGTACCTTTAGTATATGGATTACCCTCTGGTGACTTCCGGTTTTGGGGAAACTACGGTCTTGTATATGCTTTTGGGAATAAAAATGTGTTAAGGGTGGAATAGGCCATGGCTTAACGCTATTTTAATACTTTTACTTTAATGTAGACATATTATAATAGCGTATTGTACTACATAGTAGATAGTTTAACGGATCCTTGAGAGATGGAAAATCCCGTAACATCTCTTAAGTTATTGCACTCACGTTGACACTGGATAGGAGATGTCAAAACCCGTAAACATCTCTGACGCCGTCACACTCATATTTTCTTATTCGATTTGACTTACATGAGATATTTTAGTCCTGACTCGAGTGTTTTGCCTTTTCATTACGCTCGGGTCAGCCTGAGCATTTCAGATAAGGTTGAAGATCTAATCTGGAGGACGAAGACGGAGTTTGGTATTACATCATTTGTATTCTACTACTGTATTATTTTTCCGCTGCATTGTTGTACTATCTCTGATATGTATGTAACTCTGATTTATGATGTATAATAATAATCAAATTTATTTATTTAACAGCTTCATGAACTGTTATTTTATTATTATATCTTGTTCCTTCCGCTGTGAGATTCTGAGTTTGTTTCTGTTCTTTCTTTTCTTTCTTTTCTTATTTACCCCAATAACTATCCGTATTTCGGATTGTTTGAGTCGGCATGTGTGTATGTTTTGTCGACTTGAACGGTCAAAAATGCGGGTTGTTACAGTTGGTATCAGAGCTTTGGTTTAGATTACCTTGGCTCTAGTGGGGAATAACTCATTGAAATAGGGTTAAACCTTATGAATGAGTTCGAGTGTATATGAGAGAGCGTATTTGTAATTTTGATATAAAAATGATTTTATATTGTGTTAAATTGTTCCGTTGAGTATTTATGAATTCTGGTTGGTACTTGGGACGCCAAGGCATCGATAGGAATTTCTAAACACTCGAATTGGACAGATTGACATAATATTGTTTTGGACTATATTTTTATATAAAAGAACTATCTTGAAAATTTATAAATTTTGATTGTATTGGTTGTTAGGAGATGATAATATTAGATTATCATCGTTTATTGTTGATTAGTCAATATTTCTAACTATTGACTATTGGACGATTTTAAGAAATGAAACTTGTAAATATGATTGACAATGAATATAAATGGTAAATAAAAAAATGAATTTAAATTAAGATGGAGAATTTAAATTCCGGTGTTTTGAAAATTTATTAACAAAAATTCGAAATGTATAATATAAGTATTATATGATAGTATATTCGATTAGAAATTGTTTTCAAAGGATTTTCAAATGAAGTAAGTGTTATACTCCCCTCTTTACACTAGAGAATGATTTCGGTGATGAGTGCACGCATCATCGACGTTTATTTTCGAGAGTCCAAGTGGGGGAGATCACTTAATAGCTTTTTCTAAACCCTGTTTTGATTAAAATTGAATTTTATTTTGTATTCTCTATAGTATGACTTGATACACATTAATATAAGTATATATTATTTCAAACTTGATTTGAAATGAAACCGGAGATGAAATTCTTAAGTTCTTTAATATTTAATGACTTTAAACTATTGAGATAAACAAATACTTGAATCATTACGGACCTTCTAAATTGTGAAATGAGAAATGAACCTAAGAGCTAAGTGAAAATATCAATTGAAGTAGAAATCCTTAGAATTAGGAAATTATGAATTTAAAATAAAATTGAAACTGTAAAACTCGCATAGTATTAAATTTCATTCTATAGCATAAATATAACTTACCAAAATATTTAAGAAGTTCAAAAATGTTATATGAATTGTTAATTGGATAATATACAAGTTTAGGTTTGAATAATGAAATATGCATTTAATTAATGGTTTGCAAATATAAATAAAATTGTTATTAAATAATTGGAATTTAAAGTAACATTTAAAGGTGATTCACCATTATGTTAATATAAAATGGAAATACTATATGTGAATGTAAATGTGAAATTAAATTATAGTGAAATTTAAGTAATAACTTAAGAATTAATTAATTGAAAATTCAACTTTGAATGGAAAGGGGTTGTATGTTGTTTAACTACATTCTATTTGCATAACAAAAACTTACCAAATACTTAAAAAGTTTAAAATGATTATAAGGATAAGTAGAGGAATAATATACCAGTGTGAGAGTGAATAATAAAATATGAAGATTTATTGATAGTTGTAAATATAAAAGAAATTTAAGCTGTAAAATGAATGATATATACAAGAGAATGAATAAAATTTAAAATTCATGAAATATAAAATTTGTAAATGGAAACTAATTAAAGTTGAATATAACTAAATGTCAATAAACTTGGAAGTGTATGAAATAAAATTTTTTTGACTTGGAAATGTATAATTGATTTAGTGTAGATTCTGGATGGATGGTAATGTTTGATATGCATTGGTTGTTTGATGGATGGTAATTGATTTAGTAGAATTCATTAGTGTTAATGGAATTGAATAAACGGAATAAAATTTTAAAATAATTAAATTCAAATTTGAAGCAAAGTGAAATTAAATATAATTGAATCCAATTTAAATTGAAGCAAATTGACTTGAATTTAAAATGTGAATGAAACAAACTTGAATAGATCGGAAACAAATTGAATGTAAACGTATTTCATGGATAAATAAGAAAATAAATGACTTTGTGTTTATGATTGTTTCTTTAGAAAATTTAAAGTTTGATGGTTTGTACTTTGAAATAATAAAAGCAAAATTTTGGAAAAAAAATCCAAAATTGTCCAATATATGCTGAAACGAAAACAACCATAACTTTTAAATGGCTGGACGAAATTCAACGATATTAGACTTTTCGGAAAGCTTAGAAACTGTAGCACGACTTTTGTTTAGACTGTCTTGAGAAATTCCTTCATTTACTTAGTTAAAAATTTGAATCTTCTCGCTGGCCTGTGTAAAAGGGAAGCAAAATCAGTAGCATATACTCTTAGTATTTTTGCCATAAATATTTACTGGTGTATCGGATTTTGATGATCTTGCACTTTCTGGAAAGCTAAGAACTTAAGTTAAAACTTTTGCTTTAAGTGTTTTGTGTTTTTCTGTCATTTAGAGGGTCGAAAACTTGACCAAACGTCGCTGACCTGCGCAATTCATTGCCAGGTTGAGGCGTATCTATTTAGTAAAACGGTCGTAACTTTTGAACGGAAGGTCCGAATTTAATGATTTTGGACATTCCGGAAAGCCTGAAATGAATGCAACAACTTTTGTTTAGATTCCATTGTTAAATTTTATCGTTTAGGTGACCAAAAACTGAGATTCGTTTGCTGTCTTGAAATTGGAATTTCAGTTTTGAAGCTAAACATGTTATATGTGTGTTGTTTATGATAAGTATATCGATCTATCTTTATATGCATGGTTCTAACTTGGTTATTGAGCATTTTAGTAGGTAGCAAAGAGGTTGCGCTTCGCTTGTGGAGCTCGCTTCTGCGCTTAATGCAAAATGTAAGTTAAAATGCTAATAAACGCTAAATAAAAGTTATGTTCTCGGATTACAGTTTATGTTGTGGTATATTATTGTGTTCTTCATGTTTTGGGATGCCTCATTCTTGTAATGAGATGTATATCATGCAATTATTACCACTGTGAAATTTTTCGGTCCTAACCGCGCAAAGGAGGTGCTGCCGAAATTTTTCAAAAATCGGGGAGTTAGAAAATTTTGAGATTTTAAAAAAATCCTATAACTAAATTTTGCAAATAAGTCGAATATTTTGAATGAATTATATCTAAATGATGGTTTCCCCTTCTCCGTTCCTTTTCGAGGACGAAAAGTTTTAAGTGGGGGAGAATGTAACGACTTGTATTTTTAACACTTTAAAAATACGAATTAAAATAAAATTTTTGGATAAAAATCCGAAGGAAATAAAATTTTGAGTTGTTAAATGTGAATTACAAGTTAAAATGCAAAACTGAATTCTGAAATAACTTATTTGTAAATTAAATATGGATGTTAACCTGTATTGAATGTAAGTAATGAATTGAGTTTGATTGTAAACCAAATTGGTTATGATTGTAAACAAAGAATAAATAAAACGGTAGATTTAATAGTGGAAGTTTATGTTATTGAAACTAATATAAATAAATGTAACTTAATATTACACTTGATTGAAATCAAATAATAATCGAAACTGTAATTTGATAAAGATGTTAACTGGTAATTGAACGTAAGTAAAGATTTAATTTTGAATGTAACAAGAAATTGAATTGAATTGAATTTGATTGTAAACAACGAAATAAATAAAATGTACATTTAATATTGAAGTTATAATATGGAAATCAACGTAAATGAATGTAATTTAATATTACTGTGAATTTAAATAAGATGATAGCTGAAGAAAATGAAAGTAAATGAATTATAAACTATTGATAATAATGTATAAGTAAATGGTTGATGCAATAATGAAAGTGTAAATCGAAATAAAAGAATTCAATTGGAATTAAATAACTTGAATTTGAATTACAATATAATTGAACGCTGAATCTAATGTAATCTTTTATACTGGATTTATAATGGAAAACTGCATTGTAAAAGATTGTTAATTACTGTGAAATTAAAAATAAAATTTGTGAACAATTGAAATTTGATTTAAAAGTTAATAATTTAAAATTGGGAATTTTATATTGAAATTAAACAGTAAAAATAGCCATTTTTACAACTGTCTCGGATTTCGACGAAACTAGTTTCATCGGATCCGTAACAGTGAATTATTGTAAGGTTTCAATTTTCGTAGCAATCAGACTTGTCGTTTGATCGTACGGACTCGAAACGCCTTGAAATAAATGCAATTATAATCAATTAAAATCAATTTGAAATTTTGATTTTAGCATAACTTCTTCATACGATGGAATTTGGACTTGAAACCTTTTCCATTGCGTTTAAAATATTTTAAAACACCTATTTTGATATATGAGTTTACCCAATTTCGTTCCGGGGTCAGAACGGGCTTTTCGGGCCATAGTTTGTTCCGCACGTTCATCTATCCAGTCTATCTACTCTATCTCTAACATACCTATATAAACACAGTTATAAACCCTAGCCTCCCTAATTTTTTTGTCCGTACGTACAATTCATCTTCTTCTTAGCTTCTCATTCCAATGGCAGACAAAACCTAATTCCCAAATTCTAAAATCTAAAAAAAAAAAATTCGAGATTTACGCGCTTCGGGTCGCGCTTGGGGTTTCAGGAGGAAAAACCCTGGAGCTACTTCGAGTCGGGAAGAAAACTACTCGGGTCATCGGGTCGATTTTGCAAAAAACTCCAAGCAGGCATCGGGTATTTGAGGCGGGAACTCGAAGTCGACTCAGCACCAGAATTTTCCAATCTTCAAATTTTCATAACTTTTGCATACGGACTCGGATTTGGGCGAGGTTTCTTTTGTTAGGATCGTATTGAAATTCCGGACACTTTGACGCTGTTTTGGATGGATTTGGAGACTATCAAATTTTTGGTTTTAAATTGAATTTAAATTCAATTTAAATTCAAAAGGTGAGTGTTTTATAACGCTCACAACGTACTGAATATCTTTATGGTAGTTAAATTTGAAATTATGAAGTGATATGGATTTATTTGTCGTTGTTTGATAAAAATTTAATTGTCATATAGATTGTCATTTGAATTCACCGTTGAAAATTAAATTGACAGTCAAATTTAAAGTTAAATTTTAATTGCGATCAAATTTCCTGATATTGATAATTATGAAGTTGTTGTGAATGTTATTGGCTTTATGGTTGATTGGTTGTGATGGATGCTATTGGTCGATATTGGTTGTTTATTTATTTTGATATATCATGCTATCATCATGTATATTGTTTATTGCATATAAACTGTAAACCGAATCATTTCGAATAAATTAAGGAATAGGTTGAAATGATATACCTATGACATCTATTTGGATTGAAATGATATATGTCCATCCTTGGAATTAAATTTGAAATAATTATCCACTTGGCCATAGGTTAGAAAATTTTATACGGACACCGGGTTGGTTAAATTAAATGATTTTAAAAGTTGTTTTGAAATTATTTAAATGAATTGATTTTAAGAATAAAATCGAATTTATGGAAATTGAATTATTTTGAATTGAAGCTCAAGATGTTGGAATTTAAACTTGGTAAATGAAATTGTTTAATTATTCGAAGTTTAGATTTTTAAGAAAATTTTTGAAATACAGCGTAAATTTTTGAAAGTTGATTTGTTTTAAAAGATTGGACTTTTAATCGAACTCTGAATATTTCTAAGAAATTTTTTATGAAATGATATTTCAAGTTTGAGTTTGGAATTGAAAATTTATTTAAAATTGAGATTTAATTAATTTGGAATTTAATTGAAATTCAAAGAAATTTGTGAATTGGACTAAATTGAAACTATTGAATTATTTAATAATTAAATAAGGTTAAATTATTTAATGATTAAATTGAATTGAAATTCTTTAATAAGAAAAAATTTGAACTTTTGAATAAGTGAATTTTTACTTCGTAAATAATTGAAATTGAGTTTCTTTATTAATTAAGTTTTGGAAAATTATTTAAGAAAGTAAATAAGTGAAATTGAATTTTTTTTAACAAGAAATGAAAATGTGATATTTTTGGAATTAATGTAAGACTTGTAATTGAAAGAATTGATTTGACGAATTTAATTTAATTCAAAATTGTAAGTTTTGATTTAATGAAGTTGAACTTAAAAAGGTAGTGTAATGGATTTGAAATTTAATAGAAATTGTTTTGAATGATAAAGTACCTTAACGGATATTAAATGAAATCGATAAATGAATTTAAATTGATTTGAATGTTGAATTAAATTAATTTAAATGATTTCGGAATGAAACTTATATACGAACTTGAATCAATATTTGAATTGTTTAAATTGAAATTGAAATTGAATTATAAGATTTTGAAATTTTGATTTGGAAGTTTTGAAACGTAAATTGTGGAAATTGATTTAGAAAGACAAATGAAATGTTGATTTATAAATTCTAATTGAATTGAAATTGATTTGGTTTTGAAATAAATAAACGACCAATCGGTGAAATAATTACGGAAGTTATTAAAGAGACCGGAATTCGGTTATGGATATACTCTCTATCTAAACCGAAAACCACTTTAATAACTATACGCGGAGTGATGATCCAGAATGAAGTGGTTGGAATGATGTTCGTTGATGACTGAAGAAAGTGAACGATGATGGATAGCCTAGACACTTGTGTCAAATTGGAAATGACTAAAACAGGAGCTGTGCCGGGCCAATGGAGGATTTGCTACCTCAAGTGGACACACTTCTTCGAACTACTCATTATATGTTGTCGATTGGTGCACCCTTGATTTTGGGAGTGTTGTTTCACGGTGTTGCGGGCGCTGCGGCGTTGCGTTCTCACCAGTCCGGATCAGGCGAACGGTAGTATCACTACCTTGGGTATTGCCTCATGTGCCTTGTCATACTTGTATTCCATTTATACGCGACCACTACGATTTTGATTTGTACCTTTAGTATATGGATTGCCCTCTGGTGACTTCCGGTTTTGGGGAAACTACGGTCTTGTATATGCTTTTGGGAATAAAAATGTGTTAAGGGTGGAATGGGCCATGGCTTAACTCTATTTTAATACTTTTACTTTAATGTAGACATATTATAATAGCGTATTGTACTACATAGTAGATAGTTTAACGGATCCTTGAGAGATGGAAAATCCCGTAACATCTCTTAAGTTATTGCACTCACGTTGACACTGGATAGGAGATGTCAAAACCCGTAAACATCTCTGACGCCGTCACACTCATATTTTCTTATTCGATTTGACTTACATGAGATATTTTAGTCCTGACTCGAGTGTTTTGCCTTTTCATTACGCTCGGGTCAGCCTGAGCATTTCAGATAAGGTTGAAGATCTATTCTGGAGGACGAAGACGGAGTTTGGTATTACATCATTTGTATTCTACTACTGTATTATTTTTCCGCTGCATTGTTGTATTATCTCTGATATGTATGTAACTCTGATTTATGATGTATAATAATAATCAAATTTATTTATTTAACAGCTTCATGAACTGTTATTTTATTATTATATCTTGTTCCTTCCGCTGCGAGATTCTGAGTTTGTTTCTGTTCTTTCTTTTCTTATTTACCCCAATAACTATCCGTATTTCGGATTGTTTGAGTCGGCATGTGTGTACGTTTTGTCGACTTGAACGGTCAAAAATGCGGGTTGTTACAGATACGAACCGTATCGATACGAGTTTGGCAGCACATTGAAAATCCAAACTTGCATCGATCATAACTTCAGATCTACAAGTCCAAATGCCACCAAATTTTCACAAGGTCTTGCCTACAACCTCAAGAAAATACCTGATCAATTTCAGCCCAAAAGGACCTATTATTGATCGATACGAACTCAATTCGTATCGCTCCAAGATCGAGTCGAAATCACCTGAACTCGATCCCGTGAGCCCACCCACGTGAGAGAAGAAGTTCTCCGAGATCTAGGTGAGATATTTCCTGCCTACGCCTATAAATATTGACCCTAGACCTATAGAAAATGGACTTTTGGCTTCTCTTCGTCGACACTCTACCGAAATTGCTATTGTACTTTGATTGTACTGTTGTAATCCACTTGTAACCAGCGAGTTATAATCAATAAACATCAATCATTTCATAGTGGATGTAGGCCATACGCCGAACCACTCTAAATTTGTTTGTTCCTGTACTTTTTATTATTTGTTGATTGGTGTGTTTGTTAGATCTGCCTCATTTTACATTTACTTTCTTCATTTTATCTCTTCAAACACATTCGAAGAGCGTTGTGCCCAATTTTGGTACAAACAGTATATTTATATATATTTGTTTTTCAACGAATTATCATGCTAAATCTGTTTTGCTTATCGTAGCTATTTGAAGTGTCGTGCCGTGTCCGTGTCCATGTTAGTTGCTTTTCAATTCCATCGTTCTCTAGCCATGAAAGGTGAGCAATCACTCACGGTTAATGTTCTTATGCTTAGTGAATTGATTTTGTATGAAATGACAATTTAAATATGCTGTTAAATTAGAATTGTTAGTTATTAACTGTTAAATATGATATGTGATATTTTAAATTGGTCACTTATATAATGGACACTATTACATGTTGACTGATTATTTTATTTGAATTAATATTGATCATATATGTTAGTGATCGATATGTTATGCTATTTCATTTTATTTTTCTCAGTCTGCAAGTTCCCTTAGTTTAGGAATCACTATGGGTTGAAATGATACATATCCGAACAGACTTTAGATTCAGGAAAATCATTATGGGTTGAAATGATAAACCCAAGCGACTTTCATTGATTTTTAAAGTTTTGGGATTGTGGGTTTAAATGATATAAACCCGTAAATTTAAATTATTGTGGATTGAAATGATAAATTTCCATATCACTTGACCATAAGATAGAAAATTTTATACTGGCTCCGTTGTTCTATTTTTGAAAATTGATTTCCAAGGTTTTGAAAGGAAATATATGAGTTTTGATTTTGAAATATAATAAATATTTTTTTTTATATATGTGTAAATTTAGAATTTTTAAAATTATATGCTTTAGAAATTTTAAAATTATAAGTTTAGTTTAAAAGTGTAAATTGTAAATTTTTACTTATAATTTTATTATTTTTAAATATATAGGGTAATATTTAAAATAGATTTAAATAAAAGGTTTAATTTAATATAAATTTTTAAATTTATTTTTAATTATCATATATAATATTTTAAAAAAAATTATTTAAAATTTATACATATATATTAAATTTTTTATAACATTAATAAATTAAGAAGGTTGGAAAGGTAAATTAGAATTTATTTGTAACTTAATTTGGTTAATAATTGAATCTAAATAAGGATTCATTTGGAACTTAGTGATTTTAGAAATTTAAATTATGATTTATAGCTTGATTTAATTAAAGATGATTAAATGAATATTTTCGAATTTAAATAAAATAAAAATTGAATATTTAATTTTGATTTAAACTTGTAGTTTGAGATTTATTTAAATATTTATAAAGCGATTTATAAAATGACCACGGTGTGAAATAGGCATTTGGTTGTTAAAGAGACCGGGATCAGATATTGTCATACTCTCTACCAATACCGAAACCACTTTAACAACTGTGTACGTGATGGAGATTCCAGAATGAAGTAGGATGGTTTGGTGAACGATTCTGTATGAGTTATTTACGTAGCCCTGACTCCCGAGAGTCAGCTTGATGTGGCTAAAACAGGAGCCACGCCGGGCCAAGTGAGGTCGCACCTCCTATCGGACACATTTCTTCGAAACCATATCTATTGCTTTTGTGATTTGATTTTGGTGTGCATACCTTTGATTGGGAGTGTGTCTCGAGGTGGGCGGTAGTAGCGGCTATGCGTTACCACCAATCCGGATCCGCAAAACGGTAGAATCCTACCCTGGGCAGTGCCTCGCGTGCCTTGTCACACGCCTTATCACGCCTTCTACGAGTTTGGTTTGTACCGTACCAATGGAGTGCTCCCTGAGTAAACCACCGGTTTGGTGGAGCTTACAGTATCTGTATAGACTATGAGAATATAAAATGTGTTAAGGGGGATAAGGGTAACGCCTTAACGTTATTTTGATATTTTACTTTACTATTGATAGTATATATGTAGCATATTGTACTATGTATGTAGATAGTTTACCGGTTCCTTAAAGGATGAAATCCCAACATCCTTTAAGTTAAATTGCATTTCACTTGAGTTGATACTTGCATAAGAATGTTAATCCCGACTCGAGTGTTTTGTGTTTTGCTTTATGCTCGGGTCAGCCTGAGTGTCACAACTTTTGAAACTCATCTTTTGGAGCTTGGAGTTCGCTTGGAAGACCTATCTTATCTATTTAAGCTTTCAGTTTATTTCTGTTATTTTCAGTTGTATGTTTCAGACTTGTCATTTGCTTTTGTGTTAGAGACTTCTGTGTATCTGGATTGCTGATGAACTCTATTTTGGACTATGTTATTTCTGTAGTAGCTTCATGAACTACTAGTTATTTTATTCCGCTGCTTATTGTCGCAAAACTCCGTGTCTGTGATTCTGTGATTGATTTATTTACTGTATATGCTAAGTTTTGCCAATTATAAATTAACAGTCTGTTATTTGGAGCAATTCAAGTCTGACATGTATGGATTATTGTCGATTTGAATGGTTCAAAATAGCGGGTCGTTACAATAAATGTGAAATGAGGAGGAAAATATTTTGCAACATTGGAATGTATGGGAATAGGATCACACAAAGGTAGAAGTTTAAATTTGTTTATGTTAAAAATCATATGTTGAATTTAGAAATGTGAAAGCAGACTATATTCTGCTTTGCCCCTGAAATGGAAATTTGATTCAGTTTTCTTAACGAGTTAAATTTGTTGGAAACATATAAGAAGTGATATTGACTTCCTTCTTATATTTATTATTAAATCAAATTTAAAACTTACTTTACGGAAAAAAGGTGATACATAATTTTCCCATATTTACTTTCTCTCTTAAGGTTAAAGATTTCTGTATCTCATGGTTAGCTATTTTTGTAATTAACAATTAGTTGGTGTTTCACAAATAAATATGTGCCATGAGCTATCACTAAGGATTTTTTGTAGTTGAAAAATAATTGATTTTTATTTATTTATTTTTAATGTTTATTAAATCGTGTATTTTATACATGTATACTGTTTAAATGCAGGCAGATGAAACCTAAATCATACTTAAGTTAAGGGTGTTAGGGGTGTATGGTTGGGCTCTCAAATCTAAGATTTTTCTTCTCCACACAGTTTTTTACTTATTTTCAGTTTAGATATCCCAACATTGATCTAAAACAACAATTATATTGCAAACTATTGCATGGAATGTACTTCATGTAGCTTAACCAAGTTTTGACACAGGATAATATAAAGCTTACAGTGTTCTCTATAATGCTTCAAATCACATTGTACATCTATATAAAGCATTCTATAAACTAACATTGATTAGGTTAAGAGGATGATCGAGTTTCAGATACACTAATTTTGTTTATAATCATAAAGAGTCGTGATTATTTTTTATGTACCAGATTTACTTATTACACTACATTTAGTTGGCTACACTTATCTTTAGGTATATTTGAAAACAAAAATTTGTCTTGGATAAGTCATGTAATGAAGTGGAATTTGGAAACTCAATCCAGTACACCTTTAGCAGAAAAAAAATTCGCTCATATTTTTACCTTAGTTATGCAATTTATGTAATTTGTCTTGGATAAGTCATGTAATAAAATTTTGGCGATTTCCATGAAGCCAATGCCCATTGATTTCTGTAAAAGGTCAATTATGATTGGATATTAACCCATTTATAATAAATTTAAGTAATGTGATAGTATACATTAAATAATAACAACACTAAGATATTTCTTTGAGTTAAAGATTCAATTGAAAAAACATGGATAACCACCAGAATTGAAAAGCTTTAACTTTGTAATTCAAATTTCTTAAATATGGTTTTGATACCACTAATTTACAAATGATGTTTCTTTCGGTGAATTGTTGATATGTATTTGTATGAATTTAAACATAATTTTTTTTATGTTAAGCCATACTCGAATTCCTGAATCTAATGTTTCAATGCTTTCTGTTCCACATGATTTCTTCTTTGATCTATTTTCATAATTATTTCTCCGAGTATATATAAGTTAATCAAAAACTCAATTTTCTTGATTTCCACTTTCCTCGTGGCTAACTCCAATTATTCGCCCCACTTTTGATTTATATAGTTCAATCTTCTTTGATAAACTAACTGTAATAAGCTAGATCTTGCTCCATCTTTTAATACATATTAGTTCTTTAACAGCTTCAAGGAACATAGGAATTGATTGAAACTGTAAACCAGTAACAAGGGGAACCTAAGAGTACGGGTGTGAACTATTAAAGATAACTCTGGATGAACATGAGGCCAAGTTTATGATTTACACTAAACATACAATCTCTTACTATTACTTTCTCTATTAAATGTAAAACTTGACATGAATTCCTTCGCTAATGACTTGACTGATCTTCAAATCTGAATCAATGATGAACGTATTGGATACTTGACCGGACAATGGCCTTTGACTCCATACAACATAAAAATAACCATTGCTATCTTTACACCTTTACGATTGTTCTTTCCTTCAAATAAGACACTGAAAACACTCCATTAAAATGAACAACATGTTGCATTTCATGGAAGGCAAAGCCAGCGTCGCCCATTGAATTATCATTCCTAGATATATATGCATGTGTGCTTTATTTCTATTTTTAAAATTTCAGTTCGTTTTGAGAGTATTATATACAACATGAATATGTTACGAAGTGAAATTTTTTGTTAAATATATCAGTTACTAAAGAAATTCTTATTACAGGTGGATAGTTTGCTTTTGTTTTGCCATAGACACACAAATTTCAAATGGCACTTCACTAAATTAGTAGTACTGACACTTTATTTTATCTTAAAGGTCCTGACCTTGATTTAAAAAAAGATTGGCAGGTAAACATAAGTTTGTATATAGGGGGAATTAATTTAAAGGACAAAGATTTGTATATTTTTTGCCTCAAGGACACAACCTCAATATTTTAACCACAAGGACAAACATTCTTTTAAAAATTATTCATAAGGACAAACATTTTCCAAAATTATTCATATGGACAACAAAACTGCTACCAAGCTAAAAACTGATACATAAAAACTGCTACCGGTAACTACAAACTGATACCTAAAAACTGCTATCAATGACTAAAAACTGATACCTAAATAAAGTTGTCCTTTAGGATAAAATATTGAAGGCCTGTCCTTGAGGCAAAAACGCTAAGAAATTTTGTCCTTGACAATAATTTCCTGTTGTATATATTGGATTTGTGGTTCTATTTGATGCAGTTTTGCAATTTATTTGTAATATTTAACAAGTCTAGATCAAGTTTAGTTGATAGGTTAAACCTACACACATAACACATTAATTTTGTCTAGATTAGCTGCAGCAAAAATAGTATTATATTCCTTTTTCTATCATCCACGTTATTATTTCATAGTTAAGGGGTCATTAGGTAGTATTATGTCGTGGTTTAACAATGATTATGTTTGATTAGCTTTTGGCTAAAATCAAATGATGTTTATCGCATTTGTTTAATAACTATAATATAAAATGGAAAATCTATTGGAAAATCTTGCATATTATGCTACCATGATTTTTATGCTACTTTCTAAAGTGCTAAAAAAACAATGGTACATCTAGAATTATACATGTCAAAATTTGAAACTTCATCATTATACATCTGTCATTGTCGGATTTGCATGTCTCTGAAACTAACTCGACCTACCAAACAATATAATTATTTATTTTGTGTCATTGATTGCAACCTTTTGCAATCGAATGGTTCAATTCTATGTATTAAAATGTACCATTGTGATTAGTATATTTTTTTAACTTAAACAAGTTTTATGTTAAACTAAAGCTGTCAACCCCTTATATTGAAGTTGGAGGTAGAAATCTTCATGTTAGTTTTGAAGTTGAAACTTGAATCTGTATTCTTACAATTCATATCCTGGTCATTTGAAATGATTTTTCTATACCACGTTATATTACAACTCCTGATAAATTTGGTGAGTAGAACTTATTGGTAGCAGGGAAACTTATTTCTCCATATAATAAATTTCAACTGATATTAAAATTAGAAAGTAAATTCCTAACCTAAGAACTGAAAAAATCTACAACTAAAAAAATTGCAATTTTCTATAAATTACAATCTTTAATAATAATATTTACATTTCTTGGTGTGATTAAATATACAATATAATTAACTTTACAATTAGAAATGAGTTTCAAATTTAGATTTGATAAAATAACAATTAAAGGACAAACTAAAATTTTAAAGAATGTTTGAAATAAAAAACAAGTTCAAACTACATACATGTGACTTTTGATGCCTTAACAATGATATAAGAGGCTAAACCCTCAAACACAAAGGTTCAACTATCACAAATTGAGGGTTTGAAGGAATTTTTAAAATAGCTAATGTAAACAATATAATGATTCTTTATAAGTTGACAAACATAAAATTTATACGTGTTAATTGGCTTGTTGATTGCAAAATTATCGATTTTGCATAAATTTAATCATACACGATGATTTGAGTTTGTCAACTTATTCTATATACGATAACAATATTATGTCACAAAAAACCATGTATATTTGGTTACGGTATGTAAACAAATATTTATTTATAAAATGCAGAAATATGTGTTTTTAGTATAAGTGCAAGATTTTATATGCTTGAAATACAAAAGGTAGTGATTTTTTTTCAATATGAAGTCATTATCTAAAACCTAATCGGTAGAAAGTTTTCAACTACCAATTGGTTTTTCTGATGCACCTTAAGAGTTCTGTATAAAAATGAATCATACTTGATGCCAGGACGTTTTTCTTCATCCTTATTTGCATATGACACTATAAATTTATACTTATGTTGTCACTGCATTCTCGCTGTATAATCAACTTTTGAAGATCAATTCTATTGCCTGATTTTCTTCGTTTTGTGCTATAAATTTCTAGTAGTCGAATTTGGGATTCATAACTTTATTTTCCAGAACAAGTTATAGATGTTAGCTTCTTCAAACATTGGTCGTCTTGGGAAGAGGAATGAGCATTGCATAATATCCTCTTTAAAGGTAAATTTTTATACAAGGTTTAATATATTTTCTATGTTAAAACATAGTTTACTGACAAGCACCATTGTCTCACTGGTTAAGTCATTTGGCTTTGGTGTGAGAGGTCACAAGTTCGAAACTTGTGTAGCATGATTCAAACATATATTGACATGTGATTTGTGTTATGTTGTTCCAGAGGCATGTTGTGTCTAAGTACTATTTCAAAATAAAAACATGGTTTACTACAATTTCCCGTTCTTAATAACATTTCTAATCATTGCTATTTTGTCGTATGTTATCAACATTATTTTTTTGGAACTGTATTTTAGATTAGGCACGCTGATATATATATAATAATAAGTAGTAAATAATAATGAAAGAATTGTCCTGCTCTATATACATATATGAACATACAAACATATAAACATACATACATACATTTATGTATATATATATGTATGTATTTATGTGTGTATTCTATATCGATAACAATAAATGTGAGTCACGTTTACATTTTTTTGTTTGTTGATTAGGACATGCATGATAATTTTTATTTTGCAACTTGGTGCATGCATGATATAGGTTGGATATGCATGTACTTTCCATAAATGTGAAATGCTTTTTTATTATGATTAACTGGATAACATTTTGGTCTTATATTAAACTAGGTAACTGCATCAGAAATATAAATTAGTTTAAACAATTTTTGTATGCATCAATAATTGATATGCTTAGGAGCAAACATACAACATCAACTTCTCTCTAATTTGATTGTGTTATGTTCGTCAACTAAAGGTTTTAGTAGATGAAAAATGTCTTTTAAAATTTTGACGTGAGGTGGTAAAAATTCACGTTTTGAGCATTTATTCCATCTGAAATATGAATGCTGGCATCATTACCTTAAAATACGTACTACACTATATATTTCCTACTTATTATACATAAAAACACCTTGCTCACCTAATTTTTAATAATGCTTAATGGATGTTATCATATTTGATCGATCATTTATAACATTTATGCATTAGCTTCATGGTCGTAGGAACTTTGCTGGAAATTTTAATACAGGATTTAAGGCAATTTTAAAATAATAAAGATATACAAATTGCAAATAAGGACTATGTAAGAGTCTTAGGATCCCTTTTTTTGGTTAGCATATCAATTTAAGATTCCACTTTATTATATATAAAAAACACTATAAATTACCTAATTTTGTAATATTGCGAAATGGATGTTGTCAAATTAGGTGCAGTCATTTATTGTTATTACGACTACACCCAAGACCACTCGAATACAATCGCAACGCGCAACGCGGAAAAGCCAAATCGTGCTAGATAGTGCAAAACAACCAAACACTCGAAGAATTCAATAAAACCAAATCCGAACATGATCACAATACCAATACAAGCAATGTATGAATGCAATAACAATAAGTAAATCACACACGATTTTATAGTGGTTCCACTAACGTTGTGTTAGTGTACATCCACTTGAGAGAGCTTTTATTATATCACCAATAGAAAGAGTACAAGAGATTGTTTACAATGATCTATTCAATAAGAATCAATGTTTGTGGAGATTAGAATTGAAGAAATAGGGTTTTGCCTAAAACCCTAATTAATGGAGGACTAAACCCTAGGTTAGATTGCTTGAATGAATTGCCTCCCTTTCAGACCTGAAAAGAGTATAAATACTAATAGAGAAAACCTTGGCGAAAGACCACTTTGCCCTTCACAAATCACAAAACAGCTCAGAAAACCCGGCCCAGGAAAAAACAGAATTATACCGCCTCAGACGTCTGACCTCTGGCCTCAGACGTCTGAGCCAGGTTCAATCTGGCTAAACCAGACAGGCTCAGACGTCTGGACAGAGGGACCAGACGTCTGCAGGAGGTTTCGGGAACCAGCCTGAACCTCGTCAGACGTCTGGCCCTCTCAGCCAGACATCTGACCTCAAACAGCCAAGAAAAACAGCTCTTCCCCTCATATCTTCTTCCTCCGGACTCCGATTTGCGAACCGTTTTCTCCGACACGAAGCTACTTCCATCCTCTTCAATTCTCCTATATATTGTGTCACCAAATTTCAACACTCCACCTCGACACTATATCCATCTCCAACACCAATGGTACCAAACCATCAACAACCGATAGCTCCAACTACTAACACTTCTACCTTCAACCAAACGTGAACGTTTCCCCAACGGGTTCCGGCAAAGCCACCCCCATTGCATTCCATCAACGAGTTCAGGCATAAAGCCCCCACCCGCCAACGAAATGTTGAAAACATTCAAACACTGTCTCACCAAAAGACAAGAGCACTAGGAGTGTACACTAGCACTACACCAAGAAGATAGAACAACAATCTCATACCAATACTCTTCCTCATCTACAACCAAGCTACTCTCTCACCTGTGCCACCTAGTGGCACCTAGCACTTCTCCAAGCGAATCAAGTTTGAGCAATGCTCGAACTTCCCAACCGGCAATGTCTTCGTGAACATATCCGCCGCATTATCCTTTGTGTGCACTTTTCGAAGACTTACTTGCTTATCCTCATCCATGGCTACCAAGAATGACTCCCTCACTTCTATATGTTTAGTCCGTGAGCTAAATGCCAAATTCTCCGCCAAGTGAATAGCACTTTGGCTATCACATTGAACATCGATGCTATCGTGTCCAATCCCCAAGTCACACAACAAACGCTTCAAATAGAGTGCCTCCTTAGCCGCCTCCACCGCGGCTATCAACTCCGCTTCCGTAGTGGATAAAGCTACTACGGTTTGCAATCTCGATCTCCAACTTATGGCCGTACCACCTAGTGTGAAGACATATCTGGAAGTTGATTTTCTCCTATCTCTATCACCGGCGTAGTCCGAATCACAATAACCAACCAAGTTGCAACTCCTTTTCCCACTACCGCCAAAAACAAGACCATGAGATGACGTACCCCTAAGGTATCTCAATATAAGCTTCACGGCTTCCCAATGCGATTTTCCCAGATTAGACATAAAACGACTAACCACCCCGACGGCATTTGCAATATCGGGTCTTGTACACACCATAGCATACATCAAACTACCAACCGCACTTGCATATGGCACTTTTGCCATATAAGCCTTGTCTTTCTCCAAGATAGGTGAATCCTTACTCGAAAGCTTCACGTGCAAAGGTAATGGTGTATTTGACACCTTTGCATTCTCCATGCTAAACCGGCAAAGAACCTTCTTTATGTACTCCTTTTGAGTCAATTTCAACTCAAAACGCTTTCGGTCCCTTTCAATCTCCATGCCCAATATCCTCTTTGCTTCTCCAAGGTCTTTCATTTCGAATTCCGACTTTAATTTCAATTTCAACTTGTTGATTTCATTCTTGTCCTTCGAAGCAATGAGCATGTCGTCCACATACAAGAGCAAGTACACCCAACAATCATTTCCCAACTTCTTGAAATAAACACAAGCATCTTTGATGCTCCTATCAAAGCCACTTTCAAGCATAAAATGATCAAATCCCTTGTACCATTGCCTAGGTGATTGCTTCAACCCATATAGCGATTTCTTCAACTTGCACACCATATTTGACTTACCATTTACAACAAACCCTTGCGGTTGCTCCATGTAAATGTCTTCATCCAAGTCACCATGCAAGAAGGCGGTCTTCACATCAAGTTGCTCCAACTCCAAGTTGTGAATAGCAACTATGGCAAGTAATATCCGGATAGAAGTATGGCGCACAACCGGTGCGAATATCTCATCATACTCCTTTCCTTTCCTTTGTGCAAACCCCTTAGCCACTAGCCTAGCTTTGTATCTTCCATCGTCCTTCACCTTGTAAATCCATTTGCACCCAATAGCACGGTTTCCTTTAGGAAGTGGAACCAAACTCCAAGTTTGATTCTTCATCAATGATTGCATCTCTTCCTCCATGGCACAAATCCACTTCGAGCTATCACTCGAATTCATGGCGTCTTCAAGGTCCATAGGCTCATCTTGGACTACATTGAGAGCATAGTCCAACCTATCACAAAAGCTAAGATAGTTCCAATTACCATATCTTTCGGGTGGCCTTATAGCACGACGACCAACCCGAGTAGCAATATTATCACCCAAACTCCTTTCGGCTCCACCTTGAACCGAATCTTCTCTAGGTTCATGTACATCACCGACACTACTAGAGGCACCTTGTGGACTATGTGATGGATCATCAACCGCTTTCTCCTCACAAGCATCTTCAACTAATCTACTCTCTCTACTACTTGGACAAAATGTGGTAATAACTTCCTTCCCCTTCGATTCATCACGAACCAAGACCGGAATATCCGATGAGCTTTCATTCTCCTTGAACATAGCCGACTCATCAAAAGTAACATGACGAGAGTTGATTACCTTCTTCGTTTCCGGATTCCAAATCCGATAGCCTTTCACTCCATCCGTATAGCCAAGCAAAATCCCCTTGAAAGCTCTTGGTTCAAGCTTATCATTTCCCGGATCATGCACATAAACCGGACTTCCAAAGACACGAAGATAGCTCAAGTCAATACTCTTTCCCTTCCACACTTCCTCTGGGATTTTGTTGTCAATAGCCGAGCACGGAATTCGATTAATAATATGCACCGCGGTTGACAAAGCTTCGGCCCAAAATCCCTTAGACAAAGCCGATGTCAATCTCAAGCATCGAGCTTTCTCTAGTAGAGTACGATTCATCCTCTCCGCAACACCATTTGATTGCGGATCTCCCGGTGTAGTAAAATGTCTCCGAATGCCATGATGCTTGCAATACTCCAAGAATTCTTCGGAAACATATTCTCCGCCATTGTCGGACCTAAGAACCTTCAAAGACTTACCACTCTCATTCTCAACAAGAGCCTTCCATACTTTGAACTTAGCAAATGCCTCCGACTTAGCCTTCATTACATACACCCAAACTTTACGAGAAAAATCATCAATAAAAGAAATATAATACCTTGCTCCACCTAAAGAAGCTACCGGTGCCGGTCCCCAAACATCCGTATGCACATACTCAAGAACGCTTCTTGAACCATGTTTTCCTTCACCGAATGAAACCTTTGTTTGCTTCCCCATGACACACTCTTCGCAAAACTCTAGCTTGTTGAAAATCTCACCACCAATCATCTCCCTTTTCCGAAGAATATCCAAACTCCTCTCCGAGACATGTCCTAACCTCAAATGCCACAATCTAGTTGCATCTAAGTCGCGAGAACTATCAACCCCAATGCTAGCTTCACCTTCTATGGTCACACCTTGAAGCAAATATATACCATGAGCCCTAGCACCTTTCATAACCACAAGCGCCCCCTTCGAAACCCTCAAGCCATCTCTCTCAATAGTGATCTTGCATCCCAAAGAATCTAATTGCCCCAAAGAGATAAGGGACTTCCTAAGTCCCGGAACATAGCGCACATTAGTGAGAGTACGAACTACTCCATCAAACATCCTAATTTGCACGGAACCAATGCCCTTCGACTTACAAATAGCACCATTTCCCATAACAATCGAATTTCCCTCTCTAGCTTCGAAAGAAGAAAAACAATTCCTATTCGGCGTCATATGATAAGACGCCCCCGAATCGAGAACCCATTCGCTACCCGAAACATTTGATGCTACCGCCGTCAATACATCCATGTCTCCCTCACCAACACCTCTCTCCACCGCGACCGATGAAGATGCTACTTCCTTCTTGGCCTTCTCCTTGTCCGGACACTCATTCTTCCAATGACCGGGCTTCTTACAAATATAGCACTTGCCTTTCTTTTCCTTCAACTTTCCTCTCCAACCGGGATTCCTAGATTTGGAACGCCCCCGATTCTCCTTCTTCGCATATCTCTCCTTCTCCACAAACAAACCTTGACCATTTCCGGCACTACTACCACCAACACTCAACTCCTTCATTTGATCTCTCAACTCCTCACTAAGAAGACCCGTCTTGACATCATCTAACGTCAATGTATCCCGGCTATAGATCAAACTATTTGAGAAACCCGTATAACGGTCCGGCAATGAACATAACAATATCATCGCCTTTTGCTCTTCCTCAATCTTCAAATCTACCGCCTTCATCTTCATTAGCAAATCATCAAACACATTCAAGTGTGCCTTAAGCGAACTCCCCTCTTTCATCTTATAAGTGAAAAACGTTCGCAACAAGATCAAACGATTAGTTAGAGACTTCTTCATATACAACTCCTCTAACTTGTCCCAAATTCCCTTAGCGGTCGTCTCACCACTAATTTCGGAGATCACATTCTCTCCCATTGCAAGTTGAAGTGTAGTAAATGCCCACTCTTCCATTTCCTCTCTCTCGACATCCGAGATGTCCGCCGGCAACAAATGTGTATCAAACACTACTCGATGTACCCGATTCCTCCTTAGAACCGCTTTCATCTTCCATTGCCATTTTTCAAAATCATTATCGCCATTACACTTGTCGATTACCAATTGCGATCCCGACGCCACATACGACCCACGTACATACGGCGCTATACTACTTGGACCAACCATTGAATTTTCAGAGGTATCCGTTTCCGGCATTTCAACAACCACCTACCAACACCAAAGCTCTGATACCAAATGTTATTACGACTACACCCAAGACCACTCGAATACAATCGCAACACGCAACACGCAACACGGAAAAGCCAAATCGTGTTAGATAGTGCAAAACAACCAAACACTCGAAGAATTCAATAAAACCAAATCCGAATACGATCACAATACCAATACAAGCAATGTATGAATGCAATAACAATAAGTAAATCACACACGATTTTATAGTGGTTCCACTAACGTTGTGTTAGTGTACATCCACTTGAGAGAGCTTTTATTATATCACCAATAGAAAGAGTACAAGAGATTGTTTACAATGATCTATTCAATAAGAATCAATGTTTGTGGAGATTAGAATTGAAGAAATAGGGTTTTGCCTAAAACCCTAATTAATGGAGGACTAAACCCTAGGTTAGATTGGTTGAATGAATTGCTTCCCTTTCAGACCTGAAAAGAGTATAAATACTAATAGAGAAAACCTTGGCGAAAGACCACTTTGCCCTTCACAAATCACAAAACAGCTCAGAAAACCCGACCCAGGAAAAAACAGAATTATACCGCCTCAGACGTCTGACCTCTGGCCTCAGACGTCTGAGCCAGGTTCAATCTGGCTGAACCAGACAGGCTCAGACGTCTGGCCAGAGGGACCAGACGTCTGTAGGAGGTTTCGGGAACCAGCCTGAACCTCGTCAGACGTCTGGCCCTCTCAGCCAGACATTTGACCTCAAACAGCCAACAAAAACAGCTCTTCCCCTCATATCTTCTTCCTCCGGACTCCGATTTGCGAACCGTTTTCTCCAACACGAAGCTACTTCCATCCTCTTCAATTCTCCTATATATTGTGTCGCCAAATTTCAACATTTATAACCTTTATGCATGGGCTTATCAATTACAGGCATTTTTTCATCAAATTAAATGAAAGATATAAGGAAATTTAGGAACAACATAAAGATAAAGTTTGCTTATGTTTGTACATATACCTATCAGTTTAAAAATTTTCCCTTTACATCATCAAATTGCATCAATTAGAAACAAATTTACCATTGCTGGAATATGCACAAATTTACCACTGTTGGAATATGCATCCTACATGGCATTATCTTTTTGTTGGAGCTATATTGAGTTGACACTATACTCATGTTAATACACTTTAAACTGACTCAATTCTTCTCTATCTTTTTTGTGCATACTATAACTAATAGTGGTTCTTACACACAAGCGTAAAGGTAAAGATTAAATTCTTTTGGCAATTTTATTTTGCATAGAACATTATAATATGCTTACTTTGTAAGTTTTTCGTTTATTTCATATTTTCTTACTATTGACAATCCCACTTTATTTCATACTTTTTTTCTAACTAAATTCAAATTATTTTTCTTTAAGTCTACAATTTTTTCCCTTTCCTCATATTAATTTTTTTTACCGTTATGCTACCTAAATACCGGACAGGTTGTCTAATGTGCAAACCTGCAAAATAGAACAATTATTGAGAGAAGACTATGCACATGATTTTTAGATTTCACAATCCATGTATGTTATACGATTTTTCTTTTGCGATTGTTGCAAAAATAATAATATGATATTGCAATTATATTTCATGCCAATTGATTCCATAATATAGTTTACAACTACCATTTTTGTGTAGTTTTGTAGTTACTTTTATTCCTTATTAACACATCTACTGTAACACATCTCATGTATCTACATGTAATCAAGTGTCATTTTAATGTTTTACATCCACAAACTGCTATGACTTCTACAATGTCAAAGCATTAATGTGTAGGGTGGACACAAATTTAACCTTTACTTTCCAAGTTCATAAACTACACCAACATGTTAACAAATATGTGTTTTAGTGCTTAGAGCAACTACGCACTTGGTCTTGCTAAAAATAAAATTAAAAACACTCAATTTACGACTTCACTACTTATTGGCCGTGATGGCTCTATTATCTTCTTCATCTAACTCATCATTGGGAAGGGCACAACTTAGCTATTACTGACAAATCTTGGAGATTCATTTGTCTTTCATTTTTTATATGATTTATTGTGTGCCATTAGCCCATATATGGCATTACATAAGGTTATAAACTTAGGTGACAGTTCAAGTCTTCAAATTGTCCATTACTGGTAACATGATATATGATGTCTTATTTCATTGCTACTTTTGGGATTTTGTATTCGGTCCAACTATTATTAGAAAATCATATTCTTATATTCCATATTTATTGAAATATAAGAATGGAAAATGTAATTATTCAACTTTTGTACGTGCTTTTTTGTTATATGCAGATGCAAAGTTTTTTATGTTAGTGGACGTTCGATACGCTCCAAAAATCAAACTTCTAATGGTGGGTCGATTATTTATTCAAGTGGCTCTTGATGTTTTGGGAAAAAGATAAGTTAGATGGATGGAGTAAAGCTAATAACTTGGCCTCAACTCCATTTTATAAGGATGCACCAAAATATTAAAATTATCTTTAAATTAATTGTACTGTCTCATCCTTCACAAATAATAAGGAGAATTTTTTTAGGCAAATATTATTATTATTGCATGAAGATTTTTGTTTCAATTGTTTTTTATTAATACCATTTATGTCTTACAATTTATAATATGATTGATAAATCAAGCTTATTCCTATGTTGCTTGGTGCCAAACACCATAAATATTGTTGTTTCTGTAACGACCCGATATTTTCAACCATTCGCATCCATTATAAGTGTATAGGTAGACACTCATGCCGGAGTTGAATTGCTCAAAATACCGCGTTGTAATTAAAATTTGGCAAATCTCAGAATATACAGTAAATAAATATAATCACAGATCACAGACACAGAGTAAAATAATGCAGCGGAAGTAAAAGAAATAGTAGTTCATGAAGCTACTATGAAAATATATCAGAGTTACATAAGATACAACATAAGAAATAAAGTACAGCAGAAGTCTCAATACAATAAGCAAGTACAGGCTGAATAGAATGGAACCGAAGTTGATAGAACAAGACTAGCAAATAATCTCCAGCGATTCAAATCTCCAGAAGGTGGAAATCCAAATCTGTGAATACTCAGGCTGACCCGAGCGTAAAGCAAAACACAAAACACTCGAGTCAGGACAATGTATACTTATATAATGTAAACCAACTCAAGTGAACTGTAATAAAGGTACAAGTAACTTAGAAGATGCTTGGGACCGCCCATCCTCTAAGGATCCGTTAAAATATCTACTATGTAGTAATATTCGCTATTATAATAATGTCTAATAAGTAAAGTATAATCATATAGAAAATAGCGTTAAGGGGATGGAGAACCTTAACGCGGTCGGATCTTAAAATCATAATCGTAGTAAAGCTCGATATGGTAGGTGACACGACACAACTAGGCAATGCCAGGGTAGATATACCAATTACGCACACGGACTGATGGATACGCATAGCAGCCACTACCGTTCCACCTCGAACAACATTCCCAAATCGGAGGATGGCCATCTAGTCAAATCACAAGTAAGAGTATAATATCGAAGAAATGTGTCCGAGAAGAGGTGCTACCTCACTGGTCCGAGATCGCTCCTGTTTTAGCCACCTTATGCCAACTCACGGGAGTTGGGTCCACGTAACATACCTTAAGAATGTCGCCACCATCCTACTTCATTCTGGAATCTCCACCGCGTACACGGTTGTCAAAGTGGTTTTCGGTATCGACAGAGAGTATGTCCATATCCGATCCCGGTCTCTTTGCCAACCAATCGTTATTATAACCCGTGGTTATAACTTTTAAAAATAGTTTATGTTTCAAATCAAAATACATCCTTTAAACCATTTCAAAATCATATCATTTATTTCAAACTAATACATACTTTCAAACCCAAAACATATCTATTCAAAACCAATTCAAAAATATATCATTTCCATTTCAAAACCAATTCAATAATATATCACTTCAATAAAACCCAAATTTCAAAATCACTGAATATTTCCTTTAATTTATTAAACTTGAAATCTTCCTTTAAATTATCATAGCATTTTGGTAATGTAACCTTAAGGAATCATAGCATTTTTGGAATGTAATACTTCCCAATTTAACATTTTATATAATCAAAGTATTTATATACTTACAAATTTTTAACATGGTCATTTTATATTAGCCTTATAGTTAAATAAACTTTGTTACTGTAATATCCAATTTAATGCTAAAATTCTTATGTTAAGTTAAGAGTACCTTATTAACTTACATTATCATTACAATAAAGAAACTTTATTATTTTAGTCATTAAAATATGTCATTTACATTAATTAAAACTTACATATTAAATGTACTTTTTAACTTACATTCCTATTACAGTAAAGAGCATTTATCATTTAATCAATATTACACTAATTAAACTTACATTATCGAATGTACGTTTTAATTTACGTTTTATTACAAAAGGGGCATTTATTATTTTATATCAATATTACACAAATTAAGACTTACATGTTTCTTTCATTAATTAAGACTTTACATGTTTCTTTCAGTAGGTAAAACTTTACATATTTCTTTCATTAATTAGAAATTTACACGTTTCTTTCATAAATTAAACTTTACGTATTTCTTTCATTAATTAGAACTTTACACATTTGTTTCACAATAAATTTCTTATAATTAAATCCAATTTTCAACAATTTACTTAATAAGTTTAAGTGTAAAAGTTCCAATTCTTCACATTTCAACCAATAGACTTAACACTTCAAATTTAAATTACCATTTCACAATTTAACAAAATTTCCAATTTTATTTAATTAACTTAAACCTTTAATTAAAACCAAATTTCACATTTCCTAGTCAAGTTATATTTTAAAAGATCACTTTTAAACATTCATTTATTTAACCACTTAAATTCATAGAAAAATCAATAATACTTAATAATCACTTAAATTCAAATTTAATCAAATTATCATATTTACCATTTCCAAATAAAATTTAATATCCATTTTATTTATATAACTTAAATATCATTTTTAACCAAAATTCCAAATTTCCAACTTAAGTTATATTTCAAAAATCCAGTTAAACCTTTCATTAATTACATTTTTAACACATAGAAAAAATCATAATTTCTTTATTTTAAAACATTTCAAAATCTATTTAAATCAAATTTCATAAATTTATAATTTTTAAAATACTTAAAAATATCCAAAACACTTTATAAAATAACCACGGGCCTGTATATAATTTTCTAACTTAGGTCAAGTGATACGGATATGTATCATTTCAATCCGCAGTTAAAAAAGAAAAATCCGGGTTCTATCATTTCAAACCCGCAATCCCAAGTTAAAATAAATTAAATAAAAATCGTTCAGTCCTATCATTTCAGCCCATAACGATTTTCCCTATTCTAAAGTCCGTTCGGGTATGTATCATTTCAACCTATAGTGATTCTAGTCTACAGGGAACTTGCAATGGTGATAACAGATATAAATAACAGAATAACATTAAATAAAAGTAACATATGATATAACAGGTGTAATAACAGGTGTGAACATCATATGATAATAATATAAGCATATATAACATGATAATATATTCTTACAGATTCGTAGGGTGTCAATTTACTAGTTATATAGGTACATATTGTCTGGTGAGAATAACTCACTTGTTTAAGCTGGAGATGACGACCAAACACACAACACAGAATCTTTGAAGGCACGACAACATGAGAGTGGAGAGCCAAATATAATTGCCTTGTATACATATAAACAAAACAAGACAATGTATACGTAAATATGTAACACAAAACAATATAGAAATGACTTGAAATAAAAAGCAACAAAGGGCAAAGTGATTCGACCTTTCTTTAACCATTCAAGAGCATGACCAAGGGGATCTTTTTCTCAGCCATAGCTGGACATAATCTCAGGTTATGACATCAAAATAGCATGGCAACAAAGAGATGATGATGGTAGGAGTTACATATGAATAAGACAAAGGGTCAAGGCAAAATAAGTGGAGTTTTGGTGCATTTTTGGCTCAACCAAAGGCAAGTGGGGCTTGGCCCTTGCATGGTTCAGGTCTGGACAGTGGGTAGGTGGATGGCCAGAGGTGGTATCAAGGTGGTGGTGGAGCAATAGGACGCGGCCAAGGTGATGTATGGTGGTGGTGAAGCGATATAGGTCAGCTAGTGTTGTTTTTAAGGGGTTTCAACATTTGTTTGTGGTGTTTTCATCATCTAAAGGCCATGGCCTGATCTGGTCAGAGGGGATGTGAGGTGGTTGAAGCCAAGAATGATGAGGAGGAAGGTGGTGGAGGCTATAGTGGAGATGGTGGAAAGTTTGGCCAAGCAATTGAGGATGAAATCAAGGCAAAACAAAGTAAAAATGAAGAAGGAAGAGAAGAAAAAGAAGAGGCCATTACCAAATGTTTTCCTAGGTGTTTTGGCCGAAAATTTGATGAAATGAGAAGTGTATTCAGTTGAAAAACAAAATAAAACATATGGCTATCAATAAAGAAGGAACGGTCAAAATGTGAAAGGTCTAGCAAATGAAAAGTCATTGGTTTAAAGCCTTTATGTCTCTTCAAATTTCCTTCTTATATATTTTGTAAATTATAATTACATGTAAAACTGATAAATAAAGATAACAACTCAGAAATGAAAAAAATAAATATAAAATAAATAATTAAATTTTGATTAAATAGAATTTAAATTAAGAAAATGGCTTAAAAATGCAAACTAGGCTTTAAAAATTAGAAATAACTTCTATAACTTTGGAAAAATTATATTTTGATTTAAATACATGTAAAATGAATAAAATAAAGTAAAACACAGCAAATAAAAGTGAATGTATAAAATAAATAAATAAATTTTAATTTAAATATAGCTTAGATGAAGAAAATAGCAGAAAAATAGAAACAGCTTTTAAAAATAGGAAATCATCATAGTACATTTTGGAAAATTCGATTATTATTTTTAAAAATATTTAGAGATTAAAATATACATAAATTAACATATTGATACATATAAAAAAATATAAGAAAGAAAATATGATTTATAAAATTTAAAATAGGCAAAATTGCACAATAAAACAAATTATACTAAAATTTGAAATGTGCATAACTTCTACATTTTAACTCCGTTTTTAACGAAACGAAAAGCAGTATTCATATTTTTAAATATATTTTCATAATAAAAGATAAAATTTAAGATTATATATATTTAAATTTGAAATTTAAAAGTCAAAGATTGAACAGTTTGACCAGAATTTCCCTTTTAAGTAAAATATTTAAATTATACTAGTTTGAACTATAAATCACTTAATAATCAACATTTATATTTAAAAATGAAATGTTTTTAATAAAACATGTTTAAACTAATTTAAAAAAATAAAATAAAATAAAGTTTAAATTTAAATAATATACAAAAATCTAGGGTTGTTACACTCTCCCCTACTCAAAACTTTTCGTCCCCGAAAAGGAATGAGGTACGGGAAAGCATAGAAAAAGATAGAGTGAAATATGATTAAGACAAGATGACAGGAAGATTTAAATTACACCTGATAACTATTGTTATAGGTAAGTTTAACAAGATGGAGGTGATCAAATCAAGAATACAAGCACGAAAAAGATCCTCTAGAGTCTGAATCTCCCTTTTCACTTGACCGACGGTCTATGAATGGAAAAACAGTGTTCAGATCTAGATGAGTAACAAAGATTATCAAAGATTACGGAAAGATTTCTAAACAGACTGGTATAAGCAATAGTCTTCCCATTCTGTAACAAGATAAGAGAAATAAGGACAAGCAAAAGATAGTTTGAAAAAACAAAGTAAGATAATAAATTTGAAACCATAATGCTTTGAAATCATAACAATTTAGGGATGTTTATCATTTGGAAATCATACTACTAAAATCACAACACTTTGGAAATGTTATTCTTTAAAAAAAACATAATACTTTGAAAATCATAACACCTTTTAAAAATAATCTTCATTTAAACCATTTAAATCCAATGTCAAATAATATTCATTTCAAAGCTGTAACATTTCTAAGTTCATTCAATTATAAAATTTCCAAAACATTGTATTTTCAAAACAGCAGCACTTATAAAATGCTACAGTAGATATATTAATATTTCAAATCAGTTTAATTTCAGAAATATTCATTTGGATATCATTTAACTTATGACTTATTAAAACAAACCTTTATGAATGAAATATCCAAATAAACTATACTTCATTTATTAAGTCAAAAGCTCACTATTTTAGTTAGCTCTTAATTTAACACATAACCTAACACTTATTTAAAATACCCATTTCATAAATAGATATTCCTTTAATAAGTTACACTTAAAATTCCATTTGAAAACCAAATTTTCAATTATCACATTTTAGTGATGTTAAAATACATTTTAACTATTTAAATCATAATTATTCAATTTCCAAGACATATCTATTTCATAAATAAAACATTTATATAGCAAATATAACAATCAAATTTCTTTACACATTATTCATTTAGACATCAATTAAACTATGAATTCAAGTTAAATAAACTTTATTACCAAAAGTCCAATTCAAATGTATTTTATTTTATCTATTCAAAGATACATTATTTATTATACAACATATTCATTTCAGGAAATAACCTTTATTAAAATTCCTAGGTTAGACTTAAGGTTCCATATTAAATCAATTTGATTATTAAGTTATTTAAATAAAATCTCTTTAAATTCCTTTTTCACTATTTACCTCTGTAAATCTTTTATAACTAAAATTTAGGTGTATAAAATTTATTATAACCACTCAAATTTTATTTAAAAAATCCTTTTTATATTGTATATTATCCAATTACATTGTTAACTTCTAAATTTTTTTTTAAGGTAAGTTATATTTGAATGCAATTGTATTATACAAATAAAACTTTCCAATTCAATTATCTCAAGTTTGAATCATTTATTCAAAAATTTTAATTTTTCTTTTTATAACTGAAATTATTCTTTAAGATGAAATTTAAGAATTAATTTTCCGGTTTCCTTCAAAGTAGTTAGAGATAAATAAATATATGTACATAATATGTCAAATCAATTTAAATCATATATCTATATATATTATAAATCAAATCATATTTAGAAATTCAAATAAATTAAATCTTTCAAAACAAAGCTGTAGTAAGACTATAGAACGGTCTCTTCAGTTCAAAACTCGAAAATGAACGTCGATGATGCTGCAGTCATCACCGAAATTATTTTCCAGCGACAAAGAGAAGAGCACTTAATTTTTAAACTTTAAAATCCTTTAGAGACAAATTTTTTATTCAAAAATACTTTAAATTATATCCTTTTAAAAATTTTAAACACAAGGTTTGAAATCCATCGGAAACTTGAATTCTCAAATTCTTGATTCAAATTCATTTCAGTTCCCAAATCAATTTATAAACAACTATTTATAAATTCATTTGTAGAACAATAAATGATAAATCAAGTATTATCATTTCAAATTATCAATTTAAATCAATTTATTAAGTTCCATAAATTTACTTATATATCAAAATTTTATTTCATTAACCAAATTTAAAATAATATTGTGTCAGTTTGTTCTGTTAAAGTGTTTTAGAAATCCTATCGATAGCGTTGATCAGACGAATCAATCGGAAATCCAAATCAACATCAACAACTCAAACAACACCATATATAAAACAAAACATAGATTTACAAGTACAGTTCAAAATGTTTGGAGATAGTTTAGAAACAAAAGACAAGATGGTTAAACAGAGTAGAGAGATGGGTAAGCTTAGGTAAATCGCGGACAACCTTAACCAGGTCAACCGTGACTTAAACAATAAGATCGATGTGGATTTTTCTGGGATAAATCTACGTTCGATCTCAAGAGATAGAGTTTGGAATAATAAAAGATATTAGCATCTAAACCAAGGATAGATAAAATCTCTGGTGAATCGATGCTGACTGTAAAGGATTTTCACCCCTTTACAAGAAAATTAGAATATTGGCGAGATTGCCAATTCACTATAAAGATCATTCGAAGTGGAGTTATGTGATACTCCAAAATCAAAAGAAGATGAATAGTGAGGGACAAGAATGAATTTTGGAACTGCAGGAAACGTTCCAAAATTCAAAGGAAATCGAATCAAAAGGAAGAGATTCAAACTCGAACGAAAGTGATTCTGTAAATAAATTTACCATACATTCTAAGTTTTGCCTCAAAGCCAAAGCTATGATACCAACTGTAACGACCCGATATTTTCAACCATTCGCATCCATTATAAGTGTATAGGTAGACACTCATGCCGGAGTTGAATTGCTCAAAATACCGCGTTGTAATTAAAATTTGGCAAATCTCAGAATATACAGTAAATAAATATAATCACAGATCACAGACACAGAGTAAAATAATGCAGCGGAAGTAAAAGAAATAGTAGTTCATGAAGCTACTATGAAAATATATCAGAGTTACATAAGATACAACATAAGAAATAAAGTACAGCAGAAGTCTCAATACAATAAGCAAGTACAGGCTGAATAGAATGGAACCGAAGTTGATAGAACAAGACTAGCAAATAATCTCCAGCGATTCAAATCTCCAGAAGGTGGAAATCCAAATCTGTGAATACTCAGGCTGACCCGAGCGTAAAGCAAAACACAAAACACTCGAGTCAGGACAATATATACTTATATAATGTAAACCAACTCAAGTGAACTGTAATAAAGGTACAAGTAACTTAGAAGATGCTTGGGACCGCCCATCCTCTAAGGATCCGTTAAAATATCTACTATGTAGTAATATTCGCTATTATAATAATGTCTAATAAGTAAAGTATAATCATATAGAAAATAGCGTTAAGGGGATGGAGAACCTTAACGCGGTCGGATCTTAAAATCATAATCGTAGTAAAGCTCGATATGGTAGGTGACACGGCACAACTAGGCAATGCCAGGGTAGATATACCAATTACGCACACGGACTGATGGATACGCATAGCAGCCACTACCGTTCCACCTCGAACAACATTCCCAAATCGGAGGATGGCCATCTAGTCAAATCATAAGTAAGAGTATAATATCGAAGAAATGTGTCCGAGAAGAGGTGCTACCTCACTGGTCCGAGATCGCTCCTGTTTTAGCCACCTTATGCCAACTCACGGGAGTTGGGTCCACGTAACATACCTTAAGAATGTCGCCACCATCCTACTTCATTCTGGAATCTCCACCACGTACACGGTTGTCAAAGTGGTTTTCGGTATCGACAGAGAGTATGTCCATATCCGATCCCGGTCTCTTTGCCAACCAATCGTTATTATAACCCGTGGTTATAACTTTTAAAAATAGTTTATGTTTCAAATCAAAATACATCCTTTAAACCATTTCAAAATCATATCATTTATTTCAAACTAATACATACTTTCAAACCCAAAACATATCTATTCAAAACCAATTCAAAAATATATCATTTCCATTTCAAAACCAATTCAATAATATATCACTTCAATAAAACCCAAATTTCAAAATCACTGAATATTTCCTTTAATTTATTAAACTTGAAATCTTCCTTTAAATTATCATAGCATTTTGGTAATGTAACCTTAAGGAATCATAGCATTTTTGGAATGTAATACTTCCCAATTTAACATTTTATATAATCAAAGTATTTATATACTTACAAATTTTTAACATGGTCATTTTATCATAGCCTTATAGTTAAATAAACTTTGTTACTGTAATATCCAATTTAATGCTAAAATTCTTATGTTAAGTTAAGAGTACCTTATTAACTTACATTATCATTACAATAAAGAAACTTTATTATTTTAGTCATTAAAATATGTCATTTACATTAATTAAAACTTACATATTAAATGTACTTTTTAACTTACATTCCTATTACAGTAAAGAGCATTTATCATTTAATCAATATTACACTAATTAAACTTACATTATCGAATGTACGTTTTAATTTACGTTTTATTACAAAAGGGGCATTTATTATTTTATATCAATATTACACAAATTAAGACTTACATGTTTCTTTCATTAATTAAGACTTTACATGTTTCTTTCAGTAGGTAAAACTTTACATATTTCTTTCATTAATTAGAACTTTACACGTTTCTTTCATAAATTAAACTTTACATATTTCTTTCATTAATTAGAACTTTACACGTTACTTTCACAATAAATTTCTTATAATTAAATCCAATTTTCAACAATTTACTTAATAAGTTTAAGTGTAAAAGTTCCAATTCTTCACATTTCAACAAATAGACTTAACACTTCAAATTTAAATTACCATTTCACAATTTAACAAAATTTCCAATTTTATTTAATTAACTTAAACCTTTAATTAAAACCAAATTTCACATTTCCTAGTCAAGTTATATTTTAAAAGATCACTTTTAAACATTCATTTATTTAACCACTTAAATTCATAGAAAAATCAATAATACTTAATAATCACTTAAATTCAAATTTAATCAAATTATCATATTTACCATTTCCAAATAAAATTTAATATCCATTTTATTTATATAACTTAAATATCATTTTTAACCAAAATTCCAAATTTCCAACTTAAGTTATATTTCAAAAATCCAGTTAAACCTTTCATTAATTACATTTTTAACACATAGAAAAAATCATAATTTCTTTATTTTAAAACATTTCAAAATCTATTTAAATCAAATTTCATAAATTTATAATTTTTAAAATACTTAAAATATCCAAAACACTTTATAAAATAACCACGGGCCTGTATATAATTTTCTAACTTAGGTCAAGTGATACGGATATGTATCATTTCAATCCGCAGTTAAAAAAGAAAAATCCGGGTTCTATCATTTCAAACCCGCAATCCCAAGTTAAAATAAATTAAATAAAAATCGTTCAGGCCTATCATTTCAGCCCATAACGATTTTTCCCTATTCTAAAGTCCGTTCGGGTATGTATCATTTCAACCCATAGTGATTCTAGTCTACAGGGAACTTGCAATGGTGATAACAGATATAAATAACAGAATAACATTAAATAAAAGTAACATATGATATAACAGGTGTAATAACAGGTGTGAACATCATATGATAATAATATAAGCATATATAACATGATAATATATTCTTACAGATTCGCAGGGTGTCAATTTACTAGTTATATAGGTACATATTGTCTGGTGAGAATAACTCACTTGTTTAAGCTGGAGATGACGACCAAACACACAACACAGAATCTTTGAAGGCACGACAACATGAGAGTGGAGAGCCAAATATAATTGCCTTGTATACATATAAACAAAACAAGACAATGTATACGTAAATATGTAACACAAAACAATATAGAAATGACTTGAAATAAAAAGCAACAAAGGGCAAAGTGATTCGACCTTTCTTTAACCATTCAAGAGCATGACCAAGGGGATCTTTTTCTCAGCCATAGCTGGACATAATCTCAGGTTATGACATCAAAATAGCATGGCAACAAAGAGATGATGATGGTAGGAGTTACATATGAATAAGACAAAGGGTCAAGGCAAAATAAGTGGAGTTTTGGTGCATTTTTGGCTCAACCAAAGGCAAGTGGGGCTTGGCCCTTGCATGGTTCAGGTCTGGACAGTGGGTAGGTGGATGCCAGAGGTGGTATCAAGGTGGTGGTGGAGCAATAGGACGCGGCCAAGGTGATGTATGGTGGTGGTGAAGCGATATAGGTCAGCTAGTGTTGTTTTTAAGGGGTTTCAACATTTGTTTGTGGTGTTTTCATCATCTAAAGGCCATGGCCTGATCTGGTCAGAGGGGATGTGAGGTGGTTGAAGCCAAGAATGATGAGGAGGAAGGTGGTGGAGGCTATGGTGGAGATGGTGGAAAGTTTGGCCAAGCAATTGTGGATGAAATCAAGGCAAAACAAAGTAAAAATGAAGAAGGAAGAGAAGAAAAAGAAGAGGCCATTACCAAATGTTTTCAGAGGTGTTTTGGCCGAAAATTTGATGAAATGAGAAGTGTATTCAGTTGAAAAACAAAATAAAACATATGGCTATCAATAAAGAAGGAACGGTCAAAATGTGAAAGGTCTAGCAAATGAAAAGTCATTGGTTTAAAGCCTTTATGTCTCTTCAAATTTCCTTCTTATATATTTTGTAATTTATAATTACATGTAAAACTGATAAATAAAGATAACAACTCAGAAATGAAAAAAATAAATATAAAATAAATAATTAAATTTTGATTAAATAGAATTTAAATTAAGAAAATGGCTTAAAAATGCAAACTAGGCTTTAAAAATTAGAAATAACTTCTATAACTTTGGAAAACTTATATTTTGATTTAAATACATGCAAAATGAATAAAATAAAGTAAAACACAGCAAATAAAAGTGAATGTATAAAATAAATAAATAAATTTTAATTTAAATATAGCTTAGATGAAGAAAATAGCAGAAAAATAGAAACAGCTTTTAAAAATAGGAAATCATCATAGTACATTTTGGAAAATTCGATTATTATTTTTAAAAATATTTAGAGATTAAAATATACATAAATTAACATATTGATACATATAAAAAAATATAAGAAAGAAAATATGATTTATAAAATTTAAAATAGGCAAAATTGCACAATAAAACAAATTATACTAAAATTTGAAATGTGCATAACTTCTACATTTTAACTCCGTTTTTAACGAAACGAAAAGCAGTATTCATATTTTTAAATATATTTTCATAATAAAAGATAAAATTTAAGATTATATATATTTAAATTTGAAATTTAAAAGTCAAAGATTGAACAGTTTGACCAGAATTTCCCTTTTAAGTAAAATATTTAAATTATACTAGTTTGAACTATAAATCACTTAATAATCAACATTTATATTTAAAAATGAAATGTTTTTAATAAAACATGTTTAAACTAATTTAAAAAAAATAAAAAAAATAAAGTTCAAATTTAAATAATATACAAAAATCTAGGGTTGTTACAGTTTCGTTGCCTGGTGTATCTCCTTAAAAATATTGATTTTCTTCAATCAAGTCAGAGACCTATAATCCATTGTTTAGCAAACTATTTTAGTTTACCAATGCTATTAAAAGCCACTATGTTAGTGTATGACGGATGATTCTTCTGCTTCTACCAACAGTATGATATATCATAATTACTTGATGATATTGATAAATATTATATTTTAAAATGTAGGTATATAACAGTTGTACTTAGAGGTTTAATTTGACTTTTAGAACACAACATAGGATTAGGTGATCAAATAATATAATCGTTATTGCGAGAGTAACAAAATAATTAGAATCTTATATCTTAAGTTTAAAATAGTTGTTTACTTATTTATAAATAAAAATTGGTACATTTTATTTGAAGCTTTTATTACCCATTATTGCAACGCGTGACTCTTTTTAAAGCAATTATTAAGACAAAGGTTGAAATAACAATGTGCAGCTTTTTAAAACTTTCAACAGCAACGGTACTATGTCAGTGCCCAATGTTTAATATTATTAGGAATTGATAATTCATTTGAAAAGTATGTTTTCCAATCTAATTTCAATCATTAGTTTTAAACTAATTATTTTGTCCGTCCGTGTGTGAAGCACGGGTTCACACTAGTGAATAAGGAATTTGAAATGAGTCATATGAGAGAACTAACTTTATTTTTATGATTACAAATAAGACAACCAAGTAACAGTATCTTTATACGGCAAGAAAAGTATGCTAAGGATCTAGTTAAGAAATGTAACGACCTGTCTTTTTGAACGATTTAAGCAAACACACATGTCAACTCAAACCATACAAAGAGGCAGATTATTATTGGGGTAAATAAGAAAAAGGGAAAGAAATAATACAAATACAGAATCTCGCAGCGGAATGAAAAAATATAATAATCAAATAACAGTTCATGAAGCTGTTTTACAAATAAATTTGATTATACTTATACAATATAGAATTAGAGTTACAGACAACAAGAATAAATAAATAAATAAATGCAGCGGATCAACATGATGCAGTGGAATAAATAGAATAAATAGTGATAGTACAATCTTCGTCTTCGTCCTCCAGAAATAAGGTCTTCAAATCCTGAAATGCTCAGGCTGACCCGAGCGAATTGTAAAGACAAAACACTCAAGTCAGAACTAAAAGATCTTATGTAGGTTAAATCAATGGTAAATATGAGTGTGACAGTGTCAGAGATGTTTACGGGGCTTGACATCTCCTATCCAGTGTCTAACGTGAGTGCAATAACTTAAGAGATGTTCAGGATTCACATCTCCTAAGGATCCGTTAATGTAACGACCCAGAATTTTTGATAATTCAAATTCGAATATTTAATTGATTTTAAATATAAATAAATGGAATTTAGAAGTCGAATGATTTATTTTTCGAATATTGGATTTAATTTGATGATTAAATCGATAAATTAAATAGTGAAATTCCAGAGATAATTGAAAATCGAGTTTAATATGATTGAAATTGATTTGGAAATTTTTTATTTAATCATACTGGAGTTATAGAAAGGTTATAGAACTTTTAAAATTGAATTTGGAGTTAATCTATGAAAATTGAATATTTTAATATTTAATTATCGACTGAAAAATAGTCAATTTTCGAACAGTCTCAGAATTGAACGAAACCAGTTCCATTGGATCCGTAATAGTTAGTTATTATCGGATTTCAATTTTCGAATCAATCGGAGTTGTCGTTTGACCGTGGCAGCTCGAAACGCATCGATATCGTTTTAATTTTAATTCGGCGAGTTAAAATAGTCATTTTTCAAAAGGTCTCGGATTTCGACGAAACCAGTTTCATCGGATCCGTAATGTGATATTATTGTAAGATTTCAAATTTCATAATTTTTGGATGTACCGTTTGTCCGGTACGAATTAAAACGCCTCGAAATTGATTTAAATCGGTTTAATTTAAATTTATCATTTACTGTCATATCTTGCACAGACGATCGAATTAGCTTCCGAAACCTGTTCCATTGCGTTCGGAACGCGGGGTAAACCTTAGAAACGTCAGCCGGCACGTTCGATTCGGAGTTCGGAAAATTTCGAGTGAATAGTAATTTGGAAATTTTCTATAAAAGCCCTCGGTTTTGTTCATTTGCAAACAAACGACACTAGGGTTTCAGCTCAAACCCTGGCCGCCACTAATCTTTTTAATGGCCAGAAAACACTCAACTTCCTCCTCCATTATCTCTCCATCCATTAAACGATTCGTGAAATGTTCAACATGAAAGTTGTAGAGCTAGTCGAGCTCTAGAAGATCAACGGTGGAGATCGTCTGAAGCGGAGCCAATCAACGGCAATTGGGGCTTGAAGGTAGCAGCTCCTCTCACGTTTTTACAGCAGTAGGTGGGGCTGAGCTTCACCAAACTCTGGCCGAGCGTAGAGGAGGCGATGAACTTTCCGATGGTGGTGGAGTGATGCAGTTTCGAGCTTTGTGGTAGCCGTAGTCTCAAACCCTAGTGGGCGGCTCATGGGTTCAAGGTTGTACGTGAGAAACCTGGAAGTAACGTGAGAGGAAGATGAAGAAGTCACGGTCCAGATCTGAAGCAAACAAAATCCAACGGCCCGGATTGATTTAGGTTAAAACAAATTGTAAATTAATTACCTTTTAATTCGTGTAAACTTCAAATAATCATAACTTCTTCATACGAGGTCCGTTTTGGACGAAACGAATTGCGTTGGCTTCGTTTTGTCGAGCACTATGCAATGGAGCTGGTTTGGAGTGTTGGAGTCATTGAAAATTTTGGGTAAAATTAAACGCGTGTTTAATTTTATTCGAAATAAACGCTGAAATCAGAATTAAAATCAAGGTGAGATCTTCTCACTCAAAATAAATTTGGATTGCAGTTATTGATTTGTTTGATGATTTGATGTGATATTAGATATAGTAGGATATATCTATATATATATAGCAATATATACATATTGGCATATGTATATATTGGATTGATGATTTCCCGCCTCGTATAGCGGATGAGACCCTATTGCGCCGTTAGTAAGCGGATAATATTTATTAAACCCATATACCGCGATAATTCCGTACTGGAGCGGAATTGGTATTGTGCTAACATCTGTGGATGCAGGGAAACAGGTTGGAGGGATCCAACTGGATTCCTCAACTGTAATTATTTATTTACAGATATTGATGTATATTCTGTTATCATATGTTGATATATGATGTTGTTGTTGTGATTGACTAATTGGTGCTGTTGCATCATCGGATTCAGTTTTTGAAGTTTAAAAATAATGACTCTTACTTTAAAAAGATTTTTAAAGTGATTTTTGAAAATATACGTTTTATTAAATTTTTGAAGTGATTTATTTTAAATAAATAAACGTTCAGATTTTAAAGTCATAAAAGTTATAATTTTTGTGAAATATAACCAAAAGGTGATTTTCGGGATAAATAGTAAAGTAATTTATAAAATGGTTAAATTGGAATTTTTGAATAAGTATGAAGGGTTCATAGACGAGATAAAACAAAATGTATACTTTATAAATCAAAACAAGGGAATTATAAAAGTATTTCGGTTATTATTGAATATAAGGTTATAAACAAAATCTTATAAGAAATAAGATTTAAAATCTGTGAAGTTTAAAAGAACGATTTCTTTTAAATAAATGAATTATAAGTATTCAACTTATAATATGGATTTTTGATGTATACATTAACTTATAAATTGAATGGGTCATTAAAGAAGATGTATAAATCGAAGTTGTTATAAAATGGAAATAGAATTTATAAACGTTGTTTTTATAAATTCGAAAATAAATCAAATTTGATTGATTTTAAATATAGAGATTTTTAAGGGGATTTTATCCACGATTTTGGGCAGTGGGTAATTCTTGAAATAAATGTGTAGAAAAGATTGAAATTTGGTTATTGAAGTATATTCACGATTTTGGACAGTGAATATATTATTGAATAAAATGGTTATGTTTGGGAAAGCGATATTATAAAATGAAGTTAATTGTTTTAAAAGATGTTTTAAAACGTGTTAAGTATCGAATACATAGATTTCAACATTTATTGTTGAAATAGACGTTTTCGAGGAATAATGAAATGATGGACTATAACACTGTTGTTATAGTAAATGATTTTCGAAAGAAAATGTTTTATATAGTATTGGGATTCATATATCTATCTTAATTCCGAATCCCTATACTAGTGATTTCGAGTCGTCGTAACGATGTTTTACGCAACATTCGTTTTGACTCAAATAGATGTTGTTAAAATAAATGATTTCCTTGAAGAATGAAATATATACTTAATATTGATTTAAGTATATCGAATATTTTCCAAGTGTTGAAAATAAACAGATTTGGGAAACACTTATTTTTAAATAAGTATGGAATTGCTTTTCCAGAATAAAATGAAACGTTTTGAGATTTATCTTTGTAAAGGTAAATTGAAATTGAATATTTGAAATCGATTTGAGAATCGTATATCAGTAGATATTTTGAAAATATAAATTCACTATGGAATTTATAAAGGAAAGGGAAACTGTTTAGAAAAATAAATATTGATTTATTTTTGGAGTGTGGAAATTATATATCTAGTAAAGATATTTTTGGAAAATAAATAATTTGGAAAATTATTTGGAATCTGATGATGTTGCGCATCTTTATTGATAGTTAAATAACCGACTATCAACAATTACCTTGAATGGTATTTGTTGTGAATTGGATGAATTTGAATGCCACACTTATTTTTGAATAATCGCTCACTATTCGGGTTAGCCGGGAAAGGACCATGGGGTCGTATAACCCATTCCGAATATGTGATACGTCGTTATGAATCGCATTTGAAGACCGGTGCTGAAGACCGGATATTTTTGAAAACGGAAGGATTACCGTCGAGTTACTCTACATCGGCTGATCTCCGGTTTAGAGGTTTTATCACCCTTAGTGACGGGAAGTCCGGACGTGATTAGAAATTTATCCGGATGTGCAAGGGCTTCGTGAGAAGTGCCTTCGGGTCTGTTCGATCCCGGAACAGACTTGTATGGATTGTGTGTCTGACGTTACAAATTTGAGATATAAAGCTGATTTCTTTCAAATACATTTCTGTTGGTGGCGGAGAATTTATTCTCTTAGCTTAACACCCTTCTCTGAGACGTACGAGCTCAAAGGTTATGTAGTTTAAATTCATCAGCGATATATCCCAATTTGGTAACGTGGCATACTGAGTGTTGCTGTGAAATGATCAGTGTTTGATCATTTGCGATATGATCATTTGTTTGATCTTATATCTTTGTGATCATAGGTTGATCATTTTGTTTGACCCGAAGCAGGGCTTTTTGAGAAAGCGTAGCTTTGTGGACGAGACTTCATCGAGCCTCACACCCCGGAAATGGTCGAAAAAGGAAGGATGCGGCAAGGTTCTAGGGAGTAGCGCCCCTTAGTGTATGTCATTCCTTCTGGATAAAGGTGGTATCATGGTATGAAGCCCAGATACTTAACCTCTGTGGTTGCTGCAAAAATTTATTTCTTTGTGGTTGTTGGAAATCGGGGATCCTCGGGAAGATCGGTTACGATCGGGGGATGGCATACGCGTGTCAGTAGTTACCTATTTTTGCAGAGGTAACCCGGCCTTGTGTTGGCAGAGATCCGGTTAGGTTCTCGGGTCGTCTATTCCAGGGACGTACCCATCGTGGATAGGAAGTTCCTTAGCCTGACCATTTGTTGGAAATCCAAAGAAACAATACGAGCCTTTACGATTTCAATTGTATAACCTGTCTCCTCAGGAGGCAGCTATAGCAGGCATAATATAATGGTACCTATGCTGGCTAAGATTTATATTCTACTTTCGAAATGTTTTCCACTATGCACTAATAATAATATCAAAAAGAATTTGATTTTTGCGTAGTAAGCATCTTTGACTATCATAAGAAGAAATCTCCTCCAAGTCTGCGTTTGCATTGTGTGTGTGGTGGGAGGTCTTATGGTAGTTTCATTTTCCAAAAGCATTGCGAATTGACTTTAAAATTCTATGCTATTTATTTTAAAGAATAACTGTTTTACGATCTCACACCAGTCACCATGACTGACTCGGAGTTTATTGTTCCCTTCTAAACTCTGGGTGCCCACCAATTTCCACACGGGCAGCCTAGAGTTATATTATCAGGATATTCTGGAGCTTTGGAAGCAAGCTGGATGAGGAGACATAGTATTTGTATCTGATAGTATTTATTCCGCTGTGTATTCTGTATGAGGACAAGTTATATAACTGTCCATTGTTGTATGTTGACTCTGATGATTGATGTATGTATAAAATGATATAGTTCTTTGTTTTAAAGATTATTCATTTATCTATTATATATTGTTCCGCTGCGATGTGTAAGATTCTGATATTGTTTTCTGTTTCTGCTCTTGTTCTGTTGTTGTTCTTCTTTCTTTTTCTTCTCTCTTCTTCTACTTCTCTTTTATTTCTATCCTTTCTTCTATTTCTTTTTCTTAAACCCTCACTATTGGAGTTTCCGGCATTCGATTTCTCGGCAGTCGATAAAGTGAGTATCGATGTCGAATTTTCGAAAGTCGAAAATTCCCGTACGTGACAGCGTGGTATCAGAGCATATGGTTAAGCGACAACCCTGCTCTGTTGGGTGTTACTCATTAGAGATAGAGTCAGTAGTACTCTAGAATGAGTTGAGTGTAATAATAGATACGAGCGCGTATTTGTTAGTGAATATAAAATTTGTTTTATATTGTGATGATTGGTTTGTTGAGTGGTATATGGATTCTGGTCGGTATTGTCCGTACAACTCTATCGATAGGGATCTCTAAACACTTGTATAGAACAATTCGGCACAGTATTGTTTTAAATAGGGTAAATGAGATAATTTTGCCCAAAACTATTTTTGTATAGAAAAGAAATGATTTTTCTATGAATTATCATAGTATATGGATGTTTGGTTGTTATAAAATAATAATATTGAAATGTTATAATTATTATATGAAATTGAATACAAACTGGAAATTGTAACTCCAAAGTTAAGAAATGAATTCACATATGAATGAAATTTAAAGAATGTAAATTATAAATGTGAATTATAATTTAAAACGGAATTCCAGAGAAATTTTTGGAAATGTTTTGAAAAGAATTTGAAAATTTTGGAGATTTGGAAAGTTTAATTTCTTTTTGATTTGAAAATGAATTTCAAAGGTTTTGAAAAGTATTTTGAGAGATGAAAGCTCTAAACTCTTTTCGGTCGCTGGAAAATAACTTCAGTAATGACTGCAGCATCACTGATGTTCATTTTCGGGTTTCCGAAAGAGGAATTGCTGCCAAATTGTTTTAAATGGAAGTTGTTTTGAAAATTTGGATTTTGTTTTAGAAAATTCAAAGGATAATTTGAACTGTTTTCAAAAATCGTTTTTGAAATGTTGGTAAACTCTGGAATACTATGTAGAAATATTTATGAAATATTATTAAGTTGATAACTCATACAAGTTGAATTTTGATAGAATAAATTTAACTTAAAGAATGAAGTTAAATAAAAGTAAGTACAATGGTGATCTAATGAAAGTAAAATTGAATGTTAAAATTCATTTTGAATTTATAAGTGAATTTATAAAAGAGTTAAACGAAATTGAAATGATTTTTGGAAACTCAAATTGGAATTGAATGTAACATTGGATTAAATTGAATAAAAGTAAATTTGAAGAATTTAATCTAGTGGGCTAAATAAATTGCAATAAAATTTATTGAGATGAAATTGTGAATGAATAGATAAATTTACAATTGTGATTTAATGAAATAGTAATTGAAACTAATCTAAAAATAATCAGTTGTGAATGAAAGATAATTGATGAAATTCAATATTCAGGAGATAAACTGAATCCAAATTAGAATTGAAATGTAAAGATTGAACGAAATTGAATATATATAACTTCAACAGTGAAGTAAAAAAAAATGATACAAGTAGTTTATATCGAAATTTTGTAATAGAATTTGCAAATTGGTTTGAATATATGTAACTAGATATGATGGCTAGTAGGACATACAGGTGTATAAAGGAATGGGATTTGATTTTCAAAGATAAATTTGAATTGCTCGACAAAAGGTAAGTATTTAAATTTCAATATGAGATTTGATGATTTCTTGTCTAGCCGCTTGGCTTTTTCTTTTCTTTTTGAAATCTGAGAGTCCGTAGGGACGTTTTGTAGTCGTGCCGTATTAGCCGCGCAAAGGAGACGCTGGCGAAATTTTTTGGAAATTTAGGGCGTTAGAAAATTTTTGAGAAATTTTGAAAGTTTAAAATTTGAATTTAAACTCGAATTTGAATTTAGAAGTTAAACAATGTTGTTTGAAACTTAAAATTTAAGTTGGAAAGTTAGTTGAGATGATAACGAATCTTTAGTAGGAAGATCCGTTTGAAAAGTGATAAAACTATTGGATTGTGAAAAAATAGTAGACGAGTTAAGGACCATTTTTCCTAACTTGTAATTTCGAGGACGAAATTCTTTTAAGGGGGGAAGTTTGTAACGACCCAGAATTTTTGATAATTCAAATTCGAATATTTAATTGATTTTAAATATAAATAAATGGAATTTAGAAGTCGAATGATTTATTTTTCGAATATTGGATTTAATTTGATGATTAAATCGATAAATTAAATAGTGAAATTCCAGAGATAATTGAAAATCGAGTTTAATATGATTGAAATTGATTTGGAAAATTTTTATTTAATCATACTGGAGTTATAGAAAGGTTATAGAACTTTTAAAATTGAATTTGGAGTTAATCTATGAAAATTGAATATTTTAATATTTAATTATCGACTGAAAAATAGTCAATTTTCGAACAGTCTCAGAATTGAACGAAGCCAGTTCCATTGGATCCGTAATAGTTAGTTATTATCGGATTTCAATTTTTGTATCAATCGGAGTTGTCGTTTGACCGTGGCAGCTCGAAACGCATCGATATCGTTTTAATTTTAATTCGGCGAGTTAAAATAGTCATTTTTCAAAAGGTCTCGGATTTCGACGAAACCAGTTTCATCGGATCCGTAATGTGATATTATTGTAAGATTTCAAATTTCATAATTTTTGGATGTACCGTTTGTCCGGTACGAATTAAAACGCCTCGAAATTGATTTAAATCGGTTTAATTTAAATTTATCATTTACTGTCATATCTTGCACAGACGATCGAATTAGCTTCCGAAACCTATTCCATTGCGTTCGGAACGCGGGGTAAACCTTAGAAACGTCAGCCGGCACGTTCGATTCGGAGTTCGGAAAATTTCGAGTGAATAGTAATTTGGAAATTCTATAAAAGCCCTCGGTTTTGTTCATTTGCAAACAAACGACACTAGGGTTTCAGCTCAAACCCTGGCCGCCACTAATCTTTTTAATGGCCAGAAAACACTCAACTTCCTCCTCCATTATCTCTCCATCCATTAAACGATTCGTGAAATGTTCAACATGAAAGTTGTAAAGCTAGTCGAGCTCTAGAAGATCAACGGTGGAGATCGTCTGAAGCGGAGCCAATCAACGGCAATTGGGGCTTGAAGGTAGCAGCTCCTCTCACGTTTTTACAGCAGTAGGTGGGGCCGAGCTTCACCAAACTCTGGCCGAGCGTAGAGGAGGCGATGAACTTTCCGATGGTGGTGGAGTGATGCAGTTTCGAGCTTTGTGGTAGCCGTAGTCTCAAACCCTAGTGGGCGGCTCATGGGTTCAAGGTTGTACGTGAGAAACCTGGAAGTAACGTGAGAGGAAGATGAAGAAGTCACGGTCCAGATCTGAAGCAAACAAAATCCAACGGCCCGGATTGATTTAGGTTAAAACAAATTGTAAATTAATTACCTTTTAATTTGTGTAAACTTCAAATAATCATAACTTCTTCATACGAGGTCCGTTTTGGACGAAACGAATTGCGTTGGCTTCGTTTTGTCGAGCACTATGCAATGGAGCTGGTTTGGAGTGTTGGAGTTATTGAAAATTTTGGGTAAAATTAAACGCGTGTTTAATTTTATTCGAAATAAACGCTGAAATCAGAATTAAAATCAAGGTGAGATCTTCTCACTCAAAATAAATTTGGATTGCAGTTATTGATTTGTTTGATGATTTGATGTGATATTAGATATAGTAGGATATATCTATATATATATAGCAATATATACATATTGGCATATGTATATATTGGATTGATGATTTCCCGCCTCGTATAGCGGATGAGACCCTATTGCACCGTTAGTAAGCGGATAATATTTATTAAACCCATATACCGCGATAATTCCGTACTGGAGCGGAATTGGTATTGTGCTAACATTTGTGGATGCAGGGAAACAGGTTGGAGGGATCCAACTGGATTCCTCAACTGTAATTATTTATTTACAGATATTGATGTATATTCTGTTATCATATGTTGATATATGATGTTGTTGTTGTGATTGACTAATTGGTGCTGTTGCATCATCGGATTCAGTTTTTGAAGTTTAAAAATAACGACTCTTACTTTAAAAAGATTTTTAAAGTGATTTTTGAAAATATACGTTTTATTAAATTTTTGAAGTGATTTATTTTAAATAAATAAACGTTCAGATTTTAAAGTCATAAAAGTTATAATTTTTGTGAAATATAACCAAAAGGTGATTTTCGGGATAAATAGTAAAGTAATTTATAAAATGGTTAAATTGGAATTTTTGAATAAGTATGAAGGGTTCATAGACGAGATAAAACAAAATGTATACTTTATAAATCAAAACAAGGGAATTATAAAAGTATTTCGGTTATTATTGAATATAAGGTTATAAACAAAATCTTATAAGAAATAAGATTTAAAATCTGTGAAGTTTAAAAGAACGATTTCTTTTAAATAAATGAATTATAAGTATTCAACTTATAATATGGATTTTTGATGTATACATTAACTTATAAATTGAATGGGTCATTAAAGAAGATGTATAAATCGAAGTTGTTATAAAATGGAATTAGAATTTATAAACGTTGTTTTTATAAATTCGAAAATAAATCAAATTTGATTGATTTTAAATATAGAGATTTTTAAGGGGATTTTATCCACGATTTTGGGCAGTGGGTAATTCTTGAAATAAATGTGTAGAAAAGATTGAAATTTGGTTATTGAAGTATATTCACGATTTTGGACAGTGAATATATTATTGAATAAAATGGTTATGTTTGGGAAAGCGATATTATAAAATGAAGTTAATTGTTTTAAAAGATGTTTTAAAACGTGTTAAGTATCGAATACATAGATTTCAACATTTATTGTTGAAATAGACGTTTTCGAGGAATAATGAAATGATGGACTATAACACTGTTGTTATAGTAAATGATTTTCGAAAGAAAATGTTTTATATAGTATTGGGATTCATATATCTATCTTAATTCCGAATCCCTATACTAGTGATTTCGAGTCGTCGTAACGATGTTTTACGCAACATTCGTTTTGACTCAAATAGATGTTGTTAAAATAAATGATTTCCTTGAAGAATGAAATATATACTTAATATTGATTTAAGTATATCGAATATTTTCCAAGTGTTGAAAATAAACAGATTTGGGAAACACTTATTTTTAAATAAGTATGGAATTGCTTTTCCAGAATAAAATGAAACGTTTTGAGATTTATCTTTGTAAAGGTAAATTGAAATTGAATATTTGAAATCGATTTGAGAATCGTATATCAGTAGATATTTTGAAAATATAAATTCACTATGGAATTTATAAAGGAAAGGGAAACTGTTTAGAAAAATAAATATTGATTTATTTTTGGAGTGTGGAAATTATATATCTAGTAAAGATATTTTTGGAAAATAAATAATTTGGAAAATTATTTGGAATCTGATGATGTTGCGCATCTTTATTGATAGTTAAATAACCGACTATCAACAATTACCTTGAATGGTATTTGTTGTGAATTGGATGAATTTGAATGCCACACTTATTTTTGAATAATCGCTCACTATTCGGGTTAGCCGGGAAAGGACCATGGGGTCGTATAACCCATTCCGAATATGTGATACGTCGTTATGAATCGCATTTGAAGACCGGTGCTGAAGACCGGATATTTTTGAAAACGGAAGGATTACCGTCGAGTTACTCTACATCGGCTGATCTCCGGTTTAGAGGTTTTATCACCCTTAGTGACGGGAAGTCCGGACGTGATTAGAAATTTATCCGGATGTGCAAGGGCTTCGTGAGAAGTGCCTTCGGGTCTGTTCGATCCCGGAACAGACTTGTATGGATTGTGTGTCTGACGTTACAAATTTGAGATATAAAGCTGATTTCTTTCAAATACATTTCTGTTGGTGGCGGAGAATTTATTCTCTTAGCTTAACACCCTTCTCTGAGACGTACGAGCTCAGAGGTTATGTAGTTGAAATTCATCAGCGATATATCCCAATTTGGTAACGTGGCATACTGAGTGTTGCTGTGAAATGATCAGTGTTTGATCATTTGCGATATGATCATTTGTTTGATCTTATATCTTTGTGATCATAGGTTGATCATTTTGTTTGACCCGAAGTAGGGCTTTTTGAGAAAGCGTAGCTTTGTGGACGAGACTTCATCGAGCCTCACACCCCGGAAATGGTCGAAACAGGAAGGATGCGGCAAGGTTCTAGGGAGTAGCGCCCCTTAGTGTATGTCATTCCTTCTGGATAAAGGTGGTATCATGGTATGGAGCCCAGATACTTAACCTCTGTGGTTGCTGCAAAAATTTATTTCTTTGTGGTTGTTGGAAATCGGGGATCCTCGGGAAGATCGGTTACGATCGGGGGATGGCATACGCGTGTCAGTAGTTACCTATTTTTGCAGAGGTAACCCGGCCTTGTGTTGGCAGAGATCCGGTTAGGTTCTCGGGTCGTCTATTCCAGGGACGTACCCATCGTGGATAGGAAGTTCCTTAGCCTGACCATTTGTTGGAAATCCAAAGAAACAATACGAGCCTTTACGATTTCAATTGTATAACCTGTCTCCTCAGGAGGCAGCTATAGCAGGCATAATATAATGGTACCTATGCTGGCTAAGATTTATATTCTACTTTCGAAATGTTTTCCACTATGCACTAATAATAATATCAAAAAGAATTTGATTTTTGCGTAGTAAGCATCTTTGACTATCATAAGAAGAAATCTCCTCCAAGTCTGCGTTTGCATTGTGTGTGTGGTGGGAGGTCTTATGGTAGTTTCATTTTCCAAAAGCATTGCGAATTGACTTTAAAATTCTATGCTATTTATTTTAAAGAATAACTGTTTTACGATCTCACACCAGTCACCATGACCGACTCGGAGTTTATTGTTCCCTTCTAAACTCTGGGTGCCCACCAATTTCCACACGGGCAGCCTAGAGTTATATTATCAGGATATTCTGGAGCTTTGGAAGCAAGCTGGATGACGAGACATAGTATTTGTATCTGATAGTATTTATTCCGCTGTGTATTCTGTATGAGGACAAGTTATATAACTGTCCATTGTTGTATGTTGACTCTAATGATTGATGTATGTATAAAATGATATAGTTCTTTGTTTTAAAGATTATTCATTTATCTATTATATATTGTTCCGCTGCGATGTGTAAGATTCTGATATTGTTTTCTGTTTCTGCTCTTGTTCTGTTGTTGTTCTTCTTTCTTTTTCTTCTCTCTTCTTCTACTTCTCTTTTTCTTCTATCCTTTCTTCTATTTCTTTTTCTTAAACCCTCACTATTGGAGTTTCCGGCATTCGATTTCTCGGCAGTCGATAAAGTGAGTATCGATGTCGAATTTTCGAAAGTCGAAAATTCCCGTACGTGACAGTTAAACTATCTACTATGTAGTACAATACGCTATTATAATATCTATAGTAAAGTATTAAAATAGCATTAATGCGTTATCCATATACCCTTTAACACATTTTATAGTGCCATAGTCTATACAGTACCGTAATACCTCCTGATCGGGCGGCTACCAGAGGATACCCCATAGGTACGACACAAAACAAACTCGTAGTGGGCACGCTAGGGCATGTGAGCACGACACAACTAGGCAACGCAAGGGTAGATATACCAATTACACTTTCGGGCTGGTGGTAACGCATAGCTGCAACTATCGCCCACCTCGGAACACACTCCCAAATCAAAATCAAGGGTCGCCACCAAAATCAATCATAAAGTCAGAATATATTATCGAAGGAATGTGCCCAATCGGAAGAATGACCTCACTTGGCCCAAAATGTGATAACCCGGATTTTTGGACATATGATAATTGGATAATTAACTGATTTTTTATTATTGAGATACTGGTTTTATTTAGTTGAACAAATAAAATTCTGATAATTAAAAATATATGTAAGTAAGTTTATATTGTTTTCTTTGAATTATATACATATAAAAAGAAAGTGTAAAAATAGAGATATATGTATAAATAAAATATAAAATATAGGCTTTTGGACATGTGTATGCTTAAGAGGGATATATGTAAACAAGTGGCAATTGTTTTCTTTTAAATTGAGAAAAAAAATATAAATAATAAAAATGATTATATAGCAAAGGCAAAAGGCTGTATACAGTTCAAAATTTTCTCATTTTCATTTTCTCAACTCTTTTCTTTCTTTCTAAAACCAAAACCAGAAAAGAAAACTGAAATCAAGCAATAACTTCAAGTTTTAACCAAAGCAAAGATTCAAAGAAATTTAAATTCAAGTTCAAGATTCAACTTAATCAAAGTAGATCAAGATTAAGTTACAATTTCCAGATTTCAAATACTGTGTCATGTGTTCTCTGTTCCAACATTAAAGGTGAGTAAACAAACAAATTACTTTCTTAATTGTTGCATGTGATGAATGTATTATATAATGATGTTAAATGGTTTGCATGAGTAAATATTAGGCTTGCATGTCTGTGTATATTTATATTAATGTATGTGTGCATATCTGGACCAGGAGATGTTCCTTGTTCTTGTTAAACAGGTTTCCAAACTTTTTAAAAATTAGGATCTCATCTTCTAATTTCTTTTAGACTTTGCTGTTCAAACAGAAATTGTTTAAAATGGAAAGATCTTTAATTTAAAAATAGTTATAAGTATGATATTGTTCATATATTATCTGAAATTCAAGAAGAATAGTGAAAACATAAAACATGTTGAAATTAAATCATCACAATTCTTTGTTTTATTTATATAATCTGAATCCCCATCTTAAATCATGATTTTTAAGAGTTAAATCACAATTTTTAGTTTGGGATCAAGTGAGAATTTCAGGTTTTGATCAGAAAGTGGGTTTTGGGCTATTTCTGGTGGCCGGAGGACTCGGGAGGGTCGAGATCGCCACTGGAGGGGGCCAGGGTGAAGGCGAGCTCGGGAAAATTGTTAGGTGGATTTATTACCCACCGTGGCGTCGGCACTTGGTCGGAATAGGGTTTAATACCCAGTTTAGGTCGAGGTTGAAGTTTGGGCGACTGCGTCGTCACTCTGGCATCGGAATTCATCGGACTTAGGAGATGGAAGCGTGGAAGGCCGAGAGGGTGTGGCTGGAGTTTCATGAGTACTGGTGATCGACAACGTCGGGAGGAGGAAGTTTTAGGTGATCGATTTTTGTTCCAGTTTGATCGAAATTGCTTGATTTCGATTCTGAGTTTGTGGTGATCTTTGGGTAGTCGGAATCAAAAAAGTAGGTTGAAGTTGACTTGTCAGCGGTGGTCTTGGAGGCCAGAACTTCGCCGTTGATCGGTGCACATGCATGAGTTTTCGTTGAGATCTGATGTTGGCTGAGGCATCGGGGAAGATGGGTTCGGGCTTGAAGTAGAACACAATTTGTCTCGTGTTTATCGAGGGAGAGAATTAGCTCGGGTTTTGGTTCGGTAAATTGTAGATTGGGCTCGGGTTTCATTTGCATAGATATCAAAGTTTTTTTAAAAAATGTCATTAATTAAGGTGATTAATTAATGGATAATTAATTATTGTAATTAATTAAAGAATAATTGATTAGTGTATGTAATCAAGGATAATTGCTTAATGGAAGTAATTAAAGGTTAATTAATGAACTTAAGTGATTAATGGTTAATTACTTAATGTAAGTAATTAAAAGATAATTAATAATTATAAGTTAATTAATTTATGATTAAGGGATAATTAATTAATGTAATTAATTAAGGATAATTAATTAAGGGTAATGTAACGACCCGAAATTTTCGAACCCGAAAATTCGACATTAATACGTTCACTGTAGAAATGCCAAGAAATCAAACGCTGGAAATTTCAGATTGTTAGGGTAAAGAAGAAAAGAGGTAGAAGAAGAAAAAGAAAAACATAAGCACAGAATCTCACTATCGCAGCGGAACAAATATAATGTCAAATAACAACATTTATACAGAGGAAAGATGTATCTCCTAATTTACATTCAATACATCAGAGTTACAACCACACACAATAAACTAGAGAGTTATAATCAACTTGTCCTAGACAACAACAATATAACTCCAATATACAGCAGAATATACTTTTCTTTTTCAAAAATCATTTTTACATTCCTTTTTTAAAATCATTATATAAGAAAATAACAAGTACGCTCTCATATATATATATATATACACACACACACTCAACTCATTCTAGGGTACTACTAACCCTTTCCTAAATGAGTAAACCCACCAGAGCCAAGGTTCTCGCTTAACCTTCTGCTCTGATACCAATTTCAATTTATATATAGCACCTTAATTAATTAATGAGTTAAATTAAATTAATTATAAATTATGTGATTAATTAATCTTCCTTATGGATGATTAAATTGTATTGAATACCTTTGATTGTTATTGGCTCTATTGGGTTTACTCATTAAGGATAGGGTCAGTAGTACCCTAGAATGAGTTGAGTGTGTATATATATATATGAGAGTGTACTTGTTATTTTCTTATATAATGATTTAAAAAAAGAATGTAAAAATGATTATTGAAAAGAAAAGAATATTTTGAGATATATGATGAATGAAAGTAGAAGATGGATATCTTTATAATTGAAGTTCACTTTATGAAAGTAAGTAATACGGTAAATAACTTTATAAGAGAAATCAAACTATAATATTTGATTTGGCATAAATAAAGTTATATATATTTGTTACATATGATAAATGCCCCTTGTTGAATCTATAGCCAAAAGAAAAGATTTTTGAAAAATATTTGACGTATAAAAGGGAATTTATATTAGTATGAAGTGATCCAAAGATTTTTCAAGATTATATATATCTATATATATAAATGATTTTATGAGAATGATTTTGGGAAAAAGAGTTTTTGGAACCCATTGATTTTAAAAGGCTTTAGATTTTTAGGAAAAAGCAAATTTTGGGAATTTGGAAAGCTAAGTTTGAGAATTTTCGATTTTGGGATATCGATTTTGTGTAAAGGAGATTTATATGTGATCGTATAAGAGTATGATTTGAAAGATACTATATGTGTATAGTATAAGTGTTTTGAGAATGGCTGTGGAGAAAAAGGCACTCCCATTAGAGTTGAAACTTAGTAGGAGATCCACGGGGTGGTTTTGCCTTGAGTAATAAGGGGGTGATGATTTCCAGAGCATTCTCACTAAAAATGTTTTCTATATTTTCTAAAAGTTTTCCAAGTATTTTTATAAAACTATTTTGATAATATTATGTACATTTTTAAAGTGTTTTGAAACTTTAAAATAATTAGAGTTAAATTGTTTAAAGAGTAATTTAATTGATAATAAACATTGTAATAAGATTCTTGCTTCGTTCCTTTTCGAGGACGAAAAGTTTTAAAGGGGGAAGAATGTGATAACCCGGATTTTTGGACATCTGATAATTGGATAATTAACTGATTTTTTACTATTGAAATACTGATTTTATTTAGTTGAACAAATAAAATTCTGATAATTAAAAATATATGTAAGTAAGTTTATATTGTTTTCTTTGAATTATATACATATAAAAAGAAAGTGTAAAAATAAAGATATATGTATAAATAAAAATATAAAATATAGGCTTTTGGACATGTTTAAGCTTAAGAGGGATATATGTAAACAAGTGGCAATTGTTTTCTTTTAAATTGAGAAAAAAAATATAAATAATAAAAATGATTATATAGCAAAGGCAAAAGGGTGTATACAGTTCAAAATTTTCTGATTTTCACTTTCTCAACTCTTTTCTTTCTTTTTAAAACCAAAACAAGAAAAGAAAACTGAATCAAGCAATAACTTCAAGTTTTAACCAAAGCAAAGATTCAAAGCAATTTAAATTCAAGTTCAAGATTCAACTTAATCAAAATAGATCAAGATCAAGTTACAATTTCCAGATTTCAAAATACTGTGTCCTGTGTTCTCTGTTCCAACATTAAAGGTGAGTAAAAAAATAAATTACTTGCTTAATTGTTGCATGTGATGAATTTATTATATAATGATGTGAAATGGTTTGCATGAGTAAATATTAGGCTTGCATGTCTATGTATATTTATATTAATGTATGTGTGCATATCTGGACTAGGAGATGTTCCCTATTCTTGTTAAACAGGTTTCCAAACTTTTTAAAAATTAGGATCTCTTCTTCTAATTTCTTTTAGACTTTGCTGTTCAAACAGAAATTGTTTAAAATGGAAAGATCTTTAATTTAAAACTAGTTATAAGTATGAAATTGTTCATATATTATCTGAAATTCAAGAAGAAAAGTGAAAAAAAACATGTTGAAATTAAATCATCACAATTCTTTGTTTTATTTATATAATCTGAATACCCATCTTAAATCATGATTTTTAAGAGTTAAATCACAATTTTTAGTTTGGGATCAAGTGAGAATTTCAGGTTTTGATCAGAAAGTGGGTTTTGGGCTATTTCTGGTCGCTGGAGGACTCGGGAGGGTCGAGATCGCCACTGGAGGGGGCCAGGGTGAAGGCGAGCTCGGGAAAATTGTTAGGTGGATTTATTACCCACCGTGGTGTCGGCACTTGGTCGTAATAGGGTTTAATACACAGTTTAGGTCGAGGTTGAAGTTTGGGCGACTACGTCATCTCTTTGGCATCGGAATTCATCGGACTTGGGGGATGGAAGCGTGGAAGGCCGGAGAGGGTGTGGTCGGAGTTTCATGAGTACTTGTGATCGGCAACGTCGGGAAGAGGAAGTTTTAGGTGATCGGTTTTTGTTCCAATTTGATCGAAATTGCTCGATTTCGATTCTGAGTTTATGGTGATCTTTGGGTGGTCCGAATCAGATGAGTAGGTCGAGGTCGACTTATTAGCGGTGGTCTTGGAGGCCGGAACTTCGCCATTGATCGGTTTACATGCACGACTTTTCGTTGATATCTGATGTTGGCTGAGGCATCGAGGAAGATGGGTTCGGGCTCGAAGTAGAACGCAATTTGTCTCGTGTTTATCGAGGGAGAGAATTAGCTCGGGTTTTGGTTCGGTAAATGTAGATTGGGCTCGAGTTTCTTTTGCAGAGATATCAAAGTTTTAAAAAAAATGTCATTAATTAAGGTGATTAATTAATGGATAATTAATTATTGTAATTACTTAAAGAATAATTGATTAGTGTAAGTAATCAAGGATAATTACTTAATGGAAGTAATTAAAGGTTAATTAATTAACTTAAGTGATTAAAGGTTAATCACTTAATGTAAGTTATTAAAAGATAATTAATAATTAAAGGTTAATTAATTTATGATTAAGGGATAATTAATTAATGTAATTAATTAAGGATAATTAATTAATTAAAGGATAATTAATTAAGGGTAATGTAACGACCCGAAATTTTCGACCCCGAAAATTCGACATGAATACGTTCACTGTAGAAATGCCGAGAAATCGAACGCCGGAAATTTCAGATTCTTAGGGTAAAGAAGAAAAGAGGTGGAAGAAGAAATAGAAAACAGAAGCATGGAATCTCACTATCGCAGCGGAACAAATATAATATCAAATAATAGCATTTATACAAAGGAAAGTTGTATCTGCTAATTTACATTCAATACATCAGAGTTACAACCACACACAATAAACTGGACAGTTATAATCAACTTGTCCCACACAACAACAATATAACTCCAATATACAGCAGAATATACTTTTCTTTTTCAAAAATAATTTTGTACATTCCTTTTTTAAAATCATTATATAAGAAAATAACAAGTACGCTCTCATATATATATATACACACTCAACTCATTCTAGGGTACAACTGACCCTTTCCTAAATGAGTAAACCTACCAGAGCCAAGGTTCTCGCTTAACCTTCTACTCTGATACCAAATTCAATTTATATATGAGCACCTTAATTAATTATTGAGTTAAATTAAATTAATTATAAATTATGTGATTAATTAATCTTGCTTATGGATGATTAAATTGTATTGAATACCTTTGATTGTTATTGGCTCTAGTGGGTTTACTCATTAAGGATAGGGTCAGTAGTACCCTAGAATGAGTTGAGTGTGTGTATATATATATATATATATATATGAGAGCGTACTTGTTATTTTCTTATATAATGATTTAAAAAAAAAGAATGTAAAAATGATTTTTGAAAAGAAAAGAATATTTTGAGATATATGATGAATGAAAGTGGAAGATGGATATCTTTATAATTGAAGTTCACTTTATGAAAGTAAGTAATATGGTAAATAACTTTATAAGAGAAATCAAACTATAATATTTGATTTGGCATAAATAAAGTTATATATATTTGTTACATATGATAAATGCCCCTTGTTGAATCTATAGCCAAAAGAAAAGATTTTTGAAAAAGATTTGAAGTATAAAAGGGAATTTATATAAGTATGAAGTGATCCAAAGATTTTTCAAGATTATATGTATCTATATATATAAATGATTTTATGAGAATGATGTTGGGAAAAAGAGTTTTTTGAACCCATTGATTTTGAAAGGCTTTTTATTTTTGGGAAAAAGCAAATTTTGGGAATTTGGAAAGCTAAGTTTGAGAATTTTCAATTTTGGGATATCGATTTTGTGTAAAGGAGATTTATATGTGATCATATATGAGTATGATTTGAAAGATACTATATGTGTATAGTATAAGTGTTTTGAGAATGGATGTGGAGAAAAAGGCGCTCCCATTAGAGTTGAAACTTAGTAGGAGATCCACGGGGTGGTTCTGCCTTGAGTACTAAGGGGGTGATGATTTCCAGAGCATTCTCACTAAAAATGTTTTCTGTATTTTCAAAAAGTTTTCCAAGTATTTTTATAAAACTATTTTGATAATATTATGTACATTTTTAAAGTGTTTTGAAACTTTAAAATAAATAGAGTTAAATTGTTTAAAGAGTAATTTAACTGATAATATACATTGTAATAAAATTCTTGCTTCGTTTCTTTTCGAGGACGAAAAGTTTTAAAGGGGGGAAGAATGTGATAACCTGGATTTTTGGACATCTGATAATTGGATAATTAACTGATTTTCTACTATTGAGATACTGATTTTATTTAGTTGAACAAATAAATTATGATAATTAAAAATATATGTAAGTAAGTTTATATTGTTTTCTTTGAATTATATACATATAAAAAGAAAGTGTAAAAATAAACATATATGTATAAATAAAAATATAAAATATAGGCTTTTGGACATGTGTAGGCTTAAGAGGGATATATGTAAACAAGTGGCAATTGTTTTCTTTTAAATTGAGAAAAAAATATAAATAATAAAAATGATTATATAGCAAAGGCAAAAGGCTGTATACAGTTCAAAATTTTCTTATTTTCATTTTCTCAACTCTTTTCTTTCTTTCTAAAACCAAAACCAGAAAAGAAACTGAAATCAAGCAATAACTTCAAGTTTTAACCAAAGCAAAGATTCAAAGCAATTTAAATTCAAGTTCAAGGTTCAACTTAATCAAAGTAGATCAAGATCAAGTTATAATTTCCAGATTTCAAAATACTATGTCATGTGTTCTCTGTTCCAACATTAAAGGTGAGTAAACAAACAAATTACTTGCTTAATTGTTGCATGTAATGAATGTATTACATAATGATGTGAAATGGTTTGCATGAGTAAATATTAGGCTTGCATGTCTATGTATATTTATATTAATGTATGTGTGCATATCTAGACGAGGAGATGTTCCCTGTTCTTGTTAAACAGGTTTCCAAACTTTTTAAAAATTAGGATCTCATCTTCTAATTTCTTTTACACTTTGCTGTTCAAACAGAAATTGTTTAAAATGGAAAGATCTTTAATTTAAAAATAGTTATAAGTATGATATTGTTCGTATATTATCTGAAATTCAAGAAGAACGGTGAAAACATAAAACATGTTGACATTAAATCATCACAATTCTTTGTTTTATTTATATAATCTGAATCCCCATCTTAAACCATGATTTTTTATAATTAAATCACAATTTTAGTTTGGGATCAAGTGAGAATTTCAGGTTTTGATTAGAAAGTGGGTTTTGGGCTATTTCTGGTGGCCGAAGGACTTGGGAGGGTCGAGATAGCCACTGGAAGGGGCCAAGGTGAAGGCGAGGTCGGGAAAATTGTTAGGTGGATTTACTACCCACCGTGGCGTTGGCACTTGGTCGGAATATGGTTTAATACCCAGTTTATGTCGAGGTTGAAGTTTGGGCGACTGCGTCGTCTCTCTGGCATCGGAATTCATCGGACTTGGGGGATGGAAGCGTGGAAGGCCGGAGAGGGTGTGGCCGGAGTTTCATGATTACTGGTGATCTGCAACGTCGGGACGTGGAAGTTTTAGGCGATCGATTTTTGTTCCAGTTTGATCGAAATTGCTCGATTTCGATTCTGAGTTTGTGGTGATCTTTGGGTGGTCGGAATCAGAAGAGTAGGTCGAGGTCGACTTGTCAACGGTGGTCTTAGAGGCCGGAACTTCGCCGTTGATCGGTGCACGTGCACGAGTATTCGTTGATATCTGATGTTGGCTGAGGCATCAGGAAGATGGGTTCGGGCTCGAAGTAGAACGCAATTTGTCTCGTGTTTATAGAGGGAGAGAATTAGCTTGGGTTTTGGTTCGGTAAATTGTAGATTGGGCTCGGGTTTCTTTTGCATAGATATCAAAGTTTTAAAAAAAATGTCATTAATTAAGGTGATTAATTAATGGATAATTAATTATTGTAATTAATTAAAGAATAATTGATTAGTGTATGTAATCAAGGATAATTGCTTAATGGAAGCAATTAAGGGTTAATTAATTAACTTAAGTGATTAAAGGTTAATTACTTAATGTAAGTAATTAAAAGATAATTAATAATTAAAGGTTAATTAATTTATGATTAAGGGATAATTAAATGTAATTAATTAAGGATAATTAATTAATTAAAGGATAATTAAGTAAGGGTTAATTAATTAATAGAAGTAATTAAAGGTTAATTAATTAATGTAAGTAATTAAGGGTTAATTAATTAATGAGTTAAATTAAATTATTTATAAATTATGTGATTAATTAATCTTGCTTATGGATGCTTAAATTGTATTGAATACCTTTGATTGTTATTGACTTTGGTATGTACTTTGTAATGTTCTGTGATATGAAATGTTTTGGGTTGAACTATGTTAAATATGAGTTATCTATCTCTGATAGAATTGCCATGTGAATATGATATCCCGAATATAAATTGAATTGTTTAAACTCAAAAAAACTTGGCTTAAAAGATGACATTTGATTCGAAGAGACCGGGATCGGATATCAGCGATATCCGGAACCACTTCGATTAGTAATCTATAATTCTTTATAGATTTGATTTGTAAATCGAATAGGCTGGGATGGAATAAATTGAGTAATCTGGACCATTGGAACTAAGTAACGGTACTTAGACATTAATTTGTGAAATAAGTGTTTGGCTATAAAATGATTAAAACTCGTAGTGATGAACGAGTTACCCTGGTTTCAAAGAAGTTTTACAACCTTAGTATTTCAATTTAAATAGGTTTACTCATGCTGGTTTCCAGCCTGACTCGGGTGTTACTTTATTGTAATGCTCGGGTCAGACCGAGTATTACAGATTTTCAGGATAGGACGTTCTGGACTTCAGGAGGCGAGCTGGATGGCAGAAACGTATGGAGTATATTCCGCTGTGTATTTGAGATTGTATTCTGGGACGAGTTGTTACAACTGTCTAGTTTTGATTGTACTCTGATATATTGTATGTAAATTGACATTTACAGCTTTCTTTGTATAAATGTTATTATTTGATATTATATTTTGATCCGCTGCGAATGTGAGATTCCGTGCTGTTGTTTTCTGTTTCTTCTACCTCTTTTCTTCTTTACCCTAACAATCTGAAATTTCCGGCATTCGATTGCTCGACATTTCTACAGTGAACGTATTAATGTCGAATTTTCGGGGTCGAAAATTTCGGGCTGTTACATGGCCTGTCGATTGCTCTTGTTTTAGTCACATCTAAGCTGACTCACGGGAGTCTGGGTCACGTCATACCTCATACAGGAATCATTCACCAAACCATCTTACTTCATTTCTGGAATCTCCACCACGTACATAGTTGTTAAAGTGGTTTTCGGTATTGGCAGAGAGTATGACAATATCCGATCCCAGTCTCTTTAACAACCAAACACTTATTTCACACCAGATGGTTCTTTTACATTTCAAAAGCCGATTCACAATTTATATCAAAATATCATATTCTCAAAACCATATCACTTCCGAAATCATATTCACTTTGAAATCATATTCACCTTTGAAGATCATATCATTTCCAAATCATAATTTTTCCAAAACAGGTTAAATCCTTACTTCAAAATCATCATATTCAATTAAATACAACATTTAAATCCCAATTGAGGTTATAATATCATTTAACCATATTCACTTAAAATCGAGGATTTCAAATGTAAACACCTCTACCTTATTTAGTTTGAAATTTAGAAAGGTAGTTTTAGATAGTTATAATTAGTTATAAATATTTATAAATAGCAAAAGTACTCTAAAATAATTTAATAATAGATTAAAATTAGTAATCTTGATTTAAGATAGTTGAATATAATTAAAATAGATTAAATAACTTTAAAATGGATTAATTAGATTTAAATTAAATGGTTAAATTAGTTTAAAATAAATTAACTTGGTTCAGAAATAGGTTAAAATAATTTATATCGTTAATATAGGCTAAAATAGTTTAAATAATTTTTTTTCATCTTAATAATTAGGAATTTTAAAATAATATATTTTCAAACAGTTTATATTAAATATGGAATTTGGAATTCATATAAATTTAACTATCTATTTTGTTTCAACATCTCTAGACAATTTCACATTTCCCAATCACAAAACCCAATTTCAATACGTTTCAAAGGTATATTCCAAACAATTTTAATAACTCAATTCCGGTAAATTTCAATTTATACTTCAAAAATCAACTTTAAAATTTCAATTAAATTCCTTTAAACCAATTCCAATAATAATTCAATTTATATAAATCAAATTCTTGTTTCAAAATATCATTCAATTAATTTCAAAAAAAATTAAGGATTCAAAGATCATTTAATTTAACCAATCCAGTGTCCGTATATAATCTCTACCCTAGGGTCAAGTGATACAGATATTTATCATTTCAATCCACAATTTAGAATTTTATGGTTATATACCATTTCAAATCACAATCCCGAATTTAACAATAAAATCGCTCGAGTCTATCATTTCAACCCATAACGATTTTTCCCTAATCTATAGACCATTTGGGTATGTATCATTTCAACCCATAGTGAACTTGCAGTTTATAACTATATAAAATACAACATCCATTTATCCAACATCAACAATCAAACATCCATCACAATCATCATCCAAATCAAACAATAAATATCAATATAGAACTGAAAATCAATAATAGGTATTTAACTGGCAAATTTATATTCAATAATAAATTAAATAACGATTTAATTCAAATAAATCCAAATTAACTGAGATGATGATTTAAAATATACCAAACATCATGAATAAATTTCCAATCACATCATAAATTTAATTTAACAAACATAAAATTTTTTTAGAAGTTATGAGTGGGTTAAAACACTCACTTTGAATTTAAATTGAATTTAAATCCAATTTAAACCCAAAATTCAAACAGTCTCAGAATTCGTCCAAACCAGCGTCAAAATGTCCGAAATTTCAATACGATCCTAGCGGAGAAAACCGCCGTGAATTGGACCTCGTATTCAAAAGTTATATCATTTAGAACATTTGAATTTAATTCTAAATAAAATAAAATAAAATAAAAGCTCACCTATCACGTTCTGCTACGTCATAACCCCCTACCGAAACCCTAATTAGAAACAACGCCGTTCGCATCTCACCCAGAAGCCGCCACACTTCTACGCCGCCCATCCCCAAACCCTCGCCTGGCCATAGCGGCCACCAAGGCACCTCCACCGATCGCAACGCCAGCTCGCAAACTGCCCCACCACACACATCTCGTGTACATAAGAACGAGCAGTCGCCGAAACCAAATTGAACCCTAGTTTGATTTTTAGCCGACGATCTGGCCGATGGTTCGACGATTGGTTAGCACAGATGAACTACGCGTGGCTATCTCCACCCATCCATACCGACGATTCGACGATCGGTCGAAGTTGATCGAAAGGTGATGAATGGCCGAGAATAATTCATCGAATTCTGGGCATATAGAAACCCAAATTGAAAAACGAATCACATATTTGACTTGCGCTCGTCGAGAGCTTCAAATCGATATATTTGGAGGAGTTTTAATTTTTGATTTTGAAATTGAATTGAAAATTTGTTTGTTTGCCATTGGAATGAGGAGTTGAGAAGGAAATGTACGTACAGACAAAATGAAATAAGAAATAACCTAGGGTTTATAACGGGCTATTTATAGGCATAACTGAAAAAGAAAAGAATGGACCAGATCGATTTGGATTGGAACGATAAATGACCAAAAAAGCCCATTCTATCTCCAGAACGAAAATTGGTCATCCTATATATCAAAATAGATGTTTTGGATATTTCTAAACTCAATGGAACAGGTTTCAAGTCCTAATTCCATCATATGAAGAAGTTATGTTAAACTCAGCATATTTCAAATTGATTTCAATTTAATAAATTTCTAGTCGTTTCGAGCCCGTACGATCAAACGACAAGTCCGATTGCTACGAAACTTGAAATCCTACAATAATTCACTGTTACGGATCCGATGAAACTGGTTTCGTCGAAATCCGAGAGAGTGGTCAAAATGGCTATTTTCATGTTAATTAAATAAATTAATAATTAATTAATGAAATCACCTTTCCACTTTTGATTCTATAATCAACAAATTTTATCACTTTTGATTACTTGGACATTTACTATAATCTAAAATAAATCTAGATATCAAATTCAAAGTCCATTATTTTACCAATTACAGTATTTAACTTCAATTGTAATTACATCCAATTACTTATAATTAGTTCCAAAAAATTTATTTTATTTATCTTGATTTCACTAATTTATAAAATCAATTATTACATTAAGAATAAAATTAACATTTCTATTTATTTCATTACATTCACAATTTATAGTCATTGTCTTAACTCACATTAAAGGTAACATTTGATTCCATTCAATTACAATTGATTTCCAATTAAATTTATAAACTAATTACATAGGTAACTTTTAATAATTGTTACCATTTACCTTCCATCACACTTATAAATTCATTATTTTCAAACAAATGTTACAATTACTTACATAACATGGATTTTTATTCAATTACCATTTATTATATACTATTTCATAAATGAATTGAATATTTACATTTTTTCCTATATTCACTGTATAACCAAGTATAACCTTTACATTATTTCAATTGATTGGAATTCCATTCAAGTTGTTAATAATTTACTTTAATTAACATTGTTACCTTTCATTTTAGTTATTATTTCATTATTAAATTACAAACCTTTATTTCTTTCAATATTTAATCACGGAATCTTATTAAATTAACCATTTTAATTATCGAAAATTTACGGGTCGTTACAAGAAATTTGGTATGTCAAATACTAGTGGTAGGCGAACACCTAAGCCAACTAATGAGAAATTAGATAAGGAAGAAAACTCAAAAGATGTAGATCAAAACTGTATAGAGGCATGATGGGATCCTTACTATATATAACTGCTAGTAGATGAGATATATAATGCATAGTGTTTGTCTCTCTATCTAAGATATCAATCTCAACCTAAGGAAACTCGTCTAAAATCCATAAAACAAATACTAAGATATGTAAACAACATGCTAGATTATGGACTCTTTTATCCAAAGAAAGATTTCTTCAACTTAATTTCATATAGTGATGTCAACTATGCTGGATACAAATCAGATCGAAAAAGTATAAGTGGAACCTGTCACTTTTTAGGATGCTCTCTTGTTCCTGGTTTAGCAAAATGCAAAATTTTGTACCTCTTTCTACAATAGAGGCATAATATATCTCAGTTGCATTAGTTGTTCACACGTTATCTGTATGAAAAAACCTTAAGGGATTTTGGTGTAAATTTATAAATGTCACCAATATATTGTGATAATACAAGTGCAATAAGTTGGTCTAAAACCCCATCACATTATTCTAGGACCATACATATAAACATAAGACACCATTTTCTAAGAGATAATATAAAAAAGGAGTCATTTCACTCGAACTTACAAATACTAAAAATCAGATAACCAATATATTAACAAAACCTTTACCTCAAACATTTTTTGTTAAACTTAGAAGAGAATTAGGAATATGTTCTTTCTCTGAAATATAAATATAATAGCCTTTAAATTCTAAATTGAAAAGAGAATAAAAATATCAAAATTTCCCTATATATGTCGACATTTTTCTTTCTTATATATCGACATACCTTGTAGTTTTCATAAAACTGATTTTCCCTCTTATATTCAAAATTCAAAATATGTTAATATAACTATCAAATTTCAAATTCAATCTCATTTCCCTGTCTTCTTCTTCTTCATGTACACTCTAAATAAAATAAAAATTAATGGATTCTCCAAGTTCCAAGAGACCACTCCCTTGGACTTCAATACCCCAACTCTTGGTCCTTTCAAAAGACCACCATGGCCAAAGTTATCAAAATAGAGGACAATCTGAAGCATGTCCTCAACATGCTTTCAGAAATAAAGGTTGTCCAAACACGCCTCTTGGAAGGGAAAGAAAAGCAAGGCAAAATACTTCGAAACCTTCAAAAGCATCTATTGGACAATGAGGCTAATCCAATAAAAATTGAATAGGATACCCCAAATCTTGTCATCTAAAGCCCCATGAATGATGAGGAAGAGGAAGATGATGCTGAAAACGATGATGAAATCAAGTGTGTAGGAGAAGTTTCCTTTAATCATGATGGAAATTTTATGGAACAAAAAGGGAATTTTTGTCTCCACTATCCTTATTGCATAATCCATAAGTCTTCCTGTAACAACCCTACATTTTAGGCTTATTTTATTTTATATTTTATTTCTGTTAAATTGAATTTCCTGATTGAAAAACTTTATTTTAATTTGAAATTATTTTAAACTTGTTTTGTTTCAAATATTTCATTTCTAAATATATATTTTGATTGTTATGTAAATTATAATTTCAAACTGGTAAAAATTGGATATTTTACTGTAAAGTGAATTTCTGTTCAAACTGGTCAAACTTTGACTTTTAAACTTTAAATTTAAATATTTAAAATTCTTAAATTTTATCTTTTATTATGAAAATAGATTTAATTCCATGAATACTGCTTTTCGTTTCGTTGAAAACAGACTTATATTGTAGAAGTTATGTAATTTTCAATTTTGTGTATAAACTGTTTATTTTGCAATATTATTTATTTTAAAAACATATAAATTATATTTTATTTGTCATATTTTGTTCTAATATATGTTAATATTTTATTTTATGTATAATTTTGTCTTTTAAATAATTTAAAGTGATTATATAATTTTTCCAAAGCGTATTGAATTTATTTTCTATTTTTAAAGGCTAGTTTCTATTTTTCTGCTATTTTGTTCAATTAAATTATATTTAATTAAAATTTATTTATTCATTTTGTGAATGCATTTTTATTTTATGTTATTATCTTTGTTTATAAATGTTTTACAAGTCCATATGAATTTTCCAAATTTTATTCTGTTTATTTTCAAATTTTCTAGACTAGTTTTCATTTTTGTGCTAATTTCTTATTTTATCATATATTATTAATATTTATTTATTTATATTTTTTTATTTTTGTTACATTTTCGAATTGAAACTGAATTTTTAATTATATTTAGATATTTAAACTTATAAAAGGAGAATAGAAGAAATTCGAAGAGTTTTAAACTTTTGAAATTCCAAAGTCTCTTTGCATTTCCGACCTTTCCCTTTCCAAACTCCTTTCTTAATTGCTTAGCCGTGCCTTTGTTTCTCATTTTCAGCCGTACCTCCTTAATTTCTTTTCTCTTTCACGTGAACTTATCATTCCTCAAACAAAAATATACGGCTATCATCATTTGTTTGATCAAAAGTTAGGTAATCTCTTCTCTTTTTCTTTGTTTTTCCTATATTTCTACTTGATCTTTGCATTTGTTCTCCACTATTTTGATCAGCTCCTCCTACACCAGCCCTTGGCCGACCTCCACCACCACGTATGCTGACCATCACCACCTCCAGACCATCACCCCACCAGGTCGACCACACCATGGCATGAGATCATCACAAAATTGCACCAAAACCATTCCTATGTACACTAGATGACCTAGTTTTGCTCCACCACCTTCAATCAACCTCTAGCCACCACTTCCTCCACCACCACCACCTCTGACCTAACCCCCAACCTCTGCCACATCAGCCACCACCATCTGGACATCAGGCCATGAACATAGAGCTTGAGGCCGAGCCCAATAAGAGCCAAGATGTGATGATATTTGCCTTGTTTTGTAAAGTGTTGCACCTATACCTATTCACCTTGATAACCCATGATGGCCGACCCTTTTGTGACCCAAACCAGACCCAATCACCTGCCTTGGCTGAGCTTAACACATGTCTAACTGAAGCATATGAGGTTGAGAACAAGTGCAAAGAAATTGGCATTGTTTTGGGCTTTGAATTCTAATGTTATTTGATGTTTAATTCGAGTTGAAACTTACATATGCTTGTATTGTTTTGTGTAAATATTTGAACAAGTCCAATTGCTTTGGCTCTCCACTCTCAAGTCATATCCATGTCATCATGCCTTCATTTTGTTTGTGTTGTGTGTTTGGTGGATATCTCCAGCTCTGAACAGGTGAGTTATTCTCACCAGACAATATGTACCTATATAACTGATAAACCGACACCATTTGAATCTGTAATGTATATCATCATGTTATATATGTTTATATTATTATCATATGATGTTCACACCTGTTATTACACTTATTATATCATATGTCACTATTATTTAATGTTATTCTGTTATTTATATCTGTTATCACCATTGCAAGTTCCCTGTAGATTAGAATCACTATGGGTTGAAATGATACATACCCGAACGGACTTTAGAATAGGGAAAAATCGTTATGGGCTGAAATGATAGGCCTGAATGATTTTTATTTAAATTATTTTAACTTGGGATTGCGGGTTTGAAATGATAGAACCCGGATTTTTCTTTTTTAACTGCGGATTGAAATGATACATATCCGTATCACTTGACCTAGGTTAGAAAATTATATACAGGCCCGTGGTTATTTTATAAAGTGTTTTGAATATTTTTAAGTATTTTAAAAATATAAATTTATGAAATTTGATTTAAATAGATTTTGAAATGTTTAAAATAAAGAAATTATGATTTTTCTATGTGTTAAAAATGTAATTAATGAATGGTTTAACTGGATTTTTGAAATATAACTTAAGTTGGAAATTTGGAATTTGGTTAAAAATGATATTTAAGTTATATAAATAAAATGGATATTAAATTTTATTTGGAAATGGTAAATATGATAATTTGATTAAATGTGAATTTAAGTGATTTATTAAAGTATTATTGATTTTTTTTTCTATGAATTTAAGTGGTTAAATAAATGAATGTTTAAAAGTGATCTTTTAAAATATAACTTGACTTGGAAATGTGAAATTTGGTTTTAATTAAAGGTTTTAGTTAATTAAATAAAATTGGAAATTTAGTTAAATTTGTGAAATGGTAATTTAAATTTGAAGTGTTAAGTTATTTGTTGAAATGTGAAGAATTGGAAACTTTTACACTTAAATTTATTAAGTAAATTGTTGAAAATTGGATTTAATTATAAGAAATTTATTGTGAAAAAGATACATGTTAAATGATATGTAAATAAACATTTTAAATGTTAAATTATGATTTTTAAAATGTTTAAAGAGTTTAAAATGAAGTTATTTAATTGCTGGAAATACACTAAAAAGCTGGAAATCACTTTTAATAGCATTCAGAAATGCTATGGTTCTGAATTACACTAAAATTTGAATAAAAGGGCTACTACAGCATTTCTGAAATGCTGCAGTTGCTGCAGTTGAACTTATAGGCTAATATTGAACCCAGGTCTATTATAGCATTCTCTGGAAATGCTATAATGGTCTGTAGTCTTTGCTGAAACCAAATTTAACCCTTGTTTTGAAATCTGAACTACCGCAGCACTTCTGAATTGCTGTCTTTTCTGTTTTGAACTATAATTCAACTAAAACTGAGTTTTAACAGCAGTTTAAGTGCTGTCTTTGCTGAATTAAAAATGTTTTCAAATATAACTTATAGCAGTTGTTTTTAAATGCTGTGAAATGCTGAAATTTTAATAATTAGGGTTTTTGACTTAGTAAACGAACTCAGAATGGTTTGAAACTTTGGAAATTGAATACTTGATTTGAAAATATAATAATTACACTTTTAAAAGGTTTAAATGAATTATTTTGATTGGAATATAAACTATTTAAAGGTGATTTGAAATGATAGTAAATGAACGATATCTTTGAATTTAAAAGGTATTTAAAGTTGAATATTGGATTTGAACTGATAGGATATTTTATTTTATTAAAATGATTTGAAATGAAGTTTTGTAAGGATATGATATTTTATTATATTAAAATGATTTGAAATGAAGTTTTGAAATTATATGAAAATTTAAATATATGGAAATGGTTTGGAATTGATTTAATCTTTATTTTGATAAAGATATGGTTTGAAATGATATTTTATTTTGAAGAAAAGTATTGTTTTTAAAAGTTATAACCACGGGTTATAATAACGTTGGGTTGTTAAAGAGACCGGGATCGGATATGGACATACTCTCTGTCTTACCGAAAACCACTTTGGCAACCGTGTACGCGGTGGAGATTCCAGAATGAAGTAGGATGGTGGCGACGATCCTAAGGTATATACGTGGACCCAACTCCCGTGAGTTGGCATAAGGTGGCTAAAACAGGAGCGATTGACGGACCAATGAGGTAGCACCTCTGATCGGACACACTTCTTCGATACCATTCTATTACTTGTGATTGATTTGGTGCGCACCCTTGATTTGGGAGTGTTGTTCGAGGTGGGCGGTAGTGGCTGCTATGCGTCACCACCAGTCCGGATGCGTAATTGGTATATCTACCCTGGCATTGCCTAGTTGTGCCGTGTCACCTACCATATCGAGCTTTACTACGATTATGATTTTAAGATCCGACCGCGTTAAGGTTCTCCATCCCCTTAACGCTATTTTCCGATATGATTATACTTTACTTATTTAGACACTATTATAATATCGAATATTACTACATAGTAGATAGTTTAACGGATCCTTAGAGGATGGGCGGTCCCAAGCATCTTCTAAGTTACTTGTACCTTTATTACAGTTCACTTGAGTTGGTTTACATTATATAAGTATATATTGTCCTGACTCGAGTGTTTTGTGTTTTGCTTTACGCTCGGGTCAGCCTGAGTTATTCACAGATTTGGATTTCCACTCTCTTGGAGATTTGAATCGCTGGAGATTATCTGCTTGCATGTCCTATCTATTTCAGTTCCGTTGTTCTACTCAGCTTGTACTTGGTTATTTTATTGAGACTTTTGTTGTACTCTATTTCTTCTGTTGTATCTTATGTAACTCTGATATATTTATATAGTAGCTTCATGAACTACTATTTCTTTTACTTCCGCTGCATTATTTTACTCTGTGTCTGTGATCTGTGATTATATTTATTTACTGTATATTCTGAGATTTGCCAAATTTTATTTACAACGCGGTATTTTGAGCAATTCAACTCCGGCATGAGTGTCTACCTATACACTTATAATGGATGCGAATGGTCCAAAATATCGGGTCGTTACAGTTGGTATCAGAGCTTTGGCTTTGAGGCAAAACTTAGAATGTATGGTAAATTTATTTACAGAATCACTTTCGTTCGAGTTTGAATCTCTTCCTTTGATTCGTTTTCCCTTGAATTTTGGAACGTTCCCTACGGTTCCGAAATTCATTCGTGTCCCTCACTATTCATCATCTTTTGATTCTGGAGTATCCCATGACTCCACTTCCAATGATCTTTATAGTGAATTGGCGGTCTCGCCAATATTCTAATTTTCGTGTAAAAGGGTGAAAATCCTATATAATCAGCATCGATTCACCAGAGATTTATATTTATCCTTGGTTAGATGCTAATATCTTTTATTATTCCAAACTCTATCTCTTGAGATCGAAGGTAGATTTACCCCAGAAAATCCACATTTGATCTTATCCATTAAGTCACGGTTGACACGGTTAAGGTTGCCCGCGATTTATCTAAGCTTACCCATCTCTCTACTCTGTTTAATCATCTTGTCTTTTGTTCCAATCTATCTTCCAAACATTTTGAACTGTACTTGTAAATTAATGTTTTGTTTTATATTGTGTTGTTTGAATTGTTGATGTTGATTTGGGTTTCCGATCGATTCGTCTGATCAACGCTATCGATAGGATTTCTAAAACACTTTGACAGAACAAACTGACACAATATTATTTTAAATTTGGTTAATGAAATAAAATTTTGATATATAAGTAAATTTATGGAACTTAATAAATTGATTTAAATTGATAATTTGAAATGATAATACTTGATTTATCATTTATTATTCTACAAATGAATTTATAAATAGTTGTTTATAAATTGATTTGGGAACTGAAATGAATTTGAATCAAGAATTTGAGAATTCAAGTTTCTGATGGTTTCAAACCTTGTGTTTTCAAGTTTTAAAAGGATATATTATTTAAAGTATTTCGAATAGGAATTTTGTTTTCAAAGAATTTTAAAAGGTTTAAAATTTAGTGCTCTTCTCTTTGTCGCTGGAAAATAATTTCGGTGATGACTGCAGCATCATCGACGTTCATTTTCGAGTTTCGAAGTGAAGAGACCGTTTTGTTGTCTTGCTACAGCCTTGTTTTGGAAAATCTAATTCATTTGAATTTCTAAATATGACTGGATTATAATATATATAGATATATGATTTAAATTTGATTTGACATATTATGTATATATAATTACTTATCTCTAAATGGTTTGAAAGGAATCAGAAGTTTAATTCTTAAATTTTATTAAAAAAAAAAACTTCAGTTATAAGAAGAAAATCAAAATTTTTAATAAATGATTCAAACTTGAGATAATTGAATTGGAAAGTTTTATTTGTATAACACACAATTTCATTCCAATATAACTTACCTAAATTACATAGAAGTTGAATATGAAATTGGATAATATACAATATAGAAAGGATTTATAAATAAAATTTGAGTGGTTATAATACATGTTATACACTTAAATATTAGTTATAAAAGATTAACAGAGGTAAATAGTGAAAAAGGAATTTAAAGAGATTTTATTTAAATAACTTAATAATCAAATTGATTTAATATGGAACCTTAAGTCTAACCTAGGAATTTTAATAAAGGTTATTTCCTGAAATGAATATGTTGTATAATAAATAATGTATCTTTGAATAGATAAAATAAAATACATTTGAATTGGACTTTTGGGTAATAAAGTTTATTTAACTTGAATTCATAGCTTAATTGATGTCTAAATGAATAAATGTGTAAAGAAATTTGATTGTTATATTTGCTATATAAATATTTTATTTGTGAAATAGATATGTCTTGGAAATTGAATAATTATGATTTAAATAGTTAAAATATATTTTAACATCACTAAAATTTGATAATTGAAAATTTGGTTTTCAAATGGAATTTTAAGTGTAACTTATTAAAGGAATATCTATTTATGAAATGGGTATTTTAAATAAGTGTTAGGTTATGTGTTAAATTAAGAGCTAACTAAAATAGTGAGCTTTTGACTTAATAAATGAAGTATAGTTTATTTGGATATTTCATTCATAAAGGTTTGTTTTAATAAGTCATAAGTTAAATGATATCCAAATGAATATTTCTGAAATTAAACTGATTTGAAATATTAATATATCTACTGTAGCATTTTATAAGTGCTGCTGTTTTGAAAATACAATGTTTTGGAAATTTTATAATTGAATGAACTTAGAAATGTTACAGCTTTGAAATGAATATTATTTGACATTGGATTTAAATGGTTTAAATGAAGATTATTTTTAAAAAGGTGTTATGATTTTTAAAGTATTATGTTTTTTTTTTTGAATAACATTTCCAAAGTGTTATGATTTTAAGTAGTACGATTTCTAAATGATAACATCTCTAAATTGTTATGATTTCAAAACATTATGGTTACAAATCTATTATCTTATTTTGTTTTTCAAACTACCTTTTGGTTGTCCTTATTTCTCTTATCTTGTTACAGAATGGGAAGGCTATTGCTTATACTAGTCTGTTTAGAAATCTTTCTGTAATCTTTGATAACCTTTGTTACTCATCTGGATCTGAACACTGTTTTTCCATTCATAGACCGTCAGTCAAGTGAAAAGGGAGATTCAGACTCTAGAGGATCTTTTTCGTGCTTATATTCTTGATTTGATCACCTCCATCTTGTCAAACTTACCTATAACAATAGTTATCAGGTGTAATTCCAATCTTCTTATCATCTTGTCTTAATTCTATTTCATTTTTTTCTTTTTCTGTGCTTTCCTGTACCTCATTCCTTTTCGGGGACGAAAAGTTTTGAGTGGGGGAGAGTGTAACAACCCTACATTTTAGGCTTATTTTATTTTATATTTTATTTCTGTTAAATTGAATTTCCTGATTGAAAAACTTTATTTTAATTTGAAATTATTTTAAACTTGTTTTGTTTCAAATATTTCATTTCTAAATATATATTTTGATTGTTATGTAAATTATAATTTCAAACTGGTAAAAATTGGATATTTTACTGTAAAGTGAATTTCTGTTCAAACTGGTCAAACTTTGACTTTTAAACTTTAAATTTAAATATTTAAAATTCTTAAATTTTATCTTTTATTATGAAAATAGATTTAATTCCATGAATACTGCTTTTCGTTTCGTTGAAAACAGACTTATATTGTAGAAGTTATGTAATTTTCAATTTTGTGTATAAACTGTTTATTTTGCAATATTATTTATTTTAAAAACATATAAATTATATTTTATTTGTCATATTTTGTTCTAATATATGTTAATATTTTATTTTATGTATAATTTTGTCTTTTAAATAATTTAAAGTGATTATATAATTTTTCCAAAGCGTATTGAATTTATTTTCTATTTTTAAAGGCTAGTTTCTATTTTTCTGCTATTTTGTTCAATTAAATTATATTTAATTAAAATTTATTTATTCATTTTGTGAATGCATTTTTATTTTATGTTATTATCTTTGTTTATAAATGTTTTACAAGTCCATATGAATTTTCCAAATTTTATTCTGTTTATTTTCAAATTTTCTAGACTAGTTTTCATTTTTGTGCTAATTTCTTATTTTATCATATATTATTAATATTTATTTATTTATATTTTTTTATTTTTGTTACATTTTCGAATTGAAACTGAATTTTTAATTATATTTAGATATTTAAACTTATAAAAGGAGAATAGAAGAAATTCGAAGAGTTTTAAACTTTTGAAATTCCAAAGTCTCTTTGCATTTCCGACCTTTCCCTTTCCAAACTCCTTTCTTAATTGCTTAGCCGTGCCTTTGTTTCTCATTTTCAGCCGTACCTCCTTAATTTCTTTTCTCTTTCACGTGAACTTATCATTCCTCAAACAAAAATATACGGCTATCATCATTTGTTTGATCAAAAGTTAGGTAATCTCTTCTCTTTTTCTTTGTTTTTCCTATATTTCTACTTGATCTTTGCATTTGTTCTCCACTATTTTGATCAGCTCCTCCTACACCAGCCCTTGGCCGACCTCCACCACCACGTATGCTGACCATCACCACCTCCAGACCATCACCCCACCAGGTCGACCACACCATGGCATGAGATCATCACAAAATTGCACCAAAACCATTCCTATGTACACTAGATGACCTAGTTTTGCTCCACCACCTTCAATCAACCTCTAGCCACCACTTCCTCCACCACCACCACCTCTGACCTAACCCCCAACCTCTGCCACATCAGCCACCACCATCTGGACATCAGGCCATGAACATAGAGCTTGAGGCCGAGCCCAATAAGAGCCAAGATGTGATGATATTTGCCTTGTTTTGTAAAGTGTTGCACCTATACCTATTCACCTTGATAACCCATGATGGCCGACCCTTTTGTGACCCAAACCAGACCCAATCACCTGCCTTGGCTGAGCTTAACACATGTCTAACTGAAGCATATGAGGTTGAGAACAAGTGCAAAGAAATTGGCATTGTTTTGGGCTTTGAATTCTAATGTTATTTGATGTTTAATTCGAGTTGAAACTTACATATGCTTGTATTGTTTTGTGTAAATATTTGAACAAGTCCAATTGCTTTGGCTCTCCACTCTCAAGTCATATCCATGTCATCATGCCTTCATTTTGTTTGTGTTGTGTGTTTGGTGGATATCTCCAGCTCTGAACAGGTGAGTTATTCTCACCAGACAATATGTACCTATATAACTGATAAACCGACACCATTTGAATCTGTAATGTATATCATCATGTTATATATGTTTATATTATTATCATATGATGTTCACACCTGTTATTACACTTATTATATCATATGTCACTATTATTTAATGTTATTCTGTTATTTATATCTGTTATCACCATTGCAAGTTCCCTGTAGATTAGAATCACTATGGGTTGAAATGATACATACCCGAACGGACTTTAGAATAGGGAAAAATCGTTATGGGCTGAAATGATAGGCCTGAATGATTTTTATTTAAATTATTTTAACTTGGGATTGCGGGTTTGAAATGATAGAACCCGGATTTTTCTTTTTTAACTGCGGATTGAAATGATACATATCCGTATCACTTGACCTAGGTTAGAAAATTATATACAGGCCCGTGGTTATTTTATAAAGTGTTTTGAATATTTTTAAGTATTTTAAAAATATAAATTTATGAAATTTGATTTAAATAGATTTTGAAATGTTTAAAATAAAGAAATTATGATTTTTCTATGTGTTAAAAATGTAATTAATGAATGGTTTAACTGGATTTTTGAAATATAACTTAAGTTGGAAATTTGGAATTTGGTTAAAAATGATATTTAAGTTATATAAATAAAATGGATATTAAATTTTATTTGGAAATGGTAAATATGATAATTTGATTAAATGTGAATTTAAGTGATTTATTAAAGTATTATTGATTTTTTTTTCTATGAATTTAAGTGGTTAAATAAATGAATGTTTAAAAGTGATCTTTTAAAATATAACTTGACTTGGAAATGTGAAATTTGGTTTTAATTAAAGGTTTTAGTTAATTAAATAAAATTGGAAATTTAGTTAAATTTGTGAAATGGTAATTTAAATTTGAAGTGTTAAGTTATTTGTTGAAATGTGAAGAATTGGAAACTTTTACACTTAAATTTATTAAGTAAATTGTTGAAAATTGGATTTAATTATAAGAAATTTATTGTGAAAAAGATACATGTTAAATGATATGTAAATAAACATTTTAAATGTTAAATTATGATTTTTAAAATGTTTAAAGAGTTTAAAATGAAGTTATTTAATTGCTGGAAATACACTAAAAAGCTGGAAATCACTTTTAATAGCATTCAGAAATGCTATGGTTCTGAATTACACTAAAATTTGAATAAAAGGGCTACTACAGCATTTCTGAAATGCTGCAGTTGCTGCAGTTGAACTTATAGGCTAATATTGAACCCAGGTCTATTATAGCATTCTCTGGAAATGCTATAATGGTCTGTAGTCTTTGCTGAAACCAAATTTAACCCTTGTTTTGAAATCTGAACTACCGCAGCACTTCTGAATTGCTGTCTTTTCTGTTTTGAACTATAATTCAACTAAAACTGAGTTTTAACAGCAGTTTAAGTGCTGTCTTTGCTGAATTAAAAATGTTTTCAAATATAACTTATAGCAGTTGTTTTTAAATGCTGTGAAATGCTGAAATTTTAATAATTAGGGTTTTTGACTTAGTAAACGAACTCAGAATGGTTTGAAACTTTGGAAATTGAATACTTGATTTGAAAATATAATAATTACACTTTTAAAAGGTTTAAATGAATTATTTTGATTGGAATATAAACTATTTAAAGGTGATTTGAAATGATAGTAAATGAACGATATCTTTGAATTTAAAAGGTATTTAAAGTTGAATATTGGATTTGAACTGATAGGATATTTTATTTTATTAAAATGATTTGAAATGAAGTTTTGTAAGGATATGATATTTTATTATATTAAAATGATTTGAAATGAAGTTTTGAAATTATATGAAAATTTAAATATATGGAAATGGTTTGGAATTGATTTAATCTTTATTTTGATAAAGATATGGTTTGAAATGATATTTTATTTTGAAGAAAAGTATTGTTTTTAAAAGTTATAACCACGGGTTATAATAACGTTGGGTTGTTAAAGAGACCGGGATCGGATATGGACATACTCTCTGTCTTACCGAAAACCACTTTGGCAACCGTGTACGCGGTGGAGATTCCAGAATGAAGTAGGATGGTGGCGACGATCCTAAGGTATATACGTGGACCCAACTCCCGTGAGTTGGCATAAGGTGGCTAAAACAGGAGCGATTGACGGACCAATGAGGTAGCACCTCTGATCGGACACACTTCTTCGATACCATTCTATTACTTGTGATTGATTTGGTGCGCACCCTTGATTTGGGAGTGTTGTTCGAGGTGGGCGGTAGTGGCTGCTATGCGTCACCACCAGTCCGGATGCGTAATTGGTATATCTACCCTGGCATTGCCTAGTTGTGCCGTGTCACCTACCATATCGAGCTTTACTACGATTATGATTTTAAGATCCGACCGCGTTAAGGTTCTCCATCCCCTTAACGCTATTTTCCGATATGATTATACTTTACTTATTTAGACACTATTATAATATCGAATATTACTACATAGTAGATAGTTTAACGGATCCTTAGAGGATGGGCGGTCCCAAGCATCTTCTAAGTTACTTGTACCTTTATTACAGTTCACTTGAGTTGGTTTACATTATATAAGTATATATTGTCCTGACTCGAGTGTTTTGTGTTTTGCTTTACGCTCGGGTCAGCCTGAGTTATTCACAGATTTGGATTTCCACTCTCTTGGAGATTTGAATCGCTGGAGATTATCTGCTTGCATGTCCTATCTATTTCAGTTCCGTTGTTCTACTCAGCTTGTACTTGGTTATTTTATTGAGACTTTTGTTGTACTCTATTTCTTCTGTTGTATCTTATGTAACTCTGATATATTTATATAGTAGCTTCATGAACTACTATTTCTTTTACTTCCGCTGCATTATTTTACTCTGTGTCTGTGATCTGTGATTATATTTATTTACTGTATATTCTGAGATTTGCCAAATTTTATTTACAACGCGGTATTTTGAGCAATTCAACTCCGGCATGAGTGTCTACCTATACACTTATAATGGATGCGAATGGTCCAAAATATCGGGTCGTTACACTTCCATAATAATAAAAAATAAACATTGATTCTTATGTTTAGTTTAGGTTGTCTATGTTTGGATTGTTACTATTATTGTTATGTCTGGATTGACTTAGCTTGCTTAGATATGTATGCTTGGATTGTTAATTTGGTTTGTATAGTTTGATTTGAATAAATAAAGATTGTCTTATCATATTTATTTAAATTCTCCACATATTTATAAACTTTGATCATTATATATATCTTAATATATGCCATGATTATATCATATCTAGTATTGATCATCATTCATATCATATATTAATCACCATTTATATATCATACATCATATTTAATATCCTTACATATGCTTCAATTATTTTAGTCCAACATTATTAATTTTGACTTTATAGTTCATAAGTATATCATTAAAGGGAATTTATTATTTTTTTACCTATTTTTGTTAATGACAAAGGGGGAGAAAAATATAAAATACACGCATATATTTAGGGGGAGTTATGTATTATATCATATTCTATATATAGGAATATCTAATGGTTGTCATCATAAAATAAGGGAGATTGTTAATACCTCAGTTATTGATTTTGATGACAATAACCACATGAAATATAGATACTAATGTTTTGCTAAGTTATATAGTATATGGTGCAAAATATTACACGGGTGTTGAATCAAAGACAGTACAGTATAACGACTCAAGATAAACATATGAAGACTCATGAGTTCAAAGACAAAGAAATGAAGTCCCAAGGTTATAATTTAGTGTTTAGAGTCATTAGAATATATTGTTAAAGTCCTTGATAACAATATCTGATCCTTATCTCCAATTTTTTATCCTTCATATTTTAAATAAAAATAAATTATTTAAATTCCAAAATATATTTTTAAAATATTTTATAAATTTTTTAAAAGTTCAAAATATTTAAAAACTATGTTCAAATTATTTTACAAAGTATAGGATTTTCAAACAATTTAAAAGAAAAGTATTTTCAAAAATTACTAGGATATGTCGACATACTTGTTTCTATATGTCGACATATAGACTTTTGGATTGTTTTTAAACTTTGAATGGAATTTGTCTTTTAGACACAACCCTTCACGAATGGATACATTTGTTCATCTACTATACAAAGGGAAGCGCAAACGAATTTCTAACTAATTAGTTACTTACTTTCTTCCCACTTCTTATTCTCCTGAAAATTCTCTTGAAAAATATACTTTACATTCTTCAAAATCTTATAGAATCAATTCATACTTCATTGTATTGATTCAATAATACTTTCTTACTATTTTGGAAACATCTCACTCTCATGTCAAAGATCAAAGTGCTATCAAAGTGGCTATAAGATCCATTGTATCCAAAGTACAAGAATTTATCTTTGGAAAAAATATCAACTCTACTCATGTTTGTATAGGTATGCTTGAAGCCCGTTTAAATCAAGCGGGTGTGCTTAGTAGCCCGATAAATCTAGTGGGTGATCTTGTAGCCCAGTCAAATCAAGAGAGTTTACCCTAGACTTGTGATACAGGAGGGTGTGTCCCATCACCTCGAAATCAAGATTGTAATCTGGTTTGCTTTCTACCTGGTTTAAAGATTGAAATTTGAAAAGAAATATGTACAAGCAATTGTACGAGACTATATATAAGAGAAATATGAACCAGTATAAAATCCCTGGTGTCATCTCTATAACTTTTACTTTACTTTATTGCTTTTATATTTATCTATGATTACATCTGTGACTAACTATTAATATAATTCTACGATATGTGATTTAATATTAACCTTGAAAGAGAATTAAATAGATTTGTATAAGTTAAATCATTATTAACTCCCCTTTAGTGTTAAATTAGCCTTAAGATCCGTTATTCCTCCACCCATAGGTATAGTGCGCACAACTGAATTGAGACCGAATGATGTTGCTGCATGAGGTGTGAGGGGCCATTTTTATATAATATTTAACATGGTAAATTAGAAACCGGTAAACTCAATAAACTCCAGAAGTTGGATTAACAACAAAAACAATAAACTTAAGTTGATATATAATTAAAAAAATTAGGGGTCGTTTGGTTTATTTTGTATATTATGTTTTGAGTTTTCAACAATAATTACAAAATATGAGAAGAATGAAGGGAGGTCGGAAAGGATGAATGGAAGATTGGAGTGGACCACGAAGTGGATGGAGGAACGACGAAAGGATGAATTGTTGCTCGTGCTTCCGTTTTTCTCAAAACACGAAAAATGAAAAAAAGTTGTTTTCTATTTTGTGTGTTAAATTCGTTTTCTAAAATGGCAATTTTTCATAATATACATGCGTTGTTCGTATTTTTGTATGGACGAAAACTCAAAACTAAAAACGGTAAATCAAACATAGCCTTAGTTTTTTAAAAATTAACTAGTTTATAATGATAATAATAAAACTAAGTTTGATAAAAAAAACCAAGTTTGTTGTAGTAGTAGTAGTAATAAATTAACTAACTTTTATAAAATTAACCAAGTTTATGAAAATTAATTTGTGTTGTTTGTTGGAATTCTATTTATCCTTGAATCTAATGTAACATATCCATTGTTTTTTGCGTAGATTTTTGTTAGTAGTACCAGAAGTTTAATATATATATGCATGCTTATGATTTTAAAAAATATATTAATAAATTACTTTTTTAAAATCAATGCAAATTAATATTAATTTGCTAAAAGTAAGATTATATATGTTATTCTCATGAGTAAATTGCTGGTTAGCAACCTTCTATCATTATATTAAGGAGCAAAACACTTTTATTATTAAACCTATCTACAGATACTTAAGCTTTGTGAAGAAATGACCAGTTGCAACATGGAATTTGTACTTGGCTCTAATCAAAGAATTAGTACTTGGCTTTAATCGTCATTTATATTATAATATTTTGTTCGTACTAGTTGTGTAAACTTGTCTATTAATGTTAATAGATTTTATGTGAACTGGGTTATTTTGTCTAAAACTATTGTATTGAAATGGTTATGGATATCGTATTTGATTACGTGATTAATATGTTTTTCAGTTATTTGGTATGATGATGATTTTTGGTTTTATGACAAAATATGTTAATTATTCCTATATAATATATGTTGTGAATAAAATGTAGCAGAAATTGAGCAAGCTACCAACAGGTATGTATAAAAACTACGGCAAAACAATCAATCATTTTTAGTGGCATTTGCTGAAATGCAATAGAAAATTCTGAGCTTTTAGTTACACCTTCTATAGCACCCTTTATCAAAATGCTACTACAATCTTCAGTATCTTTTTTGGCTGCTTTATTTTTTGTAGTGTATTGGAAAACTCTACAATGTGTCAATTTTCCAATAGTGTTTACCGTGATGCAACAGAAAGTTCTAGGTATTTAGTTACACCTTTTATAACAATGTTTATTACAATGCTACTAAATGTTTTAGTAGTTATTTTAGGATGCTACGAAAAACCTTTTCTAGTGTATGGTACTTGCAAATGTGACTGTTGAATGGGCATCAATTTAGGGTGTTGGGAGTGGCTGGTGTTCACATGTGGTAGTAGAACATAGGTCTAACAGTAGGGATAAGATGAGTGAGAAGTGTGACTCAAGTGTATGCTAGGAAGCAACATGTGTGCTCATTAATTCAAGTAAACGACTTTAGGAATACTTGAAGGGGCAAGCTACACATGGGAGCTGAGACACTTGAGTAAGACAAAAAGCTTATATCGAGCAAACTTACGAGAGAATGTATTTGAATTTTGATACTATATAGAATATGCGCACACATTACACCACATTATATCACTCCTCGTTTCTCTTATAGTTGTTGATCAACTCCTACAAATTAACAACACGAGTATGAGAAGAGGAAGAGCACATGGATAAGATAAGGACAGCTCTACGATAGTGAATGACATAAATATTCCTACTTGGTTTAGGCAGTGTCTACAAACATGCACCAAGAAACTCCTCAATCAACCACAATTATAACTGAAGTTTTGGGTGGTGCAAATGTGGTGAAGGTAGAAGTCATACTAGCTCCTAAGGTTGACTTTGATAAAACCTGCAAGAGTTACATTAATCTAGGTGGTAAGTCATATATGGGTATTGAGTCTTACATTAAAACTCAGACTTGGGTGTGCATGTGCGATTGAATCCTCGATGACATGAATCTTGATTATACGATGAAGAGGAGGCTTGTGTAACGACCAACAAATTTATCATTTTGATAAATTATATTTATATTTGAAATATTAGAATACAAAATTTTATGATACAAATTATAATGTTGTGAAACATAAATAATGATAGTAAAATTGGTTTAAAGGTATATTAACAAATATGGATATTTAGGGGTTTTCATCAGAAAAACGACGAAAATCAGTTTTTAGGAAAATTGAGATTTTCTCAATATTAAAGCGAACGGAACTAGATATATACACTTATTTAACCATTTAAGCAATAATAAGAAATAAAAATTATGTATTTTATTTGTAAAAATAAAGTATATTTATGACATCATCAGGGATGTCATCACTTTTATATATTTTCTAGAATTTTTAATTAAGTTTAAATAATCAAATAATTGTTTTAAAATTATAATAATTCATTTTAATTATTATATAGTGATAATAATTGATTCATAATTGTTTTATAAATGTATATACTTGTTTTAAAAAAAATATAAGAAAATTCATAATGATTTGTCGATACGACATCACGTTTTGTAAATACTTATTTAATATTTATTTATATGGTTTTATATTTCAAATGTGATCATTTTAATTAATTGCTAATGATAAGAAATTAGTTTTTATTTTTTTTACATTTATATGTAATTTAATTAATAAGTGAAAATGTGACTGAAATTCGGATTTCGGATTCACAACGGTTTAACAAATAGAATTTGTATCAAAACGTTGCAACTTGGTTTGTCAAAAGTAAACATATAAAAACATATGCACATGTATATGAACACACATACATTTACATATATAACTACCATTTACATCTCATATTTACTAATGGTAAATTAAACAAAATATCATGATATTTATTTACAAAAATCTAGATATTTTCCTAAACAAAGTAAAACAAAACTCACCATCACTTGGTAGCACATAGGTGGGGGTATGGGTGATGTGATGGCCGACCGTGAGTGATGGGAGGGGTGTGGGTTGGCATATGGTGAAAAGAGATGTGATGGAAGATATTTTATATATTTTTCCTATATATACGTGCCCCTTCTTCTCATAAATCCTTACACCAAACCCATCTTCTTTTCTTTTCTTCCTAAGCTTTCTAATGGTCTCTCTGGTGGCTTCTCTAGTCTCTTCTATCATATTGAAGCTCTACTAAAATAAAAACTACCATATACGAAGAAATACCGCCTTAAAGTCGGCATACGAGTACTTTACCTCTTCTCCTCTTATCCATTCAGCCACCCTTCATCACCATCCAGGCCAAGCTCATCTCTCCATACAAGCTTAGGCCGAGTTCACCCTAGGATCCCAGGATAGGATTCATAAGCTTTAGTGCGGTGGTTACGAAGCTATAGTCAAATTTAGTAAATTTAGAAACTAATGAAGATGGGAATTACCCCACTAATTTATTATAAAATTATGTGATGATATAATTTATTTGCTATGACTGTTTTCTATTTTTGATCATCATGTTTTGGACGTGATAATACGCTTGTTTGGTTTTGGAAATAATTTACGCTAATACACGTCGAATTTACACAAAGGAAATCACTATACTATATGAATTATAAAAGTTTTACGGAATAGTTAGACCTCTTTAAACATGAATAAAATGGTTTTAAATGGTTTATAAATGTTTCATAAACATTAAAACTCATTTCGGTAAAGTTTGGCAAAATTTTGAAAATAGAGTCAAAATAAGCGCGTCGTGTAACGGTAGTTCGCGACTTCGCCATAAAAGTTAGACTTCGCCATAAAAGTTGAACCAATATGTAGAATGGAATATAGCTTGAAATTATTCGAAATAAGAATTTTCCGAACTCTTATGACTATAGTTTTCGAATGAAGAAGAAAAATCAAGATTTCATTGAATATAATTTGAGTTATGTCCAAATCAAGTTTTTAAAACATCGCGGTTTGGCAATTTTGGGAAGTAAAGTGGAAAATGCTTTAAAATTAATATTTTTAAATCTTTAAAAATATGAAATAAATTTTAGAAATATGTTAACTGTTTTAAAAGGGATTTGAGTTATAAAAATGGACATATATGAAATAGGATTAGTGGTTCGAAGAAAGAAGCTTTAAAAACACTATTCGTAGTAGTTTTTGGAGCAGTTTTGGTAACTTTTGCAAATTATGGTTTTAACTTAATTATTCTTTCCTAATCTTTTTAGTAATCTTTCCAAATGAATAATTAAGTATTTTGAAGGTGGTTTGGAAGTTTTATAATTATTTAATGGAGTTTTAAATAAATGGTTAGAGGAAAATTATTTTAAACAATATTTGGAATTGTGTTAAGTAAATGAAAATCATCTCTAAAAGATTATATAAAAGAGTTTAGAGTTAATCAAATAACTTGACTATCTTATGGGTGACAGAGAGATAGTCTCGAGACCCGAGCTTGGACAACCAGTGTTTGGTTTCCGCTCTAGCTATCCAGACTGGCCCAATGGAGGAACGGTAAATTTGATTTACTCGGACCACATCTTCCTAAGATAAAAAAGGATTTAGAGGTTTCCAAAAGTTAAATAAGATTTACAATATGATTCTGGTTGTTAAAGAAAACATTCTAGTTAAACTCCATATTAAATTTCGAGGAGGGAACTCGTACTATCCGTATGAATTTAAAAGGTGATTTCACTGTTATTCGACGAATAGTACAGGTTGAATACAGAAATTATATTGGTTATAATCAGTCTAAAATTTGTGGATCCTTTTTATTCAATACTAACTGGTTTGGGTTTACAGTAAACATTGTCTTAATTAACATTGTTTTTGAGCCATTAAAAATATGTTTTGGAAATGTGAAATCTTCATTAAGATTTAAATTATACTTTTCCTAAGTAATTAAAGATGAAATGTTTTGGTATTTCCAAAGTTAAAAAGAGGTTTTAATTAACCAAAGTATTTAAAAAAAGAGGTTTAATTATCATGTATATACTAAAACAGAGTATGATTGAAAGATGTATATCTCTAAAGAGATATTTTACTTGGATAAAAGATATTGATTAATTGAATAATAATCACCTATATTCTTGACATTTTTTTATCGATATTTGGTTCGGAGAAACCGGGATCGGATTTGGGTGATTCCCATCTGGAAACCAGTTCAAACCAATATACCTTCGAAAGTGAAAACATGTTGAATGATTTCGAAGACGGAGATCTTCATAATGTAAGGCTGCTTGTCACTAACCTCTGGCATAATTCCCTTACCATATATATGGTGGCGGTAGTTCCTTCAATTTGAAATCTTCAATTCAGGGACTACTCGCGACTAATCCTAGGGGTGATTCCCAACTGGATGTAGTAGGAGAAGTGCCTTCGGTTTGTTCTTTGCCGGGACAACTTTTATGGACAAGTGTCTGACATTGCATTTCTAAGACCACGTACATTGGTTTTTACAAATGTACATCTATTTGGTGGTGTAGGAGGTAACCCTTCTTATACTTACATACTTCCTTTATGCGTATTAACTCGGGGGCTGTAATTTTATGGAAATCAATTAGTGTGTTGTAGGAAATAGTAATGTGGCATTCAAAGTGGGATTTGTCAAGTGAAAGGTAAAACGTTACATTAAGCCTCACACATCGGTAATGGAAAAAACATGGTAGATGCGATAGGTCTAAGTGGGTCACTCCCATTAGAAGATGTTCATCACCTTTCTAGATTACCCTCTATATTTCGGGTTTGTCGTGTATGTCGTGGCTACAGATAGGTCGAGAACGACTGAGGTGATGTCATATTCGGCGCTATTTATGGTAATGGTAGGCCGATTCTGTATTGGTAGAGGTTGGAGCCTCAGGTGCATCCCTCAAGAGATGTACTATCGAAAGGTAGTTCCTTACCTTGTCATTATACAGAATTCATTCTCAATACCAACTTTACGGTTTTAGTTGTAAACCTATTATGATGGAATTTAATAAATGCATCAGTTTCGTCTAAGATTATATATATTTATTTGAAAGAGTTTTTATAGAATGTCATTAAAAATAATATCTCTAATTCTGTATAACAAATGGTTTATTTATCATAAGGTAAAATCCCGTCCATGTTTATGCGCAGCGTGGCCTTAGGAGATACCCTTTGTTTTCAAAAATATCTACGTTTTGAGTTTTCTCACACTAGTCGCATGACTGATGTGGATTTTATTTGCTTTTCCTTTAAATTATCGGTGCACCATTTTTTCGGGTAGCCAAGTAGTTCAGGTCTAGCTTGGGACATTTTGGAGGAGATTGGAGCAGGACTGGTGTTTCTTCTGTAGATGGTTATTCATTTCCATTTCCGATGCATTTGTTACTGTTTATATTCAACGCTGGTAGGGACAAAGATTTATAACTACCTAGGCTGAGATTAGGATAGACTCTGATGTATGTATTTAAAATTGCCATTGTAATACATTGAAACAATATATGTTATTCCATTCATGTAAGATTTTGTTCTGTCTTTATTTTTCTTTTTACCCTTGATCAATCTGTCTTTTCGGCACTTGAATGCTCGGCACGTGAATACCGTGGATGTACTAGTGTCGATTTCTATGGATTGAAAAGGTTGGTCGTAACAGTTGGTATCAGAGCTTAGGTTGAGCATTCACCTAAGTCTGATATGGGTAAAGTCTCATCATAGATATGGATAGTAATACCCTAGGATGAGTAACTCTATAAAGATAGATTAAGTGACACCTTAGAATGGTTGAGAGTATTATATATGAGCATGTATTTGTTAATGTTATATAAAAATGATTTTTGGAAAATTGGTAAATGAAATAATTTTACCTAGGATTATATTTTGAATATAAAGTAATAATGTGTGGTGTTTGGTTGTTAAGGGAATGATAATATTTAGTTATTATCATTTATTGATTGGTTGTTTGATTTAAAAGTTTAAATTCAAACTCCTCATGAATTAAGTTTCACAATTTGAATGTAGTGTTCGATAAATAATAATGCTGATTTAAGATTGAAGCAATTTATTTAAGATAAACAAATTTTATGTACGCATTTTATAAGTGGTTTTATAAATCGAATTTATAAAACGTGTTTTATAAAGGGATTTTTTTTAGAATTTAAATCTCGGTATTTTTGAAAAATCTTATGATTAACTAGTTCAAGTGGCTCAAAATTAATTCAAAATCGGCAGGAGTTGTGTTCAGATGGAAAACACTTCTCTTAAGTATTCCCCTTCTTGTTAAGAGAATATGCAACACTATCGGTTGTACCCAATTCCTTGGTATCATTTTTCAGTTACTCAATCTATATGATTTTCTAAAGTTAAAAAAGATAATGTGAATCATTAATGGATAAATTAATTAGTGATTGTTAATGTTTATCAAGGTGTTTGCATTTAATATTGGTTAAAGGGAGTATATTATAATGTAAGGAGTTTATTATAACAAAAGATTTATAGTAATATTTTGAAATAATAAAATTTGAATTTGAATTCTTAAGAAAGTTTAGTCAAAATAATAGTTATATTGAAAAATGAGTGTTTTAGCAAATAAGTGTTTTGATAAATGCGATTTTGATAAGTTAAATTTGGTAGAAGATATTAGTAAAGCCCGTTTTATTAAAAGCCGAGTTTTTGTGAAACTTAAAAAAAGTATTTAAATAAGAAGAAAAGCTTTTAAAGATATCTTCTAAATGAGGGTTAAAAATATTAGGGATGTACGAAAAGGTTTAAACATATAGATGGGATTTTATGAAATGTTTTCATAAGTAATTTTGAAAAAGGGCTTAAGTGGAAGAAGACATGGATTTCGACATCATTGTCGTAAATAAATGTTTTCAGGAAAGTGAGAAAGACATAGACTATAACCCTGTTATTATAGTAAGTGATTTTTGGAAGGAGATATTTTATATAGTATATGGGATTTATACATATCCTATATTTGATATTAGGATTCAAGATGGGTAACTTATATCCATTTTTAAGTTAAGAATGATGTCCATTCAAGATCTGAGAGGAAGTGATACCCCAGCTTGATCGGCTTCATTTTAACTAATAAATAGTGTAAGTTCGACATCGAAAATTAATATTAAGTATAATTAATCAGAACCCTATACTAGTACTTTTAGGTTCTCGTAATGATGTTTTACGCAAAATTCGTTTTGACCTAATAAGTGTGTTTTAAAAAATATGAAGCTTTCCTTAAAGATTTTTATGGATTTAAGTATATAAAGATATTTTCAAAGTGTTGAAATTGAAAGGGTTTCTTGGGAAAGAAGATAGAAATTTTTGGTAAATAAATTTTTTAAAGTAATTATGTATAAAGAAGCATCTTTATAAAAATGTTTGGATAAAAGTTTTATGAAATGTTTTCATAAATTTTTTGGGAAGGTTAATAAGTACGTATAAGGTACATAGATCATTTCGTCGCACGGTTTCGATCTAAGATTTGAGTATGAAACTTTGAGATGTTACACCGGTCCAAAAAAGGATTTATCACTCGATTCTTGACGACGAACATTGATGAAGATTTGTGGTTGGATACTTGCATTTTCTATCATAGTTGAGAGCTATGTAATAAAAGTGAGGATATCTGATCAAGAAGTCTGATCAAAGTCCGCACTAGAGGATCAAGGGATCAATACTAGTATGGAAATACAGTTATGTATTTGAATAGAAGATCGAATCAGATAGTACATACTGACAACCCATGATCATAACATGGGTTTTTATTTGAAATTAAAAATAATGTATTTACCGGGTTTTTGGTAAGATGTAATTTCAAGGATGAAATTCTTTTAAGGAGAAAAGTCTGCAACGACCCAAAAATTTATCATTTTGACAAATTATATTTATATTTGAAATACTAAAATACAAGATTTTATAACACAAAAAGTATAATGTTTTGAAACATAAATAATGATACTATACTTGTTTTAAAGGTATATTAACAAACATGGATAATTTGAGGGTCTTCATCAAAGAAATGACGAAAATCAGTTTTCGACAAAATTGAGATTTTCTCAGTGTTAAAGTGAACAGAATAGAAACATACACTTATTTATCCATTTAAGCAAGAATATGTAATAATTTTTTTTGAAAATAAAATATATTTACGACATCATCGGGGATATCATCGCTTTTATATATTTTCTGGAATTTTAAATTAAGTTTACATAATCAATAATTATTTTAAAATGAAAATAATTCACTTTAATTATTATATAGTGATAATAATTGATTTATAATAGTTTTATAAATGTATATACTTGTTTAAAAAAAAATATAACGCTCTGTCGATACAACAACACTTTTTGTAAACACTTGTTTAGTATTGATTTACATGATTTTATAATTCAAATGTGATCATTTTAATTATCTACTAATGATAAATAATTAGTTTTTAAATTTTGTTTACATTTATATGTAATTTAATTAATAAGTGAAAATGTGACCATAATTTGGACTTTGGATTCATAACGATTTAACAAATAGAAGTTTTATCAAAACGTTGCAACTTGTTTTGTCAAAAGCAAACATATAAACACATATGCACATGCACATGAACACACATACATTCACATATATAATTACCATTTACATCTCATATTTACTAATGGTAAATTAAACATAATTTATGATATTTATTTACAAAAATCTAGATATTTTCCTAAAAAAAGTAAAGTAAAACTCACCATCACTTGGTAGTACATGGGAGGGGGTGTGGGTGAGGGGATGGCTAGCCGTGAGCGATGACAGGGGAGGGGAGTGGGTTGGCACATGGTGAAAAGTGATGTGATGGAAGATATTTTCCATATTATTTCTATAAATACATGCCCCCTCTTATCATAAATACTCACACCAAAACAATTTTCCTATCTCTTCTTCCTAAGCTTTCCAATGGCCTCTCTAATGGCTTCTCTAGTCTCTTCCATCATAGCGAAGCTCTACTAAAATAAAAAACTACTATATACGAAGAAATACCGCCTTAAAGTTGACATACGAGTTCGTAGTCCACCTCTTCTCCTCTTATCCATTTGGCCACCCTTTATCACCATCTAAGCTAATCTCATTCCTCTATAAAAGCCTAGGCCGAGGTCACCCTTGGATCCCAAGATAGGATTCATAAGCTTCGATGCGGTGGTAGCAAAGATATAGCCAAATTTAGTAAATCTAGAAACCAATGAAGGTGGGAATTACTCCGTTAATTTATTATAAATTATGTGATGATATAATATATTTGTTGTGATTGTTTTCTAGGTTTGATCTTCATGTTATGGATGTGATAATATGTTTGTTTGGCTGTGGAAATAATTCACGTTAAATACTCGTCAAATTTACACAAAGGAAATCACTTTCCTATATGAATTACAAAAGTGTTACAGAATAGTTAAACCCTTTTAAACATGAATAAAATGGTTTATAAATGCTTTATAATCATTAAAACTCATTTCGGTAAAGTTTGGAAAAGATTTGAAATTGGAGTCAAAACAAGCGCGTCGCGTAATGTTATTTCGCGATTTCACGCCATAAAAGTTAAATCAATGTGCATAATGGAATATAGCTCGGAATTATTCGAAATAAGAATTTTTCAAACTCGTATAACTATAGTTTTCAAAAGAAGAAGAAAAATAAAGATTTCATTGAATAGAATTTGAGTTATGTCCAAATCAAGTTTTAAAAAACATCGCAGTTTGGCAATTTCGGAAACCAAAGTGGCATGCTTTAAAATTTATATTTTTAAATTTTTAGAAATAAGAAATAAATTTTCTAAATATGTTAAAATGTTTTAAAAGGGATTTGAGTTATAAAAATGGACATATATGAAAATGAATTAGTGTTTTGAACAAAGAAGCTTTAAAAACACTATTTTTAGTAGTTTTTGCAGTGGTTTCGGTAACTTTTGCAAATTATGGTTTTAACTTAATTATTCTTACCCAATATTTTTTAAATCTTTTCAAATGAATAATTAAGTATTTTGAAGATGATTTGGAAGTTTTATAATTATTTTAAAGGAGTTTTAAATAAATGGTTAGAGGAAAATTGTTTTAAACAATATTTGGAATTATGTTAAGTAAATGAAAATCATCTCTAAAAGATCATATAAAAGAGTTTAGAATTGATCAAATAACTTGACTGTCTTATGGTTGACATAGTCTCTAGGTCCAAGCTTGGACAACTAGTGTATGTTCCGCTCTAGCTACCCGGACTGCCCAACTTAGCAGATAGTAAATTTGCTTTACTCGAACCATATCTTCCTAGGATAAAAAGAGATTTGGAGCTTTTCAAAAGTTTAACAATATTTAAAATAGGATTTTGGTTGTTAAAGAAAACATTCTACTTAAACTCCGTATTAAATTCCAAGGAGAGAACTCGTGTTATCCGTATGAATTTAAAAGGTGATTTCACCATTATTCGACGAATAGTACAGGTTGAATATGGAAATTAGTTGTAACGCCTCGGGTTTTGCCCGCTCGAAAATCGACATCCATACTTTACATCGTACTCGAATGCCGCAGATTCGATCGTTCAAATCCGAGTCGCCGGAGCTTATAACACAGTTAAGTAAATAACACAGCGGAAGAAAAAAATAATACATTGATATACAATATCTGATACAACAGAGTGATACCATGAATATCAATATACATCAGAGATATGATACAACAAATAGCAGCGGAAAAGAAAAAATAGATAACTAATATCAGCAGCGGAACAAATAACTCTAAGATAGTCTTCAAGAGAGAACTCCAGCAGTAGCTCGAACTCCCAATAACGATACACCAAGAATAAGCAAGTGCAGTCCGATCCAAAGACTGAACTAGCTCCAAAAAATCTACTGAACCTGGCTATCTGAAAAACCCAACTCTAGACTGCTCGTGTAGAAAATTATGAGCACCCAGAGTTTAGAAAATGAACAATAAACTCCGAGTCAGTCGTGGGATTGGTGTGAGCAACAAAAACAGTTTATCTTTAAACAACACAAAAGAATTTAAACATTGAAAACCGCAATGCTTTTGGAAAATGAAACTACTATAAGACCTCCCACCACACACACAATGCAAACGCAGACTTGGAGGAGATTTCTTCTTATGTTAGTCAAAGATGCTTACTACGCAAAATCAAATCATTTTTGATATTATTATTAGTGCATAGTGCCGAAAACATTTCAAAAGTATAATATCAATCATAGCCAGCATAGACATTTCGAACTATGCCTACTATAGCTACCATCCAAACAGTGGGGCGCCACCATAAGTAGATGGCAGGTTCTACAACTAATACCGTACAAAGTTCGTATTGGAGTTTGGATTTCCAACAAATGGTCAGGCCAAGGAACTTCCCATTGCCACATGGAAACGCCTCTGGAATGACGTCCCGAGAACCTAACCGGATCTCTGCCAACACAAGGCCGGGTTACCTCTGCAAAAATAGGTAACTACTGACACACGTATGCCATCCCTCGATCGTAACCGATCTGCCCGAGGATCCTCGATTTCCAACAACCACATAAGAGTAATAATAATGCAGTAACCACATAGGTTAAGTATCTGGGCTCCATACCATGATACCACCTCTATCCAGAAAGAATGACATACACTAAGGGGCGCTACTCCCTAGAACCTTGCTGCATCTTTCCTGTTTTGACCATTTTCGGGGTGTGAGGTCCGACGAAGTCTCGTCCACAAAGCTACGCTTTGTCACAAAGCCATGCTTTGGGTCAAACAAATGATCAACCTATGATCACAAAGATATAAGATCAAACAAATGATCATATCACAAATGATCAAACACTGATCATCACACAGCAACACTCAGCATGCCACATTACCAAATTGGGAATATATCGCTGATAACCTTCAACTACATAACCTCTGAGCTTGTACGTCTCAGAGAAGGGTGTTAAGCTAAGAGAATGAATTCTCCGCCACCAAACAGAAATGTATTTGAAAGAAATCTGCTTTATATCTCAAGGTGTAATGTCAGACATGTATCCATACAAGTCTGTTCCGGGTTCGAACAGAACCGAAGGCACTTCTTACGAAGCCCTTGCAATTCCGGGTATTCACAATCCCGTCCGGACTTCCCATCACAAAGGGTGATAAAATCTCTATACTGGGGACCAGTCGGTGCAGAGACATTCGAGGAGTTGTCCTTTCGTTTTCGTACATATCCGGTCTTCAACACCGGTCTTCAAATGCCATCCATATATGACGTATCATTATTCAGAATGGGTTATACGACCCAAGGGTCCTTTCCCGGCTAACCCGAATAACGAGCGCAATCTTTAAAACATATGGATATGGGATTTCAATTAAGTCACAACTTAATAATTCAACTTCTTTTCTTCAAATGGTTTAACAAATTACCATTTCAAATCATTTAAACAAAAAGATTTATTTACAGAGTTCACTTAATTTTCACAAAGACTCATTCACAGTTTTTCCAAAACAATTTCTGTTTCAATTGGATTAACTCGTTAAATCTTTAAAATAAAGATTCAACTTATAGCTTTCAAAACAATTTCATTTCGAATGTTTTAAACAAATCATCATTTTAAATCTGTTAAAAATAAACAGATTCAATTCATAGCTTTCAAAAAGAATTCATTTATAACTTGGAGAACCATCTTTCAATTCATACTTGAAATTCCTTTAAATTGGAATTTCATTTCTTATATATATATGAAAGCTTTTATCATTTAAAAACAAACAGTTTTCATTTAAGAAAAATCCAATTTTATTTGCACGGGTTAAAGTCCTTGAATTATATTCACATTTCAAAATCAGTACTTTTAAAATGGTTTAACCCTTATATAACGATATAACTTCTTTAATCCCTAGTTTCAAATTATAGAATTCGATTTCAAATCTTGAATTTAAGTTTTAAATCAAATTATTTAAACTTCCAAAACTTCATCAAGTTATTCAAAATTAAATTTCATCTTTGAAATTCCATTTCAAAAGCTTTTCGCATTTAAACCGAAATTTCCAATTTCCAAAATCAATTGAAATTAAAATTTCAATTTCAAAAACATCAAATTTAAATTACCTGTGACTTAACCGATTTCCACGTGAAATCCATATTCGTGTGTGTATGGTGTAGTCCAGGGGTTTTACACACAATAGTGCAACATCAATCATCATAGATATATCGATAAGCGGTATAATCGATAACGCTTATCTTCATTCACAGATTTATAGATAAAATAAATTTATCGGTCACAAAGATTCACCATTACAATTCGATGTGGGTTTCGGATAACCAATTGGAATCCGACTCTCTGTCGCATCGAAATTCAAGTGCCGTTTTACGGGCCAAGGGTTTCATATTCATATAGTAATATATCACAGAAACAGAAATCACAGATCACGACATAAATCAGGATATATCACAAAGCATCATATACCAGGAAATATCAAACAATCAAATCATCCAATAGAATCCAAATATTCATAAGATCAGTTAATTATCTAATTTATTTAAATTTGATTAATTTCATATAAATTTCTAATCCTGGTTAATTAATATTGCAAATCATTTTGATAAACTATTCTTTAATCATTTATTAATTAACCATTAATAATAAATTTATTAACCTTCAATTATAATTAATCAACCTTTAATTATTAAATAATTAATCTTTAATTATAAATCTCACCATTTAATTGATTGTCTTTAATTAATAAATTAACCCTTAATTAATTACCATTTCATTAATTATCCTTAATTATAAATCAATTAGCTTTAAATTAATAATTAATCGATCTTTAGTTAACTTTAAATTATTAATCAAAATAAAATTAACTTTTAAGTTAACAAATTAAAACATTTAATCAATTTCTTAATTATTTAATATTAATTATTCATCTTAATTAACATTTAAAAGTCTCCTTTAAACATGACAATCAATTTATTATTATTTACATATCTTAGTTGTTAATTAATTTAGTACTTAACTTAACGATTACTTCAAAACATTAATTAAGATTTTAAAAACATCTTAAAATTATTAAAACTTGTATTAAAGTCTTAACTCAAATTGTTAAGCACTTATTAAATCTACAATGTTTAAAACTTTTTTTGAAAGGAAATCGGCTTAACTAACCTTTCTTATAATATTGCAGTTTGAAGAAAACCACCCGGGAACTTCTTATGTTTTACTCGAGCGTCACTTCGAGTTTCTCACCAACTTTCCCGAGCCCCCCCTCTCTTCCTTCTCGTATGCTTCTTTTCCTTCTATTTTTTTTAAGCTTAAGTTTTAATATCGAATAACTGTTGCCAGGCTCGCGTGTTTCAAACTCGAGAACCTTGCGATTCAACCCGGAGCACGCATCGTCTTCCTCGAGCATCACTCGAGTTGCTAACCTACAGAACTTTCTGACACGCAATAACGTGCCCGTGCACGTGTACAAATGCTTGCCGCTCCTCCGACCATCATCGTCATCGCACTCAGGTCATCGATGACCTGTCCCATCCTCCTGACCACCCAGGTCCCCAAATTTCACTGTCGCTCGAAATTTAGCACTTCGACTCACACTGTAACAAAACCCATCACCTGTAAACGCCTCGTCCTCCACGCTCCGACCACTAGGCGACTCCAAACTCCGGCCATCACTTCATCAACTACCCAACTACCACTATCCAAAAATCTAAAACACTCGGTCCCTTGTAGAAGATATGATGATCGACTGCTTAGGCTTAACTAAAACAAGGGTTCTAAAAAGGATTTCACTACCGCAACCTCTCTGATGAATTTTATCACCATTACCCATTTTTCTTAGCATCTACTAACACTCCTCTACCACCAGCCACGATCCCGGTCACTAGATCTTCGTAGATCATCAAAGATCGACGATAGAACGAATTTTAAACAAACTCGAACTGCTCATACCATCTAACTCTAAAAATTATGATTCAAGCTTTAAAAATCAAATTAAAGTATACGAATTCAGTTTATAATCCTAAAAACGAAATTTAAGAAATTTAAATTTCAACTTATATAAAGCTTTGCTCTGTTCTTTAATTACCAGAGACATTCAGAAGTTGTTTGACTTTAATAAAAAAAATTCTTTTTAAAACTTAGATGACCATCAAACAAACAACTTTCGTTTTAACTCTAAGTCTTAATAGCAGGTAGAATAAGAGGAAGTGTTTTCTTGAAGTTGTTACAGAGGCATATTCATGCAGACATACATCATCAATTCTGCATACATACATACACATAAATATGCATTCAAACAAGTTACCAAATTCACTCATTTCATTCATCATTGCTGAGCACAATTTTAAGATAGAAGGTTGGGTTTTAAGGATAGTTGCTCACCTTGATTTCTGGAAATGGACAGAGACAGTGAGGCCTGGTTGTTGAAGTTTGAGTTGCCTCAAGTTAAAACAGTTTGATTTCATCCTAATTTCCAGCTTCCTGATTTTACTCTGCCATGATTTGAAGAACAGAGAAGCTTGGATTTGCTTGAATTTGAAAACTGGAAACTTGTTTATGAATTTGATCTTTTTGAAACTGTTTTGCTTTATCTTCTACTTTCAGATATTTGTATTGATGTCTGTTTAATTTGAAGTTTTGTTTAAAGGGAACGAAAATGAAATGAAGAGTTGGATATATATAAAAGAAGTTTACAGGTTGGAGAAAATATTTTGTACAAGTTTTGATCAGTGATATTTTTCGTTTGGGGGCTATGCAGATTTTTGTGGTGGCTGATGATGTTTTCTCGTGTACTAAGGATCTTGCTTTTATATACTTGTATTTAATGCTTTGTACAATCATGTTTATTTATATACTTTTTCTTTGTATTGACTTCGGCTGCATAATATATATGAAATGTTGTATGTAGTCAGAGATGCAACCCTTTAATGCATATGTACCTTTATACTTATCATATGCTTTCTTTTCGGCTGAAGATATTAACATTTCCTTGTTTGATAAGCTACAACCTTATCTTCTCTTTTGTTCATGCTTATGTATAATATTATTATTATCTTGCTTGATTCTAATTTACAAGCTTTTGTATTTGAGCTTTGTATTTGTTTTCTAAGTCTACTTATCTTATTTTTTTTGTACATGAATACACATATCTTTGCTTTGGTCACATTGCTTTGCAATACTATTGAATGTATTATTATCTTCATATTTATTGTCTTATATTTATTTATAAACTCGAATTCAATATACATATATATTAACTTCAAATTTTCTCATATATCGCGTATACATATATATTTTTAATTTCAAATGATTTATACATAATATATATGGATTCGGGGAAACTCGCATCACTTAATCATTTTATTTCACTATTTTTATTCAAAAATTTATTTAATTATTAATTTAAATAAATTAAAAATCTGGGGTCGTTACATTAGTATTGGGTATAAACAGTCTAAAATTAATGGATCCCTTTTATTCATATTAACTGGTTTGGGTTTATAGTAAACGATGTCTTAAATAACATTTTTTTGATCCATTAAAAATAAGTTTTGGAAATGTGAAATCTTCATTAAGATTTGAATTATACTTTTCCTAAGTAATTAAAAATGAAATGTTTTGGTATTTCCAAAGTTAAAAAGGGGTTTTGATTAACCAAAGGATTTGATAAAAGAGGTTTAATTATCCCGTATATACTAAACCAGAACATGATTCAAAGATGTTTATCTCTAAAGAGATATTTTACTGGGATAAAAGATATTGATTAATTGAATAATAATTACCTATATACTTCACATCTTTTATCGATAATGTGATGACCCGTAATTTTTGGATATTTGAAATTGGAATATTTAATTAATTTTAAATATTCAAAGGTTAATTTTTAAGTTGAATTTCAAATATCAATATTTGTTGGGTAATTAATTGTTGAAATTGATTATCGGAATTGAGTAAAATATTGACTCTTGTTTTTAAAGCTGGTTAAAAATAATTTGAAGGCTTATAAAATTCATATTAATAATACTGAAGGTGATAGAACTTTTAAAATTGAATTTAAAGGTGTTTTGTTCAGTTTTAAAAATATACTATTTAAATTGAATTTAAAATAGCCTTTCGAGGCACAGTCTCGGAATTTGACGAAACCAGTTCCATTGGGTCCGTAATATTGAATTATTATCGGGTTTCAAATTTTGTAGTGATCAGAGTTGTTGTGTGAGCATACGTTATATAAACGCGCTAAAATCTATATCAAATCCAATTTAATAACTGGGTACCTAAACGAGATATTTTTGAATATGAAAATATCAACTTTAAATCAGCAGCCACCCTGCAATTACTTTAGCCAACATACCTCTGTTGAAGCCGACACGTAGAAACGATTGTACACACGAAACATCTTTTCATGTTCCCCGTTCTCACTTTAAACTCGCGACCTTATCCTTTCTTCGGTTCAACCATTTCGAAAGAGAAACGAAAATGAAATCAAATAATGGCCGTCTTCGTTTAGATTTAATGCAACAAAATCGAGTCAACCTCTTCGTTCTTCAGTTCGAACTTGTTTATCCATCCCCACTCTCTCAGAAATTCACGAAATCGCAAGAAATATTTCCACCTCTTTTCAAATAAATTGAATGCCTCTTCCTTCTATCAGCGAACGAGAGTGAAATCGAATCCTATATTCTCAGATCGGAGAAGAAAAAGGGGCGACTGGCCCGATAATCGAATCGTGTTCGATTCGATTAGGATTACGCGACATCGAAGAAGATCGCATCATTATGGGTTTCGCTGTGACAGGAATTTAGATGGATTCGCGGGTTTCGAACAGCGCCGAGTTGGTGATGGCATCGCGATAGGGAGAAGTACGGCGAAGGAATTCGACATCGGCCCATTTCCAGGATTGCGATGGTGGGAATCGAAGTTTGGGTGGCCGCAAACTGGTGGGGAAGGCTCGCGCGTGTTCGTCAATGGTCGCGAACTCGATATCTGGAATTTGGGTAGCATTGTTCGTACCAAGCTGTAAGTATTCGTTTTCTCGATTTAGCTTGTTTTGATAAAATATTATACACATACATATAGAGAGTATATATATATACCCAATGATCGAAATTTACAGTAAGAGATTAAACGGCCTGAAAATGGTAAATAAAATAGATATATATATATATATATATATATACCTGTTTTCCAGTACTAGTTAATTTAATAAAAAAAATTAAAAATATATATATATAAAAATAAAATAAATATGCTTTATGAAGATTCAAGTATCTAATAAACTTGTTTAAATTTTTAGTCACTAGGAAATTATTGGAAAAGAAAACTAGTTCAAATTAAATCATTAGTTAAAATAAATCATTTCAGTCACTAAGTAATTTATTAAAGGAAGTGTAAATTTATTAAATGGAAAATGTATTTTGGAGATAGATTTGTTTAATAAACCTATTTAATTTATTTTGTTGCTAAAAATATTTTATTAATATAACTATTAGTTGAAATTAAATCATGGGTTAATTAAAATTTTAAATTGGAAATTAATAGTTCGATTAGTTCGAATTTAAAAGAGTTAACTAATTAAATCTATTGGAAGAAAATTTACTATTCGATTATTTCGAATGCTAATAAACTATATAAATATTTTTACAAGGTCTGAAATCATGGAAAATCAAGCCGGGTTGGATCAGATTGTGAAAGAAAAGGTGAGTTAATCTCACTCATCTGGTTTTATTTAAATGTAAATAGTTAAATTTAAATATTTGGTTGACTGTTTGCATTGATTGGATATGCTATAGGATATATAGTATATAGCAATATATATATATTGGAATATATATATATATATATATTGGAGTTGTTGATTTCCCACATTATATAGCGGATGAGACCCTATGCGCCGCATAATAGCGGATGATAATATTTAAAATCCCATATACCGCGATATTCCACCTCGAAGTGGAATTGGTATTTATACTGTGCTAATGTATGTGGATGCAGGGAAACAGGTTGGAGGGATCCAACTGGACCCCTCAACATTTATTTATATATTTAATATCCTCTGTTGTGATGGTTTGATATTCTCTGATAAATTATATTGGAATATTGAATGCTATTGTTTGATTGACCATTAGGGTATAATGAGATACCAGAAATATATAAATTGGATTTTGAAAAGAAATAAAAGAAGTGAATTTTTGTAAGCGAGATAATTATTGAAAATTAGAATAAATTAAGAATGAAGTGAAAGGAATTGGGAGTGATATTTAATCCTGATAAATAAATTCAAATATGAAAAAGATTTCGAATAAACAGTAATTAAGGAAATAATGGATTGTAAATTCAAGTGATATTATTTAAAAAGGAATAAAGAATTATTTTAAAATTCGAAGTTTACATTCAATTTAAAGGAAAAAGAAATAATTTGGGAAATTTAAAATTTGTATTTTCGATTAAAAGTATTTTAAATTTAAAATCTAAGGTTAAAGGGATTTTGGAATAAATGGATTAAATTGAAACATCAATTTGGAAATTGATTTAAATGTGTAAAACCGGGGTTTTTAATGAAGAATGTTGCTATGGAATTTATAAACGGGGTTTATAAAAGTAAAGTAATATATCAGAGGATATTTGGAAAGAATAAATTCAAGGTGGGAATTTATTAAAGGAAATGAGAAATTTGTTTAAAAATAAACAGTGATTTATTTTTAAGGATGCAAAGAGAAGCATATTTCCCTGGATAGCCAAGTACGTTTACAAAGTAAATTTTTAAATATAAGATAAAGGATTTGATGTTGTTTTTGAAAAAAAAGCAAACATATTTTATAAAATTTATTTTTGTTAAATGTTTAAAGTCTTAAGTATGTATTTGTTTCAAATCTATTATCATATTTAAAGGTAACTTAGTATTTGTTAAAAAGAAACCTAGCTTATATTTTATAAAGTAGTCTTATTCAAATATTTTTAAAGTATTATTCTTCATCAAGTTTGAAAGCTGTTTTTCTAAATTTAAATGTTAAGTATATTTTTCCATGAAGTGTTTTAAATTAATTTAACTATTTATCTGAAGCATATTTTTATATATAATAGTGTTTCAAATATTTTTAAATCTTAAGTGTGGTACTTGGTGATTCCAAGGGAAATAGAAAAGATTGGGAAATTTATTTCCGTAAAAAGGAAGATGTGTAAACTGTTTTCAAAGGGATTTGGAAATGGGATTTATATCTGGTAAAGATATTGGGAATAATAAATAATTTGGGAAATTATTGATTGATTGATGGATGTTGTGAATGTAAATTGATAGTTAAATAACCGACTATCAATGTTGGCCAAATGCGCTGATCGTTTCGAAGAGACCGAGATCGGGATTTATTTCCCGAAAACCACTTCGATCCGGTTTGTACGTTTCGTGGAACGTGTTCGGAGTCGAAGATGAAGCAGTGAAGTGCAAGGGATAGTCGCTACTAATCTTGAGGATATTTCCAAAATGGATGTAGTAGGAATAGTGCCTTCGGTTCCGTTCGGACCCGGGACGGACTTGTATGGACGAATGCTTGCGGAAAACATCGTCAGGTGGATGATGGGCATTCTAAGGGATATGTGCTAAAAAGGTATCGTTTAACCTCGAACCTCATCAACTGGGAATGATTGAAAATCAGGGGTTATGCAGCAAGGTTTCGTGGGTAGCCCCCACTTGAGAGTAAGGTCATCCCTGTCTAGATGTCCCTTTTATTTCGGCTTAGTGTTGCGGTTACTGATCCCAACCGTGGGGTGATCTTATTTGGAATTATCCAGTAAGGGATGATTCTGGCCTTGTGTTGCAAGGGAGCGGGCGTACTCCTCAGTACTGTGATCTAGGCCACGTACTATGACAGGTGGTACCCCAGTGCCTAGTCATTCGTTGGAAATCCATTCTCCCTACGAGCCTGTACGGTTTTGATTGTGTCCAACTATTGTTGAAATGTGAGATGCAAGCATTTCAGCTAGATTCTATTTTACTTTCAGTAGACACTATTATAATATCAGATGGATTTTGATATAAAATGTTTTAGCTATCGTAAGGTAAAAACCCGACATGTTTATTTGTGGCGTGGTCTTACGAGATGCTTTTATTTCCAAAGAGTTTTGAAACTTTAACAATCAATTTGAGTGTGATTTTCTCACGCTGGTATTCCAGACTGACTCGAGTGTTATTTAACTGTAATGCTTGGGTCAGACCGAGTATTATAGATTACAGGATAGATGCTGTGGAGCTCAGGAGATGAGCTGGATGGCGAGACGTATTTCGCGTATGTGCTTATGTTATTCCGCTGTGTGTATGCTGTATATTCTATGATATGACATATTATGTTATTGTTCTGTGTTGTAATGCTGATGGGTTGTACTCTGATGAATTTAATGTATAAACAGATATATTTTCTGTTGAGTAAAGATATGTATTTATATATTATAGTTTATTCCGCTGTGATGGTTAGATTCTGTGTTTTTTTTCTCTCTTCTTCTACCTCTTCTTCTTTAACACTAATGTTTCGATTTTTCGTGTAAGAAAAATCGGGATGTCACATTTGGTATCAGAGCCAGGGCTGGCGATAACCTTGGCTCTGGTGGGAAATTTTGAGTGTATTAATAGATATGAGCGCGTATTTGTTAGTGAATATAAAATGGTTTTATATTATGTTGATTGGTTTATTGAGTAGTTTATGGATTCTGGTCGATGTGTGGGACGCCACAACATTGATAGGAATCTTTAAACACTTGAATAGAACAATTCGACATAGTATTGTTTTAAAGTAGGGTAAATGAAATAATTTTACCCAAATTATTTTTGTATATAAAGAACAGTTTTGTATTCTAGTTAATATATATGGTTGTTTGGATATTAGAAGTGATAATATTGAATTATTATCATTATTGTATGGAAACTTAACTAGAAATTGAAATTTATAACCAAAGTGAAGAATAAAATTTTATAACAAAATAAAATTTGAAAGTATAGATTAAAAATGTAATTTATAAAATTAAAATAAACTCCATATCCAAATGAGGTTGTAATTTAAAATAGAATTCCAGAGAAAGGTTTAAATTTAATTGGATGGATTGGAAATTTGGAATTTTTGAGAATGGATTTTAAATTCCTTTAGATTTGGAATGTTTTTTCAAAGGTGTTGGGGAAATAATAGTGGAATTATTTGAGAAATATTTTTGAATCGAATTTGAAATCTAGAGAGATTGGGATTTAAAAATATTTAAAGGAATTTTTAAAGGGATAAGAGCATTGAACTCTTTTCGGTCACTGGGAAATAATTCCGATGGTGATCGCGACATCATCGGTGTTCATTTTCGAGTTTCCAGAAGAGAAATTGCTACCAAATTGTTTTGAATCGAAATTGTTTGCAAATGATAGGTTTGGTTTTAGAAATGCAAGGAAGTTTAGATATGAGTGATTTCAAAGGGAAGTTTGAAATGTAAAGACTGCTTAAACTCCGGAATCTTAACTAAGAATGTTTATAGCATATAAAAAGTTTGATAATTTGTAAATTTGGAATTTGTTGAAATAAAATTCAACTTTGTAAGTATGTAAGTGAAACCGAGTACAGGAATTTAAAATTGAATTGTGTGAAGTTATGTGAATGGGAAAAAAATAGTCAAGATGGACTAAAAATAATTAATGTTTGGAAATAAAATTCATTGGTTAAATAAAGAATTGGTGAATGAATAAATAGATCAACTATTGTACTTATAAAGTGAAGTTGATATTAATAAGAAGAAATTGGAAAATTGTGATCCGGGAATTAAAATTTAACTTAAGTGGATGGAAGTGAAGAAAATATATTTGAATTTAACTTGAAATAAGTTATGTAAATTGAAATTGAAATTGAATTAAATTGGATTGAAATAAATTCAACTGAGTATAGATAATATTGAATGGAATAAAATTCTACTCAAACAAATAAATGTGGAAATCCAAACTTGGGATATAAAATAAGATTGAACTCAAGGAAAAACAAATATTGGGTAAAATTTTAAATAGGCTACTTGATTAATTAATGGAATGTTCGTAGATTAGTAAATAGGTTCAAATAAAGTGAGAATATAGAATGCAAAAGAAATGAAACAGAATAAAGTATAAATTGAATTGGTATCAATTTTAAGTGGTTATAAAATAAAATGAATTTCAAGTTAAGTGAAAAGAAGAATCAAATATGGGATTGAAATTGGATTATAGTTGGAAGTGTTGTTGAATGGAAATTTGTATTGGATTAAAATGGATATGGTGTGAAATATAAACAAATCCAATTCAAGCATAAATTGAATGGCCTTATTATTAATGAATTCAACAATGAATTGTCGATGTAAATTAAAATTTGAAATGGATAAAAGAAAGAACTGATTGAATAAAATAAACTTAAGTTATTGGGTGGAATTGTTTGAAGAAAATAAATAACTTAAGTAAATCGTGTGATGGTTATTTGATATATTGGTTGCTGAGTTTAATAAAATGTTTTGGAATCAAACTCTTTGGATATGGAAGAAATGCAATGAAAGTTGTGAATAAATTTAAAATGGAATCGGTTAAATGTAAATTGAGTTGGATTTAACTTAAATGGTTCTAAAGCTGAAGTAATCATTTTATTCACATTAATATTATTGAATTGTATTAGAAAATGGATCGTTTGATGTAAACGAGATTAAATAAAATTCTATGGATGGATAGAAGTGAAATAAAATTGATTTTGGAATCAATTGAAGTAAATGTGCGTTGTTTGGGTTAAATGTGAATTGAATGTAAACAATTGAGTTGCAAACCACTTTGATTAAATAAAGTGTATACGAATTGACTGTAAACAATTAAAATTTGATGTTGAAAACCTTAAGTGGCTTTTGAATATGGTTTAACCAGCATTGCTTATACAAAATTGTAAATTTGTTGTTAAATATTGTTGAATTGCATGATTTTGGCACTTATACGTTTGAATTGAGTAAATACAGGTTCAGGGAAGCTGTTTGGCTAGGTTGGGTTATGCAAAATGCTTAAATAAATAGCCGCTTGCTTAAAAATGCTAAATAAGGTACGCCTACGCAATAAAAATAGGAAATATGAACTGTTTTTCTGTTTTCCGGTCGGGTGGGCCGATGTATATATTTTTGTGCATCCTGCGATATCGCAGAAGTCCCTCCGTGCAAATGAGACTCTACCAAAATTTTCCGTAAATTTTGGGAGTTAGAAATTTTTTTAAATTTTTGAAAATTTTCATTAACAACAAACGACTTAAAATTTGTAAGCAAATAGAAGTGGAAACGAAAATATTGGAATTCATTTTTGAAATGGGTTAAGTAAAGTAAGTTGAAGAATTAAATTTAAAATGGACTAAAATAGTGAAAGTTGGAAATTTAAAATGAATGGGGTAATGTGAATGGAATTCGATATTTAATTGAAAGAGGTATTGAATTCAAATGAATTTGAAAATGAAAATTCGAATGAAACTATGGAAACACCCAAAATGGTAAAGTGGAAGTAGTTATAAGAAATATATAAAACATGTCTATATTGAACTTAAGAATTGAATGATGAAGTTCTTAAGTAAAAGTGGTATTGGGAGAATACTAAGTTAGTATTGGGATGAATATCAAATAGGAACGCTGTGATTGGATATTATTGCAGGGTTGTGTACAGGTAATATAAAGGCAGGTGAATTAGGTTTAGACTACAGAAGATAAATTAAATTGCCCGACTAAAGGTATGTATTTGAAATTTCTGAATGAAATTTGATTTGGTTTTTGATATAGCCACTTGGCTTTTGTTTTCTTTTTGAGATATGGGAGGCCGTAGAGCCATTTTTATAATAGTACCGAGCTAGCCGCGCAAAGGAGACATTGGCGAAATTTTTCTAAAATTTAGGGAGTTAGAAATTTTTGAGAAAAATTTGAAAATTTAAGACTTGGTTTTAAATTGAAATTTGAATGGCTAAATAAATTAAGTCGTTTGAAACTATGAAGAGTTTGGGAAGTTAGTAAGAAGAGTAATGAGTCTTCTATAAAAAGATAATTGGTAGGATGTTGGATTGTTAGTTTTGGGAAAAGTAAATGGGTATTGGATCATTCTTCCTAATAAGTAATTTCGGGGACGAAATTCTTTTAAGGGGGGAGGAATGTGATGACCCGTAATTTTTGGATATTTGAAATTGGAATATTTAATTAATTTTAAATATTCAAAGGTTAATTTTTAACTTGAATTTCAAATATCAATATTTATTGGGTAATTAATTGTTGAAATTGATTATCGGAATTGAGTAAAATATTGACTCTTGTTTTTAAAGCTGGTTAAAAATAATTTGAAGGCTTATAAAATTCATATTAATAATACTGAAGGTGATAGAACTTTTAAAATTGAATTTAAAGGTGTTTTGTTCAGTTTTAAAAATATACTATTTAAATTGAATTTAAAATAGCCTTTCGAGGCACAGTCTCGGAATTTGACGAAACCAGTTCCATTGGATCCGTAATATTGAATTATTATCGAGTTTCAAATTTTGTAGTGATCAGAGTTGTTGTGTGAGCATACGTTATATAAACGCGCTGAAATCTATATCGAATCCAATTTAATAATTGGGTACCTAAATGAGATATTTTTGAATATGAAAATATCAACTTTAAATCAGCAGCCACCCTGTAATTACTTTAGCCAACATACCTCTGTTGAAGCTGACACGCAGAAACGATTGTACACGCGAAACATCTTTTCCTGTTCCCCGTTCTCACTTTAAACTCGCGACCTTATCCTTCCTTCGGTTCAACCATTTCGAAAGAGAAACGAAAATGAAATCAAATAATGGCCGTCTTCGTTTAGATTTAATTCCACAAAATCGAGTTGACCTCTTCGTTCTTCAGTTCGAACTTGTTTACCCATCCCCACTCTCTCAGAAATTCACGAAATCGTGAGAAATATTTCCACCTCTTTTCAAATAAATTCGAATGCCTCTTCCTTCTATCAGCGAACGAGAGTGAAATCGAATCCTATATTCTTAGATCGGAGAAGAAAAAGGGGCGACTGGCCCGATAATCGAATCATGTTCGATTCGGTTAGGGTTACGTGACATCGAAGAAGATCGCATCGTTATGGGTTTCGCTGTGATAGGAATTTAGATGGATTCGCGGGTTTCGAACAGCGCCGAGTTGGTGATGGCATCGCGATAGGGAGAAGTACAGTGAAGGAATTCGACATCGGCCCATTTCCAGGATTGCGATGGTGGGAATCGAAGTTTGGGTGGCCGCAAACTGGTGGGGAAGGCTCGCGCGTGTTCGTCGATGGTCGCGAACTCGATATCTGGAATTTGGGTAGCACTGTTCGTACCAAGCTGTAAGTATTTGTTTTCTCGATTTAGCTTGTTTTGATAAAATATTATACACATACATATAGAGAGTATATATATATACCCAATGATCGAAATTTACAGTAAGAGATTAAACGGCCTGAAAATGGTAAATAAAATAGATATATATATATATATATATATATCTGTTTTCCAGTACTAGTTAATTTAATAAAAAAATATATATAAAAATAAAATAAATATGCTTTATGAAGATTCAAGTATCTAATAAACTTGTTTAAATTTTTAGTCACTAGGAAATTATTGGAAAAGAAAACTAGTTCAAATTAAATCATTAGTTAAAATAAATCATTTCAGTCACTAAGTAATTTATTAAAGGAATGTAAATTTATTAAATGGAAAATGTATTTTGGAGATAGATTTGTTTAATAAACCTATTTAATTTATTTTGTTGCTAAAAATATTTTATTAATTTAACTATTAGTTGAAATTAAATCATGGGTTAATTAAATTTTTAAATTGGAAATTAATAGTTCGATTAGTTCGAATTTAAAAGAGTTAACTAATTAAATCTATTGGAAGAAAATTTACTATTCGATTATTTTGAATGCTAATAAACTATATAAATATTTTTACAAGGTCTGAAATCATGGAAAATCAAGCCGGGTTGGATCAGATTGTGAAAGAAAAGGTGAGTTAATCTCATTCATCTAGTTTTATTTAAATGTAAATAGCTAAATTTAAATATTTGGTTGACTGTTTGCATTGATTGGATATGCTATAAGATATATAGTATATAGCAATATATATATATTGGAATATATATATATATATATTGGAGTTGTTGATTTCCCACATTATATAGCGGATGAGACCCTATGCGCCGCATAATAGCGGATGATAATATTTAAAATCCCATATACCGCAATATTCCACCTCGAAGTGGAATTGGTATTTATACTGTGCTAATGTCTGTGGATGCAGGGAAACAGGTTGGAGGGATCCAACTGGACCCCTCAACATTTATTTATATTATTTAATATCCTCTGTTGTGATGGTTTGATATTCTCTGATAAATTATATTGGAATATTGAATGCTATTGTTTGATTGACCATTAGGGTATAATGAGATACCAGAAATATATAAATTGGATTTTGAAAAGAAATAAAAGAAGTGAATTTTTGTAAGCGAGATAATTATTGAAAATTAGAATAAATTAAGAATGAAGTGAAAGGAATTGGGAGTGATATTTAATCCTGATAAATAAATTCAAATATGAAAAAGATTTCGAATAAACAGTAATTAAGGAATTAATGGATTGTAAATTCAAGTGATATTATTTAAGAAGGAATAAAGAATTATTTTAAAATTTGAAGTTTACATTCATTTTAAAGGAAAAAGAAATAATTTGGGAAATTTAAAATCTGTATTTTCGATTAAAAGTATTTTAAATTTAAAATCTAAGGTTAAAGGGATTTTGGAATAAATGGATTAAATTGAAACATCAATTTGGAAATTGATTTAAATGTGTAAAACCGGAGTTTTTAATGAAGAATGTGGCTATGGAATTTATAAACGGGGTTTATAAAAGTAAAGTAATATATCAGAGGATATTTGGAAAGAATAAATTCAAGGTGGGAATTTATTAAAGGAAATGAGAAATTTGTTTAAAAATAAACAGTGATTTATTTTTAAGGATGCAAAGAGAAGCATATTTCCCTGGATAGCCAAGTACGTTTACAAAGTAAATTTTTAAATATAAGATAAAGGATTTGATGTTGTTTTTGAAAAAAAGCAAACATATTTTATAAAATTTATTTTTGTTAAATGTTTAAAGTCTTAAGTATGTATTTGTTTCAAATCTATTATCATATTTAAAGGTAACTTAGTATTTGTTAAAAAGAAACCTAGCTTATATTTTATAAAGTAGTCTTATTCAAATATTTTTAAAGTATTATTCTTCATCAAGTTTGAAAGCTGTTTTTCTAAATTTAAATGTTAAGTATATTTTTCCATGAAGTGTTTTAAATTAATTTAACTATTTATCTGAAGCATATTTTTATATATAATAGTGTTTCAAATATTTTTAAATCTTAAGTGTGGTACTTGGTGATTCCAAGGGAAATAGAAAAGATTGGGAAATTTATTTCCGCAAAAAGGAAGCTGTGTAAACTGTTTTCAAATGGATTTGGAAATGGGATTTATATCTGGTAAAGATATTGGGAATAATAAATAATTTGGGAAATTATTGATTGATTGATGGATGTTGTGAATGTAAATTGATAGTTAAATAACCGACTATCAATGTTGGCCAAATGCGCTGATCGTTTCGAAGAGACCGGGATCGGGATTTATTTCCCGAAAACCACTTCGATCTGGTTTGTACGTTTCGTGGAACGTGTTCGGAGTCGAAGATGGAGCAGTGAAGTGCAAGGGCTAGTCGCTACTAATCCTGAGGATATTTCCAAAATGGAAGTAGTAGGAATAGTGCCTTTCGTTCCGTTCGGACCCGGGACGGACTTGTATGGACGAATGCTTGCGGAAAACATCGTCAGGTGGACGATGGGCATTCTAAGGGATATGTGCTAAAAAGGTATCGTTTAGCCTCGAACCTCATCAACCGGGAATGACTGAAAATCAGGGGTTATGCAGCAAGTTTTCGTGGGTATCCCCCACTTGAGAGTAAGGTCATCCCTGTCTAGCTGTCCCTTTTATTTCAGCTTAGTGTTGCGGTTGCTGATCCCAACCGTGGGGTGATCTTATTTGGAATTATCCAGTAAGGGATGATTCCGACCTTGTGTTGCAGGGGAGCGGGCGTACTCCTCGGTACTGTGATCTAGGCCACCAACTGTGACAGGTGGTACCCCAGTGCCTAGTCATTCGTTGGAAATCCATTCTCCCTACGAGCCTGTACGGTTCTGATTGTGCCCAACTATTGTTGAAATGTGAGATGCAAGCATTTCAGCTAGATTCTATTTTACTTTCAGTAGACACTATTATAATATCAGATGGATTTTGATATAAAATGTTTTAGCTATCGTAAGGTAAAAACCCGACATGTTTATTTGTGGCGTTGTCTTACGAGATGCTTTTATTTCCAAAGAGTTTTGAAACTTTAACAATCAATTTGAGTGTGATTTTCTCACGCTGGTATTCCAGACTGACTCGGGTGTTATTTAACTGTAATGCTTGGGTCAGACCGAGTATTATAGATTACAGGATAGATGCTGTGGAGCTCAGGAGACGAGCTGGATGGCGAGACGTATTTCGCGTATGTGCTTATGTTATTCCGCTGTGTGTATGCTGTATATTCTATGATATGACATATTATGTTATTGTTCTGTGTTGTGATGCTGATGGGTTGTACTCTGATGAATTTAATGTATTAACAGATATATTTTCTGTTGAGTAAAGATATGTATTTATATATTATAGTTTATTCCACTGAGCTGGTTAGATTCTATGTTGTTTTTTTATTTTCTCTTCTTCTACCTCTTCTTCTTTAACACTAATGTTTCGATTTTTCGTGTAAGAAAAATCGGGATGTCACAGATAAATAGTTTGGAGAAACATGGATTAGATTGGGTGATTCCCATCCGAAAACCACTTTGAACCAATATACGTTTGAAAATGAAAACATGTTTAAGATAATGATTTTGAAGATGGAGATCTTCATAATGTAGGGTTGCTTGTCACTAACTTCTGGGGTAATTCCCTTATCATATATATGATGGAAGTGGTTCCTTCAATTTTAAATCTTCAATCCAAGGACTACTCGCTACTAATCGTAGAGGTGCTTCCCAATAGGATGTAATAAGAGAAGTGCCTTCGAATTTTCATGTGCCTGGACAACTTGTACACAAAAGTGTCTGACATTTCATTTTAAGGTCACGTACATTAGTTTTTACAAATGTACATCTATTTGGTGGTGTAGGAGGTAACCCCTCTTATACTTAACACCCTTCCCTGAGGCATATGAAATCAGAGGTTGTACTTTTATGGAAATCAATTAACGTGTTGTTGAAAATGGCAATGTGGCATTCAAAGTGGGATTTTTCATGTGAAAGGTAAAATGTTACCTTAAGCGTCACGCATCGGTAATGGCAAACATAGGGTAGATGCGGGAGGGCTAAGTGTGTCACTCCCATTAGGAGATGTTCATCACCTTTCTAGATTACCCTATATATTTCAGGTTTGTTGTGTTTCCATTGCCCACAGATAGGTTGGGAACGATCGGGGTGTTGTCATATTCGGTCCTATCTATGGTAAAGGTAGGCAGGTAATGTTGGTAGAGGTTGGAGCCTCAGGTGCATCCTTCTAGAGATGTACTGTTGAAAGGTAGTCCCTTACCTTGTCATTGTATGTCCATTCTTCAATATGAGCCTTACGGTTTTAGCTGTAAACCTATTATGCAAGAATTTAATAAATGTAACAATTTCGGCTAAGATTATATATATTTATTTGAAGGAGTTTTCAAAGAATGTAATTAAAATTATTATCTCTGATTTGCGTAGCAAATGGTTTGGTTATCATAAGGTAAAATCTTATCCATGTTTATGTGTGGTATGGTCTTATGAGATACTCTTTTTTTCAAAAATACCCAAGTTTTGAGTTTCTCACGCTAGTCTCATGACTGACCCAGAGTTTATTTTATTTTCCTTCAATTTTAGGTACCTTATTTTTCCGGGCAGCCAAGTAGTTCAGGTCTAGCTTGGAAGATTTTAGAGGAGCTTGGAGCAGGAGCTGGAGTTTCCTCTATAGATGGTTATCCATTTCCATTTCTACTGCATTTGTTACTATTTGTATTTAGCACTAGTAGGGACATAGATTTATAACTGTTCAGGCTGAGAGTAGGATAGACTCTGATGTATGTATTTAAAATTTCCGCTATAAAGATTATATATTGAAATAATATATGTTATTCCATTCGTGTAAGATTCTGTTCTATCTTTAGTTCTCTTTTTACCCTTTATCAATCGATCTTTCCAGCACTTGAATGCTCGGCATGTGAATACCATGGATGTATTAGTTTTGATTTCTAAGAATCGAAAAGGTGGGTCATCACAGTTTGCCTCTCATCAATTATGGTGAATACCTTATTTGGTGGAATTTAGCGATAGTTGAAGTTAATGAGAAATTATGCCTTGGTAAGTGTTTAAAGGTAGGTTTAGGACTCATTTCATCTATGCCATTGAAAGAGATGCACAGCTGACTACATTCATCAACTTACTGTAGGGAGAAACAACCGTGAAAGAGTATGATACTCAATTCAACTCTTTGGTGAGGTATGGAATAGCAATTAATGATATACCCTCGATGAAAGCTGGAAGACTTTCTAATGGTTTACATTACACTATATGTGACCATGTGTTTAGCCATGTCTCCGGGTCTGCATTTTGGGAAGACCATGGATTTGACAATTAGGCATGATAGTTATAAAATTGGCTTAAAAGTGGGTGTGATAGTGACCAAAGCTAAAGGAAAAAAATTGGTTTGAAAAGTAAAAGGGCCAAGGCAAAAGGAGAATTTAACAGGAAAAAGGTAGAGTTAGACCAAAAAATTTGTTGCTTGGAGAGACACTTCACTGGTAAGTGTAGAGCTCCAAAGGATGAGAGGAAGTTTTTCATTTGTAATAAGAAGGGTCACATAAAGAAAAATCGTGCAACCTTGGTAGGAGGTGGATAGGTGGTCCAAGCTTATGTTTGGAGGCTGTTTCTACCTCATATCAGCAAGCAAGGTGAACGACAAGGACATTGTTATGGGAAGTACGTTTCTAGTATTTGATTTACCTATACATGTTCTTTTAGTTACTGGAGCTTGACATTCATTTACTCCTAGTAATTTGGTAGATGGACTTGACCTTAAAACCGACATTATAATATATCCATTGGTGGTGACTAATCAAGTAGGTCGGTCAACTAGCCTTAATTTGATGTCTGAAATATACAGATAATCAAGGGTAGTATTGAATTGATATTTAATACATTTGTGCTTGGCTTTTTTGGCAATGGTATGATATTAGGTATGGATCGCTTGGGTGAACATGGGGTAGTTTTAGATTGCAAAGGACATATGGTCACATTGAGGGATATTAGTAGGAGTAGACTCGATATATAGTATGAGCCTCAGAACTCAATGATGATGAGCCACCTTTATTCTTTAGACCTCTATAAGGATGAGTTATCGTTAATACATGTAGTTTGATAATTTCCTAATGTATTTGTAGAGTTTTGCGATATACCTCCCTATCGAGAGATCAAATTATACATCAATCTTGTTGATGACGTGAAGCCAGCAGTTTTATTTTTTAGGAGAATAAAATTTAAGGAACATGCAAGTTAGAGGTGAAAATCTAAGAACTATTGAAAATGGGTTTATCCACTAGAGTGCTTCTAAATAGGGAACACCGATAGTATTTTCTACACAAGCGAATGTATCCTTACGATTATGTGCTGAATATAGCGAGCTAATTTAGTTAATGAACGAAAAAACCTATCCATTACCCCATATAAATAACCTGTTTTATTAGCTCATATGAGCTAAGGTATTCTCTTAGTTAGCCTTAGTTATAGGATTCCATCGGCTTCGAATAGCTAAGAACTATGTGCCCCTTACATCATTTAGGATATTTGAAGGTTTCTTTGAGTTTTTTGTTATTCTATTTGAGCTAACCAATGCACCTGCCTATTTTACGGATCTTATGAATTGAGGTTTCAATAATTAGTGGAACAAATTTGTACACATACTCATAGACGATATCCTAGTTTACTATTGGATCGAGGAAGAACAATAGACTCACTTGAGGATGGCGTCCGAGTCATTGAGACGATCTAGTTGAAGATGAAGTTTGCTAAATGTCCTTATAGAGGAAAGAAGTGCGCTTATTAAGACATATTGTGTCTAAGCATAGCTTCCCAGTTGATCTTGGTAAAGTAGTTACAATGTTGAATTAGAAAAGGCCAGAGAGAGCGATCGACCTTCGTAGCTTTCTCGGATTGCCTAAATATTATAAGAAGTTCATTAAGGACTTCTCTAAGATAACTACACCGATATTAGGCCATTCAAAAGGGATACAAATTGCAAGAAAGCTTTTACTAAATTGAAGGAGTTTTGACCAATGTACATGTCTTAGACATTCCCGATGGGATGAAAGACTTACCATTTATACAGATGCAAATTGTACTGGCCTTGGAGCTGTATTGATGTAATGGGGGAATTCGTCGCTTATTTAAGATACAACTAAAGCCGCACAAGTTGAATTACCCAACCGACAACTTGGAGTTAGAGGCTATTTTATTTTCTCTTCAGACATAGAGGCATTGCTTGTTAGGGGAGAGGTTTGAGCTATCTACTGATCAAAAGTCTCTTAATTATCATTTCTCCCAAAAAGGACCTTGACTTTAGACAATAGAGGTGGTTAGAGTTCATAGCCTCTTATAACTTTGACATTCCTATATTCCTAGAAGGGAAATGTAATAGCAAACACACTTAGTAGAAGACATGCTACATTAGATTCTATGTTCATGGAGTGGCTGATATTGGAATTCATAGCCAGTTTTGATTTTCGACCTAGATGTGAACTTGAGCATGAAATGACAACAGTCTTAGGAGTTCGACCTACTCTTATATATCAAATTGGAACTAGTTAAGAGATGAGATGTAAATCTAGCAAAGATATACAAGGCCTTAGAGGCAGGATTAGAGTCAGAACATATAAGAAAATAACATATAAATCGTAGAGGTTTGTTTCAAATATGCTATTTGTCCCATATATGGATGGAGTTCACGAAGAAGTGAGAGAGCGTCATCAGTCTCGATTGACTATACACCCTTGAGGGAATAATTTATATCCATGCTAGGCATATATTTTATTGGGAAGGTATGAAGAGAGATACAATCGAGGTCACTGCCATATGTTAAACTTGCCAACTTGTTAAAGCTGGGCGAAGAAGCTTGGTTGTTCCTGAGAATGGGGTTGCTATGTTCATTGAACCATCCTAGACATCATAAATGGATTACCATGGAGCTAAAAGGTAAATGAGTGTATATTGCTATAGTAGACCATTTGATGAAGAATTTTCATTTCACTCCTTTAAGGAATATAGAAACAACTACATGATTGGTGAAATTGTATGTGAAGGAGATAAGGAAACTTCATGGTATTCCTAAGAATATCATTAGTGATAGAGGCCCCTTATTCACAAGTGAGTTTTGACAGAATTTGCAGCTATAACAAAGCTTAACTTGAGTACCGTGTACAATCCATAGACTAATGGTTAAATAGAGAGGGTGGACTGCATACTTGAATATTTATTACGAGCTTGCATTCTCGATTTTAGTGGCTCATAGGAGGATCGTCTACCTTTAGAATAATTCACATATAACAACAAGTATCAGTCCAATATAGGCATGGAACCTTTGAAGCTGTAGATGAATGACTATACCGATCACCGTCTTATTGGTGAGAGTCTAGTGACCAATTGGTTTTTGGGCCTGATATAATATAGGAGACTACTTAAAAGATTAACCTTATCCATAATATAATGAAAGTAGCTCAAGACGGTCAGAAGAGTTATATTGATAAGAGACACAAAGATTTAGAGTTCTCCATTGGAGATTTAGTATTTGTTAAGGTCTCACCATTTATACCTTGGTTAGATTTGGTCAGTCATGAAAGTTGGCACCGTTATTTATTGAATCTCTTTTGATAGTTGAGAGGATCAGAAAGTTAGTATATAAGGTCGGCTTGCTTGAGAAGATGGCTGGTGTGTAGGATGTACTCTACATATCACATTTATGGAAGTATGTGCATGATACCTATGTTACCATAGAAGCAAATCAACTTGATGAAGTAGAAACTGAATTGGATGTAGCTTGACAATAAATACCTAATCGAATAGTTTTACATAGTGTGAAGAAGCTTAGAGGACAAAGTATCAAACTAGTCCAGGTTTAGTGGGCTGGTAGTGTGGGTGATAGTTCTTTGAAGCAAGAAGACACCATGAGATCTTCTTATCTATAACTTTTCACTGGTACATTTTACTAGTTATGTTCGACTACATGCTTTTACATGCTAGTTTTGTATAGTCTAGATACTTGGTTTTTATGGTTGCCATGCTTGCTAATATTGGTTACTTCGTTGTGGTTTATGCATGCCAGTTGATAGTTATTTTTGCTAGGTTTGTTTAATTACGTATTTTCGATGTGGAATTTCAAAGATGAAATACTTCTAAAGGGAAAGATTGTAACGACCTATAAATTTACATCTAGCAATTAAAATTGTTAATTTAATAATCAATCAATCAACTAATTAATAAAGGGAAAAAGATAATTCTACTAAATTAAATAATTAAGGCCTAAACTATTACCATTGCATAATGGAGCTTTTTCCGGTCGAAACGGACTAATTCTTTCTACATTTTGAGTTACAGAGGGAGAGTTATAACCGAAATAAGAATTTAATAAAATAAAAAATATTTTCAATGATTACCTAATCCATCCTAGCCAACTTAAGCTAATTACGGATAGCTTTAATTTATCATAGAAATTTACTTTTGAATCACTAATTATGTCTCCAAACTTCTCATCTCCATTTACCTAACTTCTCCATAATAAAACTTACCTCTAGGCCAAGACTAAAATTCTTAAAATCAAGATAAAATCATATCAATTCAAATTAAGTCCAGAGAAACATATCCATACAAGTAAATCATATTCTATCAGATTTGGACATGTTTGGGTGTTCTTATTGCTTGAAAGGAAAATGTGAGTGGGAGACTATCTCAAATGGTATTATGGTCTATGTTTGTGTATATGCTTATTTATATGAATTGACCTTAGGGATATTGCTAGATTCATACCCTAAATGAATTATATGTTGAATTTATGTTAGCCCATGATTTGATATGTGTTTGATCTAATAAATGTATGGTGTAATGCAAATTGATATGTTAGGGATTAGGGAATGTATGTACGAACATCCAACATCGATTTGAATGTTAAATAGGATATGAATGGTTGAAAATTTGTATTATTTCTTATATTAGTTTATATGGAATTGATGCTATTGTTTATGAGATTTCATTATAGGGAAATTGGGTGCATTAGATATGAAAAGAGGTGTAAAAGCATCGCAAGGAGAACATATCGAGTAGTTAAAAAATGGCGCAAGGCAAACATAGCTCAGGGAATGAATCGATACCAATCCATCATGGATCAGTACCGATCAATCCAAGTTGACCAAATGGAATTGGTGATGGTTGGAGGTAAAAGTGGCATGGATCGGTGGAACTTTGATCGACGATGAAGGAACTCTGGGAAATTTCAAGAAAGACTCGAGACAACTTAAGATGGTTGAAGTATACTCTAAATGGATATATGGAGCTATGGATCATTGGTAGACGAATCGTAGTGTGAAGAAAAAGACTAGGTGGTGAAATTTTTCTTAAGTCAAGGTCCAGGATCTCTACCAATCCATTAAGCTTCAAGCAGAAGTTTGGGGAAACTGGAGGGGACACTCGGAGTTAAGCTAAGGAAATACTAGAGTGTATTGGTCAGTATTGCTATCAATTGGTGTTAGGGGTACTTTAAGATTGACTCATTGATTTTTTAAGGGAAACCCAAAGTAGACTAGAGGTAGTATTAGACGATCTTCGAAGTGGCATATCTTCCTTATACGAGGTTAGAATTCAACAAAATTCCAAAAGTTGTTCTCAAAATTATGTTATTTCCATTATGTAAAGTTATGGGAAGAATATGGATACTATAGTCATTGAACCACAGTAGGAAGATCTAGCATTAGACAATGAATCTTGAACCAATGAACGGTCTAGTTCGGCAAGTAAAAATGAATGGAATCGAGATGCAAGACTACTGGTTTTTAGTTTACATCCATTAGACTTTGCAATGTTTACATAATTACAATCAAATGGACGAGGAATGGAGTGAAAAGTCCAGCAATCCTAATATTATTTTCAGAATGCATATCTTGGAGTTAAGGTGATCAACTTGAGGGTGGATGGCCACCAAACGAGTAACACCTATCTCTTGCAATACGATAGAGTTAAGGTGCTTAGTAAGCAAACTCTCAGCTACTCTTGTGTGAGGTATTAAGGATGCATCACCAAGGGGCTCTCTAATGTTGTGTTCATGACCCAAACCACATGCTAGTATAGGGTTCCACTATACTCGGTATGATTGGTAAGCCGCAAGGATGAAAAATAAGTGCGTGAAATGTGTGGTTGTCAGAGTGATACTATTTACGAATAAAAATCTGGATGGATATATATGTTTATGTTCCATACACTCTGATTAGATGGTCTAGACTTTACCTAGTGACATAGTTATAGAGGCCACATACTTTACCATGCCTTTATCATTGAGCATATTACTGTTCTAACTTTTTGGATGCCAGTGAGACAAGTTGAGGTATGACTCCTGTAACACCCTTAATTTTTAATAACATTATCCAGGAAATTTAATTAGAATAAATTAAATAGAATAATGTAGATAGGAAGATTGAGGTTGATTAACAAACATGTAGTATCGGTGCTTATTAATAAAATGGACTTATAAATGGTTAAGTGATTAACCATAAGGGCATTAGGATAAATAGCCGCCCATATTTCCCGCCCTTATACCATTTCCCCTTAGTCATACATGTTCATTTTCATCACAAACAAAATTATAACCGTAAGAAAGAGCAAGGCCATCCATTAGGAAGAAAGAAGAGAAAATCAAAGTACAGCTTAGGATTCAAGCTAGAAGAAATCAATCTCAATCAATCTTCAATTTCCTTATCCAATCTAAGGTCAATAATAATCACTACATCTCTATTTTGGTTTTATAATCATATGGTTTCGGATTTAAGGAATAAATTCATTTTATGATAAAATGGATGATGATATGCTTGGTTTATAATTTATATGGTTTAAACAAGATTGTTTAAAGGAGATATGCACGGTTTTAGGGTAGAATCGAGGTTAAATGATTTTTAAATGCCATGGAAAAATCATATGTTATGGAAAACATGATTTTGGAGTTGGGTTTCAACTTTTATAATTTTCCAAGTCGTGGAGAATTAATTATGAATTTTCAAAGGAAAATATGGTTAATAGGGTTTATCAATTTATTTTGGAAAATATATTAAAGAATTGGGTCTGAAATTTTGATATGTTAGATAACATGATTAAAGTGAATTTCTGGAATTTCTGGGGATTTTTACCAAGTGACTTAGTATGGGAATTAAATTATTTTGAAAGGAGGACCTAAATGATTTAATTGTTTTGTTAATAGGAAGGGCTTAATTGTTAAAAGTTATCATGATTTTAGATCTGAGAAAATGAGGCAAATATAATCCAAATTATTTGAAAGTTTATGACATCCAATCAAATGTTTACAAGTAGGCAAGTTTGTTACAAATTTTTTACTTTATTTTGTAAAACAGCATTTTGCTCAAAAAAGGAGGTTCCGCCTTCGTTAGAAGGACCTTTCGACTCAGACCTTCCGCCTCCAACCTAGTCGAAACCTTTTAGGTTGAAACCAGTAAACCAATACACAAGGTATTATTTTGATGGTACGTAGTGGATTTGAGAATGGAGGAAGGTAGGGTGTCGAAGGCTAGCTTTTGAAGGGGTTGGATCCTTTGTTTTATTTCGTTTTAAAGAAAAGCACTTGCCTGTTTATAAAGGGGTTTCAACTTAGTTGACCCTATGGTTGCGAAAGGTATTTCCAAAATAGGCGTTCGAAAGAGAGCCGCCGCCTATGTTTTGAAGAAGTAGCTTTCGAAGGAGTTACTTAGAGTTTTATTAAAGCTTTCAGAAGGGGTAGTTTAGACCAAGTGAAACCCTTCTATGAGTTGATGACCATTCGATGGTATTGATGGCATCAATGTCATCGAAAGGTACTGTTGTTTTATAAAATAAAAGCCACTTCCTAATGCTTTCGCAAGGGGTTTCGAAGGCAATGGTTTTAGAAACGGTTTCGAAGCCAACCTTCAAAGGGTTTTACCCAGATGTTTTAATGCTTTCGAAAGGATGGTTTCGATACCATCAAACTTCCCCAATATTTTTTGAAATAAAGAATGGTTTCGAAAGAGATGCTTTCGCCTATGTTCACTTTGACCCAAAATGATGTTTTAAGTATAAACCCAATGCTTTCGAAAGGGGGACTTTCAATGGTTTCGAAGAGTAACCTTCATTGGTTTTGAAGGGGTACTTTCAAATGGTTTCGAAGCTATGCTTCTATACTTATATAATAATACTTTAACATGGTCGAGAGGTTTCGAATGAAATGTTTTAAAGTACTTGAAAGGCAGGAACCTAACGTTTTAAAGATAGATTTTTATGCTTTCGAAGGAGGTCATCCTATGAGGTCGAAAGCAAGGTTTCAAAGGAGTCGAAAGGTTTTAAGATCCAAACTCAAATTTTTAAAGGAAAACCCCATGGGTAAAATATAGGAATTTTGTAATGACTTCAAGTATGTACATTGGAAGAAGTATTGCCTTGATAAAATATAAGTTAAAGGGATTAACTATGTTTTATATGAAATGTATTTCAAGTACATTAAACCCACAGGAGTGGTATTTGTTAAATTGTTATGTTTGCTTCTTCAAATATGAATATATTCACATGATAACTCATAACTGTATTTTTGGGATAGAGGGGTAGAAAAACCAGCTAGGTTAACCCAGTAGTGGATACAAATTGATTAAACTCTTCAATGAGTAAAATTTCATCCAGGGAGTCAGGAAGACCAAAATATAGGATGCCTAAACTTTGAAGTTGTCCAGGAGATAGGTTCATAGTAAACCCATGGAAACTATTATTATGTAGTTATTGGAGGTAACCAACAGGTTCATAGTAAACCCATGAAAACTATGTATTAAGGTAGGTTGGTAGGGGCTAATTGGTTTGTAGTGAACCCATGAAAACTATATCCAGATAAAGAACCGACATCAGTCAATAGGTTCCTAGTCAACCCATGAAAACTAGGATAAGAAAGAAGTTAATGGTGAAAGGAAGTGCGGATTAAGGATCTTAAGGCTAATTTAACACTAGAGGGGGGATGAATAGTGTTTAATGGATTCTAAGACTTATATGGACTAAATTAAAATTATGACACAAACAAATGCAGAACTTAATCACAGAACAATCACAAAATCAAACACAGATGCAGAAAGTAAATAAAAAGCAATAAAAGGAAAGAACACACTGGATTTTATACTGGTTTGGAGTTACCCTACATCCAGTCCTGTACTAAGGCAGAACACCTCATACAGATTTTTATTATACCAAAGTCAAGACTACAATCCTCAGTTTCTAAAGGCCTTGAGGTACCCTCCTATCTCATGAGTCCGGGGCAAACTCTCTTGATTTACGGGCCACAAGATTACCCAATTGATTTCCAGGCACAACCACACCTTATAGAGACACTCGATAAACTTTTGATTATAAATTGATCCTATAACTCCGAATAGCACTTTGATTTTCGAGAGAGGGCAGAGAACCAAACAAGAATGAGATTCTAATTTGATTCACTTGAGAATTCGGCAGAATTTTGGCACGATCTTAAAAAATATGAAAATTTTAGAATATGGATTTGTGGAGAAGAGGGAGTGAAGAAAATATGAAATTAGTTAGTTAAAAAATTCGTTTGTGAAGGCTATTTGTAGACCGGTAATGGTCATAACCATTCGTGAAGAGATTTAAACGAATAGACACTTCTTTTGAAAATTGAAACTTTTGAATTTAACGGCCACCATGTCGACATGGGGTATCCCATGATGTTGACATCCCTAAGTTAAAAATAATGTAAAATTTGTTTTGAAAATGGTATTGAACGGAAAACAAGATGAAATGATTCTGGAATAAAATAAACTAATTTTCCTATGTTTTGAAATAAAGAAGAGTAGAAAAATATATTTTCAGAATGTATATATAAATTTGACTTTAAATCTCAAGTATATATATTATAAAAGAATATTTAAAAATCACAAGATAGTTTTAAAAACAAACGAAGTTTAAAACAAGAGTTTATTTAAAAACAAAGACAAAGAATATTTTAAGGCTAAAACAATTTGAAAAGTAGTTTTGAAAAACCATTTTGAAAAACAATTTTAAAGTAGTTTTGCAAGCTTCTTCCTGCAGAATATCTCATCACATCAGGACTCGAGAACTTGTACAAAACCAGGATGTTCATGGGTTTGTAAGCCACTTGTCGTAGGTTTGTAAGCTACTTGTCGTGGGTTTGTAAGCCACTAAGAAGACAGAAATGGGTTCCATCCCAAATGAAATTTAGAATGAAGATTTCCGTGCTATTATGAAGTTTTAACAATAAACTAGACACATATCTTGAAATCTTGATCTTGATACTCATGAGTCTTCAAACTTGATTTCTTCATTCTTGATCTTTATACTGTACAATCTTCAATAATCAGTACCTGCCTTATATATATCCTGCATAATAACATTCATATATATCTAGACAATAGTGTTAGTATATAAGTTATAATAAAATAAGTTACAAAGGTTGTTGTAATCAAAACCACTATCTCCAGTTCCTAACAAATGGAGGCCTCTATAGGTTCCTAGTCAACCCATGAAAACTAGGATAAGAAGTGAGTTACTGGATAAACCCATAGGTTCCAAGTCAACCCATGAAAACTAGGATAAAGGGATTAGTTATTGGAATGACTAATAGGTTCAAGGGGACCCATGCATTAATTAAGTTAATTGGCAGGAGCCTATTGGTTCTTAATGATCCCATGAAAACTATGAGATAGGATGGGGCATCCATGTGTTATGAAAAAGATTATTAGTGAACCCATGAAAACTAATAGGTTAATAATCACCCTAGAAACTATAATTATGACAGGGTGTCAAATTAAACTGGGGATGAGAAATCCAAAATATTTATATGTATGCATATCATCACAATATTTTGAATTGTATGTTTTTAACCATTGTTGATGCAGGAGTACAGTATATGGATTTATAAAGGTTTTAAGATATTAGTGAGGGGAAAACCCATTCTGCTAAGCGGCGTGGTCTCACTAGATATCTAAAAAGGATTGAGATGTTAGATTATTATTCATACCGGGCTTTATGTCTGACTCGAAGTTTTTGTTTTCCTCTTAAACTCTCGGGTACTCAATTGATTTTGAGTAGTTTGAGATTTAAGGTTTTCAGGTTCTCTTCTTAGACGAATAAAGCGTCCGGGGGCATGTAGGAGGCAGTTAGTTATCTAGAGTTTTCTTTTTCCGCTGTGCATTTGGATGTAAAGGCAGATTTAATAGCCTTATTATATACTCTGATCAACCAAGGGAGCATCTTCATATGTCGTTCTTGGCGTATATGTAACAATTATATTTTGGCGAACGTGTGTAACGTTTTTGGAATTATGTAACAAATATCAAAAGTTTTGAATGGAATGTGGAAATGTGTTTTGTAACAACCCTATATTTTGTGATTTTTTTAATTGTATATTTTAATCATTTTCAATTGAATTTCCTGATTTGAAAATTTTATTTTGATGTGAATTAGAATTCCATACAGGACTAAATAGAATATTTTCCAAAAAGTGAATTTTGGTCAATATGATCAAACTTTGACTTTTAAATTTAAAATTTTGAGATTTTAAAATTTTGAATTTTATCTTTTATTATAAAAGTAAATAAAATTTTAAGAATACTGCTTTTCGTTTCGTTGAAATCTGATTTATATTGTGAAAGTTATGCCTTTTTAACTATTGTGTGAAATTTGTTGTATTTAACAAAATTGATTATTTTAAATTATAAAAATAATATTTTATTTGGTCATGTAATGTTCTAATTTATATTTATATGGGTAAAATAACATGTTATGTATATATTTTGGTTTTAAAACATCTTTTCAAAGTGTAATTGACATTTTCCAATGACAGATGTATTCTGTGTATAATTTCTAATTTCCAGTTTCATTTAATTAAAGAAATTCTTTGTTTATTTTCTATTTTATTAAGACTTTATTTTATTTTCATTTACATTTAATTTTGTTCAGCATTTATTTTGTTCAGCATTTATTTTTAAGTCCTGTTTTGAATTTTTAAACAATTTCTTTAGTTCTTTTTCTAATTTCTCTAAATTTAATTATTTATTCCATTTTGAAAATATAAATGAATTATTTTACTTCACTTTTTTTTAAAATATTTTTAAAATGAAGTAGATATTTTTCTAAAGCTTGTGATGATTTAATTGTAATTTTGAACCCTGTTTTCAATATTTAAGCAATTTCTTTAATTCTTTTTCTATTTTATTTAAATTTAATTAATTATTTTTATTTTATTTTACTTTGTTTTAGTTTTAAATTCATTTACTGAAATTTTATTTGTTTTATTTGATTTAATAGAAATGGAAATTGAAGAGGCTAAAGTTTTAAAACATATGACTTTTCATTTTCTAGACTCTTCATATTTTAGCCGTTCCTTTCTTTAATTTTTGCCGTGAGTTTTATTTTCTTTCTCACGCGAAATCACTTCTCATTCATCACAATTTTCGGCCACAAAACATTTCTGAAGTTTTGTAATGGCTTCCTTATTTTATTTTTATTTTTTTCTACTTTTCTTCCTTGAATTTGTCTTGTTTTTCACTTGAATTGGCCTTGATCTTCACCTATGTTGCTCGGCCCATAGCCTCACCATCACCACCATCGACCACCATCCCTTCCTCCCCACTAAATCCACGGCCAAACCATCATTCTCCACTGACCTGAAAGTGCCATGGCCTCCCCTTGAGCAAAACTCCACAAAAACATTGAAAACTCTACAATTATTGCCTACCCGAGCCATGTATGCAACCTTCCCTTCATTTTACACCACCACCACCACCATAGGCCGCCACCACCACCTTTTCCAGACCTCCCCACACCACTCCAACCTCTATCCAGACCTGAGCTTGACTGGCCAAGCATATAACCCCATGACTGAGCCCTTTTGGTTGCCAAAAACCACGTTTTAGCCTAAACCCCTTCACATCCCTATGTTGTAACTTCCTCCATCATGTTCTACCTTGTAGCCTTACCTTTTCCAGACCCATACCTGATCCAAACCAAGTACAAACCTGACCTAATTGATCCCCTAGGCCATGCAAACAAGTAGAGAAAGCAAGGCAAAAAGTTTCGTATTCAAACTGCTTTTTGTTTCAAAGTTATTCAAATTCAATCGTATTGATTTTTAACTATTATTTTGTTTTGTTTTGGGTTTTAACACAAGATCTATAACTTGGATCTCGTTCTCCACTCAAGTTCATAGCTTTGTCATTGTGTTCTGGTTGGTGTTGTGTCATTTGAACTTGCATCTCTAGCAAAAGAGGTGAGTAAATCTCACACGACATTTTATACTTATACAAATGTGAAGCGACAACAACTGAATGTGTAGAATATTATGATATGTTATAACTGCCTATGATGATTTATATATTTATATGATGTTAAACATGTTTAATTACCTATCATATCATCTGTTACTGTTATATATTGTATACTGTTCATTTTATATCTGTTTATCACACTGCAAGTTTCATGTAGAATAGAATCACTATGGGTTGAAATGATACATACCCGAACAGACTTTAGAATAGGGAAAAAATCGTTATGGGCTGAAATGATAGGCCTGAACGGTTTTTATTTAATTTAATTTGACTTGGGATTGCGGGTTTGAAATGATAGAACCCGGATTTTTGCTTTTTAAACTACGGATTGAAATGATACATATCCGTATCACTTGACCTAGGTTAGAAAACTATATACAGGCCCGTGGTTATTTTTATAAAGTATTTTGAACATTTTTAAACAAATTTTAACAAGTATAAAAAATTTATGAAAATTTGATTTAAATTGAATTCTTATAAGTTTAAATAGTGAAACTATGGATTTTCTATAAGTTAAAAATGTTGAAAACGAATAGAAATGGAATTTTTTAAAATATAACTTAAGTTAGAAAATTTTGGAATTTCGGTTAAAATGAGAAAATAAGTTATATAATAAAAAATGAAAATAAAAATGGAAATTTGAAATTTATTGGAGAATGGAAATAAAATTTAAGTGTTAAGTTTATTTATTAAAATGTGAAGAAAAGAAATTTACACTTGAATTTGTTAAATAATTCATTGAAATTTGATATAAATATAACGGATTTATTTAATAAAAATCATGTGTTAAATGATATATTATATAAACATTTTTAAATGTAAAACATGATTTTTATAATATTAAAAGGGTTTAAAAATGAATTTTATTATTGGCTGGAAATACACTAAAATCTGAAAAATACTTTTAATAGCATTCAGAAATGCTATGATTTTAGAATTGAACTAAAACTTAGTAAAAAGAGGCACAGCATTTCTGAAATGCCGTAGTTGCTGTAGTAAATGTAAAGGCTAAAAAACTTAATAAAGGGCTGTTACAGCAGTTCTGTAAACTGCTGTAGATGCCTGCAGTCTTTGCTGAAATTAAGTAAAACCATTGTTTTTGAACCTGAGCTATTACAGCATTTCTGGAAATGCTGTCTTTGCTGTTTTAAAGTAAATTTCAACAAAAATGAGATATAATAGCAGTTTTAAAGTGTTGTCTTTGCTGAAATAAAATGTTTTCAAATATAACTTATAATAGCTTTTTTCTAAATGCTGTGAAAGGCTGAAATTTTCAATGTTTATGGATTTTGACCTAATAAATGAACTCAGAATGATTTTAAACTTTGGAAACTGAATACTTGACTTGAAAGAATAATAATTTCACTTTTAAATGGTTTAAATGGAAACTATTTAAAGGGTGATTTGATAAGATAATAAATGAATGATATTTTGGAATTTTAAAGGGTATTAAATTTGATAATTGAATTTGAATTCAAATAATGATTTGAAAGGAAGTTTTGAAAGGATATGATATTGTAATATATTGAAATGGTTTGTAAATGATTTAATCTTTATTTTGATAAAGATTTGGATTTGAAATGATATTAAATTTTGAAATACTATAACCACGGGTATACTTCTCTGTATGTCATTTGATTTCCTGATGATGGTTGTGATGCACATTAACATTGTTAGTTGCATGGTTTATTTTGACATGGACATTTCTGTGATATTGATATTACTGTTTAATTGATGGTTTTATGGATCCTTAAAGGATGGACGATCCCAAGCATCCTTTAAGTTATTATGCATTGCTATTACAGTTCACTTGAGTTGGTTTACATTGTATAAGTATATATGTCCTGACTCGAGTGTTTTGTTTTTTACTTTACGCTCGGGTCAGCCTGAGAATCACAGCTTTGGAATTTATCTTCTAGAGCTAGAGATTTGCTGGAGCTTATCTGTCCATCTGTTATTTCTTATCTTCTAATCAAATTATTTACTATTCGGTATTGTCTCTGTATTATTGATTTATGTATCCTAACTTCTATTGTATCTATTTTGACTATGAGATTTTGTATATGTTTTGAGAGTTTGTATATAGTAGCTTCATGAACTACTATGGTATTTTATTTCCATTGCGAGTTATTCTGATATTCTGTGTCTGTGATTCTATATTTGATTTTATTTGCTCCAAATTTTATTACAATCTGTTATTTTGAATTATTCAAGTCAGACATGTGTGGATTATTGTCGATTTAAATGGTCCAAAATAGTGGGTCGTTACATTTGGTATCAGAGCTTTGGTTTTAGGCAAACCTTAGCCTGCGGAGCAAAAACTCATTAGAGATAGGGTAGAAATACCCTAGAATGAGTGAAATCAATCTTAGAATCATTTCTTTGTGAGAAGACGTATTTTCGAAGTATAAAATGATTTTCAAATGATTTTAAAGGATTTTCAAAGATTATTTTGATATAAAATTTTCTTGTTTTGAAAGAAAATTTTCTGGACTTTATCCCTTTCGTATCCACCTTGTTAGTAATTTCTTTGATTAGGATTTCCTTAAAATTATAAACTTCTGTCTTAGTTGGGATTTCTTCGATTAAGATTCCTTTGAATTTTGAAACGCTCCCACTTGTTCTGAAATCCATTCCTATCTCCCCTAATTGTACTCTTTTGATTTTTGGAGCATTCCGTAACCCCACTTTGAATGACCTTTATAAGGTGGCGATTCCACCAATCTTTGAATAATTTATAAAAGGGGTGAAACTCCCTTATAATTGGCATTGATTCACCGGAGATTTCTGTATCCTCGGTTTACGATGTTTTCTATCTTCTGCTATACCTGGATTCTATCTCTGGCGATCGAAGGTCGATTTGCCTTAGATTTTCGCATCGATTATTCCTGAAGTCACGGTTGACCGGTTAAGGTCGCCCGCGATTTATATGAGCTTATCCATCTTCTTTTTGGTAATTTAATTATCTTATCTTCGTTTGAGCTTATCTTTGAATCATAATTCTATTTGATTAGAGTTCCTCTAAATTTGAATCTCTGTTTTGTTTTGAAATCCATCCTTGAATCATCCCTTGGAAAATTTGTGGTTGATTGTCTTTTGTAACTTGTGTGTTCATCATAGTTGTTATTTTGATAAGGATGACCATATTTTATATAAAAGTGAAATGTTTTCGATAAGGATTATACACCCTTGTAAAATGAGAATTTGAAGTTTCAAAAGGATTTGAAATTGTGAAAATTTTATAAGGAATGGTTTCATATAAAATGATTTATAACTGAATGTTTTGAATCTGAATTTGATTGATTGGACTCCGGCATTTTTGAAACTGGTTTTAAGATTTGAAATAAAAATAATACGATTGAAAGTATTTTCCGAATAAGAAATGTTTCAAATGATTTTAATGAGTTTCAAATGATTTCGAAGAAATTTCAAAAGAAGTTTTGGAGAAAATAGAATTTCAGAACCCACTTATGTCGTTGGAAAATAATTTCGGTGATGAATGCATGCTTCATCGACATTGATTTTCGAGTTTCTGAGTGGGGGAGAGGCCACTTCGATAGCTTTGTTAAACAATTGACTTGTGAAACCAATTTTGATTCCAAATTCCGAAGTGTGATTTGATATTCGAAAGATATATGTATATATATTTGAAACAATTTGAAATGAGCCGGTGTTCAGTCCTTGAGTTTTGGATTTGATTTGATATAACTCCATTTTTGGAATTGATTTACTAATTTAATTGTGATTTCCAACTCTTGGATTGAAATATGATTTCTTCGACTATTTTGAAGGTTCGAGCACTTCCAAATCAAGGTTAACTTTTCAAAGCTAAGAAATTTTGAAAAGTATAAAGTATATAAGTTTGGTATGTATGTTTAAATTATGTAGTAATATGATTTAAATAAGTTGAAACTGTTTTGTTAAGTAAATGAATAAGGCTATTTTGAATTTTTTCTAATATGAAATTTAGATTTGAAATGTTTTTAAAAGAATTTGGTCTTCAAAATATTTTGAATAAAATTTAGTTTAAATGTTTAACTTAGTAACATCTTTATGAAACTATATATTTAAAAAGTTGGAATAGATACATAAGTTGTACGTATGCTGTTTTATTCGCATAATTAAATTGATCCAAGTTTGAGTACACAAGTTCGAGGTGAATTACACCATTTCGTGTTAGGATTTTTCATTTGATTCTTGATGGCGAATATTTGATATGGATTTTGGGCTTGATTCTAGAATTCTCTATCATAGTATATGGCTATGCAAGGAGACTTATGGTTTCTAGTCGAGAAACCATATCGAAATCCACATTAGGGAAGTCGAATGGACAATACTAGTTCGAAAGAGAACTTGTGTGATCGAGCGAGCGATCGAACGTGACTTTGCAAAATGATGACATATGTACATCTTATATTCTAATACTTGACGTTGAAATGGGAAGTTGTTGGGTTGGATATCTTTGTAATTTAATTGGAATTTTCTTATATGAAAAACTACTATCAATTTAAAACCATTTTTCGAAACTATTTTTCTTTTGTTCTTCTTAAACAAACTATTTTATTCTATTTTACATACAAACTATTTTATATACAAAACTATTCTAAATAAAAAAAACTTTTATAAAGCAAAGATGTTCAATCCCATATAGCTCTTCGTACAGCGAAATTTATTTTTGAAAATTTTGATCCTTATATAAGATGGACTTTATGTAAATATAAGATGATTTTGGAAATGAATTGTTTGACTTAAACTATATTGATTTGGAAATTTGGATTTATTTTCTAAATTTATTATTTTGGAAACTTTGGAACTGAAGATATTTGATTTGGGAGGATAATTTGGTGAAAGCGTATATGATTTTGAAAATTATATTGATATTGAAACAAAATTGAAATTTGAGAACCTTATGTTACTAAATACTTGATTTGGGAGTTATCGAACTTATATAAAATTTGGTTTGTATAAGTATGACGTTGATTCAAAAACTATGGATTTGAAAAGGTACTCAATTTGAAAAGTGAAATCTTATATAATTGAAGTCTATATAAGTGTGATTTGATATACTATTGGTTTTAGAAGTATTTGATTTGAAAATGAAATCTTATATAAAATGGACTTTATATAAGTATGATATTTGAAAGTGATTTGAAAAGGTACTATATGATACATATTTTCGAAGTAAAGATATGGAAAATGCCTTCTGCTTGATATCTGCTTTGTGGCCACATTGTGGATTCATTCTATCGATATTTCTCTGATTTTTGGTTTTCCGGATATGATACTCGAGTTTCCATCTAATTCCATGGCAATCTCCATGGTCTTACGAGCGCAACTTCATGGCAGGGTTGGGGGGCGGCCTACGGGTACGGATGTTTCTTGGGAGATCCAGGCGTAACCATTGTGTATCTACGATCTATTGGGTTGCTTGGTAGCGTAATCAGCAGGGGCTGCGAGAGCCTAGGGTATGGATGTTTCCTGGGGGATCCAGGCGTAACCATTGTGTATCTGTAGTACTACCAGTCTTCATGGCGTAATCGCAAGGTTGGGGGCGGCCTACGGGTACAGATGTTTCTTGGGGGATCCAGGCGTAACCATTGTGTATCCGCGATCCATGATCGACATGTTTTGTTTTTTTGGATTGTACTTTCCATATCTATTTTTAAAAGTTTTCCAGTATTTTCACTAGGTGCTGAAACAAGTCTACTAAGTACCTGGAGAATTCTAGCTTTGCGCCTGATCAACGCACTGCCAGAGTCTGCAGGAACGAGGATAAACTTGTTAAGACATCGAGTTATAAAAGTATGTTGATAAAATATTATATAAAGGATACTTTGATCAGTTATTTCCTTTCTAAAGGATTTTAAAGTGTTTTAAATATTTTTACCTCTTTAAACAACAATTTTTATTAATGGCTCATCCTTGTCTTTCGTCTTATTTTCCCTTCTAGCAATTCCTATTCTCCACCTTGTTAAACTTACCTATAACAACAGTTATCAAGTATAATTTTAATCTTCTTGTCATCTTGTCTTAATCCTATTCCATTCTATATTTTTCTGTGTTTTCTGTACCTCATTCCTTTTCGAGGACGAAAAGATTTGAGTGGGGGAGAGTGTAACAACCCTGTATTTTGTGATTTTTTTAATTGTATATTTTAATCATTTTAAATTGAATTTCCTGATTTGAAAATTTTATTTTATTTATTAAAATGGATAAATTTTGTTATTTTTAAATATAAATTTTGATTTTGATGTGAATTAGAATTCCATACAGGACTAAATAGAATATTTTCCAAAAAGTGAATTTTGGTCAATATGATCAAACTTTGACTTTTAAATTTAAAATTTTGAGAGTTTAAAAATTTGAATTTTATCTTTTATTATAAAAGTAAATAAAATTTTAAGAATACTTCTTTTCGTTTCGTTGAAATCTAATTTATATTGTGAAAGTTATGCCTTTTTAACTATTGTGTGAAATTTGTTGTATTTAACAAAATTGATTATTTTAAATTATAAAAATAATATTTTATTTGGTCATGTAATGTTCTAATTTATATTTATATGGGTAAAATAACATGTTATGTATATATTTTGGTTTTAAAACATCTTTTCAAAGTGTAATTGACATTTTCCAATGACAGTTGTATTCTGTGTATAATTTCTAATTTCCAGTTTCATTTAATTAAAGAAATTCTTTGTTTATTTTCTATTTTATTAAGACTTTATTTTATTTTCATTTACACTTAATTTTGTTCAGCATTTATTTTATTTTACTTGACTTTTATTGGTTTAGAAGTAAAGTTATAATTTTTCTAAAACTGATGATATTCTATTTTATATTTTTAAGTCCTGTTTTGAATTTTTAAACAATTTCTTTAGTTCTTTTTCTAATTTCTCTAAATTTAATTATTTATTCCATTTTGAAAATATAAATGAATTATTCTACTTCACATTTTTGTTTTAAAATATTTTTAAAATGAAGTAGATATTTTTCTAAAGCTTGTGATGATTTAATTGTAATTTTGAACCCTGTTTTCAATATTTAAGCAATTTCTTTAATTCTTTTTCTAATTTCTTTAAATTTAATTAATTATTTTTATTTTATTTTACTTTGTTTCAGTTTTTAAATTCATTTACTGAAATTTTATTTGTTTTATTTGATTTAATAGAAATGGAAATTGAAGAGGCTAAAGTTTTAAAACATATGACTTTTCATTTTCTAGACTCTTCATATTTTGGCCGTTCCTTTCTTTAATTTTTGCCATGAGTTTTATTTTCTTTCTCACGCGAAATCACTTCTCATTCATCACAATTTTCAGCCACCAAACATTTCTGAAGTTTTGTAATGGATTCCTTATTTTATTTTTATTTTTTTCTACTTTTCTTCCTTGAATTTGTCTTGTTTTTCACTTGAATTGGCCTTGATCTTAACCTATGTTGCTCAGCCCATAGCCTCACCATCACCACCATCAACCACCATCCCTTCCTCCCCACTAAATCCACGGCCAAACCATCATTCTCCACTGACCTGAAAGTGCCATGGCCTCCCCTTGAGCAAAACTCCACAAAAACATTGAAAACTCTACAATTATTGCCTACCCGAGCCATGTATGCAACCTTCCCTTCATTTTACACCACCACCACCACCATAGGCCGCCACCACCACCTTTTCCAGACCTCCCCACACCACTCCAACCTCTATCCAGACCTGAGCTTGACTGGCCAAGCATATAACCCCATGACCGAGCCCTTTTGGTTGCCAAAAACCATGTTTTAGCCTAAACCCCTTCACATCCCTATGTTGTAACTTCCTCCATCATGTTCTACCTTGTAGCCTTACCTTTTCCAGACCCATACCTGATCCAAACCAAGTACAAACCTGACCTAATTGATCCCCTATGCCATGCAAACAAGTAGAGAAAGCAAGGCAAAAAGTTTCGTATTCAAACTGCTTTTTGTTTCAAAGTTATTCAAATTCAATCGTATTGATTTTTAACTATTATTTTGGTTTTGTTTTGGGTTTTAACACAAGATCTATAACTTGGATCTCGTTCTCCACTCAAGTTCATAGCTTTGTCATTGTGTTCTGGTTGGTGTTGTGTCATTTGAACTTGCATCTCTAGCAAAAGAGGTGAGTAAATCTCACACGACATTTTATACTTATACAAATGTGAAGCGACAACAACTGAATGTGTAGAATATTATGATATGTTATAACTGCCTATGATGATTTATATATTTATATGATGTTAAACCTGTTTAATTACCTATCATATCATCTGTTACTGTTATATATTGTATACTGTTCATTTTATATCTGTTTATCACACTGCAAGTTCCCTGTAGAATAGAATCACTATGGGTTGAAATGATACATACCCGAACGGACTTTAGAATAGGGAAAAAATCGTTATGGGCTGAAATGATAGGCCTGAACGGTTTTTATTTAATTTAATTTGACTTGGGATTGCGAGTTTGAAATGATAGAACCCGGATTTTTGCTTTTTAAACTATGGATTGAAATGATACATATCTGTATCACTTGACCTAGGTTAGAAAACTATATACAGGCCCGTGGTTATTTTTATAAAGTATTTTGAACATTTTAAATAAATTTTAAAAAGTATAAAAAATTATGAAAATTTGATTTAAATTGAATTCTTATAAGTTTAAATAGTGAAATTATGGATTTTCTATAAGTTAAAAATGTTGAAAACGAATAGAAATTGAATTTTTTAAAATATAACTTAAGTTAGAAAATTTTGGAATTTCGGTTAAAATGAGAAAATAAGTTATATAATAAAACATGAAAATAAAAATGGAAATTTGAAATTTATTGGAGAATGGAAATAAAATTTAAGTGTTAAGTTTATTTATTAAAATGTGAAGAAAAGAAATTTACACTTGAATTTGTTAAATAATTCATTGAAATTTGATATAACTATAACGGATTTATTTAATAAAAATCATGTGTTAAATGATATATTATATAAACATTTTTAAATGTAAAACATGATTTTTATAATATTAAAAGGGTTTAAAAATGAATTTTATTATTGGCTGGAAATACACTAAAATCTGAAAAATACTTTTAATAGCATTCAGAAATGCTATGATTTTAGAATTGAACTTAAACTTAGTAAAAAGAGGCACAACATTTCTGAAATGCCGTAGTTGTTGTAGTAAATGTAAAGGCTAAAGAACTTAATAAAGGGCTATTACAACAGTTCTATAAACTGCTGTAGATGCCTGCTGTCTTTGCTGAAATTAAGTAAAACCATTGTTTTTGAACCTGAGCTATTACAACATTTCTGGAAATGCTGTCTTTGCTGTTTTAAAGTAAATTTCAACAAAAATGAGATATAACAGCAGTTTTAAAGTGCTGTCTTTGCTGAAATAAAATGTTATCAAATATAACTTATAATAGCTTTTTTCTAAATGCTGTGAAAGACTGAAATTTTCAATGTTTATGGATTTTGACCTAGTAAATGAACTCAGAATGATTTGAAACTTTGGAAAGTGAATACTTGACTTGAAAGAATAATAATTTCAGTTTTAAGTGGTTTAAATGGAAACTATTTAAATGGTAATTTGATAAGATAATAAATGAATGATATTTTGGAATTTTAAAGGGTATTAAATTTGATAATTGAATATGAATTCAAATAATGATTTGAAAGGAAGTTTTGAAAGGATATGATATTGTAATATATTGAAATGGTTTGTAAATGATTTAATCTTTATTTTGATAAAGATTTGGATTTGAAATGATATTAAATTTTGAAATACTATAACCACGGGTATACTTCTCTGTATGTCATTTGATTTCCTGATGATGGTTGTGATGCACATTAACACTGTTAGTTGCATGGTTTATTTCGACATGGACATTTCTGTGATATTGATATTACTGTTTAATTGATGGTTTTATGGATCCTTAAAGGATGGACGATCCTAAGCATCCTTTAAGTTATTATGCATTGCTATTACAGTTCACTTGAGTTGGTTTACATTGTATAAGTATATATGTCCTGACTCGAGTGTTTTGTTTTTTACTTTACGCTCGGGTCAGCCTGAGAATCACAGCTTTGGAATTTATCTTCTGGAGCTAGAGATTTGCTGGAGCTTATCTGTCCATCTGTTATTTCTTATCTTCTAATCCAATTATTTACTATTTGGTATTGTCTCTGTATTATTGATTTATGTATCCTAACTTCTATTGTATCTATTTTGACTATGAGATTTTGTATATGTTTTGAGAGTTTGTATATAGTAGCTTCATGAACTACTATGGTATTTTATTTCCGTTGCGAGTTATTCTAATATTCTGTGTCTGTGATTCTATATTTGATTTTATTTGCTCCAAATTTTATTACAATCTGTTATTTTGAATTATTCAAGTCAAACATGTGTGGATTATTGTCGATTTGAATGGTCCAAAATAGTGGGTCGTTACATGTTTTTAAATTGTTAAATTTTTTAAATATTCTTTTGATCTGTGTATTAATGAATCTAGCACCGCCGTATTTGGTCACCGAAGATTAATAACTATGGATGACTACAGCATCCGTAGCCGTTATTTTTGGTCCTCCAAGTTGGGGGATGTTACAAGTTAGTATCAAAGCATAGGTTTATGAAACTTTAAAATAAAAGTAAAACCTAAAAGCTTTTTGAAACATAATCTAGTGAATTTGAAAAAATGATCAAGGTTTGGGTTAATGCAATAGTAACGTACTTGTATTTGATATATAGATATATATATCTAGGTACGCGTTCCCCTATCTCTTAGACCGTTCTTCAGTATCTTACTAAGGCTCGTATGTAGATTTACGAGAAAGAGGATATGGAAGCAGGAAACGGAAGAGGAAATCTAGGTGGAGGAAGAACCACAACCAACGAAAATGTTCGACCTAATACCAGGAGGAACCAAGGTCGATAGGCTAATGCTAACTAAAATGCTGAAGCCAATGTAGGTGCTGGAAATTTGCCAATGGATGCGGGGATGGTGTATCAGTTGTTGGTTAATCTTTTGCAAGCAAGAGCTGCTGGTAATGTTGGTGGAATTAATCCTGTAGTTCCAGTTGGTTATAACTATGCTAGGCTAGGCAGAGACTACACCAGTTTGGGTAGAAAGCCTTTTGTGGGAACAAAGGATGCTGTTGAAGTTGAGAATTAGCTTTTGAACAGTGAGAGGATCTTTACTGATTTAGGCTTGGATGATGGAGAAAAGGGAAGGCTAGCCTCTAGATAGTTGCAATGGTTAGCGCTTCACTAGTGGAACAGTGGGACAGCCGGAGTTCCAGAGGAAGAGCTGATATGGGCTGATTTTAGAAGAAGGCTTGAGCAGAGGTTCTTATCTGAGGTTGCCAAGTCGGCATTGATGAGGAAGTTCATGGATCTTGTTTCAAGGAGATATGTCAGTGATCGAGTACACTACTAAGTTTGACGAGCTGTCTTGATATGGATATGCTTTGGTTGACACTAATATCAAGAGGAATGAGAGATTTATTCATGGACTAAGGCCAGAGTTAGGTAGAATGACCATGACTCATGTCAAAGAGCCTTGTAATGTTGTGGTGGAAATGGCCATTCGCCATGAGGGGATGCTTGCTGTTCAGCTAGAGAGAAGCCAATTGAGTCCTAGGGTCCTCAGGGAAATAAAAGGAAATTCTTTAAGAAGAAGGGAGCTCAAAAAGGGGATGCTGCCAAGAAGGCAAAGGCTGATTTGGTGTGCTATAAGTGTGATAAAAAAGGCCATTATGCTCATGAGTGTAGGACTAGCAAGGGAAAGAAGCCTGTAGAGAAAAAGAATGTGAAATGATTCAACTACGACCAAGTTGGGCAGTATAAGGACCAATGTCCAAAGCTAGTCAGGGAGGACAAAAGGAAGGTGTTTGCTATTGGACCACCATCTTCTTCTAGGCCTACTGTAGCAGAGAAAGGAAAAACCGTGATGGAAGGTATGCTTTTGATTCAGAGTATACCAATTAGGGTACTATTTGATTATGGTGCATCACACTCATTTATATTACAGTATTTGGTTAATAGATTATGCATAGAACCCACATACCTTGTTACTTCCTTAAGGGTTGCGAATCCATTAGGAGGGTATGAAACTCTAGGGATGAGATGTGACCTATTAGAACTTGATTTGTTAAGTCATAAGTTTGCATGCAGTCTGTATGTTTTTGATTTTGTAGATTTTGGGATCATTTTGGGTATGGATTGGTTGGGTAAGTATGAGGCTAGGATATTTTTCCAGGATAGGGAAATATCATTGAGACACCCATATAGTCATAACCGAATCATCTTTTTAGTGGAGAATTCTAGTAAGAGTGTTTGTGCTTTGTTAAGTGCCATGGAGGTTGGAGAAGAATTAAGTCAGGTTCGAGTGGCAAGGGAATTTGCAGATGTCTTTGAGCTAGTCACGGGACTACCACCGAAATGAGCTGTTGAGTTTCAGATACATCTTGTGCAAGGAGCTGAACCTGTGAGTAGACTACCTAGAAGGATGACACCGACAGAGATGAAGGAATTGAAGGTGCAGCTAGTGGATCTTGAGAGAAGAAATTTTATTAGACCAAGTAGTTTGCCTTGGGGAGAAGCCACTGTATTCGTGAAGAAACCAGTTTGGTCATTAAGGATGTGCATCGACTATTGTAAATTAAACGAAAGGACGATCAAGAATAGGTACCCTCTACCAAGGATAGATGATCTGTTTGATCTATTGAGTGGAGCCAAGGTGTTTTCCCAATTGGATTTGGCGACAGGGTTCCACCAGTTAAGAGTGGTGGAGGACAGCATTTCTATGATAGCATTTCGAACTAGATATGTCTCGTATGAGTGGTTAGTGATGCCATTTGGATTGACGAATGCACCTACTTTCTTCGTAGATTTGATGAACCGAGTTTTCCGAGAGCACTTGGATAAGTTCGTGTTGGTATTCATAGATGACATTTTAGTGTACTTGAAAGATGAAAGAGAGCATGAGATTCATCTTAGAGTGGTGCTAGAGAAGCTGAGGCAGAATCAGCTAAAGGTGAAGTTTTCCAAATGCCATTTTTGGAAGAAAGAGGTTAAGTTTCTTGGTCATGTGGTTTCAACGGAAGGGTTGTCAGTTGATCAAGTTAAGATCGAAGCTGTCAACAATTGGAAGAGACCAGAGATAGTAACCGAGATTAGGAGTTCTTCGACTTGTTGGCTATTACCGGAGGTTCATTAAGGATTTCTCGCAGATAGCAGCACCTTTGACTAAGCTGACCAGGAAGGATGTGAAGTTTGTTTGGTCCGACAAATGTGAGGAAGGTTTCCTTAAGTTAAAGCATTTGTTGACCAATGCACCAGTGTTAGTTGTTTCAGATGGTAACTAAGGATTGGTTGTATACACTGATGCATGTGGATCTGGATTGGGAAGAGTGTTGATGCAGAAGGGCAAAGTTATTGCTTATGCATCTAGGCAGCTTAGACCGCACGAAATAAGATATCCTACTCATGACTTGGAGTTGGTAGCAGTGATCTTTGCCTTGAAGATTTGGAGGCATTATCTCTTAGGAGATAGATTTGAGTTGTATACCGATCATAAGTCTTTAAGATACTTATTCTCTCAGAAGGAGTTGAATATGAGGCAGTAGAGGTGGTTGGAATTTTTGGTAGCTTATGATTTTGGTACAGAGTATACTACTGCGAAAGGAAATAAAGTAGCAGATGCTTTTAGTAGAAAACATCATAATGTGGTGTTAGCGATGTTGTAGAATGGAAGGATCTAGAGGCATTGGCTAGTTGTGGCATGCAGTTGAGATATCAAGATAGTTCTAGTTAGGGTACTGCCATATTGTCTTGTTTAGAAGTTCGACCAGTGACGATCGAAAGGATAACTTCTAAGTAGAGAGAAGATCCAAATTTAGCCGAGAGGATAAGAAGGCTTGAGGTAGGATCAGAGATCGATGATCTGAAGGATTTTAGTCTTGACCAAAGAGGATGGTTGAGAAAGAAGGGACGATTATGCATTCCGGATGCAGAGAACTTAAGGAAGGAAGTTCTGGAGGAATGTCATCGATCAAAGTTTACGATTCATCCTAGAGGGACCAAGATGTATTAAGATATGAAGAGGAGCTTCTATTGAGAAGGCACGAAGATGGATGTTGGCATGTGGGTTAGGCAGTGTGTTAACTGTCAACAAGTGAAGGCCGAACATAAGAAGCCAAGTGAATTGCTTCATCCTTTATATATTCCAGTGTGGAAGTAGTATTCGATATCGATGGATTTTATAGACGGTTTGCCAAGGTCGAATAGAGGAAATGAGAGCATATGGTTTATAGTGGACAAGTTGACCAAGAGTGCCCATTTCATTCCAGTCAAGTCAACCAGAATGTCACATGTTTTGGCTAAGTTGTTCATGAAGAACATAGTTAGACTTCATGGGATCCCTAGTAGCATAGTCAGTGATAGAGATGCATTATTCACTAGAGAATTGTGGAGTAGTCTACAAGAGGTATTGGGTACCTTTCTCAAGATGAGTATAGCATGTCACCCACAGACGGATGGGCAGACAGAGAGAGTCAACAAGGTACTCGAGGATTTATTGAGAGCTTGTGTATTGGACTTTGGTGGATCTTGGGAAGATCACCTACATCTGATTGAGTTTTCCTATAGTAATAGTTATCAGACTAGTATAGGAATGGCGCCTTTTGAAGCTTTGTATGGAAGGCCATGCAAATTGCTTGCATGTTGGTTGGAAATAGGAGACATATTGGTCTTAGGTCCGGATTTAGTTAGAGAGGCTTCAGAAAAGATTGAGTTAATCCACGGACGGATGAAGGAAGCTCAATCTAGGTAGAAGAGTTACGCAGATAAGAGGTGTAAAGACCTAGAGTTCTCGGTGGGAGACTGGGTTTTCACTAAGGTATTACCGATGAAGGGTGTGGTATGATTTAGAAAGTTAACCCCGAGATATGTTAGACCATTCCAGATTATAGAAAGGATTAGAAAGTGTAGGATCATTTTCACCCTAGAGGGGGGGGGGGTGAATAGGGTGATACTAATAATAATAAAAATTAATGCGGAAATAAAAATCAATCACAGATAATAAAACAGAAAGATAATGCAGAAGAGATCACACACAAATTTACCCAGCTTCGGCAAAACCTTGCCTACGTGCTGCCCCCAAGGTTTCTACTAGAAATTAAATAGTCAAACGCTTACACACGTAAACTTGCGACACCCGATAATGACTAACCTAACTCTACGCTCAAAACCCTACCCCAACTCAGTCACTGAGTTGCGAATTCTCGAACTACACCACCGTAGTTTGTAACCTAGTCACACGACTAGATAGTTACACAATTTTAGAAAGGAAAATTACAAAATAAATAAAAACAATTAAACAAAACCCTATTTAAAACTTTAAGCCCAAAGTAAATATGACCGGCCCACTTAATATTATCACCCAATAAAGAAACTAGGTCGTCTCCCTTTCTTTGTATATGCGGCCGTTCCTTTTGCCTTTCTTCTATTTGGAAACTAGGGTTTTGTTCAATTTAATGCTGCCACTTGGAATTGATCGATTGAAGTGTGTGTTTGCTTTGGATTGCTTCATGAATTGATTGCTGCTTTGATTGCTCATGGTGGCTTCAAATGTCGAGTTCGAATTGGTACGTGATTTTCTTCTTTTCGATTTTGATTTTTGCTCGACTTCGACTGATTCGAGTTTGTATATTTTCTACGATTTTTCTAAGTACGCGCTCTGATTTTGTCTCGAACTAGAATCAGATAATTTACTAGTGATGATAATTGGGTAATCTATAGGGTTCGAACACCCTATATTTTTGTTCATATAATTGTGTTGAATTCTTCAAATATTTTTGCTTGGCCGTTTGATTTTGCTTGAATACTTGTGATTTATTTCGATTGGTTCAATTCGAATATTTTTCTAATATACTTTGCTTGTTCACCATGGCTGGCATTTGGTTTTCATATATTTCGAATCTGTGATGCTTGTTCATCACGCTCGTTCCATTTTCAAATATTTTTGACTTTTGTTGAATTTGTTCATCTCGGCCTTGACTTGGTTTGAAACTGCTTTGTTAATATTGATATAATTTACGGCTTTTTTCTTTAACTGCTACTGTGTGATCTTCTGCACTTGAATTTGGTTCTAGTCTTGTTGTCATGTTTGAACCGATTCATTCCTAAATGCCTGCACTTGGTTGCACTGTCCACTTGCATTGACTTGCACTGCTTTGTACTTGGGGTCTGGTCTTCATTGTTGCTTCTGATCTGGGTTCATTTTACCATGTTGTACTGATATGTGTTTGGTCTCATATGAGATGGTCGATGGTTCATGTGTGCTTGAATCTCTTTGAACATGTCTTGATTGAGTCTGGTTGCTTGTTAGTAGTCTAGTTGTTTTGTGAACCTGATTTGTGTTCATGAGCATATATATATATATGTATGTATGTATGTATAGTAGTTTGATATTGAATCTGGTTGTATTACAATTTGGTCTGGACGGGTGATATTGACATTTCATTGTTTTGAACCTGCATTTGCTCATTGAAGGTCTGGTGCACATATTCATGTATATACATGCATACATACGTGAGATGCATGTATATATATGTATGCTATATGATTCCTGCTTCTAGTAATTGAAGTTGTACATTAGAGTCTGAAGCTTTTTGTTTCACTGGTGGTTTGGGTTCATTGATGTGTTGAGCCTGATCTGGTCTGGTCTCAGTTTGAATGCTTGTGTTTTGGAGTTCATGTGTACTTTTGTTATCTGTATTTTCTTGGGCATTTTGTATATGTTCAAGTTCAAGTTGTAACTGAACTTGATTTTGAAGTCTGCTTCCAGTTGCTTTGTGCCATATGAGGTCTGGTTGCATTTCTTTGTTCTCACAATTGATTGTTTACATATAAGCTGCATGCTCCACTGTACATGTTATGGTCAGACTTGTTTTCTGATTGTTTGTACATTTCTGGTTTCACTTGAATTTTCATATTGCTTTGAGTCCAATTCTCTGTTGCTTCAAGTTACATTGAGATTTGGTTTCTTTGATTGTTCACGGCTTCACTGTCGAGTCTGTTCTTATGTCTTTGTTGCTCCTGATATGTATACATGTGTGCATACATATGTATATATGTATGTGGTTTTGCATTCACCTTGTACTTGAAGTTCTGTTGCATGTTACATTGTTTTGATCTTCACACGTGTGCTACTACTGCTTTGACCATATCATTTGAACATGCACATGTCCGGTTTTGGTTGATTTGGTCGAGACTCATATGCACTTGAGTTGAATCCGGCCTTTGGCTTGGGTTTGACCTTGTGCTCATCTGTCCCTGCAATTTTATCAAGTGTATATTGGTGTGCACGGCCTTGTGGCATGTACAGTGATACACTGTGCATGGCACAAGCTGTTCGTGTAGATGAATTCAAAATAAATAAATGACGAACAACCCAAATAACTGAGGCAAACAATATTTGCAAAAACGCTCACTTCATTTTGAACTGCAAACTATTTCTTTTTCAATTTTACCGCGTTAGTGTTTATTTTGCAGATAGCTCAGATGTTGGATTGAAGCTGGAACAGGGTTGAAGATAAAAACACGAGTGTTGAGTGAATATGTAGTGAGGAGTAATATGTAAATTGAAAAATTGTGATGTAATCGAAATTGTATTGTAATTGACAATGTGTAAATGTAGTGAGAGCTCAAATTTGTACTATTTGAATTTGTAATAATATATTTGTTTGAATAGAATATTTGTTTGAATTTGAATTCCGTTTTATTTATTTTATCCAACAAATATTTATTTAATTATGTGAAAAATAAAGTAGTACAATATCAAATACATTTACACAAATATATATATGTTTATTATCATCAAACAAAAATCATAGGCTATTGTATTCTACAATTTCCCTCTTTTGATGATAACAAACATATATTAAGATTTTGACTCTATTAAATGTATTTGACCTTGATGAATTCCATTTGCTCCCCCTATATGAATGCTCCCCCTACACCAAAGTTCTCCCTTCACATATGCATGAAAATAAATAAAAAATATGCAAATGAACCTAGATGAGAATATGCAAATAAAAAATATGACTTGACTTATTTGCCAAAACCTTAACTTCTCTCTCCCCCTTTTGTTATCGGCAAAAGAGTAATAGTGTTAGAAAAATAGAGATAAAGTGATAGACATTAATACAACATTAATGCCTAATCGAGTATAAATATTAAATTTCAAAAAAAAAATCAAACAAATATCATAAATACCCTGTTAGGTGCATATTCTACTTTAGAGTGATAGGGGTGATGTCAGCATATAAAACCATATAGTTGTGTCAATTTGTGGTATATTTATAACATGAATTTGAATACATACCAACCATGCATAACCGTTAGGACTTTTAAATGAGATTAGTAGTATTCTTTAAATTTTATAAAAAATAAAATAATTTCAAGCATCTTCTAACCACGCATAACCGTGAGGACTTTTAAATGGGATTAGAATCAACTCGTCTATTAATAATCAATTTTGATATGTTCCATACATGCATAACCGTGAGGACTTTTAAATAAGCATGAAAGCACATAATCAAAGATTCTAAGTAATTCACCCATGCATAACCGCGAGGACTTTTAAATGAGAGTGAATACTTTGGATGATTTTATTGCTAATTAAATTAAAAAAAATGAATAATTTCCCATTTAAAATACCACATTTTGACATACTATATTGGATTTTAATGAGTGATGGTCGTTAGAAATATGATAGAAATAGAGATGGTCATGGGATTTTTACCAATCAAAGTTATTACAAATTTTGTTTAAATTTTTAAAGAAATTTACTACATATACTGTCTCTAGCCATAATATATGATTAACATCAACACTCATCACATTTTTAAGTCACTATTTTCCTTTTCGATAATCTGTAGGGAGTCATATTAGTTAATGTATTCATTAAAGATCAAATCCAAAAATAAATATAAAATCAAATTTCTAAAATGTCTAATCTGAAAAGAAGTCAACAAAAAACTATTTTCTGCAAGGGGTTTTATAAAAAAATGTCTGCCAATTGAAAGTCAGTTAAAATGAAAATTATGCAGATATTTTATTTGGAAATGTGATGCAACTTATGAATGTCCCTACATAAAACACATTCCACTAGTAATTTTTCTATCAACTAGACTACCAGCAGAATCTGCATCTGAATACCCCTTTAAATCACAGTTATCATAAATTGAATATCATAGACTAGACCGTGAAGTTGCAACTAATACCTTATTATCATTTTACAGCTTTTAAAATGTGATTCCTTAAAGATTTAATTGAAAACGTGCACATTGACAACTAGCGAACATAGTGTCAGATCTAGAAGCAGTAAGATAAACAAATATATACATGTGTATCTAGAGTAATCATCAACCAATACAAAACAACATCTCTTACTACCTAAACTTGCAATATCGTTAGTCCAAACAAATCTATATGAACTATTTCATGGACTCCAGAGGTGCTTTGGCATAAAAAGATAATTGGTCAACAATTTTGCATAAATCAGAATCAAAATCATTCATTTCCTTATCCCATAACTGGTTGATTTAAATTTGATTAAGGTGTTGATTTTCAACATATAATATATTGTTCAAGATAAATGTACCGTTACCTATTTACCTTTACAGATAATTTTTCGTTGTTGCCCTTTGTGACTCTGCCACCATTTTACTACGCTAAGGAACTTTGATTTGTTGCCCGTCATGTACCTGGAACAGCCAGAATTCAGGTACCACTTTTATTGTTCCTTAGCATGCCACCATACCTACACGAGAAAAGATTTTTGTGACCTATTTGATTTTATAGGTCCATGATTGTTAGTGACAAAAGATTTTGTAAAACAAGTTTGAGTAGAACCAAAACAGTTTATGCTTGTTCCTTTTGGCACCCAGATTTGTTTGACTTTAAGGGATTTCACATTTGTGCCTTTTGGAACCCAAATTGGTATGGTTTTCATGTGTTTGAATCTATACCAACAATTGTTTTGATTGTGTCCAATTTTACTACAAATCATGCACTCGGATTTGACACGATTAGTTTCGCTTCTAACACGTTCAGCATGAGTATATCCAAGTCCTTGTCCAATAGGGTTAACAGTTTGTTTCCCTAATAACATATATAGTGATTTTTCCCTTTGGGAGAATTTCCCTAAAGTTGTAGACAATTGTTGGACTTGTGTTTTGAGAGATTCATTTTCATTCAATAATAGAGTGCACTTTTTAATATAATTTTCTATTCTAGTATTTTCACTTTCTTCCAAAATCAGAATTTCACTTTCAAGTGATTTAATTTTATTTTCTGTTTTTTTAATTTCTTCTTCAAATGATGGACACTTATCACACTTAGGGATCTTATTTCGATAGTTTTTAACCAATTGATCAACCTGCTTATTTAGTTCTATCAAACTATCTCTTTATGATTCAATTTTAGCGTACTTCTCCCTAAGTCGTTCAAAAAAGCCATTTACTTCGTGAAAATATTTAAGTAATTCTGAGTGAGTAAGTTTTGATACCTCGCTTGGCACGTCATCATCGCTGTCGGTTGTTTCTCCTTGAAGACAGATTTCCTTATTCACTCTCACTACCAGTGCTTTTATCAACTTCATCAGTTTCATCCCAAGTAGCTGCAAAAATTCTTCTTTTCGGTTTCTTTCCTTGGCCGAGTCGATTCTGAGGACAACTTGGTTTGATATGACTAGGTTTATTGCAATTGTGACAAATGATCTCCTGCTCTTCTGAGTTGTCTAGTACTTTGACTATTCTGCTTTTCAATTGTTGATTTAGAGCTGTATTTCCATATTTTCGGTTCCATCTTTTGAATCTCTTTATTATCAATGCCAATTCAGCTGCTCCATCATCATCATCGTCATCATCACTTTCCGTTGTACCTTTCAGAGCTATTGATTTCTTTCGCGTATCACCTCCTTCGCGTTCTTCCTTGAATTTGATTTCTAGCTCATAAGTGGTAAGTTTTCCGATGAGTTCTTCAACTTTAATTTGTTTCAGATCCTTTGATTCTTGAATGACCGTCACTTTTGCTTCAAAATTTCATGGAAGATTTCTGATGATTTTTTGAACTATTTCCAGCTCCGTGTATGATTTTCCAAGGGATTTTGATTTGTATACTAGATTTGAAAGTCGTCCATACATTTCTTTGACACTTTCATCCTTTGCCATTGTGAAGTTTTTGTATTCGCTACTGAGCATGGCAAGGCGAGATACTTTGACTTGGGAGTTTCCTTCGTGAGTCACTTCAAGTGTGCGCCAAATTTCCTACGCAGTTAGACAATGTGAGACATGATTAAATTCAATTTGATCTAATGAAGAAATAATAGAATTCATAGCTTTAGCGTTAGCATTCTGTAGTTTATTTTCAAGATCGGTCCATTGATCCATCGGTTTTTCAATTTCTTGATTATCTACTACTATAGTTGGTGTCCTATATCCCGTCTCAACAATATTCCATGCATCAATGGTTTCAGAAAATTTTTCATTCTATTTTTCCAGTAAGCATATTCATCATTGAACATGGGTGGTCTAACTATGGACTGATCCTCGGCAAAAGCATAATTAAAAGAAGCCATTTAAAAAATCAAATTTTTAAAACGAAAATTGGTTTTTGAAAAATCAAACTTTTAAAACAAAAAATGGTTTTTGTTCCTAGCCCTAATACCACTTGTAGGATCGTTTTCACCCTAGAGGGGGGGTGAATAGGGTGATACTAATAATAATAAAAATAAATGCGTAAATAAAAATCAATCACAGATAATAAAATAGAAAGATAATGAAGATAAGATCACATACAAATTTACCCAGCTTCGGTAAAACCCTGCCTACGTGCTGCCCCAAAGGTTTCTACTAGAAATTAAGTAGTCAAACGCTTACACACGTAAACTTGTGACACCCGCTAATGACTAACCTAACTCTACGCTCAAAACCCTTCCACAACTCAGCCACTGAGTTGCGAATTCTCGAACTACACCACCGTAGTTCTTAACCTAGTCACACGACTAGAGAGTTACACAATTTTAAAAGGAAAATTACAAAATAAATAAAAACAATTAAACAAAACCCTATTTAAAACTTTAAGCCCAAAGTAAATATGACTGGCCCACTTAATTTTATAACCCAATTAAAGAACCTAGGTCGTCTCCCTTTCTTTGTATATGCGGTCGTTCCTTTTGCCTTTCTTCTATTTGGAAACTAGGGTTTTGTTCAATTTAATGCTGCCACTTGGAATTGATCGATTGAAGTGTTTGTTTTCTTTGGATTGCTTTGTCAATCGATTGCTGCTTTGATTTCTCATGGTGGCTTCAAATGTCGAGTTCGAATTGGTACGTGATTTTCTTCTTTTCCATTTTGATTTTTGCTCGACTTCGATTGATTCGAGTTTGTATATTTTATGTGATTATTCTAAGTACGCTCTCTGATTTTGTCCCGAACTCAAATCAGATAATTTGCCAATGATGATAATTGGGTAATTTGTAGGGTTCGAACACCCTATATTTTCGTTCGTATAATTGTGTTGAATTCTTCAAATATTTTTGCTTGGTCATTTGATTTTGCTTGAATACTTGTGATTTATTTCGACTGGTTCAATTCGAATATTTTCTAATATACTTTGCTTGGTCACCACGCCTTGCATTTGGTTTTCAGGTATTTCGAACCTGTGATGCTTGTTCATCACGCTCATTCCATTTTCTAATATTTTTGACTTTTGTTGAATTCGTTCATCTCGGCCTTGACTTGGTTTGAAACTGCTATGTTAATATTGATATAATTCACGGCTTTTTTCATTAACTGCTACTGTGTGATCTTCTGCACTTGAATTTTGTTCTAGTCTTGTTGTCATGTTAGAACCGATTAATTCCTAAATGCCTGCACTTGGTTGCACTATCCACTTGCATTGACTTGCACTACTTTGTACATGGGGTATGGTCTTCACAGTTGCTTCTGATCTTGGTTCACTTTACCATGTTGTACTCATACGTGTCTGGTCTCATATGAGCTGGTCGATGGTTCATGTGTACTCGAATCTCTTTAAACATGTCTTGATTGAGTCCGATTGCTTGTTAGTAGTCTAGTTGTTGTGTGAACCTAATTTGTGTTCATGAGCATATATATATATATATATATATATATATGTATGTATAGTAGTTTGATATTGAATCTGGTTGTATTGCAATTTGGTATGGACTGGTGATCTTGACATTTCATTGTTTTGAACCTTTATTTGCTCATTGAAGGTCTGGTGCACATATTCATGTATATACATGCATACATACGTGAGATGCAAGTATATATATGTATGCTGTGTGATTCCTGCTTCTGGTAATTGAAGTTGTACATTAGAGTCTGAAGCTTTTTGTTTCGCTGGTGGTTTGGGTTCATTGATGTATTGAGCCCGATCTGATCTGGTTTCAGTTTGAATGCTTGTGTTTTGGAGTTCATGTGTACTTTTGTTATCTGTATTTGCTTGGGCATTTTGTATATGTTCAAGTTCAAGTTGTAACTGAACTTGATTTTGAGGTCTGCTTCCAATTGCTTTATGCCATATGAGGTCTGGTTGCATTTCTTTGTTCTCACAATTGACTGTTTACATATGAGCTGCATGCTCCACTGTACATGTTATGGTCGGACTTGTTTTCTGTTTGTTTGTATATTTCTGGTTTCACTTGAATTTTCATATTGCTTTGATTCAAATTCTCTGTTGCTTCAAGTTACATTGAAATTTGGTTTCTTTGATTGTTCATGGCTTCACTGTCGAGTCTGTTCTCATGTCTTTGTTGCTCCTGATATGTATACATGTGTGCATAAATATGTATATATGTATGTGGTTTTGCATTCATCCTTGTACTTGAAGTTATGTTGCATGTTACATTGTTTTAATCTTTACATGTGTGCTACCACTGCTTTGACCATATCATTTGAACATGCACATGTCTAGTTTTGGTTGATTTAGTCGAGACTCATATGCACTTGAGTTGAATCCAGCCTTTGGCTTGGGTTTGACCTTGTGCTCACCTGTCCCTGCAATTTTATCAAGCGTATATTGGTGTGCATAGCCTTGTGGCATGTACAGTGATACAGTGTGCATGTCCCAAGCTGTTCGTGTAGATGAATTCAAAAGAAATAAATGACGAACAAACCAAATACCTGAGGCAAACAATATTTTCAAAAACAATCACTTCATTTTGAAGTGCAAACTATTTCATTTTCAATTTTACTGCGTTAGTGTTTATTTTGTTGATAGCTAAGATGCTGGATTCAAGCTGGATCAGGGTTGAAGATAAAAACATGAGTGTTGAGTGAATATGTAGTGAGGAGTAATATGTAAATTGAAAAATTGTGATGTAATCGAAATTGTATTGTAATTGACAATGTGTAAATGTAGTGAGAGCTCAAATTTGTACAATTTGAATTTGTAATAAAATATTTGTATGAATAAAATATTTGTTTGAATTTGAATTCTTTGTTATTTATTTTATCCAACAAATATTTGTTTAATTATGTGAAAAATAAAGTAGTACAATATCAAATACATTTAAACGAATATATATATGTTCATTATCATCAAACAAAAATCATAGGCTATTGTATTCTACAGATAGCTCTCGTACAAAGTTGAGTTGCCGAGCAGTTTGGCAGGTGCCCATAATGTATTCAATGTGTCTCATGTTCGCAAGTTTGTGCATGATCTAGAGGCTACTATTCCTCAGATAGAGTTGGAGGATTTGGTAGTAGAGTCTGATTTGACTTTTGTTAGACAACCAGTTCGGGTTGTTGTGAGAGATGAGAAAAGATTGAGGACCAAGACAGTTAAGTTGGTGAAAGTTCAGTGGAGCGACAACGAGAAGGACTATACTTGGGAAACAGAGGACATGATTCGAGAGGCTTATCCTGATCTACTTTGATGGTATGTCTATATTAGATTTATATAGATTAGTGGCTAGTCGAGTAGGCTAGTATGGTTGTTAGGAGATGCTACAAATGATTGCTATGTTTGCTAGTTAGTCCTTACTGAATTTCGAGTACGAAATTCTTTAAGGAGGGGAGCTTGTAACACCCCTAATTTTTAATAACATTATTTAGGAGATTTAATTAGAATAAATTAAATAGAATAATGTAGATAAGGAGATTGAGGTTGATTAACAAACATGTAGTGGCCGTGCTTATTAATAAAATGGACTTATAAATGGTTAAGTAATTAAACATAAGGGCATTAGGGTAAATAGCCGCTCATATTTCCCACCCTTATACCATTTCCCCTTAGTCATACATGTTCATTTTCATCACAACAAAATTATAACCGTAAGAAAGAGCAAGGCCGGCCATAAGGAAGAAAGAAGAGAAGTGAAAATCAAAGTAAAGCTTATGATTCAAGCTAGAAGAAATCAATCTCAATCAATCTTCAATTTCCTTATCCAATCTAAGGTGAATAACTATTTTGGTTTTATAATCATATGATTTCGAATTTAAGGAATAAATTCGTTTTATGATAAAATGGATGATGATATGCTTGGTTTATAATTTATATGGTTTAAAAAAGATTGTTTAAAGGAGATATGCATAATTTTAGTGTAGAATCGAGGTTAAATGATTTTTAAATGCCATGGAAAAATTATATGTTATGGAAAACATGATTTTGGAGTTGGGTTTCAACTTTTATAATTTTCTAAGCCATAGAGAATTAATTATGAATTTTCAAAGGAAAATATGGTTAGTAGGGTTATCAATTTATTTTGGAAAATATATTAAGGCATTAGGTCTGAAATTTTGATATGTTAGATAACATGATTAAAATAAATTTCTAGAATTTTTGGGGATTTTTACTAAGTGATTAGTATGGGAATTAAATTATTCTGAAAGGAGGACCTAAATTATTTAATTGTTTTGTTAAAAGAAAGGGCTTATTTGTTAAAAGTTATCATGATTTTAGATCCGAGAAAATGCGGCAAATATTATCCAAATTATTTGAAAGTTTATAACATCCAATCAAATGTTTACAAGTAGGCAAGTTTGTTACAAAAATTTTACTTTATTTCGTAAAAACAGCCTTTTGCTCAGAAAAGGGGGTTCCGCCTTCTTTAGAAGGACCTTTGGACTCAGACCTTCCGCCTCCAACCTAGTTGAAACCTTCTAGGTCGAAACTAGAAAACCAATACACATGGTATCATTCCGATGGTACGTAGTGATTGGAGAAAGGCGGAAGGTAGGGTGTCGAAGGGTAGCTTTCGAATGGCTTGGATCCTTTGTTTTATTTCATTTTAAAGAAAAGCGCTTGCCTGTTTATAAAGGAGTTTCAGCTTAGTTAACCCTATGGCTACGAAAGGTATTTCCAACAGAGGCTTTCGAAAGAGTTCCACTGCCTATGCTTTAAAGAAGTAGCTTCCAAAGGAGTTACATAGAGTTTTATTAAAGCTTTCGGAATGAGTAGTTTCGACCAAGTCGAAACCCTTCTTTGAATTGATGGCCTTTCGATGGTATTGATGGCATCAATGCCGTCGAAAGTTACTGTTGTTTTATAAAATAAAAGCCACTTTGGAACAACCCGCATATTTATCGATTTTATATTTAAATATTTTATTTAATTATAACATCGTTCGTCGGATTATAGTCCGAAAAGCTACTTTTTGCAAACAGTCGAATTAGGACTCGAGACCACTTCCATTGAGTTCAAAATGCTGTTTGCGACCTTTTTGATTATAAGCTTCGATATGTTTGGAGTTAGTAGAATTTTGCTACTTTTTCACTTAGGGCTTTGGGTTTGGGTTCAGCCCATTTGCCCAATTCTGGTTCTATCAACCCAACTCCACTCCAACTCTTCATTTCTTCATTTCTAATTCCTAATACTCAAGCTTTAGCAATAATGGAGGGAGAGATGGGAAATGGAAATTCCTAAGCCCTAGTTCAATTGCAAATTCAAGCTTCTACCTCCAAATTCAAGAAGAAGCTTTGGTAAGCCATCCTCTTCATCATCTCCAACTCTTTCTCCATTCAATTTCAGAAATTTCCTAAACCTTATTTAGGAAATGTTTCTCTTTTAAGCTTAGATTCAAGCTTGTTGGGTTGGAATTGAAGAGTGATTGTTCTTGCCATTGCTCTATAGCTTCTTCTTCGTTGATTTTGTGAAAAGGTGAGATTTTTATCTCACATCTTAGTCTATAATTATCTTCGATTATTAGGTATGAATTCCTAACCCTTATTCATTTGCATTTGATTTTGGTTTGGATTGATTTTGTGTATATTCCAATTTTTGGTGTTTTGGTTTAATTTTTGTGAATATCCTATTATGGATAGTTGGACATTGATATTCGAGGCGTATCGAAGAGCCATTAAGGCTGGGTTGTCGCTAGGCGTAATTCCTTAGTCATTGTTGCTCGTCCGATCGTTATCGATATCGTTTGGCCATTATTGGTCTAGGTTCAGGAAATGCCTAAAATTCCAGTTTCAGACGTCTGAATTGGTATTTCAGACGTCTGAATATCATTCTGGGAAAATTTCTATTCCCAGATTCAGACGTCTGAATCAAAGGCCCCAGACGTCTGAATTGGTTCGAATGCAACCAGAAAGAAAATAGGCTTAAATTGACTATTTCAGACGTTTGAAATATTTGGTTCAGACGTCTGAATCTGTGTTCTGGAAAATATTTAATTTTCCAGATTCAGACGTCTGAACCAATTATTTCAGACGTCTGAATCTGTTGTCTTTTTCCATTTTGCCTGTTTTGCTTGAATTTCCAAATTTAATCGATTCATGTTGATTCCCATTTGTTGTTATCATATTTATTGACTTTGATGACCTTTTCTTTGGGATTTTTGGAATATCCATTTTTAATGGATTCGGTATCGATTTCTTTGGATTTTAATTCACGTCTTTGAATGTGGAATTTTGTGATTGATTGTTTCTACAATCACTTCTATGATTTGTCACTTTAAAAATATAAAGGTTTTCTATACTAGTAGTAAATATCAAAACCCTTTCATCAAAATGATTTTTACACTATTTTATTACAAAGCTCGTTTCTTAAACTGTTTTCCAATCTATTAGTATATACAAACCTTTACCTCATTCGTATGAGAAAATCTAATTAAACGGCTTAGCAAAACAAGTGGTATGAAACGCTTGCGTTTACTTCGTCGGTTAATTTATGGACTTGTTCGATTGAAACTCTTGTGACAATTTTCTAGTGGAGATCTACAATTTGTTCGCAAATATTTAAGTTAAGCTAGTGGTTATGGGACATGAAGCTAAACTCATATATTTACTAGCTTATTGTAATTGACACTTTTTGATGATCGATGATGATCATTTTATGGTTTAGACTAGCAAGGTGCGATGTCTCTTTGTTCACTTGGAGGATGGTACCTCATTTTATTGAGCTTCGTCTCATTTCATTGTGGGCTAGCGACCCATGTACTTTTAATGTGTTTCGATTCATTGGATGTACCGTTTGTACTACATCGATGTCTCGGCTTCTCGATTCATTGGACGTACTGTTTGTACTGCGTCAATGTACCGAATTGTTTTGTGTTTCGATTCATTGGATGTACCGTTTGTACTACATCGATGTCTCGGCTTTTTGATTCATTGGACATACCATTTGTACTGCGTCAATGTACCGAATTGTTTTGTGTTTCGATTCTTTGGATGTACCGTTTGTACTACATCGATGTCTCGGCTTTTCGATTCATTGGACGTACCGTTTGTACTGCGTCAATGTACCGAATTGTTTTGTGTTTCGATTCATTAGATGTACCGTTTGTACTACATCGATGTCTCGGCTTTTCGATTCATTGGACGTACCATTTGTACTGCGTCAATGTACCGAATTGTTTTGTGTTTCGATTCATTGGATGTACCGTTTGTACTACATCGATGTCTCGGCTTTTCGATTCATTGGACATACCGTTTGTACTGCGTCGATGTACCGAATTGTTTGTGATACACGTGTTGGTGAGTTTTCATGCTCCCACTTGGGATTGGCCATCCTTTTCTTGTGATTTCTGGATTTCTAATTATTGATTTCTGGGATTTATGTTTCACCACCTTTTTCAGTTGGCATTAATATGTATGTCATTTATTGTGGCTTGGTGAATTAAATTAAGAATATGACATTCCTTTTTTATCTTTGAGAAGATTCTTGTGATATTGACTAATCTCTGGATTGATTTTTGATTAGATACTTATCACAGTATGGCTTTATGGTTATCATACGTTTTTGTCATATCTCTTATTCTATATCACTTTATCCAATATTTATAGCTAGACTGATCCGTTTATTATTTTCTTCTTAAATAATACTCAGGTCAGACTGAGATTTTACAGGTGCTTCCTCATGACTTCCTTTTTGGAGCCATCTTCTGACTTTTGGCTAACTACTCTACTTTAGTAGTTTTTTTGTTGTATACATTTGAGATTTAGACTCCTTGATGTATACATATACTTTTGCCTTGCACTTGTGTCAATTCTTTTGTGTTATTGTGGATCTTATCTGACCACTACTCTGATGTACACTTTCATGTGTTGTATTCATATCTATTTCCGCCTTTGTGATATGAACTGTCTGTGACTGATTTGTGTTATGTTTATTTCTATATTTGTTTCCGAAGATATTAAAGCCACCGTGTGGTAGCTTTGAGTTTGTATCGGTATGTCGGATTTCCTTTTGAGATGAAATGAAAGTTCTATTTTATCTGACATATCGGTGCTCGCACAAAGCAATTACATGGATGGTCGCTCCTCAACAGCCTTATTCTCCGCGCTAGTTGACGGCATTACTCCGTAGTGTCCTAGGCTAGCGTGGGTATAGAGGTGGGGCGTCACACACTTCCTAATGCTTTCGAAAGGGGTTACGGGTTTCGAAAGCAATGGTTTCGGAAGTGGTTTCGAAGCCAACCTTTAAAGGGTTTTACCCAGATGTTTTAATGCTTTCGAAAGGATGGTTTCGATACCATCAAACTTCCCCAATACTTTTTGAAATAAAGAATGATTTTGAAAGAGATGCTTTCGCCTATGTTCACTTTTACCCAAAATGATGTATTAAGTATAAACCCAATGATTTCGAAAGGGGGACTTTCAATGGTTTCGAAGGGTAACCTTCATTGGTTTCGAAGGGGTACTTTCAAATGGTTTCGAAGCTTTTCTTCTATACTTATATAATAATACCTTAACATGGTCGAAAGGTTTCGAATGAATTTTTTTAAAGTATTTGAAAGGCAGGAGCCTAATGTTTTAAAGATAGAATTTTATGCTTTCGAAGGAGGTCATCCTATGAGGTCGAAAGCAAGGTTTCAAAGGAGTCAAGAGGTTTTAAGACCCAAACTCCAACTTTTAAAGGAAAAATCCATGGCTTAAATAAAGGAGTTTGGTAATGACTTCAAGTATGTACATTGGAAGAAGTATTGCCTTGATAAAAATATAAGTGGTATTGTTAAGACATTAAACCTACAGAAGTGGTATTGTTAAATTGTTATGTTTGCTTCTTCAAATATGAATATATTCAAATGATAACCCATAACTGTATTTTGGGGATTGAGGGGTAGAAGAACCAGCTAGGTTAATCCAGTTGTGAATATAAATTGATTAAACTCCTTAATGAGTAAAATTGCATCCAGGGAGTCAAGAAGACCAAAATATTAGATGCCTAAACTTTGAAGTTGTCCAGGAGATAGGTTCATTGTAAACCCATGAAAACTATGATTATGTAGTTATTGAAGGTAACCAATAGGTTAATAGTAAACCCATGAAAACTATGTATTAAGGTAGGTTGGCAAGGGCTAATTAGTTTGTAGTGAACCCATGGAAACTATATCCGGATCAAGAATTGACATCAGTCAATAGACTCCTAGTCAACCCATGAAAACAAGGATAAGAAAGAAGTTAATGGAGGCCTCTATAGGTTCCTAGTCAACCCATGAAAACTAGGATAAGAAGTGATTTACTGGATAAATCCATAGGTTCCTAGTCAACCCATGAAAACTAGGATATGAGGATTAGTTATTGGAATGACTAATAGGTTAAAGGGGACCAATGCATTAATTAAGTTAATTGGCAGGAGCCTATAGGTTCTTAGTGATCCCATGAAAACTATGAGATAGGACGGGGCGTCCATGTGTTATGAAAAAGGTTATTAGTGAACCCATGAAAACTAATAGGTTAATAATGACCCTAGAAACTATAATTATGATAGGGTGTCAAATTAAACTGGAGATGAGAAATCCAAAATATTTATATGTATGCATATCATCACAATATTTTGAATTGTATGTTTTTAACCATTGTGGATGTAGGAGTATAGTATATGATTTTATAAATGTTTTAAGACTTTAGTGAGGGGAAAACCCGTTCCGCTAAGCGGTGTGATCTCACTCGATATCTAAAAAGGATTGAGATGTTAGATTATTATTCATACCAGGCTTTATGTCTGACTCGAAGTTTTTGTTTTCCCCTTAAACTCTTGGGTACTCAATTGATTTTGAGTAGTTTGAGATTTAAGGTTTTCAGGTTCTCTTCTTAGACGAATAAAGCTTCCAAAGGCATGTAGGAGGCAGTTAGTTATTTAGAGTTTTCTTTTTCCGCTGTGCATTTGGATGTAAAGGCAGATTTATTAGCCTTACTATATACTCTGATCAACCAAGGGTGCATCTTTATATGTTGCTCTTAGCGTATGTGTAATTATTATATTCTGCTGAACGTGTGTAACGTTTTTGGGATTATGTAATGAATATCAAATGTTTTGAATGGAAAGTGGAAATGTGTTTTTAAATTGTTAATTTTTTTCCATATTTTTGTGATCTGTGTATCATTGAATCTAGCACCACCGTATTTGGTCGTCGAAGATTAATAATTACGGATGACTACAACATCCGTAGCCATTAGTTTTGGGCCTCCAAGTAAGGGGATGTTACAACTCCATACATTCATATATATCTTATCCATTATGTCATATATTTAGTATATGTGCATTTATGTACCCGATATCTTGGGTTAGTTTCCTTTCACACCAAGTTTTAAATCTGAACCGTGTTTTGTATTTTTTTTTATTTTCTTTCATAACTTTTGCAAACTGACATGGATAGGCTGTGAGTCAGGTGTTGGAGTAATTTCTAGCGGGGCTTGGAGTAGCCAGTGGAGCTTCAAGGCATTGTTAGATATTATCCCATTTAGATCTTATTTATGTAATAATAAAAAACATGTATGTATATATGTGATGAACTATCACAACTCTAATATTCTGATGTATCTTGTATTTTATATCTATCATGTTATACTATACTATTTGCTATTATATGCTTTTACTTTCACTATGAATTTACAGATAATGTTGCATGAGAGATAGTTTAGTTTTTATTACCCGAAGGAAATTCATGTTCTAAAACTTATGAATATGACTACTGAAAGGGCATCGATTCTGGGTGTTGGGAGGGACGGATCTTTACATAATCGTTTTCTTTAGAAAAACATAGTTGTTGAACTTCCTTTAATTTAATCTAAAAAGGGTGTATGTGAATGTTGCATCTTTGGAATGTTCTATTGTTTTCTACATCCATGTGAAAATAAGTGCACAAATTTAGCTAGATCACATAGATATCCATAGATCAATCGGAACACTATCCTTCAGTTCATCTCTTTGTTAACGATTTTGCTAGCATGATTTGTATTTATTTTCTTAAGAAGAAATCCAAAACCTTTTCAATTTTCAATGGATTCAAAGAAATTACAAAGAATAAATGGTCACGTATTGCAAGTCATAAGAATAGATTGAGAATTCAATTCAAAGATCCAATCAATTAAATGGTTACGACAATGAGTTTTTAATCGTACAATACACACAACCTCTGTTATCCCGCCTTTTGGCAAGGCCGTGACACCAAGAATTTGACTAGAAACCAATGACGGTTTGTCTTGGAGATCGGTTATACGCAGGCTCACTATGGATATCGACGAATTTTGTCCTAGTCTGGATCGAGCTAAAATTGATATGACAGGACAAGCGAAGCTATGAGAGCCAACGTTCCGAATTTCAAGTCAATCGCAGTTCGTATGCTCAAGATATTGATCGATCACGGTTGAGAAATCCAAACTTGCATTGATCATAGCTCAAGATCCACAAGTCTAAATGCCACCAAATTTTCACAGGAGCTTACGTATGACTTAAGGAATGTCCACACCAAATTTCGACTCCATCGGACGCAATCTTGATCGATACGAAATTCGTTCGCATCGATCACGGATCGGGCCGAAACTTCACGGGCTTGGTCGCGTGGGCCCACTCACGTGCCAGAAGAAGTCTCCCGAGATCTGAGTGAAATATCAGCCTCTTACACCTATAAATAGACCCCAGAGCCTACAGAAAAAAGATATTTGGATTCTCTAACGCCCAGACTCTGCCAGATTCAGTTCCATACTCCATTACTGCTGCTGCTAATGAATTTTACTACTGTAATTCATTGTTATCTGCTATAACCTGCTGCAATCAATTGTAATCATCAAAGAAACATCAATAAATCAATCAATTTCATAGTGGACGTAGGCAATACGCCGAACCACTCTAAATTCCTGTTTTTCTGTGCATTTTCTTATCTGTTTATTGGTGTGTTTGTTAGATCTGCTTCATTTTAAATTTATTTTCTTCATTTTATCTCTTCAAATACATCCGAAGAGTGTTGTGCCCAATTTTGGTACAAACACTTTGGTGCTTTACTGAGAAAATCCCAACTTTTCTCCTGCTCTGTGGATCTACTACCATCGTTGGATTGCAAAAATCTAAGGAGGAGATCTAGATATGTCGTTTAGTGGTTTCTTCTATTCTATTCAGGTTGCTCCAGATCTAAGAGGAACTGCATTCATCTATATTTCCGTATCCATGTACTCGAATCCAGAGAATATGGTGATTTTCATATCCATGTTCTCGAATCCAGAGAATATGGTGATTTTTGTATCCATGTTCTCGAATCCAGAGAATATGGTCATTTTCGTATCCATCATTTCGTATCCAGACAATATGATCATTTTCATATCCATCATTTCGTGTCCAGAAAATATGACAACATTCATATCGATCGAATTTCGTATCGATCAGCTTTCGTATCGATCGACTATTCGTATCGATCAGCTTTCGTATCGAACGACTATTCGTATCGATCAGTTTTCGTATCAATCAACATTCGTATCGATCAACTTTCGTATCGATCACTTTTCATATCGATTGGTTTTCGTATCGATCAACTTCGTATCGATACTCACACATAGTTCGTATCGATCAACTTCATATCGATCCAGCCATGTGCATTTCGTATGGATACTCACACACAGTTCGTATCAATCCATCTGCGTCCAATTCATATCGATACTCATGGCTCTGTTCGTATCGATCGAAAATGCTCTTTTCGTATCGATCGAAAATGCTCTGTTCATATCGATCACAACTGCTCTGTTCGTATCGATCGCAACTGCTCTGTTCGTATCGATCGCAACTGCTCTGTTCGTATCGATCGAAAATGCTATGTTCGTATCGATCGAAAATGCTCTGTTCGTATCGATCACAACTGCTCTGTTCGTATCGATCACAACTGCTCTATTCGTATCGATCGCACTTCGTATCGATCCAGACGCGTCCAATTCGTATCGATCCAGACGCGTCCAATTCGTATCGATCCTCAAATACACTTCGTATCGATTCAGCCGCACGCATTTCGTATCCATCCTAAGATACCACTTCGTATCGATCCTGCAGCGTACATTTCGTATCGATACTCAAATACCACTTCGTATCGATCCAATCGGATCGTTCAATTTCACCAACATTTGTATCGTTCGAACATTGCTGAGAGCGATACGAAATTTCAAAAAAAAAATTTCGGGTACGACTCAAATTTCTGAAAAAGAGGCTAAAACTCTAGCCGCAGCGCAGAGCACCCGCATAGTGAATTCAAAACTCAACTTAATAAAGGAACATTTTGATCATTCCATGACTGGACGGGACGTCGGGAATTACAGTAGCAATTGTTGAGTTGCAATCAAGGAATGGGTAAAGAAATTCTACTCAACAGTACTCCCAGAGGCTGGAGAACCTAGCTAATATGCCAAGAACTGGAGTTGATTAATATATCATGCTTTTAAGATGGAATGCAACTTCCTCCAATTGACCAGCTTTTAAATTCCTGAATTGACAACTATGGTACGATGGCTAATATGATGACTCCCCTACACTGTCTACTCTGCCAACTCAAAACATAGCTGGTCACCGCTGAACCATCTTCAAATGCCCGCATCTTAATCATTGCACGTCCATATGACTAAAAGAATGGCATACAACCTCAAGAGGACTTCCTTAATACCGTATATAGGTCTCCTATCTGGATGAAAGTTTGGGATAAACACCAATTGGCGTTACCAACCACTCAAACGTTAGACAATCATGCACGCATCATTCGCCAGTATTACAAGTCCCCGTAGCCATAAAATGGACCTAGTCATAATGACAATCAGAGAATCTTCCCTAGTGGAGACCTATTCATTGAAACCATCCTACCTGCAAAATTTCTAGTGAAAATTCAATATGTTGACTATATTAGTATACTATGGAAATACAACCCTCGACACTACCTCATGAAGTGAGAATGGCACATGGACTCCACCAAGAGTGATGAATGCCATCAAATGCAGATGTCTTCCCCCATTCCTCAAAGAACACTGTCATTCATGGTTAGACATACCGATTCTACTTCTCATATTGATGAAGGGAATAAAGAAGCTGGCAGCCAATGAATTTATCCAAAGCCCACATCAAGTTGCTGCCAATACCCATAAATGAATTCATCACCAGAGCTTATTTCCAGACTTTGATAAGAGAATTAGTGGATAGCCGCCGACGACTACACCAACATGTTTAGGCCAATATTGAGTTGATGAATCAGATGAAGAATCAACATAGCAAGATAAGGAGGGGACCTACTCCATACTCTAGATCGGAAAAATCCTCTTCTCTAGATGGCTACCGTGATCGCCAACGCCATAAGGCTACTCCGAGAAGGATAGCTCCGACAATATGTGCAAGCCCCATAAAATGAAAGACCGGGAACATCCGACCCCTATCGATCAAGGACTTAGATCAAATTGAACCATTTGCATTAGACTTCCAACTGAGAAGGGTTGGACTGAAGTGCAATGGCGAGCATACGACACTGCCTCACTTATCAATGAGATTTGATCTAATCTCTTTTGAATTATTTCTAATTCAACTTCATTTATGTTGCGAAATATGACCTACTTGATTTAAACTACTTGCAAATGATGCAGGTAACCGAGTACTTAAGGTAGGGTGCAAAACAACCTCCGCGAACTATGATCAAATCATTGAGGTATCATCATGACGAGCATGATTCAACCACTCATAGGCTACTATATGCCCCTGACTAGGGGCAAGGCATTAAAGCGGAAGAGACCGACAAGGTCAGGACTCTAGTACAAAGTGGATGCAACCGACCATCCACTCATCCGCCTATGCAATTTAATTAGGAGATTTAAGAAAGACTTGGAGTTATATGTCCCAACAATGCACTCTCCATCTCGTGTTTGAAGCTCGCCAAAATACTTATGCTTCTTCTGATGCCCGATAAAATCGGAATCACACCAAGGGTGGACGTGATGTCACCATCCATGCATCCAATCCTACATTAGACACTTGGGATTATTTGAGAGAACACATGTTTAAAGCTGATATGATTTGATCGTTCACTCTCCAGTTTGCTTCTGTAATTCGGCAAAACATTCATGCCTTAAACCAACTTCATCAGGGTCCAACCCTCAATTTAAAGTCATCAACGACTGACTGCCTACCCGCTAACCATCACAAGCTATCATTTCAACTCTCTTGCTTAGCTCGATCGAAAGAATGCAAAGTATAAATTGGACGTGACTCGACTGTCTGCTCTCCAATTCTTGCACCAGACTTAAGGGAAAATACACAACTCAAAGTGGATGTAGTTCGACCATCGTTTCCTATGCTCGAGCACAAAGCTTGCCAGAACACTAATCTTACTCCTTAGGCTTAGCAAAAGTGGAATCCAAATGAACATGGACGCGATCCAACCGTCCAAAAACTAAATCTCATCCTTCATTGAGGGGAGATAAATGGAAAGTAATCGGGATTCCACCGATCACTCACAAAGTGAAATCCCGAGCTCGGGGGCAAGCCATCACACCAAAGTCAAAAAAGGATTGATACACGACAATCCTTCACTTAACTCCAGATTCCCATAGTGTGAACTGGAGTATAAGTTTACAAATACGAGGAGGGTGGATCCGTCCACCTAACGACCTCGTCCGTATCTAAACCAAGTTTGAGGAGGATGGACCCATCCATCTAACGACCTCGCTTGTTAACTCGGGGTGGATGTGATCCGACCATCCACGATCCTGACACACCTTTTGCTCCCAGAGTGCGAGCGAAATCCAAAAACATGCAACAGATGTGACTGACCGTCTGTCTACCAACTCTAAATTCACAAAGTACGAATTGGAGTATAAACATCAACTCCGGATTCCCAGAGTACGAACTAGAGTATAAACATCACCAAACTCCAAGTTCCCAGAGTGCGAACTGGAGTATAAACATCACCAAACTCCAGATTCCCAGAGTGCGAACTGGAGTATAAACGTCAAAAAAACTCCAGATTCCCAGAGTGTGAACTGGAGTATAAACATCAACTAACTCCAGATTCCCAGAGTGCGAAGTGGAGTATAAACATCAACTAACTCCAGATTCCCAGAGTGCGAACTGGAGTATAAACATCTACTAACTCCAGATTCCCAGAGTGCAAACTGGAGTATAAATATCAACTAACTCTAGATTCCCAGAGTGCGAACTGGAGTATAAACATCAACTAACTCTAAGTCCCCAGAGTGTGGACTGGAGTATAAACACCAACTGGGTGCGAATGACCACCCATCAACTTACTTCGGTCCCGAGAGCGCAGGCTAGAGTATAAACACCAATGGGTGTTACTAACAACCCATCAACTAACTCCAGTCCTCAAAGCATGTTTGGAATATGAATACCAAAAGGGATGTGATTCGACTATCCATCTATCGGCTATGGTTCCTCATCCAGTTCTATAGTACAAAAAGCGGATGTGGTTCGACTGTCTGCTTTCCAATCTTCCCCTGACATGGGGGCACACATAACACACAAAATTAGATGCAATCTGACCATCCAGCACTAAGCGGGCGTGACACAACCGTCCATGCATCAACTCTTGTCCCCGACACGGGACCCATAACGTAAATTTATAGGGATGCACTCCAACCCTCCAAGACAGAATTTCTTCCTCGATTCGACAGGGAGGCGTAGATTCGAAAAAGGGACCTAGCTGGATGTCCTATTCTGAATTGATATTACTACCATCCAACCGAAAATGAACGTGGCATGGTCATTCATCTGCTAACTCTCGCCTGTGATCTGACGGGTTGTGCATGCAACATGGACGGATGTGACCTAATCATCCGCCAATCAATTCCTTCCTACAGTTCAGTGGGAGAACATCAAACTAAAGTTGTTGTAATTTGACCGGCCACACTTCGACTTTTGCCCTTGACTGGGGGCAGAGGAATTGACCGAGGAAAACGTGGTCTGACCATTTTCTACAAAAACTCTTAGTCCCCAGAGTGCGGATAGGGGTATAAATATCAAATAGGTGTGGTTAATGGCCCTTCAACTTACTTTGATCCCCACAGTGGGCTACAAGAATAGACAAACGGATGAATGTGTTTCGACCATTCATTCACCAACTCTGACCTAAACTCGACATGAGGAGTATAAACTCACCACAGGTGCAATTAGACCATCCACGAACTAACTTTGTTAACCCAAGACTGGGGGCAGAATTACAAATCACCGAAAGAAGAGAAAGGTGACTCGCTACATCTCCAGCTTAGCATCCTTTACAACTTAAGGAAATAACTACAAGGAGACCTTAATGCTAACCAATCAGAATGATGCCCGAAGTTCTGGGCAACCAATTATATCGTACCACCGGATCGATGGGCAATATCGATCTGCACCTTTCATATCATACCATTGGATCGATAGGAAATGAGGTCCAAGCATTCTACATCGTGCCGTTGAATCGACGGTCAATATCGATCCTCTTCGACTACAAATCAATGTGACCCGAACGTCCATCGATTACCTTTGACCAACAGAGCATGGATAGGAGAATAAACCACGAATGAGTGTGACTTGACCATTTGTCCTCCGTCGCCTTCCTTCGATCTGTCAGGAAGAGCATGAGACCAAATGATCATGACATGACTGCATTTGAGCTGATTTTATCCCTAGATCTGATGGGAGAACATAAATCGAAATGGACATGGTTGATCACCCAACTCCAAATGAATGCAATGCGACCATTCATTCATTGACTCTTACCAGGATCCGACTAAAAGAGCAATTCAAAACAAGGGCAACCTAAACATCTGCACACTGATTCTTACCCGTGATTCGACAAGGGAAGCATCAATCCTGCATTAGATCTGACTGGACGATTCACTCTTCATTTTTTGCCCAAAGTATGGCGACATAAGCAGCGAAGTGAATGTCATTGACCGTCCAGAACTTAGCTCATGTTTGAATGTCGGCGAGGCAATGAAGTATTCTGCCTAGAGGAAATAACTAGGACAGAATGCAGGATGAGGCACAACTCAGCCTTCCATCGGTTAACTCGATCCCATAGTTCAACAGGATAGAATGCGAAATTGAAGCGGGCATTATCTACCTTGCCACTTATCGAGATATTCCCCAAACTTGGGGGGCATGCGTGAGAAATGAGATGAATATAATTTGATCGTTCATCAAACAACTCTGGCTCTTACAGCTTGGACTACAATATAAACACAGCAGAAGCTAGGATCGATCTTTCGCACAATACGTCCATCAACCCAAGACTGGGGGCACGAGTCTGATCATCCAAGAGCTAGATATGACTACTCAATCCTATAGCTCGTGCCTAGTATTTATAACAACTTGAAGTTATGACTGAAAGGATGCTGAGAGATAGAATCATAAGATCGACACCTGGACTTATGGGCAACTGATCATCATTCTGACCCTTCCGATAAGCAATGGATCGCGAATACATTGAGTGGAAAGTGCATTGCTCGGAAACACAAGTATATTCAAACTCATAGCTGGAGCCAGGTATGCTACAACACGCGATACAAGGCTAAACTCTACTAAGCCTTTGATTCAATGTCCCTACAGGGATAATAATTATCCATTGTAAGTAAGCAAATGAAGTGCCTATAATCCATCATGAGCACTAAGGATCAAACCATAACTCAGCATGATGATGCTATTGAGAACCCTGCATTAAATATCGACCCGAGGCATGTCTCGGTAAACGAAAACGATACGACGTGGATCGAGAGAGATCCGCTGCACTTAAATAGAAGATGAATTTACTCAAAACCGATGGGTTACTCTACCCAAAATGAGTATCCAATCCTCTACTTATAAGAAAAACGAACGAAGAGTGGCAGACGTATGCCGACTACTCAGATTTGCACAAGGCATGACAAAGCGCAACCTTCCACTTCCAAGGATCAACCAACTGGTGGACTCGACCATCAGACATAAATTGCTTACTTCCATGGACACAGAACTCCAGATATATTAGATATTGAAGCATGTCCCGGACCAGGAATACAAAAGTTTCGTTACTGAACTGTGCCTGTAGTTCTATGTTGCAACCCCGGGATTCAAACTTGAGAACGCTTATGCTACTTACCAAAGGACGATTAACAGATCATTCAAAAATCAGATCGGCCAATCGATGAAAGTAGATGTGGTTAATATGCTCGTGAGATCGCGACTATCAAACTACCACATCGAATACTTGGCAGAGATTTTCAGTGCTCTCCAACAACTGCAGGATGAAACTCGATCCGTTGAAATGCTCTTTCACCATTGCATCAGAAAGATTCTTTGTTTTCATCATCAATTCCCGTGGAATCAAGGCTAATTTCCAGAAAATTCCGACAATTAGAGACACCCATGTACCGAAGACAACCAAGTAGGTATGGAGCCTAAGTCGGAAGATTACCGTCCTAAATTGATTCAACTCTAAGACCATCTACAAGCGAATTCTCTTCTTCAACCTGAACAAGAAAGGGAAGAGAACTTTTGAATGAACTAACAACCACGTTGATGCAATTCCAGCTTTGATAGATCACCTAAAGAGACCTCCGATTTTACCAAAACCTTTGGATCGCGAAGAATTATACGTCAATTGGACCGTGTCAACACACGACATAAGTATCATAATGCTATATAAAGAGAAACGAATCCAAAGATCAGAATATAATGAAAGCTAGCTATTGATGGGCTCACCCCGTTAATGTCTACATCGACCAGCCATTATAATAGGTCCTATAGAAACCTTAAATGTCTGAAAAGTTACTCAAATGGAGTATCAAGCTAAGCCAATTTGATATCACTTATCTCCCTCGGAGAGCTCTCCAAGGTCAAACATTAGCATACTTCATATCTGAATTCACTAACTTAGACGATTATCCGAAGAACAGTGGAGAACCGTTTAACCGATGGAGAACATACACAGATGGAACTTCCAATAATTGGCTTTCTAACGTCGAAGTTGCATTAATGACTATGGTGGAACGATCAATCTGCCACGCCCTCAAACTCAAATTCCCTGCAACAAATACTGAAGCTAAGTATGAAGCCTTGGCGCTCAAACTTGCAAGAAAACTACGAGTGGAAACTTTACATGTCTTATGTGATTACTGGTTAGTAGTACGACAAGTCAGGGAAGATTATCTGACTAGAGAGCAACGTCTTGCTCCTTATCTCAATCGAGTCCAAAAGCTACTAGCCGGCTTCGACTATTACACCACTACACAAATCCTTAGAGAACTAAACGAAAAGGCTGAATCACTCGCCGAGCTAGCCAGTTTTGGGGATGCCCGACAAATAGACTTTGTCCCAGTTGAAATGCTTATTATTCCAGGCATTGACATATGAAGATCAACTAGATCTTAGAGATGGATCTAGAAAAAGAGTCATGGATGACTCCTATCAAAGATTATCCACAATCGGGGATCCTTATTGATTAAAGGAATAAGAAATGGCATATCCTCCATGAAGCATCACTGCATGATTATGTCTGGATCGTTCGACTCCATCGATACAAAGCATTACTTTTGTATCCATCGATCCGAGACCCAATATTACGTATCCATCGATACGAAGCATACATTCCAACATCTTAGATCGATCCAGGAGAGGATCGATACAAAGGAAGGACTTAAAACAACCATCGAACGTTGTTACAACTCGAATTTCACATTGATCCAGGAGAGGATCGTTGTGAAACTCGATAATAAAAAAAAAACTTGACACCGACCCATGAACGTGCAAACATTGATGGGAGTCAGGCTAACATACATGCATGTATGATAGACTAACATTCAATTTTCAAAATTTACAGGAGTTGAATGTTTACCTAATGACAATTACAATAGTGAACAACAAATCGCTAGCACTCGACACTCAGTTACAACAATGCACTACATTATCATTGGCAGTCAACAAATAAACATTTATATTACTGGAAATCAATCGAAGGTTACATCTTTTTGACGAAAAGATAGCAACTACTCAACGAATCAGATAGAACCTTTTCAGAATGAAGGATGCAGCATTGCAAAGCACGTCAAGTTCACACAAGACGTACTTTGGGGGGTAAATGTTATCCCGCCTTTTGGCAAGGCCGTGACACCAAGAATTTGACTAGAAACCAATGACGGTTCGTCTTGGAGATCGGTTAGATGCAGGCTCACTATGGATATCGATGAATTTTGTCCGAGTCTGGATCAAGCTAAAATTGATATGACATGACAAGTGAAGCTATGAGAGCCAACGTTCCGAATTTCAAGTCAATCAGAGTTCGTATGCTCAAGATATTGATCGATCACAGTTGAGAAATCCAAAATTGCATCGATCATAACTCGAGATCTACAAGTCCAAATGCCACCAAATTTTCACAGGAGCTTACATCTGACCTATGGAATGTTCATGCCAAATTTCAACTCGATCGGTGCAAGTCTTGTTTGATACGAAATTCGTTCGTATCAATCGCGGATGGAAAAACTCTAACTTGCATCAATCATATCTCATGATCTACAAGTCCAAATGCTATGAAATTTTCACAACAGCTTTCGTACAACATGAAGAATGTTCCTGCCAAATTTCAACTCGATCGGAGCAAGTCTTAATCGATACGATTCGTTCGTATCGATCGAGGATGGAAAAACTCCAACTTGCATCGATCATATCTCATGATCTACAAGTCCAAATGCTATGAAATTTTCACAGATGCTTACGTACAAGATGAAGAATGTCCACACCAAATTTCAAATCCATCGGACGCAATCTTGATCGATACGAAATTCGTTCGTATCGATCATGGATCGGGCCGAAACTTCACGGGCTTGGTCGCGTGGGCCCGCTCACGTGCCAAAAGAAGTCTCCCGAGATCTGAGCGAAATATCAGCCTCCTACACCTATAAATAGACCCCCAGAGCCTACAGAAAAAGGATCTTTGAATTCTCTAACGCCCAGACTCTACCGGATTCAGTTCCATACTCCATTACTGCCGCTGCTAACGAATTTTACTGCTGTAATTCATTGTTATTTGTTGTAACCTGCTGCAACCAATTGTAATCATCAAAGAAACATCAATAAATCAATCAATTTCATAGTGGACGTAAGAAATACGCCGAACCACTCTAAATTTCTTTTTTTCTGTGCATTTTCTTATCTGTTTATTGGTGTGTTCGTTAGATCTGCTTCATTTTACATTTATTTTCTTCATTTTATCTCTTCAAACACATCCGAAGAGTGTTGTGCCCAATTTTGGTACAAACAACCTCAAAATAGTAGTATCGAATGAACCAATCAAGCCATTACTGGAATGGAAAGAAGCATGATAAAAGGAAAAAGTCTACCAAATAATTAAAACCAAGCCATTGATTAAATCATTTTTATTATCAATTGAGCCCCAAGCGAATCAGTCAAAAATGAAACCTAATTCGAACCATGACACTTTTAAGCCTAAAGTGCGGATTTTATAGATACTTGAGTGCTTCACATATGCATGTATTTCACCTGAAAATAGAGGAAATTTGATAAGACTAGTGAAAGAAAATTCATATTCATTGGATATAGCGACATTTAAGAAGCATGCAGATTATATAGTCTAAAAATTCAAAATTAATCATTCCACCTAATGTGATTTTGAAAGAAATTCATAGAAGAAACTGGAAAGGAAAATCTATATATTCTAAATAAATTATTTAAAAAGTAGAGTCAAGTGTAGGAATTCAAAATATTAAAGAGACAACACTTCCTTAATGTCCAACAACTAATCCAAGGTCAATGTCACCTATATTTAGTGAAAAGTTGCGAGACTACCATTAAGAATGAGACTACAAAGTGAAATTTATTTGGTCATTCTATGAGCTACTAAGCGCTTAAAGTTTATAGATTTTGTAAAAAAAGGAAATATGACAAGATTCAATAGATTAAAAATGAAATTACCAAGAAAAAGCACATGGAAGCTTGCTTACCGATCAAATTCAGGTATGTTAGTGGTCCTAAATAGATATATTAGACAAAACTTAATGAAAACGATTAAAATAAACAAAACCTCTTTTTGCAAAATTAATATTTTTTAATAGCCTAAATTGATTTTGATGATACAGTTTCTCCCATTGCACAAATGAAAAGTATACCAACTTTTTAGTCTTGGTTGCAAAATTAAATTCAGAAGTGTTACCAATTGGATTAGAAGTGGCATTTTTAAAGGATTCTTCAAGAAGAAATGTATACCGAGAAACCTCAATGTTATATCGCAATCGGTCAAGAATATGAAATTTATCAACATCGAAAATCATTCTATAAGTCAGAACAAGCACCTAGATTATGGAATAGCAAATTAATCAATATTGTCATTGGTGTAGATCTATAAGAATTTCAAGCAAACCATCATTCTATTCGAGTAACATCTACTAACTTCATTACAGTATATGTTGGTGACTTCCCTTATGCAAGTATAAAAATGAAGATGTAGAGGTGTTTAAAAATGAAACGATGAAGGAAGTCAAGATGGAAACTTATGAGTTAGGTGATATCTATTTGAATCGAAACTTCAATAATCCCAAGGAAGGATACAAATGCTGGTCAAATAGAGGGACTTTCAAATCTTAAGCAAAGATGTTGAAAACAAATCGATAAAATTCAAAACAGTAGACCAATGAATACTTCATTCACAAATAGCCTTGTTGGATGAGTAGTTAATTGATAGGTCTGCATAATGTGGTTTCTTGTGATCTATTCTTACCTAATGTGCAAGAAGAGTTGCATGAACATATTGCATTGGTGGAAGAGTTAGTTGAGATGAAATAACTACAACAACTGATTCATATTCTTCACTGATCCATTCAATACACTCAACACTTGTTCTATTTTCGACACTTCGTGTCCTGCTGCTTCAAGCATATTGCATATATTGTTCACTTGTGACAAGTAGTCTGTCATGGCTTGATTGCCTTTGTTGACATTTTGTAATTGTCTTTTATAATGCATAACCTTTGCAGCAGATTGGGTATTAAAGATTCTTTCAACAGTAACCTAAATTTCATTTGCTGATTTGAAGCCTAGAACTTGAGACAGTAAGCTTGTGTTGATAGATGATAGTAAACAAGAACTTATCAATCTATCTTGTCTATAGTACTTTGTATACTCTTCATTGCTGGCAATCTTGTTTTGTGAATCAGCGACGAACTATGGTGGGATTGGAATTGTGCCAGGGATGAACCCTTCTAGGCCAAATGCTTGCATTGTGGTTTCAACTAGCAGTTTCCATAGAAGATAATTGTCTTCTTCAAGATGTATGGTGATTAACTGACTATGTGGGCTAATAACAATCTTGATCAGTTTCTCTGTGGCATCAGTGACTTGCTGTTGAGAGTTGGCAACATTTTCTGAAGTTGCTGAGGTGTCATCTCCTTCAGCCATGATGATATAGCAGGACAAACAATAGACTCAAGAATTCAGAAAAAGATGACGGTTCAAGAAAGCTTTAGCAGTGGAAAAGATAGGTCAGTTGCAGCCGATACTGGATGATGACAATGTTCTAACAGGTTCTTGGCATGGCAATAACTTTCTTTCTGCTTTTGAATGCTTTCTTGATTTCTAATTTGAGTTCTTTTTGAATTTTCTTGTTTTGAGAATTTGTTTATTTCTTTCTTTGGTGAGAACATGCTGCAGCCAGGAATCAATTTGAATTCCTTGGCACGACACCTGTTTTACAGGCAAATTCAAATATGTAAACCCAAATGATGATTAAATACCTAATGGGTTTCAAGAAATCGGATGATGAAACTGCTATGATGATTTCTTCAATTGTGAGAAAACTTTGATTTTCGAGTGGATTTCAGATATGCTCCAAACTTTGTTTTTCAAATGGGTTTCAGAACTGCTCCAGAATTGATAAATGAAATTCTGATGATTTTCTTGAATATGAGATGTAACGACCCAGAATTTTGGACCATTCGCGTCCATTATAAGTGTATAGGTAGACACTCATGCCGGAGTTGAATTGCTCAAAATACCGCGTTGTTAATTTAAATTTGGCAAAACTGAACATATACAGTAAATAGATATAATCACAGACACAGAGTAATAAATGCAGCGGAAATAAAAGAGATAGTAGTTCATGAAGCTACTATATGAATATATAAAATACATCAGAGTTTACAACAGAAGAGTAATACGATACATCAGATACAAATCAGAATGCATCACTGGAATCATCGAATACTGAAAGCAGAATAGATGGCTGGATCTTCAAGCAAAGCTCCAACTCCAATGGTGAGTCTCGAATACTGGTACACTCAGTCTGACCCGAGCGCAAAGCAAAAACACAAGACACTCGAGTCAGGATTAACATTCTTATATTAATAAATCCAACTCAAGTGAAATAGCAATTTAAATACAAGTAACTCAAAGGATGTTTGGAATAACCATCCTTTAAGGATCCGTCAAACTATCTACTATGTAGTAATGTACGATAAGTAGATAATGTCTATCAGTAATATAAAGATATCAAAATAGGGTTAAGCAGGGCCCATACACCTCTTAACCTGTTTATTCCCAAAAGCATATACAAGACCGTAGTTTCCCCAAAACCGGAAGTCACCAGAGGGCAATCCATATACTAAAGGTACAAATCAAAATCGTAGTGGTCGCGAATAGGATAATCAGTATGACAAGGTACATGAGGCGATACCAACTAGGATACTAGTAGTTGCGTGATCCGGACTGATGTTGGGCATAGCAGCTACTACCCCAACACCGCGAAACAACACTCCCATAATCGAGGGGTGCACCCAAATCGAATCACAAAAGTAATAGATATGGTAACGAAGAAGTGTGTCCGCTAGAGGTGGCGAACCTCAATGGCCCGGCGCGGCTCCTGTTTTAGTCATGTCAGGGGTCATCCAAAATCGTTCTCTTTCTTCAGTCAACGCGTTCACCAAAACCATCCACTTCGTTCTGGATCAACACTCCGCGTATAATTATTAAAGTGGTTTCGGTTCAGATAGAGAGTATATCCATTACCGATCCCGGTCTCTTTAATAACTTTCGTAATTATTGCACCGATTGGTCGTTTATATATTTCAAAAACCAAATCAAACAAATTTCAAATAGAATTCGTAAATCAACATTTCATTTGTCTTTCTAAACAAGTTCCAAATTTTCGTTTCAAAACTTCCAATTTTCCGTTTCAAAATCTTATATTTCAATTTCACTTTCTATTTAAAACAATTCAAACATTGATTCAAGTTCGTATATAAGTTTCCTTCCGAAAACATTTAAATTAATTTAATTTAACATTTAAATCAATTTAAATTCATTTATCGATTTCATTCAATATTCGTTAAGTTACTTTACCATTCAAAACAATTTCTATTAAATTTCCAATTCATTTAATCAATTCTTAAGTTCAGCTTCATTAAAACAAAACTTACAATTTTGAATTAAACTAAATTCGTCAAATCAATTCTCCAATTACAAGTCTTACATTAATTCCAAAAATATCACATTTCATTTTTGTTAAAGAATCCAATTTCACTTATTTACTTCCTTAAATAATTTTCCAAAACTTAATTAATAAAGAAACTCAATTTCAATTCTTTACGAAGTAAAATTCACTTATTCAAAAGTTCAATTTTTCTTATTAAAGAATTTCAATTCAATTTAATCATTTAATAATTCATTATTAAATAGTTCAAAACTTAATTATTAAATAATTTCAAAGTTTAATAATTTCAAACTTAATTATAATTTCTAACTTAATTATTAAATCATTTCAAACTTAATTCAATCATTTCTCAAATTAAACAACATTCTTTCATTGATTACATTGTTAATCTTTTGTTTCAGATTATTAAATATTACCATTTTCCTTTCATCACAAATTCAAATTTCAACTTCATTTCAAAACCATATTCTTTATTCAAATAAATCTTCGTTTATTTTCAAATCAAATTATTGACCAATCGGGTTTTTATTTAATTTTCTATCCTAAGTCAAAGTTCAATTTGGGTATTTATCATTTCAACCCGATTCCAATTCAATTCAAAATCAAAACATATCAAAGGGAACTTGCAGTGTGATAACTGGGATGGTGTCAAAGTAAATAAACAAGCAATAACAACAACCAATATCAATCCAATAATCAATTCAAATAATCCCGAAATAACCATATTAATTCGCATTGTTATTTGTACGAATTAATATAATTATTTCTAGAATCTACACTATCATTTCATGTAGATTAAAGATTATTACATTACGGTTTTCACTTGTCATCTATTTACAATTTCATACATCATCAGTTTAAACAACATACAATTCAGTGGTTCAAAGTATAATTAAACAAATCATACGTGTCAATAAATTCAACAGTTAAAGGGGTCATATTATACAAATGTCAGTTAATCAAATTTAACATTTAATTATCCTATATCAAGTTCAATTTCATACTATTTATCATTTTAACATTAACAATTTAACGTCCAATATAAACATCAACAATCAATCAATTATCAGCCAAACTGTATTATCATCACATAAATAATTAACAGATAATGGTGTCAGGTGTCACAGGTGAACTGATACAGGCAATAGCATATATAACAGTGTAATTAACTAACAGCAGCATTTCAATTGTCGTTCCAATTGAAATCAAATTTAATAAATAAAAGAACGTTAATCGTGAGTGAGTGCTCACCTTTCGAGGCTAGCGAATAGGAGATGGCACAGATACGCACACTGAAACGGACACTGAAATCGAGTTACAAATCCAAGCATGAATCTCAGAGCAACGTAAGATTGGCACGAATCGACGAGCAAAACTGTTAAATAGGAATTGCCGAAATCAAATCAAAACATTCAATATAGCAACGATTATAAAACAATGTCATGCGTCAAAGTTTAACAATATAATTCTATGTGCTCCCGAGATCGAAATGGTCCGAAATTTTGTATGAATAAAGATTAAAACTTGTATTTCATACTGCAAAAGATTCACTTGTTTTGGACAAGAGGAGAGAAAAGTTATGATGTCACGAAGATAGACTCAGGCCATGTTTGCAGCCGTGTAAAATAATTTCTAAGTACAAAAGAATAGCTGTCTGGGTCTAACTTCCAGATCCTCGACCACAAATCAAACGATGTCGGATTTGGCTGAAATTTGACAGGCATAAACTAGGTAACTTTAACTTCTTTTTTAAAAATAAAATCAACCCATTCCGACGTAAGACAGAAGAGATACGATGCGTCAAACATGAACTCAGGTCGTGTTTGCAGCAGTGTAAAATAATTTCTAAGTACAAAAGAATAGCTGCCTGGGTCTAACTTTCAGATCCTCGACCACTAATCCAACGATGTCGGATTTGGCTGAAATTTGACATGCATAAACTAGGGAATCTCATCTTTCAATAAAAAAAAGAATCATTGAATTTCGATGGAAAATGAAAGAGATACGCTGCGTCAAACATGGACACTGGTCGTGTTTGCAGCAGTGTAAAATAATTTAAGTACATATTATATAAACAGCAACTGACATAAAAGTTAACATATTATAACTATACTATAAATGCACAGGCAAAGTATGCACTGTATACATATATTTATATATTTAAACAAATTCATTTAAACACTCTTATACTTTAAAACTTGTAACATATATAACGTTGGTCTATATATGAAAACATATATGTGAATTTAAGCAAAGAAGAGGCCAAGGCTAAAAATCTAGTAACATTCTTTATTATAAATATACGTGCAGTTCAACAGATTGAATATGGATTCATATAAACCTATATGTCTTATATATATGAGAATAGATAGATTATATACAAAACAAATATAAACTTTTCCAAACTTAAAACATATATATACGTACGCATGCAAAAAAAAATGCCGCACTCGACCAAACTAGGCACACACAAGTAGGAGGACAGAGGTGTGGTCAGTGATCTGGGCACGGGATTCAAGGGGCGGGCTGCACGGTGGAGTGTTGCGGCAAATGACAGGGAGGTCGTGGGGTGGTGGAGGCAAGTGGACGCGGAGGTAGGTTGCACTGGCGGGGTCTTGGCGAGCAAGGTGGTAGGCTGGGACGAGGGTGGGTTGATGGCCGACGAGTGGTAGGCGTCGTGCTTGGCGGAGGGAAGTGGCGGAGGCACGCTTGAGTGGATAGCAATGTGATTCAATCGGCATGGTGAAGGGACAAGAAAATTTGAGAGGAGAGGAAATATAGATCTGGAGGAAGGCCTAAGAATGACTCTTGGAAATGAATAGGCTATTGAAATAAATACATTTAGTGAACAGTATGGTTTCCAAAAGTTACGCCTACCGAAAAGTCAATATAAAAGCAACCAGTTGGAATAATTAATACAATTTATTGCTTGCTTGCTCGGGTTGTACGCATAAAATTTAAAAGCAATTGAAAGTGAAAAGACACAAATTTGGGTACCGTTAGACGGAACGTTTTATCGTTTTCGATGCGTACCGGTCCTCCAGATACAGAAATGAATACACCGTAGTAATCAGCATAATGAGAGGATCAAAGCGATATACAGATAACAGTGGTACGATCATCCGATAAGAATCGATATCGGTACCAGAATACTGCTATTTTGCAGAAAATAAGAACGACGGAGCAATAGATGTCCGAATTTGGAAAAATAACGAACTGATATTTTGCTCAGAAGATGGTTTAGAATTTTTCTATGTAAAAATATTTTGGTTTTGAAAACGTTTTATTTTCAACGCTTTTTAACTGATTGAATTGAAGTGAATTTACGCGCGAAATAAACTTTCGTATTTTCGGACGAAAATTTACCAGCTGCTATGTTAAACTAGACGTATTCCAAATATTAAATTTTTATTTCAAAATTTTATCGTTTAAAATTTCACAAAATTTTAACTAATTGCGTTATTAAAACGGTTAAAATTTACGGGTCGTTACATTCTCCCCCACTCAAAACTTTTCGTCCCCGAAAAGGAACGAGGTAGGAGAATAGAAACAACCAGAAAGAAAAACAGATTTGAAATACAAAATAACAATTAATTTAAACCGTATAAATTCAAATTTAAATTAATTGATATTCAATAATTGATTTAATCCATTTGATTTCACTAAAATCAATCTCAACTATTTCTAAATTCATTATCTTATTATCCAATTATCTTAAATTTACAATTTCTAAAACCATAAATTTTAATAGTCTTTTATTATAATCATATTTTTCAACAATTTAAATTCTTCTTTATTCCAATTTTTTTACTGTTAAATTTTATTCTACTCAATATATCTAATCACATTAATTTAACCCATATAAATTAATTTAAAACTTAAAAGTTTCGATTTAAATTAATTTACATCTATTAATTTCTTTTAAATTCAAGGTATTTTCATAAGTTGATCAAATTTCAATTTATTAATTAACCTTAACAAAATTTATTTTTCAATTATCTTATTATTCTATTTATTAATTCTTTCAAAACAAATTTATTTCATTATTAACTGAGTTTTATTTATTATCCTATCTAACTCAATTAACATCTTTATAATCAAAATTCAGTGTATAACATTTATTATAAACACTCAAATTTTATTTATAAATTTAATTTATCTTATATATTATCCAATTACATATTCAACTTTTTGAATGATTTAGGTAAGTTGTATTAGAATGCAATTTAGTACTATACAAATAATATTCTCAAATCCAATTATTTCAAGTTTAAATATTTATCAAAATTTTGGTTTCATTTATAATTAAAATCATCCTTTAACAAAATTTAAGAATTAGATTTTCAATTAACTTTAAACAATTTAGAGATATATATAATATATTTATATCAAATCAAATTAAATTTTAAAATAAGATACCCATATATATATAAATCAAATTATACTAAAGAAATTTTAAATCAAAAATATTTTTCAAAACAAACCGTAGCAAAGCTACAGAATAGTATCTCCACTTCGAAACTCGAAAATGGATGTCGATGATGCGGCCGCCATCACCGAAATTATTTTCCAGCGACAAAGAGAAGATCACTGATTTCAATATTTAAAAGTTCTTTGAAAACGATTTCTATTCGAAAATACTTTCAAAATTTTAAAAACCAAAGTTCGAAATCACCGGAAACTAATTTCTCAAGCTTCTGAATTAAATTCATTTCAAATTCCAAATCAATTTATAAACCATATTTATAAATTCATTTAGAACAATAAATGATAATCAAATATTATCATTTCAACAACCAATTTGATTAACTTATTAAATTCCAGAAAATTTAACTTATATTTTTTTTTTTTTTACAATATAATCAACAAATTTATTAACACTTTAATTTCAGAAAAATTTATACTTATATAAAATATAATCATACAAAACTATTTTATTTACTAAATTTGAAAACAATGTTGTGTCAGTTTGCTCTGCTCAAGTGTTTTGGAAATCCTATCGATAGCGCTGATCAGACGAATCGATCGGAAACCCAAATCACATCAACAACTCAAACAACACAATATATAAAACATTTTTAATATAAATTTACAAATACACTTCCTCGCTCGACTATATAAGAATAGATTTCAAAGCAAGAATAGAGATTCAAATTTGTGATAGACTCAAATCAAAGAGAATTTCGATTCGAAGATAGATTTGAAACAAAGACGAGATAATTAAATAACAAAATAAGACGATGGATAAGTTTATATAACTCGCGGGCAACCTTAACCGGGTCGACCGTGACTTCAAAAATAAGATCGGTGTAGAATTCTGAGGTAAATCGACACTCGATCTCAAGAGATGAAATTCAGATATAGCAGGTAATAGATAGCATCGTAAACCGAGGATACAGAAATCTCCGGTAAATCAATGCTCATTAAAAAGAGTTTAATCCTTTACGAATCTTTCGAAGATTGGCGAGACCGCCGATCTATTATATATAACATTCAGAATGGAGTTATGGGGTGCTTCATGATTGAAAGAAGACGAATAGTGAAGGACACGAATAAATTTCGGAACCGAGGGGAACGTTCCAAAATTCAAAGGAATTGAGTCAAAGGAAGAGATTGAAACTCGAATGAGAGTGATTCTGTAAATACATTTACCCTATATGTTAAGTTTTGCCTAGAGCTACCAAAGCTCTGATACCAACTGTAACGACCCAGAATTTTGGACCATTCGCGTCCATTATAAGTGTATAGGTAGACACTCATGCCGGAGTTGAATTGCTCAAAATACCGCGTTGTTAATTTAAATTTGGCAAAACTGAACATATACAGTAAATAGATATAATCACAGACACAGAGTAATAAATGCAGCGGAAATAAAAGAGATAGTAGTTCATGAAGCTACTATATGAATATATAAAATACATCAGAGTTTACAACAGAAGAGTAATACGATACATCAGATACAAATCAGAATGCATCACTGGAATCATCGAATACTGAAAGCAGAATAGATGGCTGGATCTTCAAGCAAAGCTCCAACTCCAATGGTGAGTCTCGAATACTGGTACACTCAGTCTGACCCGAGCGCAAAGCAAAAACACAAGACACTCGAGTCAGGATTAACATTCTTATATTAATAAATCCAACTCAAGTGAAATAGCAATTTAAATACAAGTAACTCAAAGGATGTTTGGAATAACCATCCTTTAAGGATCCGTCAAACTATCTACTATGTAGTAATGTACGATAAGTAGATAATGTCTATCAGTAATATAAAGATATCAAAATAGGGTTAAGCAGGGCCCATACACCTCTTAACCTGTTTATTCCCAAAAGCATATACAAGACCGTAGTTTCCCCAAAACCGGAAGTCACCAGAGGGCAATCCATATACTAAAGGTACAAATCAAAATCGTAGTGGTCGCGAATAGGATAATCAGTATGACAAGGTACATGAGGCGATACCAACTAGGATACTAGTAGTTGCGTGATCCGGACTGATGTTGGGCATAGCAGCTACTACCCCAACACCGCGAAACAACACTCCCATAATCGAGGGGTGCACCCAAATCGAATCACAAAAGTAATAGATATGGTAACGAAGAAGTGTGTCCGCTAGAGGTGGCGAACCTCAATGGCCCGGCGCGGCTCCTGTTTTAGTCATGTCAGGGGTCATCCAAAATCGTTCTCTTTCTTCAGTCAACGCGTTCACCAAAACCATCCACTTCGTTCTGGATCAACACTCCGCGTATAATTATTAAAGTGGTTTCGGTTCAGATAGAGAGTATATCCATTACCGATCCCGGTCTCTTTAATAACTTTCGTAATTATTGCACCGATTGGTCGTTTATATATTTCAAAAACCAAATCAAACAAATTTCAAATAGAATTCGTAAATCAACATTTCATTTGTCTTTCTAAACAAGTTCCAAATTTTCGTTTCAAAACTTCCAATTTTCCGTTTCAAAATCTTATAATTCAATTTCACTTTCTATTTAAAACAATTCAAACATTGATTCAAGTTCGTATATAAGTTTCCTTCCGAAAACATTTAAATTAATTTAATTTAACATTTAAATCAATTTAAATTCATTTATCGATTTCATTCAATATTCGTTAAGTTACTTTACCATTCAAAACAATTTCTATTAAATTTCCAATTCATTTAATCAATTCTTAAGTTCAGCTTCATTAAAACAAAACTTACAATTTTGAATTAAACTAAATTCGTCAAATCAATTCTCCAATTACAAGTCTTACATTAATTCCAAAAATATCACATTTCATTTTTGTTAAAGAATCCAATTTCACTTATTTACTTCCTTAAATAATTTTCCAAAACTTAATTAATAAAGAAACTCAATTTCAATTCTTTACGAAGTAAAATTCACTTATTCAAAAGTTCAATTTTTCTTATTAAAGAATTTCAATTCAATTTAATCATTTAATAATTCATTATTAAATAGTTCAAAACTTAATTATTAAATAATTTCAAAGTTTAATAATTTCAAACTTAATTATAATTTCTAACTTAATTATTAAATCATTTCAAACTTAATTCAATCATTTCTCAAATTAAACAACATTCTTTCATTGATTACATTGTTAATCTTTTGTTTCAGATTATTAAATATTACCATTTTCCTTTCATCACAAATTCAAATTTCAACTTCATTTCAAAACCATATTCTTTATTCAAATAAATCTTCGTTTATTTTCAAATCAAATTATTGACCAATCGGGTTTTTATTTAATTTTCTATCCTAAGTCAAAGTTCAATTTGGGTATTTATCATTTCAACCCGATTCCAATTCAATTCAAAATCAAAACATATCAAAGGGAACTTGCAGTGTGATAACTGGGATGGTGTCAAAGTAAATAAACAAGCAATAACAACAACCAATATCAATCCAATAATCAATTCAAATAATCCCGAAATAACCATATTAATTCGCATTGTTATTTGTACGAATTAATATAATTATTTCTAGAATCTACACTATCATTTCATGTAGATTAAAGATTATTACATTACGGTTTTCACTTGTCATCTATTTACAATTTCATACATCATCAGTTTAAACAACATACAATTCAGTGGTTCAAAGTATAATTAAACAAATCATACGTGTCAATAAATTCAACAGTTAAAGGGGTCATATTATACAAATGTCAGTTAATCAAATTTAACATTTAATTATCCTATATCAAGTTCAATTTCATACTATTTATCATTTTAACATTAACAATTTAACGTCCAATATAAACATCAACAATCAATCAATTATCAGCCAAACTGTATTATCATCACATAAATAATTAACAGATAATGGTGTCAGGTGTCACAGGTGAACTGATACAGGCAATAGCATATATAACAGTGTAATTAACTAACAGCAGCATTTCAATTGTCGTTCCAATTGAAATCAAATTTAATAAATAAAAGAACGTTAATCGTGAGTGAGTGCTCACCTTTCGAGGCTAGCGAATAGGAGATGGCACAGATACGCACACTGAAACGGACACTGAAATCGAGTTACAAATCCAAGCATGAATCTCAGAGCAATGTAAGATTGGCACGAATCGACGAGCAAAACTGTTAAATAGGAATTGCCGAAATCAAATCAAAACATTCAATATAGCAACGATTATAAAACAATGTCATGCGTCAAAGTTTAACAATATAATTCTATGTGCTCCCGAGATCGAAATGGTCCGAAATTTTGTATGAATAAAGATTAAAACTTGTATTTCATACTGCAAAAGATTCACTTGTTTTGGACAAGAGGAGAGAAAAGTTATGATGTCACGAAGATAGACTCAGGCCATGTTTGCAGCCGTGTAAAATAATTTCTAAGTACAAAAGAATAGCTGTCTGGGTCTAACTTCCAGATCCTCGACCACAAATCAAACGATGTCGGATTTGGCTGAAATTTGACAGGCATAAACTAGGTAACTTTAACTTCTTTTTTAAAAATAAAATCAACCCATTCCGACGTAAGACAGAAGAGATACGATGCGTCAAACATGAACTCAGGTCGTGTTTGCAGCAGTGTAAAATAATTTCTAAGTACAAAAGAATAGCTGCCTGGGTCTAACTTTCAGATCCTCGACCACTAATCCAACGATGTCGGATTTGGCTGAAATTTGACATGCATAAACTAGGGAATCTCATCTTTCAATAAAAAAAAGAATCATTGAATTTCGATGGAAAATGAAAGAGATACGCTGCGTCAAACATGGACACTGGTCGTGTTTGCAGCAGTGTAAAATAATTTAAGTACATATTATATAAACAGCAACTGACATAAAAGTTAACATATTATAACTATACTATAAATGCACAGGCAAAGTATGCACTGTATACATATATTTATATATTTAAACAAATTCATTTAAACACTCTTATACTTTAAAACTTGTAACATATATAACGTTGGTCTATATATGAAAACATATATGTGAATTTAAGCAAAGAAGAGGCCAAGGCTAAAAATCTAGTAACATTCTTTATTATAAATATACGTGCAGTTCAACAGATTGAATATGGATTCATATAAACCTATATGTCTTATATATATGAGAATAGATAGATTATATACAAAACAAATATAAACTTTTCCAAACTTAAAACATATATATACGTACGCATGCAAAAAAAAATGCCGCACTCGACCAAACTAGGCACACGCAAGTAGGAGGACAGAGGTGTGGTCAGTGATCTGGGCACGGGATTCAAGGGGCGGGCTGCACGGTGGAGTGTTGCGGCAAATGACAGGGAGGTCGTGGGGTGGTGGAGGCAAGTGGACGCGGAGGTAGGTTGCACTGGCGGGGTCTTGGCGAGCAAGGTGGTAGGCTGGGACGAGGGTGGGTTGATGGCCGACGAGTGGTAGGCGTCGTGCTTGGCGGAGGGAAGTGGCGGAGGCACGCTTGAGTGGATAGCAATGTGATTCAATCGGCATGGTGAAGGGACAAGAAAATTTGAGAGGAGAGGAAATATAGATCTGGAGGAAGGCCTAAGAATGACTCTTGGAAATGAATAGGCTATTGAAATAAATACATTTAGTGAACAGTATGGTTTCCAAAAGTTACGCCTACCGAAAAGTCAATATAAAAGCAACCAGTTGGAATAATTAATACAATTTATTGCTTGCTTGCTCGGGTTGTACGCATAAAATTTAAAAGCAATTGAAAGTGAAAAGACACAAATTTGGGTACCGTTAGACGGAACGTTTTATCGTTTTCGATGCGTACCGGTCCTCCAGATACAGAAATGAATACACCGTAGTAATCAGCATAATGAGAGGATCAAAGCGATATACAGATAACAGTGGTACGATCATCCGATAAGAATCGATATCGGTACCAGAATACTGCTATTTTGCAGAAAATAAGAACGACGGAGCAATAGATGTCCGAATTTGGAAAAATAACGAACTGATATTTTGCTCAGAAGATGGTTTAGAATTTTTCTATGTAAAAATATTTTGGTTTTGAAAACGTTTTATTTTCAACGCTTTTTAACTGATTGAATTGAAGTGAATTTACGCGCGAAATAAACTTTCGTATTTTCGGACGAAAATTTACCAGCTGCTATGTTAAACTAGACGTATTCCAAATATTAAATTTTTATTTCAAAATTTTATCGTTTAAAATTTCACAAAATTTTAACTAATTGCGTTATTAAAACGGTTAAAATTTACGGGTCGTTACATGAGATGAATAAACTCTGATTTGATGAATGTCGTTGGGCTTGTTGCATTGGCTCTGATACCATGTTGAGATATTGATAGTTTGATGATTGAGTTTGATTTAGTATTGAGCAAACATAGAGATATTGAATTGATAATTTGAGAAGCATTAATGCTTTGATTAATTGAATGATTACAGTATGTATATCTTTGAGACATACGGCTAGTATTTATACAAATAGAAACTGAGTTAGTGGGTTGAGCTTCTAGGCCCAAAGACCCGTAACCCACAAAGCAAAAGAAGTAGATATAACGACAAAACATATTGCATAGCATAACTTTTCTCATTTCAATAAAAAATGATTTTTTTGCTTGAACTTCTCATCATGATTTCTAGTCACTAAAAAACCTTGATTTATAACACAGATTAAAGAGATGCTACCCAGCCCCATAGAGAAAGATAAATGTTATTTAATTATTACGTGCTAGAATCAAGTCGGAGATCACGCTAACAAAGGGCTCTATTGCATCAACTATCAGAAAGATTGAACATTCAACTGAGTGCGGATATTCAAAACAATGTTACAAAGTCTAAAGTGCAACATAATAATGAATGGGACATGCATAACTATAGAAATGTATGGAATTTGAATGAACTAGATGTTGGCCAAAATAACAGTAATGCTCGAAATGTCACTCTGGGCATGCGAACTTGGTCCCGTTCCAATTGAACCACCCCAAATAAGAATCATCACCTTGGTTTCGATCAAAATGCTCTAACATGAACACCAAGTCAAAATGTAATGTGGCATTTGATGGAGATGGTCTAAATAGCCTAGCTTGACCCTTAATAGTTAGACTCATTACTAATTAATTATAATGATCTAATCTGAGCTTGAAATCTCTCCCCTCAAAGCCGCTTAAGCGTTGAAAGAGATTATGATCCAAATAGAGTCAGTTGAAGAACTCCCAGATATTATAACCAGAGATTATCGAGTGATGGATAATAGATTGGAAGAACAGTATGAAAACTTAAGATGAATATATTAAGGCTCTGTTTGTTTAAAATGCTGAATTCTGAATTCTGATTGCTGTATTCTGAAGTCTAAATGCTGATTGCTAAATGCTGAATTCTGAATAATCACTTACTTGTTTGTTTTTATTCAGTATTCAAAACAAAAAACAATATTCAGCATTTAGAACAAAAAATAAGCACTAAAAAAGTTCTGAATTGTTTTGTCTGAATAGATAGCTTTTGTTTGTACTAAAATTGGGCACAACTTTCTTCGAAAGTTTTTGAAGAGATAAAGTGAAGAAATTAAATGGAAAAAAGAGGATTATCTAACAAAAACTCCAAAAACAGATAATGAAAGTAATAAGACCGCACGGAAACACAAGAATTTAAAGTGGTTCGCCGTGTTGCCTACATCCACTATGAAGTTGATTGCTTTATTGATGTTTCTTTGACGATTACAAGTGAATTATGCGAACTATAGCAGATAATTATGATTTACAACAGTGAAATTCGTTATTGGCAGCAGCAAGGGAGTTTCAGATCTGGATCCGGCAGAGTCTGTGCGTTGGAGAATTCAAAGAAGAAGAAGATCCCCTTTTCTGTTGGCTTTGGGGGTCTATTTATAGGTGTAGGAGGCTGATATTTCGCTTAGATCTCGGGAGATCCCCTCTGGCACGTGACTAGGCCCGCGTGCCCAAGCCCGCGAAGTTTCGGCCCGATCCGTGATCGATACGCACGGATTTCGTATCGATCAAGATTGGGTCTGATGGAGTCGAAATTTGGCGTGGACATTCTTCAGCATGCACGTAAGCTTCTGTGAAAATTTCATAGCATTTGGACTTGTAGATTAGGAGGTATGATCGATACGAATTAGGATCTTCGGTTGGCTGTTTCGTTCGACTCGATCCTATTCGACTCGATGACGTGGCGCTTGAATCTCTAGATCACTCCGCCTTTGATGCCGAGTTGATAGAGTCGTTGTAGGACTTTCGTCCTGTTCGTATCGATGGTATTGTCGTGTTCGTATCGATAAAAGATGCGCAGTTCGCATCGATGGAGGCTCCTCAGTTCGCATCAATTGTTATGCTCTGTTCGCATCGATGGTGTGGCATAGTTCGTATCGATAAAGGCGCTCCACCTATATGGATTCGAACAAAGGCTCTATGATGGACACGAAGTGGCGCGTCCTGATGGATTCGAACAAAGGCTATGTGATGGACACGAAGTGGTCATTGTACGATCGATTCGAACAGTGGCTTCGCCGATGGAGTCGAACTCGATCGATTCGAATTGAGCCTCTTCGACAAATGCGAGGTCGCTGCCATTCTGATCGATATGAGAGTGATGGATTCGAATAGAGGCTTAGCTATGGATACGAAAACTGAGTTGTTCCCTTCATTTTGCATCGATCGTAAGTTGAGCATACGAACTCGGATTAACTTGAAATTTGGAACGTTGGCTCTCATAGCTTCGCTTGTCGTGTCATATCAATTTTAGCTCGATCCGGACTCGGACAAAATTCGTCGATATCCATAGGGAGCCTGTGTATAACCGATCTCTAAGACGAACCGTCATTGGTTACTAGTCGATTCCTTGGTGTCACAGCCTTGCCAAAAGGCGGGATAACAGCTTTATTCAAAACACTAATAAAAAACTAACAACATAGAAAGTTATGATTTTTAAATCAGAACTTGAATTCAGAACTTCTTATTAAAAACAAACGCAGCCTAAGTATGTGCTTGAAGGAGTTAAGATGATTCTTCAGATTTAGACAGAGGGTCAAGAAATCCATTAGCCCCTTACATATTATAAGCTCGAACCCCTATCAAGTTCATAATGTTATAGATAGAGCCATAGAATAAGACTATTAATCTCGCCAGTCATCAACTCAAATATTAGTTATACGGATGCCATCTGAGCGTTAGATGCCATCAAATGAAAAAGGTTTTGGCTAGAATAGCCATAGATTGGTCTAGGAATCTACTAGTAGGATCAATTGAACCATGGAGAACTACGACCAAATAGTTCAAAAAGTAGTTCCGAGTCCATAGGAATTGCCTAAAGTGTAAAAATGCTAACATACATCAAACCCAGGGATCAAAAAGTTCTAAAAGATTATATGGAAAAATTAAACACTACATCTATGGGAGTGAGATAAAAAGAGCCATGTTTGGTCCACATAGCCACAGTTGTTGGAATTAACAAAGATTCACGACCTATGAGAGTTCCATTAAGGGGCTAATAAATTTATCCTCTTGAAAGAAGCATAAGTTGAAAGTTTATCCTTAAATAACTCGAATGATGATAAAAAAACTTAAAAGAACTGATACCAAAGATGAACACAATGCTTATAAGCAAAGCAATGATGGAAAATTACCACAAAGTTGGAGTTTTCCCTAGCATACACGATGAACCCACAAATCATCGTGTATGCCAGATACCTCTGAGTGTATTTATCTAGCAACTCAACGCACGACTCCATATAAGAGGGCACCTCATAAATATGACACAAAACTAGGGTAGGAGAACTAGAAAGTATTGCCACTTCCATAAGATTTCAAGGCACGACACAACGGATGACGCCTTTCGAAATATGTGATCGAGAAGCTAACTCAACAACAAACACTTTAGTAATATGTTCACCAATTGGCACCACAAGTAGAGTGGCAACAACATCCTCATCGTTTACTTTTTACAACTACATGCAGTTCAGGAGATAACAACTCAATATCCCATCCATCACACTGTATTCCTTGGAAATAACCAAACGATATCATGAACTGAGCTACGGTATTCTTTTATAAATTCAATAGGATTGCAACTGTTTTTGCGATTACTTCATATCTTGACTAATTGAGGCAAGCTCTAAGAGCATCTCCAACAATAAGTTGGATCTTACATAATTGAAGATGTGCACTAATATTTGGTTGCAGCAGAGGCTACATTATGTAAATAGTTACATTTAGGGTCGAAATGGGTTAGGATATGTAATATCCTTGGGCGTTTATTGAATAGATGCCTAAGGCCCAGGCGCCTGTTCAACAAGCACCTTGTATGAGGCGCTTGTTGAACAAGTGCCTAGAGATTTGGCGTCTATTGAACATGTACCATCCATCTTTATCTCTTATCCTCCTACACAAACTCTATAACATTTCCAACCCTTCTACTCTGACTTCTCTCATCTCAGAATGTTTTTCGATTTTGATGTGGATGTCGCAAGGTGCAGTATCGAAGGATTCGATTTAGAAGACAATACGGCTCCGATTGGCGAGCATTCATTAGTGTTAGTTGGAATTCAATAGAATACTATGATGTACATTACATTTGGTGTGCACTCTCTAGAAATCCGATCTAAGGTGCTGAGCAAAGTGGTGAGAGTTCTTAGGGTAGAATTACAAATTGCTACATCATAAGAACATTGATCGCAAACGATAGCTTTCTTCGATCAAAGGTTATTTTGGGAAAATTAATAGTCAAACACAAACATTTGATTCACAAATGTTCAAGAAACGAACCCTGGTGGATTTGAAAATGAAATGCATTTGGTAAGAGTTCCCAAATTTCATATGTCTATATTTTTTATAGTTCTCTAATTATTTAAGTGATTTTCTTGCGGAGTATGGGAGCAAATAAACTATTTAGACAAATCAACAAACCAGAGAATAAACAGCAACCTCATTTTTATTAGTTCATGCACGTTTATGACCTATTAGTTGAGCATATAACATGGAAGTCCTCTCTTCAAAACACCGTTCAAGAGTTCCAATCAAGCAGCGCCCGAGGTAAAGCAGCAAGAGTCGGGGAAAGCTCTAGCTCAGGAGAATCACTATGAAGTCAGAGTATGGGGTTGGAAGAGCACCTAACTCCTACCGAAGATGATTTTGTTAGGGCTTTGGGAGCCAAAGCAGCAAAAAAGAAGCAGTCTGTTGGAGCAGATCAGGCATAAATAAAAAAACTCCTACTTGAATCCGAAGATAAATATAATCTTGTAATGGAGTTTCGAGCTACTCAACACTAAGAAAAATGTTGAAATTGGATTGACTTCTTGCAGAAACAAACAGAGATACGAAGATGCAGTAATGTTCATGGATACTTCAGATATGCTTGAAGAACAATGAGAGTACACGGAATTCGTGAGGAGAGAAATTATGAGGCATAGGCATAAAGAGGGGCTGTAGTTGTATTTGTATTTCTAGAACTATTCTATCTTTGAATTTTTAGTTGATGTATTGATTTAAACTTAATACGGTAATCTTAGCAGTACAACCAAATGAAATTGCATTACATTACTTGATATGAATTGAAATTGCGATACATTATTTTCAATAGTAATCTTAAAAGAATATTAAGAACAGCAACATAAAGAACAACTGCAACAAACTTAACAATAATAATAAACTTTTACCGATTTCCAAAAAAGCTCCAAAGATGATTTAGTAGATCATTTTGTAGTCTTTGGTGGAGTTGAACACTATGATATGACATTTGGCTTGAAACATGAAACTCAAGTTCAATTTCGCTTCGAATCATATCATTGTAACATACTTCCAGTGCTGTTGGAGCACCTCATACATAAAGTCTTCTTCCATGTCTCTTTCGTCCTCTAAAACCATATTGTGTAAATAACACAAGTGTACATTATAGTTGTCATTTTAAGTGGTGACCAAATTCTACATGGATTGTTGACTTTGGCAAATCTTGATTGAAGAACACCAAATGCTCTTTCAACGTCCTTCCTCTGGCCTTCATACATTGCTACAATGGGTTAGGAATTGCCTTGACAATGTTAGTCCATTTAGGGTATATACCATCGCCAAGATAATATCCATGATCATATGTGTTATCCGACATTCTAGCCCGGCTATATCAAGCTAACTGCACTAGATTCGACTGCCATCAACGCCGATGACTTCCGAGTGATGATTGTGGGACCCAGAAGTCAAGTACAAACGATCATATAAAGTTGAGACTGAATGGATTTGATGGATGTAAAATGTAGGATTCTCAAAGTATGGAATATGGCTCAATGATTGGAAGGGATCGGCATAGATTGTTTCATTGAGAGGGATCTGAATACTTCATGAAGGAGGGGTCGACACACATCGAAATACAAGAGCACCCTTACAAAAAATGATCAATATCTCAATATCTACAAGTTCAAAGCATATGAAATTTGGAGAGCATGGTATATAGGCCCTAGAGAACCTACCGTAGGGATCGCACATCAAAAGGACAATATTGGAGGGATCGGCATGTATCCCTTGGAAGGGATTGTCAGAGAGAAGTGCATAAGTAATGTTGAGTCAAAGATCAATCAATAACTTGAGTTCTAGTGATCCAAATGATGTGAAAATTGGAGGTTGAACATATTTTAGCATGATGAAGCCTCTGTAAGGATTGCTCCCCAAAATTCAACCAAAAAGGGATCGGTACTGATCCCTCTACATTGGTAACTGGTCCAAGCGATCCCTCTAGTAGGCCCATGTGGATTGGAAGGTCCTTCAGTCGAAATTTCATAGAGATAAGTGGTCGTCTTCAGCTATAAATACTGGCCAGATAGGTCATTCTGAGGATCTTTATGCTGCTTGTTACTCTAGACTCTATTGTAACCAAGTTTTTGCTACCTTCTACTACTGTAGTTAGATTTATAAGTGATTAATAAAGGATAATCTTCAAAATGGACGTAGGCATAGAACACTGAACTACTATAAATTTTTGTGTCTCTGATTATAGTGATTCTCAATTACTTGTTGATTTATCTACTCAGTTTAATTTTTTTCTTCACTTACTTCTCTAAAAAAACTATTCTTTGATGTTTGTGACCAATTTAGTTGCAAATATTTTGGTGCTTTCACTGAGAACCTTGATTAGCTTATTAGGATCCCTTTGTTGCTACTGGATTGGATAAATCCCCCAAAGGAGATCTGTAGTTATCGTCAAAAGGTTGCTAATACTACTAAGATTTGTAGAAATCTAAGCAAGGCAATTTATAATGGTGAGACATACTAGATCTACTTCTCAAAACGTGAAAGGAAATGAGAATACTAGCATTCGGCAAGGAGGCCCAAGCAATCAACCAACAAATGTGAATGTTGAGCCGGTTGAAGTTCGGAGTCCCACTGATTCTATTATAAGAGCTGAATTTCATAATTTAATGAGAGAGCTGATGGAGAGTCATCGGTAATTAAATCAACAATTTCAAACCAATATCAACTTGATGAACCAAATCAATCAACAGTAGCGGGGGAAAGCTAGGAGGGATCCAACTCCTTACACGGCATTGGAAAGTTCTAGTTTGTCGAACGAATATCACAGGTATACGCATCGTAGGATATAAGAATATCGTGTAGAAACTTCAGAGTGACCCCTGACAGACCATCGTGGTCTGCTACGACCGATCGATGTCGATCCCTCCACCAGAGGAAGGATTCCTCCCATACACCTTGGGAATTGAGGTGGAGATGCTTCTGTTTGTTTGGCTAATAGAGTTCAATTGAATGCTGACCAGGTACTTCCTCGGAATGATGACGAAATGAGTGTACAAGTTGCGCATCAGGAAGACGGTGAACCAAGAAGGCATGAAACGGCCCGTAGACATAGACCGGACCATTCACATGAGGTGGAGCATGACCACCGCTTGGCACCAACCATCCAAACGCTGGACTTATCAGCAATGGTCAGACAGTTGGTGAGCGAGAGCCAAGGCTTGACTAACGATGATCGGGGAATCTCGAGAAGCCATACCTCGTTCACTAATAACGTTATACATGCGGAATATCCAATGAGGTTCAACATGTCATCAATGCTTGCCTACAAGGGAAAAACTGACCCCAGGCAGCATATCATAAGATACGAATGGCTGATGGATTCTGCATGAGCGGATGGAGCGACAAAGTGTAGATGCTTTCCCATAACCCTCTCTGGAATAGTGACGATATGGTTCGCAAGACTACACCCACGATCAATTTCTAGATTTGATGATTTGGCAAACAAGTTTGTGGAGCAGTTACGGATGCACGCCACTCATCTCAAAGATGTGATGTCCTTGTCCAGCATGATTCAGGCTCTAGGAGAGTGGTTGAAAATTATTTGGAGAGATTTCATACAGTTGTTACCGAGGTCAATAATCCGAATGACCATGCTATACTCATGGCCACGACAATGGGGATTGATCTAGTGGCGATTAGTTAGCTAATAAGCCGCCTACACCGTTGGAGCGCTTTTACCCAAAGGCGGCTCAGTATTTGTGAAAGGAGGAAGCCAGGTGATCAAGTAAAAAGAATGTTGTGGGACCAAGTGGAGAGGGAGTATAGAGTAACATTGCAATAAAGCATCTTGATGATAGTTCTGGAAAAGTTCAAATGAATGTCCAGAATAAACCAAATCAACAAAAGAGAGGTGGAGATAGGAATCGAGAACGGAAGAGGGATTCTGGAAGAGGGAAGCCTAGGATTTCGATGTATGATACTTACACGCCATTGAATACATCCTTGGAGAATATTTATCTGTCTACCTGCAATACCTTGTAGTACAGGAAGCTGCCTCTAAAAGAATCAATAGAGAAGCAAAAACATATCGGAAAATATTGTTAGTTTTACGAGTGCTATGGGCACAATACAAATGAATGCAAGCATCTCCAAGATGTTATAGAAAAACTAATTCGAGAAAGGAAATAACAACAATTTGTGAAAGTCCCGTAGGATGGTGGGTAGGGAACATCTGACCCCAACCGAGGACAAGCACCGCTCAGGGCTGAGGAGCTTGCGCAGACTGGTGGAAGATCGGTGATAAATACGATACTCGAAGGACCGCACCCAGCATATAAGATTTGTCAAGAGATGGAGCGCTATGCTAGCATGATTATCATGTGGATTTTGAATGCTGTTTGAATACGGAAGATGGAGCTCCGGCAAAACAGCAACGTATGATAGCGGATGATATTATGTTTAGGAACAGAGATGCAGATAAGGTAGAGGCTCTGACGATCGATCCAATGGTCATTTCGGCCATGATTGGCCTCGCTTTGGTGAGAAGGATATTGATTGATTGCGGAAGTTTAGTAAATATAATTTTCAAAAAAGCTTATGATCAGATGAGGATGAAAGCCAAAGGTTTAAAACCGTCTAAATCCCGTATACACGGTTTTAACGGCATTGCAACTGAAGCCGTTGGTTATGTCGAACTACCCGTGGAGTTGGGAGAAGGTGAACGATGGAGAGTGTGGATCTTGTTGTTTGTTGATTTGGATGTTGACTCTCCATACAACGTTTTTCTAGGTCAACCGGCCCTAGCCGAATTCCGAGCAGCTCTTGCCCCATGTGTTTGACTTTGAAGTTTCTGACAGATAATGGTGTTGGAGTTGTTCATGGTGATTAGGAGACTAGACGTGCTTGTTATGTAGTTGAGTTAAGGATGCTCAATGCAAGGAGAAGGGTAAGGGTGTAGACAAGTCAGTTCGCATTCTAGGTGCTGAAGATTGACAATTAGTACCGAAGCCTTGGCTCGGGTGCCATAGTTGGTTCTATAGAGATATAGATCAGAGGGATGACGAGGAGGAGCCTAAAGAGACCAGGGGTGCACCGGTTGAGCTGACAACTGATATCGCATTCAGCAATGATGACTCGTCACGAGTCCTAAAGATTGGATCACAGCTCAGCCCCCTGATGATGAAAGAACTTGCTGGTTTTCTTCGAGCGAATCTGGACGTGTTCGCTTGGACTCATTCTAGCATGTATGGAATCTCGCCTGCCATTATGAGCCATGCATTGAATATCGACCCGAGGCATCTCCCAGTGAAGCAAAAAAGACGCGGCGTTGATCTGGAGAGATCTGCTGCTCTCAAAGAGGAGGTGGATAGACTCAAAGATAACGGGTTTTATCCACGACACCCTCTACCCTAAATGGGTACCTAATCATGTACTTGTGAAAAAAGTGAATGGGAATGGAGAACATTCATTGATTATTCAGATTTGAACAAGGCATGCCCAAAAGACAGTTTTCCCCTTCCTAGGATCGACCAGCTGGTGGATTCAACCGCGGGACAGGAATTGCTATCTTTCATGGATGCGTACTCGGGATATAACCAAACCCCGATGCATATCCCCGATCAGGAGCACACCAGTTTCATTACCGATGTTGGATTATACTGCTATGTAGTAATGCCGTTTGGATTAAAGGATGCAGGAGCAACTTATCAACGCTTAGTTAACATGATGTTTACAGATCATATTGGAAAAATGATGGAAGTCTATGTGGATGATATGCTCGTGAAGTCACGACGATCAAGCGATCACATTAGAGACTTGGCAGAAATGTTCGACATCCTCCGACATTACAGGATGAAAATTAATCCTTGAAGTGTTCTTTTGGTGTTTGCATTAGAGAAATTCTTGGGCTTTATTGTTAATGACCTAGGAATAGAACTAATCCCGAGAAGATTCAGGCTATCTGCGATATCTAAGCACCAATTACTATTAAACAAGTGCAGAGTCTGAATGGGAAAGTTGCTGCCTTAAGTCGATTCATTTCCAGAGCTACCGACAAATAAATTCCTTTCTTTGGTTTGATTAGGAAAGGGAAAAGAAACTTCGAATGGACATGGGATTATAAAGACGCATTTCAAGCTTTGGTGAATCATTTGGAGAGACCCCCATCATGTCAAAGCCAATGGATAATGAAGATTTGTACATTTATTTGGTTCTATCGGCACATGCTAAGTGCCGCATTTCTTCGTGAGGAGGATTAGATCCAGAGGCCGGTGTATTACGTCAAAAAACGATTGAGGGGAGCTGAAAGGAACTATCCAAAAATAGATAAAATGGCATACGACTTGCTGATTGCATCACGAAAGCTTCGTCCATACTTCCAGGCACACCCGATTAATGTTTACACCGACTAGCCATTACGACATGTTCTAAAGTGACCTAAGACGTTTGGAAGGTTACTCAAGTGGATTATCAAGCTCAGCAATTCGATATTACTATCTCCATTGGAGGGCTACCCAGGGTCAGACATTGACAGATTTCATAGCAGAGTTCACTATGCAGGATGACTCCCCGGAAGGCAATGAAATCCCTACCATACGGTGGAAATTGTATGCTGATGGAGTGTCCAATGATCATTGTTTCATAGTTGGAATTATGCTTGTAACTCTCGAAGGTCGGTCAATCTATTATGCTTTAAAGCTCGATTTCCCAGTAATAAACAACGAAGCTGAGCATGAAGCTCTGATTGCTAGACTTAAACTCGTTAGAGAACTCGGAATAAGGTCTCTTGAAATATTTTGCGATTCGCAGCTGGTGGTGTACCAAGTCAGGGATATTATCAAGCTAAAGGACAATGGCTTGCTTCATACCTTACCCAAGTCCAAGAGTTGTTGGCAGAATTTGAGTACTATGACATTTCACATATTCCATGGGATCAAAAAGAGAGGCTGATTCAATGGAAAAGTTTGCTAGCACTGACGACACACAGTAGATGGGCTTGGTTCCTGGTGAAGTATTAAAGGCCCCAATTGTAAACACGATAGAAATCGACCGGACATTGAATGCGGAGCCTGAGAGGGAATCGTGGATGATTTCGATCAAAGACTATTTGCTACCTGGAGTCCTACCATATCGAAGAAATGAAAACCGACAAGTCCTTCGTAGAGCTTCGTGATATGTCATGCAAGGAGGAATTATGTACAAAAAAAGTTTTTCAGTTCTTTTACTCCGGTGTATCGCTCATGATGAGATAAAATGTGTCCTAAAAGAAGTTCATTAGGGGGAATGTGGCGACCACATTGGGGGGTAAACTCTAGCAAAGAAAATACTCTGTTACGGGTATTATTGGCCAATTGTCAATCGAGACGCCGCTGACTATGTAAGACTATGCGATGATTGCCAGATATATGCAAAAGTTCCAAGAGCTCCGCCAATGAAAATCACACAAACGATCAACCCATGGCCATTTTCCTTGTGGGCTGTAGACATTATCGGTTCCTTACCGATCTTTAAAGGTGGAACAAAGTACGTTATCGTCGCAGTTGATTACTTCACCAAATGGGTTGAAGAAGAACCTTTAGCCATGATCACAACCAAGAAAGTAATCAACTTTATTGTCTGAAACATCATATATTGTTTTGGTCTTCCACTAACTACTGTAATAGATAATGGGACTCAATTCGACAGTGTCGAATTCAAAGACTTTCTGTCAGAGATATCATATTGAAAAGAGATTTGCAGCGATCGCTCAGCCTCAAGCAAATGGATAGGTTGAAGCTATGAAAAAAGTTATAAAGTCCATTCTGAAGAAGCGTTTGGAAAAGGCTATAGGCAAGTGGGTGGGTGAAATCCCGACAGTATTGTGGGCTTACAGGACCACCCACAAATCCACGGTTGGCCATGCTCCATTCACCCTTGCTTACAGTTTCGAAGCTATCGTTTTTGTTGAGCTCGAGTTTCCGTCTCATCGAGTGACTTACTACGATCCCAAAATGAATATTGATTTCCTTTTGGAATCTCTTGACTTTATAGATAAGAAGCGCGAGGAAACCGATCTAAGGGCAGCTGCGCATCGACAGCAAGTTGCCCGGTACTACAACATTAAAGTACGGCCTAGAATCTTTGAAATCGGTGATATCGTCCTAAAATTTGTTTTTCCAACCCCATCGCACATGAATCCAATCTGGGAATGACCATATGTCATTGAACAGAGGCTTGGAGAGGGAACTTTTAAGCTAGCGACTGTGGATAGCATCTCACTTCCAAGGGCGTGGAATAGCGAGCATTTACGATCACTTAGTTTGTCTCTTTTTCATTTTAGTTGTATTTGCTTTCAGAATTTGCTTTAGCATTTGATTTTCCAGATATGTAATAAGACAGATTATGTTATTTCTTTCCATTTAGCTAATAATGTTTCAGACTTCCTTTATATTTATGTTTGCTATGGCATTAAGTGTTAGTTACATGACGAAACTGATTGATGTCGATATGTCCGAACAGGTTCCCAGAGTTTGAAATTAACCAATTACACTAGATCCAATTAGGACTAAACAAGATGAGCTTGGTCCGGTTGTTCATTTGGTAACCCTCATTCATAATCCAATGGATGGGATGCACAATAAGGAATGGATGTGACACAACCGTCTAATAAATGAATAAATCCTGCCAAATGATGGGACTGAAATAAAATAAGAGTGATCGTGACATGACCGATCACTCGCTAAATTAAGCCTGTGACATCCCGTATCTGAAGACCAAAAGCTAAGTGCTACAGATGTTGTAGTCATCCATAGTATTAACTTCTAGTGACAAAATACAGTAACAATAATGGTATCCATAATATCAAAAGCACTTGAACATGAACAAAATCACATATTTCCAAAAACAACATTTTGCTAATTACATTTCAAAACAATTTCATATCCAAGTACATAATCCCATATCGTTTCCCAATTAAAGATTAATTATAATTGTTACAAAATACGCCAAGAGCGACATATGACGATGCCCCCTTGGTTGATCAAAGCAATATAGTCGTATTTGACTTAATATACACCGCAGAATCAAAACAAAACTGAAAATCCTAATTAGCTATAAGTCAGCCACCTGCTCGTCTCCGGAAGCTTTATTCGCCAAAAGACTAAAACCTGAAAACCTCAACCCTCAGCCTACTCAAATCAATTTTGATTACCCGAGAGTTTAAGGGGAAACAAAAACTTCGAGTAAGACATAAAGCCTGGTGTGAATAATTCTGTTACATCTCGGTTTACTGATATTAAGTGAGACCACGCCGCTTAGCGGAACGAGTTTCCCCTCACTTATATCCTCTTTAAAACATATATTTGCAAATCCTTTCCTGCAACCAAACTGGTTAATCAAACTGATTATATCAAAATAACAATATCCTTTATGCTAATAAATGGACTATTTGTCCGTAAAACAGGTAATATGTGAACTATCCGCCCACAATATAGTAGCAAGGTCTGTTATGCTACAAATAGACTATCTCTCCATACAACTGGGTTGACTGCCCGCAAATTTGACTAACTGTCCGAAATCTAGGTTGACTGCCTGCAAAATGGACTAACTGTCCAAATTATTTTCTTAGGGTTAACTACCTTTTAAATTTTCCTTAAAAACCTTTTCAAAATGATTTAGTCCTTCAAATCACACATATGAAAGGAAAATATATCTTTAGCTTTACTCTAAGCTATTTTTGCCATGATATATATACTTTACTCAAAATAATGTTGATGAGATTTAATAAGGATGAACTATCCTTCCAAAACAAGTCAAAATTCTTTTTAACTTGAAAATACTTAAGCTACATTGCCTATTTAATACGTTCGAAACTTTTATTTAAAACCGTTAAACAACCCTTTCGAAACCATTGAAGGTACCACCTTCGAAACCATTGAAAGGCCTTTTCAAAACCATTAAATATTGCCTTTCGAAAACATTGGAAAAATCTTTCCTTTCTTTTCTCCGAAAGCTTCAAAATATCAAACATCCTCCTTTAAAACCTTCTAAATATTTCCTTTCGAAAACATAGGAAAAACCCTTCTTTTCAACCCTTTTAAAACCCTGGGGAACCACCCATTTCGAAGCCATTTATTACACCTTCCGAAACAGTCAAAACTCAATCTTTTCGAAAGCACTTTGGGTTCAATTTAAAACATGTGGAAACCTTTCGAAACCATTAAAAAAATTTACCCCTTCGAAACCTTTGAAAAACATCTCGGTCAAACCATTTGGATTCTACCCTCAAGTAGAGCAAAAGGACCAGAAACCCATTAAAGCCAAAAGCATCTATTTCGAAACAATTTAAAACTATCTCTTTCGAAACCATTTGGATTTTACTTCAATTATAGAAAACGGGTCTCAAAACACTTAAGTCGAAAGCATCTGCTTTAAAAGATTTTCTATGTAATGAAGTGATGGTGTCGAAACCATCCCTTTGAAAGCATTGGAGAGGTGGCTAGGTTTTTAGAAAACAAAACAACCCCTTCGAAACCATCTGGGTCGAAAGGTAAAAAAGCGGCAGCTAAAAGGTTTCGACTTAGTAGAAAGCAATCATTTAAAACTAGAGGCGCAACCCAATCGAAACCATTTCCTTTAAATCATTTGACCAGGTCGAAAGCTACTTTGTTGAAAGCCATTTAGTCGAAAGCAAGCATGCGTATTTCTTTAATTTAAAAACAAAGAACTGCCTCAACCCCTTCGAAACCACTGGTTTTGACTCCCTACCTCTCGCCTACATCTAATTCACTACGTACATGTAAACTGATACCATGTGCATTGGTTTCGACTATGTCGGAAGCGAAGATGAGGAGGTAGAGCCTGGTGCAGATGGTATCAAATCAATGGGAAACATGTAGCTAATAGTTCTTTTCACCTAACATGCCATACATGTGTAATTGTGATTCGTTGCCTCTTTCTTTACCAATAAAAAGTATTGCACTTTTTCAAAAGCATTACCGACTTTCCAGATTTTGTAATTTGAATTATTTTACAAAAAACACTTTCTCCTCTTTTAATTATATAAAACATTTAAGTCCCATACCTTAAATAATTATATAACCCTTAAAACACTTAGAAAAAATCTGCAAAAGTTCCAGAAAATTTATTTTAATATGTTTCCCAACATATAAACATTTCAGACCCCAATCTTTTATTATTTAATCGAAAATAATTATTAACCCAAATTATCATTTTCTTTACTAGAAAATTCATATAAATTCCACATAATTTCAGAAAATTCTAAAAATTTAAACCCATCTCCAAATAATATTTACGATCTTTATAAAAATTTGCAAGGCATTGAATGTCATTTTATAGGGTTTTCACCTTAAAACATACCATAAAATCAATATGAATATACATAGATCATCAACATGTACATATAACCATTCCATCATTCAAGATCATGGCAAATCAATGCAAAATATTCGGCATTCATCTAAAAACTGAAAATACAATAAAAAATGAGATGTAAACATTATTCACCTTAGCCTTAGAGATTAAAGAGATTGAGATGTGAATAGATTTGATTTGAATTAGCTTCTTCCTAGCTTTTCTTCCTCTTTTCCTTGTTAATGGTGGTCGACACCTTATTTTCAAATTTTGAGAATGAAAATGAACGTGTAAATTTACACGGCCATGGGTTACAGATATAGGAATGGTCTCTTTCCTATTTTAGCCCTCCTCCTATTTCATTTTAAATCTTCTTTAGTTCATTTGTTACATGGCACGGCTACCCCTTAATTAAAATCAAATCTCAATCCCCTAATCAACACATTAATTAATTTAATTTAACTAATTAAATATTCTAAATAATGTTACCAAAAATCCGGGGTGTTACAAAACTCATGACCCTTGGGGGGCAAATCAATCAATTATGGAGAGTATGATCCGACTGCTCTCTGAAATAACTCTAAGTCCCCAGAGTGCAGACCGAAGTATAAATATGAATTGGGTGTGAATTGACCACCCACAAAATAACTCAAAATCTCCGGAGTGCGGACTAGAGTATATACATAAATCTGGTGCGATTCGACCATCCATTAACTAACTCTTATCCCCAAAGTACAGATATGAGCATAAATAGATAGATGAGTGAGGTTCGACCATTCACTATTCCATGAACTTCGGCCTGATATTAATAGGAAGAATATAAACCTGTTAAAGATGGAGTTTGACCATCCAATGTCTAACCCTGCTAACCTAAGACTGGGGGCAGAAGTATAGTTACTCAAAACCACTGAATTCGACGGCGTAACACAAAGGCTTGAACCTAGCATTTGATACGACTCAATGCCATGACCATATGGAGGCCTTGGGATAGAGCTAGTGGATTGTTACTAGAATTCATGAACAATGATTGACAAGTACATTGAATGGAAAGTAATAGTTCAACTACTTAAATAGCAGTTCATACGAAAGCTCAACAGAAAAAAAAAATTTACTCACATGATAGGTTTCAAAATTGCGGTATAAGTTATTTCAAAAAACCGAGAATCATATTCGTACAACCATAACTAATAAATGAAAATGAAAAACAAACAGCTATGCAAAATATGTACACTCTGAGCCGAAGTGGCGGCTATTTCTTCGATCTTCTCTCCTTTTTGGGTTTTTCGGAAGTGATGCCACTTAAGCCCCTGATGGTTCTCTTCCTAGATCCTTTGCCACCTTTTGCAAGAGAGCTTTTAAAAGTAGGAGGGAGTTCTCTGGGAATTGACCCACTAGGTGGAATGACTTGTAGTGGGATAAGGTATGGATCATCTATGTCCATCTCGGTGGGCTTAGCTTTAGCCTTTTACTTCAGCAACTCCTCCTTCTCAATATACTCCTTCAGGCTAATCTCATCAGTGCATTCGAAGGTGCCGGTAATCACAACGTCATCGAAATCATCCACCGGGAGCAGATCTTCAACCTTATCATCATCGAGTGCTCTGATGACTTGAGCATCAAGCCTCAATGCATCAGTGGCCGTCGGAATCTTTGTTAGTTTCTCTTGTTGCTCCACAGCAGCATCGGTTTTAAGAGTTTGACCAGGACCCAGAAGACCTGCAAATTTGTTAAAACGAGGAGATAAGCCTAAAACCATTGGATGCGAAGATCAAAACCTCCCATAAATTGGAGAGTAAAGTGGAATACCTGTATACGGTTGACCCTTGGTTGTTGCTGGAGTGCTCCCTTCCAAAATACGGGTCAGTACTTTGGATTAATAACCGGTCTTATCTGGATCGTAGGTCAAGTCCTTCTCCGGGCCAAAGGAAACCGATGCTTCAGCCGCTTGGAAGGAAGATAGGCCCTTAGGATCGGCGACCCACCAATATGTTTCCCTTTGTCAAAAGGCGCTAAAATGTCAAAATATTGGAGTCTCGCGGTGGCAAGACCTAGAGGCTCATTTCCACCGAGGATCTCCCGCACTAATTTCTGTACATCTAACTCAGCTCCACCTAGCTCCATCATTTTCATCTCAAAGATGTGCTTCCAGGCTTCAGCAAGTGACTCGAGGTAACCTTCGCCCAGAAAACTCAAGTCGAGGAGGATGACGACTTTGGCGTTGTATATGATGATCAGTGGATCAAACAAGTCCTTGATTTCATTCCAACCGGACTCCTTAGCATCTTCTAGTTGGGTTTCAATTTGTTTCATCATATCCTTGCAGCCTTCCACTCATGCCTCCTCTTTAAGGGCTTCTATTTTGGCAAATTGCCCATCAAGTTTAATTTTTTGGCTCCTGGCTTCAACAGCCTCTTCGTAGTACTTTGTGATTCTCCATGAGCCTTAATCTTCTCTTCCCTTTCTTCCTTGAAAAGCTCCTCAAGTTCCTCGATGCAACGAGCCAAGACATCTTTTTCCTTTTGCAAGGAATCCTTTTCTAGAGTGAGTGCCCCGGTACGATTGAGGGTAGCATCGAGTTCTTTCTTATTGGAAGCTTCTAAACGACTCACTGCCTCCGACGTTTCCTTCGTGCTCTTTTTTGCCTCGGCAAGTTTTGTTGTCAACTCTGATAGTTCATCATCTCGGTGTTTGATTATGTCTTTATCATGTATCGCCTCTAGCTTGAGACAATCTATTTCATATTGTTGCTAGATTGACATTTTGGAGAATTTTTTTGCTAAGTGTTGAAACGATTCATGCTGCACGAACACATCATTAACACATGCGAGATAGCTTTCTTTGGCATGCTCCATGATCATATGTACTGTAGGAAGGAATTTAAGCCCATCGAAATAGATTTTCGGTAAAGTGGCCTTGAGTTTGGCAATTTTTTTTGCTGTAATGTCAGGAGCAGCGGTCGACAATGATGGATCGGAAGTGGAAATTGGATGCTTTCTTGATCTGCGGTGGTGAGATTGCTTAGAGGTAGAAGAACCCGAGTGCTGCTCATGTGATGTGGCAATTTGAGGGCCGTGGAAGGGATGCTGGTCTCCGTTATAAACTGGAAAATTGGGCTGATCTTCCTGGCGAGATGTCTGAGACTGGGACTTGCGCTTGGAAGGGGAGGATTCCCTTGAATGATGCTTTTTCCCATTCATTGACTTTTTCTCTACACCTGCTAGACTTTGTGTCACGGCTAGATCAATAATAGGTCAAAGAGTCCCTTAAACGACCGAAGGCCCGGGACTGGGTCATTGCACCTGAAAAGACCAAATAAGAACATGTAAGTAACTATTGTGCAAAGGATTAATGAAGTGCATATAGTGAAATGCATGTGGTCGTGGATGTCCTAGAGTTTCCCCTTGATAGACCAGTGGTTGTAGCCTTGCTTATGGGTGTTCTCTCTCCTTTATTGGTAGAAAGAATGCCTCCATTGCTCTTAGTAGAAGAATTGAGCCCTTCGATATTGATATTTGGAAAGTCGTAGGTCATAATACCGTCAGGAATTTGGAGGTTTGAAAATCGCTTCAGTGAACTTTCCAAGTGTTGGGATGATGATTCTTATTCAATAGAATGTAGAATACAGTAGCCTATGATTTTTGTTTGATGATAATAAACATATATATATATATATTCGTTTAAATGTATTGGATATTATACTATTTTATTTTTTCACATAATTAAATCAATATTTGTTGGATAAAATAAATAACACAGAATTCAAATTCAAACAAATATTTTATTACAAATTCAAATAGTACAAATTTGAGCTCTCACTACATTTACACATTGTCAATTACAATACAATTTCAAATTACAACACGACTTTTCACTTTACATTTACTCACTACATATCACTCGTTCACTCATATTTATTCTTCAACTTTTCTCCAGTCTGAATTCAGCATCTGAGCTATCTGCAAAATAAACACTGACGCAGTAAAATTGAAAAAGAAATATTTTTTGCAGTGTAAAACAAAATGTGTTTTTGAAAATATTATTTGCCTCAGTTATTTGGGTTGTTCGTCATCATATTTATTTTGAATTCATCTTACACGAACAACTTGTGACATGCACAGTGTATCACTGTACATGCCACAAGGCCGTGCACATCGATATACACTTGATAAAACTGCAGGGACAGGTGAGCATAAGGTCAAACCCGAGCCGAGGATGGATTCAACTCAGGTGCAATACAAATACATCACAAAATTGTCGAGTACAAGTTCTCATGCAACAAGAATCCAAAACCAACATAAAACAAGCCTCGACCAAAAAATTCAATGAGTACACATGAAAACAACTCAAACATTCAAACTCAGGCATGAACAAACTTGAAGCAACTCATCAGAAAACTTCAGACTGCAACTCAAAAGGAGCAACAATGACCAGACTTATGCAACCAGATCACACATGTCAACCAAAATTAACTCAGAGCTCAATGTAACACAAACGAGAGGCACACATGCATAAAGTGAACAAAACAATGCAGCTACACTCATGTATACATACATACATATATATATATATATATACATATACTGTCACCAACAAGTCAACTGAGCAAAGCCTCAACATTAAATAGCAACAAAACTACAAAAAGTCTTGAATAAAGAGGCATGAATATGATTTCAAAATGAAACAGATGAGACAACAACAGACTCAAATGAACTCAAATATCAATGGCACCAGGACAGTGCAACATGTACAAAGGGCTACAACAAGATTCAAGTATACATGAAGACCAGCAAACAACAGAAGGTACCAGGTCCAGTGAACAGTGAAAGGAAGCAAATGCAACTAGACCTGGCAACATGAATGCAATGACCAAAGGCATAAACAATGAAGAATTCATATGGAACAGTACTGGTGCACATGCATACAACTCAACAATAACTGTATACATGAATGCATACATGTGAAAACATACATACCATTCAAGCTTCAACATTTACAAGTACATATGCAGTGACAATATGGATGCAGTAAACAATATGTATACATATGCATATGGACATGACTTAAAGCATCATCAATGAACCAAACTTCAATACAGTGAATTAATGAAGCAACACAACAACAATGATGAAGGCATATACAAGTGCATCTAACCAGACCAATCTACGATCATGGAGATCAATATCAAGTGCAGACTACATACTAAATCAGTTCCAAAAATAACCGAGCTCTGAAACAAAATCAAAGGCAACCAGATCATGAAAACAGAAAAGCTTCAACATACATATGTACATGAATACACATGTATTCATATATAAATATATATAGGTCCAGCCAAACAAAGTTCAAACCATAGAATTTAACAGCAGTCAACAAAAATTCAAAATGCCAAAGAATCAAAGCCGTGATGACCAAGGTAGAGTTCGAACAAGTCAGAGTCAAAACCAAGTGATAACAAGAATCGAACAAGTCTAGATTATCACAAATTTCAAATGGCCGAAGTCAAATCCCAGAAAAGAACGGAACCAAATCCAAAGCAAACGCAAGTCATGATAATCAGGCAAAGAAATATACGAATTGAACTAGTCTAAACAAATCACACATATTCAAGTAAAATCGAACGGCCAAGTTAAATTATCAGATGAATTCAAATAATATATTCAAATGATATTTTAGGGTTTTATTCCCTATAAATACCATTAACATCATCGGCATACAGAGCATGAAGTTCAAGCATATCAACGAGAGTAATAAAGCAAAATCACATACCGCTTTTATCATTCGAACTCGACACATTAGAGCAGCCTTATGCAAAACAAAGCGACGAGTTGATTGACGAAGCAAACTGAAGAAAGATCTTCATTCAATCAACAAATTGAATCGACATGCTCAATTTCCAGAAGCCCTAATCTCTCGAAGAGGAACGAAGATAGATCGAAGAAGAACCAAGGTGGCCATTAAATAAGAAAAGGGAACGACCGAAGTTTTACACGAAGATAAAAAGGAAAAGGGAATTCTCTTTTATTTTAAATTGGGCCGGTCTTTATTAATATTTTGGGCTTTAATTTAATATATCGTTTTGTATTTGTTTTTAGTTTGTATTTTTCTTTTAAACTATTGTAAAATTCTAGTTGTGTGACTAAGGGACGAACTACGGTCGTGTAGTTCGAGAATTCGCAACTCAGTGGCTGAGTTGTGGCAGGGTTTTGAACGTAGAGTTAGGTTAATCGACAGCGAGTGTTGCAAATTTACGTGTGTAAGCATCTGACTACTTAATTTCTAGTAGAAACCTTGGGAGCGGCACATAGGCAGGGTTTTGCCGAAGCTGGGTAAACCTGTGTTGTTTTATTTCTGCTTTTATTATTCTGCTATTATCTATGCTACAATTATTTTATATATTTCCACATTAATTTTTATTATTAGTATTTTCACCCTATTCAACTCCCTCTAGCGTGAAATCGATCCTACAAGTGGTATCGGAGCTAGGAACAAAAACCAATTTTTGTTTTAAAATTTTGATTTTGATTTTAAATTTTTTTAAATGGCTTCTTTTAATAATGCTTTTGCTGTAGGGCAGTCCATAGTTAGACAACCTATGTTCAATGGTGAATATGCTTACTGGAAAAATAGAAAGAAATTTTTTTTGAAAACCATTGATGCTTGGAATATTGTTGTGACAGGTTATAGGACACTAACTATAGTGGTAGATATTCAGGAAATTGAAAAACTGATGGATCAATGGACAGATTTTGAAAATAAACTACAGAATGCTAATGCTAAAGCTATGAATTCTATTATGTATTCATTGGATCAAATTGAATTTAATCGTGTCTCACATTGTCTAAATGCGCAAGAAATCTAGCACACACTTGAAGTGACTCACGAAGGAACATCTCAAGTCAATGAATCTCTCCTTGCCATGCTTAGTAGCGAATACGAGAACTTCACAATGGCAAAGGATGAAAATGTCAAAGAGATGTATGGACGACTTTCCAATCTCGTATACAAATCCAAAGCTCTCGGAAAACCATACACAGAATTGGAAATAGTCCGGAAAATCCTTAGAGTTCTACCACGAAATTTTGAAGCCAAAGTCACTGCTATTCAAGAATCAAAGGATTTGAAACAGATTAAAGTCAAAGAACTTATTGGAAATTTCACCACTTATGAGCTAGAAATGAAATTCGAGGAAGAACATGAAGGAGGTGATACGTGAAAGAAAACAATAGCTCTCAAAGGAACAACCAAATGTGAAGATGACGATGATGATGATTGTGCAGCAGAATTGGCGCTAATAATAAAGAAATTCAAAAGGTGGAATCAGAAGTACGGAAATCCAGCTCTAAATCAACAATTGAAAAGCAGAATAGTCAAAGTCCTAGACAACTCAGAAGAGCAGGAGATCATTTGTCACAAGTGCAATAAACCCGGTAAAATCAAGCCCAATTGTCCTCAAAATCGACTCAGTCATGGAAAGAAACCGAAAAGGAGAAGTTTTGCAGCTACTTGGGATGAAACCGATGAAAGTGATGAAATCATTGGCAGTGAAAATGAAAAAGCAAAACTGTGTCTTCAAGGAGAAATAACTGATAGTGATGATGGCGAGCCAACGAGGTATCAAAACTTACTCATTCGGAATTACTTATATATTTTCGTGAAGTAAATGGCTGTTTTGAAAGACTTAGGGAGAAGTACGCTAAAATTGAATCACAAAGAGATAGTTTGACAGAATTAATATACAGCTTGATCAAGTGGTTAAAACTATCAAACAAGTGCCCTAAGTGTGATAAGTGTCCTTCATTTGAAGAAGAGATTAAAAAATCAAAAATTAAAATTAAATCACTTGAAAATGAAATTCTGATTTTGAAAGAAAGTGAAAATACTAGGAGAGAAAATTCTATTAAAAAGTGTACACAATTATTGAATGAAAATAAATCTCTCAAAACACAAGTCCAACAATTGTCCACGACTTTAGGAAAAATTTCAAAAGGAGAAAGATCGCTAAATAGGTTATTAGTAAAAAAACTGTTAATACTGTTAGACAAGGACTTGGATATAATCAATCTGAACTTGTTAGAAGCGAAATTAATCAAGTCAAATCCAAGTGCACAATTTGTAGAAAAATTGGACACAATCAAAACAATTGTTGGTATAGACCCAAACACGTGAAAACCATACCAATTTGGCTTCCAAAAGGCACGAATATAAAATCCCTTAAAGTCAAACAAATCTGGGTGCCAAAAGGAACAAATATAAATAGTCTTGGGTCTACACAAACATATTTTTCAAAATCTTTTTCCACTAACAATCATGAACCTATAAAAACAAATAGGTCACAAAAATCTTTCCTCGTGTAGGTGTGGTGACAGGCTAAGAAACAACAAAAGTGTTACCTGGATTCTGGCTGTTCTAGGCACACGACGAGCGTCAAATCTAAGTTCCTTAGCCTAGTACAAAGGTGGCAGAATCACAATGGGCAACAACAAAATATTATCGGTAAAGGTAAAATAGGTAACAGTACATTTATCTTGAACGATTTATTAAATGTGAAAATCTGCACCGTAATCTAATTTAATTCAGCCAGTTATGTGATATGGAAATGAATGTTGATTTTGATTTGTGCAAAATTGTTGGTCAATTATATTTTTATGTCGAGAACACTATAAGTACCTCTTGAGTGTTTGAACTGGTTCATATAGATTTGTTTGGACTAATGATGGTGTCTTATTGGTTGATGATTATTCTAGGTACCCATGGATATATTTGTTGCACACTTCATGGTTTGGTCTTTGGTATCCATCTGATAACTTTGAGGTAAAATGGAATTCAGATGCAGATTACATTGGTAGCCAAGTTGATAGAAAAATTACTAGTGGAAAGTGTTTTATGTTGAGACATCCATTAGTTGCATCACATTTCCAAGTAAAAAAATCTGCATAATTTTCATTTTAATTGATTTTCAATTGGTAGACATTTTTTTTAATATAAAACGCCTTCTAGAAAATAGTTTTTGTTGACTTCGTTTCAGATTAGTCATTTTAGAAATTTTGATTTTATAATTATTTTTGGATTTGATCTTAAATGACCACATTAACTAATCTGACTCCTTACTGATTATCAAAAGATAAATAGTGATTGAAAAAGTGATGAGTGTCGATATTAATCATATATTATGACTTAAGACAGTATATTTAGTAAATTTCTTTAAAAACTTAAACAAGATTTATAATAACTTTTGGTGGTAAAAATTCCATGACCATCTCTATTTTTATCATATTTCTAACGTCCATCACTCGTCAAAATCCAATATAGTATGTCAAAATGTGGTATTTTAAACGGGAAATCATTCGTTTTTTTTATTTATTTTACAATAAAAACATCCAAAGTATTCACTCTCATTTAAAAGTCCTCGCGGTTATGCATGGGTGAATTACTTGGAATATTTGTTTATTTGCTTTCATGCTCATTTAAAAGTCCTCACGGTTATGCATGTGTGGAACACATATCAAAAATTGGTTATTAAATAGACGAGTAGATTCTAATCCCATTTAAAAGTCCTCACGGTTATGCGTGGTTAGAAGGTGTATGAAATTCATTTTTTTTAAATTTGGAATACTACTAATCTCATTTAAAAATCCTAACGGTTATGCATGGTTAGTAGATATTCAAATTCCCGATATAAATATACCACAAATAGACACAACTATATGGTTTTTTATGCCGACATCACCCCTTTCACCAAAAGTGGAATATGCACCTAACAGAGTATTTATGTTTTTTGTTTGATTTTTTATTGAAATTTAATATTTATACTCGATTGGGTATTAATGTTGTATTAATGTCTATCACTTTATCTCTACTTTTTCTAACACTATTACTCTTTTGCTAATAACAAAAGGGGGAGAGAAAAGTTAAGATTTTGGCAAATAAAGTTCAAATGTTTTATTTTTTATTTACATATTTTTATTTATTGTCATGCATATATGAAGAGGGAGCTTTGGTGTAGGGGGAGCATTCAAATAGGGCGAGCAAATAGATTTCATCAATAACCAATTACATTTAATAAATTCAAAATCTTAATATATGTTTGTTATCATCAAAAGGAGGAGATTGTAGAATACAATAGCCTATGTTTTTTTATGATAATAAACATATATATACATATATATATTCGTTTAATTGATATTGTACTATTTATTTTTTCACATAATTAAATAAATTTTTGTTGGATAAAATAAATAACACAGAATTCAAATTCAAACAAATATTTTATTACAAATTCAAATAGTATAAATTTGAGCTCTCACTACATTTACACACTGTCAATTACAATACAATTTCAAATTACAACACGACTTTTCACTTTACATTTGCACCTCACTACATATCACTCGTTCACTCATATTTATTCTTCAACTTTTCTCCAGCCTGAATTCAGCATCTGAGCTATCTGAAAAATAAACGCTGACGCAGTAAAACTGAAAAAGAAATATTTTTGCGGTGTAAAATAAAATGTGTTTTTGAAAATATTATTTGCCTCAGTTATTTGGGTTGTTCATCATCATATTTATTTTGAATTCATCTTACACGAACAACTTGTGACATTCACAGTGTATCATTGTACATGCCACAAGGCCGTGCACACCGATATACACTTGATAAAATTACAGGGACAAGTGAGCACAAGGTCAAACCCAAGCCGAGGTTGGATTCAACTCAGGTGCAATACAAATACATCACAAAATTGTCAAGTACAAGTTCTCATGCAACATGAATCCAAAACCAACATAAAACAAGCCTCGACCAAAAAATTCAATGAGTACACATGAAAACAACTCAACCATTCAAACTCAGGAATGAACAGACTTGAAGCAACTCATCACAAAACTTCAGACTGCAACTCAAAAGGAGCAACAATGACTAGACTCATGCAACCAGATCACACATGTCAACCAGAATTCAACTCAGAGCTCAATGTAACACAGACCAGAGGCACACATGCATGTAGTGAACAAAACAATGCAGCTACACTCATGTATACATACATACACACACACACACATACAGTGTCACCAACAAGTCAACTAAGCAAAGCCTCAACATTAAATAGCAACAAAACTGCAAACAGCCTTGAATAAAGAGGCATGAATATGATTTCAAAATGAAACAGATGAGACAACAACAGACTCATATGAACTCAAATATCAATGGCACCAGGGCAGTGCAACATGTACAAAGGGCAACAATAAGATTCAAGTATACATGAAGACGAGCAAACAACAAAAGGTAATAGGACTAGTGAAAAGTGAAAGGAAGCAAATGCAACTAGACCTGGCAACATGAATGCAATGACCAAATTAAGGCATAAACAATGAAGAATTCATATGGAACAGTACTGGTGCACATGCATACAACTCAACAATAACTGTATAAACATACATACAGTTCAAGCCTCAACATTTACAAGTACATATGCAGTGACAATATGGATGCAGTAAACAATATGTATACATATGCATATGGACATGACTTAAAGCATCATCAATGAATCAAACTTCAATATAGTGAATTAATGAAGCAACATAACAATAATGATGAAGGCATATACAAGTGCATCTAACCAGACCACTCTACGATCATGGAGATCAATATCAAGTGCAGACCACATACTAAATCAGTTCCAAAAATAACCGAGCTCTGAAACAAAATGAAAGGAAACCCGATCATGAAAATAGAAAAGCTTCAACATACATATATACATGAATACACATGTATTTATATATAAATATATATAGTTCCAACCAACCAAAGTTCAAACCAGAGAATGTAACAGCAGTCAACAAAAATTCAAAATGCCAAAGAATCAAAGCCGTGATGACTAAGGTAGAGTTCGAACAAGTCAGAGTCAAAACCAGGCGTTAACAAGAATCGAACAAGTCCACATTATCACAAATTTCAAATGGACGAAGTCAAATCCTAGAAAAGAACGGAACCAAATCCAAAGCAAAACGCAAGCCGTGATAATCAAGCAAACAAATATACGAATTGAACCAGTCTAAACAAATCACACATATTCAAGTAAAACCGAACGACCAAGCTAAATTATCAGACCAATTCAAATAATATATTCGAACGATATTTTAGGGTTTTATTCCCTATAAATACCATTAACATCATCGGAATACAGAGCATTGAGTTCAAGCATATCAACGAGAGTAATAAAGCAAAATCACATACCACTTTTATCATTCGGACTTGACGCATTGGAGCAGCCGTATGCAAAACAAAGCGACGAGTTGATTGACGAAGCAAACTGAAGAAAGATCTTCATTCAATCAACAATTTGAATAGGCGTGCTCAATATCCAGAAGCCCTAATCTCTTAAAGTGGAACGCAGATAGATCGTAGAAGAAACAAGGTGGCCATAAAAAAAGAAAAGGGAACGACCGAAGTTTTACACGAAGATAAAAAGAAAAAGGGGATTCTCTTTTATTTTAAATTGGGCCGGTCTTTATTAATATTTTGGGCTTTAATTTAATATAGGGTTTTGTATTTCTTTTTAATTTGTATTTTTCTTTTAAACTTTTGTAAAATTCTAGTCGTGTGACTAAGGGACGAACTACGGTGGTGTAGTTCGAGAATTCGCAACTCAGTGGCTGAGTTGTGGTAAGGTTTTGAGAGTAGAGTAAGGTTAGTCGATAGCGGGTGTCGCAAGTTTACGTGTGTAAGCATCTAACTACTTAATTTCTAGTAGAAACCTTGGGGGCAGCACGAACGCAGGGTTTTGCCGAAGTTGGGTAAATCTGTGTTGTTTTATATCTGCTTTTATTATTCTGCTATTATCTATGTTGTAATTATTTTATATATTTCCACATTAATTTTTATTATTAGCCGTATCACCCTATTCACCCCCCCTCTAGGGTGAAATCCTACATAGAAGTGATGACGAATTCTGGATCTGCGACAAGTTTTATTTCTGTGAGGTTTATATGCCAGCTTCTTCTTCCTCTTGGTTTGAGATTGCGCGCCTTGTGGCAGTTCGACCACATGCGCCTTCGTCAGGCCCGCATCAGCGTCGTTGGGTTTATTGGCCTGGGGATCCCTAATCTCACCTTCTTTAATGTCATCCCGAGTCCACTCGGTTGGGGCCACGACAAGATTGATGGCATCCCTCTCTTGCTCTATGACATTTCTCAGTAATGATGCACTCCTGGGGAGCCCAATGCTAGGACCCTCTTCCAATAGCCCGAATAAAGATAATAACTCATCGATTATAAGAAGTTTGATGTCCCTATCTTCGACAGGGGTAGCGCGAATAGCGGCGACTGTGACGACCCGGATTTTCGGACTAGTTAAAATTGCCAAAAATCCATCCGTTCTAAAACTACTAATGGAAACTACCAACTTAATATACAATATTTGATGAATATTCAACACTATCAAATGTATATGATACAATTTCAATTATACAACTTATCAGAGTAATTAATTTATTTATTAATCCTATAAAGTGTGCTTTAATACATACTGTTAACCCGCTTTTTGGCAAGGTCACGGACAGACGGGTTTAACTTAATCAACTGCATGTTCGTCGAGGCTAGAGTACGATGGATTCGGTCGACTGGATGGATGGATGACGCAACGTGCTTGGAAGATGGAAATATGATTGGATAAAGGTTGATCAATGGTTCGGCATGATGGAGGTTCGGCACAAATGGTTCGTCTGGCATTCACGTTCGAATAGCATTCAAGAGTACTCGGCATGAATAGAGCGTTTGACATACATGAGTGGTTCGGCATGATGGAGGTTCAGCATTCAGTAGCGCTCGGCATCCAGGAGCGCTCGACATTCAGTAGCGCTCGGCATCCAGGAGCGCTCGGCATTTAGAGGCGCTCGGCATTAGAGATCGTTCGACATGATGGGCGCTCGGCATTAGAAACTGTTCGGCATCAGACATGGTTCGACATGATGGAGGTTCGGCATTAAGTATCATTCGGCATTAGGGAGCGCTCAGCATAAATCTCATTTGGCATTTGTTGGGTGAATTTCTCACCCGGGAGATCTCTAGACCATGGAGAGCTAAACTTCATTCGGCATCCTCACCACATCCGAACCAAGCTTCCCACCGAATCAAGCTTCCCACCGAATCAAGCTTCCCACCGAATCAAGCTTCCCACCGAATCAAGCTTCCCACCGAACCATACTTCCCACCGAACCATACTTCCCACCGAACCATACTTCCCACCGAACCATACTTCCCACCGAACCATACTTCCTACCGAATCAAGCTTCCCACCGAACCATACTTGCCACCGGACCAAGACGATGCAGAACTGGATTTACTAGGCCAGATTGTACCAGCCCGGGCCCATCAACAGCTGTATACATCCAAGACCCCTGCCCCCAGCCTCACTCTATAAATAGAGGGGTAGGGGTACAATAATGGGGACAAGTTTGAGAGCTCAAGCACGGAAGGAACTTTCAAACAACTTTCTTTTACTTATATCAAAGCTTTGTACTTGTAATCGGAATAACTGAAGAGAAATAACATATAAAGTGGACGTAGGCACATTCTGGCTGAACCACTATAAATCTGCGTGTCTTTTTACAGTTTAGCCCCTGTTTTTTACATATTTGCATAAATCACTCGAATCACTAAGAATCACATAAGATCTACTAAATCATACAACTTCGAGGTGTTTGTCCATTTTTTGTGCAAACATTTTTGGTGCTTTCATTGAGAGCTAGAAGCTCGAAGCTTCAGCTTCATCCGCTTAACAAGTTTTCCTAACAGCATTGTCCGCCACTTGGAAAACATGCCTCCCAAACAGAGAAAAGATGTTAACAAAGGAAAAAACATCGCATCCAGCAGTCTTCCAGATCCAGCTGTCACGAATCAAGTAAATCGTCCTCCTCCAGCAACAGTAACAAATGAAGAACAGGCTAACCCAACTACTCCTGCCACAGAACAGCCTGCCGCAATTACTAGAGCAGATCTGGACAGAGTTGTGGTTGAAGTAACTAACCACTTCACGTCCCAGCAGGAAGCCTTGGTGGACCATCTCATGTCACGCTTAAGGGACGCTGAGGAATCCAACCGCAACACTGAATCATGGGGCGAGTCCCAGTCTGGAGGATCTCAGAGACAACAAAGATCTCCCTTCTTCGAAGGAGCTAACGGCAGAAGTAGCCATGGTACGAGCCGAGACCAAGCACAGCCCGAAGTTAGGCCTGAGGAAACGTTTGGTACCGAACCCAACAGGGAAGGTACCGGGCGAAGGTCAACTGTAGCTGAGCCTGTCGTGCTTCCTAACCACAGAAACGCCAGTGAACGGGGCCGAGCTAGAGTCCAGCCCGAAGTTGGACCCAAGAAAGTGCTTAGATCAGAACCTAACAGGGGGAGATCAAGGCAAGGGCCAACTGTAGCTGACCCAAGCATGCTCCCAGAAGATCAAAGGCAGCCACTGGAAAATATGAGGAATGATAGACGATACCATCCCTACAGGTCATCTGGACGGAATCAATCCCACAGAACAGAACCAAACTCATTTCTATCTACTCCAAGTTCTGATGAAAGGATGGCACGCTTATTCAGAGAGTGTGTCCAACAGGAGCAAAGAGATCGAGGGATAGGCGCTAGGGTAACCAGCCCTTTCGCCCGCAATATCGAAATTGCTATCACCCCCCGAGAATGGAAGATGCCAACAATGGAACCCTACAAAGGAACCTCCGATCCCGTTGTACACTTACAAAGGTACACGCAGCATATGCTCATGAGTGGAGCAACAGAGGGAGTACTGTGCAAATGCTTTCCGCTCTTCTTAGCAGATCTTGCTACCTCCTGGTTCTGTCATCTACCCCAAGGATCCATCAGCTCGTGGGAAATGTTGAAAGAAAAATTTATCAGTCAGTTCCGCATTCATGTGGAGCAACCTAAGGACGCTTATTCCTTATCCAACGTCAAACAGAAACCTGGAGAAAAGCTGCAGCAATACCTAACCAGATTCAACGCCGCAGCAGCCGCAGTCCAAGACGCCAATGAGAAGCTTATCCTAATGGCCCTCTGCAGTGGTGTGCATCCGGACACTAAATTTGCTAGAAGGTTGACAAAAGAAAAGCCAGCTACTTTACCCGATTTCTTCCATGAAGCCGGGAAGTACATGAGGCTTGAGGATGCTGCCGTTGAGGGGCAGTCAGGACAGCAAAATAAGACAACCCATGGCAACGCCCCTGCTGTGGCAAGGGACGTTCGAAGAACTGATTCCAGAGACAATGCTGGGGGCAAGAAGGGAGAAAAGCGCCTATATCGGCCAGGACCAAGATTCGACACTTACACTCCTTTGAACGAGACCGTCGAAAATATCTTCCTTGCCACCCAAGGCGAAGTTAGATACAAACGCCCACCATACAAGAAGGAATCAGATAACGCACAGAAGTCTGGAAAATTCTGCCGCTTCCACGAATCTCACGGGCATGATACCAACGAATGCCATCATCTCCGAGATCTGATTGAGGAACACATCAGAAGAAAGAAACTGGAACGTTATGTAAAAGGTCAGGACAGGACCCCAGTTCCTGCCAATGAAAACCCAAGGCTACCCTCCCCGGGGGCCGACAGAGGAAACCGCAATGCTAGCAGCTCTAGTCAGGAAAAGATAGTGGTCCATACCATCTCAGGAGGGCCACACATCGCAGACAGAAGCTGGAAAGAGATGGAAAGATACGGAAAGTCGCTTAGAGACAATAAAGACTATGTAAATTCGGTTATAGAAGAGCGCCACCCGAAGCGGAAAGAAAGTAATGACATCACGTTCGGTAAGCGTGACCTAGAAGGAAGGCAGTACCCTCACATGGATACCATGGTCATCTCTGCCCGACTTGGTCCCGCCGAAGTCTACCGAATCCTGGTAGACACTGGAAGCTCGGTAAACATCCTGTTCAAACACGCATTCGACAAAATGAAGCTATCAATGAAGGATGTATCCCCCTGCGATAAACCATTACACGGCTTCACTGGAGACGCGAAGATGCCCCTCGGGCAACTGGACCTTTTTGTTGAGATTGGAAGCCATCCCCGCTCTGCTGTACGGAAACAAACGTTTGTGCTAATAGAAAACCAGTCGGCCTACAACGCCTTCTTGGGAAGGCCCTCCTTGTCTGACTTCCAAATTGTCTTAGCCCCATGGTGCCTAAAGATGAAATTCCCAACGGACAATGGAGTAGGGGAAGTGGAAGGAGATCAGGACGTTGCTCGAGACTGCTATGTGACTGAACTTCGCAACAACCACAGGAAGGATAAAGGGAAGGGTGTAGAGATTTCCCTTTGCACAAAAAGTCTAGAAGCGTAGCAATTAAAGAAAGCCCCTCCTCTTCGATATACCAGCGACCCTTTCAATGAATTAGATCCTAGGGACAAAGAGGAGGAGGCCACCGCCGAGCCTGCAGAGGCTATGGAGTTTATATCTGTAGACAAGCATGACTCGAGTAGACTATTGAAAATTGGGTCCCAACTAAAAGCCGAATTGAAAGAACAACTCATCGATTTTCTCCGCCACAACTTGGATGTATTCGCTTGGTCACACGCTGACATGACTGGAATCTCCCCCGACATAGCATGCCACGTATTAAACATTGATCCTACCAAGGCGCCTGTAAAACAAAGAAAGAGAAGCATAGGGGAAGAGCGATCAGCAGCCCTCGATGAAGAAGTAAAAAACCTACTCGCCAACGACTTCATACGAGAAGCTATCTACCCGGAATGGATCGCCAACCCGGTGCTGGTAAAAAAGGCTAATGGGAAGAGGCGAACCTGCATTGACTTTTCCAACCTAAACGACGCCTGCCCAAAGGATTGCTTCCCACTTCCCAGAATCGACCAACTTGTAGACAGCACAGCCGGGCACGAACTCCTATCTTTTATGGATGCATACTCAGGATATAACCAAATTCCTATGCATGCTCCCGACCAAGACCACACTAGTTTCATCACCGATCGAGGTTTATACTGCTATAAGGTAATGCCTTTCGGACTTAAAAATGCAGGAGCCACCTACCAGCGCCTCGTCAACAAGATGTTTGCGGGGCTGATAGGACAAACTATGGAAGTATATGTGGATGACATTCTAGTAAAGTCAAGGAAAGCCAAAGATCACGTGAGCCACCTAGGCAAGATGTTTCAAGTACTTCGACAGTATGGAATGAAGTTGAATCCGCTAAAATGCTCCTTCGGAGTGTCATCTGGAAAGTTCTTAGGATTCATCGTTCATGCCAGAGGAATAGAAGCAAACCCTGAACAAGTCCGAGCGCTAAGGGATATCAAGATACCTTCCACTCGGAAGGAAATGCAAAGTTTGAACGGAAAAGTGGCCGCTCTAAGCCGATTCATCTCCAAGGCGACGGACAAGTGCGTCCCCTTTTTTGAGGCTCTAAAGAAAGACAAGGGAAAGTTCGAATGGACTGACGAATGCCTGACCGCTTTCCTTCACTTAATCGAACACCTCCAGAAACCACCGGTGCTCTCAACTCCAAGCGAAGGAGAAGAATTATACCTATACCTCGCTGTGTCATCCCACGCCCTAAGCGCTGCCTTGGTAAGGGAAGACAACCGCACGCAACGGCCGGTTTACTTCGTCAGCAAAAGGTTTACTGGGGCAAAAGTTAGATACCCTAAACTTGAGAAATTAGCATACTGTCTACTAATCACTTCACGAAAACTACGTCATTACTTCCAATCCCATTCCATTAAAGTTCTGACCGATCAACCACTGAGGCAGGTACTCCATCGTCCCGACACTTCTGGGCGATTACTTAAATGGTGTATTGAACTGAGTCAGTATGATATCACCTATCACCCTCGCACCGCCATCAAGGGACAGGCCATGGCTGATTTCATTGCAGAGTTCACTACCAACGAAGATCAGGAGCAATTGGAAATAACAGGAGATATCAAGTGGAATCTCTTTGTGGATGGTGCAACAAACGAACAAGGCTCGGGGGCAGGTGTAGTAATAATCACTCCCAGGGGAAACAAACTGCACTATGCTATAAGGTTGGAGTTCGCTGCCACCAACAACGATGCAGAATATGAAGCGGTGATAGCTGGGCTAGAAATTGCCATAAAAATCGGGGCCAATTCTTTGTGTATTCACAGCGATTCTCAACTTATTGTTAACCAAATACTAGGAGAATTCCAAGCTCGAGAAGAACGACTCATAGCATATCTAAAGAAGACCAGGTTACTTCTCAGCCGATTGGACCACTACATAGTCAAACACATCCCTCGGGAGGAGAACCGAGAGGCCGACGAATTAGCAAAGCAAGCAAGTGTGAGAGACATCACCATCTTCGGGGCAGTGACCATCTCAAAGCAAATGGCCCCAAGTTTTGAACAAGTAAATCTGATAACTGCAACCGAAGAAGCAACTTGGATGACTCCCATCCGAGACTACCTACAAAGTGGCACACTACCCGACAGGCGTAATGAAGTCAAGAAAGTCTTGAGGAAAGCGTCCCGCTATACAATACAAGAAGACATCCTCTATCGGCGCGGGTTCTCTAATCCATTATTAAGGTGTGTCGCCGGAAGGGAAGCCAAGGAAATCTTATCCAACATTCATCAAGGAAGCTACGGAGATCACACCGGAGGGCAAACGTTAGCAAAAAAGATACTCCGATACGGATATTTCTGGCCCACCTTAAGCAAGGACGCCTTAGATTTTGTCAAGAAGTGTGACAGGTGCCAAAAATTTGCTAAGATTCCTCGGCTACCGACAACCGAGATTACTCAGATGACCAGCCCTTGGCCCTTCGCAATATGGGGAATTGACTTAATCGGCGAGCTACCAATGGGCCGAGGCGGGGCCAAATATGCTATAGTGGCAGTTGATTATTTCACCAAATGGGTGGAAGCGGAACCTCTAAATAAAGTATCTTCAGCAAAAGTTATTAACTTCTTAATTAAAAATGTTCTGTGCAGGTACGGAGTCCCACTCAAAATCATATCAGACAATGGACTTCAGTTTGACAGCGAGGAATTCGCCAACTGGTGCCAAGAACATAGAATTCATAAAAGCTTCTCATCCGTAGCATATCCCCAGGCAAACGGACAAGTCGAAGCAGTCAACAAAATTCTGAAAACTCTGATCAAAAAGAAGCTCGAAAAGTCAAAGGGCGCTTGGGTGGATGAACTCCCTACGGCACTATGGGCCTACCGCACATCTTTCAGAACATCAACAGGGAACACTCCTTTCTCTTTGGCATACGGATCGGAGGCTATGCTCCCAGTTGAAACCATTGTGCCTTCCCACCGTAGGATCCACTATAACCCAGAAGAGAATGAAGAACTCCTCAACATGTCTTTGGATCTAGTTGAGGAGAGAAGGAATGATGCAGTCCTTAAAGCAGCAGCCCACAAGCAGAAAGTGGCGGCACAATACAACTCCAAAGTCAAGCATCGTACCTTACGAGAAGGGGATCTTGTCCTCAAGCGAATCTTCCCTCGCCCCGGAGCACTAGACCCAATCTGGGATGGGCCATATGTAATTCATAAAGATCTCCACAACGGAGCCTATATTTTGTCAACAGTGGACGGAGAGGTGTTCCAGAGGGCATGGAACATCCAACACCTCCGTCGATACTTTTCTTAACTTGTATTGCCCATATGAAGTGAATTAACAAAGAGAATCAGTGGACGTAGGCATTTTCGTGCCGAACCACTTTAAAAAACCTTGTCTTTTTTTTTTAACTTGTTCCTTTGTATCTTGGCTGCCTGTTAACTTTATCCTTTTCTGTTGAACAAAATCCCGAGTATATAGCATTTCCATTCAAAGCACTCCACAACGCAACTTCTCCTGGACAAGACTTAGCAAGTACTATGCGAATCTATGCCCTCGCCAATGAGACACTTTTGCTCCGGCATCCCTTTGCTGCGGGTTAACTCATTGCTCGCGACGGCCCTCAAAGCCAACTGTAATGAGCCGATTATAAGCCACCGAGAAGGCCGACTATAGCCGAGGCAGCTCATTACGGCGTTACGCTCGCCGGCAACTGTGAACCGACTATAAGCCCCAACATAAGGTGTGGCCAGCCAGGGGCAGTTCACAGTTGACGATCGGCACCCACGCTAGCCGGCCACAGTAAATCGAATAAAACCCACGACTACGGGCCGTAATGGTTCGGGTAGTTACTGTGCGCGATCTCGGCTCCGATGTGTCTTAAGTGCGGCTGTGGTAAAAAAGAATTAACTCCCCGCGGAGGCGTAAGATGGGTGACGAATGTCTCCAAGACCCACAGCTAGGGAACGTGACTACAAAACCCGTTTGCCACGAACTTAAGCACATCGAAGGCCTTCCGTGATTGGAAGTTTTACCTTTTCACGTATTTCAATTTCACTTAAAAAGCTTTTCCCTATCCTCTATAACAATCCCTAAAGTACATGATACAGAGTAGGAGATACTCGCCAATGAGTGTAGGGACTCACAGTGGCAGGACATTCGACTGCATTCCATGCTCGGTCATACAAGATATTCAAGACTGCCATCTACGATTAAAACATGAAAGGTGGTATTTTCTTCTTTTATGTACCAATTCATGACTATAGTTTGTTCACACCATACGCTAATATTGCAAGTCATGAAATTATGATTTAGAACCAGAATCTGACATCAAACACAATTTAATTACAAGAATATACGTAGCTATATTTCTCATACGATATGCCAAAAATAACAGCAAACATTCAAAAGACGACAAAATCAGCTTATGTTAAAGAATTACACGTTAAAAATAAGACTATTTATTACAAGTGGCAAAATATTACAACCTAAAGGCTACGTTACTATTTTTTGACTAACATATACAACACTGTCGAATCCACAAAAGGAGTTTTTCCAGGTATAATCAAGGGGTCGGCTGCAGTGGAGCTTTATCCTTGCCCTGTTGACCCCCTGTCCAGTCAAAAAAAAGGAGGGACTCATTAGCAATAAGCAACCAAGTTGATGGAGAAACTAAAAAGGGAGACTTACCAGCACATGCTTCCTGACTATCCTGATCGTCATCCTCTACCTGCACGCCTACCTCCTCAGCGGCAAGCAACCGCATACCTTCCTTCACCGCCACCTTCTCCTCCTTGGCAAACTGGGCAGTGACCGCATCCATGCTGAAGGCCACGCCACCATCTTTATCCGCATCGGCCTTAGCCTCCTCCAGAGCCTGAAGATAGATCTTAGCCATGATCCTGGGATAATCATCCATCCAGGATAGGTTGCCCTGCTTCCAGGTTCGGAAGTACATGTCCTGAAGCATTTCGTCCATCATCCCCTCATTCTCCTCAAACTCCCTCATCCAAGCTTCGGAAGCCAACAACCTCCCAACGGCAGCATCTCTCTCCGACCGGTATCTCGAGCAGTCGGCTAGAAGGGATCCCCGCATTGCCTCCATCTCCTCCCTCAACTTGGCTTGAGCAAGCTCTGCAGCCCCAAGTTTCCCGGACAATTCCTCCACCTGCTCAAGATCCGCTTTCCGAACCTCGTCCACCGTGGCAATAGCCATGTCAATCCGTTCTTTGTAAGTAGCTTCCATTTTCCGCAATTCGGCCCGACTGGCCTCTTCCATGGTTTTCCTTAATCGTCCAGTAGCAGCCTCATGCTGAGAAATCTGAATAGCCTGATCCGCAAGCTGTTTGGCTTGATCCGAAACCACCAATCGAAGTCGGATATTGGCGCTCCCAATCTCCTCTCCGGCCTTAACCAGCCGGGCATGATGCCCCATCAGCTTCTTAGTCTCCTCCGCCACCCGATCAATATTAGCCTTGGCCTCGTCTCCCATAGTGATTATACGAGTAGTAAGTAAATCGAGATCTAAGGACTTAGCTTCATCAAGTACTCGTACCATAGGGTTGCGGGGGAGAAGGTGTTCACCGGTGACTTTGTCAAAGGTAATATCATGAGAGCTTGGATCCAGATCAGGATGACCCGCAAATGGATTACGAGCCAAGTCAGGATGGTCGATATGAGTAACAGAAGGGTTTCCGGATGGGTGCGGAGAAGGTGCAAACTCGCTATCCTCCTCCGTGATATCATGAAGAGGCTGAGCCGAGAACTGAGGACCAGGCGAAGGTTCGGATAAAGGACGACTCCTCTTTCTCTGCTGAATACCCTCTTCGATAACCCCGAGAAGAGGACGGTAGCCGACTACATCCCCGGAGCGGTGGGTCGAAGGCTTCGGCTTGACAAAAGTTTTGGAAAGCTTGTACTGTTCAAGCCTGTGCCGAAAATCTGAGGCTTTGACCGTTTTACCTGCTCCTGATATGAAGAAAAAAGTGTCACAAGCATATATTGTTCTATACTTCGAGAAAACACGGCAAGTTAAAAGAATTGAAACACATCCGTGGTTGTACAAACCCTGGGGAGGAGTAGGATACTGCAATAGGTCCTGGATTTCATTCCAGGACGGGAGTGGGTCATAAAATATTCCTAAGTCTCTATCATTAGTGAAGCATGCAGGAGTCAAGAGTTCACCTTAAGTCGTCGGAGCCACCCTGGCTGGAATGGTCTGGGAAGACTCGCTTGCACCAGTCCCGGCCTTGTCCGCTTTCCCGGTTTTCTCTACCAAAGCCGGATCTTCGTCCAGCCCCTCGAAAGCCTGGTGGAACGCATCTTCCGTCCACTCCTGAATCTCGCCCGCTTGCCCAGGAAGTAGGGCCCCGATGCCATCGCCACCTTTATCACCTTCCCAACCATCTCCACCCTCGCCTCTTTCCTCCTCTATGTCTTCCTCCTCACGGGTAAGTGGACAATTGCTGGGGGAGGGACCGTCCGACTTCTTGAGTTTCTTACCTCCGACAGCTGGAGGTTTTGTGAAAGGTTTCCTCTTGCTACTCTCTACCGTAACACCTTCCTTGGTCTGAGCAGCCGCCCTCTCCTCCGTCGTTTCCCTCAGCTTAACTACTGACTGCTGTGGAAGGATTAAGTTATACTCCAGAAGAATCGCATTTCTGATCAAGAAGGCAGATGATCTATATTTCCCAAGAATAGCTTCTATCTCAGCCACCGTCTGAACCAGGCGGTCAGTCTCCACAACCGCAAAGCCACCTGTCGCTAGCAAAAATGAGGAAGTATGAGAAAAAGCATCACAATCGTAATGGAAATTATAAGTAAAAGCATTCAATTTACATCCCGAAGTAAAGCGCCGAATTGAAATAGAGTCGTCCCTAACAAAGAACCATTCCCTCTTGAACATGCTGAATTTGGAATACAGATCCAAGACCGGCTTGAAGGTCACAGCTGACTCCAAGCTAATGTATGGGGACCCCTTCTTATAGCCCCTCAGGTTATATAGATACCGGATCTCTAGGTTGGAAGGAGCACGACCATACTTCCTCCGGAAAATGACGAAGAGGCTCACCAGTATAGCATAGGAGTTGGGTTGAAGCTGGAACGGGGCCACCTTAAGGTATGTAAGAAAGCTGGCTATCCAAGCGTTCAGAGGAGGGATGGCACCACACATGCAGTGGTATCTGCTGTAGGCGAAGTATCCTTCAGGAGGATCATACGGCATAACATCTCTCCCAGGCAATAGCAAGCGCGCCCTATCGATTCCAAAAGACCGGGAAATGACGTCAAGCTGCTCCTCCTTGAGGGAGCTAGGAAAGCAATCAGGCGGGGAGTTCAGAAGTTCCTGAGGGCCGTACCCGTCCACTAGTGATCTCGGGATTGGTCCGTGACGTTCTGGATTCGGCTGATCTGGGGGCACGGCAGAGGAACCTCCTTCGCCCCCGGATTTCTTCTTGTCCGATCGAGTTTCCGCTTTGCGAGACATTATCTGCAACATAGAAAAGCGTGCTGTTAGAACGGAGGATGTAAACAAATAAACGTCGGTAGCCCATTCGGTAATATGTAGTATAAGCTTTCATTCGGTGATAAAGCAACTCACGTAATTCGGCAACACGTGATTCGGCTACAGTGATTCGGCACACGTGATTCGGCAACACGTGATTCGGCTATAGCGATTCGGCACACGTGATTCGGCGATACGTGATTCGACAACACGTGATTCGGCTACAATGATTCGGCGCGTGTTAATTCGGCTGCAAGTGATTCGGTTACAAGCGATGTTCGGTGAAGAAATGCAATGGCCTAAGCCTCCCATTTATAGGAGGAGGTTGACTCACCGGACCACCTGGTTCGTTCCCAAATCCGGATGTGATTGCTCAAACTCAAACAAAGCAGGACATGCACGCATGCACGTCCTATTTTGGGGGGCAAATGTTGGGTGAATTTCTCACCCAGGAGATCTCTAGACCATGGAGAGCTAAACTTCATTCGGCAACCTCACCACATCCGAACCAAGCTTCCCACCGAATCAAGCTTCCCACCGAATCAAGCTTCCCACCGAACCAAGCTTCCCACCGAACCATACTTCCCACCGAACCATACTTCCCACCGAACCATACTTCCCACCGAACCATACTTCCTACCGAATCAAGCTTCCCACCAAACCATACTTGCCACCGGACCAAGACGATGCAGAACCGGATTTACTAGGCCAGATTGTACCAGCCCGGGCCCATCAACAGCTGTATACATCCAAGACCCCTGCCCCCAGCCTCACTCTATAAATAGAGGGGCAGGGGTACAACAATGGGGACAAGTTTGAGAGCTCAAGCACGGAAGGAACTTTCAAACAACTTTCTTTTACTTATATCAAAGCTTTGTACTTGTAATCGGAATAACTGAAGAGAAATAACATATAAAGTGGACGTAGGCACATTCTGGCTGAACCACTATAAATCTGCGTGTCTTTTTACAGTTTAGCCCCTGTTTTTTACATATTTGCATAAATCACTCGAATCACTAAGAATCACATAAGATCTACTAAATCATACAACTTCGAGGTGTTTGTCCATTTTTTGTGCAAACAGCATTGGATGGAGCGCTCGGCATAAATCTCGTTCGGCATTGGATGGATCGTTTGGCATTAGGGAGCGTTCGGCATTGGATGGGTCGTTCGGCATACCTCACCTCGCTCGGCATTGCACCTCGCACCTCCATACCTCGCACCTCCATACCTTAGTACCTCGCACCTCCATACTTCGGTACCTCGGTACCTCGCACCTCCCAACGTTCGGCATACCTCACCTCGCTCGGCATTGCACCTCACACCTCGGTACCTCTGTATCTCGATACTTCGCACCTCCCCTCGTTCGGCATACCAACTGCTTAGGATTGGTCGGCATAATGAAGTAGGGTTCGGCTGTGACTTTGATGGGCCCAAACTACTTAGGAGGCCCAACAACCTGGTTTTGCCTATAAATACAGCATGTGGGTCTCTAGATGGGGGATCTTCTTACTGCTCTCTTACTTTCTCTTTTCTAAGGCTAAGGCAACTCTGCCATCTTGTAACTGTAATAGATTATTACAGCAATAAAAAGTAAACTTCTGGAGTGGACGTAGGCCGGAGTTAGCCGAACCACTATAAAATCTGTTGTTCTTTACTGCTTTCATTTCAGTTCTAACTGTTCTTCATATTATTACTCTCTACATACATTCTATCTCTGAGCTATGACTGGTATTTGGTGCTTTCATCTGGATTTGGGGGTTAGTGACCAATTTTGGCGCTAACACTTTGGTGCTTTCACCGAGAACTAAACTTAGGAATTCTGAAGCTAGGAACTTGGATTTTAGGAAGCAATGGTTAGACCATCAACGAGGAAGCAAGTGACAGAAAGGACCAATCAGGAGGGAAGTCAAGAGGCTTCCTCTGGAGCTGGAGCAGGTCAAGCATCCATCTACATCACTAGAGAGGAAAGAGAAGCCATGATGAAAAGACAAGAGGAGATGATGCAGGCTCTTCTCAGACAATTTACGCAAGTAGGAAATGCGGGGGCTCAGATCCATGGAGCTAGATCAGAAGCGCTCAACCAACAAGCAGAGGGAATGGTTCGGCAGGGGGCAACCCCCAATCAACATACAACTAACAATCCGGATGGAGCTGGACTCGGGGGTGCACCATCAGATAATGTTGAACCAGTTCATGGAGGGGTTCCAGCTAACACCACGCAACAGGATGCTGGCAGGAATGTAAGAGCAAGAGATGAAGAGTATGTACCAGAATTCCCTCGGGAACTCGGGGGGCATCCCTTGACGGACAATGTTGGATTAGCTAAGATTATCAGGCGAACTATGCGCGGAGGTTTGTCCAATAGAGATCTGGAAGGAGTGAACAGGAGTCCATTTACTCGTGAAGTCAGGATAGCTCGGAATCCACCAGAGTTTAAGCTACCTAACGTGGAGGTATACAATGGAAAAGCTGATCCAACTGATCACTTGATGAGATACACAAGACACATGGAAGTGCTGGGGGCATCGGAGGAAGTTATGGCCCGATGTTTCCCTTTGTACTTAACGGATATAGCTGCTATGTGGTTCAGACAGCTAGAAGAAGGATCTATCGGGACATGGACAGAATTGGTGGATAGGTTTTTGAAGCAATTTCGGGTTCATATCAAGAGGCCGAAGAATGTAATGACGCTGACATCAGTAAAGCAAAGGACAGAGGAATCACTCAGGGCTTTCTTAACTCGGTTCAATGCGAAGGTTGCTTCGGTGGATCGACCGGATCCATCGATGGTCCTAATGGCAGCGGTGTTAGGGGTCAGAGAGAATTCAGATTTCAAGGTATCCCTAATACGAGACCCACCAATGGATCTCGGGGAATTATTTCACGAAGCTGAGAGATTCCTTCGGCAGGAAGATGCATGCTCAGATATGAAATTAAAGGAGGTGAACGCGGCTGATGATGGAGGGCCATCTAGCGGAGGCTTGGATAAAGATAAAGATAAAGGAAAACGGAAGCTGGATGATGATTCAGGAAAAGCTAGGAAGCGGTGGAGAGAGCCAAAATTCTCCACTTACACGGGATCAAACGAGACGTTGGAACGGATATTCATGGAGACTCGGAATCGCCTTCCCTACAGAAGGCCAGCTAGGAGAGAACCTTCGGAACGTGAAAGGGCGTCAAGAAGGCACTGTCTTTTTCACGACTTTGACGGGAATGATACCAACAGCTGCAGGCATCTGAAGGACATAATTGAGGAGCATGTATTGAATGGACAGTTGCGACAATATGTTGGAGCTCGGAATGCAGCGGTGGAACAGGAGCGACCGCCGTCCACCTCAAACAACGATGGCACGAGGCCCAGGAATGATGGTCGATTGGTTATCAATTAACAGGGGTAATATGAAATAAGTAGCAAACTTTGAGCAAATGGCCGAGTCACTTACACATGTACGGGGACGGAGATAGCCCCTAGGCATGCTCTGAGATGATGACAAGCCGCGACGCTCTAGTTTGTGAAATTTGCCTTTTCTTTTCGGTTTGGACATTTGCTTTTTCTTGGTTTGGTTTGAACTCCTGGTTTTGTTTGTCTTTTGGTTTTTCTTTTGGTTTGGACTTTTATTTGGATGATTGATTTCTAGTTTGGATATTGGGTTGGATTTTTGATATGGATTTTTTGTTTCCTGATTTGATCTGTATTTCGGATTGGCTTTTGATTGGATTTTTATCTGGCTTTTGGTAAATGGTCGTCATGTATGGATTATACTTGGCAAGGGGTAAGTCGCATTGTCGAAACACGGCAAACCGACTTATTCAGGTCGTCGAGTATGGACTATGCTCGGCAAGGGTCCGGAGAGACCAGGATTCGGCCTAGGACTTAGGCCCCATATTATTAATTACTATTTCAGGTCGTCGAGTATGGACAATGCTCGACAAGGGTCCAGAGAGACCAGGATTCGGCCTAGGACTTAGGCCCCCATGTTATCGGTTACTATTTCAGGTCGTCGAGTATGGATAATGCTCGGCAAGGGTCCGGAGTGACCAGGATTCGGCTTAGGACTTAAGCCACGGTATTATTCGACGTTCAGGGACACTGGACCATGAACACCATGGAATTACTTAACAATAGGTCGTCAAGTGTGGATTGCGCTTGGCAAGAACCCGGAGAGGTTACGGATTTGGATGTTAGCTATGAATAGCTAAGGATTCGAACAAGGACCCGGAGTGGTCCCAGATTCGGATATCAACCCGGAGAGGTCATGGATGTGGTTATTGGTTATTGAAAATGGATGGACTATAACCTGGTTGTCGAGTTCAAATGGATATGGATTTGGTCACTGGATTCGGAATCGGACATCGACTCGGAACAGTCGCGGAAATGGATCAGAATATGGCCGTGGCACTCGGATAAGATGGCTTGGTAATGGATTGGATTATGAATCAGAAAGTATGGATGTGGATAGCATACGTACTTAGGATATTAGATTTGAGGCTATTCAAAACACACCTTTCAAAGCAAGGCATGTTTTGGGGGGCAAGTGTTAACCCGCTTTTTGGCAAGGTCACGGACAGACGGGTTTAACTTAATCAACTGCATGTTCGTCGAGGCTAGAGTATGATGGATTCGGTCGATTGGATGGATGGATGACGCAACATGCTTGGAAGATGGAAATATGATTGGATAAAGGTTGATCAATGGTTCGGCATGATGGAGGTTCGGCACAAAATGGTTCGTGTGGCATTCACGTTCGAATAGCATTCAAGAGTACTCGGCATGAATAGAGCGTTCGACATACATGAGTGGTTCGACATGATGGAGGTTCAGCATTCAGTAGCGCTCGGCATCCAGGAGCGCTCGACATTCAGTAGCGCTCGGCATCCAGGAGCGCTCGGCATTTAGAGGCGCTCGACATTAGAGATCGTTCGGCATGATGGGCGCTCGGCAATAGAAACTGTTCGGCATCAGACATGGTTCGGCATGATGGAGGTTCGGCATTAAGTATCGTTCGGCATTAGGGAGCGCTCGGCATAAATCTCGTTTGGCATTGGATGGAGCGCTCGGCATAAATCTCGTTCGGCATTGGATGGATCGTTCGGCATTAGGGAGCTTTCGGCATTGGATGGGTCGTTCGGCATACCTCACCTCGCTCGGCATTGCACCTCGCACCTCCATACCTCGCACCTCCATACCTTAGTACCTCGCACCTCCATACTTCGATACCTCGGTACCTCGCACCTCCCAACGTTCGGCATACCTCACCTCGCTCGGCATTGCACCTCACACCTCGGTACCTCTGTATCTCGATACCTCGCACCTCCCCTCGTTCGGCATACCAATTGCTCAGGATTGGTCGGCATAATGAAGTAGGGTTCGGCTGTGACCTTGATGGGCCCAAACTACTCAGGAGGCCCAACAACCTGGTTTTGCCTATAAATACAGCATATGGGTCTCCAGATGGGGGATCTTCTTTCTGCTCTCTTACTTTCTCTTTTCTAAGGCTAAGGCAACTCTGCCATCTTGTAACTGTAATCGATTATTACAGCAATAAAAAGTAAACTTCTAGAGTGGACGTAGGCCGGAGTTAGCCGAACCACTATAAAATCTGTTGTTCTTTACTGCTTTCATTTCAGTTCTAACTGTTCTTCATATTATTACTCTCTACATACATTCAATCTCTGAGCTGTGACTGGTATTTGGTGCTTTCATCTGGATTTGGGGGTTAGTGACCAATTTTGGCGCTAACACATACCAAATACAATGACTATAAATTTACCACTGCATAACTCTAATGAGAGAGACAACACTATCCTTACCTGAGAACTCAATAAACAATGTAAATGCGAAATAAAATAGTAATCAGGAAAGATATTATAACACAAGATAAACAACAACCAATAACAGATAAACATGAAAGGGTTGTACTATTTTAGGGGCTGCATCACTACCACTTATGACTACCTACGTACCCCTATCTAATTTTGTTTGAATCATATAACCTTACTTAATTCATATTTAAATCACATTAAATAGTATATTTTAAAGTGGTCAAATTTTGGGTCGTTACATTCTCCCCTACTTAAAAGAATTTCATCCTCGAAATTAAAAGGACGAATAAATATAGCGAAAAAACAATAATTAACGAAAGTTAAGCACACCAAAAATAGTAATATCACCCATAACCCCGGTCGGAGGTACGATGCCATATCCTATCCATTTTATTCATCGAATTAAGGTAGTTTCATTTTTAAAATTCCTAGGTTGATATACTAACCCTAGATGAATTTTACTTAGGCACCTAACCTAAGCTCTGATACCACATGTAACGACCCGGATTTTCAGACCAGTTAAAATTGCGAAAAATCCATCCGTTTTAAAACTACAAATGGAAACTACCAACTTAACACATAATATTTGATGAATATTCAACACTATTAAATGTATTGGATACAATTTCGATTATACAAGAGTAATTAATTTATTTATTAATCCTACAAAGTGTGCTTTAATACATACCAAATACAATGACTATAAATTTACCACTTTATAACTCTGATGAGAGAGACAACACTATCCTTACTTGAGAACTCAATAAACAATGTAAATGCGGAATAAAATAGTAAGCAGGAAAGATATAATAACACAAGATAAACAACAACCAATAACAGATAAACATGAAAGGGTTATATTATTTTAGGGGCTGCATCATTACCGCTTGTGACTGCCTACGTACCCCTATCTAATTTTGTTTGAATCATATAACTTTACTTAATTCGTATTTAAAATCGCTTTAAATAGTATATTTTAAAGTGGTCAAATTCTGGGTCGTTACAGCGACCGCTCTTGAAAAACTAATGCCTTAAGGACTGGGTGAAAACCTCTAGGAATCCCGGATGTTAGTAGATTCAAAAATGTGACTTGGATTAATGGACTTAGGAATGAAATGAAAATACCACTTACGTCCTTCCAAACATCGCCTTGCGAAGCAAGGTGGACACCGAACATAGAACCACTCATGTTTGAACAGGGAGAGTTTATTCCAAGCACCTGTTAAGACTTGGTAGTTAGGTAAAGGTTCAAGAAAAATGTAGGAAGGACTTCTTGACCGCCGTTTAAAGATGTAAATGAATCTTATGTCCTCAGGAGTTGGCAGACGAAATAGAACGCTCATGAATAGCATAAAGGTTCAATGTAGGAAGTTGTAGCTGTTCAGATGGAGTTGAGTGGGAGCTATCCCAAGATATCTCAACATCTCTCGAATAAACAAATTAAAGGGCGGTACACATCTAGCCCAACACATAAATTTGTTACACGCCGTGTACCCCTCCGAGGGCAAGTGAGGCCTGTCGTTTATCGAAGGAACCAAGACGTTTGTGAATGGAATTCCATGTATGGAACACAACCTGCGAAGGGCAGCTTCGCCAATTCGGGATGCTCGATAATCTATTGTGTTATCTAGGAGAATGACACCTTCTACTACGTCGGGAGCAAGGCTTATATCCTCCCCCGGGAGGATCGGAACATCTGAAAAAAGGTTGACCGACGGACCAGAGACTTCCGTTTGTTCGGTTGATGATTAGGAGAAAGCCTGCCGAATATAGTCGCAGAGCTCGATTTTGCTTCAGGATCGATATGTTATATGGCTAGTTCAGAAGACATAGCAGCTAAACGCTCTAAGCATCTGGAGTCCATATTAGCTAAACTCAGTAGATAATCGAGGTTAGAAAAGTTTACTTGTTCCCTCCCGTGTTAAGTGTGAGCTAGTGTAGTGTAGTGAAGTGTATAAATGAAATAATCAACTTAAAATCATAAAATGAAGCTAAATAACAAAACTTTGGATTTTGATCAGAGTGACCATCATCGATGAGCATCTTAAGTGGCAAAAGGATTGATCGGTTGTGAAAGCTTTGGGATCGACAATCGGCATATCGAAGTGTAAAGTTTGTCGTTCAAGTCCATATGCAAGTTTTTAGTATATGTTGAAAGTTCCAAGGATTTGATTGTTCAATCTCAAGCTTAATAGTGAATATGCAAGTTTTATTGTTCATCTTCATCTTATCTCCAAGTTCATTAAATTGAATTAGTGATGATAGTCCAAACAAATAAGGTTGGATTAGATTGCAAGTTCAAAGGGCTATTTATACCGATCCCTTTGTTTATACCGATCCCTAACTTTATATCGATCCCTATGGTTATACCGATCCCTATCCTAGAACTTCTCGACCAATCCCTCTCTCCAACCTAAAACCCACCAATCCCTTCACTTCTACATAATACCACCGATCCCTCTCCAACAACAAACGTTGCCAAACCGAAAGCATACCAACCTCTTCCACTTCGTCCTCTACTCATCGAGCCTCTATGTAGAGGGATCGGCATAGATCCAAATCTCCAACACCTATCCCTCCTCCACTCTATCTTCTTCCTCCTTTATCCTCCCTTCTTCCTTCTCCTTATTTATTTTGCCTAACCCTATCCACCAATGATTCATCTTCTCCAGGCTGCTCCAATCGCTGTATCATCTCGGTCTCGAGCGCCATTAAAATCATTAATGACTCCCTTATCTCATCACGAAACCAAAGGACGAAGTCAAGAAGACTCACCTACGTATGAATATGTTAGGGAAATTGGCGAGAGGTTCGAAGGCGATCAAAACGGAAAGTATGGTGAAGTTAGTTTGTAAATGTGGATTGAATCACGAAAATATTTTGTTTCGAAAATGAGGGGAGAAGAAAAGAAGGAAAGTTCGTTTTGAATGAAGAAGCGAGAGGGTTCGGTGCTTCGGAGGGAAACAAGAAAAAGAAGTAAGAAAAAGTGAAGGAATGGGAAAGCTACTTTATATATGGACCGAGGGATCGACCCGTCTTTGGCACGAAGCATGGAGAGAGTGATCGGCATGAAAGCTTACCGATCCCTATTAGCATGAACCCAAAAAGGGTGTCGGTATACATGTATGCCAATCCTTACAAATGTTTTTTAAAAGGAAAAAACGAAGGGAAAGAGAGAGAGTGATCGGCTAAACACATGCTAATCCCTACATATAAAAAAAATGATGATGATTATGAAGGTTCGGCTATAAACATGTACATATAAAATGCAGGAAAAGTTGACAACGACCCGTGAATGTGCGAGAACGTCCGGGAGCCAGAAATAAGAACGTGTACATGAATGTGCACGTATGTAACCCAAAGGTCCAATTTTTTAAAATCGACAGAAATTGAATCAAACCTGAAGCCTTCAAGTTCAAGGTTGGAACAAGCAACCAAAACTTGTTAGCCTTGGGGATCAAACTTATGAATATTAACTAATGGAGTATAGCCTTGGATTTATACTATTGGAAATCGACCAAGCGTCATGGTGATCAATGAGAAAAATAACGCCTTGGAGAAATAGTTCAGCAGATGGATAACAGCTATTTAGAAAGCTGGATGGATTTCTTATCGACGACTCTAATTTGCTTCGATTTAAAGTACGTCATGTTCATCATAAGACGTACTTTTGGGGGCAAGTATTATCCGACATTCTAGCCCGGCTATATCAAGCTGACTAGACGGGTTAGATTCGATTGCCATCAAAGCCGACGACTCCTGAGTGATGATTGTAGGACCCAGAAGTCAAGTACAAATGATCATATAAAGTCAGAACTGAATGGATTTAATGGATGTACAATGTAGGATGCTCAAAGTATGGAATATGGCTCAATGATTGGAAGGGATCAACATAGATTGGTTCATTAAGAGGTATATATCGACATACTTCATGAAGGAGGGGTCGGCACACATGGAAATACAAGAGCACCCTTACGAAAAATGATCAATATCATGAGATTTACAAGTCCATAGCATATGAAATTTGGAGAGCAAGATATATGGGCCCTAGTGAACCTACCCAAGGCATTACACGTCAAAAGGACAATATTGGAGGGATCGACATGTATCCCTTGGAAGGGATTAACAGAGAGAAGTGCATAAGTAATGTTGAGTCAAAGATCAAGCAATAACCCAGTTCTAGTGATCCAAATGATGTGAAAATTGGAGGTTGAACATATTTTAGCATGATAAAGCCTCTGTAAGGATCGCTCCCCAAAATTCAACCAAAAAAGGATTGGTACCGATCGCTCCACATTTGGAATTGGGCCTAATGATCCCTCTAGTGGGCCCATGTGGATTAGAAGGTCCTTCAGCCAAAATTTCAAAGAGATAGGTGGTCGTCTTCACCTATAACTACTTAACTGATGGATCATTCTAAGGATCTTTATGCTGCTTGTTACTCTAGAATCTATTGTAATCAAGTGTTTGCTATTTTCTACTGCTGTAATCATATTTCTAAATGATTAATAAAAGATAAACTTCAAAGTGGACGTAGGCATACAACGCCGAAACACTATAAATTTTTGCGTCTCTGATTATAGTTGATTCTCTATTACTTGTTGATTTATTTACTCAGTTTAATTTTTGTTTTTCTTCACTTACTTCTGTACAAAAAAAATATTTTTAGGTATTTGTGACCAATTTAGTTGCAAACAATATGTGTTACCTCCTAAATTGAAAGAACACGGAGTTGATCCACCATTAGCTAAACAATTGAACAAAGTAGGTCACTCGACTACGTCAGATCATTGTTAGAACCTAGCATTCCCAAAAAGGCATGCTAGATCCATAGTCATATGAAGCAATCGCTTCAGGAATAATTGTCAACCTACGAGACTTACCCTAATAAGCTCCAGCATACACCTTATGGCAGTGCTTCCACTCCTAATGCATACAATCTATACTACCTAACATTCCTGGCTATCCTCTATTACCATGCATCTCCATTAATCTTACTATGTCAGTTTCATTTGGTCTTTATAAGTATTTATTGCTATAAACGTTGATGATAGTTTGAATGAAATGGTCCAAAGATTCTAGTACTGTGTTTTCCCCTAAACGCAAACTCTCGTTGAGAACGTCTACTTGTCCAGCATATGTAACCATTCTCAACGTAGTAGTCATTTTTTTGATACGAGTAAATCCCTGAGTATGAGATGCGTTAGGTTTGAAGTCAAAGTATTTATCATGCAGTTTAATTGAATGTATGATTCTAAGGAACAAAGGTCGGCACATGCAAAATCTTCTTCTAATTTCACCATCGGTGTAAGTAGGACTTGGATTAAAATATTCTTCCATCGGTCTTTCATTGCATCAAGAATGTATGCGATTTTTGTAGCGATAACCAACAACTAATCCACCATATTTCCCATTGGATTGACCACGTTGTAGCGCAGACATGGCTATTAGCTCTCTTTCACGAAGAAAATGATCTTCCATCATCTCATCAAAGCCATCATCGCTATCGTTGAGAAAAATAAGATCTTCGGTTGACATTATTTTTATAGTTGGAAACATATTAGTTATGAATGAGCATGTATGAACAAGATTATCATGGGTATTTATAGTAGTTGCATAGCTTTCTTCACATGGCAACAAAATTATTGGAGACAAAATGGCTCAGTTTCCTATCACAGTCGAACATTGTAACCACGTGGCATAGCTTTCTTCCTATGGCAGCATAGATATTGAAGAAAAAGTGGTTTAGTGTCCTGTCACATTCGAACACCGTAGCCACGTTGCATAACTTTCCTCACATGGAAGAAAAATTATTGAAGAAAAGTGTCTCACTGTCCGGTCACATTAGAAAACTGTAGCCACATTGCACAACTTTCTTCACATGATAACAAAAAATTTGAAGATAAAGTGGCTCAGTGTTCTGTCACATTCAAACAATATATACCACTTTAGTTATAATAAAAATGCACGAATAACAAAAATGTGTATCTCTGTAGTGTCCTTATAGTCTACTATATACGTTGTAGACATGTAAGTGTAACAACACCTCCTCTAGCCTCATCATCGGCCAAAGCTGGTAAATAAGCAGAATATGACTCAAAATCCTCAAAGGAACTATCAAACGGTACTGGCACGTGGTCTTGTCAATCAACCTCTATACTACTCAGCATATAAAAATCTAAAGGAGTCAATCCCAACTCTAAATTTGGAAAATGAAACGTGTGATTAGTAGGCCACGTCTCCCAGTGAGGTCCTCCATTATGAAATAGTCGACGTGTACAAATGTATGTAACTCTAGAAAATCATCGAAATGCGATGCATGAAACCTATCCCTAATCGGCTGAAGTAATGTGACAAAATATGCAGTAATGCACCCATGTCAACTATCGCGCATAGCTACGTAACGAACGTCGATAAGTAATTATTTAATGTTAATAGTAAACTAAGTAAAGATTAACATTCATGGCCTGTGATAGGCATGTTAATCTAATAATTACGTACTAAAATTATACATGTGGTGTCACTAGCGCTGCACCAAGTCATTGTGCTCTGGCCGGGGACAGCTCGTGCAATACTCATAGATCATCTACAATCATGGTAGCATCTGGAATGATATGAGCTACACCAGCATTGGCATTGGTCGTGTAACGTACAGCTTGTCTAGTAATTTTGACGGGTCATGGCGGCATTTCGACGTCTCGATGAATAAAAAAGAAACTATAAAAGAGAGGGAAATGGTAAATAGTGGAGTGAACAGTGCGAGGAAGCGCCTGTTAGAGGCGTTTGCTTCAGGCGCTTGTTCAACAAGTGTCCGAAGAAGCCCGGTGAACAAGCGCTTAGCTCCATTTCCTGTTGGAGCATTCACTCGGTTACTATTTTTGAGTGTGTATAATGTAACATGCGCACTCGTATTTGTTGGAGATGCTCTAAGTACAAATACGAAAACACTTGGTACACCTAGTACATTTAATTTTTGGAACTTTACTTAGACTTCTAGTCATGTTATAAAGTGATTTAGAATGTTTATTCTCATTTTATTTTAACATGAGAATTTACTGCTAATGCCAAAAATTAGGTCAAAAATCATTATAACTTTCCTAATCATCATGAACATTCATTTCATGAATGGACATTATTACTACCCATTTTCAGTTAAAGGGTGGTCATTAACATTATTTGATCAGGAAAAGATGGCAAGGAGAATAATTGAGCTGACCTAATCTTGGAGATCAAGGCGTAAAATGTCCGTTGACACTCACTATAGGAACGAGGCATAATATGAAAGTGATGCTACTACTTCCCTAAACCACACAAACTGGAACCATGCAGTTTCATAACGCATTGTGTAAGGTACATCACAAGTAGCTTACTTCCCATTCATTTACTAGCAAGTAATTTACAAACATGCATGCAACCACAACAAAAAATTGCTCAAATACACAATTATACAGATATAAAGCGTAAAGATATGTGTAAATCATCCAAGGAAATCATGCCAATATAAGCACGGTTGATTTGGGATATGGTTGTCCTACCATTATTAACATGCAATACTACCCAAAATTTATTAACCTACCATTGTCTCCAGTAATCCACATCACAAGTTTCAAAGATGAAGTGGATATTAGAGACATTGCGAAATATGAAGGTGGGTACTAAATCCAGTAAATAATGTTATCAATCCACGTGCTTTCCCCTTGTAAATAAAAATGTACCATAGCAAGAAGGAGAGTACTACAAAGAGAATGAGCCTTAAAAACAATATGTCCAATGTAAGAATGAAAAATATTTTCTTCTCAAAATTTGTACTTGTGCTCGTAAATAAGGAAATGAACAATTATTCCATGGATACAAAAATACTTAATACGCGAATCACGTAAAAGTTGTGTCTGATTTTTTTCTCTGATTATTATTTTCTAAAACTTAATTTAGACTTACAACAATTTCAACAAGTAGTTCATTTGTAAATTCATCTATGCAAAAGCAAGGTCAGAAAAGTAATATAATACTGATGTTTTGATTAGAGAGATATTTGATGAAGAGATTATTTTTATTATCAGATACTAAAATGAAATACTGAATACACGCAACAATATATATGTGATACATAACATAGTATTGGGCTTTACATAGCTTAGCCCATGATCTGAATTGAATCCATAGTGTGTTGCCAGCCATTGGATGAGCGGTTGAGATTAAGAGTTGGATGATTGTGCAGATCGGTAGAAAACACACTTCAAAACATACTTCCTTTTACTCCCCCCTCAAACCCGAATAGCCTAGGGTTTGTTATAGAAATAGAAACAATGGCGGCCGATTTTCTCACGAGAAGAATCCAATGAAAACAGATGACTTTCGGAGGAGAGTATGTGAAGAACAACGGATCGAACATTAATCAGGTATGAAGATTATTCTTTGAGATCTCTGGCTTGAGTTAGCGACATCAACGTTGAGCTCTTCTCTTAATCTTGTGAAGCTTGGCCTCGATAATAGTTTAGTAAGTATATCCGCTTTTTGATGTGGAGATGGTATGTATCCAACTCTTAATTTCTCTTTAATTACTTGCTCTCTGATAAAGTAGAGATCCAATTCGATATGTTTAGTTTTCGAATGAAGCACCGGATTCGATGTTAGAGAGATTGCACTAACATTATCACACCAAATTGTTGCTTTTTATCTGGTTTGATGTTGAGTTCACTTAGAAGTGACTCTAGCCATATAACTTTTGCTGCTGCACTTGCCACACACCTAAATTCGGCCTCTGTGCTGGATCTTGACACAGTTTTTTGCTTCCTTGAACTCCATGATTTAGGATTTTTACCCAAGTAAATGCAATAGCCTGATGTTGATTTTCGATCATCTGTATCAGTTCCCCAGTCAGCATCAGCATAAGCATTTATGTTAAGTGTGACTAGATTTTAAGATAAGACCATGATTTATTGTTCCTTTGAGATCTCTAAGCATTCTCTTTACTGATTTCCAGTGACTGTCCAAAGGATTTTGCATGAACTGACTAACTTTATTAACGCAAAATGATATGTCTGGCCTTGTTATCGTTACATATTGAAGTGCACCAACTATGCTTCCGTACTGCTTTTCATGTTGAATTGCTTCACCCTTATATTTTGATAGTTGATGATTTGTAACCATTAGAGTTGGTAGGGGATTAGCTTTGTCCATTTTGGCTCTTGATAATATTTCTGAAATGTACTTCCTTTGATTGAGATGTATTTCTGATTTTGAGGTTCTTTGTACTTCAATTCCCAGAAAGTAATTCAGGTCACCCAGATCTTTAATTAAGAATTCTGAGTTAAGCATTGCAGTGATTTCCTTAATTTCTGACTCACTACTCACTGTAATAATAAAATCATCAACATAAATTAGAATATAAGTGGTGGAAAAATCATTAATTTTAGTAAATATGGAGTTGTCAGATGTTAGTGAATTGTAGCCAAATTTCACAAGTGTTGACTTGAGCTTATCAAACCAAACTCTTGGAGCTTGCTTTAAGCCATAGATAGTTTTATTGAGTTTCCATACTTTCCCTTTGTCCGGTTTCTGAGTAAACCCTTCTGGTTGCTCCATGAATACTTCTTCCTGTAATACACCATTGTGAAAAGCATTATTAACATCTAATTGTCTGATGCTCCAATTTCTGCTTAAAGCAATGGTTAGAATAACTCTAATTGAGGAGGCTTTCACAACTGGGGAGAAAGTTTCTGAGAAATCAAATCCATACTGTTGTGAATATCCCTTTGCAACCAACCTTACTTTATATTTAGAAATTGAAGCATCAGCATTTTTCTTTAGTTTAAAAGTCCATCTGCACCCAATTATATTTTTGTTTTCTGGTTTTTTAACTAGATCCCGAGTTCCTTTGTTAATTAGAGCATTATATTCTTCTTCCATAGCAGCTCTCCATTTATCATTCTGAGCAGCTTCTATGTAGGAAGATGGTTCTTCCTGAACAACCATGTTGTTGATAATCTTTGGTTTATAAATACAACATTTTGCTCTAGTTAACATTGGGTGAGTATTGATATTATTTCTGACAGTGCTGTCAGAGCTGCTGTTTGAACTGCTGCAGGCCATAGTATCATCTCTGATGATTTGATCATGACTTGCACTGCTTGGTTCTTGACTTTGAAAATTCTGATTGTTGCTATTATCTTCATGTTTAGTTTGCTCTTGACCTGACTCTCTAGCAGTCATGGTGTGTTGAGAGCTTGTACTGATGTCATCCCTTATAGGCTGTGTTGAGGGCAGGATCTCAATCTCTTCAGGTAAATCAGGAATCACAAATTTTGGATTCCTCACTTTTTCAGTGGTTTTAATTTCAGCATTGCTGTATGGAAATACCTGCTCATTGAATCTTACATGCCTAGATTTTTTTTTTCCTTTGTTGTCTAAACACCTATACCCCTTTTGTTTATTACAATACCCTAAAAAGGTGCAAGGGGTAGATCTGAAGTTTAATTTGTGTTTGTTATAAGATCTTAGACAAGGAAAACATTGGCACCCAAATATTTTTAGATGCTCATAATCTGGTTTAACTTTAGTTAACACTTCTTGTGGACACTTGAATTTAAGAATTTTTGTTGGTAGTATATTTATCAAGTGTACATCAGTGTTAAATGCCTCTGGCCAAAACTTTAAGGGCATAGAGGCTTGTGCTAGTAAAGTTAACCCAGTTTCTACAATATGTCTATGTTTTCTTTCAATGATTCCATTTTGTTCAGATGTGTATGGACATGTAGTACTATGATTAATACCCTTCTTTTCAAAGAAAGTTTTTAAAGGAAAAAAATCTTTTCCACCATCTGACTGAAATGTACATATACTATTTCCAGTCATGTTTTCAACTTTGTTAATGAACTGCATTACTATATTACTGGTTTTAGACTTAGACTTTAGCATGTATATCCATACAAATCTTGAATAAGCATCTATAAAAGGTATGTAATACTTGTATCCATAGTCTGAGCTAATAGGTTCTGGCCCCCATAGATCACTAGCAATTAACTCAAGGGGTCTTGTGTAACATGTGTGTGAATCTGGAAATGCAAGTTTATGACTCTTTCCCAATTGGCAAGAGGTACAGAAATAAGAATCAGGAATGTTACTAGATGAAATGTTATTACTACTCATGACATGTTTTACAATTTTTATACTGGGATGTCCCAGTTTGCAATGCCACAAATCAAATTTACTACTATTTTTAGAATCACTAGTAACATTCATTACATGAATATTTTCCTTATTCTCAGAGATTTTTGAATTTGAAAAATCAAATCTGTACAATCCATTGTTTTCTTTACCCTGCAAAAAAACTTCTTGTGCTAGTATATCTTTAACTATGCATGTGCTAGGATAGTATACTTTGTTATCTTTTGCAAATTGGGAAACGCTCATTAGATTTTTTTAATTGAAGGAACTCTTAACAAATTTCTTAGAAGAAGTTGTTTGGATCCATGTATTCTTGCATTTCCAGTGTGTGTAATGTGCACTATTTTACCATTACCAACAAAAAGATTTTGTGTACCTTTGTACTCTTTGTTCCCCAAGTTTAGGTTGTTGAGATTGTTGGTTACGTGATTAGTAGCCCTTAAGTCCGGGTACCAGTAGTCATCTCCAGTATCATCATTTGTTACTGTCTCAGTGTTTAGAACTTCTGCTTGATTTGAGCTGCTGTCTTTTGGCATGATGACTAGGTTTACATTTGCACTGCTACCTTGTTGTGAAGGAGTATAGTTCTTGTTGAATCTAAAGTAACATTTATTTACCCCATGACCATACTTCTCACATATTTGACACCTTATTTTATTGCTGTTGTTGCTTCTGCCTCCTCTTCTTCCTCTGTTGGATGGTCCACCTCTTTGAAAATTGTTGAACTGTCCTCTGGTATTTGGGTTTTGATTACCTCTGTTGAATGTGTAGTTGACTGAGATATCTGAACTTACTGTTTTGTTGTGTTCTATCCTTCCTTCATGTCAAAGAAGGGTAGAATACACAAACTGTAAGGGTGGTGTAGGCTCCATAGTGGAAATGATGGCCACAACTGCTTCATATTCACTGTCTAGACCACTGATTATGTACAGTACGTGTTCTGATTCAGATACTTTGTGTCCAGTTGAAGCTAGTTGATCACATAAGTTTTTGACTTTGAGCAGATATTCATTCATTGTCATATCATTCTTTCTAATATTTTGTAGTTGTCTTCTGTGGTGCATGATTCTTGCAGATGATTGAGAAGTGAAGTTTCTTTCAATTGTTGTCCATACTTCTTGAGCAGTTTTACAGCTTATAAGTTGTGGCAGAATTGATGCACTTATGGATGACATCATCCAAGCACATACAAGGCTGTCTTGCCTTTGGTGTGCTATGTATTCTTGATTTGGTACCAGTTTGTCTTCATTATTTTTAATAATCTTTGGTGGAGTAATTCTTGTGCCAAAAATATAATCTTCTAACCCATAACCTTTGATGGATATTTCAACTTGTAATTTCCAGAGCAAGAATTTTGATTCATCAAGCTGAATGGATATCATTTGACTCTGAGGCTTGATTATGGCCTTCATCAGATCATTCACCGGATCTGACTGTGGTTGGTTTTGAGATACTCTTGTGCTTGATGATTGTGGGCTTGCAGTATCATCAAGATCGGCCATGGTGATCACAAAGATGCTACACAGGAAGAAATTGGTATGTAAATTCTAAACTTGAGCCTGCTTTGAATTGGGAATTTCAAGAAAATTTTCTTTGTGGTTGAATCTTGATGGTATTACAAAAAACTTAAATGATGATTTCCTTGATAGCTTGCGAATAAATTGCTTTCTTATGAGTTTTCTTGATACTCTTGGTTCAACTGGAAATTTTCTTGGTGATCTTGATCGGTTTGCTCTTTCAGTTTGGGATTTAAAGTACCACAGGCTTTCTCTGATAATCTGATGCAGCCAAACTGAGATTTTGGCGAGGCACTGATTATCAGTGAACAGCCACAACTCTCAAGTGAAGGGATTCTGGATCCTTGATGAGAGGAGTCCACATGATGACACTTTTCTGATGGACTCACAACTGTGATTGGTGCAGTTAGCACATTCAATTGCTCTGATACCAAGTCAGAAAAGTAATATAATACTGATGTTTTGATTAGAGAGATATTTGATGAAGAGATTATTTTTATTATCAGATACTAAAATGAAATAGTGAATACACGCAACAATATATATGTGGTACATAACATAGTATTGGGCTTTACATAGCTTATCCCATGATCTGAATTGAATCCATAGTGTGTTGCCAGCCATTGGATGAGCGGTTGAGATTAAGAGTTGGATGATTGTGCAGATCGGTAGAAAACACACTTCAAAACATACTTCCTTTTACTAGCAAATAACATTCCATATACTACAAAGCTGTGTTGTAAGATCCTAAGCTGTTACTAACAATTGGTGCAAGAAAGCAGGTTACCTCCCTTAGGATATTTTTTTGATCAAAGTTTGATAAACTCCATAAAATTCTCATGGGTGACACTACACTTGCTGTATCTCCCACACCTTCCCCAAATTCCAAGATGGTACATCTAGAGGCAAAACAAATCTCCAAAGTTGATAATAGGAGTACCATTGGAACCAAAATAACAAATTACTATTCTAGAAGCTCCTAAGATATAAACAAAAGGATGTAAGGATAGAAAAATTTGTGGTAGAAATTAATCGAAAATCCAGTCTACTTCATGCAGATCTAAAGCTCATCGCCATGACAATAAAAGTTAAGAGGCACCATAACAATCCCATTCATGGGAATGATGTCACAAAATCCAAAAAAAGAAGAATGAATCAAGGAGGAAAGGTGTAAGCGAACTATGCCATAAAATCCAAAAAGCCCATCATCAAGCTCGAATCACATGAATGACAGAAAAATAAAACAACTGCCCGGGAAGAAGATGAAGCAAGTTTGATGTCAACCTTTGTAATGACAAAAAACAAATAGATAGTCTCCTTGAAAGCTAAGATTGAAAGATTGGAGAAGGTTTATGTGCAACTAAGGGATAAGCCAATAAAGGGAACTAATATGGACACTCCCTTTAGCGGAGAGGTGATAGTGGTGGACTTCCCAGATAAATTCAAGCTCTATCAATGGAAAGTATGATGGATCTGCAAATTTGGAAGTCCTCATCACTACTTTTGAGTGGCATATGCAGATTGCTAAGAGTTGGAAGACTAGCAAGGTGCAAGCTCTTTCCCATGTATTGGGCTGAAGCACCAGCTAAATGATGTGGAGATATAAAAGCAGCGAAATCTCTTCATGGTCACAACTCTCGTCTAACTTCCTACGATCTTTCAGCGAGGAAAGGAACCTTCTCCTGACCCAAAGTCCTTATTTTTGAGCTGACAAAAGAAGATTAACTGCATGGTTAAATCAAGCATTCCAAGGAGGAGGATACAACGATCGACATCACAAGTGACTCAGTAATGCTTATGTTCATGTGCATTTTATGTTAAGAAAGAATTCCCTCTTCTGGATAGACATGATCAAAAATCCCTACCCCATTAGGGGATTATTATGATAAACTTGTTAGATCAAGCGCATTGGAAATGCAGAAAAATAGGAAAATTTCAAAAAATACTTTTATTAATTTTGTAGTTGATCTTTAATTTGTGTTATTAGGAACAATATAGTTACCCAAGTAGTTAATATCAGTATCGGTAAGAAATCGACCATGGAGCGAAATGCGATATTTTAAAATATTGGGATAATATCAAGGGGACATATCGAGGTAATATCAACATGTTTACTTAGAAGTTGAATAAATTATGATGATGATAAAAGAGGAAAATCTCCACTTTTTGACACTTTAACTAATTGTTAAAATGTTTGGAGATATGTCTATATAACGAACTTGCATATACAATGAATATTTTTATTGCAACATGAGATATCCATGTACTTTTTCTACTTAATGGCGGTATTAGACTACTTTCATTGATATTTATGTCAAATATCATTGTATTATCATCGATATATTGGGAAATATCAATGATATATCATTGAAATATTGCTAAATGATATTTAAGGTGATATTTTACAAAAAATATCATTTGAATTCTAATATGTGATATATCATTGATATTCTCCAATATTAACTACTTAGATAGTCATATCAAATCACTTTTGATGTATATTTAGTAAAACATGTTTTTGCATTTTGAAATAAATTTATTTTAATTTAACTTTAATAGTCTTTTTATTAAATATAGTTTAATTTTATTTTAGCTTTAATTTAATTTAATTATATGTTTGAACAATTTATGTTCTATCAGTTACTAGAAGTTCAAATATTCAAAGCGAACATCGACTAAAGAAATAAATGTATATACTAACTTAAATAATATACGAAATAAATAACATTGGGTGCATAAGTGATCACTAAGATTTATTGTCACATCTTATATAATGTGTATATTTTATATTAAGTCATATAAATGTGTTTTGTTAATTTATACACACATATCTTATATATATAGGCCTTGATTGGCTACACCTCTTTTTTGCCCAACTTCAATTTCCCTCTGATTTCAACAGCAAGTTCCGATTTAGATGACCATATAAGTGATGGGAGAGAGAAAGTATGATTATTTAAATCAGAATATGTGGTTAAAATCAATGGGGATTCGAAGTGTAGGAAAAATGAGGTTTAGTCGATCCTTCCCTTATACATGCAAACACACACACACACACATATCTGCACTTGTTTCCACACACACACACAGAGGTGTGTGTGTATTAACTTTCCATCATTTTATAAGTTTATTTAATACTGTGTCTTATGACCTAACAAAAAAAATTAATTTATATATATATATATATATATTATACAAGGTAAATATTGAAATTTATATATACACAAATTAAAATTTAGTTTCGTTTTGGTCGTGAGAAAAATATTGATTTTATTAACGCAATCAAATTTAATGTGCGCACACACATACGTACGTACATATATATTTGCAATATAATTGTTAAATTATAAAATTTTAAATTTAAACTTAAACTTATTATAATATTGAGTGTACAAAATAAGATTTATTTTTAAAAAGCCAAGAGAAAAAATTATGTTCTTTAGAACTAAGAAAAAATATTTTTTATGTTAAAAAGATTATTTAAATTTGTGTGTATAAAATATATAATAAGTGAACATTACATTGTTATACATGTTAAAATTAAAGCTCGAATATTTTTTTTTCTTTCAAAAGTGTAAGATTAGAATGCTATATATAATTTTAGTTTTAAATTTAAATTTTTACCTTTTAGGTCTAACGGTGTTAACATGTCATATTGCTAGCATTTCCTTTTTGAAGTATGGATCCTTCCTCCTTTCTTGCTTTGCCTCTTTGAAGTATGGCTCCTTCCTCCTTGCTTGGTTTGCAAATCGCAGTTATAGGCTTTAACTTGTAGGTAATGGAGTATCAGGCTGGGAGTTGGAATTGTGTAATTTTAAGTGGGAAATAGTGATGGTTTTATAGGCATAAGATACATAGAATATCTCCTCATACTCCTTTATTTATTCTAGATCTCATATAGCCAAATGAACATTTTGAAATCTCATAAACCCCCATCATAATCGGTCCCCCTTCGTTAGATTTAGTTTAAAACTTTGTCCTGTCATATATTAAATATTCAAGTATTTATTTTTGCTCGCTTATTTAATTGAATTACTATACAACATTTATATTTATATCATACTAATTAGTTTTAAGGCATTAAATAAATAATAAAAACCATAGAAAATTAGTAAAAAATTTATATCAATATTCTTCATTGATTTATAACATTAATAAACTAATTTAATCAACTTGACTCGAAGAACTGATAGCAAATTGTAACATCCCCCATTTTAAGACCCAAAATGGACGCCGATGATGTGCAGTGATCACCAGAATTATTTTCAAGTGGTAAAATAGGATCGATGTTTATTTCACAAAAAATAGGTAAACATAGTAGCTAAACATTTTCCATTACACAAATTATCAACTACACTTTCCATAATTCCAAAATGTTCCCACACAAGGTTAAATATAATAAAACATAAATAGCAGTGTCATGCCCAATATATAAAGATGCATTCACAAACACTTAATAAGTAATATACCCTTGTTTTACAATGGTGGAATACAAAAATAATAATTATTAGCAACAAGCCTCCTGCTTCGTCTTCAATTTCTTTATTCATCCTCCAAAATCATCTTGCCTAATGCATAAACCTAGGTTACTCGAATGAGTACCCATGAGTTTATAAGAAGTAATAAAAATACAGGTCAGGCATAATGCCTGGTATAAGTAATACTTTACATTGAGGCAAACTAATAGTGAGAACACGCCGCTAAAGCACGGAATGTGTTTTCTCCTCATCAATTCATCACAGCAATTATATCATGTCATGTAAACAATCATCACATCATGAGCATACATACAACGTCATTTCTAAAACATAAGTATACCCTATACTTAACATTCATTTATGAACTATGTCATATTTATATTCATCCATTCTGGTTAATGTATACCATATACATATCATTATGTTGTTATGAACCATGTCATACAGTCATCAAACACATTCACAAGCATCACGTAGACTCTTATTTAGGTGTCGACATTCAAAGTTATCATTAACTTTACTTAGTGATTACCTCCCTAGGTCTGTTTATCATCAACTTACCTTTTCTTGAACAACTTCACCAAAGAAATGGGTGCTCATCCCACCATAGTTGCAGCATTGACTAGAGCCACCTTGTCTCTTCTAAGAGGCTGAATGTTTGCATAAAAAATGGACAAACACCTCCAAGTCGTATGATTTAATTGATTTTAGGTTGTTCTTAGTGATTTGGGTGATTTATGCAAATATATGAAAAGCGGGGACTAAACTGTAAAAGACACACATATTTATAGTGGTTCGGCCAGAATGTGCCTACGTCCACTTTATATGTTATTCTCCTCTTCTATTCAAATTATAAGTACAAAGCTTTGATACAAATATATGGAAGTTGTTTGAAAGTTCTATCTGTGCTCGAGCTCTCAAACATGTCCTCCATTGTTGTACCCCTGCCCCTCTATTTATAGAGTGAGGCTGGGGGTAGGTGTCTTGGATGTATATAGCTGCTGGTGGGCCTGGGCCGATACAATCTGGCCTGGCAAAGTTGGTCCGGAACACCTTGGTCCGGTGGGATCTGGTTTGGTAGGTAGGGGAACCTGTTGGTTCGGTGGGTAGGCGAAGTTGTTGGTTCGGTGGGTAGGCGAAGTTGTTGGTTCGGTGTTATGGGAGGTAGGTTGATTCGGTAGTAGGTGGACCGGTGGAGTTGATTCGGCAGGCATGGGAATGAGGTTGATTCGGTGGATGGAGTGGAAGGAGTTGGTTCGGCAGGCATGGGAAGGAGGTTGATTCGGTGGATGGAGTGGAAGGAGTTGGTTTGGTGGATGGTCTGGTTTACCCTGGTTCGGCGAGGACTTACCTCCCCTCTTTGGTTCGGTGAAAACATGCCCAACATTTGCCCCCCAAAGTGGGGCATATGCCAGTCATATGTCTCGCTTTGTTTCAGCTTGGACACTTTCATCCGGTCCTGTGTGCCGAGCCAGTTGGTTCGGTCGTCATTATTTGCCTATAAGTATGGACCTTGCATCTCTGTTCATCCTTCACCGTTTGAGACAGCCGAATCAATTGTATACCGAACCAACTCATCTACCGGACCAGGTGAGTCTTCCTTTGCCGAATGGTTTTTCTTTTATGATCGAACGAACTCAAATGCTCTGCCGAATGGTCTTGGGGGTCTAAGGCCGAATGACCTTGAACTTTGTTATGCCGAATGAGTTTAGGAGACTAAGGCCGAATGACCCCTTGCTTTACCGAATGAACTTGGGAGACTAAGGCCGAATGACTTTTTGCCTTGCTTTACCGAATGAGCTTGGGAGTCTAGGTTGAAGGAGGAGATGGAGGCAATGAGGATATCCCTTCAGGCTGACCGCTCACGATACCGATCGGAGAGGGATGCTGCCATCGCTAAGCTGCGTGCTTCTGAGGCCCGAATGAAGGAGCTTGAGGAAAATGAGGGGATGATGGATGAGATGCTCCAGCATATGTATTTCCGCACTTGGAAGTAGGGTAATTTATCCTGGATGGATGATTACCCCCGAGTTATGGCCAGGATTTATCTCCAGTCCCTGGAGGAGGCTAGGGCTGATGCGGATAAAAAGGGTGGCGCAGTCTTCAGAATGGATGTGGTCACTGCCCAGTTTACCAAGGAGGAGAAGGTGGCGGTGAAGGAGGGTATGCGGCTGCTTGCTGCCGAGGAGGCAGGTGTGCAAGTAGAGGATGATGACCAGGATGGTCAGGAGGCAGGTGCGGGTAAGTCTTCCTTTCTAGTCTTTCCGTTAACTTGGTTGCTTATCACTAATGAATTCTTTCTTTTACTGGGCAGGTGGGCAACATGACAAGGATGAAACTCCGACGCAGTCGGGTCCTTGATTTGACCTGGATATCTTTTTGTGGACTTGACATTGTTGTATATGTTAGTCTCAAAACAGTAACATAACTTTTAGGTTGTAATTATGCTACTTGTAATAAACAACATTATTCTTGACGTGTAGTTTTTTAACTTACGCTGATTCTTTCATTTTTTGAAAGTTTTTGCTATTTTGACATGTTGTATGAGAAATATAGCTATGCATATGCTTGCAATTCAATTGCGTTTGATGTCAAGTTCTTGCTTAAAACATAATTTCATGCCTTGCAATGTTAGTGTGATGTGTGAATAAATTATAGCCACATGTTTATACATGAAAGAAGAAAATACCGCCCTTCATATTTTACTTGTAGATGGCAGCTTTGAATGTCTCGTGCGACTGAGTGTGGAATGTGGTCAGTGTCCTGCTGTGAGTATCTGCTTCTATTAGCGAATGTCTCTTATTCTGTGTCCTGTACTTTAGGGATTGTTACAGAGGATAGGAGAAAAGATTTTTAAATAAAATTGAAATATGAGAAAAAGTAAAACTTCCAATCACGGAAGGCCTTCGATGTGCTTAAGTTCGTGGCAAACGGGATTTGTAGTCACTTTCCCTAGCTGTGGGTCTTGGAGACATTTGTCACCCATCTTACACCTCCGCGAGGAGTTAACCTTTTTTACCATAGCCATACTTAAGACACATCGGAGCCGAGATCGCGCACAGTAACTACCCAGGCCATTATGGCCCGTAATCGTGGGTATTATTCGATTTACTGTGGCCGGCTAGCGTGGGTGCCGATCGTCAACCGTGAACTGCCCCTGGCTGGCCACACCTTATGTTGGGGCTTAAAGTAGGTTCACAGTTGCCGGCGAGCCGAACGCCGTAATGAGCTGCCTTGGCTATAGTCGGCCTTCTTGGTGGCTTATAATCGGCTCATTACAGTTGGCTTTGAGGGCCGTCACGAGCAATGAGTTAACCCGCAGCAGAGGGATGCCGGAGCAAAAGTGTCTCATTGGCGAGGGCATAGATTCGTATAGTACCTGTTAGGTCTTGTCCAGGAGAAGTCGCACTGTGGAGCGCCTTGAATGGAAATGCTATATGCACAGGATTTTGTTCAACAGAAAAGGACAAAGTTAACAAGCAGCCAAGATATAAAGGAACAAGTTAAAAAAGAGACAAGGTTTTTAAAGTGGTTCGGCACGAAAATGCCTACGTCCACTGATTCTCTTTGTTAATTCACTTCATATGGGCAGTACAAGTTAAGAAAAGTATCGACGGAGGTGTTGGATGTTCCATGCCCTCTGGAACACCTCTCCGTCCACTGTTGACAAAATATAAGCTCCATTGTGGAGATCTTTATGAATTACATATGGTCCATCCCAGATTGGATCTAGTGCTCTGGGGCGAAGGAAGATTCGCTTGAGGACGAGATCTCCTTCTTATAAGGTACGATGCTTGACTTTGGAGTTGTAGTGTGCTGCCACTTTTTGCTTGTGGGCTGCTGCTTTGAGGGCTGCATCATTTCTTCTCTCCCCAATTAGATCCAAAGACATGTGAAGGAGTTCTTCGTTCTCTTCTAGGTTATAGTGGATCCTACGGTGGGAAGGCACGATGGTTTCAACTGGGAGCATAGCCTCCGATCCGTATGCCAAAGAGAAAGGAGTATGCCCCGTTGATGTTCTGAAAGATGTGAGATAGGCCCATAGTGCCGTAGGGAGTTCATCCACCCAAGCGCCCTTTGACTTTTCGAGTTTCTTTTTTATTAGAGTTTTCAGAATTTTGTTGATGGCTTCGACTTGTCCGTTTGCCTTGGGATAAGCTACGGATGAGAAGCTCTTGTGAATTCCATGCTCCTGGCACCAGTTGGCGAACTCCTCGCTGTCAAACTGAAGTCCATTGTCCGATATAATTTTGAATGGGACTCCGTACCTGCATAGAACATTTTTGATCAAGAAGTTAATAACTTTTGCTGAAGATACTTTATTCAGGGGTTCTGCTTCCACCCATTTGGTGAAATAGTCGACTGCCATCATAGAATATTTGGCCCCGTCTCGGCCCATTGGCAGTTCGCCGATCAAGTCAATTCCCCATACTGCAAAGGGCCAAGGGCTGGTCATTTGAGTAATCTCAGTTGTTGGTAGCCGCGGAATCTTAGCAAACTTCTGGCATTTGTCGCATTTTCTGACAAAATCTAAGGCGTCCCTGCTCAAGGTGGGCCAGAAATATCCATATCGGAGTATCTTTATTGCCAAAGTCTGCCCTCCAGTGTGATCTCCGCAGCTTCCTTGATGAATTTTGGATAAGATTTCCTTGGCTTCCCTTCCAGCGACACACCTTAATAAAGGGTTAGAGAAGCCGCGCCGATAGAGGGTGCCCTCTTTTATTGTGTAGCGGGAAGCTTTCCTCAAGATTTTCTTGACTTCGTTACGCCCGTTGGGTAGTGTACCACTTTGTAAGTAGTCTCGGATGGGAGTCATCCAAGTTGCTTCTTCGGTTGCAGCTATCAGGTTCACTTGCTCAAAACTTGGGGTCAGTTGCTTTGAGATGGCTACTGCTCCGGAAATAGCGCCGTCTCTTATGATAGCTTGCTTCGCCAATTCGTTGGCCTCTTGGTTCTCTTCCCGAGGGATGTGTTTGACTATGTAGTGGTCCAATCGATTGAGAAGTAACTTGGTCTTCTTTAAATATGCTATGAGTCGTTCTTCTCGAGCCTGGAATTCTCCTAGTATTTGATTAACAATAAGTTGAGAATCGCTATGAAGACACAAAGAATTGGCTCCGATTTCTAAGGCAAGTTCTAATCCAGCTATCACCGCTTCATACTCTGCATCGTTGTTGGTGGCAGCGAATTCCAACCTTACAGCATAGTGCAGCTTATTTCCCCTGGGAGTGATTATTACCACACCTTCCCCCGAGCCTTTTTCGTTTGATGCACCATCCACAAAGAGATTCCACTTGATGTCTTCTGCTATTTCTGGTTGCTCCTTACCTTCGTTGGTAGTGAATTCGGCAATGAAATCGGCCATGGCTTGCCCCTTGATGGTGGTGCGAGGATGGTAGGTAATATCATATTGACTTAGTTCAATGCACCATTTAAGTAGTCGCCCAGAAGTGTCGGGACGATGGAGTACCTGCCTCAGTGGTTGATCGGTCAGAATTCTGATGGAATAAGATTGAAAATAGTGTCGCAGTTTTCGTGATGCGATTAGTAGACAGTATGCTAGCTTCTCAAGTTTAGGATATCTGACTTCTGCCCCTGTAAACCTCTTACTTACAAAGTATACTGGCCGCTGCGTGCGGTTGTCTTCTCTTACCAAAGCAGCGCTTAGAGCATGAGATGATACAGCAAGGTATAGGTATAACTCTTCGCATTCGTTTGGAGTCGAGAGTACCGGCGGTTTCTGGAGGTGTTCGATTAAGTTAAGGAAAGCTGTTAAGCATTCGTCAGTCCATTTGAACTTTCCTTTGTCTTTCTTTAGAGCTTCGAAGAAGGGGACGCACTTGTCCGTTGCTTTGGAGATGAATCGGCTTAGGGCAGCCACTTTCCCATTCAGGCTTTGCATTTCCTTTCGAGTGGAGGGTATTTTGATATCTTTTAGAGCTCGGACTTGTTCAGGGTTTGCTTCAATCCCTCTGGCATGGACGATGAATCCCAAGAACTATCCTGATGATACTCCGAAGGAGCATTTTAGAGGATTAAGTTTCATTCCATATTGGCGAAGGACTCGAAACATCTCGCCCAGGTGGTTTACATGATCGTCGGCTTTCCTTGACTTTACCAGCATGTCATCCATATACACTTCCATAGTTTGTCCTATTAGCCCTGCAAACATCTTGTTGACGAGGCGCTGGTAGGTGGCTCCTGCGTTTTTAAGTCCGAAAGGTATTACCTTGTAGCAGTACAATCCCCGGTCAGTGATGAAACTAGTGTCGTCTTGATCGGGAGCATGCATGGGAATTTGGTTGTATCCTGAGTATGCGTCCATAAAAGATAAGAGTCCGTGCCCGGCTGTGCTGTCTACAAGTTGATCGATTTGGGGAAGTGGGAAGCAATCCTTCGGGCAGGCGTCATTTAAGTTGGAGAAGTCAATGCATGTTCGCCACTTCCCATTAGCCTTCTTTACCAGCACCGGGTTGGCGATCCACTCTGGGTAGATGGCTTCTCGTATGAAGTCATTGGCAAGTAGATTCTTTACTTCTTCATCGAGGGCTGTTGATCATTCTGCCCCCATGCTTCTCTTTCTTTGTTTTACGGGCGCCTTGGTAGGATCAATGTTTAGTACGTGGCATGCTATGTCAGGGGAGATTCCGGTCATGTCAGCATGTGACCATGCAAATACATCCAAGTTATGGCGGAGAAAGTCAATGATTTGTTCCTTCAACTCTGCTTTTAGTTGGGACCCGATTTTCAACAGTCTACTCGATTCACGTTTGTCTACATATACAAATTCCATAGCCTATGCAGGCTCGGCGGTGGCCTCCTCCTCTTTGTCCCTGGGGTCTAATTCATTGAAAGGGTCGCTGGTATATCAAAGAGGAGGGGCTTTCTTTAGTTGCTATGCTTCCAAACTTTTTGTGCAGAGGGCAACCTCTACACTCTTCCCTTTATCCTTCCTGTGGTTGTTGTGAAGTTCAGTTACATAGTAGTCTCGAGCAACGTCCTGGTCTCCCTCTACTTCCCCTACTCCATTGTCCGTTGGAAATTTCATCTTTAGGCACCATGGGGCCAGGACAATTTGGAAGTCAGACAAGGCTGGCCTTCCTAAGAAGGCGTTGTAGGCCGAGTGGTTTTCTATCAGCACAAATGTTTGTTTCCGTACAACGGAGCGGGGATGACTTCCAATTTCAACAAAGAGGTCCAGTTGCCCGAGGGGCATCTTCGCATCTCCAGTGAAACCGTGTAGTGGTTTATTGCAGGGAGAAACGTCCTTTATTGATAGTTTCATTTTGTCGAATGCATGCTTGAATAAGATATTTACTGAGCTTCCAGTGTCTACTAGAATTCGAAAATCTTTGGTTGGACCGAGCCGGGCAGAGATAACCATGGGATCCATATGAGGGTACTGCCTTCCCTCTAGGTCATGCCTACTGAATGTAATGTCATCACTCTCTTTCCGCTTCGGGTGGCGTTCTTCTATAACAGAATTAACACGGTCTTCATTGTTTCTAAGCGACTTTCCATATCTTTCCATCTCTGCCCAGCTTTTGTTGGTGATGTGCGGTCCTCCCGAGATGGTATGGACCACTATCTTCTCTTGACCAGAGCCGCTAGCGTTGCGGTTTCCTCTGCCTATCTCTGGTGAGGGTAGCCTTGGGTTCTCATTGGCAAGATCTGGAGTCCTGTTCTGACCTTTTACATAGCGTTCCAGTCTCTTCCTTCTGATGTGTTCTTCAATCAAGTCCCGGAGATGATGGCATTCATTGGTATAATGCCCATGAGATTCGTGGAAGCGGCAGAACTTTCCAGAATTAAGTGCGTCATCTGATTCCTTCTTGTATGGTGGGCGTTTGTATCTAACTTCGGCTTGGGTGGCAAGGAAGATGTTTTCGACGGTTTCATTCAAAGGAGTGTAAGTGTCGAATCTCGGTCCTGGCCGATATAGACGCTTTTCTCCCTTCTTTCCCCCAGCATTGTCTCTAGAATCATTCCTTCGAACGTCCTTTGCTACAACGGGCGTGTTGCCGTGGGCTGCCTTATTTTGTTGCCCTGACTGGCCCTCAGTGGCAGCGTCTTCAAGCCTCATATATTTCCCGGCTTCATGGAAGAAATCGGGTTAAGTAGCTGGTTTTTCTTTTGTCAACCTTCTAGCAAATTTAGTATCCGGGTGCATGCCACTACAGAGGGCCATTAAGATAAGCTTCTCATCGGCATCTTGGACTGCGGCCGCTGCGGCATTAAATCGGGTTAGATATTGTTGCAGCTTCTCTCCGGGTTTCTGTTTGATACTGGATAAGGAGTAAGCGTCCTTGGGCTGCTCCACATGAATGCGGAACTAGCTGATGAACTTTTCTTTCAACATCTCCCATGAGCTGATGGATCCTTGGGGTAGATGGAAAAACCAGGAGGTAGCTAGATCTGCCAAGAATAGCGGAAAGCATTTGCACAGCACTCCTTCCGTTGCTCCACTCATGAGCATATGTTGTTTGTATCTCTGTAAGTGTACAACGGGGTCGGAGGTTCCTTTGTAAGGTTCCATTGTTGGCATTTTCCATTCTCGGGGGGTGATGGCGATTTCGATATTGCGGGCGAAAGGGCTGGTTACCCTATCGCCTATCCCTCGATCTCTTTGATCTCGTTGGACGCACTCTCTGAACAAGCGTGCCATTCTTTCATCAGAATTTGTAGCAGATAGAAATGAGTTCGGTTCTATTCTGTGGGATTGATTCCATCCAGATGACCTGTAGGGATGGTATCGTCTATCATTCCCAATATTTTCCAGTGGCTGCCTTTGGTCTTCTGGGAGCATGTTAGGGTCAGCTACAGTTGGCCCTTGCCTTGATCTTCCCCTGTTGGGTTCTGATCTAAGCACTTCCTCGGGTCCAACTTCGGGCTGGACTCTAGCTCGGCCCCGTTCATTGGTGTTTCCGTGGTTAGGCAGTACGACAGGCTTAGCCACAGTTGACCTCCGTCCGGTACCTCCCCCGTTGGGTTCGGTTATAAGCGTTTCCTCAGGCCTAACTTCGAGCTGTGCTCAGTCTTGGCTCCTACCATGGCTGCTTCTGTCGTTAGCTCCTTCGAAGAAGGAAGATATTTGTTGTCTCTGAGATCCTCCAGACTGGGACTTGCCCCATGATTCAGTGTTGCGGTTGGACTCTTCAGCATCCCTTAAGCGTGACATGAGATGGTCCACCAAGGCTTCCTGCTGGGATGTGAAGCGATTAGTCACTTCAGCCACAACCCTGTCTAGATCTGCCCTAGTAATTGCTGCAGGCTGTTCTGTGGAAGGAGTTGTCGGATTTGCCTGACCTTCATTTGGTACTACAGTTGGAAGGGGACGACTTACTTGATCTATGACCACTGGATCTGGAAGACTGCTGGTTGCGATATTCTTTCCTTTGTTAACATCTTTCTTCTGCTTGGGAGGCATGTTTTCTAAGCAATGAATGACGCTGTCAGGAAGAAGGTTAAGTGGGAGAAGCTGAAGCTTCGAGCTTCTTGCTCTCAATGAAAGCACCAAAAATGTTTGCACAAAAAATGGACAAACACCTCCAGGTCGTATGATTAATTGATTTTAGGTTGTTCTTAGTGATTTGGGTGATTTATACAAATATATGAAAAGCAGGGACTAAACTGTAAAAGAGACACAGATTTATAGTGGTTCGGCCAGAATGTGCCTACGTCCACTTTATATGTTATTCTCCTCTTCTATTCAAATTACAAGTACAAAGCTTTGATACAAATATATGGAAGTTGTTTGAAAGTTCTATCCGTGCTCGAGCTCTCAAACTTGTCCTCCATTGTTGTACCCCTGCCCCTCTATTTATAGAGTGAGGCTGGGGGTTGGGGTCTTGGATGTATATAGCTGCTGGTGGGCCTGGGCCGATACAATCTGGCCAGGCAAAGTTGGTATGGAACGCCTTGGTCCGGTGGGATCTGGTTCGGTAGGTAGGGGAACCTGTTGGTTCGGTGGGTAGGCGAAGTTTTTGGTTCGGTGGGTAGGCGAAGTTGTTGGTTCGGTGGTATGGGAGGTAGGTTGATTCGGTAGTGGGTGGACCGGTGGAGTTGATTCGGCAGGCATGGGAAGGAGGTTGATTCGGTGGATGGAGTGGAAGGAGTTGGTTCGGCAGGCATGGGAAGGAGGTTGATTCGGTGGATGGAGTGGAAGGAGTTGGTTTGGTGGATGGTCTGGTTTACCCTAGTTCGGCGAGGACTTACCTCCCCTCTTTGGTTCGGTGAAAATATGCCCAACACTGAATGTAAGTACCCTAAATACATTCTAGCAAGCTTCCTTACTAAACGTTAATAACCTCTCCTAGTCCCAGAAATAATTTAATTTCACATTGTCAATTAATTTATTAAATACACCCATTTGACGTTGTTACTCTCCTTAGAGTTAAAATTTTGAATTAAACCCACATACTTCCCAAGTCATGCCACCTTGCTATATATCGTTGAATTTTAGACATCATAAGTCTTGGCATCCTACCATTCGACAACTGCATAAGTAGTTATATTTTGCAATCTTGGGTTTAATACATTTATTTCGTTCATTTGTAGTTTACCCTAAACATTCTTTAGATAAAACATTTTTTTATCTTTAATTTAAATGATGCAACTATCATTTCTTAACTTTCCTAAGCTTATTTCATTATTCAATCTTAAATAAATTCATATATTAAACTTATTTTTCTTTATCTCAGTTTCATCCCTATGAAATTCTCAATCGACATTTTGGAAACAGGCTTCCAAAATGTTACTGAGTATTTTCTTGTTTTACTTAAGGAATCTCAACACCCTTGGCAATTGTATGCCTAGTCCAAAAGCTATTGACCACCTAACTTCTCTAAGGTATTGCACCATAAAGGTATTGCACCATAAAGGTATTGCACCTTAAAGTAATCACATCACGAAGCTATCGCATCGCAATGCTACCGCATTACAAAGTTATCACGTCTTGAAGCTATCGTTGTTATCCAGCCTTTGACCAGGCACTATCCAGACAGACTGGATGAGTCAATTTTGGAGTTATCAAGGAATGGAAGCCTAGTGAGATAGCCCAAGAGTCCAGAAACCAAATACAAAAGGAGCCATGGGAAAAAGCAAAGCCAACCTAAGTTGAAGCAAACCATAATCCACCAAAGTGGTGGGTCGGTACCGACCCCACTCCATGGGTCGGTACTGATCTGTGTTTTTACCTCCATATTCACCCATCTTTTGCCTACACATCCTAGTCGATGCTTGATGTGTATTCCAAGTATTGTTTTGATGAACTATTGCAATCCTCTATCGATCTCTACGAACCTTTGAATCAACAACTCCGTTCTTCCACAACTAAATCATTTGGACTCCAAAACAAGTTAATATAGGTGCAAACAACTATGGAATCACGAAGCCAACCACAAGGCAAGCTGAAGCGAATAGTTCAAGATGAGTAGATTGGCCACCTTATGGGCGGTACCGATCCATGTCCTTTGTGTCGTACTGACCTATAGTTATTAATGATGTAGTATCCTACTTTTGTGGAGAATTGGTCTATAGCAAGGAGAATGGTCTAGAGATCTTTTGTGGGAGATTTTAGGCTCCCTACCTCTATAAATAGAGGTGTGGGGCTCATTTTTAGGATCTTTTTTGGCTCTTGCTCTCTTTATTCTATTTTTTATAATCAAATGTAGGAGTTGTACCGACCCATAAGAACTTCAGCCTCCAAGTCAGAATATAAGTAATAATATTATTAAGTGGACGTATGCTTTCATTTGCTGAACCACTATAAATTGCTGTGTATTCTTTCTCACTTGTTTTTCATTTAATTCTTCACTTTTTATTCTATCTTAAGCTTCTGCATGTTTGTGTTATTTTTGGTTCAAACATTTTGGTGCTTTCACTAAGAAAGACATTCTCAGGCTACTTAGTTCCATCATCCGCTATTGGATTTCTTAATTACAAGGGATAGATCCAATTTTTCCTACCTTACATTCAACTATTTAGGTTCTTAATAATTTACAAGGAGTAATCTGCCATGGCCCCATGGAGAGAACGTACCATAACTTCTAGTGCTACCACTGAAGCTGAGAATCTGAATCCTCTGCATGGAGATAAAGTTGTCCAGCCAACTTAACCTAAGATCCAGACTCCGGTCGAAGTTGTGACCAGAATGGAGATGGATAGGATGATGTAGCAGATTGAGGATAGATTTCGGGCTAGTTTGAATGAGATGAATCAAATGATGCAACAAAGTTTAAGATTGCTGAATGAACCGACTCATAATAGCCGTAGGAGAAGTAGAAGAGATTCCAATTCAAAGTCATAAAGTTCCTCATCATCCGAGTAGAGATGTAGGGATAGGAAGCATATAAGGACTCAAAACGTTGTTGAAACATCTTACCAAGAAAAAGTACAAGCTCTACGCACAAATTCAGGGATCAGTACCAACCCAAGAGCACGGTTCGATACTAAACCATCCAATGGTGGGCCTAAAGCTTGCCATTAGGAAGGTGGCATAGATATGACTTCTGGAGGCGCTGCTGATGATCAGAACATGAAGAATCATGCTTCTACTGATGATACAACTCACGGGAATCAAACAGGGGGACTACTAGACGAATGGATCTGTCGAAGTCTGAAGAGCATAGGTATCAGGAACCTCCTCAAGAGCGTTCGCCGGGCCGAACACATGGGGCATAACCCGATTACCGCCGTTCAATCGAACCCGTGGAACCAGAGTACTTAGAAGATATGATCAAGAGACTTATAAATGAAATTTCTTCCAAAGCAATGATGAGTGGGATACCTCTACTGGTTGGAATCCATTTACTGGAAACATCCTACGTGGGAGATATACTCGAAGGTTTGCAATGCCAACTATGCTATTGTACAATGGAACAAGAGATCCTAAGCAGCGTTTGATGAAATACGAAGGGCATATGGATTCGACCAAAGCTTTTGATGTCATGAAATGCAGCTGCTTTCCAATTTTCCTCAAAGGAGTAGCTACGATGTGGTTCACTCGACTTCTATCGTGTCGAGGTCCATATCATCCTTCGCTGAGTCGTTGCAAAAGTTTATAGAGCAATTCCACTTACATACTTCACGTCAAAAACATGTCATGTCTTTGTCAAACCTCTTCCAAGCTGATGGAGAGTCACTAAAGGATTTCTTGAATATGTTCCATGTAGCAGTGATAAAAGTTACATATCCCAAGGATGACAAAGTGTTGATGGTGCTAATCAAGGTAATTTATCCCTATACGAATTTCGAGGAATGGTTGGAAAGGAAATCCCCACTGATAATGGATGCTTTTTATAGGAAGCCTAATAAGAACTTCACTTGGAAGAAGCATGCAAACGTCCATAGAGGATTAGTGTTGGGAATTAAGACGAATTGATATAAAGCAACATTGTTGTAAAGAAACCCGAAGGGAGTTCTGGAAATTTTTATGTGAACGTTGGTAATCAGAATAATAATCGAAAATGGAATGATGATGGGGCTAAGAAGAAGCAGGTAATAGGAATCACATTAGGACTCCTAAGTACAATAGCTATACCAAATTGAACAATTCAATAGAGAATATCTATCTGGCAACTCAAAACACTTAGCAGTGCAAAAAGCCGGCTCCAAGAGGATCAACTGAGAAAGAGAGGAAGTCAAGCAAGTTCTGCAAATTCCATGAAACTAACGGTCACAATACCAACGAATGCAAACATTTGCGAGATAAGATGGAGGAGTTAATTCGTAAGAAAAGGTTATAGCAATATATGAAAGCCCTATACGATGGCGTCAAGGGAACTCTAACGCCCTTGGATCGTCTTCCCAATGTGGGCAAGCTAAGCCTAGTGCTGATGCATTCAGGCGGTCAGAAAATCGGTTCATGATTAATACTATTATCGGTGGGTCACACCTAGCCGATAAGAGTCTAGCTGGGATGGACATATATATTGGTGCAATAAACATGCAAAGAGTGAAAGTTGCTTCACTATTGAAGATGGTACTCCGGCAAAACAATGTAGAATGATGACTAATGATATTTTTTTCTAGAATAGATATGCCGATGGAGTGGAAGCTTTAACGATTGCGCCACTAGTGATGATAGCCACGATTGGTCCTACGATTGTTCGGAAGGCGCTGGTTAACTATGAGAATTCAGTCAATATCTTGTTTGAGAAGCTTATGATTAAATGATGTTGGAAAACCTTGTAAATCTCGAATACATGGGTTCAACAGGATGGATATTGAGATGAGTGGATATGTAGAATTACCGGTGGTACTTGGCGAGGGCGACCGTAAGTGAGTGCGATTCGTGCCTTTTTGGTGTTGGATATTTACTCATCTTACAATGCATTTTTGGGCCGACAGGCTTTGCTGAGTTCAGAGCGGCTATAACACCTTGGTGTTTGACTATGAAGTTTCTAACAGAGAATGGCGTAGGGATTGTCCAGAAGGATTAGGTGACTTGCTGTGGGTGCTACCTCGCGGAGCTAAAGGAGGCAAGGCAAAAGGAGAAAGGAAAAAATATGGAGGGGACCCTCTACATTAAGGCTTTGGATGCATAACAACTATGGCCCGAGTCCCGGCCCGGGCAGCCTAATCGGTTCCATAAGGACATGGACTGATGTAAAAGGGCCAGAAGGTGAAAGATCAGCTCTAGGCGAGTTAACGATTGTTGTTTCGGTTTGCAAGGATGATCCAAATCGTGTCCTGAAGGTCGGATCATAGCTCAGCGCAAGAGTGATGAAGGAGTTGGTTGGTTTTCTTCGGGCAAACCGGGAGGTGTTTGCCTAGACACACTCGGACATATATGGGATCTCGCCCGGGATAACGAGCCATGCATTAAACATAAATCCTAAATGCATTCCTATGAATAGAAACGCCGTAGCCTGGGTCTGGAGAGATCCGCTGGACTTAAAGAAAGGGTGGATAAGCTAAAGGACAATGGCTTCATCCGCAATGCCTTAAATCTAGACTGTGTATCTAATCCTATCTTGATGAGGAAAGTGAACGGGAAGTGGAGGACATGCATCAACTATTCTGATTTGAATAAGGCATGCCCGAAAGACAGCTTCCAACTCCCGAGAATCGATCAGTTGGTCGATTCAACAGGTGGACATGAGCTACTTTCATTCATGGATGTGTACTCTGGATACAACTAAATCCTAATTCACGTCATGGATCAGGAACACACTAGCTTCATAACTGACCTCAGACTGTATTGCTATCTGGTCATGCCCTTTGGATTAAAGAATGCAGGTGCAAATTACCAAAGGCTTGTAAATTGGATTTCAAAGATCATATTGGACGTTCGATGGAAGTCTACATGGATGGCATGCTTGTAAAGTCGTGGCATTCGACGAACCACATTGATGATCCAACAGAGATGTTTGGCATCCTCCAAAAATATAGGATAAAGCTCAATCCCTTGAAATGCTTTTTTGGCGTTGCATTAGGGAAATTATTGGGCTTTGTTATGAATTACCATGCGATTGGAGCCAATCATGGAAAGATCAAGGCATTGAGAAAGATTTAGACCATAAAGACGATTAAGGAGGTCTAAAGCTTGAATGGGAAGGTCGCTGCGCTGAGTCGGATTATCTTCAGAACCATAGACAAATGCATTCCTCTCTTTGACGTCATTAAGAAAGGAAAAAGGAATTTCAGGTGGAATTGCGAATGTGAAGACGCATTCCAAGCTCTGGTGGACCACTTGGATAGACCCTTATCCTTTCAAAGCCATTGGATGACGAGGACCTGTTTATATACTTAGCAGTGTCGGTGCATGCTTTGAGTGCCGCACTCATATAAGAGGAATCCTGCATCCAATGATCTTTATATTATATCAGTAAACGATTAACGTGAATAGAGATAAATTACTCGAGGCCGAGGAAGCCTGCATACTACCTGTTGATCGTTTCGAGAAAGCTCCACCCTTACTTTCAAGCTTATCCAATCAAAGTTCTCACCGACCATCTTTTGCGATAAGTCTTACAGCGACCCGAGACTTTCTGAAGGCTGTTGAAATGGAACATTTGATTGAGCTAATACGACATAACCTATCACCCACGGAGAGCAATCCTAGGAAGAGAAGTGGTGAGAAAGATACTAGGTGGAAGATGTACATGGATGGTGCATCTAATGAACGGTGTTTCGGTGCTAGAGTTGTACTTTTCACTCCTGAGGAACACCCGATCTATTACACCTTGAAAATTGACTTTCCAGCAACAAACGATGAAGCTGAATATGAGGCCTTGATTGCAAGACTTAAGATTTCCAAAGAGCTAGAAATAAAGACTTCACACATTTTCTGCGACTCCTAACTGGTGGTTTGCCAAGTTTGGAAAGAGTTTCAAGCAAAAGGAGAGAGACTAGCTCCTTATCTGAACCGAGTCCTTTAGCTACTCAGCGACATTGAACATTATACGATCACCTATATTCCCAGGGAGGAGAATGAAAAGACCGACTCACTGGCTAAGTTGGCTAGTTCCAAAGATGCGCAATTCATGGGTTTGATTTCGGTGGAAGTACTTTCGGCTTTGAGCATCGACAAGATGGATGTCGATTGGATCTTAGAGACTGAACCTGAAAGGGAGCCATGGATGACTCTAATAAAGGATTATTTGCATAGAGGAATCCTTCCAAAGAGAAGGAATGAATAATGAAGGCTCCTTTGGTAAGCTTCGAGATACATCATGCAAGAAGGGGTACATTACAGGAACGGTTTCCCGGTCTCTATGCTTTAATGTATCACTCACGATGAGGCCAAGTGAGTCCTAAAAGAAGTTCATGAAGGGGCATGTGGCAACCACACCGGAAGGCAAATCTTAGCGAAGAAGATCCTTCATTATGGATATTTCTAGCCAACTGTCAACCGAGATGCAGCTGATCACACCCGAAAGTGTAACAAGTGCCAGAGATTTGCTGAAATTCCAAGAGCCCCGCCGATGAAAATGATTCAAATGGTCAGTCATTGGCCATTTGTAGCTTGGGGATTTGATATCATCGGTATGTTGCCGATATCTAAAGGTGGCATGAAGTAACCATCGTCACAGTTGATTACTTCATCAAATAGGTTGAGGCAAAACCGTTAACCACGATCACCATAAAGAAGGTAATCAACTTTGTTATCCGAAATATCATTTGTCGTTTTTGGAGTTCCATAGGAAATCATTACCGATAATGGAACCCAATTTAACAGTGCCGAATCCAAAGATTTCTGCCGCCGACATTGTATAGAGAAGAGATTTGCTATGGTAGCACACCCCAAGATGAATGGACAGGTTGAAGGTGTGAACAAGGTTATCAACCATTCTTAAGAAACGGTTGGAAAAGGCCAAGGGCAAATGGGTCGATGAACTTCCATCAGTACCGTGGGTTTATCGAACAATCCATAATTTAGCGACTGTCCATTCTCCATTCACCCTAGCCTATGGATCAGAGGCTATGATTCTGGTTGAACTGTAAGTACCTTATCGTCGAGTGATTCACTAAAATCCATCACCTAATAAGAAACTCCTGTTATAATCTCTTAATATGATCAATGAGAAGCACAACGCAGCTGAGTTGAGGGCAGCTGTACACTGACACCAAATCGCTTGGTATTACAACGTAAAGGTCAGGAATTAGACCTTTGAAGTTGGTGACCTGGTCCTCCAATGCATCTTCCCTAGCCTTGGAAACTTGGGTCCGATTTGGGAAGGTCCGTACACAATAGTGCAAAAGCTTGGAGATAAAACTTTCAGGCCTGCGATGATTGACCGGATTACACTCCCGAGGGCGTGGAATACGAGCACTTACGACACTATTTCACTTAGAAATAAATTTGTAAATAATTGGCTAGAGCCATGTAATAAGATATATTATATCATTTTCCATCCTTTATGGAATAAAATGGCCTTTTAAGTCTAGGACTCTGTCTTTCCATTACTTAGGAGTTGTGACTTGACTGACTCAAATGAATCTGCATGAAAATAATGTTGGTGTGCAGGTACCCGAAGTTAGGTGCCAACCAAACTTCTACGGTCCATGATCGGACCCTTGAAGCTCTTTTTGGTATCCGGAGATTGATATCAGCCAACTCTTGCCCTTCTTGTGAGGCAGGAGTATAAAACAAAACAAACGTGATATCACCGTTCACTCACTCATCTCATGTCCTTGGATTGGGTGCTTGAGTATAAACAGAAATCGACGTGATAAGACAGTCCAATCCTCGACATCTTACAAGAAGCAGGCAAAATGAAAGGTCCTCACCCAGCGTAAGGTGGGATCTTACCTAAAATTTTGAATCAACGCCCGAAGTTAGGCACGATAGGAGATAAACATCCTGGATAAGGATGTACGAACAACTATCCTAAGTAATTAACTCCAACTAATGCCCAGAGTTTGGCACTTCAACAATTACCTTACTTTAACAAGACAATGAATGTCTGGTACATTATAGAATGGGCTAAGGATTTAGTCTGATAATAATCACTAAACAGAAATGGATCACATGTACATTGAACGGAAAGTGCATTTCTTAAATAACTTAAGCGAATTCACATAAAGATTTGATGAAATAAACAGCCTTTGTTATTCGCATAAAACTTGGAAAGCTAAGTACAAGTTTATTTACGCTTAAAAACAAAAAGAAAAGCGGGAGATGAATTTGCACCAAGCCAGCTAAGAAACCAAAATGGGCTACTACTATTATTGCAATCAACAAGTAAGTCTATCTACACAAAACAAGCTCACAGTTTGGCTTATGCTTCCTCTTCTTATTGCCGGAAGAAATGTCGCTCGAGTTTTTACCTTTTCTTTTCCCTTCTCTTCCTCCACTTGCTTTGCCATTAGATGGTGCGCTCTGTGATGATCCGACAGGCATGCTTTGAGCGCTTCTAGGTGGAGGAATGGAGACTGGAGCGCTTTGCAAAGATCTGACAGGTGTTCTTTGAGTGCTCCCAAGAAGAGGAATATGGACTGGAGCGAAGATAGTCTGCTCGGGCGAGGCAATGGATAAAGGAGGAGGGATGACTTCTAACTTCTCCTGATTAAGCTCTGTAGTAGAGAGGATTTGTTTCTCAATCTTCTCTAACTTGGCCTCTTTGGCAAGGCCATGTTCTCGCTCAAGATCGATCATGGTGGGACCCGACAGGGGCTCAGGCACTCTAGTTATCACAACACCATCATCGGTTGAGCATCTTGAGTTCCACCAGTCCCCCTATCAAGCAAAGCATCAATCATTTGCTCGTCAAGGCTAGGGGTTTCTATAACCGGGATGGTTAGAATCGTTGTCGAAGTTGTAACGGGTACTACTTCCATTGTAGACGCTTATTGTCATGGGTGAGAGTCCTTATCAGGAAGAGGAGAAATTTGGGGCCGACTTGAAACTTGAGAGATATAAAAAAATAGATTAGTGACGTCGATCTGTGACACATCAACGCTCTGAAATCAGGGAAAGTCAGCGAGATACCTTCTTCACTTTGGGGCTCTGTGTGGGCCGGAGTGCCACTAGAATTCTCCTCCGGTATGGGAGAAAAGATAGTAGACTTTTGCATCTGGGGATTCTTTGGATAATATGTAGGATCGGAGGATGAATCTGGAACTGTTTGGGACCCAAGTGTTTGGCTAGCGGTGGCGTCGTGTGGCATCGATCCTGAGCCTTCGCTTAAGTTTTTCTGTACAGTGGCGGCTCACTCCAGATGACGAATGAGCTCACCTTTTATCAGCACACTGGGCCCGTTATCTATCAATACCTCCTTCTCTAGCTGGGCAAGGTCCACCTCGCCTCCTTTTAAGAATGCTTTCTCTTCCAAGATAATATATTCCCAAGCCAAGCCTACAACCTTGGGATAATCATCACCAAGCCATTCCAGGTTGCGGAACTTGAGAACATTGGCGTTTTATTTGATGAGTCCTGATTCAAACCTATCCATTACCCATTGCTCTGCGGCCTCAATCTCCCTCTTGATAAGTGCATCTACATCCCTAGCACATTTGACCGCCTTATCCCTTTCTTCTATAGCATTGAGCAGCTCATTGTAGTAATCCTGAGCTTGTTGGAGCGCCTCATCGTTTTCCTTTGTTTTACGATCAAACGTGGTCTTCAGTTTAGCCGCGCTTTTGTTCACGGCATCCCTCTCTAACACCAGATCATGGTTTCGATGGAATGCTTTTTCCATCTCATCCCAATGCTTTGTCCTTGCATCTTCGAGTAGCTTGATGGCATCCTCGGCCATCCTCTTAGCTTTGGCTTGAGATTTTCTCTTTTTTTCAATCTCAACATCAAGATGAGCTATGTTCCTTTTGTTGTCGACCTCGAGGTGTTTCTAATTTTTGTTTTCTAGCTGCCTTTCCCTTGAGCTCTTGAACATTTTTTTAGCTACTCATGACCATTCGTTGTATTGATTATGAACAACAGCCATGTAAGCAATGGTCATCTCTTGGATTTCAAGTGGAATTTTCAAGTTGGGCACAAACTTAAGCCCATCAAAGCAGATATTTGGAATTTTCTCCTTCAGTTCAGCCATTCGAGGGCTACTGGCAACTTATTGCTCTGTAGAGATGGCGGAAGCTTCAGTGGTTCTTTCCTAGGTCTATGATGAGAAATCTTAGAACCACTCTTTTAGGACCCGTGGTCAGAAGATCGACTGCAATGTGTTGAGGTCAAATGCTGAGCAAGAATAGAAGATGGAAGTGGATCACATGATGTGCCGTCTGGTGGGATTTCATCACGACGATCTGAATGCTTATCCAAGTCCTTTGGAGGAGAAGACCTGGACCTGGGGCAATACGTAGAGCTAAAGTCATGTGATGGATAATCTTTGCTATGGCTATCTCTGTCCCGGTCATCTTTGTCATGACTTTCTCTATCATGATCAAATTGATGGTTGGAGTCTAAGTCCTAGCCAATGCCTTGATGGTAGGCGGTTAGATAGCATTTCCGTTGTGGAGTTGTATTATCCTGTATAGACTGGAGTATATATTTTCTTTTTTCCATGGATCTTGGAAATAAAACGATAAGAAGTTAGATCCATGAATAAGGAGCCAAGTCAAGTGTTGTGTAGTAGCATGAAGTGCACATATGTGTAAGTATCCTAGTGTCCCCCCGAAGGACTGTGAGCTGGAGCTTTACTCATAAGAGTGATCTCTCACACACAGGTAGTGATGGTATCCTTATCAAAGTGAATATGGGAGTTGATGCCCTCAAGACTAATGTAACTGACATCAAAGGAGCCAAATTTGGTACGAATTGGCCCTAATCCATCAAATGTTCCTGTTGATGGAAAGAAGGCGTCTTCTCTACAGTTGTGACTAGTGGAGGCTGCGTAGAAGTCCATGCCTTGGAAATCTTTACTACTAGCCTCTTCCTCGGAGCAGATTGTTGACTTCTTTGGATTGGTCAGTCTGAGACTCATGGCCCAAGTCAGTGTTACCTTGGCCAGACTAACCACTTTCACCCATTATCTCACCTTCCTCGACGTGTTCTTATGTTTGCTCAACATTTTCTTCAATTCTAGCCCTGGAACTTAGGAATGGGGGCATACCTAGATCGATATTGCCTCCTCTAGTTAAGATGTGATCATCATCGTCCTTGTCATTGTCGTACTCACTAGCAACCCCTTGGACTATACATGTACTATGGCCCACTTCCAATAAACCTTGGGCAAGAAGGCTCTCGTCTGATAGAAGGGTTTTGATATATTGATATTTTTCCGGAATGGCCATAAGAGCATTAACGGCGTCTGAATGTACCGTGCTATTGGGTCTCGTCGGAACATCTAGATAGAAAACAAGATATGAGTTAAGTCTGCAGACTACAAGGAAAATTCATATAATGCACATGGAATGAGACTTACGTCCAGATAGCCATCTACATGCAAATCCAGGTGGACAACGGACATAGAACCACTCATTTTTGAAATAGCTCAACTTGTTCCATGTGCCAAAGACAACTCTACTACACTTGATCGGTTCCAGGTAGGTTAAAGACGGACTTTATTTTCAACTCTCAAAGCTATATATGTATCATATTTCTTCGTAGTTGGGTGCTCGGTGTAAGTGTTCGGTGAAGACAAGGTATGTGTGGAGAAGGAACGCATAACTGTTTAGGTGCTGATGTGTTGGAGCCACCTCATGAAATTCAAAACTTGATGGACGAACTGATTGAATGGTGAGATTCAACTTGCCAAGCACATATATCTATTGCAAGTAATATAACCCTCTGGGGATTATGAGCCTTGATTGCATGATGGGACTAAGACGTGATCGAATAAAATTCCACGCTTGTTGCATACGTGATCATCTAAAATTATGGTATCCTCAAGGCTGTCAGCTGCAGGATATACTTCTTGCCAATCTAGAAACTATGCCGGATTCTTCGAAACTTGTTGTTCCAACTGTGCATGCTCTAGTTGCTGTGCATGCTCCACCGAAGTTTGTTGTGCATGTGGAGTCGTAGTTGAACTCGACTTGGCATTAGATTTAGTGTATTTGGAAGTTGATGTACCTATCGCTTGAGCGGAAGATGTTTGGAATGTCTAATCCATTTATATAAAAACTCGACAGACAGTCAACATTAGATTAATTGAAGTTGTACCCTCATGCTGAAGTGAAACTAGTGTCGTATTGTGCAGTTCAGATTTCTAATATTATTTAACAATTAATTTTTAAGTTTTGGATATCACTCGAACTGACCGTCATCACTGACCATCCCGGCAAGCTTTATGTTATCGATCATGTTTTGGAAATTCTATAAAACCAAGAACTCCAACACTAATCCACTATACACCTGTGGATTTGGATTTCGCGAAATTCTCCCAAGTATTGGGAGTCGTACTGACCTAACTCTAAGGAGGATTTCACCCTCCTTGCTCTTTCACCTTCTCCGTTTTCCAAACCACGTCCATTAGCTGAGACTTTACAAATGTTCATGCTTAACTCGACCACCTACCTAGGGATGGTCACAAGGAAAATTTGGTTTAGAAATCCCTAGGGTTTGGATCGGGCAAATTTTGGATGGCGACACTGGAGTTCTCGAGATAGGATGGTGTTCGCTGTTGGTCAAAGGATAGTCAACGGCAAGGCTAAGGCAGGCGGTATGGGTCGCCGTGAGTTCAAGTCGAAGGCAAGTTTTTCTTAATGATGAATCAGTGCTTGGATCGATGGAAAGAATGCAAGTGAGGAAAGAAATGTAGAGGAATGGGTTTTATAACCCTAGGACCCGTTTCCTTAGGCAAAGGATTGGGAAATCTCCTAAGTCTCAAGTCGGTATCGACCCATGAGCATGGGTTGGTACAGAGTCTTAAGTTTTTTGTTAAAGAAAAAAATGTATGTATATACGTGTGTATATGTATGTACATGGGTAGAGCCATGATAAAGATGATGGACCATGTGTGTGCACTACTTCCTTCTCAAGAGCGTGTATGTGAGTAAGTGCATGTATGGATATTCAGAAAACCCTGAATGACCAAAGTCAAAGGGAATCAGATTCGAACCTGAGTAATCCATGGAAGGAATCGACTTAAAATTATCAAGTTCTGAATGACAGATCATAAGAGCACACTTCAAATTTATAATATTAGATGTTGGTAAAGCGGTGCGATGAATAACAATGGGCATAGCTTTTCACAAAAACGATTCACAAGAAGGATAACGACTATTCAAAACACAAAGTGGAGTCCTTCACAGCAATCCCGACTTATCTCGATTCAAAGCACGTCATGTTTGAAATGAGATGTACTTTGGAGAGTAAGTGTTATCCAACATTTTGACCAGGCAGTATTCAGACAGACTTGATGAGTCGAACTTGGAGTTATCAAGGCAGGAATCCTAGAGAGAAAGCCCAAAAGTCCAGAAACCAAACATAAAACGAGCCATAGGAACAAAGAAAAGCCAACCTAAGTTGAAGCAAACCGGGATCCACCAAAGTGGTGGGACGGTACTGATACGTGTTTTTACCTCCATATTCACCCATCTTCTGCCTACACATCCTAGTTGATGTTAGAAGCCTATTCTAAGTGTTGTTCTGACGAACCATTGCAATCCTCTCTTGATCTCCACGAACCCTTGAAATCATCAACTATGTTCTTCCAAAACTCCATCATTTGGACTCCCGAACAAGTTAATATAGGTGCAAACAACTATGGAGTCATGAAGCCAACCATAAGATGAGCCAAAGCGAAGAGTTCAAGATGACCAAAATAGCCATCTTATGGGTCGATACTGACCCTTATCCTTGGTGTCGTACCGACCCATGGTTATTGAAGTTGTGGCATCCTACTTTTGTGGAGAATTGGTTTACAGTAAAGAGAATGGCTTAGAGATCTTTTGTACGAGATTTTAGGCTCCCTACCTCTATAAATAGAGAGGTAAGGCTCATTTTTTAAGATCTTTTTTTGGCTCTTGCTCCCGTTATTCTATTTTCTTGTAATCAAGTGTCGAAGTTGTACCGACCCATAAGAACTTCTACCTCCAAGTTAGAATATGAGCAAGAAAATCATTAAGTGGACGTAGGCCTTGATTTGCCGAACTATTATAAATTGTCATGTGTTCTTTCTTACTCTTTTTCATTTAATTCTTCACTTTTTATTCTCTACTCAAATTCTGAGTGTTTGTACCATTTTTGGTTCAAACAATCGTGCCTTGAAGCCATTACACCATAAAGCCATCACATGACAAAGCTATTGTATCTTGAAGCTATCATGCCTTGAAGCTAACACGCTGTAAAGCTATCGCATGTCAAGACTATCGATGTATAAGCTTTAACTACTTCATGTCAAGTTTTAGAGATGTCGAAGATTAAGCTTTATAGCTATCGCATGTCAATTTTTAGAGAAATTGAAGGTTGAGATTTGTAGTTATCAACTGTCAAGTTTTAGAGCTATTGCATGTCAAGTTTCAAAAGCTATAACATGTCGACAATGGTGGATCCAAAATTAAATGGAAAATGATATATTTTCTTAATAAAGTAATGACTATTAACCTAATCTACACACATGTCAGTTTCCCACTGCTTCTTTTTTAATTCACAACAATATTCCTCGACCATTGCTGATAATCATACCCTTTTAATTAATCATTTCTTTTTTTAAATTAATTTAGGTATATTTACCTTTATCAATTAATTCAAAAGAAAATTTACAGGAAAATTCCAAAAATTCACGAAAGTTCGAAATCTCCATCTTCTACCACTAATTAAAATTTTGGATCAAAATATATAATTTTGATATTTTTAAATATTAATTTATACCTGAAATTGCTTTTTTCCACTTAGAAAATTCATAATTAATTATTTCTTCATCCAAAAGTAGTGAAAATCAAAACCTACTTTTGTTTTTTTGTTAAAAACGTCATGTTAGAATTTCACAACATTTTGAGAAGGTTAAATCTTGTTTTGGCATTGAATGTGTCCAAATTATATCCATTCAAACCCTTAAACACAAATTAATCATTTACCATCATCACATCATGTTTATCAACATTCAAAACACCTAATCAACATCAAATCTAAACCGACAACGGAATTGGTGATAACTAGAGAAACTATTAGTTGCATAGATTAAGAAGAACTTGATTAAAAAATCTTCTATTTTCCTTGAAAATGTAAGCTTTAGTCCTTTGTTTTAAAAATCCTCTTCTTCTCTCTTGAAAATGTAGCCGACCTAAGGTTAATGGTGCTTCTTTGTTTTATTTGTAAAATTAAGTGGGTATGAATGGAGAGAATATGGTTAAGGGTATATTCATTAGTGGTTATGGTTTTAGTTTAAGTCCCATAATGCTTAATCTTACTAATTTATTTCCCTTAATCCAAAGTCCGATTTATCCTAAATTCAAATTTATTTATTCCTATTAATGAGGCTGAATTTATTTACTTTAATTACTCCTGGTTCATTTAATTAACCATTTAAAATATCCTACACTAAATTAATCAAACTTCTCTTAACAAATTCTTGCAATTAATTATCTTAATTATCACGTATTAAATTCTTATTATTAATCTAATTACTGATATTATAGCACTCTAAAATAAGGGGTGTTACAATATCCTCACCTTACTAGAATTTCATCCTCGAAATTCAGATAAGGAATAATTAAAATTACACTAAAACATAGATAGTGTAAAGACATCATCACTAAGTACACACGAGTACAAAAGTTACACTAGTACCCTTATAATGTAAATCATCAATCATAAAACATAACGCATTAGTTCAACTACTAAAACATAATTATATCATAACATAAATACTCTAGTGCCACTACTAGTACATTTAATTGACAAACAAAGCACACTACTACAAATATGAATATCTAAAATAATTTGGGATAGATATTCCTAATCATATCGTCCACCTTTTGAGTTTAATCAACCTTATCGTCTCTCCATTAGACGCAAACTAGTCTAATAAATTTGTTCCTCAATTCCTTTACATCTAGACCTACTATCCTTTTGGTTGTCTAACATAAGTCAAATCTGGTTCTACGGATATGCCATTAATCTCTCTTAGTTCCACTATTATACTAGGATTGTGCACACATTTCCTCAAATGCAATATATGAAAACGCAGACCCGTAAAACTAATAAGTAAGTCGACTCGACGTGCGATCTTACCAATTTTCTCTATCACTAGAAACAAACCTATATATCTAGGAGCCAATTTCACCACCTTCCTAAAGCGCATGACACCTTGTATCAGTGAAACCTTTATGAATACATGATCTCCTACTGCGAACTCTAGATCCTTTCTTCTCTTATAGGCATAACTCTTTTTCCTTGACTGCACAACATTCATTCTAATGCGGATTAGCCCTATTTTCTTAGCAGCATATCTTACCTAGTTAGGTCCTAACACAAGTCTATCTCCTATGTACAACAAAAAAATAAGTGACTTACACTGTCAACCATAAAGCGCCTTAAATGGTGTCATTCCAATACTCGATTGGTAACCATTGTTGTTGGGAAACTCTACCAAATGCAAATAATCTTCCTAAGATCATCCAAAGTCTAAAACCCATTCCATCAACAAATCCTCTAATACACGATTCACCCTTTCCATTTGACTATCTGTTTGTCGGTGGTGAGCCATACTCAAGTTCAACGTGGTACCCAATGCACTCTGCAAACTTCTCCACAATTCACTAGTGAACAATGGGTCTTTATCATTGATAATGCTGCTTGAAATATCGTGCAGTCTTATAATATTATTCATGTATAGCTTCGCTAAGCTAGCCGTTGTCCTTGTCAAATTTACTAGGATAAAGTGGGCACTCTTCATCAGTTATCGACTATTACCCATGCTATCATTTCACATTCTCGACTTTGGAAACCCACCTACAAAATCCATAGATATTGAATCCTATTTCCAAGTCGGTACCTCCAAGGGTTAAAGTAATCCACTTGGCTTCTGATGCTCAGCCTTCACTTATTGACATTTGAAACACTTCTTCACACATTCTCCTATGTCTCCCTTTATCTCTTTCCAAAATAAGACAAGCTTCATGTTGTGTTACATCTTTGCTCCTCCATAATGAATCATAAACATAAACTGACGACTCTCTTCTAAGGTCTCCTTCCGAAGGTCTCGTACATTCAAAATATAGTATTTCTTTCTTCCTAAGCCATCTCTTTGAGTCTATATCAAATAATTTTAGGTCCTCTACATCTACAACCATCTCTAATTACCGAAATCTTTCGCCTAACAATTGGTCCTCTCTTTGCCTTTCTTCAATTCTATCCACAAGGGTTAGGCATACTTCCCAACTTGCTAACATGCCCAGATCTTTACTTGATTTATCATTCTGCCTAAAATATACTCCATAAGATGCTAGCTTCTCTAATGTCTTCCATTCCTCAATCATGGCTAACACTCCATTCCCCTACTTTCTACTTAGAGCATCGACAACCTTGTTCCTCTTCCCCAGCATTTGATATTAAAGTCATATGCTGCTAGAAACTCTGAACATCATTATTGCCTCATATTCAACTCCTTGTGAGAGATAGATACTTAAGTGCCTTATGGTCCATATACAACTCAAACTATTCTCCGAGAATATAATGCATCCAAATCATCAACGCGAAAAACATTGCTAACTCCAAGTCATGGGTCGTATATCTAACCTCATGTGGCTTTAACTGCCTAGACGGATGAGCTATCATCCATTATTTCGGCATTAGTACCGCTCCTAATCATGTTCTACAAGCATCGGTATATATTTCCAAGTCCCGATTCCCTTCAAGAATGATCAAGACAGGAGCATTTTCCAATGACTTCTTCAACTCCTAAAATGATCCTTACACCTTTCAACCTATACGAACTTCTCATTCTTTATGGTAAACTTATCCAATGGTGATGCTTTATGCAAGAAGACCTTAGTGAATCTGTGGTGATAGCCAACCAATCTAAAGAAACTTCTTATCTTGGTAATCATATCTGGTCTCTTCCAACCTTTAATGGTCTTTATTTTTGATTGATCAACTGCTAATCCATTCTCTGAAACTACATGACCAAGAAACTTAAGTTCTTGTTTTCAAAAATGACACTTGGAAAACTTCATCTTTAATTTATGTTGTCTCAATGTCTATAGCACCAATCTAACATGGACCTCAAGGTCTCATTCATTCTTAGAATACACCAAAATGTCATCAATGAAGTCCAACGCAAATCTATCCCACTGATGACGAAAGATTTAGTTCATAAGATCTAAAAAGAACGTTGGGCATGGTAAGTCCAAAAGGCATAACTAACCACTAAAATAAACCATATTTAGTTCTAAATGTGGTCAATGGAACACTACCCTCAACTAGTTTCGGTTGATGGAATACCATTGCCAAATCTTACTGCAAAAATAATATATTTCCACTCAATTAGCCAAAAAAGTGGTCTATCTTAGGTGATGGATAATGATTCTTTATCGTCAGCTCATTCAACATCCTATAGTCGATACACATCCAAAGTGATCTCCAACCACCCATATTTTACATATAAAAGGACTATAAAATAATATTATTTTATCCATATGAGGTCGGACGACTATAAAATTTTGGAAAATGACTACTAGGGACATTTTCCACCTTTAGAAATTTTATCGGACAGTTTGAACTTTTTTAGAAAATCTTGTAAAGCTTATAACTTTTGATAAAAGTTGGATTAGGGTCTGAAACCACTTCCATTAGATCAAGATGATGGTTTCTCTTTCCATAGAGCGGTCATAATAGAAAACAGACTTATCGTTTAGGAGGTATGATCGTTTTAAATTTTGACTACCACTAGCAAGGTTAATGGATTATTAGTTAAGCCCAAACTTGAGCCCACTAACCCATTTTGGGATTTATGCCTAATTAGGACTGATGTGACCAATCCAAATCATTTCCTACGTCCTAAAAACAAGTCTAAACCACCATTAAACAAAATTTCATCAAAAAGCTCCTTTTTCATACTAATTCTAGCCTAAACCATCATTAGAAAGATAGTTAGCAAAGGTGTTGTAGATCTTCCATTTTGAATGATTTGGAATTTGATTTCTTGCTGTCCATTTTGGGTTTGAAGGGAAAACTGGTAAATTTTGGATATTAGGTGAGTGGTTTGACACCCTCATTATTTTATGAATATTTATATAGTTAAAGATGATGTTTTTAATATGATTCCAATGTTAAAGAGATTTTAAACTTTAATTTAACCATCATACATGTTTATGGTCGAATTTAAAAAGGTAGAAATGGATTTTAAATGGCTTTACATCCCGTTACGAATCATATTGTCATTTTACACAGAACTAGATCTAGGAAATTATATGATTGCAAATTATGTTTAGATTGATTGAATATGTTGCTTGCATGTTTATGTATGATTTTTACATTTGTATGTATTGCCTTGATGTGTTTGTTGGTGCTTTTAGTGTAGTTAGGATGCAGTTGTCGATTTGGGAAAAACGAGGTCAAACTTTCTTAAAATCGAATAAAACTCGGATATGTCGTTGGTCAATTGGAGGCGGTTTGGCCAGTTAAATTCATGTCAGTGGAAATATGAAATCAGGTCAGTAGAGCTTTTAGTTTAGGTTGGCAATGGTGATCGCTTTGGGACTTAGGTTATGAAACTTCGATGGAGGTTTTGTGGCAAGATAGTGAAGGAGTTCAAAGACTTAAGCTCAAAATTTGGTGAAGTTTTACAACTTGGTGCTGACCACTTTTTGTCGATACCGACCTCTTTTCTAGAACATGGATTGGAGCTAGGGACTTCAGTCGGTGCTAAAGTAGGAGTGCTTGAAGCATGGGATTTTAGCCAAATTTTTAGCTAAGTGATTCATCTTTGTACCGATAAGAAGCAATTCATGATGGTACCAACATGAATTATAGTGGTTGAGTTTGGCCAAATTCCTAGGGGATGTTGAAGGGATCCTTTAGGCCGTGCTAAAGATATTCATTCATTTGTTTGACTTTCAGTTGTGGTGCGGTATGTAACGCCCCTAATTTTTATAACATTATTCAAGAGATTTAATTAGATAAATTAAATAGAATAATGTAAATAATTAGAGTGATAAGGGGATTGAGATTTGAATAAATTATAAGAAGACCGTGCTTAATTAATTAATTTAAATGGACTTAAGAATGGTTTATAAGCTAATTAAATTACACAAGGGTATATTGGGAATTAGCTGCACATAACTCCTTATCCTTATATATTTCCGTCCCTATACCATTCACGTTCGTATTCTCATTTTTCACAAAACCATCAACACACAAATTAATAGAGGAGCCGGCCATTAACAAAGAAAGAAAAGAGGAATTCAATCAAAAGCTAGAGATTAAAGCTTAGGGGAATAAATCTCATTCTCAATCCAATCTCCTTATCTTAAACAAGGTGAATACTAATTTCTACCATCTCTATTTTGTTTATGATCATATGTTTTCGAATTTAAGATTAAATTCGTTTTTACGATGACTTGGATGATGATATGCTTGAATTATGATTTGTTTGATTTAAACAAGATTGTTTAAACGGGGATTTAGGCGGTTGTAGGCAAAACCGATTAAAAATGATGTTTGAATGCCATGGAAAAATTTTATGTTATGTAAAACATGATTTTGGAGTTGGATTTTAATTTTGATAATTTCCTAAACTATGGAAAGATTGTTATGAATTTTCAAATAAATTATGGTTAATTGGGTTTAGAAATTTATTTCATAAATTCTATTGAGAATTTGGGTCTGAAATTTCGATATGTTAGATAACACGATGAAAGTGAATTTCTATAATTTTTAGGGATTTTTCCTAAGTGATTTGTTATGGAAATTAAAATATTTTAGAAGAAGGACTTATTTGCAATATTGGTTTTGCCTAATGGGTGGGCTTATTTGTTAAATTAATCTTGATTTAGATCTGGAATTGAGCGGCAATTATTTTGGTAAAGAATTTGAAAAGTTGAGGAAACCAATCATATGTTTACATGTGGACAGGTTAGTTAGATAGAATTTGCTTTAATTGGCATTAATTGGCATTAATCAGCTTTTACTTAGAAACACAGGTTCCATCTCTATTAGAAGTACCTTTCAACTCTAATGCTTCCGCTCCATCTCAGTTGAAACCAACCTAGGCTGAAACCAATACCAAAGGTATCACTTAGATGGTACGTAATGGATTGGAGGAAAAGCGAAAGGCATAGTGTCGAAAGCATTGGTTCCGATGGGGTCGAAACCTTTGCCTTGTTTTCAAATGTTAAGCGCCTACTTTGTTTTATTAAAGCTTTCGAAGGAGTCGAAACTATGCTTTTGAAAGAGGTTTTCTAATAGCTTTTGAAGGGGTTTCCAGATTATGTTTTAAAGTATAAGCTTTCGAATGGGTTTCCTTCTTTATGAAATAATGCTTTTTAAAGTAGTGGTTCCTACTTAGTCGAAACCCAACTGCCGTTCTTCTGCTTTCGGGGGTATTGAAGCCATCAATGCTTTCGAAGGGTAGTGTTTGTTTTGAAGATGTACTAAGCCACTTCCTAAATTCTTTTGAAAAGGTTCATGGATTTCGATGGCAATGGTTTTGAAAGGGGGTTTCGATGCCACCCTTTAGTGTTTTACTTAAATGATTTGAAGCTTTCGAAAGTATGGTGCCGATGCCATCAACTTTTCCCCAATACTTTTATATGATAAAGAGTGGTTTCGAAAGAGATACTTTCATTTATATTCACTTTGACCCAAATGATATTTTTAAATATAAACCCAATGGTTTCGAAAGAAGGACTTTAAATAGTTTCAGAAGGGATACTTCGAATGGTTTCGAAGCTAAGCTTTTAAGAGTTATAAATAATACTTTATTACATTTGAAAGGTTTCGAAAGAACGGTTTTAAAGTATTTCGAAAGGCAGTGGACTAATGTTTTGAAAAAATATTTGTATGCTTTCGAAAGAGGTTATCCAGTGAAGTTGAAAACAAAGTTTTGAAGGTTTTTGAAGCCTTAGTTTTTCAAAATAAATAACCCAATCTCATTTTAAAGGAAAAAACCCATGGCTAAGTAAATGAATTTTGAAATGGTTTTAGGCAGAAGTTTTCCTTAATAAAAATATTAGGTTAAAGGGATTAACCATGTTTCATATGAAAATAATTTCAAGGATATTAAACACACAGGAGTGGTATTATCATGTTATTATGTTTGCTTCTTCAATTATATTCACAATGTAATGAACCCATAACGGTAATTTGGGGAAGGGCAAAATAACCAGCTAGGTTGACCCAGTAGTGAATATAAATTAAAGATATTGGTAGGGCCAATAGCTTCACGGTAAGCCCATGAAAACTGTGTATAGGAAAAGATATTGGCAGGGGCCAATAGGTTCATAGTAAGCCCATGAAAACTATGTATAAAAGAAGATGTCAGGAAGATAGCTTAATAGTTAGCCCATGAAAACTATGATTTGATATTGGCAGGGGCTAATAGGTTTGTAGTGAACCCATGAAAACTATATCCGGATTGAGATGTTGATAGAAGTTAATAGGTTCCTAGTCAACCCATGAAAACTAGGATAAGAGAAAAGGTATTGGAGTTACCAATAGGTTCAGGGAGAACCCATAAAATAGTAAAGATATCGGTGTGGGAAAATAGGTTCTTAGTGATCCCATGAAAACTATGTAACTGGACAGGGAATCCTTAAACATTGAACAGGTTATTAGTAAGCCCATGAAAACTAATAGGTTAATAGTGACCCTAGAAACTATAACTAAGATAGATAGTTAAAAATGAATGGGGATGGGTAATCCTGAATTGATTTACTTGTTTTGCATATCATCATATTATTTTGAGATGTTTTAACCATTGTGGATGCAAGAGCAAAGTATATGGTTTTATAGAGGTTTTAGGATACTAGTGAGGGGAAACCCCATTTCGCTAAGTGGCGTGGTCTCACTAGATATCTAAATGGTTTAAGATGGTAGATTATTATTCATACCAGGCTTTATGTCTGACTCGAATTTTATGTTTTCCCCTTAAACTCTCGGGTACTTAATTGATTTTGAGTATTTTAAGAGTTGAGGTTTTCTGGTACCTCTTTAGACGAATAAGCTTCCAGAGACGTGCATGAGACAGGATAGCTATCTAGAGATCTCTTTTATTTTGATTCCACTGTGTTGTTATTGTAAAGGAAAAGTTTTTAAATTGCCTATATATATACTCTGATCATCTAAGGGGGCATCTTCATATGTCGCTCTTGGCGTATGTTGTAATAAATATACTTTCTCTGAACGTGATTATCGATTATGGGATTATGTAATGAATGTGAAATGTTTTGAAATGAAATGTGGACTTGTTTGATGTTTTGAAATTTTTTCATATTCGTATGTTTTTGTGTATCAATGTATCTAACATTACCGTATTTGGTCACCGATGATTAATAACTATGGATGACTTCAGCATCCGTAGCCGTTAGTTTTGGGCCTCCAAGTAGGGGATGTTACAAGTTGGTATCAGAGCATAAGTTTATGTAAATTTAAAAGAAAAGTTAAACCTAAAAGCTTTTTTGAAACCTAATATAATGAATCAGATATATGATCGGGGTTTGGGTTAACACTATAGTAACGTACTTGTATTTGATATATAGATATATATATAAGTACATATTCCCCTCTCTCTTAGACTGTTCTCTCGTGTCTTACTAAGGCTTGTATGTAGATTTACAATAATGAAGATATGGAAGCTGGAAACGGAAGAGGAAATCTCGGTGGAGGAAGCACCACAACTAACGAAAATGTTCGACCTAATACCAGGGGGAAGCAAGGTCGACAGGCTAATGCTAACCAAAATGTTGATGCCAATGTGGGTGCTGGAAATCCACCAGTAGATATGGGGGCGATGTATCAGTTCTTCGTCAATAAGATGCAAGCAGGAGCTGCTGCTGGAGTTGCTGGTAATCTTGGAGGAGCTAGTCCTGTGGCTTCAATTGGGAATAATTATGCAAAGTTGAGCATAGATTACACCAGTCTTGGTGGGAAGCCATTTATGGAAACGGAGGATGCTATAAAAGTTGAGGATTGGCTATTGCATTGCGAAAGAATCTTTGCTGATTTGGGTTTGGATGATGTGCAGAAGAGGAGGCTGGCTTCTAAGCAGTTGCAAGGGGCAGCACTTCATTGATTGAATAGTGTTACTACCGGTGTCCGAAGGAGGAGATGACTTGGGCAGATTTTAGAGGGAGATTTGAACATAGGTTTTTATCTGAAGTTGCTAAGTCAGCATTGTGGAGAAGGTTTATGGATTTGGTGTGGGGAGAAATGTAAGTAATTGTGTATGCTACTAAATTTGATGAGTTGTCTCGATATGGACATGCTACTATAGACACTAACATCAGAAGAAATGAGAGGTTCATTCAGGAATTGAGACCTGAGCTTGCTAGGATGACCCTGACACATATTTGTGATCCTTGTAATCTAGTGGTGGAGATGGCAATTCGCCATGAGGAGATGCTTGCTTTTTGTGCTAGAGAGAAGCCAGTTGAAACCCAGGGTTCTCATGGAAAGAAAAGAAATTTTTTAAGAAGAAGGGATCCCAGAAGGGAGAAGCTGCTAAGAAGGCAAAGGCTGATTTAGTTTGCTACAAGTGTGACGAGAAGGGTCATTATGCAATTTAGTGCCGGACAGGCACAGGGAAGAAGGATGCAGATAAGAAGAATATGAAGTGCTTCAACTGTGATCAAGTTGGGCATTATAAGAACCAATGTCCAGAGCTAGTCAGGGCAGACAAGGGAATTTTTTTTATTGTTGGACCATCATCTACTAAGCCAACTGCAACTGATAAAGGGAAGACTGTGATGGAAGGTAAGTTTTTGATTCAAAGTATACCAATTAGGATATTATTTGATACCGGTGCATCACATTCATTTATATCCTAGTGTTTGGTTGATAGGTTATGCTTAGAACTCACATAACTTGTTACTTTCTTAAGAGTTACGAATCCAATAGGAGGGTATGCAACTTTGGGGATGAGATGTGACCAGTTAGAACTTGTTTTGTTAGGTCATAAGTTTGCATGCAGTATGTATGTTTTCGATTTCGTAGAATTCGGAATCATTTTGGGTATGGATTGGTTGAGAAGGTATAAGGCTAGGATATTTTGCCAGGATGGGGAGATATCATTAAGACACCCTAATAGTTATAACCGAATTATATTCTCAGTGGAGTATTCCGAGCGGAGTATTTGTGCTTTGTTAAGTGCAATGGAAGTGGGAGAAGAGCTAAGTCTGGTTCGAGTGGCAAGAGATTTTGCAGATATCTTTGAGCCAGTCACAGGCCTACCACCGAAATGATCTGTTGAGTTTTGGATAGATCTTGTGCCAGGAACTGAACCTATGAGTAGATCACCTAGCAGGATGACACCTACTGAGATGAAGGAATTGAAGGTGTAGCTAGTGGATCTAGAAGGAAGGAATTTTATTAGACCAAGCAGTTCGCCTTGGGGAGCGGCCGCGGTGTACGTAAAGAAACCAGATGGGTCGTTGAGGATGTGTATCGGCTATCGTAAGCTGAACGAGAGGACGATAAAGAATAAGTATCCTTTGCCGAGAATTAATGATCTATTTGATCAGTTTTGTGGAGCCAGAATGTTTTCCCGGTTGGATTTGGTGACGGGTTTCCGTTAGTTAAAAGTGGCAGAGGACAGTATTCCTTTGACAGCATTTCGGACCAGGTATGGCTTGTACGATTGGTTAGTAAAGCCATTCGGGTTAACAAATGCACCTTCTTTCTTCATGGATCTGATGAACCGAGTCTTCTGAGAGCATTTAGATAGATTCGTATTGATGTTTATAGATGACATTTTAGTATACTCTAAGGATGAAAGAGAGCATGAAGATCATCTTAGAATCGTGTTTGAGATGCTGAGGCAGCATCAGCTGAAGGCGAAGTTTTTCAAGTGCCATTTTTGGAAGAAAGAGGTTAAGTTTCTTGGTCACGTGGTTTCAGAGAAAGTGTTGTCAATCGATCCAGATAAGATCGAAGCTGTTAATAATTGGAAGAGACCAGAGACAGTGACTAAGATCAGAAGTTTTCATGGACTTGTTGGCTATTACTAAAGATTCATTAAGAATTTCTCGCGGATAGCAGCGCCTTTGACTAAGCTAACCAGGAAGGAGGTGAATTTTTTTTTGGTCCAACAAATGTGAGGAAGCATTTCTTAAGTTAAAGCATTTATTGATCAATGCACTAGTGTTAGTAATTCCAGACGGAAACCAAGGGTTGGTGGTATATACTGATGCATGTGGGACTGGATCGGGAGCTATGTTGATATAGAAGGGTAAAGAGATTGCCTACGCTTCACGACGGCTTAGACCGCATGAAGTGAGATATCCTACTTGTGATTTGGAGTTGGCAGCGGTGATCTTCGCATTGAATATTTGGAGGCATTATCTCTTAGGGGAGAGATTTGAGCTATACACAGATCATAAGTCTTTAAGGTACTTATTTTCTTAGAAGGAATTGAATATGAGACAACAAAGGTGGCTGGAGTTTTTGGCTGCTTATGATTTTGGTATAGAGTATACTCCTGGGAAAGGAAATAAGGTGGCGGATGCTCTTAGCAGAAGATATCAGAATGTGGTGTTAGCTATATTGTCTGAGTGGAACGATTTAGAAGATTTGACCACCTATAGTGTGCAGTTAAGATCGACTGCTAGTTCTAGTCAGAGTAACGCTATGTTGTCCTGTTTAGAAGTTCGACCAGTATTAATCGAAAGGATAGCTTCTAAGTAGAAGGAGGATCCAATATTAGTTGAGAAGATCAAAAGGCTTGAGGTTGAATCAGAGATTGATGATCTAAAAGATTATAGTCTTGACCAAAGGGGATGGTTGAGAAAGAAGGGACGATTGCGTGTTTCGATTGTCGAGGGCTTGTGGAAAGAAGTTCTTGGAGAATGTCATCGATCCAAGTTTACGATTCATCCTAGAGGGACCAAGATGTATCAAGACATGAAGAGGAGCATCTATTTGGAAGGTATGAAGAGAGATGTTGGCTTGTGGGTTAGGCAGTGTGCAAACTGTCAACAAGTGAAAGCCGAACATCAGAAGCCGAGTGGATTGCTTCAACCTCTAGAGATTCTAGTTTGGAAATTGGATTCGATATCCATGGATTTTTCTGACAGGTTGCCAAGGTCAAATAGAGGAAATGAAAGTATATGGGTCATAGTGGATAGGTTGACCAAGAGCGCCCATTTCATTCCAGTTAAGTTAACCAGGACGACAACTGTTTTAGCTAAGTTGTTTATGAAGAACATAGTTAGACTACATGGAGTTCCTAGTAGCATACTTAGTGACAGAGATGCTTTGTTCACTAGTGAATTCTGGATGAGTCAACAGGATGTGTTAGGCACTAAGCTCAAGATGAGTACAGCATATCACCCTTAGATGGATGGGCAGACAGAGAGAGTCAATAAGGTACCCGAAGTTTTGCTGAGAGCTTGTGTATTGGACTTTGGTGGATCTTTGGAAGATCACCTGCATTTGGTCGAGTTTTCCTATAATAATAGTTATCAGAAAAGTATAGGAATGGAGGCGTTTGAAGCTTTGTATGGAAGGCCATACAAATGACCAGCATGCTGGTTAGAGACTGGAGACAGATTGATCCTAGGTCTAGATTTGGTTAGGGAGGCGTCATAGAAGATTGAGTTGATCCGAGAACGAATGAAGGAAGCTCAATCCAGACAGAAGAGTTACACAGATAAGAGGCATAAAGACCTATAATTCTCAATTGGAGACAGGGTTTTCGTTAAGATATCATCGATGAAAGGTGTGATACGATTTGGGAAGTCAAGGAAATTGGCACCAAGATATGTTGGTCCATTCTAGATTATAGAGATGATTGAAAGGCTCGCATATAGAGTAGAGTTGCCGAGCAGTATGGTAGGTGTCCATACTGTATTTCAATGTTTCATGTGTCTCATCTTCGCAGGTATGTGCATGATCTAGAGACTACTATTCCTCCAACCGGGTTGGAAGATTTGGTAATAGAGCCTAATTTGACTTTTGTTAGACAACCAGTTCGGGTTGTAGCGAGAGATGAGAAACGATTGAGAAACAAGACAGTCAAGTTGGTGAAAGTTCAGTGGAGCGATAACGAGAAGGACTGTACTTGGGAGACAAAAGACATGATTCGAGATACTTATTCTAATCTGCTTTGAGGGTATGTCTATATTAGCTTTATATAGATAATTGCTAATCAGGTATACTAGTATGGTTGTTAGGAGTCGTTACAGATGATTGCTATGCTTAGTATTTAGTCCTTACTGAATTTCAAGGACGAAATTCTTTAAGGAGGGGAGCCTGTAACACCCCTAATTTTTGATAACATTATTCAGGAAATTTAATTAGGTAAATTAAATAGAATAATGCAAATAATTAGAGTGATAAAGGGATTGAAATTTGAATAAATGATAAGAAGGTCGTGCTTAATTAATTAATTTAAATGGCTTAAGAATGGTTTATAAGCTAATTAAATTACACAAAGGTATATTGGGAATTAGCCGCACATAACCCCTTACCCTTTATATATTTTCGTCCCTATACCATTCACGTTCATTTTACCTTTTTCACAAAATAATCAAAATAGAAATTAATAGAGGTGCCGGCCATTAACAAAGAAAGAAAAGAGGAATTCAATCAAAAGCTAGAGATTCAAGCTTAGAGGAATAAATCTTAATCTCAATCCAATCTCCTTATCTTAATCAAGGTGAATAATAATTTTTACCATCTCTATTTTGTTTATGATCATATTTTTTCGAATTTAAGACTAAATTCGTTTTTATGATGACTAGGATGATGATATGCTTGAATTATGATTTTTTTGATTTAAACAAGATTGTTTAAATGGGGATTTAGGCGGATTTAGGGCAAAACCGATTGAAAATGATGTTTGAATACCATGGAAAAATTTTATGTTATGTAAAACATGATTTTGGAGTTCGTTTTTAATTTTGATAATTTTCCAAGCTACGGAAAGATTGTTATGAATTTTCAAATGAAAATATGGTTAATTGGATTTAGAAATTAATTTCATTAATTCTATTGAGAATTTGGGTCTGAAATTTTGATATGTTAAATAACATGATGAAAACGAATTTGTGTCATTTCTGGGGATTTTTCCTAAATGATTTGTTATGGAAATTAAATTATTTTTGAAGAAAGACTTATTAACTATATTGGTTTTGCTTAATGGAAGGGCTTATTTGTTAAATTAATCTTGATTTAGATCTGGAATTAAGCGGCAGTAATTTTGGTTAAGAATTTGAAAAGTTGAGGCAACCAATCATATGTTTGCACGTGGGTAGGTTAGTTAGATAGAATTTGCTTTAGTTGGCATTAATCAGCTTTTACTCAGAAAAGCAGGTTCCGCCTCTATTAGAAGTGTCTTTCGACTCCAATGCTTCCGCTCCATCTCAGTCGAAACCAACCTAGGCCGAAACCAATACATAAGGTATCACTTAGATGGTACGTAGTGGATTGGAGGAAAAGCGGAAGGCACGGTGACGAAAGCATTGGTTCCGTTGGGGTCGAATCCTTTGCCTTGTTTTCAAATGTTAAGCGCCTACTTTGTTTTATTAAAGCTTTCGAAGGAGTCGAAACATAAGATTTTGAAAGAGGTTTTTCTAATAACTTTCGAAGGGATTGCCATCTTATGTTTTAAATTATAAGCTTTCGAATGGGTTTCCTTATTTATGAAATAATGCATTTGAAAGTAGTGGTTCCGACTCAATCGAAAACTGGCTGACGTTCTTTTGCCTTTCAGGGGTATTGAAGTCATCAATGCTTTCGAAGGGTAGTGTTTGTTTTTAAGATGTACTAAGCCACTTCCTAAATGCTTTTGAAAGGGTTCATGGGTGTCAAAGGCAATGGTTTCGAAAGGGTGTTTCGGTGCTATCCTTTAGTGTCTTGCTTAAATGATTTGAAGCTTTCGAAAGGATGGTGCCGACGCCATCAAGTTTTCCCCAATACTTTTATATGATACAGAATGGTTTCAAAAGAGATACTTTTGTTTATATTCACTTTGACCCAAATGATATTTTTAAATATAGACCCAATGGTTTCGAAAGAAAGACTTTCAATGGTTTCGAAAGGGATACTTCTAATGGTTTCGAAGCTAAGCTTTTAAGAGTTATAAATAATATTTTATTACATTCGAAAGTTTTCGAAAGAACGGTTTTAAAGTATTTCGAAAGCCAGGGGCTAATGTTTTGAAAAATGATTTATATGCTTTCGAAGGAGGTTATGCAGTAAAGTCGAAAGCAAAGTTTTGAAGGTTTTGAAGGCCCTAGTTTTTCAAATTAAATAACCCAATCTCATTTTAATGGAAAAAACCCATGGCTAAGTAAAGGAATTTTGAAATGGTTGTAAGAAGAAGTTTTCCTTGATAAAATATTAGGTTAAAGGGATTAACCATGTTTCATATGAAAATAATTTCAAGGATATTAAACCCATAGGAGTGGTATTGTTATGTTATTATGTTTGCTTCTTCAATTATATTCACAATGTAATAAACGCAAAACGGTAATTTGGGGAAGGGCAGAATAACCAGCTAGATTGACCCAGTAGTGAATATAAATTAAAGATGTTGGTAGGCGCCAATAGGTTCACAGTAAGCCCATGAAAACTGTGTATAGGAAAAGATATTGGCAGGGGCCAATAGGTTCATAGTAAGCCCATGTAAACTATGTATAAAAGAAGATGCCAGGAAGACAAGTTTATAGTTAGCCCATGAAAACTATGATTTGATATTGGCAGGGGCTAATAGGTTTGTAGTGAACCCATGAAAACTATATCCGAATTGAGATGTTGGCAGAAGTCAATAGGTTCCTAGTCAACCCATGAAAACTAGGAAAAGAGAAAAGATATTGGAGTTAGCAATAGGTTCAGGAAGAACCCATAAAACAGTAAAGATATTGGCAGGGGCCAATATGTTCTTAGTGATCCCATGAAAACTATGTAACTGGACAGGGAGTCCTTAAACATTGAACATGTTATTAGTAAGACCATGAAAACTAATAGGTTAATAGTGACCTTAGAAACTATAACTGAGAAAGATAGTCAAAAATGAATGGGGATGGGTAATCCTAAATTGATTTACTTGTTTTGCATATCATCAAATTATTTTGCGACGTTTTATCCATTGTGGATGCAGGAGCACAGTATATGGTTTTATAGAGGTTTTAGGATACTAGTGAGGGGAAAACCCGTTCCGCTAAGCGGCGTCGTCTCACTAGATATCTAAATGGTTTGAGATGGTAGATTATTATTTATACCAGGCTTTATATTTGACTCGAAGTTTATGGTTTCCCCTTAAACTCTTGGGTCCTCAATTGATTTTGAGTAGTTTGAGAGTTGAGCTTTTCAGCTACCTCTTTAGACGAATAAGCTTTCAGAGATGTGCAGGAGGCATGAGAGCTATCTAGAGATCTCTTTTATTTTGATTCTGCTGTGTTGTTATTGTAAAGGCAAAGTTATTAAATTGCCTATATATACTCTAATCATTCAAGGGGGCATCTTCATATGTCGCTCTTGGCGTATGTTCTAAAATATACTCTCTCTGAATGTGGTTATCGATAGTGGGATTATGTAATGAATTTGAAATGTTTTGAAATGAAATATGGAACTTGTTTGATGTTTTGAAAATTTTCCATATTCATGTGTTTCTGTATCAATGTATATAACATTACCGTATTTGGTCGCCGATGATTAATAACTATGGATGACTGCAGCATCCGTAGCCGTTAGTTTTGGACCTCCAAGTAGGGGATGTTACACGGTAGCACGATGAAGAATGAAGGTTAACGAATGAAGCAAGGCTGAGATGCTTCGATGCGATGGCTTTAGGACTTTGAGGTGTTGATTCTATAACTGATGGGGATGCCTATAGGTTCTTCGGACATAGCGACTCAATCAATGGGGCCGTGAGGATGATTATCCGCAAAGGCAGGTTCTAGGAAGGGTGACTTATTGATAGAAGTTAAAGAGTTCTATCAATGAAAGAAAGGAACGTGGAAGGGTTTCGTAAAGATGAATGGAAACAAAATAGAGCAAGGAAAGGGCTCGAATATGCATGCTAAAGAATCGTTGATACTTGGAGTGTATTCTGATGTACTCATAAGTAGAGATATTGTGAGGACGCTTATTGGGTACTTGGAATGGCTATCTTGGGTCGGAGGAATGGATCCGTATACCCTGTATTGATCGAATGGATCTAGTGTTAGCTATAGGCTGATCAGTGAGTATACTGAAAACTAGGATTTTTCCATTAATCCATTATAAAGGAATGGTTATACGAGTGATCACATGTTCAGGGCACATTGAGTGATGGTGAGGATTGCTTGATAGATGTTATGTATTCTATGATGCCTAAATGCTTGACGGTATAATAGGATGCTTGTATACTTTATATGATGTTTGTATAACAGCATGTTATAGATGTTATGTTCTAACTCTTTGGATGCAGGGATAGGTCAAGTATGATTCTTGTACCTTTATTCCGTACTATATCGACTTGTATAATGTGATGCACTGCCTCTATACCCATATTACCCAAGAATATTATAGAGTAATATTGTCAAGTAATACGGAGAATAAGGTTAGTTAGGAGCGACCATCCGTGTCTTTTACCTTGGGCTGACACTGTCACGTCATCTTTTTCCTCACAATACTATAACATACATGAATAGTCTCGACACAAAGTAATAGACATGTTGGCCAATATAGAACATAATAATAAATAATAAAAATAGAGAACATAGAATCACATACCACAACGATAAAATATAATACATACCAAATCATAATATATATGGTGAGTACACAAAAAGAGGATACTAGACCCACATGTATACATCTATACTATAAAGCAAAACCTTTGGTCAAATGGTCAAAGTGAAACCTTTTTGGCTATTCCAAACAAACTACTGATCCAAATTCAAAGTACAAACTGCTTTCGAGGGTACTTCCGTATTTCGGCCAACTGCTCCAACCAAGTCATCCCACGTTCAATCGACATCTTTCCACGTTCACCTCTCATTTTCTTTCCATTTCTTCTACTTTGAAAACAAATTACTTCTGCTTCACTTCGATTTGGGAATCCAGCCTCTAACTTCCTACACTTCCCCTCCCCTTATGTCAATGGATGCCACTGCCCCTCTTTCTACCCCATCTTCCTACCCCAGATAAGGTTTGTGGCGTTTCTCATCTTAATCCCCTTCGTCCTGCAATCCCTCTTCAATTCATCAACAGCTGCCGCTCTCCATCTTCCTTGCCGAGATTGGGTTTTGTTGTGTTTCTAAGCTTAATTTCGTTCTCCATCGTCCTTCCCTAGGTTAGATTAGTCATGGTTCTCACCTTAATCTCTCTAACTACTGCAAATTACTACACATTTGAACATAGTTTTACTGTTCTTTTCTTATGTTTAATTTTCTGCCATGTTTCCAGGCCACTCTCCTTTAAGGCTTCAAGCAAACTAATTTATTTCACTCTGATTTTCTCAATCAAGGTATAATTGTTTTTCTTTTCTTTTAGATTATTTTATTCATATTTTTGTTGATTTATTCTGGATTTGGCTAAATAGGAAACCCAGTTTCACTAGGCCAATTTTAATTATAAAACCTGCACGCATGTTGAAAAAGAAAATAAACTAATGAAATGTTAAAAAAATTGTGGACTATGCCTTCAAACTATGCTGTCATTCTACACAGGATATCATACGAAGTATGTTTTTATATTGCTCAAAATTTTCCACTATTGCAATGAATTAGCACATGAAGGTTTCTGCTTTGGATATCATTATAGCTCCACTACCCTAATTAAATGATTAACCACCTCACCACTTTCTCATTCATCATCACAAACGCGATGCCTAATTCAATCTTCTTCTCCACCGTTTAGAAAAAAATCCTTTCTTTCAATAGTCGACTTCGCTCACCCTCCTTCTTCTAAGTATTCATCTTCCTTTACCCGATTAGTACCGTTCTTATTATTATTTTGGATTTTTTCTGTTTATCAAATGCGTCTTTGAGCACAAAACTAACATCCCTTGAGGAATTCTACTATTTAGGATGCACAAAATCTATTAGGCCGTGTACTTTAATATTTTTCCATAATTGCTTTAATTTTGGGATTGGTAGCATTGATTGATAGAGTTTTATTGAATAAAAGGAACGATTGTGGTTAGAACTTAGTCTTTTCTTATCCTTGGTGCCCGTACTCTGCAGGTTTAAGAAGTGATTTGGAAGACATTGTTTAGGACAAATGAAAAAGATATGAATGCCGCTATTCCTTCACTGTAAGTAGCTGCTTAATGCTCTACGTTATTCACTGTTTTTTTTTACTATATTTTATTTGGTAAAGTTCAAAGCCATTTGCGGTTTAACTAAAGTCAAATTAAATATTATGATGATGTTTAGCACTCATATGGATGAAAATCGATATTGCCTTGCTATTTATATGAATGAGCAAGTTCTGAACACAATTTTTGTATCTTTTTTGAAGCAGTTATACAATAACTGTTTCACAATATCAGAGAACCAAATCGTTATTTTTCTCAACCCACTGTTTTCCTATTACTCCACGTCTTTTTCAACTATGCATCAACAAACGTGAACTATCTTCTCCCTTCGTACTCACTTTCTTAATACGATAATTATTTTTTATAATCTATTTATTTTAGAAAACCTAATTTGAACTATATGAATTTTGCAGGAATCATGACAATTGACAACACTATGGAGACTGATACCCTTCAGATTTCTAAGACCAAGTTGGGAACAAAATGGATGGGAACAACCCATCACGAGAGGTATATCGAACAAATTGAATTATGTTCGATCTGAATTTTCATCTTATTTTACTATATGCTTAGTTCATGCTTGATTCCTTTTTGGGTTTGCAAAATGATTTATTTGGTTTTTTTCCAATACGTTTTAGATATAAAATCGTGGATATTGAATTTAAAGGCACTACACAAAAAGAAAGCAGGAACTATGATCACAGTTGGTTTTTCTTTCTCCAAGATTTGGTATGATTTCTGTGTAACCCATTCGTGAATAAACTCTTTGTCTACTTCAAATCCTATAATGATATGGTGCTCTCTTATTTGAATAATTTTTGCCAATTAATGTACTTCGGGTCTATTTAAAATTGATTTTCATTTGTAGTTTCACAAATTAATTTGTGATTTTGGATATTAATCTAGATCACTAAATATCTTTGACCAATATATCTTAACCGTAGCTACAAAACACCATTACTTGATGATATTGATAGTACAGATATTAGTTGATGAAATTTCAAATGTAATAATCAAACAATTAATTACTGCCTCTTTCTATTTTTTGGGCCAAAATTAACTGTCAGGCATCACTTATCTTTTGAAATGTTATCTATATTGTTTACCCAAATTCCACTCCTTTATTATTAATTGTAAGGTAGAAAAGCTGTTGTTTAACTAATTTAATGCATATACAAGGACTTAGAAAAAGAAAAACTCAAGTACGTCTAAATTTTTATAACAGCTAATGTTATTGTTTTATTATTATCATTATCTTTTTTGCTTACATTTTCTACAAATCGTGGAATTGTCAAAGCGATGCTGCGATTATAGTAAACTAAAATTGGTCACAGTAATATCTCAAATTTATGGTATTATTATAATCTTAACCATGCAACTACTATATTTTCTTCTTTGGTAAACGCCAATATGTAGAGAAATTATATGTCACTATAATTATTAAATACTAAAATAATTTTCCTACAACGAGTGTACTAATACAGAGGATTGGTTCCATATACTTGACTTTAGATACATTCTGTGCACGCGTGTATGTGTGTGTGTGAGTAGTTTTGAAATTATGTGACACAAAGGAATTTGATCCAACTTTAAGCATATCAGCCTTTATATCTTAGATCTCGTCTATACGCACTGATTTCAGATGATTATATGTTTTCATAATTCAAACATACAAGTATCAGTCCTATCGAGTTTAAATACACATATCAAGTTTGATCAATAGACTGCAAATGTATTAGTTTGGAATACATGAGTTCATGATAGGATTCTAAAAATAGCATATATACATGTATTAGTTCCGAAATGATCAGGCATATGTTCAAGTATGTGATCTCAGATGTGCACCAGTATTATTTTAAGACCGTACAGACTTCGTAAAAGTCAAATTTGATTGTAAATATTTGAACTTTAGACGTGCATCAGATTTCTAAAATATAGACCAATTTTGGATATAAAAGTTTTGAACATCTGGATTTTGAATAATTTAAAGTGTATATTTATGAATTTTCAAATAGACACCTTTCTTGGGAAAATAACAAATTCTATATGTATGTATGGGTTCATAAAGACACCAGTTTTGACTATATCAAGTTCTTCATACGACTGAGTTTTCAAAAGAACTTTGTGTTTCCACGAATTTGATTTTGAAAATTAATTTTGAAAACTTCCAATTTATTTATTAATCCCAATGTCAAGAACTTTCAGTGTAAAAGGAAAATAATTTCAACGAAATTTAATTTGACAAATGACCTGGCTTCTTATCAAAATCCTGAGTTTCAATATGTGATTATATTGATTTTTGTAAGATACACATAGATTTAGTTTTTGAAATATAACATATTTTAGATATATGAGAATTCATGTATGCATGCACTTAATTTCAAATAGCAATGTACGAGTTGTCAAAAAGCATATACAGACTTAATTTTCAATACATATCAGCTTTCTGAATAAATGAAGTTTCTTCAGTATATGAAAGCCAGTTTTCGAACTTTATATGATCATGCCTATTTAGTTTGGATACATAAATGCACAATTTCAATTGTAAAGATTCATAGATGATTATTAGTTTTATCTATGAATCCATTTTTAGACATATTAATGTGCCAGATTTGTATTCACTATTAGTTTCCAAGAGCATAGGGCTTTACGAATGTATGATAACTTTTAAAGTACTAAATTTCAAGTGCGCGTTAGTGCCAGGTTTTAAAGCATAGAACTTTTGTGTTCATGTATATATGTGGTTTCAAGACCTCAAATAAATTTGGCTTTCAACTGTATATAAGCATCCAATGTGTATATTTTGGCATTGAGGAAAAAAATGAAATTCTGTACGTATGTGATTTCCTGGCTCATGTATGAATGTAGTTTTGAGCATACCAAGTTTATGAAATGTAAGCTCCAAATATATTTGGATTTCAAATGTATGATTTTGAGGAAGCACAGTTTGAAGTATCAAATGAATGATTTTGAGAAACACAGTTTGAAGTATATTTGGCCTTTCATGTACAAAGGCTTTCGAATAAATGTAACTTCATATATACAAGTCTTATATTAGGATTGTAAATATATCGAGTTTTAAAATATATATAGTTTTATATTTTTTAGATTTCAGAGAAAGAAGCTTTATAATGCATAAACTCCAAAATATGCATATGAGAGATTTGTATGTAACTATGGTATGACTGTATGGATCCTTTTAGTGGTAAATTTTAATGTTTGCATTGGTCCCAAGGCTGCTATTATTTTTTTCTAATATTTACTAACATTTTAATCACTTAGTTTTAGGTAATGCTGTTTAGGAGTTTAATCTTTGAAACAAAATTTATGTAATTCAAGTATTTCCTATTAGCTAACTAGCCTTCAAATTCCCTAATCATTTTGCAGTCCACTAAATCAAGGCACATATCAATTGCAAGTTTTTGAATCTGAGCCATGCTTTGAAGTTGAATCTCTGCCTTTGGGTAAGTTAAATACTGATATTCTTTCTTAGTTAATTAAACAACCATTATCATTTATTTTTTTAATGGATAGTATAATATTTGTATATTATTCTCATGTTTGCTTCTTTCAACCATAGAATAGGAAGAAGCTCTTTCTATATAGTTTTTTTTGAAAAAGGGCTCAAATTCTCTATTAAAATAAAACTAGGTCCAACAAAAACCAAATTACAAAAGCCAAAAGCAGGCCCATAGTCAAAGCAAATACAACATGTACAGAACAAATATTGAAAGGCCCAAACAAAGCCCAAAGCCTTGAAGCAGCCCGAAAGACTGGAAGACTCCAGATTGTTCCACACTCGTCTCGTAGAAAAGAAGGCAATACGACACCTTCTTACTTCATATCTCCATTCTTTCCAAAACAGCCTAAAAGAAACAGAAATGGCTGCCATCTAAAAATCAAACTCCTCCATAAAACTTCGTAGAGACGAAACAGCAGCCTCACTAAAAGTATCAGCTGAAAAAACGGACTATGATCCCTCCAGAAACCATAAAGTAAGCATTCTATCTGAATTGTCTTCTGCTAAATACGTAGATCTACCGACTAACGAAGTTTGTAAGTTGTTGACAGGGTTGCTGAAAGATGACCATCTAGTTCAGATCTGAGTTTCATCATAGATCTGAGCTTTTTGCAAGACAAACAGAAACAGCAACACTTCCTCAAGTCGACAATAAGCAAGATAAGTCTATTATAACCCAAAATATTCCACAACTATTATCCTCAGTAGAGTTGAATCCTTGGAATCTTCTAACCTGTCCTCAAAATAACTCAATGTCTTGATATCCAGGTCGAAATCACTATCACTTAGAGCAACCTGCAGATCTATATACTTAAAAGCTACTAAGAAGTTTTAGATGAAAGTTAATAATAATGTAATTTAGAGAGAGGGAAAGAAAAAGCATTGTAAATAAAACAGGAACTCAAAAATCTGGATCCAGAGGACATAGGATCAGGAAAATGGCAAAGGTAAACAAAAATTATGAATGTATCCCCAATTCAGCGTTGGGAGGTAAATCACCATTTCTTAGCAATATCTGTATTCATGCCAGTGATGTTCTTGTAATATTTAGATTTTGCCATTCTAATATTCATAGTCTGGAAAAATTTTAAGCAGATTTTCGACCCATCCGTAAAACATTTCTGAAAAATCCTTTCGTTCCTTTCTTTCCAAATATGCCAGACGCAAACTGAAAGTGAGAGTTGAAACAAATCTGAATTGAGATTATGAGAGCTAGAGATAGAAACTATTTTCAGTAAATCTTCCTTCAAAATAAATGAAAATAAACTCTTCGGCTTAACAAAAAACTTTTTACAACTCCAAAGCCAAATCTTTTCTGTAAACTCACATTGAAAAAATAGATGGTCTATATTTTCAATGTGACTATTACAGAACACACAATTCTGATCCACCACTATATATTTCTGAATTAATCTTTCTTTAGTCAAGAGAAAATCATTTATGGCTTTAAAAAGGCATACCGCCATTTTAGGAACATGAATTTTGTTCCAGACCGTAGGCGCCCAAAACTTAGTATCAAACGTATATCGTACCGAATTCCAAACTTTTTTATACTGGTATTTACCATTCTTAGAGCACTTCCAGGTCCAGAAATCCCTCTCCTTGTTGTTGTGAATCTTGACGTCTTCAATTTCTGTCTGAATTTGGAATAAAAAGCTATACAAGTCCCACTTCCACTCACCATTTCTTAAAATCCTACTGAGTGACAAATTTTCTGTACCTGTTCTAAAAGCAGTATCCCTTACAATGCGTTCCATAATAGAACTTCCATTTAACCATGGATCATACCATAACGAAGTGGATTTGCCATCTACAATGTTAAGGGAAAGGCAATTCAAAGCTTCGCGTCTATTCTTCAAAATGAATTTCCACACTCCGGAGTCATCCGAACGCTGATCAGTATCCCAGAAACTTTTAAGCCCTATATATTTGCTATGCATAAAAACTGCCCAAGTACCTTCTAAGTTGATAATTTTCCATATCAATTTGATATATAACGCTCTATTCATCTCTTCTAAGTTTCTTAGTCCCATACCTCCTTCTTTTTTATGTTTACATAAGACCTCCCAAGGGATCTTACTACTGCGACTTTTCCAAAGAAAATCTAAAATCAAATGTTTAATCTTTTGAACAGTAGCAACTGGAAGACAGAAACATTGCATCCAAAATTGTATTATAGGATATATGGTAGATTTAATAAGTTCCAATCTCCTTGCTAAGCTCAGCATTTTTGTTTCCCATATACCAATCCTAATTTTAATCTGCTCTATTAAAGGGGAACAATCCTTATCCCTCAAGTTAGCACTAGACAGAGGTATACCCAAATACCTAATTGGGAGGGTTGATTGTTGAATGTTGAGGATCGAACAGATGTCTGTGCAACATTCCACCCCTTTCCCAAAAAAGATGTTAGATTTCTCAACACTTAATTCCAAACCAGTAACCATTTTCAAAGTTTTAAACACTTCGTTAATAGCATTCGCAGTTTGAACATTAGCTTTAGTAAAGAGAATGATATCGTCAGCGTAAATCAGATGAGTTAATTTATTACCAAAGTCTGTAACTGGTGAGATCAGACCTCCCCTATCTTTTTCCTCCATTAGTAACGTAAAGTATTCCATAACCAGAGTAAAAAGAATAGGGGAAAGCGGGTCTCCTTGTCTGAGGCCATTAGAACTTTTAAAGAAACCGTGCGCTTCTCCATTAACTATGATAGAGAAAACTGGAGTCTTAATTAGGGTTTCAATAATTTTTGTCCATTTATCTGGAAAACCCAAACTTCTTAACATATGAATAACAAAATATCTGTTAATCGAATCGTATGCTTTCTTTAAATCCACTTTGATACACATGAATTTGTTATCCTTTCTTCCAAGGCCTCTAATTAATTCGTGAGCTAACAAAATACCATCCCCTATAGATCTACCTTTGATAAATGCCGACTGGTTTTGGGACACCAACTTATCCACAAAAGGACCCAGTCTATTACACAAAATTTTGGAGAAAACCTTATATAGAGTGTTACAACAGGCAATAGGTCTGAAATCTTGAATACAGGAGGAATGGTCCTTTTTTGGAATCAAGTGAATAAATGTGTGATTCCATTCTTTTAAGATACGACCCTTTTGAAAAATATCGTTTAAAGCTTTATAAATAATATCTTTCGAAAGATTCCAATGTGTCTTGAAAAACAACGAGTTGAAACCGTCCGGACCTGGAGAAACAGAATCTTTGATATCCCACAAGGCATATTTGATTTCTTCCAAAGAGAAACTCTCATTTAAAAAATTAGCCCCAAACTCAGAAATAACCATTTTGCAAATGACTTCAGGAAAATGAACACCTAGAGGCTGATTATAGATTTGTTTGAAAAAATCTATAGCCGTTTCAACAAACTTATTTTTCGAAACCACCTTACCGTCAACAGTTAAATTAGTCAAACAATTTCTACTTCTTCTGTTAGACATTTTAGCGTAGAAAAAAGACGATCCCTCATCACCCATCATCAGCCAATCACATTTAGCCTTTTGTTTGGCAACCAGAAATTCTTTTTTAAGAGCTATATCCAAATTAATCTTGGCATTTTGAAATTCCAAAGCTAAGATGTGATCATTAGATTTTCCAAAAGTTTCTGGAGACTAGAACATTTCTCTCTTAGAACATTCACCTCTTGTTTTAAATTACGAGAATTAGCACTCCATCTCTTGAGTTCTCTCTTAATATTTTTAAGAATGTTAATAACTTGGAACAAAGGTCTATCAATGTGATTAGTAATCCAGAGTTTCTCAATCATAGGAAAATATTGATCGCATAAAGACCAGTGGTTCATATATCTAAACGGACTGTTCTTAACCCTAGAGTTAGAGTTAAATGAGACGAGAATAGCGTTATGATCACTAACCGAAGGAGGTAAGAATTCAACCGATAGATCAGGAAATATGTTAATCCAATCTAGATTTGCAAACACCCTATCAATTTTAGAGAATATATTTCGACACGGACCCGACCACCATGAAAATTCAAAACCTTTAATATTAATCTCATTAAGACCAGTATGTAACGACATTTCATCTAATTCAAACAAATTATCAAAAGTTACTAGATTACCTCCCTTTCTTTCTGAGGGTCTACGAATGCAGTTGAAATCCCCAAGGACCATCCATGGCCTATATATATATAGCATTCTCCTGAAGGTTCTTCCATAATCTTTTCCTTAATTCAGCAAAATTTTGGGCGTAGACAAAAGTCAAATTACTTCTGCATTTCAAGGAATCGATCAGTTCGATGGTAATGTGTTGTTCACTCATGCTGACAAAATTGAAGTCCCAAACATTTCCGTCTAAAAGAACCATAATCCTACATTTATAATAGCAAGATATATTACTTATTATTTTCCATCCGTCTTTCAGCGATTTTTCCAACTTCAAAATCTCTGGAAATAGCAACTTATTTTCCAAAATACCAAAACAGCTAATTTTGTACTTTTCAATAACTTTTCTCACTTCTTCCATTCTATTAGGGTTATGGAACCCTCTAACGTTCCAACAGGCTACTGACATTATAAAACCTTATGATTTCGGGTCCTCGAAAACCTACTACTCGAGGACTCCCCATTGTCTTCTAAAGGAATACCTAACATCTGAACCCACTTGGGATTCTTACGGACCAGCTTCTCCTTCTGAATATTATCAAACTCTATATCTTAAGGCTTCGGAAGAACCTGTTCCTCCATTATCTCCTGAACTGTGTCAACATAACATGAAAATTCTGTTCCTCTGCCACTTTATTCGATCCTATATCCTGATCCAGATTATCTTGAACCTGTAATAAAAGACAAGGGTCAGTACCTCTCCTAAAATTAACATTATTATAGCTACAATCATCAATAACTAAATCAGTAGTAGATAAGGATATAGGAAGCAAATTGTGATCCAATTATGACAAAGGGCGTTTAAGAATAGAAATGTGAGTTGATGGCGATTTTGGTGGAGATGAACTCAGATCTATGGCTCCCGGGGTAGTTGGAGAAGCAGGAATGAATGGCTCCCTGGCTCCTTGATCAGGAGGAACTTCCGACCTGGCCAGAGGAACATTGGAGCAATCTTCACTGACTCCTATTTCGGTTGTAGTAGCATGTTCTGGCTCTGACACTTCTGAAATTGCCCCCTCATCCCGCTCTACTGAGGATACTACTTTTCCCAAATTCTGGACCTGAGGTGAAATTTCTGTAACAGTAGTAGATTTTTCCTTATCTTCTGGAACTTCCATCCCTGCATATGGGACTTCCGTCCCTACATCGATATTGACTCCGATATCAGAATTGCCAGTAAAAGAGGGACCTCCAACATTCGACTCCTTTTCAGGAATTGTTGAAATCTCAGTTCCACATTCAGCTATCCCAGGATTATCTAAGATGACGGCTTGGGTCTCTTTAGGGACCCAAGACTTAGTCATTGGACATTCAGCAGTTATATGACCGAAACACACACACTTGCCACAAATGGGAGGAGGATTTTCATATTCTACTTCCTGAATGAAACTCCTCCCATTCTCATCTCTACCTTCAATGGATTTGGGCATTCCATAATTAACATTAACCTCAACCAAAACTCTAGCATAGGCTAGTCTAGATTTATTTTTCGTAGCCTCATCCATCTTTATAGGAACTCCTATGGTACTAGTTAGAGCACTAATGGCCTTATTGCCCCATAATTTAAAACTTAAACTAGGAAGTCTAACCCACATAGGCAAAGATGTACGCAGATCTCTATCAGTTCTCATATCTGGGGACAATCTCTTCATAATGATCAAGTTCCGGTCCATAAACCAAGGACATGATTTTAAAATCTTACTGCAGTCCTCCTCCAAACCAAACCTCACTACGAAAAAACCATTATTCCTAGAATGGACAGAGAACAGTTTCTTTGTTACCCAGACCCTATTGGCATAACCCTCAAACGTTCGGAGCCATGGTTTATACCCAACCACATACAGTAAAATGCATAAATCCCAACCTCCCTCCGCTTCTTTGATCACTTCAGAAGAAAGGGAACCTATCCTTTTACCATCCGCTACCATAGGCTCTATAAACTCCAGATCCAAGTTCCCTAAATCACCAACCGCTCCTACTTTCACTGCCTCGCTGTACGAAAATTTCTTTGCATTCTCCGAAACAGTGAAAATAATTTTAGGCTTAGCTCCTGACTGCGGAAATTTCTGCTTAGGTTTTGGTTGTTTAGGAACTGTCTGCCCATCAAAAACCGGAAGCACCCTCCTACCCGGGATTCTGTCTACTCTGCTTATTCTTTGACCGCCTAGGTTAATCCTCTGATCTGGACCCGTAGGAACTGGCGCCTTACCCCTTTTCCTTCTCACCTCCTCTCATCCTTCAGCATCACGAAGAGGTCCCATGATCCAGTTTAGAGGAGATAGAAGTGAAGATCGGAAAGAAAACAACGGAGGAGTTGAGAAAACTAGGAAGAAACGAAGAAGAAAGGAGAGTAGGGAAAAACCCTAATCTCCAGATCTAGATCTGGTAGCCATTAAAAACCCTAAGCTCTTTCTATATAGTTCTGTGTCTGTAACATGAAAATTTTACTTAATTTTACTGAAATGTTATTTACTAATACAACTAAAAATATAGTCTGTACGGCGGTACGTTACTCACATGTAAGCGTATTAGAGAGGAAAATTTTTCATCTTTTCCAGGACATTGTTTTTACTGATACGTATCAAGAAGAAGTGTTGGCAAACCACATGATGAGGTAAAGTTAACAAGACTAACCAAGTTGCGAGAGCAATAGAAAACTTGAACAAAGATGAAGATATTTTAGGAGATGACATACTGTAGGAAGGCATTAGCAAACAACTCTGAATTCAATAGTAGGTGGAACTAAAGTGCTTTAATGGAAGCTTCATTGTTTGTAGGCAAGAGACAAATGTACTGTGTTATTTTAGCCTTTCAATTTAAAGCATATATAGAGAAAAACATATTAATGTTTCATTTGCAATAATTTTCAAATCAATATTTTAATTTTTTGATATATTCATTATTGATATTTTCATCTTACAAATTTGCTAGATGTGTTACCTAGATAGTGGATTTTTTTAGATATTTTCATTGATATTTGTGCTTACTGCTAGCAAGTTTGCTAGATGTGTTACCTAGATAGTGGATTTTTTTAGAAACTAATATATCTTATAGTGACAGCATAAAATGATTGGCGTCATTTGATAATGGTTGCAGGCTTCAAGTAATACATGTGTTGCAGTAATGCTTGTAGGCTTCAAAACAATGCTTGCAGGCTTCAAATAATAGGTGAAAGACAGGGAGTAGCTTCAACGCACGCTGCATGATCTGGAGTTCAATTAACAGGTGCGTGTGCAAACTGATGGGAGAAGCATGGTCTAGGGTGCACGTTCATGAACCTGTTGAAGATGAAATGGCCAAGGCATGCTGGAGAATGAAGCTAGCCTGCTGTGAGAAATTGAAGTTCGATGGACAAAATGTATAAGTCTGGGCTGAAGACTGGAGCAAACGGTCGGCGAGACATGTGTTGTGTGTGATGTACGTTCCCGACCAGGCTGCACAATAGGTGCTGAATTGAATGGGCTACCAAATACATACATGGGATAGGTTCTATTATATACACATTTGATTTGTTTGTTTCTTCTTCCTCCACTTTTTTTTTCTATTTGGTTTGTGATTTATGAACTATGTATTAATTTGCTTCTGTTGTAAAAATCTATCTTTATCTCTGTCCACGCAACTTTCCTGCTGTTTGTACCTACATCTGTTATCAGCCTATGATTTAATGCATTTGTTTTTCATTACAAAATAATGTGTTTGACAGTACAATATATCACTTTATAGCATGTTCAACAGTGCGCTCACTTATAATTGCACCATTACCTTGAATTTTAACAGTTTGCTGCTACGTGGATTTTTTTTGGATTTTCAAAAAGTCGTGTGTAACGACCCAGAATTTTGAACAAATTAAATTGAGAATATTTAATTAATTTTAAATATTTGAATGATGATTTAATTTGTATCCCGAATATAACTTTGAAACCGACGATTAAATTTATAAAATTTAATCTATTGTAAGTTGAACGAAAATTTGAATATTCAATTTTAAGCTGAAGAAAAATATTTTGAAAGCTTTTAAAATTCATATTGATAATACCGAAGATAATCGAACTTTCAGAATTGAATTTTAAACTGTTTTGCTCAGTTTTGAATTTAATTGTTTTAACCGATATTTAAAAATAGTCATTTTTCAAACAGTCTTGGAATGCGACGAAACCAGTTCCATTGGGTCCGTAACATTAAATTATCACCGGATTTTAAATTTTGTATCGAGCGGAATTGATATGTGAGCACACGGTGAGTAAATGCATTGAAGTTTTATCGATATTCAATTTAAATTTGAAATTTAAATTTGTCAACCTCAGTACGCTGTTCCTAGTATCACGAACAAAATCGTGCAAACCATTTCTTCTATCTGTACGCGAATAAATTAAACACTCCTCTCCCTCCTCTCGTTCAAACGAAAAGAAAATCAAACGAAACAAAATAATGGCTGCTCTCTCTCTCTCTCAAACATTCTCCTCTCAGTATAAATCGCGATGTGATGATAAGGCGTGGCGTTCGATTTTAGGGTGTCTCGAAGGCATGGCGGCGCATCTGAGTAGCTCGCGAGGGTGAGCACGTGAGGCGATCTGCGGTGGCGATGTGGGTGGTTTTGGAGCCAAGAAGGAAGCACGTGTCGCGATGGGGGGTGGAGGTCTAGGGCACGGCAGCGGTGACTAGGGTTCATCGCGTGAGCAAGGTGCGAAGACGATAGGGGTTCGACTTGATTGGGGCAGCTCGACATCACGCGTGGCTCTCGAATGGGTTGGGTTTCGCGATACTGGAAGGTCGAGACAATGGGCAGTGGCGACTGCGAAGTCAGGTGGTCGATGGAGTTCGTCGGTAGATCTGGGGTTGCGTGCAGTTCACTCGAAGTCGCGAGTAGGAGTCGAGCGTTCTCGACGAGGTATATCTGCAGTTAACAATTTATTCTTCGATTTTAAAATTTTTTAAATATGTATATAATTAACTGCAAGTGATAAAATTTCTGCTGAATTTAAAAAAAAATAACAGTATATACACTTTTACAGTGAGGTAAAGACAATTTTTTTAGGTTAAACAAAGATATATTGTTAGAACAATAAACATATATATTTAATTTTATAAGTAAAGGTATAAATTTTGTTGTTTATTTTAGTATGAAATGGAAAATATTTTGTAAAAGAAAAAAATCTGTTAGAAATTTATTTTTAGAAAATGATTAAATAAGGGAATTTGGTTTTAAAACTAAATAATTTAGTTAAACCAATTTATTTAAAAGAAATTGATTTAAAGATATTTATCTAAAGTAAAATAATTAGTTTAAATAAATTTATTTAAAAGAAGTTTAGTTTTAAATTTAAATTGTTTAGTTAAATAAAATTATTAAAGGAGAAATTTGTTAATCTAAAACAATTGAAACGAAAATTAATTGTTCAGTCTTTTGAATATTGATAGATTGAATAAAATTGTTTATACCAGGTTAAAAATCGAGAAAACAAAACTGAAATGGAAAATGGATTGCAAAATAAAAGCTAAGGTGAGATTTTTCTCACTCAAAATATATTTGGTATTGCAGTTATTTATTGATTGATATGATTGCTATTTGGATGTGATATTAGATATAGTAGGATATATCTATATATATAGCAATATATACATATTGGCATATGTATATATTGGATTGATGATTTCCCGCCTCGTATAGCGGATGAGACCCTATAGCGCCGTTAGTAAGCGGATATTTTTATAAAACCCATATACCGCGATATTCCACCTCGAAGTGGAATGGGTATTGTGCTAACATCTGTGGATGCAGGGAAACAGGTTGGAGGGATCCAACTGGATTCCTCACCAGTAGTATTTATTTACAGATATTGATTTATATTCTGTTATCATATTGATATATGATGTTTGTTGTTATGATTGACGAATTGGTGCGTTGCATCATCGGATTCAAATTTTGAAGTTTAAAAATAATGGTTTTAACTTTAAAAAGAGATTTTAAAAGTGATTATTTGAAAGTATATGTTTTATTTGAATTTTTGAATTGATTTACTTTAAATAAATAAATGTTATAAATTTAAAGTTATGGAAATTATAATGTTTGTGAAATATAACCAAAAGATGATTTTTGAAATAAATAGTTAAGTAATTTATAAAATAGTTTAAATTTGGATTTTTGAATTATTAAAAACAATGTATGTAAAAGATGTACAAAATTGATATTTATCAATTAAAATTTTTGGAATTTAAAACGAGTTTTTATAAGTGTTAGATATGAAAATTTATAGAATTATAAATTGTGAAGATAATGAAATTTATAGAATTATAAATTGTGAAGATAATGAAATTTATAAATTTATAAATTGTGAAGTTAAAATGAATGAAATTGTAGAATAGAAGATTTATAACAAAGTAACTTATAAATTGGATTTTTGCCTTCAAATGAAATATTGATCGAATTTGTTAATAAAGGAGATTTACAAATCGAAGTTGTTATAAAGTAGGAATAGAATTTATAAACGTTGTTTTATAAATTCGAAATCAATTGAATTTGATAAATTAAATATAGAGGGTTATTAAAGGAGATATATTCGTGATTTTAGATAGCGAATTATTATTGAAATAAAATGTGTAGAGATGATTGAAATTTGGTTAAGTGAATTATATTCACGATTTTGGACAGTGAATATATTATTGAACAAAATGGATATGTTTGGGTAAATGAATATTTTAAAATGAAGTTAAATGTTTTAACGATGTTTTAAAATGTATTATGAATCGAAAGCATAGATTTCAGCATTTATTGTTGTTGGGCGCATTCTCACCCAGAAGGCCTCGAGACCAAGAAGCTTGATTCAACCATCCAGGCTTGCAGGAACTCATTCGGCATTCTCATTCTCCAAAGTCCATTCGGCAAGAACTCATTCGGCATTCTCATTCTCCAAAGTCCATTCGGCAAGAACTCATTCGGCATTCTCATTCTCCAAAGTCCATTCGGCAAGAACTCATTCGGCATTCTCATTCTCCAAAGTCCATTCGGCAGGAACTCATTCGGCATCCTCGTTCTCCAGAGTCCATTCGGCAGTCTTAGGCAACTGCCGGACCAACCTCCTTCATGCAACTGCCGAACCAACCCACCTCCAAGCTTCGCCGAACCAATTCATCTCCTACTACCGGACCAAGGCATGCCAGGCCAGACCACATCAGCCCAGGCCCACCAGCAGCTATATACCTCCAAGACCCCTACCCCCAGCCTCACTCTATAAATAGAGGGGCAGGGGTACAACAATGGGGGACAAGTTTGAGAGCTGAAGCTTGGAAGGAACTTTCAAACAACTTTCTTTTACTTGTACCAAAGCTTTGTACTTGTAATCATAACAAAAGAAGAGAAATAACATACAAAGTGGACGTAGGCACATTCTGGCTGAACCACTATAAATCTGCGTGTCTTTTTACAGTTTAGCCCCTGCTTTTCATATATTTGCATAATTCTCCAAAATCACTAAGAACAACCTAAGATCTACTAAATCATACAACTTTGAGGTGTTTGTCCATTTTTTGTGCAAACATTTTTGGTGCTTTCATTGAGAGGGTAGAAACTCGAAGCTTCAGCTTCATCCACTTAACAATTTTCCTAACAACATTGTTCGCCACTCGGAAAACATGCCTCCCAAACAGAAAAAAGATGTTAACAAAGGAAAAAACATCGCATCCAGCAGTCTTCCGGATCCAGCTGTCACGAATCAAGTAAATCGTCCTCCTCCAGCAACAATAACAAATGAAGGACAGGCTAACTCAACCATTCCTGCCACAGAACAGCCTGCAGCAATTACTAGGGCAGATTTGGACAGAGTTGTGGTTGAAGTAACTAACCGCTTCACGTCCCAACAAGAAGCCTTGGTGGACCATCTCATGTCACGCTTAAGGGACGCCGAAGAGTCCAACCGCAACACTGAATCATGGGGCGAGTCCCAGTCTGGAGGATCTCGGAGACAACAAAGATCTTCTTTCTTCGAAGAAGTTAATGGCAGAAGTAGCCATGGTAGGGGCCGAGACCGAGCGCAGCCCGAAGTTAGGCCTGAGGAAACGTTTGGTGCCGAACCCAACGGGGGAGGTACCGGACGAAGGTCAACTGTAGCTGAGCCTGTCATGCTGCCTAACCACGGAAACACCAGTGAACGGGGCCGAGCCAGAGTCCAGCCCGAAGTTGGACCCGAGGAAGTGCTTAGATCAGAACCCAGCAGGGGAAGATCGAGGCAAGGGCCAACTGTAGCTGACCCTAGCATGCTTCCAGAAAATCAAAGGCAGCCGCCGGAAAATATGAGGAATGATAGACGCTACCATCCCTACAGGTCGTCTGGACGAGATCAATCCCACAGAACAGAACCAAACTCCTTTCTATCTGCTCCAAATTCTGATGAAAGGATGGCACGCTTATTCAGAGAGTGCATCCAACGGGAGCAAAGAGACCGAGGTATAGGCGCTAGGGTGACCAGCCCTTTCGCCCGCAACATTGAAATTGCTATCACTCCCCGAGAATGGAAGATGCCAACAATGGAACCTTACAAGGGAACCTCCGACCCCGTCGTCCACTTACAAAGATACACACAACACATGCTCATGAGTGGAGCAACAGAGGGAGTACTATGCAAATGCTTCCCATTATTCTTAGCAGATCTCGCTACCTCCTGGTTCTGTCATTTACCCCAGGGATCCATCAGCTCATGGGAAATGTTGAAAGAACGATTTATCAGTCAATTCCGCATTCATGTGGAACAACCTAAGGATGCTTATTCCTTATCCAGCATCAAACAGAAACCCGGAGAGAAACTGCAGCAATACCTAACCCGATTCAACGCCGCAGCGGCCGCGGTCCAAGATGCCGACGAGAAGCTTATCCTAATGGCCCTCTGTAGTGGTGTGCATCCGGATACTAAATTTGCTAGAAGACTGACAAAAGAAAAACCAGCTACTTTACCCGATTTCTTCCATGAAGCTGGAAAATATATGAGACTTGAAGACGCCGTCAGCAAAATAGGGCAGCTCACGGCAACACGCCCGCTATAGCAAAGGACATTCGAAGATTTGACTCTAGGGATAATGCTGGGGGCAAAAAGGGGGAAAAGCGTCCATATCAGCCAGGACCAAGATTTGACGCTTACACCCCTCTAAATGAAACAATCGAAAATATCTTCCTGGCCACTCAAGACGAAGTTGAATACAAACGCCCCCCGCACAAGAAGGAATCAGATAACGCAGTTAAGTCTGGAAAATTCTGCCGCTTCCACGAATCCCATGGGCAGGATACCAATGAATGCCATCATCTCCGGGACTTGATTGAAGAACACATCAAAAGAAGGAGACTGGAACGCTATGTAAATGGTGCATTCAACTAAGTCAATATGATATCACCTACCATCCTCGCACCGCCATCAACGAACAAGGCTCGGGGGCAGGTGTGGTAATAATCACTCCCAAGGGAAATGAACTACACTATGCTATAAGGTTAGGATTCACTGCCATCAACAACGATGCAGAGTATGAAGCAGTGATAGCTGGATTAGAACTCGCCTTAGGAATCGGAGCCAATTCTTTGTGTCTTCATAGCGATTCTCAACTTATTGTAAATCAAATACTAATAGAATTCCAGGCTCGAGAAGAACGACTCGTAGCATATTTAAAGAAGACCAAGTTGCTTCTCAATCGATGGGATCACTATTTAATCAAACACATCCCTCGGGAGGCAGAACCCCTAAATAAAGTATCTTTAGCAAAAGTTATTAACTTCTTGATCAAAAATGTTCTATGCAGGTACGGAGTTCTATTCAAAATCATATCGGACAATGGACTTCAGTTTGACAGTGAGGAGTTCGCCAACTGGTGCCAAGAGCACGGAATTCACAAAAGCTTCTCATCCCTAGCTTATTCCCAGGCAAACAGACAAGTCGAAGCCGTCAACAAAATTCTGAAAACTCTGGTCAAAAAGAAGCTCGAAAAATCAAAGGGCGCTTGAGTGGATGAACTCCCTATGGCACTATGGGCCTATCGCACACCTTTCAAAACATCAACAGGGCATACTCCTTTCTCTTTGGCATACGGATCGGAGGCTATGCTCCCAGTTGCAACCATCGTGCCTTCCCATCGTAGGATCCACTATAACCCAGAAGATAAAGAAGAACTCCTTCACATGTCTTTGGATCTAATTGAGGAGAGAAGAAATGATTCAGTCCTCAAAGCAACAGCCCACAAGCAAAAGGTGGCAACACAATACAACTCCTAAAGATCTCCACAACGGAGCTTATATTTTGTCAACAGTGGACGGGGAGGTGTTCCAGAGGGCATGGAACATCCAACACCTTCGTCGATACTCTTCTTAACTTGAACTGCCCATATGAAGCGAATTAACAAAGAGAATCAGTGGACGTAGGCATTTTCGTGCCGAACCACTTTAAATCAAACTTGTCTCTTTTTAACTTGTTCCTTCATATCTTGGCTGCTTGTTAACTGTATCCTTTTCTGTTGAACAAAATCCTGTGCGAATAGCATTTTCATTCAAGGCACTCCACAGCGCAACTTCTCCTGGACAAGACCTAACAGGTACTATGCGAATCTATGCCCTCGCCAATGAGACACTTTCGCTCCGGCATCCCTCTGCTGTGAGTTAACTCATTGCTCGCGACGGCCCTTAAAGCCAACTGTAATGAGCCGATTATAAGCCACCGAGAAGGCCGACTATAGCCGAGGCAGCTCATTACGGCGTTAGGCTCGCCGGCAATTGTGAACCGACTATAAGCCCCAACATAAGGTGTGGCCAGCCAGGGGCAGTTCACAGTTGACGATCGGCACCCACGCTAGCCGGCCACAGTAAATCGAATAATACCCACGATTACGGGCCATAATGGCCCGGGTAGTTACTGTGCGCGATCTCGGCTCCGATGTGTCTTAAGTGCGGCTGTGGTAAAAAAGAATTAACTCCCCGCGGAGGCGTAAGATGGGTGACTAATGTCTCCAAGACCCACAGCTAGGGAAAGTGACTACAAAACCCGTTTGCCACGAACTTAAGCACACCGAAGGCCTTCCGTGATTGGAAGTTTTACTTTTTTCACATATTTCAATTTTACTTGAGAAACTATTCTCCTATCCTCTGTAACAATTCTTGAAGTACAGGACACAGAACGGGAGACACTCACTAATAGAAGTGGATATTCACAGCAAAATACTGGACCGCATCCCTTACTCGGTCACACAGGATATTCAAAGCTGCCATCTACAAGAAAGATATAAAGGACGGTATTTCCTCCTTTCATATGTAAACACATGACTATAATCTATTCACACCTCACGCTAACATTGCAAGTCATAAAATTATGCTTTAAACAAGAACCCGACATCAAACACAATTTGATTAAAAGAATATGCATAGCTATACAACATGTCAAAATAGCAACAAACATTCAAGAGACGACAAAATCAGCCTAAGTTAAAGAATTACACGTCAAGAATAGAGCTATCTATTACAAGTAGCAAACAATTACAATCTAAGAGTTACTTTACTGTTTTAAGACTAACATATACAGCCATGTCAAGTCTACAAAAAGAATTTTCCAGGTCTAATCAGGGAGCTGGTTGCGTCCTAGTCTTGTCCTTGCCCTGTTGCCCGTCTGTCCGATCAGAAAAAGAATTCATTAGTGATAAGCAACCAAGTTAACAAAAAGACTAGAAAGGAAGACTTACCAGCACCTGCTTCTTGGCCACCCTGGTCGTCATCCTCTACCTGCACACTTGCCTCCTCAGCAGCAAGCAACCGCATACCCTCCTTTACTGCCACCTTCTCCTCCTTGGCAAACTGAGCAGTGACCGCATCCATGCTGAAAACCACGCCACCATCTTTATCCGCATCGGCCTTAGCCTCCTCCAAAGTCCGAAGATAGATCTTAGCCATGACCCTGGGATAATCGTCCATCCAGGATAGGTTGCCCTGCTTCCAGGTTCGGAAGTACATGTCTTGAAGCATTTCGTCCATCATCTCCTCGTTTTCCTCAAACTCCCTCATCCGGGCCTCGGAAGCCGACAACCTTTCAATGGCGGCATCTCTCTCTGATCGGTATCTCGAGCAGTCAACCAGTAGGGATTTCTGCATTGCCTCCATCTCCTCCCTCAACTTGGCTTGAGCAAGCTCTGCAGCCTCAAGTTTCCCGGATAGCTCCCCTATCTGCTCAAGATCCGCCTTCCGGACCTCATCCACTGTGGCAATGGCCATATCGATCCGTTCCCTGCAGGTAGCTTCCATTTTTCGCAGTTCAGCCCGGCTAGCCTCTTCCATGGTTTTCTTTAGTCGTCCAGAAGCAGCCTCATGTTGGGATATCTGAATGGCCTGGTCAGCAAGCTGCTTGGCCTGATCCGAAACCACCAATCGAAGTCGGATGTTGGCACTCCCAATCTCCTCTCCAGCCTTAACCAGCCGGGCATGATGCTCCATCAGCTTCCTAGTCTCCTCCGCCACCCGATCAATATTAGCCTTGGCCTCGTCTCCCATAGTAACTATCCGAGTGGTAAGTAGATCAAGATCTAAGGATTTAGCCTCGTCAAGCACCCGTACCATGGGATTGCGGGGAAGAAGGTGCTCACCAGTAACCTCGTCAAAGATAATATCGTGGGAACTTGGATCCAGATCAGGGTGACCCGCAAATGGATTACGAGCCAAATCAGGACGGTCGATATGAGTAACGGAAGGGTTTCCGGACGAGAGCGGAGAGGGTGCAAACTCGCTATCCTCCTCCGTGATATCATGAAGAGGCTGAGCCGGGAGCTGAGGACCGGGCGAAGGTTCGGATAAAGGGTGACTCCTCTTTCTTCGCTGAATTCCCTCTTCAATAACCCCAAGGAGAGGACGGTAGCCGACTACGTCCCCGGAGCGGTGGGTCGAAGGCTTCGGCTTGGCGGAAGTTTTGGAAAGCTTGTATTGCTCAAGCCTGTGCCGAAGATCTGAGGCCTTGGATATCTTGTCGGCTCCTGGTATAAAGAACAAGTGTCACAAACTTACATCACTATGTAATTCAAGAAACGCGGTAAATTACGAGTTGAAAAAAAAAAAAAAAAAAAAAGTAAGTATGTAATATGGAATTCTCACTCATGAAATCAGAATGCTCAAACTCCCGTTGTCATTCGATAAAATAAATGCAAAACTCTCAAGGCCATTCGGTAGTTCTCATATCCGTTCGGCATTCCCAGTTCCATCCGTGTATACAGATATACAACTACCTTCGATAAACCATTCATCCAACAATAGAAGGGATCTCACCTGAGTCAGTAGGGAAGTTGATTCGGCCACCAAGTTGATTCGGCCACCACTTTGATTCGGCCACCAAGTTGATTCGGCTACCAAGTTGGTTCGGCTACCACGTTCGACACAGCTACAAAGTTTGATCCGGCAAGAGCAATTGTTTAGTTCGGCAGGTAGGAAATAGCAAAGGCGTACGGTCCCTACTTATAGACAAAAGGACACGACCGGACCATCTGGTTCGGCATCCAAGAGCCCAATGAAAATTTCAAAACAAAGCGCGGCACATGCCGGCATATGCCCCACTTTGGGGGGCAAATGTTGGGCGCATTCTCACCCAGAAGGCCTCGAGACCAAGAAGCTTGATTCAACCATCCAGGCTTGCAGGAACTCATTCGGCATTCTCATTCTCCAAAGTCCATTCGGCAAGAACTCATTCGGCATTCTCATTCTCCAAAGTCCATTCGGCAAGAACTCATTCGGCATTCTCATTCTCCAAAGTCCATTCGGCAAGAACTCATTCGGCATTCTCATTCTCCAAAGTCCATTCGGCAGGAACTCATTCGGCATCCTCGTTCTCCAGAGTCCATTCGGCAGTCTTAGGCAACTGCCGGACCAACCTCCTTCATGCAACTGCCGAACCAACCCACCTCCAAGCTTCGCCGAACCAATTCATCTCCTACTACCGGACCAAGGCATGCCAGGCCAGACCACATCAGCCCAGGCCCACCAGCAGCTATATACCTCCAAGACCCCTACCCCCAGCCTCACTCTATAAATAGAGGGGCAGGGGTACAACAATGGGGGACAAGTTTGAGAGCTGAAGCTTGGAAGGAACTTTCAAACAACTTTCTTTTACTTGTACCAAAGCTTTGTACTTGTAATCATAACAAAAGAAGAGAAATAACATACAAAGTGGACGTAGGCACATTCTGGCTGAACCACTATAAATCTGCGTGTCTTTTTACAGTTTAGCCCCTGCTTTTCATATATTTGCATAATTCTCCAAAATCACTAAGAACAACCTAAGATCTACTAAATCATACAACTTTGAGGTGTTTGTCCATTTTTTGTGCAAACAATTGTTGAAATAGATGTTTTCGAGGAAGAAGGAAATGGTGGACTATAACACTGTTGTTATAGTAAATGATTTCCGAAAGGAAATATTTTATATAGTATTGGGATTTACATATCTATCTTAATTTTCGAATCCCTATACTAGTGATTTTGAGTCGTCGTAACGATGTTTTACCTAGCATTCGTTTTGACTCGAATAGATGTTATAGTAAATGATTTCCTTAAAGAATGAACTATATACTTAAACTTTGATTTAAGTATATCGAAGATTTTCAAATGTTGAAAATAAATGGTTTGTGAAATACTTATTTTTAAATAAGTATGAAATTTCTTTTCCCATATGAAATGAAATGTTTTTGAGAATTTATCTTTGTAAAGATAAATTGAAATTGAATATTGAAAACGATTTGAAAATCGAATATCAGTAGATATTTTTGAAATATAAATTCACTATGGAATTTATAAAAGAAAGGGAAGTTGTTTAAAAATAAATATTGATTTATTTTTGAAAGTGTGGAAATTATATATCTAGTAAAGATATTTTGGGAAAATAAATAATTTGGAAAATTATTTGGAATCTGATGATGTTGCGCATCTTTATTGATAGTTAAATAACCGACTATCAATAATTACCTTGAATAGGTATTTGTTGTGATTTGATGAATTTGAATGCCACACTTATTTTTGAATAAATGCTCACTATTCGGGTTAGCCGGGAAAGGACCATGGGGTCGTATAATCCATTCCGAATATGTGATACGTCGTAATGAATTGCATTTGATGACCGGTGTTGAAGACCGGATATTTTTGAAAACGGAAGGATTACCGTCGAGTTACTCTACATCGGCTGATCTCCGATTTAGAGGTTTTATCACCCTTAGTGACGGGAAGTCCGGACGTGATTAGAAAATTATCCGGATGTGCAAGGGCTTCGTGAGAAGTGCCTTCGGTTTTGTTCGATCACGGAACAGACTTGTATGGATTGTGTGTCTAACGTTACAATTTGAGATATAAAGCTGATTTCTTTCAAATACATTTCTGTTGGTGGCGGAGAATTTATTCTCTTAGCTTAACACCCTTCTCTGAGACGTACGAGCTCAGAGGTTATGTTGTTGAAATTTATCAGCGATATACTCTCAATTTGGTAACGTGACATGCTAAGTGTTGCTGTGAAGTGATCAGTGTTTGATCATTTGTGATATGATCATTTGTTTGATCTTATATCTTTGTGATCATAGGTTGATCATTTTGTTTGACCCGAAGCATGGCTTTGTAGAAAGCGTAGCTTTGTGTACGAGACTTCATCGAGCCTCACACCCCGGAAATGGTCAAAACAGGAAGGATGCGGCAAGGTTCTAGGGAGTAGCGCCCCTTAGTGTATGTCATTCCTTCTGGATAAAGGTGGTATTATGGTATGGAGCCCAGATACTTAACCTTTGTGGTTGCTGCAAATTTATTACTTTGTGGTTGTTGCGAATCGGGGATCCTCGGGAAGATCGGTTACGATCGGAGGATGGCATATGCGTGTCAGTAGTTACCTATTTTTGCAGAGGTAACCCGGCCTTGTGTTGGCAGAGATCCGGTTAGGTTCTCGGGTCGTCTATTCCAGGGACGTACCCATCGTGGCATAGGAAGTTCCTTAGCCTGACCATTTGTTGGAAATCCAAAGAAACAATACGAGCCTTTACGATTTCAATTGTATAACCTGTCTCCTCAGGAGGCAACTATAGCAGGCATAATATAATGGTACCTATGCTGGCTAAGATTTATATTCTACTTTCGAAATGATTTTCCACTATGCACTAATAATAATATCCAAAATGATTTGATTTTTGCATAGTAAGCATCTTTGACTAACATAAGAAGAAATCTCCTCCAAGTCTGCGTTTGCATTGTGTGTGTGGTGGGAGGTCTTATGGTAGTTTCATTTTCCAAAAGCATTTCGAATTGACTTCAAAAATTATCCCGTTTTTGTTTAAAAGAATAACTGTTTTACGATCTCACACCAGTCACCATGACTGACTCGGAGTTTATTGTTTCCCTTCTAAACTCTGGGTGCCCACCAATTTCCACACGGGCAGTCTAGAGTTAGGTTATCAGGATATTCTGGATATTCTGGAGCTTTGGAAGCAAGCTGGATGGCGAGACGTAGTATTTGTATCTGATATATTTATTCCGCTGTGTATTCTGTATGAGGACAAGTTATACAACTGTCCATTGTTGTATTGAGTTGTATATTGACTCTGATGATTGATGTATGTATAAAATGATATAGTTCTTTGTTTAAAGATTATTCATTTATCTATTATATGTTGTTCCGCTGCGAATGTGAGATTCTGATATTGTTCTGTTTCTGTTATTGTTCTGTTGTTCTTTCTTCTTCCTCTTCTATGTTGTTCTCCTCTGTTGTTCTTCTTCTCTCTTTCTTCTGCTTTCTTCTTCTTCTACTTTTTCTTCTTCTATTTAAAACCATCACTATTCGAGTTTTCGGCACTCGATTGCTCGACAGTCGATAAAGTGAGTATCGATGTCGAATTTTCAAAAGTCGAAAATTTCGGTATGTGACATCGTGTTAAAGCAACTATTACTCCTAAATTATTGTGTTGCTAAAATAAGTATTACAACAAACTTCCTTGGAAATAGTAAATTAATTAAAATTACATTACAAACTCGGTGAAGTTATTCATATGCTTAATTACTTTATTACCATTTATCAAACATTATACCATTTATCAAGCATTATTCACATGCGGACAAAATATATCAAGTATGAAAACACCACAATATTTAAAAAAATGTGAACTAAATTAAAAACCAAAACCATTTATCAATCATTAGTGTTTCGAAAAACGGTTGATTTGTGAATGTATATCATGAAAATATACAAAATTTTGTATACTTCAAATTCATGTTGTAAAATCCAAAAAAGCTTACAGATGGTGCTTTTTAATACCAGTTACACCTGCGCATGTGCATCTAAAATCTTCTTGAGTCCATTACATTTTATTTGTAATTTAGCTGATGAAATTCCTATTTGTACTTGAATATCTATGAAATAAATAAAACTAAATGATTTTAAATTTTGTTCCTTTTATCTTAAAATAATAGTTGACTACACCTTCAAAATTTTAAAAGTTAAAAACTACAAGATTTGAAACCTACAGTCCATTTTGGATATGAAGCGGAATAAAGGGAAGAGAAAGAGTTAAGATTAAGTTCAATTTGACTGCCAATCCTCCTGCATCATCCCATGCCCTAGCTTTTAGAAATTATAGCACTTATCTAAAATAAATCAATAAATAACTATGTAAGCACATAAGTGAGCTTTTAAGTACAAATTATGCAGTTTAATAGTCATCAGATAGGATTGTAGTTGACTATTAAAGGTTAAAAAATATAGTTAATTTGAGTACCAATTTAGCTATACCCACTTGAGTAATAGTTGATTACTTTCTTTACATATTTAATCATTTTCTAAAATAACGTAGTCTCATTCACGTTTTGATAAATGGTTGATATGTGTATGTACATGCATAAAAATGCAACATTACTTACACGTCAAAGTCATTTTGTAAGATCCAAAAAATCGTACAATGGTATTTTTATTGCCAGTCCCTCTTGCGCACGTAATTAACGAAAACATTACTATAATCTCTCATAATATTATAATTGTAACAAACACAAAATACGTCACTTCCTTTTTTGCACACGTCCAACGGACGTGCCACCATACTTGTATACATAAACTAAGACATGTCTCCAAAGGATATACACAATAGTGAGTCTACATCTCTACAAAATACAACAATATAAATATAAGTCTAGCACCCCAAATTGATATCATATCCATAGATAACATAACATATATCTCGTAAGGCCAGCCCACATCCAATGTCGCCGAGTCCCTGCACCTGTCAAGTCTCGGTCCGACCCAAGTATTTATAAAATAAATGGGTCAGACTATCTCTAAATAAAACTTGGTGAGATCATATAATAAACATGCATAGGTTACAAGATATAGCAATAGCTATATATAATAAGCCAACACTTCATAGAATGGAGCATCAACTTAAAATCACCATGCCATAAAGTCATCTCCTGCCCATCATCGTCAATCGTAAAAAATATGTTGATCTTCTCATCAAAATCACATAAAAGACTAACACTTCATTAGTTGCCTCTAAAATCACAATAGAAATATACAATGATGTATATAAGCAAGTCAGAACCACATAAAAATATAAAACCACATAAAGCAAGTCTGGATCGAGCGTTACGCAGCTCTACACTTCGTGAATAGGTATCTAAAACATAAACATTGCAAGTTTGCACTTCGCAAATAGATATCCAAGACAACCGTATCGCAAAACAACAATAAAGTTGAGCACACAAAAATTCTGATAAACTAACTGATCTCATAGAACTTCATTAGGGATTTCATGATTGTAAACCCTATTTTATGGGAGAATGATGGAAACTTCATCCTACTCCATGAGTTACCCAAATAATTGATCGCAATACTGCTACATTCATATGGTTATCTGATCATCACAACGTTGTCTCGTCTACTCCAAAATGTACTAAAATGCCTTGTATAATAACGAATGACGCTATCGTATGATGTCAATATAGGCCGAGATAACTGACTGTTGGCTTAGTGGTATTAGGCCATTAAATATGTTTAAGTCAAGCACTTTTCATGACTTATGTGCTTCATGAAACATAAGGATACCATGACTTGGGGAGCAACCACCGCAGCCAAACTGCTAGAACGAAACAACTAGCCTACAAGGTCAAGCACGGAAATACACTTCACATCTTCATCACATGCTATAAAAATAGTGAGCTATCACCAAAGTTCTATCAATTAAAAATCTTTAAATACTTTCTAATAGTAATTAATTGAGTATCGTTTAACTATAGTCCTCGCTACATAGAGAAATATTAACTCAAAAACTATCCACAAAAAGGTCGTAAGAATTATAAATTTCTATTCAAAGAAATATACTAGTCTGAAATTATTTAAGTATCTTTTCAAATTACTAATAGTCCTCTTGAAAATTCTTAATATAAATTGGGATGAACCTTCTTTATAAGTGTATAAAATCTAATATCAAGCTTTTAAATAATCCCTTTTGCCAAAAATTCTATTCTCCACCATTTGAACATATATTTATAATCATTTGTGTACTTTAAAATTATACAATTAAAATGTTTTCTGAAATGTAGATAAATGAAGTTTAATATAAAGACTAAGCTACTTTAAGGAACTAGAAAAAACTAGCATATGTATTATAAATAAAATGCATATAGAAATCATTCTTTAAAATTATTCAAAATATGAAATCATTAAAGTGAAACTGGAATTCAACTTATGGAAACTCAATTCAATAAAAATAAATAAGCATTAAATAGATAAAAGTAAAAACAATGCTCTTATGGCCTTAATTCTATAGCTGAAATGCTCTTGAATATCATCCACCGTTAGACACCCATTGGTGCACCGATGCGGCACATTCTTAGAGCATTTTCAGCTCCAAGAACACCTCGTTTGGCTGGATTTTCTCGATTTCAACGACGCATTCAAGTCTCAGATGTTCCTAAGCCCACATAGCAACATGCACGCACATATATTTATCATTTATTCATAATATAAAATCAAATATAAGTGAATTAACTAGCAAGCATATTCCTTTCAGAATTTCAGCCACCAATTACCCAAATAATAATCAAATCAACAAGCACATATAACACAAAACTGAGATTAGAGATGATATACAAAAATGCAAACATTTAGAGATAGATATGGAGGAAATTCTTACATTAACCACTCATTTGCCCATACTTCCACTTTCAATTCCCAAGATTCCCAACCCTTGTTGCCTTCAGCTCCAAACTTCAACAACCACGTTGTTCCGACCTCAACTGTTTGCACAAAAAATGGACAAACACCTCGAAGTTGTATGATTTAGTAGATCTTATGTGATTCTTAGTGATTCGAGCGATTTATGCAAATACGTAAAAAAACAGGGGCTAAACTGTAAAAAGACACGCAGATTTATAGTGGTTCAGCCAGAATGTGCCTACGTCCACTTTATATGTTATTTCTCTTCAGTTATTCTGATTACAAGTACAAAGCTTTGATATAAGTAAAAGAAAGTTGTTTGAAAGTTCCTTCCGTGCTTGAGCTCTCAAACTTGTGCCCCATTGCTGTACCCCTGCCCCTCTATTTATAGAGTGAGGCTGGGGGTAGGGGTCTTGGAGGTATATAGCAGCTGGTGGGCCTGGGCTGCTCAATCTGGCCTGATAGGACTTTGGTTCGGTGGTTGGAGGCGAGGCTTGGTCCGGCAATGAGTTGGTTCGGTGGTTGGAGGCGAGGTTTGGACCGGCAGGAGGGTTGGTTCGGTGGTTGGAGGCGAGGTTTGGACCGGCAGGAGGGTTGGTCCGGTTGGTTCGGCAGGAGATTTGGACCGGCAATGGGTTGGTCCGGTTGGAGTTAGGAAGGCTTTGATTCGGTGGGAGTTAGGAAGGCTTTGATTCGGTGGGAGTTAGGAAGGCTTTGATTCGGTGGGAGACTTTTGGGTGGTCCGGCATGTCTGGTTCGGGGAGACCGGATGAAACATCTCCAACACTTGCCCCCCAAAGTGGGGCACGTGCTTATAGGTGCCGCGCTTTGTTCCAGCTGAGCCATTATATTCGGCCTGAGGACCGATCCATCTGGTCCGGCTATCAAACCTTGCTTTATAAATAGGAGTCTCTAACCTTCACATTTCCTTACCAACTGCGATAACCGAATCAATCATTCGAACTGCCGAATCAGGTGAGCTTATTTTCTGCCGAACGAACTTCTAGTGCTAGGCTACCGAATGAACTCAGAAATTTTGGACCCCTGACTAACCGAATGAATTCTCACATTGAGATGCCGAATGAGCTATTGATTGGATTGACCGAATGAACTCTCACATTGGGATGCCGAATGAGCTTTACACTTGAGTAACCGGATGAACTCAGGGATCTTGAATTCCGAATGAAAATGATACTGAATATGTTTTTACTGAATGACGTCATATACTTGTTTACATCTTTTGTTCTAACAATGTGTTTTTCCGGTATTGTAGATAATGTCTCGCAAAGCGGAAACTCGATCAGACAAGAAGAAATCCGGGGGCGAAGGAGGTTCCTCTGCCGTGCCCCCAGCTCAGCCGAATCCAGAATGTCACGGACCAACCCCGAGATCACTAGTGGACGGGTACGGCCCTCAGGAACTTCTGAACTCCCCGCCCGATTGTTTTCCTAGTTCCCTCAAGGAGGAGCAGCTTGATGTCATCTCCCGATCCTTTGGAATCGATAGGGCGCGCTTGCTATTGCCTGGGATAGATGTTATGCCGTATGATCCTCCTGAACGGTACTTCGCCTACAGCAGATACCACTGCATGTGTGGTGCCATCCCTCCTCTGAACGCTTGGATAGCTAGCTTCCTCACATACCTTAAGGTGGCCCCGTTCCAGCTTCAACCCAACTCCTATGCTATACTGGTGAGCCTCTTCGTCATTTTTCGGAGGAAGTATGGTCGTGCTCCTTCCAACCGAGAGATCCGGTATCTATATAACCTGAGGGGCTATAAGAAGGGGTCCCCATACATTAGCTTGGAGTCAGTTGTGACCTTCAAGCCGGTCTTGGATCTGTATTCCAAATTCAGCATGTTCAAGAGGGAATGGTTCTTTGTTAGGGACGACTCTGTTTCAATTCTGCGCTTTACTTCGGGATGTAAGCCGAATGCTTTTACTTATAATTTCCATTATGATTGCGATGCTTTTTCTCATACTTCCTCATTTTTGTTAGCGACAGGTGGCTTTGCGGTTGTGGAGACTGACCGCCTGGTTCAGACGGCGGCTGAGATAGAAGCTATTCTTGGGAAATATAGATCATCTACCTTCTTGATCAGAAATGCGATTCTTCTGGAGTATAACTTAATCCTTCCACAGCAGTCAGTAGTTAAGCTGAGGGAAATGGCGGAGGAGAGGGCGGCTGCTCAGACCAAGGAAGGTGTTACGGTAGAGAGTAGCAAGAGGAAACCTTTCACAAAACCTCCAGCTGTCGGAGGTAAGAAACTCAAGAAGTCGGACGGTCCCTCCCCCAGCAATTGTCCACTTACCCGGGAGGAGGAAGACATAGAGGAGGAAAGAGGCGAGGGTGGAGATGGTCGGGAAGGTGATAAAGGTGGCGATGGCATCGGGGCCTTGCTTCCTGGGCAAGCGGGCGAGATTCAGGAGTGGACGGACGATGCGTTCCACCAGGCTTTCGAGGGGCTGGACGAAGATCCGGCTTTGGTAGAGAAAACCGGGAAAGCGGACAAGGCCGGGACCGGTGCAAGCGAGTCTTTCCAGACCATTCCAGCCAGGGTGGCTCCAACGACTCAAGGTGAACTCTTGACTCCTGCATGCTTCACTAATGATAGGGACTTAGGAATATTTTATGACCCGCTCTCGTCCTGGAATGAAATCCAGGACCTATTGCAGTATCCTACTCCTCCCCAGGGTTTGTACAACCACAGATGTGTTTCTCTCCTTTTAATTTGCCGTGTTTTCTCGAAGTATAGAACAATATATGCTTGTGACACTTTTTCTTCATATCAGGAGCAGGTAAAACGGTCAAAGCCTCAGATTTTCGGCACAGGCTTGAACAGTACAAGCTTTCCAAAACTTCTGTCAAGCCGAAGCCTTCGACCCACCGCTCTGGGGATGTAGTCGGCTACCGTCCTCTTCTCGGGGTTATCGAAGAGGGTATTCAGCAGAGAAAGAGGAGTCGTCCTTTATCCGAACCTTTGCCTGGTCCTCAATTCCCGGCTCAGCCTCTTCATGATATCACGGAGGAGGATAGCGAGTTTGCACCTTCTCCGCACCCGTCCGGAAACCCTTCTGTTACTCATATCGACCGTCCTGACTTGGCTCGTAATCCATTTGCGGGTCATCCTGATCTGGATCCAAGCTCTCATGATATTACCTTTGACGAAGTCACCGGTGAACACCTTCTCCCCCGCAACCCCATGGTACGAGTACTTGATGAAGCTAAGTCCTTAGATCTCGATTTACTCACTACTCGTATAATCACTATGGGAGACGAGGCCAAGGCTAATATTGATCGGGTGGCGGAGGAGACTAAGAAGCTGATGGGGCATCATGCCCGGCTGGTTAAGGCCGGAGAGGAGATTGGGAGTGCCAATATCCAACTTCGATTGGTGGTTTCGGATCAGGCCAAACAGCTTGCGGATCAGGCTATTCAGATTTCTCAGCATGAGTCTGCTACTGGACGATTAAGGAAAACCATGGAAGAGGCCAGTCGGGCCGAATTGCGGAAAATGGAAGCTACTTGCAAAGAACGGATTGACATGGCTATTGCCACGGTGGACGAGGTTCGGAAAGCGGATCTTGAGCAGGTGGAGGAATTGTCCGGGAAACTTGAGGCTGCAGAGCTTGCTCAAGCCAAGTTGAGGGAGGAGATGGAGGCAATGCGGGGATCCCTTCTAGCCGACTGCTCGAGATACCGATCGGAGAGAGATGCTGCCGTTGGGAGGTTGTTGGCTTCCGAGGCCCGGATGAGGGAGTTTGAGGAGAATGAGGGGATGATAGACGAAATGCTTCAGGACATGTACTTCCGAACCTGGAAGCAGGGCAACCTATCCTGGATGGATGATTATCCCAGGATCATGGCTAAGATCTATCTTCGGGCTCTGGAGGAGGCCAAGGCCGATGCGGATAAAGATGGTGGCGTGGCCTTCAGCATGGATGCGGTCACTGCCCAGTTTGCCAAGGAGGAGAAGGTGGCGGTGAAGGAAGGTATGCGGTTGCTTGCCGCTGAGGAGGTAGGCGTGCAGGTAGAGGATGACGATCAGGATAGTCAGGAAGCAGGCGCTGGTAAGTCTCCCTTTTTAGTTTCTCCATCAACTTGGTTGCTTATTGCTAATGAGTCCTTTTTTTTTACTGGACAGGGGGTCAACAGGGCAAGGATAAAGCTCCACTGCAGCCGGCTCCTTGATTATACCTGGAAAAACTCCTTTTGTGGATTCGACAGTGTTGTATATGTTAGTCGAAAAATAGTAACGTAGCCTTTAGGTTGTGATATTTTGCCACTTGTAATAAATAGTCTTATTTTTAACGTGTAATTCTTTAACTTAAGCTGATTTTGTCGTCTTTTGAATGTTTGCTGTTATTTTGGCATATCGTATGAGAAATATAGCTACGTATATTCTTGTAATTAAATTGTGTTTGATGTCAGATTCTGGTTCTAAATCATAATTTCATGACTTGCAATATTAGCGTGTGGTGTGAACAAATTATAGTCATGTATTTGTACATAAAAGAAGAAAATACCGCCTTTCATGTTTTAATCGTAGATGGCAGTCTTGAATATCTTGTATGACCGAGCATGGAATGTAGTCGAATGTCCTGCCACTGTGAGTCCCTACACCCATTGGCGAGTATCTCCTACTCTGTATCATGTACTTTAGGGATTGTTATAGAGGATAGGGAAAAAGCTTTTTAAGTATAATTGAAATACGTGAAAAGGTAAAACTTCCAATCACGGAAGGCCTTCGATGTGCTTAAGTTCGTGGCAAACGGGTTTTGTAGTCACTTTCCCTAGCTGTGGGTCTTGGAGACATTCGTCACCCATCTTACGCCTCCGCAGGGAGTTAATTCTTTTTTTACCACATCCGCACTTAAGACACATCGAAGCCGAGATCGCGCACAGTAACTACCCGGGCCATTATGGCCCGTAATCGTGGGTATTATTCGATTTACTGTGGCCGGCTAGCATGGGTGCCGATCGTCAACTGTGAACTGCCCCTGGCTGGCCACACCTTATGTTGGGGCTTATAGTCGGTTCACAGTTGCCGGCAAGCCTAACGCCGTAATGAGCTGCCTCGGCTATAGTCGGCCTTCTCGGTGGCTTATAATCGGCTCATTACAGTTGGCTTTAAGGGCCGTCGCGAGCAACGAGTTAACCCGCAGTAGAGGGATGCTGGAGCAAAAGTGTCTCATTGGCGAGGGCATAGATTCGCATAGTACCTGCTGGGTCTTGTCCAGGTGAAGTTGCGTTGTGGAGTGCTTTGAATAGAAATGCTATATACTCAGGATTTTGTTCAACAGAAAAGGATAAAGTTAACAAGCAGCCAAGATACAAAGGAACAAGTTAAAAAAGAGACAAGGTTTTTTAAAGTGGTTCGGCACGAAAATGCCTACGTCCACTGATTCTCTTTGTTAATTCACTTCATATGGGCAATACAAGTTAAGAAAAGTATCGACGGAGGTGTTGGATGTTCCATGCCCTCTGGAACACCTCTCCGTCCACTGTTGACAAAATATAGGCTCCGTTGTGGAGATCTTTATGAATTACATATGGTCCATCCCAGATTGGGTCTAGTGCTCCGGGGCGAGGGAAGATTCGCTTGAGGACAAGATCCCCTTCCTGTAAGGTACGATGCTTGACTTTGGAGTTGTAGTGTGCCGCCACTTTTTGTTTGTGGGCTGCTGCTTTAAGGACTGCATCATTTCTTCTTTCCTCGACTAGATCCAAAGACATGTTGAGGAGCTCTTCATTCTCTTCTGGGTTATAGTGGATCCTACGGTGGGAAGGCACAATGGTTTCAACTGGGAGCATAGCCTCCGATTCGTAAGCCAAAGAGAAAGGAGTGTGCCCCGTTGATGTTCTGAAAGATGTGCGGTAAGCCCACAGTGCCGTAGGGAGTTCGTCCACCCAAGCGCCCTTTGACTTTTCGAGCTTCTTTTTGATCAGAGTCTTCAGAATTTTGTTGACTGCTTCGACTTGTCCGTTTGCCTGGGGATACGCTACGGATGAGAAGCTTTTATGAATTCCGTGCTCTTGGCACCAGTTGGCGAATTCCTCGCTGTCAAACTGAAGTCCATTGTCTGATATGATTTTGAGTGGGACTCCATACCTGCACAGAACATTTTTGATCAAGAAGTTAATAACTTTTGCTGAAGATACTTTATTCAGAGGTTCTGCTTCCACCCATTTAGAGAAATAATCAACTGCCACTATAGCATATTTGGCCCCGCCTCGGCCCATCGGTAGCTCGCCGATTAAGTCAATTCCCCATATTGCGAAGGGCCAAGGGCTGGTCATTTGAGTAATCTCAGTTGTTGGTAGCCGTGGAATCTTAGCAAATTTTTGGCATCTGTCACACCTCTTGACGAAATCTAAGGCGTCCTTGCTTAAGGTGGGCCAGAAATATCCGTATCGGAGTATCTTTTTTGCTAATGTTTGCCCTCCAGTGTGATCTCCACAGCTCCCCTGATGGATGTTGGATAAGATTTCCTTGGCTTCCCTTCCGGCGACACACCTTAATAATGGGTTAGAGAAACCGCGCCGATAGAGGATGTCTTCTTATATTGTATAGCGGGACGCTTTCCTCAAGATTTTCTTGACTTCATTACGCCCATCGGGTAGTGTGCCATTTTGTAGGTAGTTTCGGATGGGAGTCATCCAAGTTGCTTCCTCGGTTGCAGTTATCAGATTCACTTGTTCAAAACTTGGCGCCATTTGCTTTGAGATGGTCACTGCCCCGAAGATGGTGATGTCTCTCACACTTGCTTGCTTTGCTAATTCGTCGGCCTCTCGGTTCTCCTCCCGAGGGATGTGTTTGACTAAGTAGTGGTCCAATCGGCTGAGAAGTAATTTGGTCTTCTTTAGATATGCTATGAGTCGTTCTTCTCGAGCTTGGAATTCCCCTAGTATTTGATTAACAATAAGCTGAGAATCGCTGTGAAGACACAAAGAATTGGCTCCGATCTCGATGGCAATTTCTAGTCCGGCTATCACTGCTTCATATTCTGCATCGTTGTTGGTGGCAGCGAACTCCAACCTTATAGCATAGTGCAGTTTATTTCCCCTGGGAGTGATTATTACAACACCTGCCCCCGAGCCCTGTTCGTTCGATGCGCCATCCACAAAGAGATTCCATTTGATGTCTCATGTTATTTCCAATTTCTCCTTATCTTCGTTGGTAGTGAATTCTGCAATGAAGTCAGCCATGGCCTATCCCTTGATGGCGATGCGAGGGTGATAGGTGATATCATACTGACTCAGTTCAATGCACCATTTAAGTAGTCGCCCAGAAGTGTCGGGGCGATGGAGTACCTGCCTCAGTGGTTGATCGGTCAGAACTTTGATGGAATGGGACTGGAAGTAGTGACGCAGCTTCCGTGATGTGATAAGTAAACAGTATGCTAGCTTTTCAAGTTTAGGATATCTGACTTCTGCCCCAGTAAACCTTTTGCTGACGAAGTAAACTGGCCGCTGCGTGCGGTTATCTTCCCTTACCAAGGCGGCGCTTAGGGCGTGGGATGACACAGCGAGGTATAGGTATAATTCTTCTCCTTCGCTTGGAGTTGAGAGCACCGGTGGTTTCTGGAGGTGTTCGATTAAGTGAAGGAAAGCGGTCAGGCATTCGTCAGTCCATTCGAACTTTCCCTTGTCTTTCTTTAGAGCTTCAAAAAAGGGGACGCACTTGTCCGTCGCCTTGGAGATGAATCGGCTTAGAGCGGCCACTTTTCCATTCAAACTTTGCATTTCCTTCCGAGTGGAAGGTATCTTGATATCCCTTAGCACTCGGACTTGTTCAGGGTTTGCTTCTATCCCTCTGGCATGAACGATGAATCCTAAGAACTTTCCAGATGACACTCCGAAGGAGCATTTTAGCGGATTCAACTTCATTCCAAATTGTCGAAGTACTTGAAACATCTTGCCTAGGTGGCTCACGTGATCTATGTCTTTCCTTGACTTTACTAGCATGTCATCCACATATACTTTCATAGTTTGTCCTATCAGCCCTGCAAACATCTTGTTGACGAGGCGCTGGTAGGTGGCTCCTGCATTTTTAAGTCCGAAAGGCATTACCTTATAGCAGTACAAGCCCCGGTCGGTGATAAAACTAGTGTGGTCTTGGTCGGGAGCATGCATAGGAATTTGGTTATATCCTGAGTATGCATCCATAAAGGATAGGAGTTCGTGCCCGGCTGTGCTGTCTACAAGTAGGTCGATTCTGGGAAGTGGGAAGCAATCCTTTGGGCAGGCATCGTTTAGGTTGGAAAAGTCAATGCAGGTTCGCCACTTCCCATTAGCCTTTTTTACCAGCACCGGGTTTGCGATCCATTCCGGGTAGATAGCTTCTCGTATGAAGTCATTGGCGAGTAGATTCTTTACTTCTTCATCGAGGGCTGCTGATCGCTCTGCCCCCATACTTCTCTTTCTTTGCTTTACCGGCGCCTTGGTAGGATCAATGTTTAATACGTGGCATGCTATGTCGGGGGAGATTCCGGTCATGTCAGCGTGTGACCAAGCAAATACATCCAAGTTGTGGCGGAGAAAATCGATGAGTTGTTCCTTCAACTCGGTTTTTAGTTGGGACCCAATTTTCAACAGTCTACTTGAGTCGTGTTTGTCTACAGATATAAATTCCATAGCCTCTGTAGGCTCGGCGGTGGCCTTCTCCTCTTTGTCCCTAGGATCTAATTCATTGAAAGGGTCGCTGGTATATCGAAGAGGAGGGGCTTTCTTTAATTGCTACGCTTCTAGACTTTTTGTGCAGAGGGCAATCTCTACACCCTTCCCTTTATCCTTCCTGTGGTTGTTGCGAAGTTCAGTCACATAGCAGTCTCGAGCAACGTCCTGATCTCCTTCCACTTCCCCTACTCCATTGTCCGTTGGGAATTTCATCTTTAGGCACCATGGGGCTAAGACAACTTGGAAGTCAGACAAGGATGGCCTTCCCAAGAAGGCGTTGTAGGCTGACTGGTTTTCTATTAGCACAAATGTTTGTTTCCGTACAGTAGAGCGGGGATGGCTTCCAATCTCAACAAAAAGGTCCAGTTGCCCGAGGGGCATCTTCGCGTCTCCAGTGAAGCCGTGTAGTGGTTTATCGCAGGGGGATACATCCTTCATTGATAGCTTCATTTTGTCGAATGCGTGTTTGAACAGGATGTTTACCGAGCTTCCAGTGTCTACCAGGATTCGGTAGACTTCGGCGGGACCAAGTCGGGCAGAGATGACCATGGGATCCATGTGAGGGTACTGCCTTCCTTCTAGGTCACGCTTACCGAACGTGATGTCATTACTTTCTTTCCGCTTCGGGTGGCGCTCTTCTATAACCGAATTGACATAGTCTTTATTGTCTCTAAGTGACTTTCCGTATCTTTCCATCTCTTTCCAGCTTCTGTCTGCGATGTGTGGCCCTCCTGAGATGGTATGGACCACTATCTTTTCCTGACTAGAGCTGCTAGCGTTGCGGTTCCACCTGTCGGCCCCCGGGGAGGGTAGCCTTGGGTTTTCATTGGCAGGAGCTGGGGTCCTGTCCTGACCTTTTACATAACGTTCCAGTTTCTTTCTTCTGATGTGTTCCTCAATCAGATCTCGGAGATGATGGCATTCGTTGGTATCATGCCCGTGAGATTCGTGGAAGCGGCAGAATTTTCCAGACTTCTGTGCGTTATCTGATTCCTTCTTGTACGGTGGGCGTTTGTACCTAACTTCGCCTTGGGTGGCAAGGAAGATATTTTTGACGGTCTCGTTCAAAGGAGTGTAAGTGTCGAATCTTGGCCCTGGCCGATATAGGCGCTTTTCTCCCTTCTTGCCCCCAGCATTTTCTCTGGAATCAGTTCTTCGAACGTCCCTTGCCACAGCAGGGGCGTTGCCATGGGTTGTCTTATTTTGCTGTCCTGACTGCCCCTCAACGGCAGCATCCTCAAGCCTCATGTATTTCCCGGCTTCATGGAAGAAATCGGGTAAAGTAGCTGGCTTTTCTTTTGTCAACCTTCTAGCAAATTTAGTGTCCGGATGCACACCACTGCAGAGGGCCATTAGGATAAGCTTCTCATCGGCATCTTGGACTGCGGCTGCTGCGGCGTTGAATCTGGTTAGGTATTGCTGCAGTTTTTCTCCAGGTTTCTGTTTAACGCTGGATAAGGAATAAGCGTCCTTAGGTTGCTCCACATGAATGCGGAACTGACTGATAAATTTTTCTTTCAACATTTCCCACGAGCTGATGGATCCTTAGGGTAGATGACAGAACCAGGAGGTAGCAAGATCTGCTAAGAAGAGCGGAAAGCATTTGCACAGTACTCCCTCTGTTGCTCCACTCATGAGCATATGCTGCGTGTACTTTTGTAAGTGTACAACGGGATTGGAGGTTCCTTTGTAGGGTTCCATTGTTGGCATCTTCCATTCTCGGGGGGTGATAGCAATTTCGATATTGCGGGCGAAAGGACTGGTTACCCTAGCGCCTATCCCTCGATCTCTTTGCTCCCGTTGGACACACTCTCTGAATAAGCGTGCCATCCTTTCATCAGAACTTGGAGTAGACAGAAATGAGTTTGGTTCTGTTCTATGGGATTGATTCCGTCCAGGTGACCTGTAGGGATGGTATCGTCTATCTTTCCTCATATTTTCCAGTGGTTGCCTTTGATCTTCTGGGAGCATGCTTGGGTCAGCTATAGTTGGCCCTTGCCTTGATCTCCCCCTGTTGGGTTCTGATCTGAGCACTTCCTCGGGTCCAACTTCGGGCTGGACTGTAGCTCGGCCCCGTTCACTGGCGTTTCTGTGGTTAGGCAGCATGACAGGCTTAGCTACAGTTGACCTTCGCCCGGTACCTTCCTTGTTGGGTTCGGTACCAAACGTTTCCTCAGGCCTAACTTCGGGCTGTGCTCGGTCTCGGCTCCTACCACGGCTACTTCTGCCGTTAGCTCCTTCGAAGAAGGGAGATCTTTGTTGTCTCTGAGATCCTCCAGACTGGGACTCGCCCCATGATTCAGTGTTGCGGTTGGATTCTTCAGCGTCCCTTAAGCGTGACATGAGATGGTCCACCAAGGCTTCCTGCTGGGACGTGAAGCGGTTAGTTACTTCAACCACAAATCTGTCCAGATCTGCTCTAGTAATTGCTGCAGGCTGTTCTGTGGCAGGAGTAGTTGGGTTAGCCTGTTCTTCATTGGTTACTGTTGCTGGAGGAGGATGATCTACTTGATTCGTGACAGCTGGATCTGGAAGGCTGCTGGATGCGATGTTTTTTCCTTTGCTAACATCTTTTCTCTGTTTGGGAGGCATGTTTTCCAAGTGGCGGACAATGCTGTTAGGAAAACTTGTTAAGTGGATGAAGCTGAAGCTACGAGCTTCTAGCTCTCAATGAAAGCACCAAAAATGTTTGCACAAAAAATGGACAAACACCTCGAAGTTGTATGATTTAGTAGATCTTATGTGATTCTTAGTGATTCGGGCGATTTATGCAAATACGTAAAAAACAGTGGCTAAACTGTAAAAAGACACGCAGATTTATAGTGGTTCAGCCAGAATGTGCCTACGTCCACTTTATATGTTATTTCTCTTCAGTTATTCTGATTACAAGTACAAAGCTTTGATATAAGTAAAAGAAAGTTGTTTGAAAGTTCCTTCCGTGCTTGAGCTCTCAAACTTGTGCCCCATTACTGTACCCCTGCCCCTCTATTTATAGAGTGAGGCTGGGGGTAGGGGTCTTGGAGGTATATAGCAGCTGGTGGGCCTGGGCTGCTACAATCTGGCCTGATAGGACTTTGGTTCGGTGGTTGGAGGCGAGGCTTGGTCCGGCAATGAGTTGGTTTGGTGGTTGGAGGCGAGGTTTGGACCGGCAGGAGGGTTGGTTCGGTGGTTGGAGGCGAGGTTTAGACCGGCAAGAGGGTTGGTCCGGTTGGTTCGGCAGGAGATTTGGACCGGCAATGGGTTGGTCCGGTTGGAGTTAGGAAGGCTTTGATTCGGTGGGAGTTAGGAAGGCTTTGATTCGGTGGGAGTTAGGAAGGCTTTGATTCGGTGGGAGACTTTTGGGTGGTCCGGCATGTCTGGTTCGGGGAGACTGGATGAAACATCTCCAACATCAACCCTTCACCACATCGCATTAGCTCCACCAGGTGAGCTCTTTTCGTTATCGCTGGTCATTCACGTCACAACTATCTCCTCTAATTACCACGGCTAAGCCCGCGGCCTCCTTTACCATCGTTAACATCAAATGCTATGTATCGTCGGTCAAGCCTTATGCAACATTGCATGCCTCCGTCGTGCATGAAGCATGCCTAGAACCTTCTCATGTTCCCACTTGTCCCTTATGCCATCGTCACCAAGACATACGTGCTTCTGCATTTTTTTTATTTTTTTATTTTACATTCAGGTTGGGAAATGTGGGAGTATGGGTTATGGTTAGAATTAGGTATAGAAAGGGATTAAATTTATAAGGGGCTTGGGGTGAGATATGGGCTTCAATTTGAATTAACTAATGTTCCTTTCCTTTTCTTCTCTTTTGAATAATTCTTTCATTTATTTGAGAATAGATTCCAATAAAATTTAAATTGATTTAACTTCATTTTACAAGATGTATTTCGATAACTACACAATTTCATTAAATTTAATATCTATTTATTTCTACTTTTATTTAATCATTGTTTACATTGATGTAAAAGAAATTGATTTCTCAATCATTTGAAAATTATTTACACTATAAAAATATTTTTTATATTTATTAAAACATTTATTAAATTGTAAAATATTTTCTTAAAAGAATTTATTAATTAATTCAAACAATTAAAACAAAATCTTTTATTAAACTGACTTTAATTAAATAAAAATTTATATTCAAAAATAAAAATGATCAAAAATCGAATTCAAATATTTTTAATTCAATTAAATCTGCTTATATTTTTGCTTTGAAAATGGTTGTTACATATAGTATCTTGAGATTTCTTATCGCTTACACTAGATTCTTGTCCCGACTCGAGGTTTTATACTTTGCTTCTTATTATCTAGGATACTTTTAAATGAGTAGACTAAATAACAAGTTTAGGTGGTATGCGGTGGCTGTGCAGAGGATAAGCGGGATGGTGCTTTCTTGTATTATATATGGACTTACTATTGTTTATTCCGATGTGGGACATTGTGGAGGCTATATAGTGTTCATTTACTATACTTAGAGATAGTTTATCTTTGAGTTTATTATTAGTTGTATAAAGTATATCACTATTTTGTATAACTTTGTGAACCTATATGTTCATTTGGTTATTACTATCTCGCTTGCTTTATGTCTATAATGTTTATTATATTTTTTTTCGATACGCTATGAGATATACGATTGGTTTTGTTTCTCTTCGTTCTACCCTTGACAAATGTCCTACATCAACCAAGCACTGCAGCAGTGCACTCTTCAGGTATATTGGGTATCAGAGGTATAGGGCAACCATCACATTTAGTTTCAGAACTTAGGTTGTGTAGCTAACCTTATTTGATACCATGGTCTAATAGAGATAGGGAAGGAGTTATCACCCTTGACTAGATCGAGAGTGTGTGTGTATAAGAGAAAGCACACTTTTATATATTTTGGTTTTCTGTGATATCCCGGAAATTTTAACAATATCAATTTAATAATCGGTTAAATAATTAAATTGATATTGATGATCTTTGATAATAAAATTTGAATTTAATATAATAATCTGATTAAATAAGTATTTAATTGGTGAATTTTATCTTTTAAAAGTTAATAAGATATTTTCTATTTGGAATATATATATTTATTTGTATATATTGTAAATAGAAGGTTTGGTAAATAGGAAATTTAGATTTAGTTTAATCTGAACTTTTCAAAGTTATTTAAATAAATAACCTTATAGCTTTAAAATACTTTAGGTAAATGTTTAAATTGTTTAAGATATATTTTTAAGCTTAAATAAATGAGATTTGACATGTTAAGGTTTGTTTTATTTCTTTTTAAAATATTACTTGATAATATAATCTCTTATATAAATTAATTAAATTATCAAATATGTTATTTTCAAATAATAAGTATAATGTATTATTTTTATAAATATGAATGGATTTTAAAGAATATGGAATTGTTATTTTTAAATTGATAAGTAGTTATATAAGTGTATATATATATAACTTAATTTTTAAATTGAATCTTAGAATTAAATTTGACTTGAATTTGAATTTAAGCTTTGAAATTCAAAAGAATAAATATTTAAATTGTTTTGGATTTTAGAATATTTGTATAAACTTTTATTTATAAATATAACTAGTTTGTTTCTTTAAAAAGTAATATATATATAGATAAGTATTTAAATAAATAAAGAAAAAGGTTTAATTTACTTTTAAAATAAATAAAAATAAGCAAAAATACAAATGTCATCATATTAAGCTTCATGTTAACATGTGTAATTTAAGTAACAAATCTTTGTGACAAGTGTCTTCATTTACTTTTATTTTCTTTTATTTTTATTTATCATAAATCTATTTACATATATATAAACATTGTATCTCTTCACTTCATTCTTTCTATTTCTTTCTTTTAAAAACAAGATAAACTCAGATTTATCTCTAATTCAAATCTGAATCAAGTCAGTAATTTATTGCCTCAAACTAAAATTCATACCCTTCTCAAACCAATTCTCTAATCTAAAATCTATAATCAGTAATAAAATGCCTCAAACCAAATCAAAGAACAATACCCTGAAATCATTTTCAAATCTGAAGCAAGTAATCAAGTCTTCTACCTGTATTTTCAATCTGGAATCAACTTTGAAAATCAAGAGCAAACATGCATGTAGTTTATTCAAGTCTGTAGCCTGCTTGCATTCTTTCTTCAATCTGGAAGCCAGCATGCATGTGGTTCAAAGCAGTTTTAAGCTCAACAACTCAAGTTTTAAATCAAATTCAAAGGAACATGCAAGTTTACAATTTTAAAAGCTTTTCAAAATAATAGGCCTCTGTTCATCTTTGTTTAAGGTGAGTAACAGTTTTTATTTATAACTATCTTAAGTAAGTTTAGTTGCTTGAATTCTTCATGTGATAATCATGTTTGCAGTAAATAAATGTGATGAAATTCCCTGTATTATGTTTGGTTTCAAATGCATGTTGGGTTTGGTATATATGGATGTATTGTATGCATGAATATGATCTATGTTCTGTTCTGTTTGCCCAGACTCAAGAATTCTCTTTTAAATCTCTTACTACCTGATCTAGTTCTTGTTAGGACTAAACTTATAAACAAAAGTTGTTGATTTATCATAGAAGAATGTTTTAAAATTTAGTTAAGTCAAACTTTAAAACCAAGTGTCTCTGGAAATCAAAAATAACAGTGCATGTTATATAAAAGTAAAAATTCGAACTTTGTAATTTATAAATTCAGATTTATAAATTGAAAACATAAATGATAACATGATTTTTAGTATTAAAATCATAGTTTTTAGTTTAGTATTAAAGGAGCAGTTCTGGTTTAAACTAAATATGAAGTTTTGGGTAATTCGTTTGATCTAGATGGTTTGGTATGTTGGAATCTTCAGTAAGGATAGTGGGATGATCGTAGATTCAAGGAAAATTTTTAGAATTTGAATTAAAACATTGAGGAAGAAATGATTTAGGATCTAAGATTTTAACCCTAGTTTCTTTAGTCAATAATAATTTTATCACTGTGAACTCTATGAATGATCGAGTTCAACCGAACTCTGGGTAATGGTAGATAGGGCATAGGCGAGGTCGTGACTGGAGTTTCAGCAACTCTGGTGGTCGGAATCTCGAGCACGAGGGGTTGTTGCCAGGTTTTGGAAGTGTAGTCTGTGTTCCAGTTTTGGTCTTTAGGCTCGATTTCGATTTCGATCTAGTTTCGATGTTCGAATGGTTGAATTCTGGTGTAGGGATGATCGTCGACTGGTGGGGGAAGTCGTGGATGGTCGGAGCTGACGCTGGTGGATGTGCACGTGCACGCGATCGTGAATGTGTATGGGTGAAGTCTGGGTTTTAAGGAGAGGAAGGTCTCGTGATTTTCGAATTTTCTTACGGGTGAGACTCGAAGTGTTTAAGGGTGCGACTCGAAGTAAATTTAGGGTGGAGTCTAGAGTAACATAGTTGTTGCCAGGTTTTTAAAACTGTCTGTTTAAGTTTTAAGCTAAATTTAAATTTGTAAAGAGATATTTAAATAGAATTTTTAAATCTAAAGTTAATATGGAATCTAGTTTAAATCTGTATCTCAGATTTGAAATAAAAGCAGTTTTTAAATTAAATTGTTTAAAATAACTTTAGTGTTTAAATTGTATATTAAATGGATAGAATTTAAAGGTAAATTTGATTCAAATTCTTAAGTTATTTATAAGATGAGTATTTCTTTAACTTGTAAAATAAAAGAGTTTTAGAAATGATGTTTAAAACGTTGTTAAAGATAATTTGTATTCATTTTAAATCTTTAAATTTAAAATGAATTTTGAAGATAAAATTTAAGTAAATTGATTTAAAATACTTTGTAAATGATAACTTGATTTTCAATAAGAACAAAGTTTATCTTAAAGTAATTAAAGATTTGTGTTCATTAAATTAATTAGGAAATTTAATGGATAATTAATTTGTTTGATTAATTAATCATTTGGATTAATTAAATAAGTAATTAAAGGTTTAAACTAATTTATTTATGATTAAGATTTTTAATTAGGGATAATTAATTTGTAATTAAGGGTTATGAATTAGGATATTAATTAATGGTTAAGAATTAATTAATAGAGTAATTAAATATTAACTAAGTAGGGTTAACACTTAATCAATTAAATAATTAAAGTTGAATTAATTGGTTATTAAGATTTATTAATTTGAAATTAATAATAATTAATATAAGTTAATTATTTAAGAAAAGTAATTAAATAATTGTTAATGAAGGTCATTAACTATGGATTATTAAATAATTAATTTATGTAATTAATTTTAATAATTAATTAGATTAATTAATTTTAAGATAATCATTTGTGAAATTGTTTAAATGGAATTACTTATTGGAAGTAATTAAGAAATTAATTACTCATTGTAATTAATTGAGTTAATTTGATTAGTTAAGTTAATTAATTAAGTTTAATTAATTTAAGATAATCAATGGATGATTTGATAAATAATTACTAAATTGTAATTATTAAGGTATATTATTTAGGGAAGTAAATAATAGCTAATTACTGGAAGTAATTAGTTGAATAATGATTGTATTAATGGAAGTAATTTGAGTTTAATTACTTGTGAATTAATCAAGGGATTAATTAAGAAATTAATTAAGGAGTAATTAATTTATTTATTAAAGTAATTAAGGGTAGTTAATTACTGATTGAAGATTAATCAAGGTGATTAATAAATGTGTTTTAATTAAAGGTTAATTACTTAATGTGATTAATTTAATTTTAGTAATTAATAATCAATGTGTAATTAAGGATCATTAATTAATATAATTAAAGATGTAATTAAGAATTGATTAATTAAGAAATAATTAATAAATGAAGTGATTAATTAATGTAATTAATTAAGGATTAATGTAATTAATTATAGTTGATTAATTTAATTAATTATAGTTAATTAATTAATGAAGTAATTAAAGGTTAATTATTATAAGTGGTTAAGGTTAATTAATTTAAGTAATTAATTAAAGGATAAATTACTTGGATATAATTAAAAGGTAATTAATCAAAGATGATTAATTGAAATGAATTATTAGAGGATAATTAATTAATTGATTGTAATTAATTAATGGTTAAGTAAGCAGGATTTATAGAATGAAGTAATTAATTTAATTTACTTTAAATTAATTAGAGACGTTATAAATCATTGCTTATGAATGGGTGATAGTATTGAATACTTTGCATTGATTGATATCTCTGATGAGATATATGCTGTGTGATATGGATGTTAGTTGAATTGTGATGATAATATGGATTATCTGTTATATTGATAATGTTGATTATCTATTGTAATGTTGTGAATTATCTTTCTTTGTGTATAAAGATAATGAATTGAATTGTTTTAACCTTTAAAACAACTTGGCTTAAAAGATATGTAACGACCCGGAATTTTCGAACCCGAAAATTCCAGATAGTTAGAAGAAAAAGAAAGAGATAGAAGAAAGAAACAGAACAAGACACAGATTCTCACATTCGCAGCGGATTAAAATACAATATCAAATAATAATATCAGTTATACAAGGAAAGCTGTATCAGTTAATTACATTTATTAATACATCAGAGTTACACATTGCACAATCACTGAACAGTTAAAATAACTCGACTCAATAAATAACAATATATCACTCTTCATACGTTCCTGCCATCCAGCTCGCCTTCTGAGCTCCAGAACGTCCTTACCTGAAATCTGTAATACTCGGTCTGACCCGAGCATTACATCAAAGTAACACCCGGATCAGGCTGGAAACCAGCGTGAGTAAACCCATAATATGAAATACCCAGCTATATAACTTAAGTGAATTACCAGGGTAACTCGTACTTTTCTACGAGTTCTAATCTTATTTAAGTCAATTCATTTATCTTGAAACCATATCCAAGAATCGTTATCAGTTTTAAATATCCATGATACATAGCTTATTTCATTCCAGCCTGTTTACTTTCAAATTCACATTTATACAGAATCGAAGTGGTTTCGGGTATTTACTGATACCCGACCCCGGTCTCTTCGAATTCAATGTCATATCTAAACCAAGTTATTCAAGTGAAATACAATTCAACATTAAATAGGATGGCACTTATACATAGCAATTTATCATCGATAAATAACTACTTTATCATTGTCCACCTATATCATATCACAAACATTGCATATCAGACATATCAACCAATTCAAGGCATTTACATCATTCATAAGCAAGATTGATCACTTCCTAAATTAATTTAATTCATCCCTAATTAAATTAATTACTAATCTTTAATCACTTAGATTACCTTTACTTAACATTTATTAATTATAAACCGATTAATTAATCTTTCTTTAATTTCATCTTAATTAATCACCTTTGATTAATTATCCTTTAATTATATTAAGTAATTAACTCTTAATTACTTACCTTAATTAATTATCCTTTAATTAATCATTAATTAATTTTTAATTTATAATTAATCCTTTGATTAATTTTTCTTAATTAATTACAATAATTAAATAATTATTCTTTAATTAATAATCATCACTTAATCACTTTCACTAATTAATTAACCTTTAATTAATTAATTATTCTTAAATTGATTACCTTAATTAATTAATCGCATTAATTAATTATTCTTTATTCAATTACCAAGATCTTAATTACCTTTAACAATCATTTTCCTTTGTTAATTACTTAATCATTAAACTTAACCTTTAATTAACATTTAAATATATTTATAAAATGATTAAGTTTTAAAACATTTTTATTTAAGTTTTTAACAAACTTAAATTTAATAAACATACCATTTAAAATAAAGTTTAAGAAAATTTAAAAAGAGATTTTAGAAAAGTTTAAACATAGAACCATTTTAAAAATTCAAACTTTTATTTTTAAAAAAAAAATCTTTAAAACTGGCTTAACACTTCACTCTCCCGATCCTTACTTCGGGTCATTCCACGTTCTACTCGAGACCAACTTCGAGTTCTCTTCCCATCTCTACTTCTTCTCCCCTCAGTTTCTTCTTCTTTTTTTTTTTAAACTAAAACAACGTATCTGCTAAAACTACCCTCACGAACACGAGCAATTACCCGAGCCTAACTTCAAAACCCCCGAGATTTCTTCGAGTTCGACCTGATGAAAACTCGTCTTCCTAAATCAACAGATGTACGCCTATACGCGTGCACGTGCACAGCCTCGTCAGAGCCCTCCGATCACCTTCGGCGATTCCGACGCGTCAACGCCCATCTCAACATCAATCTTCGATCAACCCAGAAGCTCAAACATCCCTATATCGAAATCGAGTATGGCTCAAGCCATTCGTCCCAGACCTCCGATCAAAGAATCGTTCCGCGATCACAACCCCGGCCATCAGAAGCTTAGCGCCTCCGGCCACTAACTCATCACACTCCAAGCCACTGTTTCCCCAAAGAATGCATAACTCGATCGATCATAGGTGATGAAATCACCTTATTTCCAGATCTTGTCCAAAACCACGAATTAAACCCTAACTCGTCCTCGTTCCAGCATCTCGTGCAATAGAAAAATAAATCAACAATTTTTCCGACATAAATGATTGCTAATCTTGCTTCCAACAAAGTTTCAACACCCAATATTCACTTGATCAACGGAAATTGAGAAATAAGCATTTTCTGGTCAACTCAGTACTGTTCAAAACATAGTGAACTAAAAATCACCATTTTAATTATAAAAAATCCTATTTTAAAGTGTGGATTCAAGTTATGTAATTGAATTAGAAATTTATAATACTCGAATTCAACATAATATTACATGTTGCTCTGTAAAACAAGTTTCCCAGTGGTGATACTCTACCAACATGATTAAAACAAATCTTAAAATCTCGATCTATGTTTAAACAACTTATTTTGTTTTAAACTCTAAGCCTAACAATGGTTGGATGGAAGTATTTGAACTTATTTTAGTCTGTTGAAACCAAAAACAGAGGCAAGTTTAACTATATACAGACATGCACACAGTACCTCATATTTATATTCATATGAGCATCTAAATCTAACCATGCAAAGAGGTTTCACCCCATTACATCAACAACCTATTACCTATATCATGATATAAACAAGCCTAAACTTCCAGAAGTAATATTTACTCACAGTTCTATTAAAACAGAGAAAGCCTGAAAATTTGTTTTTGTTTCCAGACATACATGCATCATTCTTAAGTATATATATATTCATGCAACATATTTTTCATCCATACAAACATTTCACTATCACACAATCAAGCATTTATCACAGGTAAACCAAGATATATACAAATTCAAGAGTTTACTCACCTTAAAATGTTCGAACAGAGAAATGCTATTCCTGGAACTTGATTTAGAAGCTGCTGATTTGAAATTGAAACTGGTCTTTAAATTTGCTTGCTTACTTGAAAAACTTGAATCTGATTTGTACTTGATTGTTGTTTAAACTGAGTTGAAATCTTTGCTTCAGATTTGTAATATTTGAAAAGTTGTTGTTTGATATTTTTCTGGTTTGCTTATTTCTTACAGGCCCTTTTTTTTTTCTTATGTTTTGAATATCAAGAGATAAAAAGGAAAATGAAAGAGAGGGATGGAGAAATATATATATAGCCTAGCTAATCTTTTATTTATTATTTAAAGAAAATAAAAAGAAAAGAATGACACTTGTTGAAATAACTTACACTTGTAATTACATGAATTCCTAAGCTTACATTTGTAATTATAATGTATTAATATGTTTTAAATATTATTTTTTTATTTAATATCTATAATTTATTTTACATTCATACATGTCTTTATATTTATTTTTATTAATCTATGTTTATATCTTTATATACAAATCATAATTAGTACATGTCTATTTCAAATTTGTTAATTTACTATAAGATATATCATTTCCAAATATTCATAATTCAATATTATTATAGCTCAAATCCATTTAGATATCTTTATATTATCACTTTTTCATTTGTAAACTTATAAATCAGTATTTTATTAATTCAATCCAGCTAATTATCAATTAATAGATGTCCGAAAAATCCGGGTTATCACATTCCTTCCCCCTTTAAATCTTTTCGTCCCCGAAAAGGAACGAAACCAGAATTTATTCTATACTTAAAATCAGATAAATTATTCTTTGATCATTTTTAAAACACTTTTAAAATCTATATAATTTTATAAGATAGTTTTTATAAAAATACTTTTATAACTCGATGTTTCAACAAGTCCATCCTCGTTCTCACAGAAATTCGGTCATACGTTGATCAGGCGTAAGACTGAAAATCTATAAGTATTCGGTAAACCCGTTTTCAACACCCAGTGAAAATATTTGAAAAATAATTTTATTGAAAATATCGAAAACATTTTTGAAATCGAGGAAATATCTTTGGTGAGAATGCTCTGGAAATCATCACCCCCATCCATGGTCACAGTTACATCACGGGTTACGTTGCCATCGCAGCAAAAGTCCATGTAACTGATAACAGCATGGAACCTACAACAGATCGCAGTTACATTCCAGGGTTACGTTGCCATCGCAGCAAAAGTCCATGTAACTGTTGGCTCTCAGCGGCACACTCGATTTCGCTGTCAAATGAAACTTCTCCCACATAGGTCGCAGTCTACCGATATAAAATCAAACGTAGACAGTTGGCTCTCAGCGGCACAAACGACTTTCGCTATGTTACCATAGTGTCACAGTCTACCGATATAAAATCAAACGTAGACAGTTGGCTCTCAGCGGCACACATGACTTTCGCTATGGTCTGCAGTAGATCGCAGTGACATCGAGTTAAACTGTCGTCACAGTATAACCCAAATGCCTCTGTGGGCACCAGCCCCTCGACTTTCGCTACACAAATAATCCTCAGGAACTAGTTTATTCCGGACGCCTCACAGGATTAACTTTAGAATCCCCCCTTGGGTTTCAAGGCAGTACCACCTAGTGGAACTCCTGAGAAGTTCATTTCAAGGAAGCGCCTTTTTCCCCAGAGCTATACTCAAAACATTTTATACTATACATTTATAGTATCTTCAAATCATACCCTTTATGATTTATATCAAAATCTCCTTTACACAAATCGATATCCAAAATCAATAATTCTCAAACTAGGCTTTCCAAAATCCAAAATTGATTTTCCCAAAAATCAAAAGCCTTTTCCAAATTCATAGGTTCCCAAAACCTTTTTCAAAATCATTCTCATAAGATCCTTTATATATATATATATCTTTAAAAATCTTTAGATCACTTCAAACTCTGTATAAAACCTCTTTTATACTTCAAATATTTTCAAAATCCCTTTTTATTCTGGCTAGATTCAATAAGGGAAGTTTATCATATTACAAAATATAACTTTATTTATTGCCAAATCAAATATTCAAGTTTGATTTCTTTATAAAGTTATTTACCATTTACTTACCTCCATAAAGTAAATTTCAACCAAAGAAATATCCAATTCCATTCTATTTCACATAATATACCTTTCATTTCAAAAACCACTTCAAATTTCTTATCCACAAATTTTAAATGCCAATTTCATTCAAACCCGTACGATGTACACATATCATCCGTACGCTATATCAATCTGATCGCTCAATCGATCACACAATTTCACTTCCGAACTAGTATCGTCCACCCGACTTCCTAGTGCGGACTCAGATCTGATTTCTTGATCAGAAACCGTCATTCTCCTTGCATAGTCACAACTATGATGGAGAATATCCAGAACCAATCAATAATTCATATCCAGGTTCGCCGTCGAAAATCGAGCGAAAAATCCCATCTCGGATCGATAATACTATCTCGAAATTATGTGTTCGAATCTGGATCAAATCATTATGCGAATAGAATAATATACGTATATCCTACGTATTTATCTTTATTGGTTATTAGCCAAATCAATTCTCTTTTCTATTCACATTTCCTTTAATTCCATTCACTAATTCTCAATTGCTTCCATTTCCAATTGAGTTATTACTTCAATTACAAACAGTTTGAACTCTGACCTATTTAAATTTAAAAATAGCTTGAAAAGTTTAAAATATATAAGTAGTTGAAAAATAGTTATTAGTTTGTAAAATAGCTGTAAAATAGTTAAGTAGGTATAAAATAGTTAGATAATTGCAAAATAGTTTTTAAAATAGTGATTAGATATAAGTAACTGAAAAATAGTAATTAGTTTATAAGTCAGTTTCAAAATAGTTCCAAAATAATTGTACAATAAGTATAAGATAGTTTGGGGTTTAAGAAGAAAGATTATATAGTAAATAGTTTTGGAAAAATATATTTGTATTAAAACAATTTATTTTTGAAAATAATCCAGATCCAAACTGTTTAATTTCCCAATCTCCATTTCCAATTAATTTCCCATCAATTCAATTTAAATTCCACTTCCATTTAAATTGACTCAATTCCAATTTAAATAACTTCAATTTCTATTGAAATTGCTTTAACCCCAATTCAAATTGAATTAACCTCAATTCCTTATTAATTCAAATCAAATTCCATTTGATTTTTAAACTTATTTAACTTTAATCACAATTCCAAATTATTTCAAATCAATTTTAATTTGAACAAATTTTATTCAAATCTCAACTTAAAACCATCTCGAATTATATAAATTCGAGTTAAATATTTTAAAATGTTGATTTAATCCTTTAAATCAAATCATCCTTTACTTTTTAAATTAAATCAATCTTTATTTTTAATTTAACAACTTAAATTTTTAAACCATTTAATTCTGAATCCAAATTCCACAATTCCATTTTAAAATTATCTTTACTTAACTTATTACGAAGTTCAAATAAGAATTCAAAAACAATTTAATCTTCAGATTCTAATTTATTATCCATTTTCAATTTCCAGATCTCAAACCCATTTTCAGATCACTCATAACTCCCATTTAAATTAACCATTTAACTACCCAAGTTAAATTTTAAATTTCATATTGAAATTTAAAATTCAAGTTATTCATTCAAACTTATTTAACTTCCTCCAATTTAAATTAAATTTACTTAATCCGGTCAACTTTACACAATTTGAATTCCCATTCAAATTTTAAACTTCAGATTAATAATCTTTCCCCTTTAAGTTTAAAAACTCACTTCACTTTGGGTTTCACATCACATCCCAAGAAAAATTCAAAACTCAACCTTAGAGTTTATTTCAAAATCATCTTTGATATTATGTATATCCTCATTTATACATATTTATTTCCTTTACATACCAAGTTATATCTTAAATTTTTAAACCACCTTTGGTTTTTAATTCAAACAAATTTCTTTAAACAATTTCAAGTTTTCTGGATTTAGATCTAAAATTTCAAATTTCAAATTATCTTCAATTCCAATTTATAAGTCATATTCACCGAAAAGTTTTATTCTGAAAACACTTCTACAATTTCAAGGTTTTAAATTCAGTTTGGATCCATTTCAAACTTATCTTCATTTAATTTTAATTTGGCTTTATTTTTATTACCACTTAATTTAATTCCAATATTTTAACAACCAATTACCTTAATATTTAATAGAAAGAAATATCATTTTATATATCAAAATATATTCTTATATAAAATCGTTTAAAATCCTTATATAAGAAAATAACAATTACGCTCTCATATATATATATATATACACTCAACTCGTTCTAGGGTACCATTGACCCTATCCTTAACGAGTAATCCCAACAGAGCCAAGGTTCTCGCTTAACCTTCGCTCTGATACCAAATGTAACGACCCGGAATTTTCGAACCCGAAAATTCCAGATAGTTAGAAGAAAAAGAAAGAGATAGAAGAAAGAAACAGAACAAGACACAGATTCTCACATTCGCAGCGGATTAAAATACAATATCAAATAATAATATCAGTTATACAAGGAAAGCTGTATCAGTTAATTACATTTATTAATACATCAGAGTTACACATTGCACAATCACTGAACAGTTAAAATAACTCGACTCAATAAATAACAATATATCACTCTTCATACGTTCCTGCCATCCAGCTCGCCTTCTGAGCTCCAGAACGTCCTTACCTGAAATCTGTAATACTCGGTCTGACCCGAGCATTACATCAAAGTAACACCCGGATCAGGCTGGAAACCAGCGTGAGTAAACCCATAATATGAAATACCCAGCTATATAACTTAAGTGAATTACCAGGGTAACTCGTACTTTTCTACGAGTTCTAATCTTATTTAAGTCAATTCATTTATCTTGAAACCATATCCAAGAATCGTTATCAGTTTTAAATATCCATGATACATAGCTTATTTCATTCCAGCCTGTTTACTTTCAAATTCACATTTATACAGAATCGAAGTGGTTTCGGGTATTTACTGATACCCGACCCCGGTCTCTTCGAATTCAATGTCATATCTAAACCAAGTTATTCAAGTGAAATACAATTCAACATTAAATAGGATGGCACTTATACATAGCAATTTATCATCGATAAATAACTACTTTATCATTGTCCACCTATATCATATCACAAACATTGCATATCAGACATATCAACCAATTCAAGGCATTTACATCATTCATAAGCAAGATTGATCACTTCCTAAATTAATTTAATTCATCCCTAATTAAATTAATTACTAATCTTTAATCACTTAGATTACCTTTACTTAACATTTATTAATTATAAACCGATTAATTAATCTTTCTTTAATTTCATCTTAATTAATCACCTTTGATTAATTATCCTTTAATTATATTAAGTAATTAACTCTTAATTACTTACCTTAATTAATTATCCTTTAATTAATCATTAATTAATTTTTAATTTATAATTAATCCTTTGATTAATTTTTCTTAATTAATTACAATAATTAAATAATTATTCTTTAATTAATAATCATCACTTAATCACTTTCACTAATTAATTAACCTTTAATTAATTAATTATTCTTAAATTGATTACCTTAATTAATTAATCGCATTAATTAATTATTCTTTATTCAATTACCAAGATCTTAATTACCTTTAACAATCATTTTCCTTTGTTAATTACTTAATCATTAAACTTAACCTTTAATTAACATTTAAATATATTTATAAAATGATTAAGTTTTAAAACATTTTTATTTAAGTTTTTAACAAACTTAAATTTAATAAACATACCATTTAAAATAAAGTTTAAGAAAATTTAAAAAGAGATTTTAGAAAAGTTTAAACATAGAACCATTTTAAAAATTCAAACTTTTATTTTTAAAAAAAAAATCTTTAAAACTGGCTTAACACTTCACTCTCCCGATCCTTACTTCGGGTCATTCCACGTTCTACTCGAGACCAACTTCGAGTTCTCTTCCCATCTCTACTTCTTCTCCCCTCAGTTTCTTCTTCTTCTTTTTTTTTAAACTAAAACAACGTATCTGCTAAAACTACCCTCACGAACACGAGCAATTACCCGAGCCTAACTTCAAAACCCCCGAGATTTCTTCGAGTTCGACCTGATGAAAACTCGTCTTCCTAAATCAACAGATGTACGCCTATACGCGTGCACGTGCACAGCCTCGTCAGAGCCCTCCGATCACCTTCGGCGATTCCGACGCGTCAACGCCCATCTCAACATCAATCTTCGATCAACCCAGAAGCTCAAACATCCCTATATCGAAATCGAGTATGGCTCAAGCCATTCGTCCCAGACCTCCGATCAAAGAATCGTTCCGCGATCACAACCCCGGCCATCAGAAGCTTAGCGCCTCCGGCCACTAACTCATCACACTCCAAGCCACTGTTTCCCCAAAGAATGCATAACTCGATCGATCATAGGTGATGAAATCACCTTATTTCCAGATCTCGTCCAAAACCACGAATTAAACCCTAACTCGTCCTCGTTCCAGCATCTCGTGCAATAGAAAAATAAATCAACAATTTTTCCGACATAAATGATTGCTAATCTTGCTTCCAACAAAGTTTCAACACCCAATATTCACTTGATCAACGGAAATTGAGAAATAAGCATTTTCTGGTCAACTCAGTACTGTTCAAAACATAGTGAACTAAAAATCACCATTTTAATTATAAAAAATCCTATTTTAAAGTGTGGATTCAAGTTATGTAATTGAATTAGAAATTTATAATACTCGAATTCAACATAATATTACATGTTGCTCTGTAAAACAAGTTTCCCAGTGGTGATACTCTACCAACATGATTAAAACAAATCTTAAAATCTCGATCTATGTTTAAACAACTTATTTTGTTTTAAACTCTAAGCCTAACAATGGTTGGATGGAAGTATTTGAACTTATTTTAGTCTGTTGAAACCAAAAACAGAGGCAAGTTTAACTATATACAGACATGCACACAGTACCTCATATTTATATTCATATGAGCATCTAAATCTAACCATGCAAAGAGGTTTCACCCCATTACATCAACAACCTATTACCTATATCATGATATAAACAAGCCTAAACTTCCAGAAGTAATATTTACTCACAGTTCTATTAAAATAGAGAAAGCCTGAAAATTTGTTTTTGTTTCCAGACATACATGCATTATTCTTAAGTATATATATATTCATGCAACATATTTTTCATCCATACAAACATTTCACTATCACACAATCAAGCATTTATCACATGTAAACCAAGATATATACAAATTCAAGAGTTTACTCACCTTAAAATGTTCGAACAGAGAAATGCTATTCCTGGAACTTGATTTAGAAGCTGCTGATTTGAAATTGAAACTGGTCTTTAAATTTGCTTGCTTACTTGAAAAACTTGAATCTGATTTGTACTTGATTGTTGTTTAAACTGAGTTGAAATCTTTGCTTCAGATTTGTAATATTTGAAAAGTTGTTGTTTGATATTTTTCTGGTTTGCTTATTTCTTACAGGCCCTTTTTTTTTCTTATGTTTTGAATATCAAGAGATAAAAAGGAAAATGAAAGAGAGGGATGGAGAAATATATATAGCCTAGCTAATCTTTTATTTATTATTTAAAGAAAATAAAAAGAAAAGAATGACACTTGTTGAAATAACTTACACTTGTAATTACATGAATTCCTAAGCTTACATTTGTAATTATAATGTATTAATATGTTTTAAATATATTTTTTTTATTTAATATCTATAATTTATTTTACATTCATACATGTCTTTATATTTATTTTTATTAATCTATGTTTATATCTTTATATACAAATCATAATTAGTACATGTCTATTTCAAATTTGTTAATTTACTATAAGATATATCATTTCCAAATATTCATAATTCAATATTATTATAGCTCAAATCCATTTAGATATCTTTATATTATCACTTTTTCATTTGTAAACTTATAAATCAGTATTTTATTAATTCAATCCAGCTAATTATCAATTAATAGATGTCCGAAAAATCCGGGTTATCACAAGATACGTTTTGGATTTCGATGAGACCGGGATCGGGTTTCCGTATACCGGATTTCCAGGTCTGGAGACCCGAATACCACATCGATCCAAATTAACGATAGGTCGTGAATCAAGTGAAGATGAAGTTTCAGAGTGCAAGGGTTATTGTCGTTAACTCTGAGGGTGATTCCAAAATGAGTGTAACGAGATAATGCCTTCGGTTTCGTTGGAACCCGGAATGAACTTATATGGATTGAATGCTTTCAGCACATCGTCAGGTGTACGATGAGCATTCTAAGATAGATGTGTTCTATTTAAAGGTAATCGTGACCTCAAGCCTCACAAACCGGGAATGGCTAAAACAGGGGAGGTGCAGCAAGGTTAGTGGGTAGCACCCAAGTAGGACAAGATTACCTCTGTCTAGATGTCCCTTTCAATTTTCGACTTAGTGTGTGCGGTTGAATCATGACAACCGTGGGGTATCTTGTGTGGGAATTATCCAGTAAGGGATGTTCCGACCTTGTGTTGCAGGGGATTGGGCGTGATCCTCGGTACGTTGATCTAGGCCACGTACTGTGACGGGCGGTACCCCGGTAGCCCTGCCATTGTATGGAATCAAAAATCCAATAAGTGCTATCGGACTTGATTGTATACCTATGTATGCTGGAATTTAATGAATGTAACAATTTCGGCTATGTGAATACTTATTTGAAAACCCTAGACCTATTATAATACATTCGAATTTCCTATCAAATGTTTTGGTTAGCGTAAGGTAAAAACTTACCCATGTTTATTTGTGGGGAGTCTTACGTGATACCTTTTCTTTCAAAAGGTTTTGAAGTTAAGCAAGTTAAACCTGTTACTCACACCAGACCCATGTCTGACCCAAGTTGTTTATTTCTGTTTTATAAACTCTTGGGTACTCAAGTTTTTACGAGTAGCCAAGGGATTCAGGTTAGCTTTGACGAATTATGGAGGAGCAATGGAGCAGGAGGCTTCAGCGTTGTAGATATAGATAGTAGTTCCGCTGTGTTGATCTTTGTATTGATCTATGTTTTGTATTGAGTTGTAATAACTAGACAGATGTTTATAACTGTCCAGTATGAGATGTGTAATCTGTGTAACTCTGATAGATGATGTATATGATACTATGTAATAGTTATGTGATATATTATATTTTGTTCCGTTTCCGCTGTGAGTATCTGTTGTTGTTTCTTTCTCTTTCTTTTCTTTTCTACTTCTCACCCCTTTCTTTCTTACTGTCGATGCGACTTTCTGGTGAGAGAAGGTCGGGTCGTCACATTTTCAATACAATAGTGTATATAATGTATAAGTTGCATTACACATACGAGTACCATTGATGCAGTTTCCTTCATGAGAGATGGATCATTATTGTTACAGATCGAGAATGAGCCAACATACAAGAAACACTGTGTAATGACCTTAATTTTGATTAACTTTATTTAGGGCATTTAAATAGATAAACTAAATGAAATAATGTAGATGGTTAAGGGATTGAGATTTGTTAATCAATAAGGAGGGACGTGCCTTAATTAATGTATAAACAAAAGAGAATTAAAAGAAGTAGAAGGAATATGATAAGAGCAAAATAGGAATAGTCTTCATTTTTATACCTTAAACCCTTCTTACCTTCATTTCTTACTCATTTCAACATTTACAAACAAAACCAAAACACTTATAAGCTTGGCCAGCCACCAATAAGAGAAATCAAAAGGAAGATAAGCTAGGAAACAAGTAGAAAGCTTGAAGGGATTAATCAAAGGGAAAATCTCAACCTTCTTAACACCAAACTAAGGTGAATAATTTGATTTACATCTCACTTTTGTTGATAATTTCAGTTTTATGGTTTGACCCGAATTAATTTTGCAAAGAATATGCCATGTTACGTTGCTTGAATGAATATATATTAGATGGTGATTTATGATGTAAATGAACACTTTTTCAATGCTTCGGTTGCCACTTTTTGCAAAGAATATGCAATGTTATGTTGTTTCAACATTTACAAACAAAACCAATTTTGAAAGGGTGGGTTTCGAAACTATCCTCTTTCTTTTACTTGGGATAAATGCTTTCAAAAGTAATGCTTTCGCCTTTGTTCTTTTATGACACTTAGTTATATTAGATATTAAACCCAAAGGTTTTGAAAGGAGTGATTTTAAATGGTTTCGAAGCAATGTTTCCACAAACCTTTACTTGAACCCAATGCTTTTGAAAGATATATAATAAGTGTTTCGAAGGAGAGATCCTCAATGTTTTCGAAAGGTTTATTTTGTGTATTTGAATGGAGGGTTTCCAATGCTTTCGAAAGACAAGTTTAAAAGGTTTTAAAAGAGGATGTCTAAGGTTTTAGTAAAGCTTCCGAAAGGGTTGTTCTCAATGATTTCGAAAGGCATTGTTTAAAGTTTTTAAACAAGGGTTTCGAAGGTTTTACCTAGGCTTCATGGCCTAAAATCTTATAAGTTAAAAAGAGTTTTAACTTACTTTGAAGGGAAAGATAATCCCATTGATAAATTTTCATCAACATTCTTTTGTGTAAAGTATATATCAAGGCATAGGTATTTTAAGTAAAGCAAAGTATACGATTTCCTTATTTTATAAAGGTATGATTTCAGGGGTAAAACATTTGTGAAGACTATTTACAAGGAAATGAAATTTTAACACGGTAGTTAACCCTAAGACAGGAAATGAAACATAAATAGGTTAGTTAACCCTACGTTTATGACTTAGATATTAGGAGACCAGATAGGACTGGTGTAGGGTCGTGCCCTATACTTTAGCTATTAGCCCCTAGCTAAAATAATTCCAAAATTCCAATGTGTAGGGCTTGTCACAGGTGGGACTAAAATGAGGTTACACGTAGAAGGGAATATACAGAGTAAAGATAGGTTATTGGTGAGCCCGTAAACTATTAGATACAATTGACCCTAGAAATGAAAAAAGAAAGTTAACGGCAGTCATCCCAGTACAGTATCTCATAGAAGTTAGATTCTTGATTATGTACGGTAGGCCCGAGTCAGCCAATGGTTAAAGTTACCCAAGTAAGACTATAGTGTGGATAGATGATCCATTGATTTCCTAATTTTTATGCATATATGTATTTGCTATTATTTTTATAATCAGTTTGATTGCAAGATTCTGATTTGCAAAAGATATGCTTTTAAAAGGATATTAGTGAGGGCAAACCCATTCTACTAAGCGGCATGGTCTCACTTAATATTAGTAAATCAAGATGTAATAGTATTATTCAAACCAGGCTTTATGTCTGACTTGAAGTTTATGTTTTCCCCATTAACTACCGGGAGCCTAAAATTTAATTTGAGTAGATTGAGAGTTGAGGTTTTCAGGTTTAGTAGGTTGGACGAATAAGCTTCCGAAGACATGCAGGAGAAAAATTTAGCTATGTAGAAGCTATTTAGTTTTATTTCCACTGTGATGTATTTATGACTGATACGTCTATCTAGTACCCTGATCATCCAAGGGGCATCTTCATATGTTACTCTTTGTGTAATTTGTAATAATCATATTTGATCAAAACCTGGGATTCGCTTCGGGATTATTTAACTGAATATGAAATATGGATTTGAAATGTAATCAAAAGGTCGTTTTTGAAATCTGTAATTTTATTTCATACTCATGTGCTTCTGATATTATGGATACCATTAACATTACCGTATTTTATCACCAGAAGTTAATACTATGGATGAGCGCAGCATCTTTAGCACATAGCTTCGGGCCTCAAGATAGGGGATGTTACAACTTTGTATCAAAGCGTAGGTTTATGAAAACTTAAAAGAAATTTCAAACTTAAAATGAATTTGAAAACATAATCCTAAGGAATCAGAGAAAAGATTGGGGTATGGGATAATGTTATAGTAACGTACTTGTATTTGCTATATATAAATATTCGCTTTATCTCTATTCTCCCATCTCTCTTAGGCTATTCTTCTGTGTCTTACAAAAACTCGAATGCAGATTTTAAGGATGTAAGATATGGATGCTAGGAGTGGAAGAGTTAACATTGGTGGAGGTAGCACCACAACCAATAAGAATGCTAGACCTAACACTGGAAGGAATCCAAGTCGGGCACAAGCTGCTAATGTGGGTGCTGGAGTGTCGCAAGTTGATATGGGTACAACGTATCAGTTCTTCGTTTATATGATGCAGGCTGGAGTTGTTGCGGGTTTATTCGGAGGAAATGTTGAAGGAGGAAATCATGGAGCTTCGGTGGTCAGTAACTATGCAACACTAAGCAGAGATTATGCCAGGCTTGAAGAAATGTCGTTTATCGGGACTAAGGATGCAATTAAAGTGGAGAATTGGTTACTTCATTGCGAAAGGATCTTTGCTGATTTAAGGCTTAATGATTAATAGAAGAGGTGCTTGCTCCTAGACAGTTGCGAGGAGCAACACTGTACTGGTGGAATAGTGTTACTGTGGGAGTTAATGAGAAGACCATGAGTTGGGCTCAATTTAGAATGAGGTTTGAGGAAAGATTCATGTTAGAGATTGCTAAGTCAACTCCGCTTAGCTAGTTTATGGAGTTGGAGCAGGGAGGCATAACAGTTCTTGAGTATGCAACCAGATTTGAGGAGCTATCGAGGTACGGATATGGTAAGGTTGATACAGTTATCAAAAGGAATGAGAAGTTCATCCGTGGACTGAAACCTGAACTAGCTAAAGCAACTCTGCTACATATCAGGGATCCGTGTGATGTAGTTGTTGAGATGGCTTTGAGGCAGGAGGAGATAATTGCTATTCGTGATGGTAATAAAGCAGGGGAAGCTTAAAGTGGACAAAACTAGAAGAGAAAGTTTTTCATAAGAAAGGCGCTCAAAATGGAGGAGCAGCCAAGAAAAAGAAGGCTGAAACAGTCTACTATAAGTGCGACAAGAAGGGACACTATGCTCATGAGTGTCGGACAGGCAAAGGGAAGAAAGCTGCTGATAAGAAAGAGGTGAGGTGCTTTAACTGTGATTAGATTGGAAATTATAAGAACCGGTGCAAGGAACCAGCTAAGGATGGAAAAGGCAAGATGTTTGCAATGGAACCAGCTACCTCAAGACCAACAACTAAGGAGAAAGGAAAAGCTGTGTTGGGAGGTACGCTTTTGATTCATGGTGTATCAGTTAGAGTTCTATTTGATACTGGTGCATCGCATTTTTTTATATCTCATTGTTTGGTAGATAATCTTAAACTAGAACCCTCATACCTAGTTACTTCCTTAAGGGTTGCGAATCCGATAGGAGGGTATGTGACTCTTGGGATGAGATGTGATGACTTAGAGTTTGAGTTGCTAGGTCATATAATTTCTTGCAGTTGGCATATATTTGATTTCGTAGGGTTCAGGATTATTTTGGGTATGGATTGGTTAAGTAAGTATGAAGCTAGGACATTTTTCCACGATAGGAAAAATATCACTTAGACACTCTAGTTGTAGTGATCGGATTATATACTCCATAGAAAACCCTAGTGGTAAATGCTTTGTTAGGTGTTATAGAGGAAGATGATGAGTTGAATCGAGTTTTCATTGTTAGAGAGTTCGCAGACGTCTTTGAGCTGGTAGTAGGACTACCGCGAAAACGAGCCATTGAGTTTCAGATATATTTAGTACCCGGAGAGGAACCAGTGAGTAAACTGCTAATATGGATGACACCTACCGAGATGAAGGAGCTAAAGATGTAGTTGGTGGATTTAGAAGGTAAGAACTTTATCAGACTAAGTAGTTTGCCATGGGGAGAAACCACAGTGTTTGCAAAGAAACGGACAGATCGTTAAGGTTGTGTATCGATTATCGTAAGTTGAATGAGAAGATGATGAAGAATCGATATCTGTTACCTAGAATTGATGATTTGTTCGACCAGTTAAGTAGAACCGGAGTATTTTCTCAGTTGGATTTGGCAACAGGGTTCCATCAACTTAGAGTAGCAGAGGATAGTTTTCCTTTGATGGCGTGTAGAACAAGATATGGATTGTACGAATGGTTAGTAATGCCGTACGGACTAACCAATGCACTAGCATTTTTCATGGACTTGATGAATAGAATTTTCGGGAGCATTTGGAAAAATTCATTTTAGTGTTCATAGACGACATTTTGATATACTCTAAAGATGAAAGAGAGCATGAAGTTCATCTTAGAGTGTTGCTTGAGATGTTGAGGTAGCATCAACTGAAAGTGAAATTTTCAAAGTGTCATTTCCGGAAGAAGGAAGTAAAATTTCTTGGTCATGTAGTCTCAGAGAAAGAGTTGACCATAGATCCAGCTAAGATCTAGGCGGTGAATAATTGAAGAGACCCAAGGCAGTGACTAAGATAAAGAGTTTTCTTGGATTAACTGGTTATTATCGGAGATTCATTAAGGCTTTTTTGCAGATAGCGGCACCGATGACTAAGCTAACTCGAAAAGATGTGAAGTTTGTCTTGACTAATAAGTGTGAGGAGGCATTCTAGAAATTGAAACACTTGTTGACTAATGCACCTGTGTTAGTTGTTCCAGAGGCGAATCAGGACTTAGTGCCATACACGGATGCATGTGAAACAGGGTTGTGAGCTGTGTTAATGCAAAGAGGTAAAGTGATTGCCTATGCTTCATGACAGCTTCGACGGCATGAAGTTAGATATCCATCTCATGATTTGGAATTAGCTGAAGTAATTTTTCCATTGAAGGTGTAGAGACATTACCTTTTGGGAAAAAGATTTGAGTTGTGTACGGGTCATAAGTCACTGAGATATTTATTCTCTGAGAAGGAGTTGAATATGAGACAACAGAGGTTGTTATAGTGTTTAGCCGCTTATGACTTCGGAATTGATTACACACCGGGGAAAGGAAATAAGGTTGCAGATGCACTTAGCAGGAAACATTAGAATGCACTATTAGCAATGATAGCTGAGTGGAAAGATTTAGAAGCATCGACTACATGTAGAATACAGTGGAGATCTGAAGCTAGTTCTAGTAAAGGAAACTGCTATGTTGACATGTTTAGAAGTTCGACCAGCGATGATCAAAAGGATTGCTTCTAAGCAAGGGGAAGATCCATTATTAGTTGAACGGATTATAAATTAAGGAATGGAATGAAGAGCGATGACATGAAAGATTTCAATCTTGAACATAATAGGTGGTTAAGGAAGAAAGGAAGACCATGTGTTCCGAATGTGGGAAACATTAGGAAGGAAGTTCTTGGAGAATGTCATCGTTCGAACTTAACCATTCATCCTATAGGAACTAAGATGTATCAGGATATGGAAAGGAGTTTCTTCTGGGAGGGTATGAAGAGAGATGTAGGCTTATTGGTGAAACCGTGTTTGAACTATAAACAGGTAAAAGCTGAAAGTCAGAAACCAAGTGGGTTACTTCAGCCTTTGGATGTTCTAGTTTGGAAATGGGATTCTATCCCAATGGATTTTATAGGCGGGTTGCCAAGGTCAAATCAAGGAAATGAAAGTATATGGGTCATAGTGGAAAGGTTGACTAAGAGTGCCCCTTTCATTCCAGTTAAGTCAACCAGGACGGCACCTGTTTTGGCTAAATTATTCATGAAGAATATAGTTTGAATGCATCGAATTCCTAGTAGAATAGTAAGTGAAAGAGATTCCTTATTCACTAGCGAGTTCTAGAAGATTGTACATGAGACTTTAGGTACCAAGCTCAAGATGAGTACAGCTTACCATCTGTAGACAGATGGATAAACGAAAATAGTTAACAAAGTCTTAGAGGATTTGTTAAGAGCTTGTGTGCTAGACTTTGGAGGATCATGGGAAGACCACCTACACCTAGCCGAGTTTTCGTATAACAATAGTTATCAAACTAGTATAGGGACAACACCGTTTGAAGCTTTGTATGGAAGGCCATGAAAATCTCATGTTTGTTGGTTAGAGACCGGGGATAGGTTAGTTCTTGGTCCGGGTTTGGTTAGAGAAGATGTAGAGAAGATTGAGTTGATTCGAGTTAGGATGGAGAAAACTCAATCTAGGAAGAAGAGTTATGCTGATAAAAGACGGAAAGACTTAGAGTTCTCAGTAGGAGGTCATGTTTTCGTCAAGGTGTCACCGATGAAAGGTGTAATCAGATTTGGGAAATCAGGAAAACTGGCACCGAGATTCGTTGGATCATTTCCTATTATAGAAATGATCGGGAAACTCGCGTATAAAGTAGAGTTACCAAATAGTTTGGCAGGAGTCCACAATGTTTTTCATGTTTCTCATCTAAGGAAGTGTGATCGTGACCTAGAAACTACTAGTGCACCGACTGTGTTAGATGATCTAGTAGTGGAACCCGATATGACTATAGTTAGAAAACCAGTTCGTATAGTTGTGAGGGATGAGAATAGACTAAGAAACAAGACGGTCAGATTAGTCAAAGTCCACTGTAGTGACGACGAGAGAGACCGTACTTGGGAAATCGAGAGCAGGATTAGTAACACTTATCCTGACTTGTTTCATGGTATGTTTTACTTCTATGTTTGATTGTTGTGAGTACCTTATCGTAATTTCTAGGATGAAGTTCTTTAAGGAGGGGAGTCTGTAATGACCCTAATTTTGACTAACATTATTTAGGGCATTTAATTAGATAAACTAAATGAAATAATATAGATGGTTAAGGGATTGAGATTTGTTAATCAATAAGGAGGGTTGTGCCTTAATTATTGTATAAACAAAAGAGAGTTAAAAGAAGTAGAAGGAATATGATAAGAGCAAAATAGGAATAGTCTTCATTTTTATACCTTAAACCATTCTTACCTTCATTTCTTGCTCATTTCAACATTTACAAACAAAACCAAAACACTTATAAGCTTGGTCGGTCACCATTAATAGAAATCAAAAGGAAGATAAGCTAGGAAACAAGTAGAAAGCTTGAAGGGATTAATCAGAGGAAACTTTTCAACCTTCTTAACACCAAGCTAAGGTGAATAATTTGATTTACATCTCACTTTTGTTGATAATTTCGATTTCAAGGTTTGACCCGAATTAATTTTGTAAAGAATATGCCATATTATGTTGTTTGAATGAATATATATTAGTTGGTGATTTATGATGTTTCATATAGATTTTATGGTAAATTTTAGATTGGAAAACCTATTAAATGACATCCAAATGACTTGCGTTTTTGATATGTGGTCGAAAGCATTATTCTAGGAGTGGGTTTCAAGTTATATAATTTTCCAAGTTATTGTGGAATTATTACGAAATTTCTATGAAAGAAAATAGTTTAAATTGGGTTTAAATTACTTAAGGTAATTATATATTAATTTTGGGTCTGAGATATAAATTATATTAGAAAACATATTAAAAGTGAATTATGGCGATTTTTGTGGAATTTTCCTAAATATTTTACTATGATAATAAAATTATTTAAGCTAAGGGATAAACGTTTTATATGTTTTATCAAGGAGAATGGCTTATTTGTTAGACGTTTTTAATTGATAATTTCTGAATTTGGCAGCACTTTTAGAAAAGGATTTTTTGATAAAGAAATGGTAACCAATTACATTTTGACAACTAAGGCAAGTTAGGTAAAAAGAAATTTCTTTTAAAGGCTAAAAATTAGTCTTGCTTGGATTTACTACTTCGCCACTTCCATATATTAGCTTTCGACATCATACCTCTGTTAGAGAACCCATTCGAAACCAAAGCACAAAGTACCAAGCAATTGATACATAATTCATTGGAGAAAGGCGGAAGGTACAGTGTCGAAACCTTGCTTTCGACGGGGTAGAAGCTACTATTGGTAACTTTAAGTTACTTCTATTTAGAATGATGTTGTTGAAGGGGTTGTATTAGCTTTCGACTTAATCAACATGCCTTTGTTTTAGAAAGGAGCTTTCAAAAGAGTTGCCACCTTTTGTTTGAAACGAAGCTTTTGAAAGGATAGCTGCTTTGAACCTATTCAAAACCCATGCTGCCCCATTCTTATCTTTTGAACTAGTTAAGGCCGCTTTTCTATATAGCCTTATAACGGCTTCGAAAGGTTGCGTTCGCCTTCTTACTTTAAAGCCCCCTTCTTAATGCTTTCGAAAGGGTCCTGTAGCTATTTTAAAATGGTTTCAAAGGCAATGGTTTTGAAAGGGTGGGTTTCAAAACTATCCTCTTTCTTTTACTTGGGATAAAGGCTTTCGAAAGTAATGCTTTCACTTTTGTTCTTTTATCACCCTTAGTTATATTAAATACTAAACCCAAAGGTTTTGAAAGGAGTGATTTTAAATGGTTTCGAAGTAATGTTTCCACAAACCTTTACTTGTACCCAATGCTTTCGAAAGGTATATAATAAGTGTTTCAAAGCTGAGATCCCCAATGTTTTCGAAAGGTTTATTTTGAGTATTTGAATGGAGGGTTTCCAATGCTTTCAAAAAACAAGTTTAAAAGGTTTTAAAAGAGGATGTCTAAGGTTTTAGTAAAGCTTTCGAAAGATTTGTTCTCAATGATTTCGAAAGCCATTATTTAAAGTTTTTAGACAAGGGTTTCGAAGGTTTTACCTTAGCTTCATGGCCTAAAATATTTTAAGTTAAAAAGGGTTTTAACTTACTTTGAAGGGAAAAATAATCCCATTTGTAACGCTTCATCAACATTGTTTTGTGTAAATAATATATCATGGCATAAGTATTTTGGGTAAAGCAAAGTATATGATTTCCTTGTTTTATAATGGTATGATTCCAGGGGTAAATCATTTGTAAAGACTATTTAAAAGGAAATGAAATTTTAACAGGGTAGTTAACCCTAAGACTGGAAATGAAACATGAATAGGGTAGTTAACCCTAAGTTTATGACTCAAATATTAGGAGACCAGACAGGACTGGGGTAGGGTCACGCCCTATGCTTTAGCTATTACTTTCTAACTAAAATAAGTCCAAAATTCCAGTGTGTAGGGCTTGTCACACGTGGGACTAAAATGAGATTATATATAGAAGGGAATATACAGAGTAAAGCTAGGATATTGGTGAGCCCGTAAAATCATTAAGTTTAGTTAACCCTAGCAAAAAAAATGTTAAAGGCAGTCAGCCCAATATTGTGTCTAATAGAAGTTGGATTCTTGGTTATGTCTGGTTGCCCGAGTCAGCCAATGGTTAATAGATAGCTAGGTAAAATTATAGTATGGACAGATATTCCATTAATTTCCTGATTTTTATGCGTATATGTATTTGCTATTATTGTTATAATCAGTTTGATTGCAGGATTCTGATTTCCAAAAGATACTATTTTAAAAGGATATTAGCGATGGGAAACCCATTCCACTAAGCGGCATGGTCTCACTTAATATCAGTAAATCGAGATGTAAAGTATTATTCACACCAGGATTTATGTTTGATTCGAAGTTTATTTTTTCCCCTAAACTCTCGGGTGCTTAAAATTTAATTTGAGTAGATTGAGATTTCAAGTTTTTCAAGTTTAGTAGGTTGGACGAATAAGCTTCCGAAGACATGCAGTAGGCAAAGTTAGCTATGTGTGGGGCATCTTCATATTTCGCTCTTGGCGTAATTTGTAATAATTATGTTCGATCAAAACCTAGGATTCATTTTGGGATTATGTAACTGAATATGAAATATGGATTTTAAATGTAATCAGAAAAGTTGTTTTTGAAATCTGTGATTTTATTTCATATTCATGTGCCTATGATATTATGGATATCATTAACATTGCCGTATTTTTTCACCGGAAGTTAATACTATGGATGACTGCAACATAGTGCTTAGCTTCGGGCCTCAAGGTAGGGGATGTTACATGCTGCAAGGACCTCCATTTCTAGAGTCGAGGAAGGACCGATTTTGGGAGCTGCTAACCCTGATTTGCAAGAAATGCTTAGTGTGATGATGGTGAACATGCAGCAAAATGCTCAAGCGGCTGCTCCTAATGTTGTTGGTTATGGTGGTAGAGTTAAGGCGCCCAAAGTCGACTTCGCTAAGATGAATAAGGATTTTGCCAGTCTGGGTGGAAAACCATTCCAAGGAACGGAATCGGTTGTCGAAGTGCAGGAACGCCCGGACACTTGTGAAAGGATTTTCAACGACTTGGAAGTGGACAATACGATGAGAAGGAAGTTGGCTTCTCGAAAGCTCCAAGGTAGGCCCATGAACTGGTGGAACGCCATTAAGGTTACCACACCCGAGGACTACTTTACTTGGGACCAGTTCAAAACTAGATTCAAAGAAATGTTTATATCAACTGCCCAAAAGTTGTTGTTTAGAAAGTTTGCAGATATGAAGCAATGGAACATGTCTTTCTCTAAGTATATGGCAAAGTTCGATGCTTTATCGAAGTATAATGTAATACCCCTAATTTTTAATAACATTATTCAGGAGAATTAATTGGATAAATTAAATAGAATAATGCAGAGTGATAAGGAGATTGATATTTGATAATAAACCTAGAGGCCGTGCTTAATTAAATCTAACGGGCTTATTAGTGGATAAGTAATAATTAAATTAACATAATGGCATTAGGGTCATTGCCGCCCATATTTCCTACCCTTATACTATTTAAAAAAGTTAAGGCAACCAATCTAATATTGACACGTGGTAGGTTAGTTAGAAAAGGTTTACTTTAATTAGTATAAAACAAGGTTTACTCAGAAAAGATGGTTTCGCCTTCTTTGGAAGTACCTTTCAACACAGAGCTTCCACATTCAACCTAGTCGAAACCTACTAAGCCGAAACCAATACACAAGGTATCACACAGATGGTACGCGGTGGATGGGAGAAAGGCGGAAGGTCATGTGTCGAAAGCATAGCTTCCGAAGGGGTCGCTACCTTGGTTCGTTTTTAAAAGAGAAGCGCCTGCCTTTGTTTTGTTTAAGCCTTTGAAGGAGTCGAAGCATATGGTTTTAAAAGAGGTTTTTAAAAGGTTTCGGAAGGGTTTCCATTAACATAAGTTTGCTTTCGAATGAGTTCCTATACTTATTAAATAATGCTTTTGAAAGAATGGGTTCCGACCTAGTCGAAGCCCCGCTGCCGTTCTTCAGCCTTTCGATGGTATTGAAGATATCAATGCGGACGAAAGGTACTTTGTTTTATAAGTATAAGCCTCTTCCTGTAGCTTTCGTAAGGGGTTAGGGGTTTCGAAGGTAATGGTTTCGAAAGGGGTTTCGACACCAACCTTCTAATATTTTACCAGATGTTTTATGCTTTCGAAAGGATGGTGCCGACGTAATCATATTTTCCCCAATATTTTTATATGATAAAGGATGGTTTCGAAAGAGATGCTTTCGCCTATATTCACTTTGATCCAATTAATATTTTAAGTATAAACTCAATGCATTCGAAAGGGGGACTTTCAATGATTTCGGAAGGGTTACTTCCAATGGTTTCGAAAGGGGTACTTTCAATTGGTTTTGAAGCTATGCTTCTAAGTTAATATTTTAATACAATCAAAAGATTTCGAAAGGAAGGTTTTAAAGTATTGGAAAGGCAGGAGCCTAATGTTTTAAAGAAAGATTTTAATGCTTTCGAAGGAGGTCATCCTATTAAGACGAGAGCAATGTTTTGAAGGTTTCGAAAGGTTTTGTAACCCAAACTCATTTTTAAAGGAAATACCCATGGCTAAATTAAAAAAAGTTTTGAAATAATTTTAAGAAGAATCTTTTCTTGATAAAATTATAGGTTAAACGGATTAACCATGTTTTATATGAAAAGTATTTCAAGGACACTAAACCCACAGGAGTGGTATTGTTTTGTAATTATATTTGCTTCTTCAGATATAAATATATTCACATTATAATGGGCCCATAAGTGCATTTTGGGGAAAAAGGGACAAAAGAACCTGCTAGGTTGACCCAGTAGTGAATATAAATTGATTAAACTCCTGGATGAGTAGATTTGCTTCCAAGAGGTCAGGGAGACCAAAACATAGGATGGCTAAATATGGAAGTTGTCAAGGAGACAGGTTCATAGTGATCCCATGAAAACTATGATTAGGAAGTTATTGGAGTTACCAATAGGTTCATAGTGATCCCATGAAAACTATGCTGTAAAGAGTGGTTGGCAGGGGCCAATTGGTTTATAGTGCACCCATGAAAACTATATCTGGATTAAGTTGTTGACAGTTGTCAATAGGTTCGTAGTCAACCCATGAAAACTAGGATAAGAGAGAAGTTATTGAAGTCACCAATAGGTTTAGAGGAACCCATGAATTAAGTTAATTGATAGGGGCCAATAGGTTTATAGTGCACCCATGAAAATTATGAAATGGAAAAGGGAGTCCATACATTATATAAAGGTTATTAGTAAGTCCATGAAAACTAATAGGTTAATAGTGATCCTAGAAACTATATATGACAGGGAGTCAATTAAACAAGGGATAGGAAATCCAAATGTTTTTAACTCGTATGCATATCATCATAATATTTTGAAACGACTATGTTTTAACCATTGCGGATGCAGGAGCACGGTATATGATTTTATAAAGGTTTTGAGATACTAGTGAGGGGAAAACCTGTTCCGCTAAGCGGCGTGGTCTCACTAGATATCTAGATGATTTGAGATGGTAAATTTTTATTCATACCGGGCTTTATGTCTAACTTGAAGTTTGTGTTTTCCCTTAAACTCTCGGGTACTCAATTGATTTTGAGTAGTTTGAGAGTTGAGGTATTCAGGTACCTCTTTAGATGAATAAGCTTCCGAAGACGTGCAGAAGGCGTGATAGCTATTTAGAGTTCTCTATTCTTTTAATTCCGCTGTGTTGTTTGTAATGGCAAAGTTGTTAAATTGCGTATATATACTCTGATCATCTAAGGGGGCATCTTTATATGTCGCTCTTGGCATATGTTGTAATAAATATATTTTCTCTTAACGTGGTTGATGATTTTGGGATTATGTAATGAATTGGAAATGTTTTTGAAATGGAATGTGATCTTGTTTGATGTTTTAAAATTTTCCATATTCATGTGTTCTGTGTATGAATGAATCTAACACCGCCGTATTTGGTAACCTAGAATTAATAACTATGGATGACTGCAACATCCATAGCCGTTAGTTTTGGGCCTCCAAGTAGAGGGATGTTACAAGTTAGTATCAGAGTATAGGTTTATGAGACTTTAAAAGTAAAGTTAAATCTAAAATATTTTCAAACATAATCCAATGAATTTGAAAATATGATCGGGGTTTGGGTTAATGCTATAGTAACATACTTGTATTTGATATATATATATATATATATATATAAGTACGTACTCCCCTCTCTTAGACCGTTCTTCTGTATCTTACTAAGGCTCGTATGCAGATTTACGAGAAAGATGGTATGGAAGCAGGAAACGGAAGAGGAAATCTAGGTAAAGGAAGCACCAAAACCAATGGAAATGATCGACCTAATACCAGGAGGAACCAAGGTCGACAGGTTAATGCTAACCCAAATGCTGAAGCCAATGTAGGTGCTGGAAATCCACCAGTAGATGCGGGGATGATGTATCAGTTGTTAGCCAATCTTTTGCAAGCTGGGGTTGCTGGTAATGTTGGAGGAGCTAATCTCGTGCCTCCAGTTGGAAATAACTATGCTAGGCTGAGCAGAGACTACACCAGTTTGGGTGGAAAGCCGTTTGTTGGAACGAAGAATGCTGTTGAGGTTGAGAATTGGCTATTGAGCTGTGAGAGGAACTTTACTGATCTAGGATTGGATAATGGGCAAAAGAGGAGGCTGGCCTCTAGGAAGTTGCAAGGGGCAGCGCTTCACTGGTGGAATAGTGTCACTGATGGAGTTTCGGAGGAAGAGCTAACATGGGCTAATTTCAGAATGTGGTTTGAGCAAAAGTTTTTTATCTGAGGCTGCTAAGTGGGCGTTGATGAGGAAGTTTATGGATTTAGTCCAGGGAAATATGTAAGTAATCGAGTACGCTGCTAAGTTTGATGGGCTATCTCGACATGGATATGTACCCATAGACACTGACATTAGAAGGAATGAAAGGTTCATTCGAGGACTGAGACTGGAGCTTGCTAGAGTGACCATGACCCATTTCCGTGATCCTTGTAATGTGATGGTGGAGATGGCCATTCGCCATGAACAGATGCTGGATGGTTATGCTAGAGAAAAGCCAGTTGAGTCCTAGGGTCCTCAAGGAAAGAAGAGGAAATTCTTTAAGAAGAAGGGAGCCCAGAAAGGGGATGATACGAAGAAGGAAAAGGCTAATTTGGTGTGCTTCAAGTGTGACAAGAGGGGTCTTTATGCTCATGAGTGTCGGACAGGCAAGGGAAGATGGCTGCAGACAAGAAGAATGTGAAGTGCTTCAACTGTGACCAAATTGGGCATTATAAGAACCAGTGTCCAGATCTAGTTAGGGCAGACAAGGGGAAGGTCTTTGCTGTTGCATCATCAGCTAAACCTACTACAGCTAGTAAAGGAAAGACTGTAATGGAAGGTAGGTTTTTGATTCAGAGTATACCAGTTAGGATACTATTTGATACCGGTGCATCACATTCATTTATACCACAGTATTTGGTTGATAGCTTATGCTTAAAACCCACATACCTTGTTACTTCCTTAAGGGTTGCAAATCCAATAGGAGGGTATGCAACTCTGGGGATGAGATGTGACCAGTTAGAACTTGTTTTGTTAGGTCATAAGTTTGCATGCAGTATGTATGTTTTCGATTTCGTAGAATTCGGAATCATTTTGGGTATGGATTGGTTGAGAAGGTATAAGGCTAGGAAATTTTGCCAGGATGGGGAGATATCTTTGATACATCTTGATAGTAATAACCGAATTATATCCTTAGTAGAGAATTCTGACTAGAGTAGTTGTGCTTTGTTAAGTGCAATGGAAGTGGAAGAAGATCTAAATCAGGTTCGAGTAACAAGAGAGTTTGCAGATGTCTTTGAGCCAGTCACAGGACTACCACTGAAACGAGCTATTGAGTTTCGAATAGGTCTTGTGTCGGGAGCTGAACCTGTGAGTAGACCACCTAGCAGGATGACACCGACTGAGATGAAGTAATTAAAGGAATTGATGGTGCAGCTAGTGGATCTAAAAGGAAGGAATTTTATTAGACCAAGCAGTTCGCCCTGGGGAGCGGCCGCGGTATTTGTGAAGAAACCAGATGGGACGTTAAGGATGTGTATCGACCATCGTAAGTTGGCCAAAAGGACGATAAAGAATAAGTATCCTTTGCCAAGAATTGATGATCTATTTGATCAGTTGAGTGGAGCCAGAGTATTTTTCTAGTTTGATTTGGCGACAGGGTTCCATCAGTTAAGAGTGGCGGAGGACAGCATTCCTTTGACAGCATTTCGAACGAGGTATGGTTCGTATGAATGGTTAGTAATGCCATTCGGGTTGACGAATACGCCTGCTTTCTTTGTGGATTTGATGAACCTAGTCTTCCATGAGTATTTGGATAGATTCGTGTTGGTGTTTATAGATGACATTTTGGTATACTCTAAGAATGAAAGAGAGCATGAATATCATCTTAGAGTTGTGCTAGAAACGCTGTGGCAGAATCAGCTAAAGGAGAAGTTTTCCAAGTGTCATTTTTGGAAGAAATGGGTTAAGTTTCTTGGTCACGTGGTTTCAAAGAAAGGATTTCCAATCGATCGAGATAAGATCGAAGCTGTGAACAATTAAAAGAGACCAGAGACGGTGACCGTGATTAGAAGTTTTTTTGGACTTGCTGGCTATTACCGGAGATTTATTAACGATTTCTCGCGCCTAGCAGCGCCGTTGACTAGGCTTACTAGGAAGGAGTTGAATTTTGTTTGGTCCGATAAATGCGAGGAAGCATTCCTTAAGTTAAAGCATTTGTTGACCAATGCACCAGTGCTAGTAGTTCCAGACGGAAACCAAGGGTTGGTAGTATACACTGATGCATGTGGGATTGGACTGGGAGCAGTTTTGATGGAAAGGGGCAAAGTCATTGGCTGTGCATCTAGGCAGCTTAGACCGCACGAAGTAAGATATCCTACTCATGACTTGGAGTTTTTGGCTGCTTATGATTTTGGTATAGAGTATACACCAGGGAAAGGTAATAAAGTAGTGGATGCTCTTAACAGAAGACACTAGAATGTGGTGTTGGCTATGTTGGTAGAATGGAAGGATCTAGAAGCTTTGGCTAATTGTGGTGTGCAGTTAAGATCGACTGCTGGTTCTAGCCAGAGTACTGCCATGTTGTCCTGTTTAGAGGTTCGACCAGTATTGATCGAAAGAATTGCTTCTAAACAGAAGGAGGATCCATTATTAGCCGAGAGGATTAGAAGGCTTGAGGTTGGAACTGAGATCGATGATTTGAAAGATTTTTGTCTTGACCATATGGATGGTTGAGAAAGAATGGGCGATTATGCGTTCCAGATGTTGAGAACTTGAGGAAAGAAATTCTTGGGGAATTTCATCGATCCAAGTTTACGATTCATCCTGGAGGGACCAAGATGTATCAAGATATGAAGAGGAGCTTCTATTGGAAAGGCATGAAGTGGGATGTTGGCTAGTGGGTTAGGCAGTGTGTAATCTATCACCAAGTGAAGGCCGAACATTAGAAACCAAGTGGGTTGCTTCAACCTCTAGTGATTCCAGTTTGGAAATGGGATTCGATATCCGTGGATTTTATAGATGGGTTGCGAAGGTCAATTAGAGAAAATGAAAGTATCTAGTTATTGTGGACAGGTTGACCAAGAGTGCCTACTTCATCCCAGTAAAGTCGACCAGGACGACACCTATTTTGGCAAAGTTGTTCATGAAGAACATAGCTAGACTTCACGGAGTTCCTAGTAGCATAGTCAACGACAGAGATGCTTTATTCACTAGCAAATTCTAGAAGAGTCTGCAGGATATGTTAGGCACTAAGCTCAAGATGAGTACTGCATATCACCCTCAGACGGATGGGCAGACAGAAAGAGTCAATAAGGTACTCGAGGATTTGTTGAAAGCTTGTGTGTTGGACTTTGGTGGATCTTGGGAGGATCACCTACATTTGGTTGAGTTTTCCTATAATAATAGTTATCGGACTAGTATAGGAATGGCGCCTTTTGAAGCTTTGTAGGGAAGGCCATGCAAATCACCGGTATGTTGGTTGGAGACTGGAGAGAGATTGGTCTTAGGTCCAAATTTGGTTAGGGAGGCGTAAGAGAAGATTGAGTCGATCCGAGAACGGATGAAGGAAGCTCAATCCAGATAGAAGAGTTACGCAGATAAGAGGCGTAAAGACCTAGAATTCTCAATTGGAGATATGGTTTTTATTAAGGTATCACTGATGAAGGGTGTGATACGATTTGGAAAGTCGGTGAAGTTGGCCCCAAGATATGTTGGTCCATTCCAAATTATAGAGAGGATTGGAAAGCTCGCATACAGAGTAGAGGTGCTGAGTAGTATGGCAGGTGTCTATAATGTATTTCATATATCTCACCTTTGCAAGTATGTGCATGATCAAGAGGCCACTACTCCGACAGGGTTGGAAGATTTAGTAGTAGAGCCCAATTTGACTATTGTTAGACAACCATTTCGGGTTGTAGTAAGAGATGAGAAAAGATTGAGGAACAAGACAGTCAAGTTGGTGAAAGTTCATGGAGCGACAACGAAAAGGACTATACTTGGGAGACAGAGGACATGATTTGAGATACTTATCTAGATCTGCTTTGAAGGCATGTCTATATTAGATTTATATAGATAATTCCTAGTCAGGTAGACTAGTATGGTTGTTAGGAGTCATTACAGATGATTGGACCTTACTGAATTTCGAGGATGAAATTCTTTAAGGAGGGGAGCCTATAACACCCTTAATTTTTAATCACATTATTCAGGAGATTTAATTAGATAAATAAAATAAAATAATGTAGAGTGATAAGAAGATTGAGATTTGATAATAAACCTAGAGGCCGTGCTTAATTAACTCTAAAGGGCTTATTAATGGATAAGTAATAATTAAATTTACATAAGGACATTAGGGTCAGTGCCGCCCATATTTCATACCCTTGTACTATTATCTCTATACCATTCACGTTCATTTTAATCATAAGCAAAAATAAACGTAAGAAAGAAAAAGGAGCCGGCCATTAAGGAGAAAGAAGAAACAAGAAATCAAAGTAAAGGCTTAGGATCAAGCTAGAAGAAATCAATCTCAATCAATCTCCAATTTCCTTATCCAATCTAAGGTGAATAATAATTCCATCTCTATTTTGTTTTGAATCATTTATTTTTGGATTTAAGGGTAAATTCGTGTTTATGATGTATTGGATGATGATATGCTTGAATGTTAATTAGATTGATTTAAACAAGATTGTTTAAATAGGAATATACATGATTTAGGGTAAAACCGGTTTCTATTGATGTTTAAATACCATGGAAAAATTTTATGTTGTATAAAACTAGATTTTGGAGTAGGTTTTAATTTTGATAATTTTCCAAGCTATGGAAAGGTTATTATGAATTTTCAAAGGAAATATGATTATTTGGGTTTATAAATTTATTTTTGAAAATATATTAAGAATTTGGGTCTGGAATTTTGATAAGTTAGATAACAGGATTAAAATGAATTTTTGGAATTTTTGGGGATTTTTCCAAATTGATTTGCTATGTAAATTAAATTATTTTAGAAGAGGGACTTCTTTGCAAAAATTGGTTTTGCTTAATGGAAGGGCTTTTTTGATAAACTTAACCATGGTTTAGATCTGAAATTAGCGGCAGCTATTTTGGTAAAGAATTTGAAAAGGTTAAGGCAACCATTCTAGTGTTGACAGGTGGCAGGTTGGTTAGAAAAAGGTTTAACTTTAATTAGTATAAAACTAGGTTTACTCAGAAAAGATGGTTTCGCCTACTTTGGAAGTACCTTTCGACACAGAGCTTCCGCCTTCAACCTAATCGAAACCTACTAAGCAAAAACCAATACACAAGGTATCACACAGATGGTATGTAGTGGATTGGAGAAAGGCGGAAGGTTAGGTGTCTAAGGCATAGCTTCTGAAGGGGTCGCTACCTTGGTCCGTTTCTAAAAGAGAAGCGCATTCCTTTGTTTTGTTTAAGCCTTCGAAGGAGTCGAAGCATATAGTTTTAAAAAAGGTTTTTAAAAGGTTTCGGAAGGGTTTCCATTAAAATAAGGTTGCTTTCGAATGAGTTCCTTTACTTATGAAATAATGCTTTTGAAAGAAGGGTTTCTTACCTAGTCGAAGCCCTGGTTCCGTTCTTTAGCCTTTCGATGGTATTGAAGATATCAATGATGTTGAAATGTACTTTGTTTTATAAGTATAAGCCACTTCCTGTAGCTTTCGAAAGGGGTTATGGGTTTCGAAGGTAATGGTTTTGAAAGGAGTTTCAACGCCAATCTTCTAATATTTTACCAGATGTTTTATGCTTTTGAAAGGATGGTGCCAACGCCATCATATTTTCCCCAATATTTTTATATGATGAATGATGGTTTCGAAAGAGATGATTTCACCTATATTCACTTTGATCCAAATAATATTTTAAGTATAAACTCAATGCATTCGAAAGGAGGACTTTCAATGATTTTGGAAGGGTTACTTCCAATGGTTTTGAAAGGGGTACTTTCAATTGGTTTTGAAGCTTGTCTTCTAAGTTAATATTTTAATACAATCGAAAGGTTTCGAAAGGAAGGTTTTAAAGTATTGGAAAGGCAAGAGCCTAATGTTTTAAAGAAAGATTTTAATGCTTTCGAAGGAGGTCATCCTATTAAGACGAAAGCAAGGTTTCGAAAGGTTTTATAACCCAAACTCCTTTTTAAAGGAAAAACACACGGCTAAATTAAAGCAGTTTTGAAATGATTTTAAGAAGAAGCTTTCCTTGATAAAATTATAGGTTAAAGGGATTAACCATGTTTTATATGAGAAGTATTTCAAGGATATTAAACCCACAGGAGTGGTATTGTTTTGCAATTATATTTGCTTCTTCAAATATAAATATATTCACATTATAATGGACCCATAACTGCATTTTAGGGAAAAAGGGGCAGAAGAACCATCTAGGTTGACCCAGTAGTGAATATAAATTGATTAAACTCCTGGATGAGTAGATTTGCATCCAAGAGGTCAGGGAGACCAAAACATAGGATGCCTAAATATGGAAGTTGTTAGGGAGACAGGTTCATAGTGATCCTATGAAAACTATGATTATGAAGTTATTGCAGTTACCAATAGGTTCATAGTGGTCCCATGAAAACTATGTTATAAAGAGTGGTTGGCAGGGGCCAATTGGTTTGTAGTGCACCCATGAAAACTATATCCGGATTAAGTTAGTGACAGTTGTCAATAGGTTCCTAGTCAACCTATGAAAACTAGGATAAGAGAGAAGTTATTGGAGCCACCAATAGGTTCAAAGGAACCCATGAATTAAGTTAATTGGCAGGGGCCAATAGGTTCATAGCTCACCCATGAAAACTATGAAATGGGACAGGGAGTCCATACATTATATAAAGGTTATTAGTAAGCCCTTGAAAACTATAGGTTAATAGTGATCTTAGAAACTATAAATATGACAGGGAGTCAATTAAAAAAGGGATGGGAAATCCAAATGTTTTTAACTTGTATGCATATCATCATAAAATTTGGGATGACTATGTTTTAATCATTGGGGATGTAGGAGCACAGTGTATGGTTTTATAATGGTTTTGAGATACTAGTGAAGGAAAATCTGTTCCGCTAAGCGGCGTGGTCTCACTAGATATCCAGATGATTTTCGATGGTACATTATTATTCATACCAGGCTTTATATCTGACTTGAAGTTTATGTTTTCCCCTTAAACTCTCGGGTACTCAGTTGATTTTGAGTAGTTTGAGAGTTGAGGTATTCAGGTACCTCTTTAGACGATTAAGCTTCTGATGTCATGCATGAGGCATGATAGCTATTTAGAGTTCTCTTTTCTTTTAACTCCGCTTTGTTGTTTGTAATGGCAAAGTTGTTAAATTTCCTATATATACTCTGACCATCCAATGGGGCATCTTCATATGTCGCTCTTGGCTTATGTTGTAATAAATATATTTTCTCTGAACGTGGTTTACGATTATGGGATTATGTATTGAATTGGAATTTTTTTTGAAATGGAATGTGATCTTGTTTGAAGTTTAAAATTTTCCATATTCATGTGTTTCTGTGTATCAATGAATCTAACACCGCCATATTTGGTCGCTAAGGATTAATAACTATGGATGACTACAGCATCTGTAGCCATTAGTTTTGGGCCTCTAAGTAGGGGAATGTTACATATAGGATGTCTTTCATAGACACTCCATTGATGAAGTATGAAAAGCTTATTATAGGATTAGATTACTACTTAGGTGAGAAGTTTGTAAGGTACATTGATGAGTCTATTGAGAAAGCCCTTCAACTTGTGAATTTGAACCCTAAACTCCAGCCTATTTCGTTAAGGAAGAGCGAAAACCACAGCAAGGTAGTGGAGGTAAGAATAAGTGGAATGGAAAGAGGAAGCAGTTTCAAGGGAAAAGTGCTCAGAATAAGGCAATGTGAGATTTTGTCAGCTATGGTTGTAGGAATAAGGACCACTAGCTTAAGGATTGCAGGGCTGAAGGAAAGAAGTGTTACAACTATGGCAAGGTTGGATATATGTAGAAGAGTTTCCCTGAACTAGTGAATTAGAAACAAGTGGTGAAAGCATATGCTTTGGATGCTGTCCTGACTCCATCGAGTGCACTCTCGATGAAGGAGAAGGGGAAAGGTATCACTATTCAAGCTATACTAACTATTTATGGTGTTTCCATACGTATTTTATTCGATACCAGGGCTCTATATTCCTTCATATCTAGTGAGTTGTTAGATAGATTGGAATTGAGACCTGAAATAGTTGACCTACCTTTAGTAGTGATGGACCTAGTTGGAGGCCCCACTAGTCTTTGTATGGTTTGTCATAGTTTGGTCTTATCAAGTCATGGATGCTATTTTATTTTTGATGGCTTTGAATTGAGTTTCGCTAAGTATGGGATTATTTTGGGGATGGACTGGTTGAGGGTGTATGCAGTAGTGGTGGATTGCGAGAAGCCGTTGGTGGTAATTAGGGCCGAGGAGGGGTGAAAGGTAGAGATTTGCTGCCTACCAGAGGATGAGGTTATGATTAGCTTTCTATATTCGCTAGATGTCCAACAGGATGAGTAGTCATATGTGCCTATTATTAAGGAGTATATGGATGTATTCGAGGAGGTTACCAGATATCGCCACACTGAGAGATTGAGTTCCACATAGACTTGGTGAAGAATGCCAGACCGATAGGTATTCCTTTAAGCTGTATGGCACCCAGAGAGTAGAAGGAATTGGAGGTGCAAGTGGATTGACTTGTTGAGGCGAGGTTTCATTCGTAGGAGTATATCTAAGTGGGGATCACCCATAGTATTCGCCACTAAGGCGGATAGGTCTTTGTGGTAATGTGTTGATTACCGTGAACTATATATGGTGACGGAAGAACAAGTGTCCACTCCTGCATATTGATGACTTGTTTGATAAACTCCATGGAGTGAAGGTGCTCTCATAGTTGGATATTGCGATGGGGTTTCACCAATTGAGAGTAGCGAAGGAGAGTGTATCGATCACTGCATTTTGTGCGCTATCTAGTTTCTATGAGTGTTTGGTTATGCCATTTGAGCTAACCAATGCTCCAGAATACTTTATTGATCTCATGACCCGTGTCTCTAGGGATCAGCTAGACAAGTTTGTTATTGTGTTCATGGATGATATTTTGGTCCACTCTAGGATAGAGGAGGAACAGAAGATGCATATGAGAATTATGCTTGAAGTGTTGAGGAAGCACAAGATGTAAGGAAGTAAGGTTGTCGCCTATGCTAGTAGAAAATTGAAGCTGCATGAGAGAAATTATCCGACCTGCAATTTGGAGTTGGCGGTGATAGTTCTTGCTTTGAAGATATAGACGCATTATCTACTCGGAGAAAGATTCGAGTTATTCATGGAATACAAATCCTTGAAATACATTTTCTCCCACAAGGACCTCAACCTTCGTCAATAGTGATAGTTATAGTTCTTGGCCTCCTATGAATTTAGCATATCTTATATGCTTGGTAAGGGAAATGCAATCATCGATGCATTAAGTAGAAGAAATTCCAGTTTGGGAGTGATTTTCCTAGAGTGGAAGCAGTAAGATTGTTACATCTCCTATCTTGAGACCCAAAGCTAAGCGCTACAGATGCTGCAGTCATCTATAGTGTTAACTTCCAGCGATAAAATACGGTAATGTTTATGGTATCCATATTATAAGAAGCACATGAATATGAAACAAAATCATAGTTTCAAAAACAATTTTTTTGATTAGATTTCACAAAACATGTTTCATATCCAACTACATATTCCCAAATGTTTCCTGGGTTTAGATCAAATATAATTATTACATAAATACGCCAAGAGCGACATATAAAGACGCCCCCCTTGGTTGATTAGAGTACTAAATAGTCATATCAGACTTAATACAACACATCGGAAATAAGACGAAACAACTCCTATATATAGCTAGCATCAGCCTCCTGCTCATCTCCGAAAGCTTTATTCGTCCACCTACTAAACCTATAAACCCAAACTCTCAGTCTACTCAAATTAATTTTGAGCACCCGAGAGTTTAAGGGGGAAAACATAAACTTCGAGTCAGACATAAAGCCTGGTGTGAATAATACTATTACATCTCAGTTTACTGATATTAAGTGAGACCACGCCGCTTTGCGGAATGGGTTTCCCCTCACTAATATCCCTTTAATACATATCTTTTTGCAAATCAAAACCCGACAACCAAACTGGTTAATCAAACCGATATATCAATAATAGCAAATATCATATATGCTCAAAAACAGGTAATAAATGGACCATCTGTCCGGAACAATGTAGTTTTATTAGGCTAACTACTAACCTTTGGCTGACTCGGGCCCACCAGACAAACTAAAAAAATTATCTTACAACTGTTAGACATAATTCCGGACAGTCTGCCCTTAACTTACTTCTCCAAGGGTCGCCTTATCCTAATGGTATTTCGGGCTCACCAATAACCTATCCTCCTTCCTTGTAAATATACTCCTTTCTGTGTGTAACCATCATTTTAGTCTTACCCAAGACTAAGCCCTACACATTGGAATTTTGGACTAAATTAGCTAGGGGCTAATAGCTATTGTATAGGGCACGACCCTATACCAGTCTCATCTGATATACAAATATCTGAGTCATTTTACTTAGGGTTAACTTCCCTTTAAATTTTCCTTAAAAACCTTTTCAAATTGATTTCACTCTTTAAATCATCTTAAACAAGGAAAATATACTATTTGCTTTACTCATATCTCTTTGCCATGATATATGCTTTACTCAAAATATTGTTGATGAAAAAATTTGAAACCTTTATCTAAACTTTTTAAACAATCTCTTTCGAAACATTTGAAACTACCCCTTTCGAAACCATTGAAAGTACCCCTTTCTATACAAGTAAATTATTTTACTTTATAACCTTAGGCCGAAATGCCAAAACATACCATTCGAAACCTTTTACCACAGTCCTTTCGAAAACATTGAAAACATCTCTTTCGAAAGCTTTATAAACCTTAGACATCCACTTTTAAAACACTTTAATCACGCCTTTTGAAAACATTGGAAAACTTCCATTTAAAATACTTTAAGTACCTTCCAAAAATATTGGGGAATCACCCTTCGAAAGCTTTATCATATACCTTTCGAAAATACTAGGGAGCCTCCCTTTCGAAACCTTTATTAGCTACCTTTCGAAAGCATTAAAGTACACTACTTAAAACAAACCTTTCGAAAGCATTGAGTTCAAGTTAAAATATATGGAAGGACCTTTCGAAACCATTTGAAATCAATCTTTTCGAAACCTTTAGGTTTAACTTTCAAAACATCAAAAAGGGTCTTAAAACAACTAAGTCGAAAGAAACTCTTTCAAAAGAAATTTCCTAAGTAAAGAAGTGGATGGTATCGAAACCAATCGCTTCGAAAGCATTGGAGAAGCGGCTCTAATTTTAAAACAAAAGGATCCTTTCGAAGGCACTGTTTCAAAAGGTATAAAGGCGGCAAGTAGGGGTTTCGACCCTTTTGAAAGCATTTACTTAAAACAAGGGCGCAACCTATTTCGAAAGCTCCTTTCTTTAAAAACGAATTTGACCCAGTCGAAAGCTGACCAAGTCGAAGGCTATCTTATTCAAAAACAAAGCAGGCGCTTTTCCTTTAGAAAACAAAACAAGGCTTGGACCCCTTGTTTCGACCCTGTACCTTTCGCCTATGTTCAATTCACTACGTGCCAAGTCTTTGATACCATGTGCATTGATTTCGATCTGGTTGGAGGTGGAGGTAATAAGTCGAAAGGTGGCTACCGAAGATGGTGAGACAGCGGAACCTTAGAAAATCTAATTTTTAACTTTAAAAAGTAATTCTTTTCAACTAACCTGCTTATTTGTCATCATATAATTGGTTGCCTTTACTTTTCCAAAATATTTTCTGAAAGGTGCTGCCGAATTTCAGAGATTAACATTTAAAAAATTTGCAAATAGCCCCTTCTCCTTTTATAAACATATAAAACATTTAAGTCCCATACCTTAAATAATTTTATATATTTATTAAACACTTAGAAAAATTCACATAAATCACTTTTAATATATTTTCTAACATATTAAAATTTCTGACCCAAAACATATATATAATTGCTGTAATTAATTTAAACCCAAATAACCATTTTCTTCACTAGAAAAATAATAATTAATTCATAAAAATAAAAAACTTGAAACCCATCTTTAAAATATCATTTTTGACCATATATTAAAATCGCAAGGCATTTGGATGTCATTTGATAGGTTTTATAATTTAGAATATGCCATTAAATCAATAGGAATAATCATAATTGATCAACAAGCATGTATATGTCTAAACATCATTCAAAACATAGCAATATACTTGCAAAAAAAAATCGAATTAGATTCTAGAAACCGAAACATCAAATATATGAGATGTAACAATTATTCATCTTAACTTTGTTGTTATGGAGTTGAGATTTGATCTTGGATTGAATTTGATTAAGCTTTTCCTCTTAGTTCTTGCTTATCTTCCCCTTACTTCTCTTTAATGGTGGTCAACCTTTAGTTTAGCTTTAATTTTCTTGTGAACATGAGAATGATATGGTATGAGGGTTTAAGGTATAAGAATATAGCTTATTCTTATATTGCACTTATCTAATTTTCCTTTTCTATTTCATTTTAATTCCATTCTCTTCATTAGTTTAACTAGGCATGACTACTCTTTAAGTTATACAAATCTCAATCCCTTAACCATTTACGTTATTTCATTTAATTTATCTAATTAAATGTCCTAAATAATGTTAATCAAAATTAGGGTCGTTACAAACTCCCCTCCTTAAAAAATTTCCTCCTCGAAATTACAATAAGGCACTCATCAAAATCAATCATAAAGGTAAAACATACCATGTAACAAGTCAGGATAAGCTGTTTGAATCGGCCAATTTCCTATCGGATTAGAAAAATATACGATCAAATTTTAATTAAAAATAACCGCAAGCGCATGACGTACAATTTTAGTGCGTGGCGAGTACGGGTCGAACCGCAGGGAATTGTTTAGATTTTAAAATTTCTAAAATTTGAGATGTGTGAAGCTAAAAATGTTTAGAAACTAACAAAAAATAAAAGTAGATAAAAATATGAGAGTGGAAGGAAATTTAGAGATAAATCTACTCTCTTGATCACATAAATCAACACAACATGAAATTATGATCTCTTTTTTGGTCATTACTGAATTTAATTGATGTGTTTATCATAAGTATGACCTATTTGTGCTATTAATTAGCTCAACATAAGCAATCAAACTATAACACACCCACTAAATCACTTTTTAACTCTCAAGAAAATGACAATGAACTTGAAAATAAAATCTATTCTAAGCATGATCTATTAACTATTGATTAGAAATATAGACCATCAAATTTTGATTTTAACATTCACTTCATTACAATAGTCATATGTAGATGAAGAGGTAATTTGTGTTTGTTTAAGCATAGCCTATTTGGTGTCAACAACATAGGCTATCAAATTCAAAGCTAAAACACAAAATTAAACCACACCAAACGTTTCCATTAAGCACAAAAAGAGATCAAAAATTATCAAAATGTTGAATCTACATGATTAAGAGAGCTTCATTACCCCTAAATTGAAGGGGTTTAGCCTCTCATATTTGTTATCATTTCAATAATTGTAGATTTCAACATGAAACACAAACAAGAAGAAAATGCAAGCTAATTAAAAAGATAGCTAATTAAAATGAAATAAAAACTAATCTACTTGCATAAGAAATGAAACTAAGCTACTAACATAAGAGGAAAGAGAGCATGTAAATAGGAAAGAGCATGAATTAACATTGCATAAAAAAGAAATTACATAAAAGAAAATGGCTAAGTAGCCATGAAAAAGAAAAGAGTGTTTTGATTTATTTTTGAGCCTAAAAGTAAACTAACTAAAATGGAGGCTCAAAGGAGGCTAAGAGAGGCTAAGAAGTTGATTACATGAACATATGAGGTATTTATACATGTTTGGAAATCCTAATCATATTTTTGGGAACTACCCAAATTGCCCTTGAGGAAGTGTGGCCACCAAGTTATCATTAGCATGAGGTAATCCTCCATTATGTGTGCATGTAACTTTAATGGCCATTTAGCATGTGCATTAGCTCCTAATTGTACATCGTGGTAAGTCGGTAGGTGGGGTCCTCCATGATACATGAGTTTGAATTATTTCCATCTTCATTCCTTTGTTTTCTCTTGTGCATGCATATTTTTCATGAAAACCTCTTCCACTTGAATCCAAATTCCTATAAAATAACATAAAAATGTCGAAGTAAAAATTCTAAAATTAATATATGCACAAAAACGACCATTTTGCCCCTATGAAGATGAATAAAAAATGATTTGAAATAGTTTGAATTTTGGTTTAAACATGTTAAAACACCCTATATGCCCATTTATTTAATTAAATTCGATTAAATATGGAAGTAAAAATATGCACATTTACGTGCACATTAAATACCCCCACACTTATCTTTTTATTCGTCCTCGAATAAACTAAAACTAAGATAAATCCGTTTTCATAGGAAGCACGATTGCATTGAGCTTATGCAACAAGCCGTTAAACCTCTAGGTGTCCCTAGTAGGACGAATGTTGTCTCGTGAGAGTTTTCAGCGGATACTACCCACAAAATCCAAATGCAAAGTTAAAAATTCGTAAATGCAAGATTTATTTACAAAAATATGGATGCAAGTATTTGAAAATATTTACAAATGAAAATTTTACTTTTAAATTGACACAACTAAGTTAAATATACGTTCTGGTTATTATCTCAAAATTTTAAGTCATTTACTCGTCAAAACTTCCAATAAAAACTAAGTTATCATAACAAATAAACTCTAGTTTGGCTAGTTGTTTTGGTTGATAACACAATGTAACTATGAAATGGATCCTTTGTTGATTATCAAAGTTTTTCAAAGTGGTATTTTCATTTTTTTAAATAACAAATCTAATCAAACAAGTCAAAATAGTGCTTGGATTTCAATTGCTTACTCTCTCTTATTTGAAAATTTTATTGATATTAAAAATATTTACATATGCCTAACTCAGATAAACTGAGACTAGATATATCACCCATGCACTGCCTTGTGAGCTTACGTGAGGGGAATACAGAGCATGGCGAGTGTACATATAAGTGTATACACCTATCGAATGTAGGCGTTATTAATAAAAGAATTTCTATATACATACACCTAACTCAGGTAAACTAAGGCCAGATATGCCGATCATGCACTGCCTTTTGGGCTTATGTGAGAAGGGTACAGAGCATGGCGAGTGAACACACTTGCGTGTGAACACACGACTCCAGGCGTTAATAAAAACTATATACATATATACAAATATATTTTTTATACTTTTGTTTTTTTTGAAGAGGGAGTTTTGCAAAATTATCTTAGCACCATTCAGCTTAGAAGATAAAATTTGTTATATCCTTTTCTTTAAATCCACCACTTTTTTAAACAGAAATTTTCAATTTGGATATACTTCATAATTATTATCCATGAACCTTCCTATATACTAGTTAAACCATTGTTACTTGTAATCAAACTTATTTTTATTTTTGTTAAGACAAATAAATTTTCAAAATTTTCAATTTAATTAACCAAAACCATATATTTATCCTATAGTGTTTCTTCAAAAGTAATTTAAAAAGAAAATTTGTTTTTTGTATTTTTTGTTTTTGTTTTGTTTTTTTTTATTTTTTTTATGTTTTGAAAAGAAAAAACAAAAAAAATAAACCATGAAAAATAAAAATGAAAATGAGACTCCCCCTCACACTTGATTTTGATTGTGTCCCCACAGTAATTCCCAAGTGAAAGGAGAAAAATAAAATAAAAATATGACCTATATTTACATGAAAATGAAAAGATTATTATTTACAAGTCATCAAACAATATGATGTTAAAGAGTAAACGAAACGGTCTTCCAAAGACCAATTCATTTGTCTCGTTAAGTACGAGAGACATAGCTTAAGCTCGGAAAACCAAATCATAAAAGATTTCAAAGTTGAATGTTGATTTGGAAAAACGAATGTCGTTTTATTAAAAATTGAGTGAGTTGTTTTATTTTCGACGATTTTTGGGGTTGATAAAACAAATGATTGAAGTTCAAAATTATTTTTACCAAATTTAAATTCAAGCACATCATTGACAAATTCTTCAAAATTATTAATTTTAAACTCAAACTGGTGATATAAATCTTCCCCTTCAGAATTTAACAACTCATCTTCGAAAAGTCCAAAGAAAATGTGTTCACTAAATTAATCTTCCCTTATCGAATTATTCACAACTTCATTGCATATATCATGTTCAAGATCCAAAGTTGTCGTATTCAAATTTTCAAAATCGGAAAAAGGAAGATCGAATTTTAAATCGAGTTTCTCACCCTCAAAAGAATTGAAATCCAACTTAATTACCGTATTTTCAACAACTGCATTGAGATCGTCATATTCAATTTCAAAAGTTATTATTTGAAAATCTTCAATTTTGGTAAAAGGGGGATTATTATTTGACTCGTCACACATTGGGATTTGATTTTGTTTCTCACGTTGTTTCAAATAAGTTTCAAACATCAAATCCGTGTGTTCTTTGTGAATTTCATCCATTTGCTTAACAAAATCCAATTTATAATTATTAACTTGAAGATTTTCAATTTGAAATTGTTGAGAACAAAAATTATGAATCGCATCGTAATCGAGATTATCCTATTGCCAAAATTATTTGAAAAAGTGGTTTCCATTTTCGTTTTGACTTCGAAATTCATTTTGGAGTTCGAAATTGTGTTGGCATGAGTTATAATCGAAATCATTTGAATTTTGAAGAGGATTCAAATTTTGATCATTTTGAAATCCTTGACTTGAGTTATTGCACAAATATGAATTACACAAATCATTTGCCCTTTAATCATTTTGTGTAGAGAGTTCAAGTAAAGACGAAATCATTTCAATGCTTTTTTCAAGATTTGAGGGTTGGTCATCATTTTGAAAATTTTATGGTTCAAAATTCGATTTGTTTGTATAATAGTTGTCATTGAAATATCCGTAAGAATTTGGCGTAAAATTATATGGATTGTATTGATTTTCACAACTATTGTAAAATTCTAGCGAATATGGAAATTCCGACATTTCAAAAATGTTTTTTTTTAATTTTTTTTAAAAAAGGAAAAATATTTACCAAGGAGAACTTATTTTTCAAAAGGAAGATAGATTTTTGTTTTGAATTTTTTTTTGAAATTTTCAATTATTATTTTTTTGAATTTCTGATTTTGATTGAAAATTTTCAAAAGAAAGGATTTAAAAACTAAGTTAAGAAATATTTACAATTTTTTTTAGTTTGGCTTTTGATTTTTTTTAAATATGCATGAACTAATGCAACTAAATGAATGCAAAGGACTTAATTACAAATTTTCTATCCTAAGTAGCTTCTAACCCAAAATTGTATAATCACACTTTGTCTTAATCCAACAAGATAGTTCTTAGTTAGGTAACCGATAGGAGTTATCGGTGCACTGTGAATCACCGTAGTAATGCAACCGAAGGTTTAAGTACATTCAGAGAAACAATCAGTATAATATTTACGAATCACCGTAATATTTTTAACTGATTATTGCTCTGCCGTAGCCTCGACACTAAGAAATTAAATTGTCGAAAGAGGACAACTTGTCAATATACAATTAAGCCATAGGTGAGCTCGTGACACTCTTAAGATGTCTAACCGTTATTATTAACAAATTCTAAGATGAAACGCAGAACTGAAATTAAACGTGTATTAACAATGCAACTACGATGAAATTAGTTTTTGTTTTTGAAATTTTTTGAAATTTTTTTATAAATGCAAATGCAAGCAACCAACAATGCAATTAAAATAAAACTGGAGATAAAAGCACGATACCAGAGCGTGCAGAATTATTAGCAATTTTTTTTAGCGGTGATTTTTTTATAAGCAAGCAAAGCAAAGCAAGCAATTCCTCTCGATTTTCTGCTTTGGCAACTTGAAATTTCGAACAGGATACAATTGTATTTTTTGTATAAGGCTGGAACTTAAAACAGATTAAAACAAAACAAAACAAAACAAATTAAAAATTTAAATTTAAACAAAACAAAGTAAACAAAGGATAAAATACATTTTTTTAAAACAAAGTTAACAAAAGAAACTAAAACAAAGCAAGTAAAAGAGAATGTTTTTTTAGGCAAAAAGAAACTTAAGACAATCAAATTCGACCCAAAATTTTTTTACAAGGTGGAAAAACAAAACGGAGCAAAAAAAAAACAAAACTCTAAAAAAAAGTTAAAACCACCGGCCCAAACAAAATACACTAGTCCAATTCAAAACCAGTTCGTTCAATAAAAAATAGAGGAACAATCCAACAACTATTTTTTCTTCGACCACTTCTGCTTATTCAACTTTTCCTTTTCACAAATTCTTCAATTTCTGTCAATTTCGAATCCAATTTCTGCTCACCCAATTTCGCACCCAATTTCCCTTTGTTTTTGTGTTTTTTTGGAATCGATTCGTAGCTGTGATTGGGTTATGGGTAGGTCGCGGTTGGCTGAGGCGTTGAGTGGTGAGGTGAGTTGTTTTCTGGTAGTGAGTGGTGGTTGGAGGATTGGAGAAGGGCGGTTCAGCAGTGTGAACTGGGGTGGTGCTGTGATGTTCGTGGATATGGCATGGGTGTAGGTGTGAAATTGCAGTGGTTGGGTTGGGTTGTATTGCAGTAGATGGTCAAATGAGCAGTTGTGTGCTGAAATGCTGGTGTTTGACTGTGGCAATGGAGTTATGAATGAACTAGTTTTAGTATGTAGTGAAGATGGAGTTTTGAGGAGACTGTGGCATGACAGTGATGGATGCGTGCAAGGCAGTGTGTGCAAAAGGGAAGATTGTAGTTGGGATGGCAAGAGGAGGAGTGTGGTATGTGTTATGTGTGTACACTGTGCAAGCAGGGATATTTGTGGATTGCAGAGCAGTTATGTTATTGGGGAAGAATGGTTTGAGATTTGTGGAGGCTAATGAGATGTGGTATGGCGGTATGATGTATTGTTTGAAATGGGAAGAAGTTGTGGCAGTGGTTTGGTGGTAAGCAAGTAGTGTGCAGGGTTTTATATGCAGCAGTTAATTTTGATTATTTGGTTTGTAAGGGAAGGTGGATGTTGACAGTATGTGGATGTTGACAATAGGTGATATATCAGTGGGTAAATGGTTTGGGAGTTGTATGTGAAGGATATGGAGATATGTATATGACAGGTTTGTGGAGTTTGTGATGCAACAATGGAGGTGTACAGTGATGAAAAAAATGGCTTGCAATATGCACAGTTATATATTTGTGCACTGTGATGTTTATAGGCAGTGGAGATGCGGTATGAGGATATGGAGAAAGTTGTTGTAGAAGGCTGATGAAGTTGTAGAAGGTTGGTGAAGTTTTGATGTTGTGGGTATGTGTGTTGTTGTTGAGGTATGTAGAAGTGATATGCAGGGTGGTCAATGGGTTTGTGACAGTATTGGAAGGTGGATGAAGTCTGAAGTGGTGGTGGTGGTTCTGGGGGAAGAGGCAGTGAACATGGGAAGAGAGATGGGACAGAATTTGATGAACAAAGAAAAAAAAATGAAGAAAATATGAACAGAGAGGCATCTTGAATCCTGCCCTTAGTTTCCCAAGTACAGTCCCTCTCGTCGTCACTCCACTGGACTTTAACTAATCTGACTATCTTGTTCTTTAGCCTCTTCTCATCTCTAGCGACTATATGAACTGGCTTTCTAACAATAGTCAAATTCAGTTCCACTACTAAGTCGTCTAACATAGTCGGTGTTATGATAGTCTCTGGATCCCGAATACACTTTCTTAGACGAGAAACATGAAAAACATCGTTGTAACGACCCGCCATTTCGAACCATTCAAATCAATAATCATCCACTCATGTCAGACTTGAATTGATCAAAACAACAGATTGCTAATTTATAATTGGCAAAACTTAGCATATACAGTAAATAAATCAATCACAAAATCATAGACACAGAGTAATACAACAATAAGCAACAGAATAGATAAATAGTAGTTCATAAAGCTACTATATAAAGAAAAGAGTCTGAAACAAAATACAATAGAAATCCAATACATAGAAATCTCTAATACATAAGCAAATGATGAGTCTGAACAGCAACAACTGGAAATAACTGAAAGCTGAATAGATAACTCCAAGCAAATCTCCAAGCTTCAAAGGTGAGTCTCAAATGCTGTGACACTCAATCTGACCCGAGCATAAAGCAAAACACAAAACACTCGAGTCGGGATTAATATTCTTATACTAGTAAATCAACTCAAGTGAAGTCATTTAAATTTAAACCAACGGTGTCCGTATATAATTTTCTATCCTATGGTCAAGTGATACAGATATTTATCATTTCAATCCGCAATAATTTAAATTTACGGGTATATATCATTTCAACCCGCAATCCCAAATTAAATTCAATAAAATCGCTTGGGTTTATCATTTCAACCCATAACAATTTTCCCTTAATCTATAAAATCGTTCTGGTATGTATCATTTTAACCCATAGGGAATTTCTAAACAAATAGGGAACTTGTAGAGTGAGAACAATAGAATAAAATATAAAATGACATAGCATATCAATGGCAAATATGATCATAACTAAAAATTCAAATATAATACACAACAGGATTGTGGTGTCATATGTCGATGAATCATAAGTGAACAAATTAAATTATTAATATAACATATTCAACAATTAAATTTCTAACCAAGTCAATTTAACAACATATTTCAATTGTCATTTCATGTGAAATCAATTTACTAAATATAAGAATGTTAATCGTGAGTGACTGCTCACCTTTCGAGGCTAGAGAACAACGGGAAATAAACACGGTGCCTACACGGATACAGACACGGACACGAAGGAAAGCAAAAAGCTGCTGTGACCAATTTTGGACAGCGGCGAGACAAAAGCAAAGCACGATGAACTGGATTCGATGAAAATCAATTATATAAGTGAACTTATATATATAAACTCTATATATATTTTAAAATCATTATTTAATTTAAACACATATTAGAATAAAATCTATATATATTTCAAAAATCATTGTTTAATTTAAAACACATATTAAAATTAAAATTAAACCTTTATATTATATTTGAAAAATCAAAACACATATTTAAAATAAAATACCTATATATTATATTTTAAAAATCAATATTTATAAAACCCATATATTTTTTCAAAAAAATTTCAAATGAATATTTAAACATAATATATATATATATATTAAAGCTATTACAAAAAAAATCTATTTTAAAGGTATTATCATAAATTTAAATATATATTTACACATAATATACATATACTTTGAACATATTTATATATATACCTTGGTATCAAATTTCATGCTGGTACATACGCATGGAACCAGAGCAAGCTCAATAGGACAACAACTAAATATATATATATAAAATATATATACTTTTCTATCTTCTTTTTTCAAGAAGGTGCTACTATAAGCTACTATGCTAGGTTCGAGCTGCCATGTGGTGATAAGGCTGACTGGGCTGAGTTACCGAGGTGGAAGGGAAAGCTTGATGATTGGCGGCCATGCTAGCTTTTGTGGGGAAGGAAGGGTGGAAGGGTGGCTGGAGCATGGTGTTGTATGGCGTAGCAGTTCGATGGTGTGGGCTGTGAGTGCTGCTATGGCGGTGGGTTGATTGAAACAGTGGAGATGGGTGGTTGATGTGGGCTATCACGCGGAGGGTGGTTGAATTTTGGCAGGGAGGTCTTGGCATGGAGTTAGGCGCTGGGGTACTTGGATCTGATGGAGGGTATTTAAAGCGGAGGGAATTTGGTGGTCGAAGGGGACGCGCTGGCAGAGGCTGGGCTGTGGGTGGCATTGTTGTGGCGGTCAGGTTATAGAGAATGATGGGGAGAGGATAGGTATGAGGCGGATGATGGTGTGGAGCACAGTGGGGCGAGCATGCTTCAAAATATAACAAGCTTCAGGAAGAAGAAGTTTTGGAAACCAATACATAAAACTTATTTTATTTATATGTATATTCTTTTTTTATAGCATGTCAGATTGTTGTGGGTTAGGAGGGAAGTTGAAGGGAGGATGCGGCCATTGGTGGAGAGACTTATTAGGTTATATGCGTGAAGCAAGGGTGAAAGTTTGGATGGAGGTTGATGGTGGCTGTGCGGCGAACTGCCAGGGGAGGCGGAGGATGGGCTACGATGGCGGAACTTGGTTGTGGCTGTAGGAGTATGGCAGCGGATGTTGAAAAGGGGCGGAGCAAAGAGGCGGAAGGGTGGTTGACAAATAAACATGGCTGGTGGGTTTTCAAAAATGAAGAAGGACGTCTTAGATAAAACAATATAACCTTATTATTATTTTAGAGAGAGAGAGAGCAGAAGGAAAAGGTGGAATATATTGGAATGGAACCAAAAATGGAACGAACCAGAAATCATATTTGAAACCATAGAATAGTAAAATCCAAATATTAAATTTTGGGAATATTAATAGTTAGTGGCCATTTGTTTCTCCGGCTGGACAATTGAATGGACATAGAAAACAAAAAGGCTTAAATATGGAACCGATACGGCTACTCGTTTCGCCGATTTCGCCGCGTACCGAACACCGAAATGCACAAATGAATATACCATGGAGATCAGCACAATGAGACAAACAAGATGTTACACATATATTAGAGATACAACCATCCTATCAAAACTCGATATTCGTTGCTAAATTACTGCAAAAACGCCGAAAATAAGATAAACGGGGCTATAGCAGTCCAAAATTTGCAAAACGAAATATAACGTCTCACTCAGAAAATAGTTTAATTACATTTTTATTATATAAAAATATTCAGGTTTCGAAAATATTTAGTTTCCATCAAATATTAACTGATTTAAATTGAAATTGAAAATTACACAACATAACTAACTTTCATATTTTCTGATGAAAATCTGCTATTTGTTATGTTTAAATAGACGTATTCCAAATATCAAATTTTCATTTCTAAAATTTATTATTTAAATTTCAAGAATAATTCAGTTAATTACGTTATTTAAAATCATTAAAATTTCCGGGTCGTTACAATCGTGGACTCCTGCTAAACTGTTCGGTAACTCTACTCTATATGCGAGTTTCCCGATCCTCTCTACAATAGAAAATGGCCCAACGACTCTTGGTGCCAACTTTCCCGATTTCATGAATCAGATCACACCCTTCATTGGTGATATTTTACGAAAACATGATCTCTAACTAAGAATTCTAAGTCTTTCCCTCTCTTATCGGCATAACACTTCTGCCTAGACTAAGCTTCCTTCATTCTAAATCTAATCAACTCAATCTTTTCTAAAGCATCTCTAACTAAATCCGGACCAAGAACTAACTTATCCCCAGTCTCTAACCGACAAACTAGAGACATGGCCTTCCATACAAAGCTTCAAATTGTGCCATCCCTATATTATCCTGATAACTGTTGTTATATGAAAACTCGACTAAGTGTAGATGGTCTTCCCATGATCCTCCAAAATCTAGCACACAAGCTCGTAACAAATCTTCTAAGACTTTGTTAACCATTTCCGTTTGCCCATCTGTCTGCGGATGCTAAGCGGTACTCATCTTGAGCTTGGTACCTAAAATCTCCTGTAGACTCTTCCAGAATCTGCTAGTGAATAAGGGATCTCTATCACTTACTATACTACTAGAAATTCCATGCAGTCTAACTACATTCTTCATAAACAACTTAGCAAAAACAAGTGCCGTTCTGGTTGACTTAACTGGAATGAAATGGGCACTCTTGGTCAACCTGTCCACTATGGCCCATATACTTTCATTTCCTATGTTTGACCATGGCAACCCATCTATAAAATCCGTCGAAATAGAATCTCATTTCCATACTGGAATATCTAAAGGCTGAAGTAACCCACTTGGTTTCTAATGTTCGGCTTTTACTTGTTGGTAGTTCAAATACTACTTCGCCCATAAGCCTACATCTCTTTTCATCCCTTCCCAGAAGAAACTCCTCTCCATGTCCTGATACGTCTTAGTTCCTCCCGGATGAATGGTGAACTTCGAATGATGGCATTCCTCAAGAACTTCCTTCCTAATGTCTCCCACATTTAGAACACATAATCTTCCTTTCTTTCTCAACCACCCATTCTGGTCAAGACTGAAATCCTTTAATTCATCACCGATCGAACTTCTAAACATGACAACATAGCAGTCTCCTTACAAAATCTTGCTTTAGATCTCCCCTGTATTCTACATGTCGTCAACGCTTCTAAATCTTTCCACTCAGCTATCATTGCCAATACTGGATTCTTATGTTTTTTTGCTAAGTGCATCTGCAACCTTATTGCCCTTTCCCGGTGTTTACTCAATACCAAAGTCATAAATGGCTAAAAATTCAAACTGCATCTGCTGTCTCATATTCAGCTCCTTCTGAGAGAATAAATATTTTAGCAACTTGTGGTCCGTATACAACTCGAATCTCTCTCCCAAAAGGTAATGTCTCCACACCTTCAACAACAAAAATTACTGTAGCTAATTCCAAATCATGAGTTGGGTACCTAACCTCATGCGGTCTAAGCTGTCGAGAAGCATAGACAATCAATTTACCTCTTTGCATTAAAAGAACTCCTACCCCTGTTTCACATGCATCTGTATATACCACTAAATCCTGATTCCCTTTTAGAAAAACTAACACAGGTGCATTAGTCAATAAGTGTTTCAGCTTTTGGAATGCCTCCTCACACTTATCGGTCCAAACAAACTTTACATCCTTTCGTGTTAGCTTGGTTATCAGTGCTGCTATCCACGAAAAATTCTTAATGAATCTTCGATAATAACCAGCTAATCCAAGAAAACTCTTTATCTCAGTCACTGTCTTGGGTCTCTTCCAATTATTCACCGCTTCGATCGTATTCAGATCTACATACAACCCTTTCTCTGAGACTACATGACATAGAAACTTCACTTCCTTCTTCCAGAAATGACACTTTGAAAAATTTGCCTTCAGCTGATGCTCCCTCAACGTCTCAAGCACCACTCTAAGATGAACTTCATGTTCTCTTTCATCCTTAGAGTATATCAAAATATCATCTATGAAAACTAACACGAACCTGTCCAAGTGCTCTCGAAAAACTTGGTTTATCAAATCTATAAAGAATACTGGCACATTAGTTGGTCTGAATGGCATTACTAACCATTCGTACAATCCATATTTGGTGCTAAACACCGTCAAAGGAATACTATCCTCTACTACTCTAAGCTGATGTAACCCCGTCGCTAAATCCAACTGGGAAAACACTCTGGATTTACACAACTGATCGAAAAAATCATCAATTCTATGCAACAGATATCGATTCTTTATCGTCTTCTCATTCAGCTTACGATAATTGATACATAGCCTTAACGATCCATCCAGCTTCTTTGCAAACACTGCGGTTGCTCCCCAAGATGAACTGCTTAGCCGGATAAAATTCTTGCCCTCCAAATCCACCAACTACACCTTTAACTCACTCATCTCGGTAGGTGTCATTCTTCTTGGCGGTCTACTCTTCGGTTGTAACGACCCAGAATTTTTGATAATTAGAATTTGAATATTTAATTAATTTTAAATATTAATAAATGAATTTAATAAGTCGAATGATTTATTTTTCGAATATTGGATTTAATTTGATAATTAAATCGATAAATTTAATAGTGAAATTCCAGAGATAATTGAAAATCGAGTTTAAAATGATTGAAAATGATTTGTAAAATTTTATTTAATCATACTGGAATTATAGAAAGGTTATAGAACTTTTAAAATTGAATTTGGAGTTAATCTATGAAAATTGAATATTTTAATATTTAATTATCGACTGTAAAAATAGCCAATTTTCGAACAGTCTCAGAATTGAACGAAACCAGTTCCATTGGATCCGTAATAGTTAGTTATTATCGGATTTCAATTTTTGTAGCAAACGGAGTTGTCGTTTGACCGTGGCAACTCGAAACGCATCGATATCGTTTTAATTTTAAATCGTCGAGTTAAAATAGTCATTTTCCAAAAGGTCTCGGATTTCGACGAAACCTGTTTCATCGGATCCGTAATGTGATATTATTGTAAGATTTCAAATTTTGTAAATTTTTGGATTTACCATTTGTCCGGTACAAATTAAAACGCCTCGAAATCGGTTTAAACCGATTTGATTTAAATTTGACTGTTTAAATCCGTAACTCGCACAGATGATCGAATTAGCCTCCGAAACACGTTCCATTGTGTTCGGAACGTGGGGTAAACCTTACGGACACCAGGCGACACGTCAGATTTGGAGATCATTTGAAAAAGTCGTTTTAAATTAAATTTAATATCATTTATATATGTATATCTATATATATACGTTAACAAACATAAAACCCTAGTTCATTCCTTCTCAGCCGCCACCCTCTTCTATTAATGGCCGAAATACACTCATCTTCCCCCTTGATTTTCTCCCAATCCATGCGAAATTAGATGAAGGCTTCAACTAGGAAAATGGAGATGACGACGAGACGAACCGATCCAACGGTGATGATGATCATCAGAGCACCGTGGAGGCCAAAAGATGGCCGCGACCGTGCTATGTTCGTGCTCGTTTTTCTCGAGCTGGGGAGCACCGCGAGGGGTCGGTCTGGGGGCGATGGTGGAGTCGGTGACGGCGCACGACGTGATGGTGCTTGATCGACCTAAAGCTGGTTGTGGAGATGCTCGAAATTGTCGCGGGTACTAGGGTTTCTAGGCGGCTATGGGTGGATATCACGTACGTATGGCCTGGGTTTCGAACGCGTTGGGGAAGAAAGTGATTACGGCCTGGATTCCATTTTCAAAAATCTACGGCTAGATTTTGTTTGAGGGTAAAGGAAAATAAAATGTTAAATTATAATATTTAAAATCGGGTAACGTTTAAAATGTTGTATCTTGTTCATACATTATCAGAAAATGACGAAACAAAATGCGTTGGAATCGTCTCGACGTGTACTTCGCTATGAAACTGGATTGGAGTCGTTTGGAGCTAGTTTGAATTTCGGGTAAAATTAAACGTCCGTTTAATTTTATTCGAAATAAACGCTGGAACGGAATTTAAAAATCAAGGTGAGATCTTCTCACTCAAATGAAAGTGGATTTTCTTTTACAGTTATTATTGATTGATTGATTTACTGTTTGGATGTGATGTTAGATATAGTAGGATATATCTATTATATATAGCAATATATACATATTGGCATATGTATATATTGGATTGATGATTTCCCGCCTCGTATAGCGGATGAGACCCTATTGCGCCGTTAGTAAGCGGATTTTATTTATTAAACCCATATACCGCGATAATTCCGTATTGGAGCGGAATTGGTATTGTGCTAACGTTTTTGGATGCAGGGAAACAGGTTGGAGGGATCCAACTGGATTCCTCACCGTATTGATTATTTACAGATATTTTGATATATTCTGTTATCATATGATGATATATGATATTTGACTGTTGTGATGGACTGATTGGTGTTGTTGCATCATCAGATTCAGTTTTGGGAATGTAAAAATAACGACTTTTACTTTAAAAAGGTTTTAAAGTGATTTGTGAAAATATACGTTTTATGGAATTTTTGAATCGATTATAAACGTAAAATTTTAAAGTTATAAAAGTTATAATTTTTAGTGAAATATAACCGAAGTGTCGTTTTTGGAATAAAAGTCGATTTATTTAAAAAAAATGGTTTAATTGGGATTTTTGAATAACTATAAATGATTTGTATAGAAAGATTTATAAAATTGATATTTTATAAATCAAAATATTGGACTTATAAAACGATTTTTTTTATAAGTGTTAAAAAGAAGTATAAGTGAATGAAATTTATAGATTTATAAATTGTGAAGTTATAAAATGGATGAAACTGTAGAATAAAAGATTTATAAGAGATTAACTTATAAATTGGATTTTTTGCCTTTAAATGGAATATTGATCGAATTATTAATAAAGAAGATTTATTAAATTGAAGTCGTTAGAAAATAGAAATAGAATTTATAAACGTTGTTTTATAAATTCGAAATCAATTGGATTTGATAAATTGAAATGTTAAAGGAGATATATTCGCGATTTTGGATAGCGGATTATTATTTAAATAAAATGTGTAGAAAATATGGAAATGTGGTTAGTGAAGTATATTCACGATTTTGGACAGTGAATATATTGTTAAGTAAAATGAACTTGTTTTGGGAAAGCGATATTACAGAAATGAAGTAATTGTTTTAAAAGATGTTTTAAAACGTGATAAGTATCGAATACATAGATTTCAACATTTATTGTTGAAATAGACGTTTCGAAAATATAAGGAAATGATGGACTATAACACTGTTGTTATAGTAAATGATTTCCGAAAGGAAATGTTTTTATGTAGTATTGGGATTTATATACCTATCTTAATTTCGAATCCCTATACTAGTGATTTTGAGTCGTCGTAACGATGTTTTACGCAACATTCGTTTTGACTCAAAGAGATGTTAAAATTAATGATTTCCTTAAAGAACGAAATATATACTTAATTTGATTTAAGTATATTGAATATTTTCAAATGTTGAAAATAAATAGATTTGTGAAACACTTATTTTTAAATAAGTATGGAAATGCTTTTCCAATATGAAATGAAACGTTTTGAGAATTTATCTTCTTTAGGATAAATTGAAATTGAATATTGAAAACGATTTGAAAATCGAATATCAGTAGATATTCGAAGATATAGATTCACTATGGAATTTATAAAGGAAATGGAAATTCGTTTTAAAAATAAACGTTGATTTATTTTTAAAGTGTGGAAATTTTATATCTAGTAAAGATATTTTTGAAGATAAATAATTTGGAAAAATTATTTGGAATCTGATGATGTTGCGCATCTTTATTGATAGTTAAATAACCGACTATCAATAATTACCTTTAGATAGGTATTTGTTGTGAATTGGATGAATTTGACTGCCACACTTATTTTTAAATAAACGCTCACTATTCGGGTTAGCCGGGAAAGGACCATGGGGTCGTATAACCCATTCCGAATATGTGATTCGTCGTTATGAATTGCATTTGAAGACCGGTGTTGAAGACCGGATATTTTTGAAAACGGAAGGATTACCGTCGAGTTACTCTACATCGGCTGATCTCCGATTTAGAGGTTTTATCACCCTTAGTGACGGGAAGTCCGGACGTGATTAGAAATTTATCCAGAAATGCAAGGGCTTCGTGAGAAGTGCCTTCGGTTCTGTTCGATCCCGGAACAGACTTGTATGGATTGTGTGTCTGACGTTACAATTTGAGATATAAAGCTGATTCCTTTCAAATACATTTCTGTTGGTGGCGGAGAATTTATTCTCTTAGCTTAACACCCTTCTCTGAGACGTACGAGCTCAGAGGTTATGTAGTTGAAATTTATCAACGATATATCCCAATTTGGTAACGTGGCATACTGAGTGTTGCTGTGAAATGATCAGTGTTTGATCATTTGTGATATGATCATTTGTTTGATCTTATATCTTTGTGATCATAGGTTGATCATTTTGTTTGACCCGAAGCAGGGCTTTTTGAGAAAGCGTAGCTTTGTGGACGAGACTTCGACGAGCCTCACACCCCGGAAATGGTCGAAACAGGAAGGATGCAGCAAGGTTCTAGGGAGTAGCGCCCCTTAGTGTATGTCATTCCTTCTGGATAAAGGTGGTATCATGGTATGGAGCCCAGATACTTAACCTCTGTGGTTACTGCATCATTATTATCTATGTGGTTTGTTGGAAATCGGGGATCCTCGGGAAGATCGGTTACGATCGGGGGATGGCATACGCGTGTCAGTAGTTACCTATTTTAGCAGAGGTAACCCGGCCTTGTGTTGGCAGAGATCCGGTTAGGTTCTCGGGTCGTCTATTCCAGGGACGTACCCATCGTGGATAGGAAGTTCCTTAGCCTGACCATTTGTTGGAAATCCAAACTCCAATACGAACTTTGTACGGTATTAGTTGTAGAACCTGCCATTTACGTACGGTGGTCACCACTGTTTAGATGGTAGCTATAGTAGGCATACGATACTGGTCGTATGTTGGCTAAGATTAATATTATACTTTCGAAATGATTTCTACACTATGCACTAATAATAATATCAAAAATGATTTGATTTTGCGTAGTAAGCATCTTTGACTATCATAAGAAGAAATCTCCTCCAATTCTGCGTTTGCATGGTGTGTGTGGCGGGAGGTCTTATGGTAGTTTCATTTTCCAAAAGCATTGCGAATTGACTTTAAAATTTTTCTGTTGTTATTTTAAAGATAAAAAACTGTTTTACGATCTCACACCAGTCACCATGACTGACTCGGAGTTTATTGTTTCCCTTCTAAACTCTGGGTGCCCACCAATTTCCACACGGGCAGCCTAGAGTTATATTATCAGGATATTCTGGATATTCTGGAGCTTTGGAAGCAAGCTGGATGACGAGACGTAGTATTTGTATCTGATAGTATTTATTCCGCTGTGTATTCTGTATGAGGACAAGTTTATATAACTGTCCATTGTTGTTTATTGACTCTGATGATATGATGTGATGTAATGTAATAACAGATATAATTCTTTTGTTTTTAAATGATATTCATTTATCTATTATATATTGTTCCGCTGCGATATGTGAGATTCTGATATTGTTTTCTGCTTCTGTATCTGATGTTGTGTTGTTGTTCTTCTTTCTTTTTCTTCTATCTTCTTCTTCTACCTTTTTCTTTTTCTTAAAACCATAACTTTTCGGGTTTCCGGCATTCGATGGCTCAGCAGTCGATAAAGTGAGTATCGATGTTGAATTTTCGAAAGTCGAAAATTTTCGGGATGTTACATTTGGTATCAGAGCATATGGTTAAGCGACAACCCTGCTCTGTTGGGTGTTACTCATTAGAGATAGAGTCAGTAGTACTCTAGAATGAGTTGAGTGTAATAATAGATATGAGCGCGTATTTGTTAGTGAATATAAAATTGTTTTATATTGTGATGATTGATTTGTTGAGTGGTATATGGATTCTGGTCGGTATTGTCCGTACAACTCTATCGATAGGGATCTCTAAACACTTATATAGAACAATTCGGCACAGTGTTGTTTTAAATAGGGTAAATGAGATAAATTTGCCCAAAACTATTTTTGTATAAAAAAGAAATGTTTTTCTGTAAATTACTATAGTATATGGTTGCATGGATGTTAAGAAGTAATAATAGTAAATTATTATCACTGAAATTGAATAAGAAATTGAAACCGAAACTCCAAAGTTAAGAAATAAATTCACATGCAAATGAAATTTAAGAATATAAATTATAAATGTGACTTATAATTTGAAACGGAGTTCCAGAGAAGCTTTTGGAAATGTTTGAAAAGAATTTGAAAATTTTGGAGATTTGGAAAGTTTAAATCTTTTTGATTTGAAAATGAATTTCAAAGGTTTGAAAAGTATTTTGGAGAGTTAAAAACTCTAAACTCTTTTCGGTCGCTGGAAAATAATTCCGATGATGATCGCGACATCACCGGTGTTCATTTTCGGGTTTCCAAAAGAGGAATTGCTGCCAAATTATTTTAAATGGAAGTTGTTTTGAAAATTTGGGTTTTGTTTTAGAAAATTCAAAGAATAGTTTGAACCGTTTTCAAAAATGGTTTTTGAAATGTTGGTAAGACTCTGGGATACCATATTTATGAAATATTATTAAGTTGATAACTTATACAATTTGTTGTGAATTTAGATTGAATAAATTTAACTTAAGAAATTTTAAGTTGAATTAAAGTAAGTATAAGTGAATCAATTAAATCTAAGTTGAGATTGTGGAATATGAAATCTGGATTTAATATGAATTTTGAATAAGTGAAGAAATTTGACCTTGGTAAAAGTTAAATAGGATTGAAATTTGAATTTTGGATTTATAAGTGGAAATGTAAGTTAAGTTAAACAAACGATGTTTAATGGGATATAACTTAAGTGTTGATTGGAATTGATTTTGGTGTCGAAGTAAATAATCAAAATGAATTAAATGAATATGAACTTGAGTTATATAAATGAACTTCAACATGAAATGTGAAATGGATTAGCTATGGAACCAATGAATCAATTGAATGTATATGTTAATTCATTGAAGAAATTGAATGATTATCAATGAAAGATAAATTAAAATTCGTATGGAATTAAAACTGAATATTGAAAATGAAGTTGAATTGTGTGAAATAAATGAAGTTTTGAGATTAGTTTGAAGTAAACTAAAGTTAATTGATAAAAATTCAATATTCAGAAGTCGAACTGAATCCAAATTAGGTTGGAATTGTGAATTAAATTCAAATGAAATTTGAAATGTGAAATTGAACGAAACTGAATGATGTAACTTCAATAGTGAATTTAAAAATGATATAAGAAGTAAGTATTGAAATTTTGTAATAAAATGTGCAAAATGTTTTGAATATATGCAACTAGATATTATGGCTAGTAGGATATACAGGTTATAAAGGAATTGGAAATTTTGATTTCGAAGATAATTTGAATTGCTCGAAAAAGGTATGTATTTAAATTTGAATATGAGATTTGATGACTTATTTCTCTAGCCGCTTGGCTTTTTCTTTTTCTTTTTGAAATCTGAGAGTCCGTAGGGACGTTTTGTAGTCGTGCCGTATTAGCCGCGCAAAGGAGACGCTGGCGAAATTTTTCGGAAATTTAGGGCGTTAGAAAATTTTTGAGAAAATTTTGAAAGTTAAAATTTGAATTTAAACTCGAATATGAATTGAGAAGTTAAACAATGTTGTTTGAAACTTATAATTGAAGTTGGAAAACGAGATTGAATGATAACGAATCTTTAATAGAAAGATTTGTTTCGATAATTTGATAAAACTATTGAATTGTGAAAAATAGTAGACGAGTTAAGGATCTTTTTTCCTAACTTGTAATTTCGAGGACGAAATTCTTTTAAGGGGGAAGTCTGTAACGACCCAGAATTTTTGATAATTAGAATTCGAATATTTAATTAATTTTAAATATTAATAAATGAATTTAATAAGTCGAATGATTTATTTTTCGAATATTGGATTTAATTTGATAATTAAATCGATAAATTTAATAGTGAAATTCCAGAGATAATTGAAAATCGAGTTTAAAATGATTGAAAATGATTTGTAAAATTTTATTTAATCATACTGGAATTATAGAAAGGTTATAGAACTTTTAAAATTGAATTTGGAGTTAATCTATGAAAATTGAATATTTTAATATTTAATTATCGACTGTAAAAATAGCCAATTTTCGAACAGTCTCAGAATTGAACGAAACCAGTTCCATTGGATCCGTAATAGTTAGTTATTATCGGATTTCAATTTTTGTAGCAAACGGAGTTGTCGTTTGACCGTGGCAACTCGAAACGCATCGATATCGTTTTAATTTTAAATCGTCGAGTTAAAATAGTCATTTTCCAAAAGGTCTCGGATTTCGACGAAACCTGTTTCATCGGATCCATAATGTGATATTATTGTAAGATTTCAAATTTTGTAAATTTTTGGATTTACCATTTGTCCGGTACAAATTAAAACGCCTCGAAATCGGTTTAAATCGATTTGATTTAAATTTGACTGTTTAAATCCGTAACTCGCACAGATGATCGAATTAGCCTCCAAAACACGTTCCATTGTGTTCGGAACGTGGGGTAAACCTTACGGACACCAGGCGACACGTCAGATTTGGAGATCATTTGAAAAAGTCGTTTTAAATTAAATTTAATATCATTTATATATGTATATCTATATATATACGTTAACAAACATAAAACCCTAGTTCATTCCTTCTCAGCCGTCACCCTCTTCTATTAATGGCCGAAATACACTCATCTTCCCCCTTGATTTTCTCCCAATCCATGCGAAATTAGATGAAGGCTTCAACTAGGAAAATGGAGATGACGACGAGACGAACCGATCCAACGGTGATGATGATCATCAGAGCACCGTGGAGGCCAAAAGATGGCCACGACCGTGCTATGTTCGTGCTCGTTTTTCTCGAGCTGGGGAGCACCGCGAGGGGCCGGTCTGGGGGCGATGGTGGAGTCGGTGACGGCGCACGACGTGATGGTGCTTGATCGACCTAAAGCTGGTTGTGGAGATGCTCGAAATTGTCGCGGGTACTAGGGTTTCTAGGCGGCTATGGGTGGATATCACGTACGTATGGCCTGGGTTTCGAATGCGTTGGGGAAGAAAGTGATTACGGCCTGGATTCCATTTTCAAAAATCTACGGCTAGATTTTGTTTGAGGGTAAAGGAAAATAAAATGTTAAATTATAATATTTAAAATCGTGTAACGTTTAAAATGTTGTATCTTGTTCATACATTATCAGAAAATGACGAAACAAAATGCGTTGGAATCGTCTCGACGTGTACTTCGCTATGAAACTGGATTGGAGTCGTTTGGAGCTAGTTTGAATTTCGGGTAAAATTAAACGTCCGTTTAATTTTATTCGAAATAAACGCTGGAACGGAATTTAAAAATCAAGGTGAGATCTTCTCACTCAAATGAAAGTGGATTTTCTTTTATAGTTATTATTGATTGATTGATTTACTGTTTGGATGTGATGTTAGATATAGTAGGATATATCTATTATATATATAGCAATATATACATATTGGCATATGTATATATTGGATTGATGATTTCCCACCTCGTATAGCGGATGAGATCCTATTGCGCCGTTAGTAAGCGGATTTTATTTATTAAACCCATATACCGCGATAATTCCGTACTGGAGCGGAATTGGTATTGTGCTAACGTTTTTGGATGCAGGGAAACAGGTTGGAGGGATCCAACTGGATTCCTCACCGTATTGATTATTTACAGATATTTTGATATATTCTGTTATCATATGATGATATATGATATTTGACTGTTGTGATGGACTGATTGGTGTTGTTGCATCATCAGATTCAGTTTTGGGAATGTAAAAATAACGACTTTTACTTTAAAAAGGTTTTAAAGTGATTTGTGAAAATATACGTTTTATGGAATTTTTGAATCGATTATAAACGTAAAATTTTAAAGTTATAAAAGTTATAATTTTTAGTGAAATATAACCGAAGTGTCGTTTTTGGAATAAAAGTCGATTTATTTAAAAAAAATGGTTTAAGTGGGATTTTTGAATAACTATAAATGATTTGTATAGAAAGATTTATAAAATTGATATTTTATAAATCAAAATATTGGACTTATAAAACGATTTTTTTTATAAGTGTTAAAAAGAAGTATAAGTGAATGAAATTTATAGATTTATAAATTGTGAAGTTATAAAATGGATGAAACTGTAGAATAAAAGATTTATAAGAGATTAACTTATAAATTGGATTTTTTGCCTTTAAATGGAATATTGATCGAATTATTAATAAAGAAGATTTATTAAATTGAAGTCGTTAGAAAATAGAAATAGAATTTATAAACGTTGTTTTATAAATTCGAAATCAATTGGATTTGATAAATTGAAATGTTAAAGGAGATATATTCGCGATTTTGGATAGCGGATTATTATTTAAATAAAATGTGTAGAAAATATGGAAATGTGGTTAGTGAAGTATATTCACGATTTTGGACAGTGAATATATTGTTAAGTAAAATGAACTTGTTTTGGGAAAGCGATATTACAGAAATGAAGTAATTGTTTTAAAACGTGATAAGTATCGAATACATAGATTTCAACATTTATTGTTGAAATAGACGTTTCGAAAATATAAGGAAATGATGGACTATAACACTGTTGTTATAGTAAATGATTTCCAAAAGGAAATGTTTTTATGTAGTATTGGGATTTATATACCTATCTTAATTTCGAATCCCTATACTAGTGATTTTGAGTCGTCGTAACGATGTTTTACGCAACATTCGTTTTGACTCAAAGAGATGTTAAAATTAATGATTTCCTTAAAGAACGAAATATATACTTAATTTGATTTAAGTATATTGAATATTTTCAAATGTTGAAAATAAATAGATTTGTGAAACACTTATTTTTAAATAAGTATGGAAATGCTTTTCCAATATGAAATGAAACGTTTTGAGAATTTATCTTCTTTAGGATAAATTGAAATTGAATATTGAAAACGATTTGAAAATCGAATATCAGTAGATATTCGAAGATATAGATTCACTATGGAATTTATAAAGGAAATGGAAATTCGTTTTAAAAATAAACGTTGATTTATTTTTAAATTGTGGAAATTTTATATCTAGTAAAGATATTTTTGAAGATAAATAATTTGGAAAAATTATTTGGAATCTGATGATGTTGCGCATCTTTATTGATAGTTAAATAACCGACTATCAATAATTACCTTTAGATAGGTATTTGTTGTGAATTGGATGAATTTGAATGCCACACTTATTTTTAAATAAACGCTCACTATTCGGGTTAGCCGGGAAAGGACCATGGGGTCGTATAACCCATTCCGAATATGTGATACGTCGTTATGAATTGCATTTGAAGACCGGTGTTGAAGACCGGATATTTTTGAAAACGGAAGGATTACCGTCGAGTTACTCTACATCGGCTGATCTCCGATTTAGAGGTTTTATCACCCTTAGTGACGGGAAGTCCGGATGTGATTAGAAATTTATCCGGAAATGCAAGGGCTTCGTGAGAAGTGCCTTCGGTTCTGTTCGATCCCGGAACAGACTTGTATGGATTGTGTGTCTGACGTTACAATTTGAGATATAAAGCTGATTCCTTTCAAATACATTTCTGTTGGTGGTGGAGAATTTATTCTCTTAGCTTAACACCCTTCTCTGAGACGTACGAGCTCAGAGGTTATGTAGTTGAAATTTATCAGCGATATATCCCAATTTGGTAACGTGGCATACTGAGTGTTGCTGTGAAATGATCAGTGTTTGATCATTTGTGATATGATCATTTGTTTGATCTTATATCTTTGTGATCATAGGTTGATCATTTTGTTTGACCCGAAGCAGGGCTTTTTGAGAAAGCGTAGCTTTGTAGACGAGACTTCGACGAGCCTCACACCCCGGAAATGGTCGAAACAGGAAGGATGCAGCAAGGTTCTAGGGAGTAGCGCCCCTTAGTGTATGTCATTCCTTCTGGATAAAGGTGGTATCATGGTATGGAGCCCAGATACTTAACCTCTGTGGTTACTGCATCATTATTATCTATGTGGTTTGTTGGAAATCGGGGATCCTCGGGAAGATCGGTTACGATCGGGGGATGGCATACGCGTGTCAGTAGTTACCTATTTTAGCAGAGGTAACCCGACCTTGTGTTGGCAGAGATCCGGTTAGGTTCTCGGGTCGTCTATTCCAAGGACGTACCCATCGTGGATAGGAAGTTCCTTAGCCTGACCATTTGTTGGAAATCCAAACTCCAATACGAACTTTGTACGGTATTAGTTGTAGAACCTGCCATTTACGTACGGTGGTCACCACTGTTCAGATGGTAGCTATAGTAGGCATACGATACTGGTCGTATGTTGGCTAAGATTAATATTATACTTTCGAAATGATTTCTACACTATGCACTAATAATAATATCAAAAATGATTTGATTTTGCGTAGTAAGCATCTTTGACTATCATAAGAAGAAATCTCCTCCAATTCTGCGTTTGCATGGTGTGTGTGGCGGGAGGTCTTATGGTAGTTTCATTTTCCAAAAGCATTGCGAATTGACTTTAAAATTTTTCTGTTGTTATTTTAAAGATAAAAAACTGTTTTACGATCTCACACCAGTCACCATGACTGACTCGGAGTTTATTGTTTCCCTTCTAAACTCTGGGTGCCCACCAATTTCCACACGGGCAGCCTAGAGTTATATTATCAGGATATTCTGGATATTCTGGAGCTTTGGAAGCAAGCTGGATGACGAGACGTAGTATTTGTATCTGATAGTATTTATTCCGCTGTGTATTCTGTATGAGGACAAGTTTATATAACTGTCCATTGTTGTTTATTGACTCTGATGATATGATGTGATGTAATGTAATAACAGATATAATTCTTTTGTTTTTAAATGATATTCATTTATCTATTATATATTGTTCCACTGCGATATGTGAGATTCTGGTATTGTTTTCTGCTTCTGTATCTGATGTTGTGTTGTTGTTCTTCTTTCGTTTTCTTCTATCTTCTTCTTCTACCTTTTTCTTTTTCTTAAAACCATAACTTTTCGGGTTTCTGGCATTCGATGGCTCAGTAGTCGATAAAGTGAGTATCGATGTTGAATTTTCGAAAGTCGAAAATTTTCGGGATGTTACATCGGTTCTGCTCCTGGTACTAAACCTATCCGAAAATCAATGGCTTATTTCGGTGGAAATCCTACTACAGGTTCAATGACATCTGTGAATTCTCTAACAACGAAAACTCGACTCAACTCGTCTTCCGCCTCCACAACACCCAATAATGCATTGACCTCAAAACTTGGGTTTTATATAGAGTATATGGTACGATCTCTATAGTCAAGGTATCTAAGTGATATTTTCCTATCATGGAAAAATATCCTAGCATCGTATTAACTTAACCAATCCATACCTAAAATAAATCCGAACCCTACGAAATCAAACACATGCAAACTGCAAGCAAATACATGACCTAATAATTAAAACTCTAAGTAGTCTCATCTCATCCCAAGAGTCGCATAACCTCCTATCGGATTTGCAATCCTTAATGAAGTAACTAGGTATGAGGGTTCTACGTTAAGCTTATCTACCAAACAATGAGATATAAAAGAATGCAATGCATCGATATTAAACAAAACTCTAACTGATACACCATAAATCAAAAGCGTACCTCCCAACATGTATTTTCCCTTCTCCTCTACTATTGGTCTCGAGGTAGCTGGTTCCAATGCAAACATTTCGCCTTTCCCATCCTTGGCTGGCTCCTTGCACTGGTTCTTATAGTGTCTAATTTGGTCACAATTGAAACACTTTATCCCGTTCTTCTCAGCAACTATCTTTCCCTTGCTTGTCCGGAATTTATGGGCATAATGTCCTTTCTTGTCACACTTATAACAAACCACTTCTGCCTTTCCCTTCTTAGCAGCTCCAGCTTTCTAAGCTCCTTTCTTGTGGATAAACTTCCTCTTTTGATTATGTCCTCCTTGAGCATCCTTGGACTTATTTCTTTCAAGAAAAGCTTGCATCTCTTCATTCCTCAAGGCCATCTCCACAACAATATCACTTGGATCCCTGATATGTGGTAACACAGCCTTAGCCAACTCAGGCTTCAACCCCCTAACGAACTTCTCATTCCTCTTAGTCACAGTATCAATCGTAGCATAGCCATATATTGTTAGCTCCTCAAACCTCATCGCATAGTCATATCCCTCTGCTCCAACTTGGCAAACTTCCTAAATAGAGTGGACTTAGCAATCTCTGACATAAACCTTTCCTCGAACCTCCTCCTAAACTCTGCTCAAGTCATATTCTCCTCATTGACTCCAACTGTCACACTATTCCACCAAAACTACGCTGCCCCTTGAAGTTGTCTAGAAGCGAGTATCCTTTTCTCCTCATCGTTGAGCCCTAAGTCAGCAAAAATCCTCTCGCAATGAAGTATCCAATTCTCTATTTCGATTGCGTCTTCAGTACCAATAAATGGCTTTCCTCCCAGCCGAGCAAAATCTCTACTCAGAATAGCACAGTTATTCACTACTGGAGCTTCTTGGTTCCCTCCTCCAGCATTTCCTCCAACTACTCCAGCATTAATTCCCTCTTGCATCATGTTGATAAATAACTGATACATTGCTCCAAAGTCCACTTGCGGGACTCCAGCACCCACATTTGCTGCTTGTGCATGACCTTGGTTTCTCTTGGTATTTGATATGGCATTTCCATTTGTTGTGGTGCTACCTCCTCCATGGTTAACTCTCCCACTTCTAGCATCCATATTTGCATTTGAGCCTTCATAAGATACAGGAGAATAGCCTAAGGGAGATAGGAGAATAGAGATATAGCATATAGTTATATATAGCAAATACAAGTACGTTAATATAGCGTTATCCCATACCCCAATCTTTTCTTTAATCATTGGGATTATGTTTTCAAAAAAAAAAATCATTTTAGTTTAAAGTTGTTTATAAACCTATGCTCTGATACCAAGTTGTAACATCCCATATCTTGAGGCCCAAAGCTAAGCGCTATAGATGCTGCAGTCATCTACAGTATTAACTTCCAGTGACAAAATACAGTAATGTTAATGGTATTTATAATATCAGAAGCACATGAATATGAAACAAAATCATAGTTTCAAAAAAATATTTCTGATTACATTTCACAAAACATGTTTCATACCCAATTACATAATCCCAAATGTTTCCCAAGTTCAGATCAAATATAATTATTACATAAATATGCCAAGAGCGACATATGAAGATGCCCCCTTGGTTGATCAAAGCAATAAATAGTCATATCATACTTAAAGGGATAACTAGTAATTTTGGGTATTTGGTGGGTGGTTTGATACCTCCCACTATTATATGCATGTTTATATGGTTAAAGATGATGTTTTAATGTTATTTCGATGTTAAAACAATTTTAAACTTTAATTTAACCTTTATACATGTTTATGGCTGAATTTAAAAGGTTTGAAATGGACTTTAAATGGGTTTACATCCCTTTATGAATTATATTGTCATTTTGCATAGAACTAAGTCTAGGAAATTATATTATTGCAAATTATGTTTGGATGGATTGAATATGTTGCTTGCATTTTTATGTATGATTTTTACCTTTGTATGTATTGCCTTGATGTGTTTGTTAATGCTTTTAGTGTAGTTAGGATGCGGTTGTCCATTTGGGCAAAACGTGGTCAAACGTGCTCAAAATTGGATGAAACATGAATATGATGTTGAAGAGAGTTTGGGGGCTTGCAGTTCTAGTTGCTGGTCGATGGGAGGTGGTTTGGCCAATTAAATTCACTTCAATAGGGACATGAAATCAGGTTGGTGGATCATTCAGTTTAGTCGGCAAAAGAGATCACTTTGGGACTTAGGCCGTGAAACTTCGAGGCAGACTTTGGGGAAAGGCAAGGAAGCACTTCTGAGACCTAAGTTCCAAATTTGGTGAAGTTTTACAACTTGGTACCGACCATTTTTCTAACACATGAAGTGGAACCGAGGACTTCTGGGCCGTAGGCTATGTTTTAATAAGTGCTAGGTGCGGTGAGGCGATAAAAGTCTTACTTCGCTTAATATCGCTTAAGCACTGCTTAAGCATCGACTAAGCGCGGCTTAATTTTTTTGTCATAAATAATTCATATCAATATATATATTTATGTAAAGATATTATATTAAGTGATTCATCTATGTCTTCACAAATTGATTGCAAAAATGTAAAGTTTAATTGATAAATTCATAGGTTGCAAAATCTAAATTTGACTTTCACTATTCATTAAAAGTAAGCATACTCAAATTGAGTACAAACCGTGCACATTCGGCAAATAAATATAATCATATCTTAATTCAAAAAACTATTCACCATCCATTGGTCCATAAGATAGAAAATGAGGTAATTTTGGTAGAGAATATGGCTTGTTTGCCATAATCCAATTTCCTTTTATTTTAAAAATAATATATTTCTGCTTAGTAATGCTTAATCATCGCTTAAATTTAAGCAAAGTGCGGATAAGCGCCAATTAAGTGCGCTTAAATGCTCATCGCTTAGTTCTATTGCTTTTTCAAGTAATTTAGCCTTGTACATGCATTTAGCACTTAAGCGATGCTTAAGCGTGCTTTTCATAACATAAGTTATAGGAAGTGAAGGAGGTACTCCAAGGAAACTAAAGGGGAAGTGTTTGAAGCATGGGATACTTAGCCAAACTTTTGGCTAAATAATTCATGTTGGAACAGATAAGAAGTAATTCATGTTAGTTTCAACATGAATTGGAGTAGTCGATTTTGGCCAAACTCCTATCGGATGTTGAGAGGGTCATGTAGGTCATGTTGAATGTGTTCGTTTGTTCGTTTGACATTTGTTTGTGATGAGGTAGCTAGCACGATAGAAGATGAAGGTTAATGAATTAAGCAAGGTTGAGATGCTTCGATGTGATAGATTCAAGATTTTGAGATGCTGATTCTATGACTGATGGGGATGTCTAAAGGTGTTTCGGACATGGTGACTCGATTGATAGGGTCGTGAGGATGATTACTTACAAAGGCGGATTCTAAGAAGGGTGACCAGTGGATAGATCGTTGAAGGGTTCTATCATGGAAACAAAGGAACGTGGATGGGTTCCGTAAAGATGAGTGAAAAAAATAGAGTAAGTAAAGAGGTTAAATACGCATGTTAAGGGATCGTTGATACTTGGAGTGATTTCTGATGTACTCGTAAGTAGGAGTATTAAAAGGACGCTCATTGGGTATTTGGAATGGCTACCCCAGATCGGAGGAATGGATCCATATACCTTGGATGGTTGGAAAGGATCTAGTGTCAGCTATGGGCTGAGGGAGTACACTGAAAACCAGGATTTTTCCATTAATCTCTGGTCGAGGAATGGTCATGCGAATTATCATGTTTTCAGGGCACATGTAACGACCCGCTATTTTGGACCATTCGCATCCATTATAAGTGTATAGGTATACACTCATGCCGGAATTGAATTGCTCAAAATACCGCGTTGTTAATTTAAATTTGGCAAAACTGAACATATATAGTAAATAAATAATCACAGATCACAGACACAGAGTAATAATTGCAGCGGAAATAAAAGAGATAGTAGTTCATGAAGCTACTATATGAATATATAAAATACATCAGAGTTAAACTAGAGTAATACGATACATCAGATACAAATCAGAATACATCACTGGAATCATCGAATACTGAAAGCAGAATGGATGGCTGGATCTTCAAGCAAAGCTCCAACTTCAAAGGTGAGTCTCGAATACTGGTACACTCAGTCTGACCCGAGCGTAAAGCAAAAAAACACAAGACACTCGAGTCAGGATTAACATTCTTATATCAATAAATCCAACTCAAGTGAAATAGCAATTGAAATACAAGTAACTCAAAGGATGTTGGAATAACCATCCTTTAAGGATCCGTTAAACTATCTACTATGTAGTAGTGTACGATAAGTAGATAATGTCTATCGGTAATAATAAGATATCAAAATAGTGTTAAGTCATGGCCCATTCCACCCTTAACACATTTTTATTCCCAAAAGCATATACAAGACCGTAGTTTCCCCAAAACCGGAAGTCACTAGAGGGAAATCCATATACTAAAGGTACAAAACAATTTCGTAGTGGTCGCGAATAAAGGGATACAAGTATGACAAGGCACATGAGGCAATACCCAAGGTAGTGAAACTACCGTTTGCCTGATCCGGACTGGTGAGAACGCATCGCCGCAGCGACCGCAACACCGCGAAACAGCACTCCCAAAATCAAGGGTGCACCAATCGACAACAAGTAATGAGTAGTTCGAAGAAGTGTGTTCGCTTGAGGTAGCTGACCTCCATTGGCCCGGCACGGCTCCTGTTCTAGTCATTTCCAATTTGACACAAATGTCAAGGCTATCCATTATCGTTCTCTTTCTTCAGTCATCACGTACATCATTCCAACCACTTCATTCTGGATCACACTCCGCGTATAGTTATTAAAGTGGTTTTCGGTTTAGACAGAGAGTATATCCATAACTGATTCCGGTCTCTTTAATAACTTTCGTAATTATTACACCGATTGGTCATTTAATATATTTCAAAACCAAATCAATTTCAATTCAATTAGAATTCGTAAATCAACATTTCATTTGTCTTTCTAAACCCATTTCCAAAATTTACGTTTCAAAACTTCTAAATTTACCATTTCAAAATCTTATAATTCAATTTCAATCTCTATTTAAAAAAATTCAAATATTGATTCAAGTTCGCAAATAAGTTTCCTTCCAAATCATTTGAATTAATATACTTTAACATTCAAATCAATTTCAAATTCATTTATTGATTTCATTCAATATTTATTAAGTTAATTTGCCATTCAAAACAATTTCTGTTAAATTTCCAATTCATTAAATCTATTATTTAAATTTAACTTCATTATATCAAAACTTACAAATTTGAATTAAATTAAATTAAATTCATCAACTCAATTTCTTTAAATTTCAAGTCTTACATTAATTTCAATAAATCGCATTTTATTTCTTGTTAAAGAAATTCAATTTCACTTATTTACTTACTTAAATAATTTTCCAAAAACTTAATTAATAAAGAAAACTCAATTTCAATTATTTACGAAGTAAAATTCACTTATTCAAAAGTTCAATTTTACTTATTAAAGAATTCAATTCAATTTGATCATTAAATAATTCAATCTTATTTAATTATTAAATAATTCAAAACTTAATTATTAAATAATTTCAAAGTTTAATAATTTCAAACTTAATTATAATTTCAAACTTAATTATTAAATCATTTCAAAGTTTAATAATTTCAAACTTAATTATTAAATCATTTCAAAGTTTAATAATTTCAAACTTAATTATAATTTCAAACTTAATTCAATCATTTCTCAAATTAAACAACATCCTTTCATCAATTACATTGTTAATATTTTGTTTTAGATTATTAAATATTAACATTTTCCTTTCATTAAAATTCAAATTTCAACCTCATTTCAAAACCATATTATTTATTCAAATAAAATCTTCGTTTATTTTTAAATCAATTTATTGACCAGTCGGGTTTTATTTAATTCTCTATCCTAGGTCAAAGTTCAATTTGGGTATTTATCATTTCAACTCGATTCCAATTCAATTCAAAATCAAAGCATAACAACGGGAACTTGCAGTGTGATAACTGGGATGGTGTCAAAGTAAATAAACAAGCAATAACAACAACCAATAACAATCAAATAATCAATTCAAATAATCCCGAAATAATCGTATTAATTCGCATTGTTGTTTGTGCGAATTAATATAATTATTTCTAGAATCTACACTATCATTTCATGTAGATTAAAGATTATTACACTAATTATTTATACGGTTTTTCACTTGTCATTCAATTACAATTTTATACTACAACAATTAATCCAATATACGTCGATGGTTCAAAGTATAATTATCACTATTCTACATGTCGATTAATTTAACAATTAAAAGGGGTCATATTCACTAATCAAATTTAACATATAAATCAGTTTAACTATCCTACGTCGATTTCAATTTCAAATTATTTATCACTTTCAACATTAACAATTTAACGTTCAATGTCAACATCAAACAATCAATCATTTATCAACCAAACTGGATATCATTGTATAAATAACAGATAATGGTGTCAGATGTCACAGGTGACTGATACAGGCAATAACATATATAACAGTATAATTAACTAACAGCAGCATATTTCAATTGTTGTTTCAATTGAAATCAAATTTAATAAATAAAAAAACGTTAATCGTGAGTGATTACTCACCTTTTGAGGCTAGAGAATACCGAAGGTGACACGGATACGCACACTGATACGGACACTGAAATTGAATTTTGAATCCAAGCAAAATCGGCACGAATTCAATGATCAAAGCTGATAAAGGAATTGATGGAACAAATTAAATCAGTTTGATAATAGCGGCAATTATGTGTGTAAAAATATATCATTATTGTTATTATTATTAAATTATAGATATATATTTTATAACAAAAACCAATACATATATATACTCACAAATTTGGATATGGGTACTTTAATTAATATACACATACTCTAACCTATGAACACAGACCCACATATCATAGTTTGTAAACTTAAAATGCATATTATACTTCAAATCTGAAATACCCCAAACTACATTGAGGTCATTATAAAACTTCTATATGCATACATTCTCCATACAAGTACTTTTAAGAACACAGATTGGTATTAACATTATATAATATTTTTGCATATATTTCCCACTCATATAAAATAAAACCATATAAATTTCAAATTCATAAAAGAATGGAACATAATATACATAATATCCTTTAAATCAAAACAGGTAGTGTAGAAATTTCTAAGGGACACATGCCTGACTTTAACCGCCTATATAAATAACGCTACCAGAATATTGTGATTTACAAAACAACTTAATATAAGTGCACTACAATCTTTACATATAGCCAATGCTTTTTATATATAACTGGTCAAATCTTATATATATATTTTATAAAGAGTTATTAAAGTATACTTAGAAACCAAAGTAGTATTAAATACATAACAACTAACATACGTATATACTAACGCATTACAACTAACATATAAATAAAATTTATACAGTAGGTAATAGAAAATATCCACATAGGCTTACATTTATATATAACCAACATATATATATATATATATCTATACATATCATTCGATACTAACATAGGTGATATAACTGTAATATATAAAATATGTATAACAATATACATACAGCCCTTATATTTTATATGTATACAATTGATTACATACGGCACTTGCAGCACTAAATTTTCAGAGAAATAACATACATTATTATTACAATTATAACATACATATATATTTATGTAAACAATCCCAACAGACCCTATATGCAAACTGTTACTAGTATACTTGTTCATATATACAGCTAAGATATTCATACACGTATACCCAAAATCCAATATACCTTTTATATAAAAATATGTACAGCCTTTATACTATGTATATATAAAAAATCAAACTTAGGTACCTTATATACCTCATAAAACAGAGTTCCTGATGAAGACTTGTTTGCAATAGCTTGACAGGCCGAAACTAGGGGGGTATGCACGGTTCATGGAACGAGCAGGGGAAGGAGAGGCTGCTGGGGTGCTACACATGGGAGATGGCAGGGCGTGCTGACGTGGAGGGGAGTATGGTTGGTCTAGGCTTGGGTCGCCGGAGTTGGTGGGTGGAGGCTCGGTGATGGGTTTTGGCAATGATGATGTGGTCGATCATTGGGATGATGGTTTGCGGTCGAGAAAAGAAGAGGCGAAGGGCTTGTCAATGGTGGATGGTTCGGGATTTTGTGGTGACGGAGGTGAAATGGTGAAAGGAGCGGTGGGCACGGGTTTAAGGGTCAGGGGAGGAGGAGCTGCTCGAGGGATGGGAGGCGAGGCCAGGTGGAAGCGAAGTCGGCTTGGAGGAGAAACGGGTCTGAAGGTCGGGTTCGGCGTTGGCATGGGGTTACGGAATGAGGGCGGGGCAGATGCGATGATGTAGACGAGACTGATGTGTGGTTGGAGACTTTCGGCTATTCATCTTTTCTTTTCTTTGAACAAGGCGTGAGAGGGAGAGAGCTACAAATAAGCCATTGATGGTATGAAGGGGTGTAGAATGAGGCTTTGCAAAATTAAGCAATTGAGAACAACAAATGTAAACAGGCGAAGACGTTTTACTTTAATATAAGTGTCTTTCAAAAGCAAGCGAAGGGAAAATCAAGAATAGAAAGGTAAATTGACAGTGGGAATAGTGAAAGCCACACGCAAATCCAAAAATTAATAAAAGCAAACAGCTGTTTGATTTGGACAGATGAATCACTGAATAGACACATCGAAACAAAAATCGTACCGATACGGAAGTCGCCTTTCAGGTTTCGTCGTTCACCGGACGCCGAAACAAACATATAAATATATCGTGAGGATCAGCTCGATAAGACGATCGAAACGGTATACAGATATTGGCGGTACGATTTAATTATAAAAAATCAAATTTTCTAATAGCGGAAAATGCAAGAAAAACGTTGAAAAATAAGATCGACGGAGCCAAAGATGTCCGAATTTGGAAAAACGACAGACTGACATCTTGCCTAGAAGATGGTTTAGAATTTCTCTATGTAAAAATATTTAGCTTTCGAAAACATTTTATTTTCATCGCTTTTTAACTGATTAAATTGAAATAAATTTACGCGCGAAATAAACTTTCGTATTTTCGGACGAAAATTTACCAGTTGCTATGTTTAACTAGACGCATTCCAAATATTAAATTTTTATTTCAAAATTTTATCGTTTAAAATTTCGCAAAATTTCAATTAAATACGTTACTAAAACCGGTTAAATCTACGGGTCGTTACAGCACGTTTGGGGACAATAAAGATTGCTGATGGATGCTATGGTTGCTTTATTTGTTGTCCATCACCCTAGGACAAAACATGATGTAAGTATCTAAGAGAGCGATGCCTAAACTCCCAATAGTGTACTAGGATGTTTGTATATTTTACGATGTCTGTATATTAGCATATTATAGATGTTATATGTTAACTCTTTGGATGTAGGGATAGGTTAGGACCGTTAGGTATTATTATTGTACCTTTATTCGTTAGTATATCGAATTGTATAGTATCTTGAGATTTCTTATCGCTCACACCAGACTGTTGTCTGACTCAAGGTTTTATGCTTTGCTTCTTATTATCTTGAGTACTCTTAAATGAGTAGACTGGATAGTAGGTTTAGGTAATACGTGATGGCTTTGCATAGGACGAGTAGGATAGTGCTTTCTCATTTTATATGTGAACTTACTATTGCTTATTTTGTTGTGCGACACTATGGAACCTAGACTATGTTCTGTTTACTTTTCTTAGTGATAGTATATCTTTGAGTTTATTATTAGTTGTATAAACTCTATCACTATCTTGTATAACTTTGTGTACCCGTGTTCTGATATTGTGGTTTATTTAGTTACTAATATCTTGCATGTCTTATATCAATGATGTTTATTATATTTTATTTGATGTGTTGTGAGATATATGATATGTTATGTGATTGCTTCTCTTCTTTTCACCCTTGACAATCGTCGTACATCGGTCGGGCATCGCAGCAGCGCACTCTTTAGGTATATTGAGTGCCAGAGGTAAAGGGAGGTCATCACATGATTCATCTGACTAACCGCCTCTGCAATTCCTCCATCTCCTTGGTCAACATTCTACAAGGTAGTCTACTAATAGGTTTTGCCCCTAGCATCATGTCAATTCAAAATTCAATCGCTCATTTTGGAAATAATCTCATTACTGGTTCAAATACGTATGCAAATTCCTGAACTATCAGCACCCCACTAATCCCATCCACCTGGTCCTCGATTACATGCAACGTAGATCCTGACTTCTCCTTCATTACATCCAACGCAACCGTGATCCTTTCTTCACCTTTTGGATTTCACAAAGCAATAACTCTATCGATATAATAGATCCTAGCACCATTACACACTAACCAATCCACAACCAAAATTACCTCGTACCCTACGAAATCAAACACACATGGGTTGCAAACAAATAAATGCCCACACAAAGCAAACTCAAGGTCAGTGCACCTTAGTTCGAGATTGGCATACCCACCGATCGGATCAAAAACATGCAAGGACATCATCAAATAGGTAGTATCTAATTATGACCTATCAACTAAATCTTCTAATTAAAAGAGTGTAGCACCAGTATATTTTAACTGAAATGCTAGAAATTGAAAACATACTTCCAAGCACTATACATTTCCCCTTTTTAGTCATTGTCTAGCCGAAGGTCCTTCGAAAGCATACACCCTCACTTGCTTCAGCTCCGGACAGTCTCTCTTCTTATTAAGAGGCTTGTTATAGTAAAATCACTTGGCCCTATTCTTCTTCTCTGGTTGGGTACACTTGGTAGAATAGTGAACCTACTACCCATAGTTGAAACAGGAAATTATCGTCAAGGACAAAATTTCTCAGCATTTTAGCCTCAAGGATAGACCTTCAGTATTTTAGCTTGAAAGACAACTTTCTTTAGGTATCAGTTTTGAGTTATTGATAGTAGTTTTTAGGTATCAGTTTGTAGTTATCGGTATCAGTTTTTACGTATCAGTTTTTAATTCGGTAGCAGTTTTGGAAGAATGTTTGTCCTTATGAATAATTTTGGAAGAATGTTTGTCCTTTTGAATAATTTTTAGAAGAATGTTTGTCCTTGTGGTTAAAATATTGAGGTCGTGTCCTTGAGGCTAAAAATATACAAATTTTTGTCCTTTAAATTAATTCACCCTAGTTGAAACAAGTAATGCCCGCCATATTCAGCTTTTGAGCCGCTCCTCCTGAGGTCTTTCCTCCCTTTTTATTCTTATTGCACATCTGATGGGTTGAATTTCTTCTTGTGGCCATCCTTGGGCCTAACATTAGCCTCTCTCCTCCTCATAGAAGTGATCATACCTCTTCGATATTTCAATAACCATTTCAAAAGGACATAACAGGTGCGCCTTCACCTTATGATTAAGCCTCTTCCTCAAATCTTTAATAAATTTCTGATTTTCTTCAATGACGTATTAATATGCTCCCTTCCGTATTTTGATAGAGCATTGACATATTGAATATACTTTTCCAAAGTCATCTCTCCTTACTTCAAATCAAGGAACTCCCTAAAAAAATCACTCCTCCTTAATCTAGGAATAAAATGATCCTCGAATTGCTCCTTAAACTGCCCCCAAGTTAGCTCCTCTTCCAATACCTCAGGAATCAGTACTTCCCATCATTCTAAAGTGTCCTCCTAAAGCCAAAAAGAAGCTAACTATAATGACCGCCCTACACCTTCAGCACCTAATATACATGTATATTGCGCTACTATGGTGCATGGTCGATGTAGGACGATTGTCATGGGTTGTAAAATAAATGAAACAATCACAGAACCTATTGTATATCTCATAACACATCGAATAATATATAATAATCATCATAGATATAAAACAAGTGAGACATAAATAACTAAATGAACCACAATATCAAAGTACATAGGTTCACAAAATTATACAAGAAGTAGTAGAGTCTATACAACTGAAAATAACCTTAAAATATAATTGTCCCTAAATAGAATAAACAACAGTGCCAAGGCTCCATAGTGTCGCATAGTAGAATAAATAATAATGAATCCAAATATATGTACAAGAAAGTATCTCCTCCTGCTCGTCCATCTGTACAACTCTACGTATCACATACACATGTTATCTTGCCTACTCATATAAGAGTACCCGAGATAATAAGAAGTAGAGCATAAAACCTCATGTCAGACAGCAGTCTAATGTAAGCATTAAACAATATCAAAATACTATTAAAGTCGATATAATCTACAAGACATAGTGTATGTTAATAATAACTGACATGTCCCTATATCCAAAGAGTTAGCACATAACAATATATGCTAGTATATCGTCTACTATCATCATCAAAGTGTACTACATCCTAAGTATAATATCAGGTGTCTAGGTATCCAAGTCCTTAAAAACTACGTTCTACGATATCTCTAGAGTGATAAGAAAAACATGGCAAGCATGGCACCCACTAAACAATCCTCATTATCACTCATGTGCTTTGGATATAAGACAACTCAAATGGTATCAACATAGGCCAAACAACAATGGAAAAATCTTAGTTCCTAAATATTTGTCTCCCACCACTCTATAAATCCAATGACTAGACCATCTACATAAAGTTTAGGGTAATTCATTCACCTACATAAGGATCCGGATCTCGCATACATTTGGGTGGGCGTCCCCACATACCCCCGTTGTGCGAGTATCAACCATCTATTCGCACATGTCTCTAACTCATCATCATTCCATTCCATTTATCTATAGTAGATGTAACACCACATAATTTTATGAAATTACATTATTAAATTTAAAGCATAAAATCATAATTTTAACATAAAGGGAAAAATAATAAATTTCTATAAAAGTTGGAACTAGGCTTCTATGCCTATTTCATTGCGTTTGAAACATCATTTGAAATCAGAAAACCTATATAATTTGCTGAATTTGGTTAAACGGCTAGAAATTAGAAGTACTCAAACTTAGCGGCGCTTTCATAATATATTAATTTCGATATTTTAGCCTAGATATTATATTTTTTAGCCTATACATCTTTAACCTTATTCCTTTTACTCTAATATTCTTTCCTTTACTTATAAATTCATAATCCTTAAATTAATTCCAAATGCACCAAATTAAATCCAAATTGAACATATTTATATATAAAATCGATCATTGTGAATTGAGCTATGCGATCAAATCAAAGCAATCGAGGGATTTGGCATTTTCAAGGCAGGAAATTTCTGGATAACAAAGAAGGAGGAGGATTCATCTTGGATTAGAGAAGATACATGGCTAAAAGATGAGTGGGATTTATTATATTTGCTTATATATTGGTGGGTCATAGTAATTCACCTTTTATATTCGTAAATCGAAATATATGTGATGAAACTGGTAATCAAAAATTATTATTGTTATATATACACCTAATATAAATCTCACATGGCATGGTTAGATGATTAAAAATTCATTTTTTATCGATTATAAATTGCAAAATTTAATCTCTTCCTAATTAAAAAGTGCGAAATATACAAGTGTTTCAAACAAGACATATTGTATATCAAATTGTAGTTCTCGATGACACGAATCCACTAGTGGCGTTCCTTTGTCAATTGGGTGTGCGGATTGATGAAAAAATGCATTGGAAGTTTAGAAACTATAGGCCCTTCGATTTGATCCAACGGTAAAATAATGACAATACTACGATCAAGAAGCATAGACTTGTAGAGGAGGTCGAGCTGGTCTTCTCGATGGCCTTTGATCAACTCAGGTCGACGTCAAATTTCGGAAATTGTCGAGGAAGTGCAACGACATCATCGTCAATAGGTCGTTGGAGGTGTTGACTCTAGTGGTAGCATGCATGTCTTGGCATGGGGAGGTATTCTCTAGCATTACATGGTCAGGATATGGCATGTGGTGAACGGCGGTGGTGATGATGGAGGGATGAATGCGATATCGAGAGTGTACGGTTACTTTAGCGAACGAGTTTGAAAAAATACATTAAAATAAAATAATTGATAATTATAATATTGCCTTTAAATTAAAACGCTTGCAACTCTCAGATACGACCTTCGTTTCATATGCAGTTCATTACTTCAAGGTCATGGCAAGACAAGGAACATTTTATATATTATTTTTTTTGTTCTGATGTACTTTAGAAAATTATCTTAGTTGGACAAGTTAATTGTACAATTTTGTGCATATGGGTTAGGGCTTGATCCAGAAGCTTCGTAAACTGTGGGGTGAAGAGGAGTTTTGGGCTTGATCTCAGTAGTATCATTGACCGTTAGGCGAATGTCTAGCTTGGACTTGACCTTAATAGTTATGTACGATTTCCACGAAAGTGTCACGTATATGCCACATGAGTTGGTACTTTGAGCTTAATAGTATGGTATAAGTTAGGCACCATGTGCACTTCGGTGGGGCCAATACTTCTAGCAACGACGAGTTGGGACTTTAGTCCAATAGTTCCACAGTTGGCGGCACACAATTTGGGATTTTGAGCTTAATAGTGTACGTATGATTTTGCGATAGCGGGCTTAGACATGTAGATATTTAATAGCAAGTCGCATACAATTTTGCAATAGTGGGTTGAGACATGTAGATCTTTAGTAGCGAGTCGCATACGATTTGGGGATGGTGGGATGGAACATGTTCTCTAGTAGTGAGTCGCTTACGATTTGACGATAGTGGGCTGAGACATAGAGTTCGTCAATAGCGGGTCGTTCATGATTTGGCGATAATGGGCTGGGACATATAGTTCCCTAGTAGCGAGTTGCTTATGAATTGGCGATAGTAGGGGTGAGACATTTAGTTCCTCAGTATCTAATCACATACGTTTTCTAACGATAACGAGTTGGGACTTTAGGCTCAATCGTGTTGCAGTTAGTTTGGCATGCGAGTTCGGACTTTGGGGTCAATTGAGTGCATATGGTTAGATATGGGTTTGATTTAGCGAAACCTTATCCTACATTGTCATTATAGTATTATATTATGTTTAGCTGACTTGTTAGGTGCGGGTGACATTAGTTACGGTATGGTTTTCAAGCGTAAGTGTTGTTTTATTAGCTTATTAGTTTTATACACTTATATGATGTGTTTCACTCACCAGACGTATGTCTAACCCACTCTATCATTTTGTTTGTTCTGGTTATACTCTGATAGGTTGATAGAGAGGACTGGTGGTGACTTGCAGGTGTGATGGTATGATGGAGATGGGCATTCATTTATTAGCTACCTACTATTTTTTATCTCGATTAATCCCAAACATTAGGCTATTTTTATTACTTAGTGGTAGATAAATGTTATAAGTGAAGTACATTTGATACTATATTATTTTCTTCATTTGGTATTATTGTATTATTGATTACTATTATATTTTATTCATTCCACTATGAGTTTCAGAAAGTGTAGAATATTGTAGATAGTTCTATGATCCGTTATATATAATTTACCTTAAAAGCAATTTCCATTTGCGAGGTATGTGATGTCCGCATCATTTTATGCATGAATCGGGCGTCGCAGATAGCAGATTGTTAATATAGAACTCCTTTTTTCTAAGCATGAGCTCCCTCCTTGAACTTGTCCTTATGGATCATTACCACTACTCCCATCCTTGATCCATCATCATCAGAACACCTCTAGACATCCCTCGTAAGTATAAAATCCTAACATCAAAGTTCTAAAGCCAACACATCAAAGCGTCGCATCATCGCTTCACCATCGAAATAGCTTGTCGTAGAGCAATAACATCAACCTCAAGAGTCGGTTGCATCAACAAACCACCATGTCACACTCCATGAAGCCTCCTCCTCATCCACGATAAAGATTGGTCAAATCGGTCATCGTCAATCATGATGGGTACCGACCACTCTATATATTGTTCAATATCGACCACTTTAGGCCTGTACTTAGCAAAATGGCTATGTACAAACCAAGTAAAAATGTCCAACGTCTATCCTGAACTCCGAAGCATATATCCAAGTCCATCTTCTTTTGTCTTTGGATAGGCCGGCATGCATCCTAGTACCCCTCCATATACATATCCCATCCATTCGAATTTCTATCATGTGTGCATTCGATTGACATGCATGGAACTCTATCCATTATTCAAGTTTTCATCATGTGTGCATTCAATCGACATAAAAGAAATTCTATCTTATGGGATATTCTCTAATACTATATCGCCCGTTGATTGGTGTTTTCAGCAAAAACAAGAAAACAAGCATATATGCAACGAAAAAGCATACATACATCTATCATAGCATACACACAACATATATAACATTTCTACATCAACCAATTTGGGGATTCATATCAAAAGTAGCATAAATATAGCGATTTCCAAAAATTAGTGCATCCTATTAATCAGCTAATTTTCTATCGATTAAAAAATAGTCGAAATTTTTTGAAATAAATTTATACCGCAAGCGCACGACGTACACTTGTAGTACGTGGCAAATACGGGTCGATCCGCAGGGAATTGATGATTTTAAAAATCTATTCAATCAAATTAGACCAAATGAGGAGAAATTGTTAACTAGAAATAAAATGAAGCTAAGACTAGAATTAAAATTTGATTTAAAAACTATTGAACTAGAGAACAATTTAGAGGCAAATCCACATTCATATTTTTGTAAACCAACAAACAAACAATTTGTGATCTCTAGCTTTGATATTAAGTGAAATAGTGTTGTATTTATCATAAGTATGGTTTGTTTATGTTATTAGTTAACATAACTCAAACCATCAAACTATAATACAACAAATAAACCACTTATAATTCTCATGAAAATGAAGCCAAAGCAAAAGCTATTTTAAGCATGATCTATTTACTATTGTAACTAGTAATATATATCATCAAATTTCATTTTTTACTATAATTTCACAATCAAAAATGGATTAGCAAATGATAATGCAAATTGTGTTTATGTTGAATAAGAATAGCTCATTTGCATAAGCAATATAAGCTATCAAACCCACTTGTATAAACTTGCATCAAAACTCACTTCTTGAAGCACAAACCAAATGAGATCAAAAATCATAAAATGTTGAATAATATTTGAGAGTTTCATTACCCCTAAATTGAAGGGGTTTAGCTACTTATTTGTGGCATTAAAGCAACACAAGTAAATTCAACATTAAAAAGAGAAGAAACTAGAAAAATAACAAAGAAGAGAATGTAATTAAACTACTTACAACAAAATGAATTAAGCTACACTACTTGCATGAATGTAAAACTAATCTACTAACAAAGAAAAGGAAAGAGCATAAATAAAAGCATGAAAAATAAATGAAAGCATGTAAATAAGAGAAGAGAAAGAGGCTAAGAAGCCATTTTATTTCATGAAACATTGCTTACAATTTTGCACTCTAATTTTCTAAGTAATATGAAATGTAGATCCTCCTTTACATGTACATAAGAGGGCTATTTATACATGCATAAAACCCTAATTCTATTTTTAGGGGGCTTCCCAAAATACCCCGTAGGAAGTGTGGAGGCCAAGTAATCATTAGCTTCTACTAATCATCACTTAAGTGTACATGAAGCTATTAATTCCATAAGCATGTTTATTAGCCTCTAATTTGTACATTAAGGTAGGTGGGTAGGTGGCGTCCTCCATGATCTTCACTTTGAATTATTTCCCTCTTCTTTCCTTTGTATTCATTTGTGCATGCATGTATCTTCATATAAGCCTCTTCCATATGCATCCAAATTCCTGTAAAAATCATCAAAAATGTCCAAGTAAAAATTCTCAAATTTACACATGCACAAAAATGACCATTTTGCCCCTGAATGAAGATGAAAATATGATGGTTTGAAAATAATTGAATTTTGGTTTTAACATGTACAAATGCCCAAATATGATGTTTATTTAAATAAAAAGAGATAAAATATGGTTGTAAATATATGCACATTTACGTGCACATCACGTCCAATAGAATATATAAGATATTTAATTTAAAACCATTTTAAAATTCTTTTATAAGATCGTATGTGGGTTTACATTTATTAAAAATCATGTTATAAAGTTGGAAATTAGTTCAAAGCTATACTATACTAACAATCCTAGTATGGCAAGAGACAATATCAATCACCTCAATAAAAGCTATCAATCCTATGCCAAGTTGTAGAGGGCTCCAATATGAGTGCAATGCAGGAAACTACATTCAAATAAGATCTTATATGCAAATATATGGACGATATAAGATTTCGTTATATACATACATGCATACATAAACTATCTACTTAATAATTGATTAATCAATGTTATATAATTTTTATAAATACCAGCTATTTCTTCCTTTACTCACATAAGATTCTACTTTCCTGTTCCAAACCCACTCAAGCATAGAAACCAACCACACACATACATTACTCCAGAGCCGCACCATCGTGTCAACCACTGCATGCTGCCAAACTTCGCTTGCACCACACCTGGAGCCTCTCCACCACTGCTACCTCCATTCTACCATCGCCACAACCTTGCATGGCTACTTTCACTTTCTTTATTTCTTTATTTCCATAAGTCTTGCCTGAACACGCCACATCATTACCAACTACGGCCTGCACTGCCGCATACCACTGCATCTCTACCGCCATCAACTCCGACCACCCACATCGACCTTGAGGACCCCATACACTCACAAAAACATGGAAAAACCCATATATTCCACTAAGTTTTCAAGCTTGCTGCCACAAATCATACCTCTATGGCTCAAGCGACCAATGTTTTCACACTCCCCTTTCCCGAGACGAACAAACCCATATCATCCAAACCAATTTTGGTTATCCTCCAGAAAAAAACTATTCGTCGGATTCACTATTTTTGGCCATCACAGTCAAAGTTTGGTCGAACCGAGGCCATGGTTGCGTAGCCCTCTAAAAAATAGATAGACCTGACTTATAATTCATTGAAAACGGTGTTCATTTGATTGAGAAAGAAGGAGAAAGAAAATATGGGAGGTGGGTTTTCATGGAGGAGGAGAAAATGTGAATGGGGAAGATGAAAATGTGGTTACAGGAAGTGAAGTAGAGTTTATAGGGTAGGGGTAGGGTTAGGGTCTGAATGTACCACTTTTCTTTTTTTTTTCGAAATTTCAACGCATGTTTTATGGTCATACAGCTTTTGTGAATTTCGGATTGCAATGATTCTTCAAAGGCATAACCCATCTTATTTTTTCCATTCCAACTACACTAGTTTCATCAAAATCCGAAACTGTGCCCTGAGATGCTATTTTTGGGCATTTTTAAGTCGTATAGGCTATTGAGACATCCGATTTCAAAAATTCTTGGACTATGCATCTCATACACGTTTTCTTCTCCCAAGGACTTTTTTTCGTTCGTCCAAATTTTCCAATGCATCAATGCACGTATATCAGTGTAATACGTATAACTATCAAAAAGGCCGAAAAATAAATCTATGGTCCTAATAAATTACTAAGGGTCAAATATATCACTACCCAACATCACCCAAAGTTATATCCTCATACGACCCAATATGAATTTAAAAATAATATTTTACGATCCTCTGATACATAAAATATAGGTCGTTGCATGCTCCTACCTTTATGAATTTCGCCCTCGAAATCCCAAACCGAACAAGGAAAAATCAAACCGTTTCCTGGAGATTTGACCAGGCAACTAGTGCTCGGCATCAGGTAGCGCTCGGCATCTCAGAGTGGCCGGCATCCAGGAGTGTTCGGCGAAGTACTTGGCATCCAGGGGTGTTCGGCGAAGCACTTGGCATCCAGGAGTGTTCGGCGGAGCGCACGGCATCCAGTGGGACTCGGCATCTCAGAGTGGCCGGCATCCAGGAGTGTTCGGCGAAGCACTTGGCATCCAGGGGTGTTCGGCGAAGCACTTGGCATCCAGGAGTGTTCGGCGAAGCACACGACATCCATAGCGTTCGGCATCCGTAATGCTCGGCGACCAGGAGACTCAGCGTCAAGTAGTGTTCGGCGTCAACTGGCACTCGGCGACAACCAATGCTCAGCATCCCTAGCGTTCGGCATCATTAGAACTCGGTGATAGGAGAACTCGGTGATAGGAGAACTCGGCAACAAGAGCGCTCGGCATCCCTTGGTACTCGGTGTAGTACTCGGCAACGAGAGTACTCGGCATCCAGAAGACATTCAGTATGCGCAACTACTCAAGGTGACAATGTCGTTCGGCCAGCGTGCACTTTTCGTTCAAGTGCTTCGGATAGAGACACGTTCGGCCTCAACTGACAATCATCCTGTACTTCCCACACATCCAGCATACCGTTCGGCATAGAGGGACTGTTCGGTATTAGAGCGTTCGGCATACCAGGTTCGGCATGCAGCGACCACTGTACTGGGGCTAGAGTGTTCGGCCATCCAGCCCATTTCGGAAGTCCAGCCCATATTTGCCTATAAATAGAGGGGCAGGGTCACAGCGAAAGGGATCCTTTTTTGGGAGAGAGAACACTAGGGAAACTCTGCCATTTTCGAGACTCATCTTCTCTACTTAAACAACTTCATTCAAGCATTTGATTCATGAATTTTATTTGTAATCAACTCTAAAGAAGATGAATAAAGTTTAACCTCAAAGTGGACGTAGGCAATTACGCTGAACCACTATAAATTTGGTGTTCTTACTTTTTGCAATTAAATTAGCATTGTCTTCTCTGTTTAATTTACTTTCATCACTTATATCTCTACACAATCTTTCTCTACGAGGTTAGTGACCAATTTTGGTGCCAACACTTTGGTGCTTTCACTGAGAATTGAATTCTCAGACCTCAAGGATCTGCTTTGAAGCTACTGGATTGAATAAATCCCCCAAGGAAGATTCGACTCATTGATAGGACATCCATTGATTCTACTCAGAGTTCATACCGATAACTCTACAATGGCAGGACCACGTACCAGGTCAGCTTCTCATAATGTGGATGCCCGCGAGATTGCTAGCGTGCAACAAGCAGGACCTAGCAATCAACCAGCGATTCCGAGTGCAGGAATTGCCGCTCAAGAACAAACTCCAGTTGTCACCAGAATAGAGTTCAATGACTTGATGAGAGAACTCAGGGAAAGCAGGAGACAACTAGGAGAGCAGATGCAAGCTAACGCCAACCTGATGGCACAGCTCACTCAACAGCAGCAACAGAATGCTGGGGGCAATCCTGCTCCTTACTCTTCATCTGACAGCTCAACGTCCTCTGATGAACCTCCCAGGCGCAGACGCCGCAAGACTGACGCTGCACGAGCAGAAGCTGCTGCTCAAACAACTGAAGCCAGTAATCCCAACGACCATGCAATTCTAATGGCTGTAATGAGAGGTGTGGATCCAGACTCTGAGTTTGGAGACTGGCTGGCAGGAAAACCTCCGGTTACGCTAGAGCGTTTCTACTCAAAGGCACACCAGTTCATAAGAAGAGAGGAAGCTAGGTGGGTACGACGAGATAAGGCGCCAGGACCTGTCCAAGAGTCAATAAAGAGCAACATTGCTGTGAAGCAGTCTGGAGACAGCTCGGGAAAGGTCCAACTCAATGTCCAGAATAAGCCTGGGCAGTCTAAGGAGTCCGGAGGAAGGAATCAAGGGAAGAAGAGAGAAGCTGGGAAGTGGAAGTCGAGAATTCCAAGCTACAGCGAGTATACTCCGCTGAACGTGCCACTTGAGAACATCTACCTATCCACCTGCAATACTTTTCAATACAGAAAGCCACGTCCGAAAGAATCGACCGAGGAACAAAAACGGACCGGGAAATATTGTTGCTTCCATGAGACTTATGGGCACAATACGGAGGAGTGTAGACACCTACACGACGCTATTGAGAAGTTGATCAGGCAGAAGAAATTGCAAGAATTTGTGAAGGATCCTCAGGAAGGAGGACAGGGAACGTCCAACCCAGGTCGTGCACCAGCTCCGCGTCATCCCGAGGAGCCTGCCCGAACCGTAGGTAGACTAGTCATAAATACAATTATCGGCGGACCTCACCCCTCAGATAAGAATTGGCAAGAGATGGAGCGATATGCAAGTTCCCTGAAGCATGCAGATTTTGAGTGCTGTTCGAACACGGAGGACGGAGCCCCTGCCAAGCAGCAGCGCGTAATGACAGACGATACTGTGTTCAGAAGTAGAGATGCCGATCAGGTAGAAGCTCCGACCATCGACCCCATGGTCATATCTGCAACGATCGGACCAGCATATGTGAAAAGAATTCTGATTGATTGTGGAAGTTCAGTCAACATCATCTTCAAGAAGGCTTACGATCAAATGAAACTAGAAACAAAGGACTTGAAACCGTCCAAGGCTCGTATACACGGCTTTAACGGCGATGTGACTGATGCAGTGGGATATGTTGAGTTACCAGTTGAATTGGGACAAGGCGAGCGTCGGAGAGTGCGGATTCTACCATTTGTAGTTTTGGATGTGGACTCTCCGTATAACGTCTTCTTGGGCCGGCCGGCCCTGGCTGAGTTTAGGGTAGCGTTAGCCCCGTGGTGTTTAACTTTGAAGTTCCCGACTGACAAAGGAGTGGGTATTGTTCATGGCGATCAAGCAGCTGGTCGTTCCTGTTATGTGGCTGAGCTCCGAGAAGCCCATAGGAGGGAAAAGGGAAAGGTTGCGGACAATCCCGTCCGCATCCTTAATGCGGACAATTGACAAGTAGTGCCCGAGCCCTGGCTCGGGCATAGTTCTCGGATCTTCGGAGATATAGATCCGAGAGACGACGATGAGAAACCCAGGGAAGAGAAGGCGGCACCGGCTGAATTAACAATTGATATTTCAGTTAGCCGTGACGACCCTTCGCGAATACTGAATATCGGATCACAGCTTGGCCCCACGATAACCGAGGACCTTAGCGACTTCCTCTGGGCGAATCTTGATGTTTTCGCCTGGACGCATTCTGATATGTGTGGGATTTCTCCCGCCATTACGAGTCATATGTTGAACATAGACCCGAAATACATCCCAGTTAAACAAAAAAGGAGAGGAATGGATCTGGAGAGATCCGCCGCTCTTGGAGAGGAGGTGGACAAACTCAAAGCAAATGGGTTCGTCCGCGACGCCCTCTACCCTGAATGGGTATCCAACCCCGTCCTTGTAAAAAAGGCGAATGGGAAATGGAGGACTTGCGTAGATTATTCCGACTTGAACAAAGCATGCCCTAAGGACAGTTTCCCGTTGCCTAGGATCGATCAGTTGGTCGACTCCACCGCAGGACACGAGCTTCTGTCATTCATGGACGCGTACTCAGGGTACAACCAAATCCCGATGCACATTTCGGACCAAGAACACACCAGCTTCGTTACAAATGTCGGGCTGTATTGCTATGTAGTGATGCCCTTTGGATTGAAAAATGCAGGAGCAACTTACCAGCGTTTAGTGAATCGAATGTTCAAGGACCAGCTGGGTAGAACGATGGAAGTCTATGTGGATGACATGCTCGTGAAGTCACGACGGTCAAACGACCACATTCAAGACTTGGCTGAGATGTTCGACATACTCAGGTTTTACGGGATGAAGATCAACCCTCTGAAGTGTTCATTCGGCGTTGCATCAGGGAAGTTTTTGGGATTCATCGTCAATGCTAGGGGAATCGAAGCCAACCCAGAAAAGATCCAAGCTATTCGAGATGTGCAAGCGCCCAGGACTATAAAGCAAGTATAGAGCTTGAATGGAAAAGTAGCTGCGCTAAGTCGATTTATATCTAGGGCAACTGACAAGTGCATCCCATTCTTCGATATCATAAAGAAAGGGAAGAGAAATTTTGAATGGACGTCTAGTTGTGAGGAAGCATTCCGGAATCTGGTGAGGCATCTGGAGAGTCCACCAATGCTAGAAAAACCAGTTGACCACGAGATATTGTACGTATACTTGGCTGTATCCCCGCATGCGATAAGTGCGGCTTTGGTTCGTGAAGAGGATCGAGTCCAGAAGCCGGTGTATTATGTTAGTAAGCGTTTGACAGGGGCAGAGAGGAATTACCCTAAAATCAAGAAATTGGCTTATTGCTTGGTGATTGCATCACGCAAGCTGCGCCCATACTTTCAAGCACATTCAATCGGTGTTTATACCGATCAACCCCTGAGGCAGGTACTCCAACGGCCGGAAACCTCTGGGAGATTGCTAAGATGGAACATCGAGTTGAGCCAATTCGATATCGCATACTTACCGCGGAGAGCCATCCGAGGTCAAGCATTAGCAGATTTCATCGCTGAGTTTACCATACCCATCAAACCGGATGACCACGACATCATTCCCCCTGTTCGATGGAAATTATACACTGACGGTGCATCAAACGACCGTTGCTCCGGCGCGGGCGTAGTTCTTATAACGCCGGAAAACCGATCAATTTGTTATGCCTGAAGCTCGATTTCCCGGCTATAAATAACGAAGCCGAATATGAAGCACTGATCGCTGGCTTGAAGCTCATCAGAGAACTCGGGATCGAATCAGTCGAAATCTTTTGTGACTCACAGTTGGTGGTTTACCAAGTACGGGGAGACTACCAAGCAAAGGGGCGAAAGCTTGCTCCGTACCTCGTTCAGGTCCAAGAACTACTATCAAATCTTGAGCGTTATGACATTTCACATATCCCGCACGAATAGAACAAAGAAGCCGACTTATTGGCTAAGTTTGCAAGTACCGGCGATGCGCAGCAAATGGGATTGTATCCCGTCGAAATCTTGCATGCCCCGAGCATAGACGAGATGAAAGTCGATCGCGTGTTGGAAACAGAAATCGAGAAGGAATCGTGGATAACCCTATTCAAACTTTACCTAACGACCGGGGCTTTACCAGAAAAAAGAAGCGAAAGACGGCAGGTCCTTCGAAAGGCCGTACGATACGTAGTGCAGGATGAATCAATGTATCGAAAAGGATTCTTAGTCCCATTATTACGATGCATCGCTCATGATGAAACAAAGCGGGTCTTGAGAGAGGTTCACGAAGGGGAATGTGGCGACCATACTGGGGGGCAAACGCTAGCAAAGAAGATCCTCCGCTATGGATATTACTGGCCCACCGTAAACTGGGACGCCGCGGACTACACAAGAAAATGCGACAAGTGTCAAAGATATGCGAAAATCCCGAGGGCTCCATCAACGGAACTCACACAAATGATTAGTCCCCGGCCATTTGTGATCTGGGGAATCGACATAATCGGCTCTTTGCCTATATCCAAAGGTGGCGCGAAGTATGCGATAGTTGCAGTCGACTATTTCACGAAATGGGCTGAGGCAGAACCTTTGGCCACAATCACCTCTAAGAAGGTCGTTAACTTCATTGTACGAAACATTATATGCCGCTTTGGCCTTCCTCGCACCATCATCATGGACAACGGGACGCAATTTGAAAGCAGAGAGTTCAAAGAGTTCTGTTTAAAGTATAGCATCGAGAAGAAGTTTGCCGCCGTGGCACACCCGAAAGCTAACGGACAAGTCGAGGCCGTTAACAAAATAATCAAGTCCATACTGAAGAAGCGTCTGGAGAAGGTTGGAGGCAAGTGGGTAGATGAACTCCCGACAGCATTATGGGCATATAGAACTACCCACAAGTCCGCGACCGGCCACACTCCATTCGCCTTGGCATACGGCTCTGAAGCCGTTATACCCGTGGAACTTGAAATTCCATCACACCGAGTGACATACTATGATCCCAAGATGAACCAGAATCTCTTGTTGGAATCACTGGACTGCATCGATGAAAAGCATGAAGAAGCCGAATTAAGGGCAGCAGCGCATAGGCACCGAGTCAAGCGCTACTACGACGGCAGAGTCCGCCCAAGGATCTTTGATGTGGGTGATCTCATTCTGAAACGAGTTTTCCCGGTACCATCACGTATGAATCCCAGCTGGGAAGGTCCGTACGCCATTGAACGGAAGCTTGGAGAGGGAACATTCAAGCTAGCGACCGTTGATGGCACGATACTCCCCCGAGCATGGAACAGTGAACATCCGCGGCACTATTACATTTAGCATGTTTCCTTTCTTGTTTTAGGAACTGTTATTTCCTGCATCTTTCCATTCAGTAATAACTTAGTTTCTTTTTAAAAGTTGTAATCGAGCAGTTTAGTTGATTTTCATTAATAAAGGTTTGAAGCCGTACCTTCAATGAATCACTAACGTTTCTATATCTCGTAATTGAATGACGAACTACATTATCTTATATGACGTACAGACTCGTATAAACGATTTCAAATCTTCGAATCCCCAGAGAGCGGAGCGGAGTACTCTAAGTCCCTAGAGTGCGGACTAGAGTATAAACGATTTCAAATCTCCGAATCCCCAGAGTGCGGAGTGGAGTACTCTAAGTCCCCAGAGCGCGGACTAGAGTATAAACGATTTCAAATCTCCGAATCCCCAGAGTGCGGAGCGGAGTACTCTAAGTCCCCAGAGCGTGGACTAGAGTATAAACGATTTCAAATCTCCGAATCCCCAGAGTGTGGAGCGGAGTACTCTAAGTCCCCAGAGCGCGGACTAGAGTATAAACGATTTCAAATCTCCGAATCCCCAGAGTGCGGAGCGGAGTACTCTAAGTCCCCAGAGCGCGGACTAGAGTATAAACGATTTCAAATCTCCAAATCCCCAGAGTGCGGAGCGGAGTACTCTAAGTCCCCAGAGCGCAGACTAGAGTATAAACGATTTCCAATCTCCGAATCCCCAGAGTGCGGAGCGGAGTACTCTAAGTCCCTAGAGCGTGGACTAGAGTATAAACGATTTCAAATCTCCGAATCCCCAGAGTGCGGAGCGGAGTACTCTAAGTCCCCAGAGAGCGGACTAGAGTTTAAACGACTTCGAATCTCCGAATCCCCAGAGCGCGGAGCGGAGTACTCTAAGTCCCCAGAGCGCGAACTAGAGTATAAATGATTTCAAATCTCCGAATCCCCAGAGTGCGGAGCGGTGTACTCTAAGTCCCAGAGCGCGGACTAGAGTATAAACGATTTCAAATCTCCGAATCCCTAGAGTGCGGAGCGGAGTACTCTAAGTCCCCAGAGAGCGGACTAGAGTATAAACGACTTCGAATCTCCGAATCCCCAGAGCGCGGAGCGGAGTACTCTAAGTCCCCAGAGCGCGGACTAGAGTATAAACGAATACGAATCTCCGAATCCCCAGAGTACCGAGCGGAGTACTCTAAGTCCCTGGAGCACGAACTAGAGTATAAACGGTTTCAAGTCTCCAAGTCCCCGGAGCACAGAGTCAGCAAAAAGTCCAAGTACTCGAGAGATGCGGGGCGAGAAGTACGCCATGTCCAGAAATGTTTGAACAACACGAGAATGGACCGGGAGATAATGCAACTCATAAGAACTTGAGTTATGGCTACAATTAGTCAGCAAACCAAAGAAAGACAAGAGAATCATTCAAACAAAAAGAAACTAAACTTTATTCGATAAGTTCAAAATGGGATTACATGACCACTCCTATAAAATCTAGACCTGTCTATACAAACTACAAGCTACGGAAGATAAAAGCAATTACAAGACTTAAGCAAGAAGCTCGTTGAACGAGTGTATCGATTATTTCTTCGATTTCTTCTTCTTGTCTTCCTTTGTCTCTTCCGATGACTCCTCTCCCTCACGCTTTTCCCTGGACTTCTTGCTTGCTAAGGAAGCGGAGTCAGAAGTAGGGGACGGAACATCTAGTGGTTTGAACTTGCCTGGGAGAATGATTTTCAAAGGTCGGTTCCGTGGGTCGGTTACTTCCAGTATTCCAGGTTCAGCTTTGACCTCAACCTTTTTCTTCTCCTCTTCGGCAAGGCGGTCCTTCATGCTTGTCTGTGAAGTATGCTCAAAGGCGCCGGTGATTTCAATTTCATCATCCCCTTCGGCAGGAGATGAAATGACGAGCTTATCATCATCCAACGCCCCGATCACCTGAGCATCGGGACCAGGGAGTACTCCCGCGTGGACATCATCGCTTGTTTTCCCTGCCTCCTCCTTGGCGCCATCGCTCCTCGGAGTTTGCTCGGCGTCAGAACAACCTGCACGAAAACATAAAGAATGAGCGTTAGAACGAGTAGCCACTGCTAAAAAAGACGGGATCTTTCGACTTCTAGAGAAAGAAGAATTTCCCACCAGGTTCCGGTTGGCTATCGGTGGCGCTTGGGGTTTCACCCTCCAGGATAGGTGATAGCACATGAGCACCGAGCCCAGGGTCTTCGGGGTCATAACCAACATGCTGCTCGAATGGATCAAGTGTCGGCCTACCAGCCGATTGGGCAGCAGATTGAGCAGCAGTATGAAGAGCAGTAATATTAACCCCAGATGGGCCAGCTTCACCATCTTTCTCTTTTGGAAGGGGAGAGCCTTTGCTGTAAAGTGCCAATGCTGCGGATAAATCCGATGGCTCATTCCCCCTAAGGAACTCCTTCACCAGGACCTCCTCATCGACCTCTTCGGAGCCTGACTCGATCTTCCTAATCCTTATCAAAGTTTCCCATGCCTCGGCTAGGGACTCTATGTAGCAGTCACCCAAGAATGTTAAGTTGCGATGCATGAGGACGCGGGCTCCATATTCAGCAATCAACGGGTCAAACATGCTTTTGACCTCTTCCCTGCCGGCTTCCGCGGCCGCCTCGAGGCGAGAGTCAATCTCCTCTACAGCCTTTCTTTTGCCCTCCTCACGGGCCTCATCCTTCATTTTCTCAACCCCAGCGAGTTCGTCATCGAGCTTTGTTTTCAGGAGTCGGGTAGCAACGATCTCATCACAGTATCGTTGTGATTCTTCTTGAGCAGCTACCTTATCCTCCTTCTCCTTGGAGAGTAATTCTTTCAGCTCATTGACTTGGGTGGCGAGCGCGTCCTTTTCTTTTTGGACAGAGTCTTTTTCTAGGGCGAGGGCACCGCTGCACTGGACTGCTTCGTCAAGCTCTTTTTTGTGAGCCGCCTCTAAACGAGTAACTGCCTCAGCAGTATCTTTTGCGCTTTGTTCAGCGGCTTCCAGCTTCGACTTATACGAAGTAAGCTCTTCGTCTTGGAGTTTGATGATTTTCTTATCGCTGCCAGCCTCCAGATTCAGACGATCAATCTCGTGTTGACGCTCAACGGATACTTCCGAGATCTTCTCCACCAAGTGCACAAACGCGTCATGTTGAACATAGATGTCGTTATTGCAGGCAATGGCACTCTGCTTCACATGCCCGGGAATATGATGAATGACCGAGAGGAACTTCAGACCATCGAAGCAAATTTTTGGAAACTTGGCCTTAAGATCGACCATCTTTTCCACAACAGTTGGGTCCACCGCAGGAGTAGGAGGAGGAGGCTTTGAGAATTCCGCTCTTTTCCATTGCTCTCGAACTTGCCTTGTACTCGATGAACTGGAATGTTGTTCTCAAGGAGCATCAGATTGATAACCCTTATGTAAAGACTTCTCCCTATCCTGCTCAGTTGGAGGAGGAAGATCACGGGACTGGGAAGATTGAGAATGTGCCTTCTTACGGTGAGAAGACTCGCGGGGACGATTGTCCCTATCTTCATAATCGCCTCTGTCCCTGCGTCTGCCTGAACCAGAATCCCATCCAGAGTGATGAAATACAGAAGAGCCCTGAAGACGATCGAGTCCGTGAGAACTCCCCATATCACCTGCAAAGAATGGAGATAACAACGAGTTAAGAAAAGTCCGTGAGATGAGAAAAAACTTGAAGTGTATGACGGAATGCATATGTGCGTGTGTGTCCTAGTGTTTCCCCCGATGGACCAGTTCGTTTATCTTTACTAATCGGGGTATTGTCTCCTTGGACCGGGAGTTGAACTCCCGCATTACCTCTAGCGGGCGAAGAAAATTTGAGAGCTTCAGGATCATCGAACCCGTAATTGAGTAAATCATCGGGAATGGATAGGTTTGACAGACCCCTCAGAGAACTTTCCAGATGCTGTGAGGAAGCCTCTTTCTCAGGCGGGATAGGCGTAACTTTTGAAGTGCCACCAACTTTCTCCTTTTGAACTGTATATTTTAACTTCTTCTTTCCCTTCGAAGGGGAGGATGACGTCTCGATATCCTGAACTTCGATTGCTGGATTCCAAGCGGGACCCACGTTCTCGCCCTGAGTCTCAGGAGCTTCGTCTTCTTTGCGCTCACCTTCTCCGTGCGTATCGGGAGTGCGGCGCGACGACGATCCGGCCTGTTTTTTTCCCTTTACCAGATGGAGGTTTGGGAATGGTGACACCTTCTGGAAGGCTGATCCGATGACCAGGGGCTAGCAAGCCAAACCCCGACAATGATTCATTTGAAATGATAGTCCGGATGTCTCGGTCCTCATCAGGAAGAGCTCTAATGGCTTCAACAGCCTCAGAATATCCTCGGCCTTCCGGACGTGGGTTGATACTTGAAAAGATGAAATGAAGAGTTAGGAAAAGCATGACTCCGATCAAATACGAATAGTGACTCAGCAGAGAGACTTACTGCCTTCAACCCATCTCCTAGCGAAACCAGAAGGGCAGCGCACATAGAACCATTCCTGTTTGTACAAGGCGAATTTACTACATGCCCCTATCAAGATCTGGCATTTGTGGTATGGCTCGAGGAACATGAAGGAAGGACTGTCTTTCCGTCTCTTGAACATATAAATGTATCTGATATCACCGGCGGTTGGAGGTCTGGAGAAGACGGCCATGAAAAGTAAGTAAGTCCCATATAGAAATGCATGGCCATTCGGGTGCAGCTGCGACGGAGCTATGTCTATGTACTGCAGTACATCCCGGAGAAATAAATTGAATGGAGGCACGCTGCCCATCCAACACATGAACTTGTTGCAGGTAGTGTACCCGACTGGGGGCAGATGAGGACGATCGTGTCTCGAAGGAACTAACACGTCGGCAAAAGGAATCCCATGAATGGAGCATATCCGTCGCAGAGCAGCTTCGTTGATCTTCGAGGCTTGTGAATCGATCGGATTGTCTAGTAAGATTGTTGCCTCCAGAGCATCAGGTGCCAAGTTATGAGCAGGAGAAGTCGACGGATTAGAAGTGTCAACGGCTCCTTGCCTTGATGACGGCCCAGGCCTATCGGATATAGTGGCGGAGCTAGATTTTCTCGACATCCCAAATAAATAACGAACCTGGCTAGGTGCTTGAGGGAACTATACTTAAAAAACGTTGAACGTTAGAATTAGCAACACGAGTTTTCCCCCCACGTGGTGTGTGAACTAGTGCAAGCAATTGTGTACAAGCAATAAGATTTCAAAGATATAAAAATGAGCTTCGAATCGTTGCCTTCAAAGACCGTCATCGCTGACCGTCTCAAAGAGCCCGCCTGGTGGTGGTAACAGTTCCAGATCTAGAAAACATGTAATTTATGAAGTATCCGGCTTAAGTCTAATTTGACATTTATAACTGTTCGGCATTTAAATGTTGTTCGGCAATTGCATTGTTCGTCCTAAGAATAGATCAGCATGTATGTTTGTTCGGTTAAGTCATTGTCAAGTGTTCGGCTAAAGGCCTTGTTCGGCTAAAGGACTCGTTCGGTTAAGTCATTGTCTAGTTAAAGGTTCTGTTCGGCATTCAAAATGTTCGGCCTAAGTACAATGTTCGGTTTTGTTTTGCTCGTTCTAAGTTCTGCTCGGCAATTGTATTGTTCGGCCTAAACATGGTTCGGCATGTCAGTTGCTCAATATTAATGACGTTCGGCATTGATACAGTTCGGCGTCGAACTGTGTTCGGCAACCAGAGTTCGTTCGGCTAAGTTGTTGTTCGGCGTTCTAGTGAGTGTTCGGCCTTAGTTTATTCAGACGAAATACTATTCGACAGCCTCTATCATTCGGCGCATGACAACATACGCCGAACCATAGCTATGCCTTCCAACACCCTTACCACCTCCAACGTTTTCCTTCTCCTTCTTTTTTGACTTCGGTTCGGCGCGATGGAACTAAATACAATAGCCACATGTGCAAACACCTCAAATCCTTCCTCCTCGCCTCACATTATCGTTCGGCAATGAGGGCAACCTACTCGAAAGCTTTCTACATGACAAACTTGACCATCTCATTTGAAACCTATTCGAGTTATACGAGGAGCAGTACCTAGATTGCAGTTAGGAGCTTAGGAAGGAATGTTCAAGTTGTGAATCTATTCGGCTAGAGAAAATTGCAAATCTTGGAAGAGTGACAGAAATGAAAAGGTAAAGGAGAAGGGACGGGAAGGACCTGGTTATATAGAGGGAGGTAGAAGTTGAAAAGGCTATACCCGGTAGAACCAGTCAATACCAGAGTGTTCGGCATCAAAACGAAGTGCCGTTCGGCACATGAGGGCTGTCCGGCTTCGAACGTATCGTTCGGCGTCCAAACCACGTTCGTCACACACCCCCGCCACAGGCATGCTCGAGAAGGCATCATCAACGAAAATTGAACCAGATTCAAAGCGCATCACGTTCGGCCACGCGATACACTTTGGGGGGCAAGTGTTTCCTGGAGATTCGACCAGGCAACTAGCGCTCGGCATCAGGTAGCGCTCGGCATCTCAGAGTGGCCGGCATCCAGGAGTGTTCGGCGAAGTACTTGGCATCCAGGGGTGTTCGGCGAAGCACTTGGCATCCAGGAGTGTTCGGCGGAGCGCACGGCATCCAGTGGGACTCGGCATCTCAGAGTGGCCGGCATCCAGGAGTGTTCGGCGAAGCACTTGGCATCCAAGGGTGTTCGGCAAAGCACTTGGCATCCAGGAGTGTTCGGCGAAGCACACGGCATCCATAGCTTTCGGCATCCGTAATGCTCGGCGACCAGGAGACTCGGCGTCAAGTAGTGTTCGGCGTCAACTGGCACTCGGCGACAAGCAATGCTCAGCATCCCTAGCGTTCGGCATCATTAGAACTCGGTGATAGGAGAACTCGGCAACAAGAGCGCTCAGCATCCCTTGGTACTCGGTGTAGTACTCGGCAACGAGAGTACTCGGCATCCAGAAGACATTCAGTGTGCGCAACTACTCAAGGTGACAATGTCGTTCGGCCAGCGTGCACTTTTCGTTCAAGAGCTTCGGATAGAGACACGTTCGGCCTCAACTGACAATCATCCTGCAGTTCCCACACATCCAGCGTACCGTTCGACATAGAGGGACTGTTCGGCATTAGAGCGTTCGGCATACCAGGTTCGGCATGCAGCGACCACTGTACTGGGGCTAGAGTGTTCGGCCATCCAGCCCATTTCGGAAGTCCAGCCCATATTTGCCTATAAATAGAGGGGCAGGGTCACAGCGAAAGGGATCCTTTTTTGGGAGAGAGAACACTGGGGAGACTCTGCCATTTTCGAGACTCATCTTCTCTACTTAAACAACTTCATTCAAGCATTTGATTCACGAATTGTATTTGTAATCAACTCTAAAGAAGATCAATAAAGTTTAACCTCAAAGTGGACGTAGGCAATTACGCTGAACCACTATAAATTTGGTGTTCTTACTTTCTGCAATTAAATTAGCATTGTCTTCTCTGTTTAATTTACTTTCATCACTTATATCTCTACACAATCTTTCTCTACGAGGTTAGTGACCAATTTTGGTGCTAACACAAACATAGCTATCCTACATGCCTAACAACCATAATAAGCATAAGTAATCATATCAAACCCCAAACATAAAACCTCAAATATGCACATATAATATCAAATATCGAGAAGTAACATCAACGTCTATCCTAGCATGTAGCATACTAAACTATTTAATATAAAGCATCAAATATGAAAACTAACTACAAAATGGAAATCTTACCAAGTGAAGATCTCCGAGCAAGTGGTCCTCATGCTCTCCTCCATCTCTTAGTGCAATCGCTTTTGCTTTCTCTCTGTTGAACCTTCACTACTTCACCGTCTTCCTCCTAAGCTGTTTTGCATCACATCTATGATACGAATAGGCCTACGAGTTCTAAATATTTCCAGTTCAATCTCGATATCTTTTAGTCGATCTAGTGCTATCTTTCCCAACGCCTCTTGTAAGTTCTTCCGAAACCAACTAACAAATAAAGGGCCTCGGTCACTCATGATGCTCTTTGGCATACCAGGGAATCTCGCTATCTACTTCACATATAATTCGACCAATTTGGATGTCTTTATAATAGACTTAACGAGTATAAATCTGGCACTCTTCGTCAATCCATCGGCTTTTGTCCAGATGCTATCGTACCCTCATCTAGTCTTCGGTAATCCATCTATGAAGTCCATTGATATCTATTCCCATTTCTACTTGGGAACAAATAACCTCTCATTCTTATAGAACTAACCATCTCGGTCGAGTCCACACTACCACATTTCTTTATACTCCACTTGTTCCTCTAACTTAAATGTGATCTCCGCTAGTTTACCATGATGCCTCTAACTAGTAATGATCCGCTAAATCAAATTAGGTCTGATAGTCAAACTAGCCATCTTCTTTAGCTTTAGCTCACATCATGGTCTAAAGTAAAATAGTAATAAACTCAAGATGTTTCCACTGTAGGAACATCGCTCCTAAACTAGCATGTCTTCTACTCATAGCATCAGTTACTGCAGTTCCCTTACCAAGTGCACTGGAAATGTTAAAGTCGTAAGAGGCCAAGAATTCCAACCATTGCTGCTAGTTGAGATCCTTCCTTGAGAAGAGGTACTCCAACGACTTGTGATCCATGAATAACTTGACCTCTCTCCTAATAGATAGTGCCTCTAAATCTTCAAAGCAAATGCTATTGCCACCAACTCCAAATCATGAGTCGTATACGTCCTCTCATGCAGATTTAGTTATCGGCTCGCGTAGTGACAACTTTATTCCTTTTCATTAATACAACACCTAGTCTAGTACCGTAAGTGTCTGCGTATACGGTCAACTCCTCATTCCCACTTGGAAAGGGTAATATCAGTGTACTCATCAACCTCTCTATTAGACTCACAAACGCATGCGTGCACCTTGCATTCCAAACAAAATTCCCATTCTTCTTGTTAAATCGGTTAACAGTGTTGCTACTTTATATAAGTCCTTGATAAAATGTCTATAGTATCCCGTTAATCCAAGGAAACTTCTCATCTATAGCACTCTTGGGATTGTCCCAATCTTGGGCTTCAGAAACCTTCATAAAATCCTAGCAAATTCCTACTCTGAAACAATGTGATCCAATAATCTCACTTCCCTCCCCTAGAAGTGCCAGTTCAAAAACATCACCATCAATTGGTATTTTCTAGAAAACACCTCCAACGTAATCCTCAAATGCATCTTGTGCTCCTCTTCCATCTATGCATAAACTAAAATATCATCAATAAGCACAAGCACCAACTTCCTCAACTGATCCATCGAAACACAGTTCATGAGATCAACAAAGTATGTTGATGCATTGGTTAACTTGAATGATATAACCAACCACTCATAACCCAAACAATGTATGAAATGTTGTGATTGACACACTCTCTCCAGGCACTGTCAGTTGATGGAACCAAATTGAAAGGTCCTACTGAGAGAACACCCTTGCACCATGGAGCTGATCAAATAAGTCATCAATACATAGAAGTGAATAATTGTTCTTCATCTCTTTCAGGTCATGGTAATTAACACATAACCTCAAAGAGTCGTCCGCCTTAGTGCCGAACACTACAGGTGCAACCCACTTAAATACGCCCCTACAAATGAACCATCACCTCAATTGGCCATCTGCTCGCACCTCTAGTTCCCTTTGCTCTTTGGGCGCCATTTGCCTCAAAGTCATAACTACTGGTCTAACATCTCTAACTGGATCAGTATAGAACTCTTCTTCCCTATGTCATGGTAATCTGGTTACTTCATTGAATATATCCAGGCACCCTCTAGCTATAGGTAAAGAGGACGACTCATCCCCTAAAACCTCCAATGAACATAAAAGGCTGACCATCACTGTAACATCCTCTATATGGAGGCCCAAAGCTAAGAGCTACAGATGCTACATTCATCCATAGTATTAACTTCCGATGACCAAATACGGTAATTTTAATGGTGTTACTCAATAAATTCGCCTTCCGCTTAAGTCAGAGAATCTTAAACAAAAGATGGTAGAGAAGGAATTCAAATTTTCCGAAGAGATCGAAGGGATGTAGCTAGCAAAATGAGACGACTCAAGGCCTTTTGAGAAGACAGAGGATATTATCCTACAATGTCTAAGGAACTTTTACCTTTCGAAGGAGGCAAACAAGCAGAAACAAGGGTATATGACCCTACGACAACCTTTTCGAAAGCACAATAAGCCTTTCGGGGCAGATAATAAACCTACAGGATACTTTTCGATGATGCCGAAAGATTTAGGTAAAAGCAACATCCATGAGTCAACAGAAGATGACCTTTCTCCATCAACCAAGGAAGATACAACTTTTGGTAGTAGTCAAGCAGGAAAAAGCGACCTTCCGCTAAGGCCAAAGGGTTCACAAAGGCTATAAAACTTCCGGTGGGATCGAAAGGTTCACGTGCTATGCATATAACAAACCTTCCGGTAAAAGCAACGGCTTCTCGAAAACAAATGAAAAAAAACCTTTCGGAGGCATTTCGGAAGGCCATGATGATACACAATCAACGAACCTTCCGACAATAATGAAAGGCTTGCAACCATATACAAGAAACTATCTTCAAGCAAGACCGGAAGGTTTACAACCGCATACCAAAGGCAACCTTCTATACCGGATGAAGGCATAAGGATGATGGGATGCCACTCGCATCTATAAATAGGACCCAATTGGTCCAGTTTGGGGGGACTTTTCCTTTCATTTCTCGAAAATCTTGTAACTTCTTGATCAGAATTCTGTAACCCTAATTGGGGATCTAATTTGGGAAATTCAATAAAAGTAAAACCTTATGATGGATGGCAAGGGAAGTATTCTGATTTTGTGAACTGTTTTATAGGTTGCTTGTCTTTTTGCTATCATAATACCAATTTGTAGGATCAATTTTCTCGAAAGGTTCTGGTCGATAGGCCTGAAGATTAATTGATAAAAGTTATCATTTCAAGCAAAGAAAGATATCGAGTTTTCTATCTCCGCCCATCGATAGGGCCAATAGTCAATCTGGATTAATATAAGCATTAACCTTCCGGGGTTTTCGGCATTGTAATCGAGTTGCTCCATCAAAAGTTGGTAGATACTTATATCCTAGCAATAGCCAAACCTTCCGCTATCATCAACCAACCACTCAAACCCTTTGGAACAATATAAGAGTAGGAAAATAAAGTTCAATTTGGTAATTGAAATTCTAATACCTTTCGGCCAGATCAAATTCAATTTCCTAAGAGCAAATAAACCCTTCAGCAAGATCAAGAGTCTTTACATATTGCCTAGGATTCCATTCCTCCCCTCGTTGCCAAAGGAGTCAATCATCCAAACCTTTCGGAACCACTAGAGCACAACTTTGAAAGATAACATTTGGTTAATCTCCATTAGAGCTATAGAGAAAGGGATCACGATAGTTCAGAACAAGTCTACCTCTTGTAATAACCTTCCAATTGAAAGACTAAACCTTCCGCCTACATCGTGATCTTCAAGTCCAAATATATCAATCATGGGTGTAAAGCGTAGGAGCTATTATCTAGGTTAACGTACCTTTCGACCTAACCAACCTTCCCTTTCCTATTGAAAGCACTATTCGAGGTGTTGTCCAATAATCTGGTTAACATTTTTTGGTGCTAGAAGGAGGGCTCGAACCTCCGGCTTGATCGATTCTCTAACACTACAGCTCTCTAATTCCCATTAGACTAGTTCCACATCAACTTCACTTACTTTGGTTTCATAATGGATAAGAGGCTTAAGAAGTCTGAACAAGGATCTTCCGAACCACACTTAACAAAGCTTTCCTATGTGAATGCCAAAGACTCCAATCAGGATGAGGAACAAAGGTTAAGACTTGAGGCCTTTAAAATTTTTAACAGAAAGAAGGCAGATTCTTATAACCCTGAGAAATGGAGTTTAAATCCTTTCCACATGGGACCGACCCCAATTTATGCACTTGGAAGGAAAATGAGTGGAAGTGACAACATTTTTAATCAAATGAGGAGAACTATTCAGTCAGACTCTCGGGGAACTATCTTCGAAAAAGAGATGATAAAAGACTATGATAGTCTCACATATAAGTGGAGTAGGATTATAAACAAGGATTGTCATTCAAGGGAAAACTATGGATACATGGAGAAATCTTTAATTGAAGAAGCAAGGAAAATAAAAGAGCTATCCAGTGGAAATATAAGAATCATCAAGGAATTTCCAACCGAAACCTTAAAACTGAGAGAAATTCCCATGAAAGAAGAACAACGGGCAATAATAAAAAGTCCATTCCTCAAGAAGAAGTATTTGGACCAAGCCGCAAAAGATTTAGACGCCAGTCAAGAACGACTCAAAAATCAATACTTCTTGAAGAGTACAATCTTACGACGTCAATCGAGGACATATATACTAAAACCAAAGAGGAACTGAACTGTTGGCCATCTCAAAAGAAAAGGCAGGGGTTTGAGAAAAGGTCCAAAGGAGTATATTGCAATTTTCAACTCATGAACGGACATGATACTAACCAGTGCAAAGTACATAGAAAAATGGTCCTACACTTTCTACAACAAGGGAAGCTAAAACAGTTTGTAAGGGATTAACCAAACCATAAAATAAAAGCTCTATTTTCAAAATAAGAAAAGTCTACATGATCGGGAGAAGAGTTCTCCCTAAGCTTGGACTACCTAAAAAGGTAGGCTACCAATGATGGTAGAAAGCCCTTGGTCGTGCCAAGATGGCCAGGTCAAGGCACCTCCAGGAGGGAGGGCGTATGCCTTTATCCATGCCAAAATCAGAAATGGCCAGGTAAAAGCAGCAAAAGCCCTTATCCACATCACACTATGGCCAAGATAAGGCACCTCCTGGAGGGAAGATGGGTAATCCCTTGGTCCCGCTACGTTATGGCATGGCTAAGGTACCAAACAAGCCCTTAGCCGCGTCACGCTATGGCCAGGTTAAGGTGCCTCCTGGAGGGGGTCGGGTAAGTCCTCGGGCCCTGCTTTAGAATAAGCTAGCTTAGCGCACCGGAAACCCAGATGAAATGTCCGGCGGACTATGAAAAGTCCATGCCTGAAATTGGCACCGCCAGAAGTTGGCATTGCTTAAAATAGCAACCACCAAAAGGTCGGTAATGTCTAAAATGACAAACAGCCTGAAATGGGCTCTGCTTAACTAAGCACAAAAATTGGACAAAAGAGTCCCCTCATGAAATAGGCCAAAATAAATGAAAAATGGACAAAAAAAACTCAGGCCCAAGAAAGCAAAAGCATGCAAGAAATCATCAAAGCTTGGAGATGGTGCATTCAACAAGAGAATCAGGAAGAAGTCACTAACTTCTTCCCACGAACATCCACTGTTTGTACCAAAATTGGGCACAACACTCTTCGGAAGTCTTTGAAGAGATAAAGTGAAGAAATTAAATGAAAAATGAGGAATTATCTAACAAAAACTCCAAATTTCAGAAATGAGAATAATTAAAGTGCAGGGAGACACAAGAATTTAGAGTGGTTCGGCGTATAGCCCACGTCCACTATGAAGTAGTTTGCTTTATTGATCTTTCTTTGAAAACTACAAGTGAATTCAATGATTTACAGTAGTCAATTGTGATTTGCAGCAGTGGATTTAGTTTGTGACAGCAGCAATTGAGTTCAGATCTAGATCTGGCAGAGTCCGGGCGTTAGAGATCTCAAAGAGGAAGAAGAACCCCTTTTCTGTTGACTTTGGGGGTCTATTTATAGGAGTAGGAGGCTGATATTTTGCTTAGACCTTGGGAGACCCTCTCTGGCACGTGACCAGGCCCGCACGCCCAAGCCCATGAAGTTTCGGTCCGATCCTTGATCGATACGAACAGATTTCGACTCGATCAAGATTTCATCCAATGGAGTCGAAATTTGGCGTGGACATTCTCTAGCATGCACGTAGTCTTCTGTGAAAATTTCATAGCATTTGGACTTGTAAATTAGGAGATATGATCGATACGAAATGGAGTTTTCGGTAGGCTGTTTCCTTCGACTCGCTTCCGTTTTGACTCGCTTCTACTTCGACTCGGTGATGTGGCGCTTTCTGGATCGCTCTGCCTTTGACGCTGTTTTGAGCGAGTCGAAGCGCGCATTGATTGGGCGAGTCGAAGTGAGCCATGATTGATCGAGTCGAAGTGCGTGGTTCGATCGATTCGAACAATGACTTTGTCAATCAGAGTTGAATTCGATGGAGTTGAATAGCTGTTTGAGCGGAGCGAGTCGAAGCGTGCACTTTCGATGGTTCCAAACTGGAGCGAGTCGAAGAGAGCAGTTCTGGGAGGTTTGAGCAGTGGAGTCGAAGTGGATGGAGTCGAACAGTTGTTCGAGGGGAGCGAGTCGAAGAAGGCCTCTGAGCGAAGCGAGTCGAATCAGGTACTTCAGATGGCTGTGAAGCAAGTCGAACAGGAATGAGTCGAAGTTGCCATCTGAGGGATATGGAGCGATTCGAACGGTAATTGTTTTTCATCCAATTTTGTATCCTTCATAACTTGAGCATACAGACTCGGGTTGACTTGAGATTTGGAGCATTGGCTCTCATGGCTTAGCTTGTCATGTCCTACCAATTTGGGCTCGATCTGGACTCGGACAAAATTCATCGATATTCGTAGTGAGCCCGTGTATAACTGATCTCTGGGACGGGCCGTCACTGGTTACTAGTCAATTCCTTGGTGTTACGGCCTTGCCAAAAGGTGGGATAACATTTTCCCCCCAAAGTACGTCTTGTGGAAACATGATGTGCTTTAAAATACTGCCATCTCTACTCTGAATAGTTATTGTCGATGAAAGCTGTAATCTTTTACCGTTCTTCTTGATAATGTAAACTGTTGACTGTCGACTGCTGTACCATGTATTGTTGCAACTGATTGATGTATGCTAGTGGTTAGCCATTTGCTGTTGTGATCGTTATTAGATGAATTTCTGATTCCTGAAAATCTGGAATATTGAATATTAGTCCAACATTCATGCATATATGTTAATCTGACTCCTGTTGACGTTTGTACGTTCTCGAGTCATTGTCAGTTTATTGTTTTTTGAATTCCATATCGATCCTCTCCTGAACCGATGTGAAATTCGTTGCAACGACGCTTAACGGTTGTTTTTGAACGTTCCTTCATAACGATCCTCTCCTGAATCGATGTGAAGGATTGAAACATCGAAGATAATTTTCATTGGATTTATGGATGCGAAGTAAGTATGTCGATTTGATGGAGTTGGAAATCGATGGACATGAAGCGCTTGTTCGACTCGAAGGTGGACGTGAACTGAGCGAGTCGAAGTGTGCCCATATCGAGCGAGTCGAAATGGGCTTTCCTGATGGCTGTAAACTGAGCGAGTCGAAATGGAGCGAGTCGAAATGCGCTTCCCTGATGGATTTGAACTGAGCGAGTCGAAGTGTGCTTCCCTAATGGATTCGAACTGAGCGAGTCGAAGTGTGCCCATATCGAGCGAGTCGAAATGGGCTTTCCTGATGGATTCGAACTGCTTGTTTTGCCGCACCGGAGAGGGAGTCGAGGACAAACGACACGAAAGGGAGCTCCGCATCAATGCACTGAAGAGGGAGTCGAAGCACGTGTTCGACTCCACTGGGATTCGAATCGTTTGTTCCCCTTGCTTTTGAGTCCATATAAATACTTCGTACTTAGCCATTTTTTCACTTTTTACGGTTCATCTTTATCTGCCTTGCCTTCGTATCGTTCCAGAGCATTTCAAGAGAAAAACTTTTTCCTTCGAATCGATTCCTATCTTCAACCATTTGAACTTAACTTTCAGATCTTGGTAACCAATAAACGAATCCACGCTTAGACGATGAAGCTCGGGGTTTCTTATCAAATCAATCAAAGTCATGGTCGATCGAACGGTCTCTGGCCTCCACTTCGTGTCGATGGAGTATGGATTTCGAGATGATGAGGCGAAGGTCTTCGTATCGATCGATGGTGGAGCTTCGCTTTGAATCGAGCATTTTGAATTCATGGATCGATACGAAAGGGTTGCGCCTGATGGACTCGAAATGATGGCCTCGAATTGAGTCGAAAAGTATGTCTTTTGATCGAGTCGAAATAGAGGCCTTGGAACGGTTCGAAGCGGAGTGCCTAGAGATCGAGTCGAACTTCGTAGTTCTTGATCGAGTCGAAGCAGAGGCTTTGGATCGAGTCGAAGCGCGTGGTTCGGGATCGAGTCGAAGTAGAGGCTTTGAAGCGAGTCGAAGGACGTGGCTTCGGACCGAGTCGAAGGACACGGTCTTGGATCGAGTCGAACTGCACACTCCCGAACGATCGATTCGAACTCGAGCCTTAGTGAACGATTCGAATTTGAACTTGAATAATTGCCTTGAACTCGAACTTTTGACGTTTGACCATTGGTTTAATTTTGACCATACTGAAAATTCTAGTGCCTTTGACCACTTAGCTCCGACGAACTTCAGATTTGCTTAACTGGACTTAATTGTTTCACCGCCCACCTGATTGCCTATTGAAGTTCGTCGATGAAACTGGAACTTAAAATAATAACACATTTTAACTTGGTCTGATAGCTAATAACTGGATGGCATGGTTGTGACGGTCAGCAATGACAGTCCTTCCGACTGAATTCCAAAGCCTCGTCGTTTAAATGTTTTCCTCAATCCGGTTAATCTTTCCAAATAATATACAGTACTGCACTGCACAACACGCTCACACACTTTACACTGCGGGATGCATGAGTGTTATTTGTCAGTTTAACAATGATTTTTTATAAGCTGGCTAGTTATGGATTCTTCAAGTTCTCAGCAGCCGGAATTCCCGAGTTCTATTCCTCCAACCATAGAGATACCGGTTATCGAAGCCGAAGTCATAGAGCCAGCTTCGGATGAGCGTCCGGGTGCTCGATTTATTCTCAATCCAACAGATTCCGTGCCGTCGGGTATCTCCGAAGATATTTTAGGACGGATATGCTTAAGGCATGGTTTGTCACTTGACGACGTGCTACTTCCTGGGCCAGCTGACAGGCCACATAATCCCCCGGATGGGTTTACTGCTTTCAACCGCTACGCTTGCACAGAGGGGACACTTCCTCCCTTCAATGAATATATAAGGGAGATGTTATCGTTTCTTAGCATAGCTCTATCTCAGATACACCCCAACGGGTATGCCTTATTGAACAGCATATTTGTTCTCTTTATGGAGATCCTCTTTCGACCGCCGAAGCTGATCGAGATCCAATATCTATTCAATGTCAAGAGCCGTGGAGACAGCCCCTCTTTTACCTTCTTGGAAGCGGTCAGGAGCTGCCACATTGTACAGGGCTCCTAGGGAAGGTTAAGTTATTATAAAACTGAATGGTTCAATGTTCGGTGCCCCCTGGGTTTGCTGGTCGGTGGCTGGTTAGACGTAAGTGCTGTCATTTCTCTCTTGAATCCGGGAGACACTAGTAACTGACTTCAAAACTGACACACTTTTCCTTTCTTACAGCTGCAATCTCTCGCCCCGATGGCGCATACTTCAGAGAGCTTGTTTGGATTCTTCAAGCGTTTCCAGGCGAAGAGAGGCATATAGACTTAGTCCTGACCGACAGGAATTTGAGGGCTGTCGGCCTGATAGAACAGAGACAGAGCATACATCTGGAAGTGATACATAGAGTGGCCCCGAAGGAACGCGTGAAGCGCAAAGTGCCCGTAGTCGTGATCACCGAAGAAGTTGATCCAGAAAGAACGCCCACCGATACCGAGCTCCTAGTTGGGTCTTCTGCCGATGGCCTAGACTCGGGTGGAAGAAGAAAAGGCAAGGCCGCTGCTCACAAACGCCCTAAATCTAAGAGATTTAAATTCATGGTCGTGTGTTTACCTTTCCGGGGATTAGAATTTCGGAGGCTCCTCCTCCGCAAGTGGAGAGTCCTTTTGCAGGGCTTGCTGATATTCCAATCTCGAATTTTGTGTCGTCTTCACACGACGCCGGGACGGAGGGGCTTGATAGTGCTTTTGAACCGAGCGGGTCGCTTGCTATGAGTGCGGCCGACATTTCCGGTTGGTCGGGGGATTGCACATGCATACACTTCATTACACTACATGATTCACAACTGTACTTCGTCCAACTTAGGAAGTTACTAACTCTTTCTTCGTTTATCATTTTCAGCTTCAATGTCTGGAAGAGGATCGATGCTCGGCAGTCTCCGTTTGGCCCGAATCTTCTTCTTATTATTACTCTTGCAGGAGGGACTCGGATAGAGATCGCGACCGCGAGTACTCCCACCAGGATAGATACGGGCGTGATAGGGATAGGGAGTATAGACATCGGTCTAGGTCGCGCTCTCCTCCTCCTAGACTTCCATCTCCTCCTCCTGTTCAAACTTCAAATCCAACAGACCCTCCTCGTCACAGGCCATCTTCTCACACTTCCAGATCTGAGACTCATCTTCAGAGAGTCGAAACTACATCTTCCATTGTTACAGAGCAGGTCCCTGCTGATCCCACTGGAGAAGGGGCCCTTAAGTTGGCTAAAATGAAGAAGGATTTTCCAAATATCTGCTTCGACGGTTACGTCTTCCCTCCCCACTTGAAGAGAATCCCATCAGGGGTAGAAGGCACGATGCATGATTATGTCCACGACATCTACATCTAATACCAGGAGTGGGCAAAAGCTGCTGAAAAAGCTTCCATAGTGGCCTTTGAGCGTGCCAAAGAGATCGAGAAGATTGAGACCGAGCTCGCAAAAAGGGATTGGATTATTCAAGTACTCTCTGCTGAGTCTGAGTCTTCTCGGAAATCTGAAATTGAGGCCATTAAGAAGGCTGATGAAGCAAATGTGGCCATGGAGAGGTTGAGGCAGACACATGTCGCCTTTGTGGAGGAGATGGGTCACCGGAATACTACGGCTACCGCCGAGCGGGATGCGGCAGTCAAGGAACTGAAAAAACTTAAGGCCAAATTCGCTGATATGGCCAAGGAAAAAGACGACGCGAACAACGCAGCCCAGGAGGCGTGCGAACAGGCTGTTCTACTTAGGGGTGAACGGGATGCGGCGATGGCTAAAGTCCAAAAGGTGGAGACTGAGGTCGAGGAGAGGGTGCAGTTGGCCGAGTCCAGGCTAGAGGCCGACATTGAAGACCTCCTCGTTGTCTATAACGCTAACGTGCTGAGGCACAGGGGTCTGGCCTGGCTCGATGACTATTTGACACATCTCCACAGTGCTTGGGGCCAACTGGTTGAGGAAGAGAAAGAGGCACGCCAGGGTGAGCCTGTGGATGAATTCGAGCTTGAGAATCGTATGTTAACTGATGACGAAAAGAAGATTCTCCATGATTCAATGATCTCTTATGAGAAGGAGAGGCTTGGCACCCAACACCTGGAAGTAGGAGAAGGCTCCGAGGTTGGACATCATGATGCAAGTCTTGATCTTCCGGTGTCAACCCAGCCTGAATCTTTGCCTGCGGTTGATCCTCAAGCTGTTCCTGCCTATAACCCGGATCAGCCCCAGATGTCTCCGACTATAGCACAAGCGACATAAGCCGCCCCATCGCTTACAAGCCAAACTGAGGAAGGTACTCTGAACATTCCACATGTCTTTCATGAGTCGAAGTCTTCGATCGAGTTTAAGTTCTAACAATTCTTTTATTCTTTGTCAAGTGATCGACGTTGCCCATGTCGGGCCTCCTGCTACCCAAGAGTTACATCAAACATAGGAAGCTATCATTACTGAAGCAATCACCACGACTACAACCGCCCAGCTTGACGACATGCAGGGGAGTGTGATTGTGTTTGATGAGCAGTTAATGGAGGAGCTCTTTCGTCGTCATGGCGATCCTTTAGCTGACTTATCATTCATCATGGGCGGAGGAGTTCCTACCACAAGCTCTTCGATGCCGACCATTGACGCTCCTAGCGAGGCTTGTTTGGGTACTAAAGAGGAAATCTTGGCACAAATTGCCGCTGAAATGGACGCTGCAGCGCTTGGTGGCAGCGTTGGATGTGGGACAGCGGCACTTGGTTCAGCTCCGCTTAGAACGATATCGCCTGGCGGTACATTTTCAGACACTAGCGTGGCCACGACATCTTTCACATTTGACCCTATTCCTCCGACTCCGCCTGCAGGTAGCATTCTTATTCACACGAGTTCGGAGGAGGAAGTCGACATAATGCCTTCGCCTGAAGATCAACAGCCGAAAAGCAAAGGCTCGAAGAGGAAGATTGGCGAGGGCTCCAGCGGGTCCACACCGAGGAGGAAGCCAAGGAAAAAGAAAGATTAGGCATGCTCTTCCAGTGTATTTTGATTTGCATTTTGTTAGCCGTGTATAGATGCGGGTTCAGCCCCTGCTAGTAGGAATTTTTTGGAAACTTGTACATGAACTTATTCTATAATCAATAGAAATGAAACTTTTCTTTTTTGACTTCTTTTATTTATCATTGTGTATTTGTCTAAGTGTTTCAGTGTTTGAAATGCACTTGTGAAGTTTCAGTTTCTGAATGAAGTTTGTTTCTTTTCGCCAAGTTCGGGTATTGTGGACATGGTTTGCGACCGGGAAACGAGTCGAATTTTGACGTCGCATTGCTTCAGTCGATGGTCGATGCTTAAGTCATGCCCCCTAGTCTTGGCGGTATGTTGTGAAACATAAGTCAGCGATTGCCCTTTTCTTATAGTATACCGAGTCTAGTACCGCTGAATGGATGCTCGAGATAAACGGGGATTGAGCGGTTTATTCACGCTTGTCCGATTGTCGATGATCATATCCGCGCTCCGGGGATCCTCATTCGTTTACTGGCAGTTGGTCACGCCGGCTTGAGTTTTAATCATATGTCCGCTATCTGGAGACTTGGAGTTGGCATTTGTACTCCGACTCGCATTCCGGGAGTTTGGAGTTGATAATCATTCTTCGATTCATGCCTCGGGAACTTGAAGTTGGTGTTTACGCTCCGCTTCGCACTCTGGGAATCCGGAGTCGATGTTTATACTCCGACTCGTGCTTCGGGAGTTCGGAGTTGATGTTCATACTCCGGCTCGCGCTCCGGGAGTTCAGAGTCGATGTTTATACTCCGCTTCGCACTCTGGGAATATAGAGTTGGATGTTTATACTCCGACTCGCGCTCTGGGAGTTCAGAGTTGAATGTTTATACTCCGCTTCGCACTCTGGGTATACGGAGTTGAATGTTTATACTCCGCTTCACACTTTGGGAATACTGAGTTGAATGTTTATACTCCGACTCGCGCTCTGGGAGTTCGGAGTTGAATGTTTATACTCCGCTTCGCACTCTGGGTATACGGAGTTGAATGTTTATACTCCGCTTCGCACTCTGGGAATACGGAGTTGAATGTTTATACTCCGAATCGCGCTCTGGGAGTTCGGAGTTGAATGTTTATACTCCGCTTCGCACTCTAGGTATACGGAGTTGAATGTTTATACTCCGAATCGCGATCTGGGAGTTTAGAGTTGAATGTTTATACTCCGCTTCGCACTCTGGGAATACGAAGTTGACTGTTTATACTCCGACTCGTGCTCTGGGAGTTCGGAGTTGAATGTTTATACTCCGCTTCGCACTCTGGGTATACGGAGTTGAATGTTTATACTCTGACTCACGATTTGGGAGTTCGGAGTTGAATGTTTATACTCCGCTTCGCACTATGGGAATACGGAGTTGGATGTTTATACTCCGACTCGCGCTCTGGGAGTTCGGAGTTGATGAAGGATTGTCGTGTATCAATCCCTTTTTTGACTTTGATGTGATGGCTTGCCCCCGAGATTGGGTTTCACTTAGGGAGTGATTGGTTGCATCGCAGCCACTCTCTATTTGAATAAATCCCACCGTATGATGAGACTTAGCTCACCGTGCATAGTGATGGTCATATGAAGTATTTCAAGTAAATCACAGCTCTGGCTCGAAGAGGTTGCATTTTATTGCTGAAATAAGAAAGTATGGCAAAGTCAGTTGCCTTATTACAAGTTCTAATTCCGAAATGCCTAAACAAATTGCAGAAAAGGAAAGTAAACTAAATGGATAAAGATAGCCTGTCAGGTGTAATAGTGGCGAAGGCTCTCGCTATTCCAAGCTCTTGGCAAGGTAAAACCGTCGACGGTCGATAACTTGAACGTGCCATCTCCAAGCCTTCGCTCAATAACATATGATCCTTCCCATGTTGGCTTCATATGTGAAGGAACCGGATAGATTCTTTTTAAGATGAGACCGCCTAGTTCGAAGGTTCGCGGACGGACCTTGGCGTTGTACAATCGGGCGACTCGACTTCGATGCGCAGCTGCCCTCAAATCAGCCTCTTCACGCTTCTCATCCAGTAGATCAAGAGATTCAGCAAGTAATATAGCATTTGTCTTTGGATCATAGTATGTCACATGATGAGAAGGTACTACTAGATCGACTGGAATAACGACCTCTGAACCGTAAGAAAGAGAGAACAGAGTGTGGCTGGTCGCGGTCTTGTGGGTTGTTCGGTAAGCCCATAGAGCCATAAGAAGTTCATCGACCCACTTGCCCCCGACCTTCTCCAGTCGTTTTTCAAGATGGATTTTATGACTTTATTAACTACTTCGACCTGCCCGTTTGCCTGAGGGTGTGCAACTACGGAGAATTTCTTTTGGATGTGGAATCGTTTATAGAAATCTTTGAATTCAGCACTGTCGAATTGGGTTCCGTTGTCCGTAATAATGGTGTGTGGGAGACCGAATCGGCAGATGATGTTACGAACCACAAAGTTGATTACTTTCTTCGTTGTAATGGTAGCGAGAGCTTCGGCTTCAGCCCACATTGTAAAGTAACCAACCGCAACGATGGCGTACTTCGCACCGCCTTTTGCCAGAGGTAAAGCACCGATGATGTCGATGCCCCACATTGCGAACGGCCATGGGCTGACCATTTGCGTTATCTCAGTAGGAGGAGCCCTAGGGATTCGGGCATATTTATGGCACCTATCACATTTCTTTGCATAGTCCAATGCATCACGATTCACAGTAGGCCAGTAATATCCGTAGCGAAGTATTTTTCTTGGCAAGTGCTTGCCCCCCGGTGTGATCGCCACATTCTCCCTCGTGCACATTGCGTAACACTTGTTTAATTTCATCGTGAGCGACACATCAGAGTAGGGGAACTGAGTAACCCCCTCTGTACATGAGTCCATTCTGGATGGTAAATCTTGAGGCCTTTCGAAGGACCTGTCTTTTTTCACTCCTGCGCTCCGGCAGGGTTCCGTGCTCAATGTCATTTCTGAGTGGAGTCATCCATGAATCCTTTTCGGGGACAGTTTCGCATACCCGGTTTATTTCCGCCCGGTCGATACTTGGGGAAGATAGCGCTTCTACGGGAACGAGTCCCATTTGTTGAGCTTCAACTGTGCTGGCTAGCTTTGCCAACGAATCGGCCTTTTGGTTGCGTTCTCGAGGTATACTGTAGATGGCGTAGTAATCGAAATGGTCTAGTACTTCCTTAACTCGAGCTAGGTAAGCAGCCAACCTTCGATCTCTTGCTTGATTCTCTCCTCATACCTGACACATGACTAATTGTGAATCGCAATAAATTTCCACTACGATAATTCTCAAATCTCTAGCAAGTTTCAAGCCAGCTAGGAGGGCTTCATATTCAGCTTCATTATTAGTCACATGGAAATTGAATTTTAAGGCATAACATATGGATCGACCCTCGGGAGTTTCAAGCACAATACCAGCGCCTGAACACCGGTCGTTTGATTCTCCGTCGGTATAAAGTTTCCATACGTATTCAGGGGATTCATTGGCTTCGGGCAAGTCCTCTGGGATGGTAAATTCAGCTATGAAATCGGCTAGGACTTGTCCTTGTATGGCCCGTCTCGGAGCGTAAGTAAGGTCAAACTGTCTCAGCTCGATGTTCCACTTGAGTAACCTACCAGACGTCTCAGGCCGTGAAAGGACCTGTCGTAACGGCTGGTCGGTGTAAACAATAATGGAATGTGCCTGGAAGTATGGTCGGAGTTTTCTTGATGCAATGACAAGGCAGTAAGCCAACTTTTCCCGCTTTGGATAATTTCTTTCAGCCCCAGTCAATCGTTTGCTGACATAGTATACTAGCCTCTGTATCTTGTCTTCTTCTTGAATTAATGCAGCGCTGATAGCGTTTTCTGATATCGCCAAATACACGAACAACTTTTCATGATCGATAGGCTTTGACAGTATTGGTGGTGTGGATAGATGTTGAACTAGTGCTTGGAAAGCGCCTTCGCATTCTGTGGTCCATTCAAAGTTTCGTTTCCCTTTTCGAATCAGATTGAAGAAGGGAATGCATTTGTTAGTGGACTTTGAAATGAACCTGCTCAATGCTGCTACCTTTCCATTGAGACTCTGGACTTGCTTTATAGTTTTGGGAGTTTCAAGATTTTTGATTGCCCAAATCTTTTCGGGATTGGCTTCGATTCCCCGGGCGTTAATCATGAACCCAAGGAACTTTCCGGATGCAACTCCAACGTGACACTTCAGTGGGTTGAGCTTCATCTTGTACTCCCGAAGTATGTCGAACATAGTTTCCAGGTCTTTTACATGGTCGGTGGAGAGTCGTGACTTCACAAGCATGTCGTCTACATATACTTCAATTGTCTTCCCGATTTGATTAGCGAACATCCGATTGACCAACCATTGGTAAGTAGCCCCGGCGTTCTTGAGTCCGAATGGCATAACCTTGTAACAGTAAAGTCCCAGATTGGTTACGAAGCTGGTATGTTCTTGATCGGGTAAATGCATCGGTACCTGATTGTAGCCTGAATACGCGTCCATGAAGGATAAGAGTTCATGTCCAGCCATCGAATCCACCAGCTGATCAATTCTAGGAAGCGGGAAACTGTCTTTGGGGCACGCTTTATTCAGGTCGGAATAGTGGACACATGTTCTCCACTTCCCGTTTGGCTTTCGGACGAGCACTGGATTTGACACCCATTCAGGATATAGCGCATCTCGAATGAATCCGTTCGCCTCCAGCTTTTCTAGTTCCTCTTTAAGGGCGACAGATCTCTCTGGATCCATACTGCGCCTTTTTTGTTTGACCGGGACATTCCGCGGGTCAATGTTCAGAGTGTGGCTCGCGATGTCCGGTGAGATCCCACACATATCAGAGTTTGTCCAAGAAAATACGTCAAGATTTGCCCGTAGAAATTCAACCAATTCCTCTTGAGTTTGTTGACTTAGCGGAGATCCAATCTTTATTATTTTTGAATCATCGTTATTGTCAATTGGGACATCAATCGTCAGTTCAGCCGGGGATGCTTGACTTTCTTTAGATTCTCCTTCGTCTTCAGTTTCTCTCAGGTCAAGGTCCTTGAGGAATTGGCTGGGGTGCCCGGGCCTGGGCCCGGGCATTAATTGTCAATTATCGGCGAAACGGACGCAGAGGGATTCCTCTACGCCCTTTCCCTTCTCCTTTCGCTGTGCCTCCCGCAGCTCAGCAACATAACAGGCCCTGGTAGTGGCTTGATCTCCCTGAACGATTCCTATTCCATGATTGGTGGGAAATTTTAAGGTCAAACACCATGGGGCAATGGCTATTCTGAATTCAGCAAGGGCCGGTCGGCCCAAGAAAGCATTGTAAGGGGAGTCTATGTCCAAAACGATGAACTGCAACATCCGTACTCTCCGACGCTCTCCAACTCCCAACTCTACTGGCAGTTCCACCATCCCAGTAGGGATTGTGGCACTTCCCTTGAAACCATGAACTCGAGATTGACATGGCTTCAAGTCTGCGGTTTCCATCTTCATTTGATCATAAGCTCGCTTAAACAAGATATTCACAGAGATTCCACTGTCAACTAAGATCCTTTTATCCAAGCGGGACCTACTTGTGCTGAGATGACCAGTGGGTCGATAGTGGGAGCTTCGATTTTGTCTACGTCTCTGCTTCTGAACACGATGTCATCCGTCATTGTTTTCTGTTGCTTGGTCGGAGCCCCCTCGTCAAAACTACTGCAACACTCGAAGTCTGCATGCCTAATAGAACTGGCATACGACTCCATTTCGTTCCAGCTTCGATCTGCCGGGTGAGGACCACTACTTATCGTATTGATGACCAATCTCCCGTCTGCACGAGCGGGTTCCTCCTGTCTTTCCTGATTCGACGCACGATTTTGATTTGATGGGCCCGCACCACCGGATTGCGGCACCCGTACATACTGATCCAACTTCCGCTCACGTATCAGTTTTTCAATGAGGTCTTGTAAGTGACGACACTCATTGGTGTTGTGGCCATAACTCTCATGGACTCTATAGAACTTTCCTGTTTGTATTTGTCTTTCAGTTGGTGGTTTTGGGACAGGCTTCTTATACTGCATGGTATTGTAGGTCTGCAAATACACATTTCCAACGACGTGTTCAATGGAGTGTAGTTTTCGTACATGGAAGCTCTACGCCGTGGTCCACGATCCTGATCGCGTTTTTTGTTCTGATTTCTATTGTCCCTCTGCTGATTCTGTTTATTTTGGACGTTCAACTGAACTTTTCCGGAACTATCCCCGGACTGTTTAACAGCGACGTTACTCTAAATACCTTCGATGTTGGGCCCTGCGTCATCCTGGTTCCTAGACTGTTTCGCATCCTCCCTTCTCAGGAATTGGGCTGCCTTGGAATAGAAACGGTCCAATGACGCAGGTGGTTTCCCAGCTAACCAACTTCCGAACTCGGAATTAGCATCAATCCCCTTAGTCAGAGCCATCAGGATAGAGTTATCGTTTGGATTGCTTATTTCTGCACACGCAGCATGGAATCGCTCCAAGTAACGTCTAAGCGTTTCTCCGGGAGCTTGTGTAACACTAGACAGAGTGTTAACGTCCTTTGGCCTCTCCACATGCATACGAAATTGTTCGACAAACTTGGTGGCCATCTGGTCAAAGTTAGAGATGGATCGTGATGGAAAACGAGTGATCCACATGGTTGCGATGCCCCCTAGGGAGATAGGGAAACTACGACACTTTACTGCGTCATCAGCTCTAGCAGCATTCATCAGCCATTCGTATTTCAGGACATGTTGATTGGGATCAGAACTTCCTTCATAAACTGGCAAAGCTGGCATCCTGAAGTGCCAAGGTGGTTCAGCATATAAAACATCATCGGTGAAAGGGGTATGACTTCGGGAGATTCCCCAGTCGTCATTAGAGACACCCTGACTTTCACGGATCATTTGGTGGATCATCGCTGGTATATCTGGTGTTCGGACAATTGGAGCATGTTGTGCCAAGGTATGGTTGGGTTCCACAGCGCGAGTTTGGACCGGACGCGGTCAACGGTCCATGCTTTGCCTCCTTGGTTCAACATCCTCAGGGACATAAGGCTCAGGAGTCTGCTCCCGTTGGCTACGTTGAGGATCAGCTTGGTTTCTAGCGTCACCTCCCCGTCTGGCAGTGGTGGTAGTAGCAATGTTGCCGGTAACATGATAAGGAGAAACTCCTCCTCGAGTTGAAGGTTCTGTGCGGAGACTAGCAGATGGTCCAGCTCTAGGTTGCCCAAGGTTCAAAGCAAGTTGGAGTCCCGTGGCTTGGGTGTAGCTTACACCTAGCCGTGGACGTGTGGATCTAGTTTGGCCATCGGAGGAGGCTGAACTTTCTATGGAAGAGTGAGAACCTTGGTCTCTCCTGGATCTTCTTCGACTTTGGCGATTTAGCTGGTTAGCCAACTCCGTGTTGGCGCGTAGTTGTTCCCCTAGCTGCTGTCGACTTTGGGTGAACTCTTGAAGCAATGTCTGGAATTCTTGTCTAGTGATTGGACCTAATGGATCTGAAGGTCCCGCAGCATTTTGGTTGGATGGAGGTGATTGCACGGGATTTTGTTGGTCCCGTGCTCCTTGATCAGTAGTTGTAGAGGTGGTACGTGTGCTCACCTTAATGGATTGATGAAGTCCTTTCCAAGATCTGATTGCAAATCTGTATAGAATGGAAGGGCTCCAAAGTTCTAGATCTGGATCTTCTTCTTAGATTTATGCAATCCAATATAGATAGGAGATCCAAAGAGCAGGAGAAAAATTGGATTTTTCTTAGTGAAAGCACCAAAGTGTTTGTACCAAAATTGGGCACAACACTCTTCGGAAGTCTTTGAAGAGATAAAGTGAAGAAATTAAATGAAAAATGAGGAATTATCTAACAAAAACTCCAAATTTCAGAAATGAGAATAATTAAAGTGCAGGGAGACACAAGAATTTAGAGTGGTTCGGCGTATAGCCTATATGTCCACTATGAAGTAGTTTGCTTTATTGATCTTTCTTTGAAAATTACAAGTGAATTCAATGATTTACAGTAGTCAATTGTGATATGCAGTAGTGGATTTAGTTTGTGACAGCAGCAATTGAGTTCAGATCTGGATCTGGTAGAGTCCGGGCGTTAGAGATCTCAAAGAGGAAGAAGAACCCCTTTTCTGTTGGCTTTGGGGGTCTATTTATAGGAGTAGGAGGCTGATATTTCGCTCAGATCTCGGGAGACCCTCTCTGGCACGTGACCAGGCCCGCACGCCCAAGCCCGTGAAGTTTCAGTCCGATCCGTGATCGATACAAACAGATTTTGACTCGATTAAGATTTCATCCAATGGAGCCGAAATTTGGCGTGGACATTCTCTAGTATGCACGTAGTCTTCTGTGAAATTTTCAAAGCATTTGGACTTGTAGATTGGGAGATATGATCGATACGAAATGGAGTTTTCGGTAGGCTGTTTCCTTCGACTCGCTTCCGTTTTGACTCGCTTCTGCTTCGACTCAGTGACGTGGCGCTTTCTGGATCGCTATGCATTTGACGCTGTTTTGAGCGAGTCGAAGCGCGCATTGATTGGGCGAGTCGAAGTGAACCATGATTGATCGATTTGCACGATGACTTTGTCAATCGGAGTTGAATTCGATGGAGTTGAATTCGATGGAGTTGAATAGCTGTTTGAGCGGAGCGAGTCGAAGCGTGCACTTTCGATGGTTCCAAACTGGAGCGAGTCGAAGAGAGCAGTTCTGGGAGGTTTGAGCAGTGGAGTCGAAGTGGATGGAGTCGAAAAGTTGTTCGAGGGGAGCGAGTCGAAGAAGGCCTCTGAGCGAAGCGAGTCGAAGCAGATACTTCTGATGGCTGTGAAGCGAGTCGAATAAGAACGAGTCGAAGTTGGCATCTGAGGGATATGGAGCGAGTCGAAGGGAGCGGGTCGAAGGAGCGAGTCGAACGGTAATTGTTTTTCGTCCAATTTTGTATCCTTCATAACTTAAGCATACGGACTCGGGTTGACTTGAGATTTGGAGTGTTAGCTCTCATGGCTTAGCTTGTCATGTCCTACCAATTTGGGCTCGATCCGGACTCGGACAAAATTCATCGATATCCGTAGTGAGCCCGTGTATAACTGATCTCTGGGACGGGCCGTCACTGGTTACTAGTCAATTCCTTGGTGTTACGGCCTTGCCAAAAGGCGGGATAACATCCACCAAATGGTATTCTGGTCTTCTATTATTAATTACCAGAAATGAAATTCTGGTCTTTTATTATTAATTTCCAAAATGGGATTCAGGACTTCTATCATTAAATATCTAAAATGATGTTCTGGACTTCTACTATCAACTATCAGAAAAGGATATTCTGATCATCTATTATTTATTACCAGAAGCGGTTTTTTTTGGATTTCCATTATCGGCGCTGAATTAGATTGCTGGCCCTCTGTTACTCATTAATAAAATTACCTTGGACTTCTATTACCAGAAACGAAATTCTGGAAGTGGCATTCTAGTCTACTATCAACTATTACCGAGAATGGTAGTTCGGTCTTTTATTGCTCATCGCCAGGATAAGTCCCTAACCCTTCATTATTAACTGTTAAATATGGTATTCCAAACTTCTATTACCTAAACTCCAAGATGGGTTTTCTGGTCTTCTGATACCAAATACCAGGATTAGAGATCCCGGTATCTTATCAGCAAATATGAATTTCTACCCTTATGACGACCATCGTTGGAAACGATATGGCAGAGTTCTATTGCTTTTCATCAAGGAAAGGCATTTCAGCCTCCTAACTCTCCATCACCTATTATCAGAATATACCAAAAAGCGACTGCCAAATTATCTTAATATTTTCTAATACCCGAATCTGGGTCCCGAGATATCTTGTAAAGCTTCATCATTAATGATGCTAAGACTACTAGTTATTGTAAGCCCCAATCTGAGTGCACAATCTTTGGGTTATTATTTATCTCAAGTAATTTGACCCGAGTCAAGGAATATTATCGGAAGAAGATTACTACCAAAAGAGTCTCCTAATGGAAACTTCCGACCTTCTTTATTCTCAGATCCCCTAGATAATGAAAAATGAATTCAAAAACTATCTTATCAAGATCTCAGTCAAAAATGTCCCATCAAGGTCTTCATTGGGTAAATGTTAAATTTCGATGATTGTATACAGCCTAACATTAACTATTCTCAGGAATGTCGAACAAGAAAAAGGAGCTAAATCTATATTCATCCCTTATTATGGATAAAGATGAGACCTAAAAAGTTTTAGTGAAATGATTTTCAAATAATTGTTACAATCGCTTGCTAATCCAAGCAACTGATGGCCTTAAGGTTAAATTGTCGATTTCCAACTAATAATTAAAGAATACTATGAGCTATGTGTTTTTTGGAAAAGAAGGATGGTAAAGACTCTAGACTCACTTAATCAGAAGAGGAATCAAGGATTGAAACAAAAAGCTTGGAGACACATCAATCTCCAAGAGGCATATCAGAATCAAAGATAAACAAGGTGTAAACGAGGATAACGAAATATGTAGCATGCACAACATTATAAGTATTACATTATGCTGCATAGCATTACCAAGGTATGGAAAACACATTTTATGTAAACTAAGATACTCGTGACCTTATCAATCATATTAGCAAAACTCATTGATATTATAGCATTGAAACTTGAAACTGAGATACCAAATAGGGATTCTGAAGATTTGCAAGAACCTAACTATCTTTAGATTTTATTTCCAAGCTATCAATCCTCTCATGAAGCTTAGTCATTTCAAGTCAAGATTTATACAAGTAATTCCACCAATGAAATGCTTTAAAACTTCAATACTCCAGCTTCCCTTTTTCTTGAAGATTAATTTCAAAATCTCAATTTCCATAAAAAAAATTGAATAGTGCAACATGTGAGCTTAGAAATTAAAGAAGTTTTTGTAAAATTAACTTTGTTTGAGCACCATTTTTAACTTATCCAAAAACATTGTGAACTTCGAAGAAGGAGCTTCGGAAGGAAAAACTAGTCTTGTTCAAGTCTCCCGTATCAACAAGCAAAATAAGTCCCTTTATTTCAACAATAAGAACACATATTAGAGTATGTTTATTGTCGAAACTTGTTATTAATAATAAGATGCAATACCCCGTCTAGAATGGTAACTAGTGTGTATTTTCAAATTTCATCTCTCGGTTAGAAAGGTATTATAGTGTAACTATCAATCAATATCGAATAAAATATCCCAATTTTCTTTAAAAGGAATTTCCCATCTACCTTTAAAGGAAGCTGGGTGAGAAGTGGGGGTGTTCCACGTACCAAAACCATTTATCCTAGGGCAATCAATATTAGATCATTTTGGAAGGAGGCCTTCATCTATATAGCATGTTAACTAGGGTGGCTTATTAAGGAGACATGATTTAAGGAACATATAGTTTGGAATAACATAATATAGACAAGCGAAATATAAAATACGTACTAAGAAATATATATTCATAGAGTAAATACTTGACACCATTTATAATCGCTCCCCCAATTCATATGAAATGGACTTAGAAAGAACTTTGAGAACAAACTTATACTTATAATGCCTAAGCCATTTAAGGAAATTTTTTGGCAAACAATCTAATTCAAAGAAGATTATAATGTGCACAATGATTTAGGCCAAGTCCTAAGTTACATGAAAATAGAAATACAAAAGTAAAACTCTTACTGAATTTACTCAAATACTAAAATTTCAAAGTTGAATGTTAAGAGTGTACTTTACAAAAAAACAACTAAAGTGTCTCTATTAACTTGTCATCCAGCGGAAGGTTAAGAGTTCACCACCCTTTCTCAAAAAAGTGCTGAGTCTGGGCCATCGTTTGTAGAATTTCATCAAATAAGACTTAACCAACAAATGCTTTCAAATCAAAGGTGAAATGGTAATCATGCAAAAAGACAAAAACATTTAATGATGAACCTTTGGAAATATGAGAGAGAGAGAGCGTACAAGACTTCGCGCCAAAAATCTCTGTTAGAAATCCATTCGCCTTCCTTCTCTTTCCCTTCTAACTTTTATTACCAAAAAAGGCATCAATGGCCGCTTGAAATCTCCATCAAATTCATCCTGATTTCGTCAATGCGGAAGCACCACACTGTTGTTGTTGCTTTGCGTTAGGCCTACTAAACCCACCGCACGAGGCAGAAGAGGTCAATAGCGCACAATCTAGCAATATGGATCACCTGCAACTTAATTTCCTTAATCCACGCGTAAGGGGAACATACTCCTTACTTTTAGATCTGCCTACAAACACATTCTGGATGGATTTAGCCATCTAGGATGTTTTTGGAGAAGACCCTGCATTAATAACCTACTCTCTTTATCAACCCATATGGATTGAACCCGTTGTCGTCAACCCCATCAATTTAGTTCCGAACCTTCCGACTTTTCCAGATGGGCTGTAGGGAAAAGGGGGAAGAAATCATCTTGCTACTTTTGGATGCCTTCGATGATCAATTCTAGGACGCTAGTGTAATTTTGAATATGTACATATTAATAGATCATTTTGAGAAGTTTAATGTGAAATAATATATATATGTGTGAATATTTAGATGTTTCAATTGAATTTCTTGAGTTATATTATACAGCTGAAAATGTGCTTGTTACTTGGTGTTTGTACCAAAATTGGGCACAACACTCTTAGGAAGTCTTTGAAGAGATAAAGTGAAGAAATTAAATGTAAAAAGAGGATTTATCTAACAAAAACTCCAAATTTCAGAAATAAGAATAACTAGAATGTAGGGAGACACAAGAATTTAGAGTGGTTCGGCGTATTGCCTACGTCCACTATGAAGTAGTTTGCTTTATTGATCTTTCTTTGATGTTTACAATTGATTTCAACGAATTACAGTGAATAACAATGATTTGCAACAGTGAAATTCGCTGGTAGCAGCAGCAATGGAGTTCAGATCTGGATCTGGCGGAGTCCGGGTGTTGGAGACCTCAAAGAGGAAGCACAACCCCTTTTCCGTTTTCTTTAGGGGTCTATTTATAGGTGTAGGAGGCTGGTATTTCGCTCAGATCTCGGGAGACCCTCTCTGGCATGTGACCAGGCCCGCGCGCCCAAGCCCTTGAAGTTTCGGTCCGATCTGTGATCGATACGAACAGATTTCGACTCGGTCAAGACCTGCTCCAATCGAGTCGAAATTTGGCAGGAACATTCTTCATGTTGTACTTAAGCTGCTGTGAAAATTTCATAGCATTTGGACTTGTAGATCTCGAGATACGATCGATGCAAGTTAGAGTTTTTCCATGCGCAATCGATACGAACGAATTTCGACTCGGTCAAGACTTGCTCCGATCGTGTCAAAATTTGGCAAGAGCATTCTTCATGTTGTACTTAAGCTACTGTGAAAATTTCATAGCATTTGGACTTGTAGATCTCGAGATACGATCGATGCAAGTTGCAGTTTTTCCATGCGCGATCGATTGAAACGAATTTCGACTCGGTCAAGACTTGCTCCGATCGAGTCGAAATTTAGCAGGAACATTCTTCATGTCGTACTTAAGCTGCTGTGAAAATTTCATTGCATTTGGACTTATAGATCTCGAGATATGATCGATGCAAGTTGGAGTTTTTCCATGCGCTATCGATACGAACAAATTTCGACTCGGTGAAGACTTGGTCCGATCGAGTCGAAATTTGGCAGGAACATTCCTTAGGTCATAATTAAGCTCCTGTGAAAATTTGGTGGCATTTGGGTTTGTAAATCTCGAGTTATGATCGATTCAAGTTTGGATTTATCAACCGTGATCGATCAATATCTTGAGCATATGACCTCCGATTGACTTGAAATTCGGAATGTTGGCTCTCATAGCTTTGCTTGTCGTGTCATATCAATTTTAGCTCGATCTGGACTCAGAAAAATTCGTCGATATCCATAGTGAGCCTGCGTATAACCGATCTCCAAGACGAACTGTCATTGGTTTCTAGTCAAGTTCTTGGTGTCACGGCCTTGCCAAAAGGCGGGATAACACTTGGTTATATGGTGTTTTGATGAATAGAAAGGAATTGGAGGGTTTAGGACTTCTAAATCCCAATGAAAGCTTGTTGTCAGAAGGACTAAACATTAAGCTACCTAGACCTTCCGCCAATAAGGGAAAATTGAAGTTGGAATACCTTCCGGTCCCTTCGGAAGGTTTAGTGCCGCAACTTTAATTCCTTTCGGAGGAAATGAATAAGTAGGAAAGATAGCTTGAAAGTTTTAAATCAGGTTTAAGAAATGACCTCCTTGTTTTGGGGAAGGTTAAACTGTTGGAAAAGGACTCTTTTACTTGTACTTGAAACTTACATTTACAGGAAAATGAGGCCTAGAGAGGATGACTTGAAAAGGAAAAACATCCCTTCACATGGGGGGGGGGAGGCAAATGTTACTCAATAAATTCACCTTCCGCTTAAGTCAGAGAATCTTAAACAAAAGATGGTAGAGAAAGAATTCAGATCAGACCTTCCGAAGAGATCGAAGTAAGCAGCTAGCGAAATGAGACGGGTCAAGGCCTTTTGAGAAGACAAAGGATATTATCCTACAATGTCTAAGGAGCTTTTACCCTCCGAAGGAGGCAAACAAGTAGAAACAAGGGTATACGACCCTACAACAACCTTTCTAAAAGCACAATAAGCCTTTCGGGCCAAATAATACACCTACATGATACGTTTCGATGATGCCGAAAGGTTTAGGTAAAAGCAACATTCATTAGTCAATCGAAGATGACCTTCCGCCATCACCCAAGGAAGATACAAATTTCGGTAGTAGTCAAGCAGGAAAAAGCGACCTTTCGCTAAGGCCAAAGGGTTCACAAAGGCTATAAACCTTCCGGTGGGATCGAAAGGTTCACATGCTATGCCTATAACAAACCTTTCGGTAAAAGCAATGGCTTCTTGAAAACAAATGAAGGAAAAACCTTTCAACGACATTCGGCAGGTCATGATGATACACAATCAACGAACCTTCCAACAATAATGAAAGTCCTACAACCGTGTACAAGAAACAATCTTCAGGCAAGACCAGAAGGTTTACAACCGCATACCAAAGGCAACCTCCCGTACCAGATGAAGGCATAAGGCTGATGGGATGCCACCTGCATCTATAAATAGGACCAAGGGGTCCAGTTTGGGGGGACTTTTCCTTTCATTTCTCGAAAATCTTGTAACTTCTTGATCAGAATTCTGTAACCCTAATTGGGGATCTAATTTGGAAAATTCAATAAAAGTAAAACTTTATGGTGGATGGCAAGGGAAGTAATCTGATTTTGTGAACTGTTTTATAGATTGCTTGTCTTTTTGTTGTCATAATACCAATTTGCAGGATCAATTCTCTCAAAAGGTTCTGGTCGATAGGTCTGAAGATTAATTGATAAAAGTTATCATTTCAAGCAAAGAAAGATATCGAGTTTTCTATCTCCGCCCATTGATAGGGCCAATAGTCAATCTGGATTAATATAAGCAGTAACCTTCCGGGGTTTTTGGCATTGTAATCGAGTTGCTCCATCAAAAGTTGGTAGATACTTATATCCTAGCAACAGTCAAACCTTCCGCTGTCATTAGCCAACCACTCAAACCATTCGGAATAATATAAGAGTAGGAAAATAAAGTTTAATCTAGTAATTAAAATTCTAATTCCTTTCGGCCAGATCAAGTTCAGCTTCCTAAGAGCAAATAAACCCTTCGACAAGATCAAGGGTCTTTACATATTGCCCAGGATTCCATTCCTCCCCTTGTTGCAAAAGGAGTCAATCATCCAAACCTTACGGAACCACTAGAGCACAACCTTGAAAGATAACGTTTGGTTAATCTCCATTAGAACTATAGAGAAAGGTGTCACGATAGTTCGGAACAAGTCTACCTCTGGTAATAACCTTCCGATTGAAAGATTAAACCTTCCGCCTACATCGCGATCTTCAAGTCCAAATATATCAATCATGGGAGTAAAGCTTAGGAGCTATTATCTAGGCTAACATACCTTTCGACCTAGCCAATCTTCCCTTTCTTTTGAAAGCACTATTAGGGGTGTTGACCAAAAATCTGGTAAACAAATGGTATCCATAATATCAGAAGCATTTGAATATGAAACAAAATCACAGATTACAAAAACAACATTTTACTGATTACATTTCAAAATACATATTTCACATTCAAAATAAATAATCACATAATCGTTTTCCAGGTTCAGATAAAATATAATTATCATATAAATATGCCAAGAGCGACATATGATGATGCCACCTTGGTTGACCGGAGTACTATATAAACATAACTGTCTTAAATACAACACAGTGAAACAAAACAGAACAACGACTCCTAAATAGCTATCCGTCAGCCACCTGCTCATCTCGGGAAGGTTTATTTGTCAACCTACTAAAACCTGTAAAACATCAACTCTCAGTCTACTCAAATCAATTTTGAGCACACGAGAGTTTAAGGGGTAAAACATAAACTTCGAGTCATACATAAAGCCTGGTGTGAATAATACTATACATCTCAGTTATTTGATATTAAGTGAGACCACGCCACTTAGTGGAACAGGTTTCCCCTCACTAATATTCTTTTAAAATATATCTTTTTCAAATCATAATCCTACAACCAAAACTAGTTAAAACTGTAAAGCATTTTATGTAAACATACATATCAGGTAACAAATGGACTATCTGTCCAAAGAGTGTAGTTTTATTTGGCTTACTACTAACCTTTGGCTGACTCGGGCCCATCGGACAATATAATTAAAATGATCTAACACTTGTTAAAAACTCCTCTTCTAGATGGTCTGTCCATAACTACCTGTTAAATACTCCTCTTCTAGACGGTCTGTCCTTATCTTATCATCTCCCAGGGTCACTTGATCCTAATGGTTTTGCGGGCTCACCAATAATCTATCTGTATACAAGTATATATTACTTCCTGTGTGTAATCATAATTTTAGTCTTACTTATGACAAAGCCTTACACACTGGAATTTTGGACTAAGTTAGCTGGGGAAAATAGCTAATGTATAGGGCGCGACCCTATACCAGTCCCATCTGGTATTCTAATATCTGAGCCATTTTACTTAAATTTTCCTTGAAAACCTTTTCATCTCAAATTGATTTAAAACCTTTAAACCAAACTTAAACAAGGAAAATACATACTCTATGCTTTACTCAAAAACACCTTGCCATACTGTATATATAATTTACACAAGTCTTTGTTGATGAAAACATTTAAACATTTGAAAGTACCCCTTTCGATCCCATTGAAAGTATCCCTTTCGTAACCTAATAAACCCTTTCTTTCATCTAGGCCGAAAGGCCAAAACCTTCCTTTCGAAACCATTTACATAAACCTTTCAAAATCATTGAAATACCTTTTCCTTCGAAAGCTAAAAACCTTAGAAATCCTATCTTTAAAACCATTAAACCTAGCCTTTCGAAACCATCGGAATAATCTTTCCTTTAAACCTTTCGAAACCATTGGTTAAACCTTTCGAAACCAATGGGGGACCACCCCTTAGAAACCTTCCTTAAAACCCTTTTGAAAGCAAAAAAACCTTAAACCTTTCGAAAGCATTTGTGTTCAATCTTAAAACATATGGAAACACCTTTTGAAACCATTCAAAACCATCTCTTTCGTGACTTTTTCATGGCTTCTCCATCCGTACCCACCATCCCACCTTTCGTACCTACCATCCCTTCTGTTCTACCTTCTTCCTCTACCATTCCATGTCCATCACTTATCACTTCCACCTTACCTACCACATCTCACCTTTGTCCACTGTTTGATATTGCTTTTCCTCCCCCCTCTTCTGCCTCCTCTCCTTTGCAGGTTTCCACCCATCTGAACAACCCATCTTCTCCTTAAGTCCATCATGCTCCACCTTCACCAAAACCCCCTGACCCCCCTCTGATCCACCTTTACCCACTCCACCCATTTTTATCGACCCTCCTCCCGCTTTGTACCCACCAATGCGCCATGTCTCTATTTCTACCTCTATTCCGATCTATAACACCACCACTGCTCCTCCATGGACTTCACTGTTCAAATCCCAGCCTAGAAATGCATGTAGATATATACCCCAATCCTTTAACTTATCATATGAAGGTTGTCCTCTGCCCATACCCGTTGAGGTTCAAACTGAGGGGATTAATTACTGGGAGCATCACTTAGTGGGTTTTTTCTTGGATGAAAAGCTTCCTTACATGGCTGTGATCAATCACTTGCATAGGGCATGGAAGATGAATGGCAAATAAAAGGTGAAATCTGACAACACAAATTTTTATTTTGAATTCACTAATGTTGAAGATAGACAAAAAATATCAGAAGGTGATCCTATATTTATTCGGGGTAAAATGTTCATCATCATTGAATGGAAACCCACCTTTAAGACTGCACAAGCTCAAATAAAGTCTATCCCTATATGGGTTCATTTTCACAAGATTCCTATGCTTGCATGGACACTATTAGGCATCAACTGGCTTGCGTGCCATCTGGGTGAAGTTATATGTTATAATGAAGCTATAGAAAAAATGCAAAGATTTGAATATGAAAAATGCCTCATTGAAATATCAGCTGAGAAGCAATTACCTGATTATATAAAATGTGGAGATGGTGATGACATTGCATTTGTTGAGGTATATTATGATTGGAGACCACTGATCTGTACGCATTGTAAATGCTTTGGCCATGATACAGATACTTGCATAGACAGACAACAATATATAAACTCAACTGTGCAAAATGGAGAGACTGAAATAAACAATGCCCCAACAGTCATGCTTACCAATCCAGCAGCAGATACTTGCATAGACAGACATCAATAAATAAACTCAACTGTGCAAAATGGAGAGACTGAAATAAACAATTCCCCAACAGTCATGCTTACCAATCCAGCAGTTGATAATAAAAAACATGATAAGACTTATAAGACATAGGAACATGGTGCATGTAAAACAAAACAAGGAAAACATTGGGTCGGAAAGGATATCAATAATAAGACAAATGGTGATAGCAATGATCTGGATGAGGAACATATTGTTGAGACAAACTTACAAGATGAAATTCATCATATCACTAAAGATGTGTAGGAAAATGGACATACACATGCAAACAATCATGCACCCATACCATTGCATGCCACTGTTCCATCTATTGCAAACCAACTTCACACTAACCACCTTATACCCACCCAACAACATGACCCGCTTATCTTATCTTCTGTTAAAACTTATTCTACCACATCAACTATGTTAGACCTCAATTTATCTAACAGTTTCAATATTCTCACTGATCTCACTCATGAACCATGCCAACCTATCATCATTCCACCTATATCACCATCCTCAATCATCCCACCTATTCCACCTTCCATTCATACACCTGACACAACCAACCCAATCCTTCCATACTCACGTATTCACCTCCCTTCAACTATCTCTCTAAACTGATTGATAACAACATTATTCAAGATGATTCTTTTGACGAACAAAACTCATGTCTTCAGCTACTCTTCAAAGAAACTATTTCTCCCCAGTCTTCTACATAACATACTCACTCCATCTCTGATAAACTGAATTCTAACCCATCCTTACCTGCTCCTACCCCTCCCAAGAACAAAAATAAGAAAAAGAAGAACAAAAAGGGAAGTAGAAATAGAAATTCATCTAACATTGAAGACTATGACCAAGGCCATGAATTCTCCTACACTGACCTGTAGACTCTTTTAGATATATTAGATGATGCCGAAGCTAATACACATAACACAACTTCCTCTGGCCTTAGAGAGTCTGGTAGGAAAACGAAAATAACCCACTCCAATGTTTGACAACATAGGTGCATGGAATGTTAGGGGAGCTTACCTCCTCTTAAAGAAGCAAGAAATTAAATCCCTCATTCAACATCAAAATCTTCATATGATTGGTATTTTGGAAAGTAAACTCAATGCACTCAAAACTAGATACTTATGCTCTTTTATTAATCCATCATGGTCTTATGAACATAATTTATCTCATGCTGAATATGGTAGGATTCTTATTACTTGGAACCCACTTTCTTTCGGCTGTGCCACTATTTCATCCTCTGAACAATACATTCACCTTCATGTTACACACATTCCTTCTTCCACCACCTTTTACATCACATTCATATATGCTTCATATAACAAGCTAGCTAGAAGCTCATTACACTCCTTCATTCAATCCTAGAACTATGCCTCCGAACCATGGATTCTTATGGGAGACTTCAACTGTATATACTCTACTTCACAATAGAATGGTGGCATCCCTCTCTCACTACATGACATTGATCCCTTATTCCAAACTATTCAAGCAGCTAGCATTCACAAATTCCCATCTATTGGCTCCACTTATACATGGAATAACTAAAAGAAAAATGGCAGGACAACCTTTTGTACTTTGGACCATTCTCTTTTCAATTTTCATGCCTTATCCATCTAGCCTACACTTACCACTATTAATCTTCCTCTTGGCATTTCTGACCATTGCCCCCTCATCCTCATATGGTGTTTGAAGACTAGAAAAAGTCATGCCTCATTTAAATTTTTAATATTTGGACTAACCATATTGAATTTGAATCTATATTTTTACACGGTTGGAACATAGAGTTATATGGTAATCCGATTTACATACTACAGGCTAAACTCAAGAATGTTAAGCTCTCATTACATCAATGGACTAAAATTACCTTTAGTAATGGTTCTTCTAAATTCTCACAAATCAGAGAACTTCTGGACAAGGCTCAACATGACATGCTAGCTGATCGAGACAATGAGGAACTGTCTTCTATAGAGCACTCTTTAACTCAGCAACTCCTGGAAACACTTTATCATGAGATAAACATGACTAACCAAAAGCTTGGGAAAGACTTTTTCTTCAATGGCGATAGGAACATTAATTTTTTCCACAATGCCCTCACTATTAAGCATACCAGAGGCAATATAAGAGCAATTAGAGACCAATATGACTGCTTATAGATTGAGGATGAACAGATCAAACAAGCTTTCATTGACTACTTCCATACATGTTTTCTAAAAATTCCCTGGACCCTTAAATCTCTGAACTTCTTCATGTACACACCCCTATGCTTTCAGATGTCGATGCAATGAAACTTGTTAATCCTATTACTGACAAGGAAATAAAGGATGCACTATTTAGCCTTAATTCCAAGAGTGTTGGTGGACCAGATGGATTTAATGCACACTTCTTTAGGTCTACTAGGAAACATATTGCCACTATTTTTACTAAAACCATCCATTATTTCTTTACTACCAATATTTTACTTGGTGGTATTAATGCTACTAATATAGCTTTGATTCCCAAGATAGACGACCCTTCATCTGTTCACCATTATCGACCTATTGCATGTAGCAATGTTATTTACAAATGCATCACAAAGATTTTGGCCAACGGATTAAAACCTATCCTTGTCAAATCATTTCTCCTAATCAAACTGCATTTCTTAGCAATACAAATATCACTGACAACATTCTCCTCACTCATGAGCTCTTGAGAGGTTACGGCAATAAAAATGTCTCCCCAAGGTGTATGATGAAATTGGATCTACAAAAGAAATTTGACTATATTGAATGGATATCTATTGTGGTTGTTCTGTCTAAAATGAAGTTCCCAGAAGCTTTTATCTCATGGATATACATGTGCATTTCTACTATCCACTTCTCTATTATGATTAACGGTAGTGCTGCATGTTATTTCAGGTCATCCAGGGGAATTAGACAGGGTGACCCTATGTCACCATACATCTTCATTATTGTTATGGAGGTGTTTAATTCTATACTCAACTCCTTTGCACACATACATAAACTAAAAACTCATCCTAAATGTAAAAGACCACTCATCACATCACTGATGTTTGTAGATGATGTTGTCATCTTTGCAAAACCTAATTCAGAATCTATTAATGCTATCACAATTGCTCTGGACAAATTCCAAACTATGACAGGCCTTCAAGTTAATAAAAGCAAGTCTCATATTATCATTGTTGGTGTCACTGAAGCCACCAAGGAGGCCATCATCACTCTTTCTGGTCTCCAACCAATGCCAGATAATTCATGCTACTTCAGTATTCCATTAACTACCTCACGAATTTCTACTGCTCAATGTATGCCTATATATGAAAATATTATATCTAAGCTTAGAAACTGGCCAACACATATTCTGTCTCAAGCTCGACGACTAACTATTGTTAATTCCATTATTTTTGGTATGACTTCTTACTAGTCACGTATGTTTTTTCTCCCAAAAAACTCCTTTCTATGATAAATAGAGCGATGAATTATTTTTTCTGGCATGGTGAATGCCATTCTCGGAAACCTATACCTACTGCTTTCTCTAAGTAAAGCAGACCTAGAAAGAAGGGGGACCTAGGCACCATCAATTTGCATTACTCGAACATAGCAGCTGCCTTAAAACACATCAATGATATCTTATCATACAAGCAAAATATGTGGGTCGAATGGATGAATAACAACTACTTGCATGGGAAACACTTTTGGACTATGCCTATGCCGAACAATGCCAGTTGGTTCTGGAAGAGTATTCTAAATATGAGGCACATTATCTTGCCTCTTGTCAAATATAATTGTTCCTCTAATATTCCTATATCATTTTGGCACTCGCCCTGGGCTGCTAATGGGATTATTCTCAATGATAGCATGGGCACATTGCAGAAATATTCTACTGGCATCTCTGACTCGGCTACTATAACCAACTTCATCCACAATGGCAGAGTTGTGATGCCTACTACTAGCTCTGCTGTGGTCAATGCTATATGGAAAAAAATCATGAAAGAACCTATGACAAAAACTCCATATCCACTGTAATGGACGACTAACCTTCTCGACCACCCCATTTCATCCATTTACAAATAAATTCTTCCTAATAATCTTTGACCAAACTCCCCCTGGTTTCGCATAATATGGAACAAGTTAGGCACTGAGTAAGATAACTTAATGCTCTGGAAAACGATTCACAACTCTCTACTTACTCGAGACAAACTTCTTGCTAGAGGTTTCATCCAAACTAATAAATGTGTTTTCTGTGCAAGTTTCCCTGAGAGCAAGGATCATCTATTTTTTCCTTGCACTATTGTATACTAGATATGGAAAAAAATCATTCTTGATGTTGATTTATACTATTCAAATACTAATCGCAATTTGCAGTGGTTCGAAATTTTTAAGCGGTCGCGATGGAAGACAGAAAAAGGAGATAGATTTATCATTGTGCTGATATTAAAAGGGTTGTTAACAATCATGGGAAGATTTTTGCTGCATCCGAATTTGGTTTCACATGGACTATTAATTAGCTATGGTATTTGGGCTTGTGGGCCTTAATACATATTTAATTAATTTACATGTTGGCTCGTATCCTCTTGCATTTCTCTTTTCTGTTTTATGTTTCTTCTTTGTATTCATCCTTGTCTATGTATCCCTTTTTAATGTTTAATAATAGCTGGTGGGGGACCATCTTTTAACCCCGTTTGCCTTTTAAAAAAACCATCTCTTTCAAAACCTTTGGGTTAATCTTTAAAAATATCTAAGGGTCACAAACAATAGGGTCGAAAGCAACTCTTTTGAAAGATATTTCCCAAACAAAGAAGTGTTGGTGTCGAAACCAACCTTCCGAAAGCATTGGAGAAGCGGTAGGGTTTTATAAAACAAAAAACCCCTTTCGAAGGTGTTGCTTCGAAAGGTAGAAAAGCGGCAGCTAGGGGTTTCGACCCGGATGAAAGCATTTACTTAAAAACAAAGCCGCAACCTCTTAAAACCATTCTTCAAAACATTGAACCAGTCGGATGCCAACCAATTCGAAATCTATTCAGTCGAAAGCAAAGCAGGCGCATTTTTCATTTAAAACAAAGTAGCGGTTCGACCTCATTCGGAACCCCAGGTTTCGACCTCATACCTTTTGCCTATGTCCAATTCGCTGCGCACCAAGGCTTTGATGCCATGCGCATTGGTTTTGATGATGATGGTGGTAGAGGAACTCAGTCGAAAACCAACCAAATTGATAGCAGGGTGCTGAAAGTGGCAAAACATGCTGAAAGCATGTAAAAACTGAATTTTTGCTTTTTAAAGTAATCTTTTTAACTAACCTACCTTGTTTGTCAAAATCTTATTGGTTGCTAATTTTTCTTTTCTAAAAGCACTGCCATAATTTCAAAATTAATTATTTTAAATCATTTACAAGATACCCCTTCTCCTTTTATAAATATATAAAACATTTAAGTCCCATACCTTAAATAATTTTATATATTCATCGAAACACTTTGGAAAATTCTACAGAAATTCCAAAAAATCCATTTTAATATGTTTTCTAACATATATAAATTTCAAACCCAAATTATTTATAATTTAACCATAATTTATTTATAACCCAATAAATCATTTTCTTCACTAGAAAATTAATACAAAATCCACATTAATTAAGAAAATTATGAAAATTGAAACCCATATCTAAAATATTATTTCCGATCTATATCCAAAATCGCAAGGTATTTGGATGTCATTAAATAGGGTTTTCACATCAAAACATACCATAAAATCTATATGAATAAGCATAAATCATCAACAAGCATATATAAACATTTTAACCTTCAAAATCATGGCTAAACGATGAAAGATAAATTTGGATTTGCTCAAAACTGAAAACATTTAAGAAATGAGAGATGTTGTCATTACTCACCTTAGCTTTGTGATTTAGGATGTGAGATTTGATCTTGATTAAGTGTTTTGATTCTTCCTCTTGAAAATCCTAGCTTTTTCTTCTCTTGAGATTGCTAGTGGTGGCCGGCCTTAGACTTAAAATTTTGATAATGAAATGAACGTATGAATGGGTTCCCAAGGGTTTAGGGTATAAGAATATTTTTATTTCTATTTTTCCCTTACCTATTTTATTTCATGTTATCTCGTTTTTATTTACTCATTAACATTGCACGACTACCCCTATTAAATCAAAAATCTCAATCCATTAATCCACTTACATTACTTTATTTTATTTAGCTAATTAAATATCCTAAATAATGTTACTAAAAATATAGGGTGTTACAATCTCCTCTCCTTAAAGAATTTCGTCCTCGAAATTACGATAAGGTACAAATCAAAACAATAAAAGGTAAAACATACTATCAAACAAATCAGGATAAGCGTCTCTAATCCTGCTCTCAGTCTCCCATGTATAGTCTCTCTTATCGTCGCTCCATTAGACTATCACTAATATGACTGTCTGTTTACTTAACCTCTTCTCATCTCTCGCGACTATACGAATCGGCTTTCTAACTATAGTCAAGTCTGGTTCCACTACTAAATCCTTTAACACGGTCGGTGCTATAGTAGTGTCTAGATACTTAACACACTTCCTCAGATGAGATACATGGAAAACATCGTGGATTCCTGCCAAACAACTCGGTAACTCTAATCTGTATGCGAGTTTCCCGATCCCCTCTAAAATAGGGAACGGTCCTACGTATCTCGATGCTAACTTCCCTATCTTTTCAAACCTGATAACACCTTTCATCGGCGATACTTTGACAAAAGCACGATACCCAATGGAGAACTCTAAATCTTTCACTCTTTTATCTGCTTAGCTCTTCTATCTAGACTTAGCTTCCTTCATTCTCTCCCTTATCAGCTCAAACTTCTCTACATCTTTTCTCACCAAATCGGGACCAGGGACTAATATTTCTCTAGTTTCTAACCAACATGCGGGAGATTTGCTTGGTCTTCCATACAAATCTTCAAATGGTGCAATCCCTATACTAGTCTGATAACTATTGTTATATGAAAACTCGAATAGGTGTAGATGGTCTTCCCATGATCTCCCGAAGTCTAATACACAAGCTCTTAACAAGTCTTCCCAGATCTTGTTAACTCTTTTCGTTTGCCCATCTGTTTGTGGATGGTAAGTGGTACTCAACTTGAGCTTGGTTCCTAGACTCTCCTGTAGACTCTTCCAGAACTTGCTAGTGAATAAGGAATCTCTATCACTAAAAATATTACTAGGAATTCCGTGAGGTCTAACTACATTCTTCATAAATAACTTAGCCAATACATGTGCCATCCTATTTACCTTAACAGGAATGAAATGGGCACCCTTGGTCAGTCCGTCCACTATGACCCATATACTTTCATTTCCTCTATTAGATCTCGGCAACCCGTCAATGAAATCCATAGAAATAGAATCCCACTTCCAGACCGGAATATCCAATGGCTGAAGCAACCCACTTGGCTTCTGATGCTAGGCTTTCACCTGTTGACAGTTCAAACACTGTTTCACCCATAAGCCTACATCCCTCTTCATTCCTTCCCAGAATTTTTTCTTCATATCCTTATACATCTTCGTTCCTCTTGGATGAATAGAGAACTTCGAACAATGGCATTCCTCTAAAACTTCCTTCCTTATGTCTCCCACGTCTGGAACACATAATCTACCCTTCTTTCTCAACCACCCACTTTGGTCACGACTGAAATCCTTCAAGTCATCGCTCTCCGTTCCATACCTTAACTTCCTGATCCTTTCAGCTAATACTAGATCTTCTTCCTGTTTAGAAGCAATCTTCCCAATCAACCGGTTGGACTTCTAAACAAGATAACATAGCAGATTCTCCACTAGACCCAACCTCGGATCTCCACTACACAATGCAAGTCGACAACGCTTCCAAGTCTTTCCATTATGCTATCATAGCCAACACTGCATTCTGATGCTTCCTACTAAGCGCATCTACAACCTTGTTGCCTTTCCCTAGTGTGTACTCAGTTCCAAAATCATAAGCAACAATAAATTCTAACCATCTCTATTGTCTCATGTTCAGCTCCCTTTGAGAGAACAAGTATTTCAATGACTTATGATCCGTATAAAGCTCAAACCACTCTCCCAAAATGTAATGTGACCATACCTTCAAAGCAAAAATGACTGTAGCTAACTCCAAGTCATGAGTTAGGTATCTAACCACATGCGGTCTAAGCTGTCTAGAAGCATATGCAATCACTTTACCTTTCTGCATTAACACTGCTCCTAATCCAGTTCCACACGCATCTGTATAAACTACCCAAGCTTGATTCCCATTTGGAACAACTAAAACAGGTGCATGGGTCAATAAGTGTTTCAAGCTCTGGAATGCTTCCTCACACATATCGGTCCACACAAACTTCACATCCTTTCGCGTTAACTTGGTCATCGGTGTTGCTATCCATGAAAAATCGTTAATGAACCTCCGATAATATCCAGCCAATCCAAGAAAACTTCTAATCTCAGTCACCGTCTCTGATCTCTTCCAATTATTAATAGCTTCAATCTTATCTTGATCGACTGACAACCCTTTCTTTGAGACCACATGACCAACAAAATTCACTTCCTTTTTCCAGAAATGACACTTCGAAAACTTCGCCTTCAGCTGATGTTCCTTCAAAGTCTTAAGAACCACTCTAAGATGAACTTCATGCTCTTTCTCATCCTCAGAGTATATCAAAATATCATCTATGAACACCAACACGAATCTATCCATGTGCTCTCTGAAAATTCGGATCATCAAGTCTACAAAGAATGTCGGCGCATTAGTTAGTTTGAACGGCTTAACTAACCATTCGTACGACCCATATCTGGTCCTAAACGCCGTCAAAGGTATACTATCTTCGCTACTCTAAGGTGATGGAAACCTGTAGCCAAATTCAACTGAGAAAAATATCTTGGCTCCACTTAACTGATCTAACAAATCATCAATTCTAGGTAATGAATATCGATTCTTTATCGTCTTCTCATTTAGCTTACGGTAATCAAAACATAACCTTAACGATCCGTCCGGCTTCTTAGCAAATACTGCGGCTGCTCCCCAAGGTGAACTACTAGGTCTGGTAAAATTCTTCTCTTCCAAATCTACCAACTGCAGCTTCAGCTCTCTCATCTCTGTAGGTGTCATACTACTTGGCGGCCATCTAACAGGTTCTGCTCTAGGCACCAAATCTATTCGAAACTCAATGGATCATTTCAGAGGCAATCCTAGTACCGGCTCGAAGACATCTGCGAATTCTCTAACCACGAAAACTCGATTCAACTCGTCTTATAGCTCCATAACGCCCAACAAAGCATTCACCTCGCGGCTAGGGCTTTCTACTGTATATACAATCCGATCACCACAATCGGGGTGTCTAAGTGATATTTTGCCTGATATTTTCCAAATATGGCAAAATATCCTAGCATCGTACTTACTTAACCAATCCATGCCTAATATTATTCCGAACTCTACAAAGTCAAACACATGCAAACTGCAAACAAAGGTGCAACCTAGCAAGTCAAACTCTAAATGGTCACACTTCATCCCAAGTGCCGCATACCCTCCTATCGGATTTGCAACTCTTAAGGAAGTAACTAAATATGTGAGTTCTAGGTTAAGCTTATCTACCAAACATCGAGATATAAAAGAATGTGATGCACCAATATCAAGCAAAACGCTAACACACATATCATGGATCTGAAGCGTACCTCCCAATACTGATTTCCGTTTCTCTTGTGTCGTTGGCCTCGAGGTAGCTAGTTCCAATGCAAACACCTTTCCCCTACCATCCTTAGTAGGCTCCTTGCATTGGTTCTTATAGTGGCCAATCTGATCGCAATTGAAGCACTTTATGTTCTTCTTCCCAATCATTTCCTTTGTCTTTCCTATGCGGAATTCATTAGCAAAGTGCCCCTTATTATCGCACTTATAACAAACCACTTCAGACTATCCTTTCTTTGAGGCTCCACCATTCTAAGCACCCTTCTTATGAAAGAATTTCCTTTTCTGACCTTGCCCAACTGGACCTCCTTCGCCTTACTCTTCTCTAGACAAGCAAGCATCTCCTCTTGTCTCAACGCCATCTCTACAACCACATCACAAGGGTCTATGATATGAGGTAATGTAGCTCTCGCCAACTCAGGCTTCAATCCCCTTATGAACTTCTCATTCCACTTCAATACAGTATCCACAATAGCATACCCATACCTAGCTAACTCCTTAAATCTTCTAACATACTCCGAAACAGACATATCCCATTGCTCCAATTCAGCAAACTTCCTGAGCAAAGCAGATTGCGACATCACAGACATGAACCTCTCCTGAAACCTTCTCCTAAACTCAGCCCATGTCATCTCCTCTTTATTTACTCCAGCCGTCACACTATTCCACCAAAATAAAGCTGTATTAGGTAACCAAGGAGACCTCTTATAGAGGTCCACTTTCGTCCGAGCGAAGTGAGGCTGGACCTGTGCAGTTAATGCCCCGCTATATCCTCGCTATAACTCCGATATATCTTATAGCGGATTCCTACCGCTACGATTTTTCCATATATCCCCAACATATAGCCTTTCTGCTTTAATCCCCGCTATTTCCGCTATATCCCGTTATTTCCGCTATATTCCGCTATTTCCGATATATCTTCTCTAAAAAAATGGATTGAAAAATGATATTTATACGCTATAAAAATTATGAAATTAATTAATTTCATTGAATTTTTGATATATGTTTAGAAATGATAATACTCTAATATTCTACTAAATTAAATTAAGTTATATAACAGTTTTATGTTCATTTACAATACATTTGCACATATTTTTATTTAAAATTATTTTTGTATTAATTATAATTCAATTAAATGTTAATTTTTCACATAATTACTATCTATATATTTGTAAAAACAATAAGTATGGGATTTATATGCTATTTTAGAGTAATCCGATATATCCCGCTATATCTTCGCTACATCCCCGCTATGACTTTTTGCACCTCTACCGCATTGAATCCACCAAGCGCTTTAACTGCACAGGGCTGGACTTGAGCCCGGTGGTGGGATTAGGCAATATAGCCACTAGTCTTGTTAAGACTAAGCGAGTGAAACTGCATGAGAACCTAGGGCATAGGAATCTTAGGGAATCTAAGAGTAAGTAAGTGATGCTTATGGTTGCTCGGCTTCCGCTAATGCTAGAGAATCATAGTAGAGAGTGGGTTGGCGTTCTTTCCATATAGGGATGTGGTTGGTGCCACCAACTCTTAGGCTCCTTCTAAGCTAGGATGTTCTAACACAGAGAGCGGGGGAACCTAGGGAGTGAGAATCTAAGCTTTCAGATATGGTTGATCGGCTATAGCTAATGCATGAGGATCCCTGAAGCTGTCTTGAAGCAAGCCTCCTCTTCTGCTCATCATTGAGCCCCATGTCTGTAAAGTTCATCTCATAATGAAGCAACTAGTTCTCCACTTCTATAGCATCTTCAGTTAAAATAAAGGTCTTTCCTCCAAGCCTAGCATAATCTCGGCTCAAGGTAGCATAATGGTTGACCACCGGAGCTTCCTGAACTCAAAATCCAACATTTCCTCCAACCATTCCAACAACAACACCCGCCTACATCATATTCATGAAAAACTGATACATAGCTCCTATATCCACTTGTGGGACTCCAACACCAACATTCCCTACTTGTGCCTGACGTTGTTTTCTCCCGGTATTCGGTCTGGCATTTCCATTTGTGGTGGTGCTCCCTCCAATATTAACTCTTCCATTTCTGGTGTCTGTATCTCTATTCAAGCCTCATGAGATACAGAAGAATAGCCTAAGAGAGACAAGAAACTAAAGATATAGCGTATACTCATATATAGCAAATACAACTACGTTACTATAGAATTATCCCAAGCCCCGATCTTACTCTAATTCCTTAGGATTATGTTTTTCAAAAATTATTTTAGTTTAAAGATTTTCATAAACCTATGCTCTGATACCAAGTTGTAACATCCACTATTTGGAGGCCCAAAGCTAAGCGCTATAGATGCTGCAGTCATCCACAGTATTAACTTCCGGTGACCAAATACGGTAAAGTTAATGGTATCCATAATATCAGAAGCATTTGAATATGAAACAAAATCAAAGATTTCAAAAACAATATTTTACTGATTACATTTCAAAACACATGTTTCCTATTCAAATTACATAATCCCATAATCGTTTCCTAGGTTTAGATAAAATATAATTATTACATAAATACGCCAAGAGCGACAGGTGATGATGCCCCTTTAGTTGAGCAGAGTACTATATAGACATAACTATCTTAAATACAACAGAGAGGAATAAAACAAAATAGAACATCGACTCCTAAATAGTTATCCGTTAGCCACCTGCTTGTCTCCAGAAGCTTTATTCGTCAACCTACTAAAACCTGTAAAACGTAAACCCTCAGTCTACCCAAATCAATTTTGAGCACCCGAGAGTTTAAGGGGAAAAACATAAACTTCGAGTTAGACATAAATCCTGTTGTGAATAATAATATACATCTCGGTTATTTGATATTAAGTGAGACCACGCAGCTTAGCGGAACGGGTTTCCCCTCACTAATATCCTTTTAAAACATATCTTTTGCAAATCATAATCCTGCAACCAAAACTGGTAAAAGCTGTAAAGCATTTTATTTAAACATACATATCAGGTAACAAAGGTACTATCTGTCCGAACACTGTAGTTTTGTTTGGCTTACTACTAACCTTTGGCTGACTCGGGCCTACTAGACAATATAATTAAAATGATCTAACACCTGTAAGACACTCCTCTTCTGGATGGTCTGTCCATAACTACCTGTTAAACACTCCTCTTTTGGATGGTCTGTCTCTATCTTATCATCTCCCAGGGTCAGCTGATCCTAATAGTTTTGCGGGGTCACCAATAACCTATCTGTATACAAGTTTATATTCCTTCGTATGTGTAATCGCATTTTTAGTCTTACCTGTGACGAAGCCCAAAACACTGGAATTTTGGACTAAATTAGCTGGGGCTAATAGCTAATGTAAAGGGCGCAACCCTATACCGGTCCCATCTAGTATTCTAATATCTGAGTCATTTTACTTAAATTTTGCTTGAAAACCTTTTCATCTCAAATTTATTTAAATCCTTTATGCCAAACTTAAACAAGGAAAATACATACTCCATGCTTTACTCAAAAACACCTTGTCATGCTGTATATATACTATACCCAAGTCTTTGTAGATGAAAACAATTAAACATTTGAAAGTACCACTTTCGATCCCATTGAAAGTATCCCTTTCGTAACCAAATAAAACTTTTCTTTCATCTAGGACGAAATGCCAAAACCTTCCTTTCTAAACCATTAAAATAATCCTTTCAAAATCATCGAAATACCTTTTCCTTCGAAAGCTAAAAACCTTAGACACCAATCTTTGAAACCTTTAAACATAGCCTTTCGAAACCATCAGAATAACCTTTCCTTTAAACCTTTCAAAGCCATTGGTTAAACCTGCTGATACCATTGGGGGACCACCCTTTAGAAACAGTCCCTAAAAACCATTCGAAAGCACCAAAACCTTAAACCTTTCGAAAGCATTTGGGTTCAATTTTAAAACATGTGGAAACACCTTTCAAAACCATTCAAAACCATCTCTTTCGAAACCTTTGGGTTAATCATTAATAATCTCTAAGGGTCACAAACAACAGGGTCGAAAGCAACTCTTTTGAAAGCTATTTCCCAAACAAAGAAGTGTTGGGGTCGAAACCAACCTTATGAACCCCAGGTTTCGACCTCATACCTTCCGCCTATGTCCAATTTTCCACGCACCAAGGCTTTGATGCCATGCGCCTACATAATCATAGTTTTCATGGGTCCCCCTGAACCTATTAGTCATTCCGATAACTAATCCCCTTATCCTAGTTTACATGGGTTGACCAGGAACCTATGGATTTATCCAGTAACTCACTTTCCATCCTAGTTTTCATGGGTTGACTAGGAACCTACTGATGCTTTCATTAACTTCTTTCTTATTCTAGTTTTCATGGGTTGACTAAGAACCTATTGACTGATGTCAATTCCTAATCTAGATATAGTTTTTATGGGTTCACTATAAACCAATTAGACCAATTCACCATGCACCATAGTCTTTATATAGTTTGGCAATGTCAACCCTTTGTGTTTGCACTTGAGCACCATAAGGAGTAACTTGGGTATTCCAAACCATGTTTCATACCATCTTAACAAATATGCCCTATAGATTGGGGTTTGTAGCCTCTGAGCCTGCCCACTCCTAAACTTCAAAGATGGAGTTCCTAGTCACAATTTTTATATGCCAACTCATTCTTAATATATAATAAGAATGATCGGTCTCTCATTAAGAAAACCCGCGTTAATGGTACTCGTCTGTGCAATACAACTTATATACTATATATACTACTATATAGTTTTGAAAATCAAAATATATAACAAATGCACACTTTCCATTATCTATATATACTCCTAATCTAGTCTAGGGCGATAACTCCTACCCTATCTCTACTGGATCACAGTATCAACTTAGGTTAAATACGCAACCTAAGCTCCGATATCAAATGTGACTACCTCCTTACACCTCCAGCACCCAGTATATATGTATAGTGCACTACTACGGTGCCTGACTGATGCATGACAAATGTCAAGGTTTGTAAAAAAAATAACCACAGAACATGTTGAATATTTCATAGTGCATTGAATATTATATAATAACCATCACAAATATATAACAGGTGAGACAAAAATAACTAAATGAACCACAATATAAGAGTACATAGGTTCACAAAGTTATACATGATAGTAGTAAAGTATATACGATTGAAAATAAACTCAAAAGATAACTACTATTAAATCGAATAAACAACACCGCTAAGGCACCATAGTGTCGCACAGTAAAATAAACAATAATGAGTCCCAAATATAAGTATGAGGAAGCATCCCCTTTTGCCCTTCCATCTATACAGCTTCATGTATCACCTATACCTTTTATCATGTCTACTCATTTAAGAGTACCCAAGATAATAAAAAGTAGAGCATAAAACCTTGAGTCAGACAGTAGTTTGGTGTAAGCGATAAACAATCTCAAAGTACTATCAAAGTCAATATAGTCTATGGGACATAGGGTATGGGAACTATACATAACATGTCCCTACATCCAAAGAGTTAACACATAATAATATATGCTAGTTTATCGTATATTATCATCATCAAAATGTATTATGTCCTAAGTACAATATCGACTATCTAGGTATCCATGTCCACAATACCTACATCCAGTGACATCTCTAGAGTGATAAAAAAACATAGCATGCATAACATCCATCAAAAAATCCTCACTATCACCCATGTGCTTTGGATATAAAACAACTAGAATGGCATCATCATAAGCCAAAGACTAATGGAAAAAACTTAATTTCTTAGTACTTGTTGCCCACCGCTATATACAGTCAAGGACTAGACCATCCACATAAGGTCAAGGGTAATCCATACACATAAGGATTCAGATCCCACATAAATCCAAGTGGGCATCCCCACATACCCCCGCTGCATGAGTAACCCTATGAAACCTTCAAGTGTCAACCATCCCCACTACAAACTTATCCTCATGGATCATCATCACGACACCCATCCTCTAGTTATCATCATCGAAACACCTTTAGACATCCCTTATAAGTCTAGAATCCTCATATCAAAAATTTGAAGCCATCACATCGAAGCATTGTATCACTGTTTCACCATCAAAATAGCTCGTTGTAGAGAAATAACAACAACTCAAGAGTCCATTGCACAAACAATCCATCATACCATACTCCTCAAAGCCTCCTCATTATCCAAATCAAAGACTGGCAAAATACACCATCAATTGTGATAGGTAATGTTTGAACCCAAAATGGCACTAATACCTAAAAGAGTAAGAGAGTAGAGATTAAATGAATAAAGCAAATGAAAACTGAGTAAAAATAAGCACATGCAAACTTATAGTGGTCCGACAATCTTAGCCTATGTCCACTTGAATGATTTTATTGCTTTTGCACTAGTTTTTGTAATTACAAGTAGGAGTAATCGACAGGGATCCAGAGTAAAATGGAGTAAGAGTGTAATGGCAGCGTAAAGAGATTCTTAGAATGAAGCATTGCCTATGTATCTATAGAGGCAAACGACTAAATATCTCACTGATATTTCGCCTACAAAGCCTAACCATAAAGCCCGAGTCGCCCAAAAAATCTCAACAACATATCCCTTTGGGTTGGGGACCGATACCGACCCCTATAGGGGGATCGATATCGATCCCTATATATGTAGGTAAGGATTTTTTATTGGCTTCTTGGGTCCAAGGTCGTTTCGCATAGTTGCCTAGATGTTTTTTGGTTCAAGCGATGGATCAATAAAAGGTCGAATTGCCACTTTAGACTGTATATGGGGATTGCCAATAGGATGCATAGGAACTCTGGAACAACACTAGAATCAAACTATATGTTGATAGAGAAGAGTGCCAAAGAAGTTTGGCCACTCCAGGTGTACCCAAACGGATCAGTACCGATCCCCTATGTAGGGTGGAGAACCAATCTATACTTAGCTTATTCAAGGGTGTTTCACTTCTATGTTCGTTTGACCGTCATCTTATGGTTTTGTCTTTAATTGGTTTCTGGACCCTAGGATCATCTCTCTGGGCTACTTGCCTCGATAATCATCGAGTCTAACTTGTCCAATCAACTTGAATATAGCCGAGTCAAAAGGCCAGATAACACTTGCCCTCCAAAGTACTTCTTGTTTCAAAAATGACATGCTTTGAATCAAGACAAGTTTGGATCGTCGGAAAGGATTTCACTCAATGTCTCGAATGGTCACTATCCTTTATGGCGCTTGTTCGATATTGCACACTATAAATGCTGGGGTACAATTTCCCAGTTATTATTTGTGCTCGGTTCCATTAAGCTAGTCGATCGAGTTAGTAGGCCTTGGTTGTCAAAACTAGTTCTTGTTCTAAATGTCCCAAGTAAGAATTCAATTTCTATTGATCCATGAAATTGAATGTCAAGTAGGCACATAGGCTCGTATGCTCATGTTTACACTATTGTTATTCGCTTCCAAGCATGTTCACATGCCTATAGGTCATTGCCAAGTTTCGTCAAATTGAGTTCATAATTTCATTTTTGTTTTTTATAATATAGTGTAGTATTTGATACAGATCCTTATGGGAATCCGTACTGACCTCATATATGGCACGCACTTAGCAGCTTTGGACCCAGACATAGTGGGCTGCTCATGGGTATATAACCCATTGTCTTTGTTTTTCCTCCTCACTTTCTCAATTGTTTATTGCCGAATCCCACCTACAATAATCTTCCACTAAAATCCCGAGCTCGAACATTCAATCAAATCACTTAAATCCACCGTCGACTAGATTATCCATCATCCCCGTAGACTGCGCCTTCATCCTAGGTTGCAACTTCATCCAATTTTAACAACCCAATTCGAATCTAGGTCAGACCCTATTCCGCCATTATCTCCAGGCCAACACTTGAATCTTGAAACTTTGATTTGATTGCGTCTTTGCATAAAGGTAAGTGCTTGGATCTGGATGGAAGAAACGACGAGACTAGCATTGGTAGTTGGGTCATGGGATCGGCGAAGGCAAGGATGAGGCAGATCTGGCCTTTAGGTGATTTCGCGTTGGTGGTTTGAAGCATATGGATTGGCATTGAATTGAATAGAAGAGCACGTAGGTTGTACTGGATCGGTGATGATCCCATACTTAGGTGGATTTCAAACATATGACATATTGATCTGTACACTTGAAACAAGCTCTCTGCCTTATGAACTTGTACATGTGGACCTATATGAACTTGGATTTGAATGCATACATATGGATTGATTATGAACTTGAACTCGAATTTTGATGCATACGCTTGTTTGTTTGGACATGAATTTAGACGTATGCATATATCCTGAATGTTTACGACATGCTCTTATGTGCCGATAGCCGATCCCAGGACTTAGATAAAATTCCCAATGCAAAACTATCTATGTGAAAGCAGGTTGGAATGGTCAGTGATGACGGTCACTTAGATCGAACTCTCGAGTCTCGTCATTATTGTTATATAACTCTGAACTGTATAACACCGCACTGCATAACACCGCACTAGATTACACCTACCATAAGGAGGACATGTTAATCCATCCAATAATGACTATCTATTGAGTTCGACAGTTATGGGTTCCAAACACTTCGAGCATTTAGCTGTAACGACTAGCGATCAAATAGCTACATATGCTGAATCAGATGTTGTGTCGAGTTCAGTGACACTTTCTGCTTGATACACTCTACGCCAACAATCGAAACAACCCGAAAGCTCACACCATGGACCAAGAAATTATCTATGTTTGAGAGCCGATGATGTTGTAGAGCTAGCTCCCGATACACTTGAGGATGCCATATTCTTGGAGTATCCAGGATTCGATCGCTTCAAAAATCGATGAGGCATCTCTTCGGAGAATTTATACTAAGCATGGAATCTCGTATGATGATGTACTAGTCCTGTCTCATCATCAAAAGGCTCATCTTCCTCCAGAAGGATATACTGCTTGTAGTAGATATATATACCTAGCTGGTGGTGTACCACCATTTAACCCATTCAGCCATCAGATGATCCATTTTATAAGGCTCGCTCCACCTCAACAGCACCCGAACAATTATGTATTTTTCTAGGGCACATACATGGTCTTTCTTGAATCCATGAATCATGAGCCAACCATGGGTATTCGATTCGTCTATAGCTTCAAGTGACGAAAGGGAATCCTCTCGTTCACTTATTTAGAGCTAATCAGCAGTTGTCTAGTTGTGACCGATGCTTGGAATAAGCTTAGTTACTTCAAAAGCGAATTGTTTTATGTGCATTGTCCAACTAGGTTCACGCAATAGTGGTTAGTGGGATGAAACTGCTTTTTCAAACTTTATTATAAACGCTTTAATCAAGCTGTATCCTTATTAATGCAATTCTACGAATTATTCAGATATTCCTTCGAGACCTGGTGGCGACATACACCTTGTCGCTGTTACAATACTCAGGAACATCCTAGAGGAAAATAAGGAGATCAGGTCCCTTATCACCGACGAGTGTCAATTAGCCTTCCACTTTTCAGAAGAGGGTCGCAACATCAGCCAGGCTGGAGACGTTGATGAAGAATTAGTAGCACGTGGCCATGTATAGCTAAAAGTAGGTCATGTTTTCCCTGTCATTCCCCCAATCCCCAACCGAGTGGTCTAGGAGGCCCAAGGCGACATCAAGGAAGGCGAAATAGCATGAGGTGGTAATGTGGCTGGCTATGACGATGTAAATTCAAGTCACAAACCAGTGGTTGTGCAATCTTAAGATGAGTAGCCACTTGCTTCCATGAGGAAGCTCATCGTTAGGCTTTGCAAAGGGCAAACATCTAAGAAGCCCTCACCAGCTACAACAATATAGAAAACTCCATCTCTTCCCTCTGTGGACACATTTTCCAAGATGGGCCCGATTCCTGGTGAGTTCAGTTCCTTTAATGTTAGCAATATCAGCATTGAAGACATTGGTTCCTTTATTTGCTTCGATAAGGATGCCATTCCTTTTAGTATGGGAGTGAGTGATCATTCCCATAAGCAAGGCTCTTGCTCACGGTCCATCAAGGGTCACTAGGACACTCATATGCATGTGCACTTCATGACACTTTATTTCACATGTCATGTGTTTGTATTATTGAATTTGATTTATTCTCGTTTTAGGTGCAGTTTCCATAGGGAGGAAGAAGTACACATACCGATCTCTGGAGGAAAAAGCATATCAAGTACAAAAGCCTCCGTCGAGTTTGTACTACCTGGGAAGTGGTCATGACTATGGGTCAAGCTATTACTCGAGCCGAGATAGAGATGACTGAGATAGAAGCAGCCACGATAGAGATCGTTCATCACATGTTCTACTTTCAAGCGGTGCCCTAGGTCTACGTCACCACCTCCTAGAAGTCTTGATAGGCAACCCGATCGTCATGATGACATCCCACTAGGTGGAACTTCTCATACTCCACCTCCTATTTCTATTCATGTGCAGCCTACAGTGCCATCTCACTCTAGTCGGTCCTTCGAGCGCAGACACCATAAGGGTGGCTCTAAGACATCCTATCAAAGGCCTGATTTGCAAGCTATCGAAGCTCCGGTCGACACTATCAAAGCTCTAGTCGACACTATAGAGAAACAACTCACCACCAGCGCTCGAATGGCCGAACTAATGGAAGAATTCTTGAATATCTTCTTTGGTTGTGTTATGTTTGTGCCTACCTTGAAAAGAATCCCAACTGAAGTCCAAATGATGACCATCAATTGCATTGTCGACCTTCACAATCAATGTAACGAGTGATCAAATGTAGCCGAGAAAATTTTCGAAGTCTCGAGAGACATCCAGCTAGAGATATAATATCAAAAACTTATTGAGGCCGATAATAAGAGGATCATCATTCAAAGGAAAGCTAAGGAGGCCATTAAGGCACTCGAGGAAGAGCGAATCAACCATCGCGATGGTACGGAAAAGTCCTATCACTGAAATCATGATCTGTTAATAGATAGAGATGCCGCAAATAGGAGTGCTTCTGAGTTGAAAACTATGTTGGAGCGCGAAACAAAGGAAAAGGACGAGGGGCTCCATCAAGCTCATGACTACTGCAAAGAGCTAGTCAATGCCAAGGAAGAGAGGGATAAAGCATTCGAATAAGCTAGGGATGTGGATGCTCTCATCAAGATAGAACTTGAGGCTGCAGAAGATCGTGCGATGGAGAAGTTTGAACAACTGCTGAACCAGTACAATGCCAATGTGCTCAAATTCCTAAATCTGGAGTGGTTCAACGATGATTATCCAAGAATCCTCGCCCTCACCTGGGAATGGATTGTTGAAGATGAAAAAGCATTCCTTGAAGGTGGCAAGGTGGACTTGGAGCAACTAAAGAGAGAAGTCTTGGTAGGAGATGAGCCCAAGATTCTAAAAGATGGCCAGCTTATTCTTTATCCGGAGCTTGCGTCGACAGTGCGTAAAGACTTGGGCAAAGATTCCGTATCGATGCTACATGATGCTACTGCCAGCCAAACACTTGGGTCTCAAGCTGCTCCGACACTTATGAGTAATTCTGAGAGGCCTGAGATTCACAGGCCTAACATTCTCTCTCTGATTCTTGAAGGGAACTTCGGCGGCAATCCAGTCTGCACAGAACTCTAAAGCGAAGAAGGTATCTCATTGATTTCTCCTGCATTTCGAAAAGTTGATGTGTCATCGATTAACATTGCCAATCTCTCTCTCTTTGTTTCTCAAGCTTCCGGTCATCCCCACATTACTCTGCCCCCCGACACGGGCTCTCATCTAGGACTAAAGTGCTTATAACATAGTCAGTTGTTGTAACCCCTTCGACAATGATTCCAACTATCCCGGTTGAAGATACTGTAACATCCCCTATCTAGAGGCCCAAAGCTAAGTGCTACAAATGTTGTAGTCATCTATAGTATTAACTTCTGGCAACTAAATACAGCTATGTTAATGGTATCTATAATATGAGAAGCACTAGAATATGAAACAAAGCACAGATTTCAAAACAACATTTTTTTTCATTACATCACATTTCAAAACAGATGTTCCATATTCAAATTACATAGTCCCAATACATTTCCCAAGCAATGATAAAATATAGTTATTACAAAATACGCCAAGAGCGACATATGAAGATGCCCCTTTGGATGATCAGAGTCATATAGTCATAATTGACCTAATACATACACAACAGAAATAAACACAAAACAATGAACTACAACTCCTAAATAGCTATCTGTTAGCATCCTGCTCTCCTTCGGTAGCTTTATTCATCATCCTAGTAAACCTGAAAGAAACTCAACCCTCAGCCTACTGAAATCAATTTTGAGCACCCGAGAGTTTGATGGGGAAAACATAAACTTCGAATCAGCCATAAAGCCTGGTGTGAATAATACTATGCATCTCAGTTATTAATGTTAAGTGAGACCACGCTGCTTAGCGGAACGGGTTTCCCCTCACTAACATCCTTTTAAAACATATCTTTTGCAAATCTTTATCCTGCAACCAAAACTGGTTAGGACTATAAAGCATTATAATGTAAACATACATATCAGGCAACAAATGGACTATCTATCCAAAACTCTTTTGTTTGGCTAACTATTAACCTTTGGCTGACTCGGGCCTACCAGACAAAATAACCAAATTTATCTAACATCTGTTAGACACTTCACTTCTGGACAATCTGTCCTTAACTGTCTGTTAAATACTTCTCTTCTGGACAGTTTGTCCCTAACTTAACATCTCCTAGGGTCACTTGATCCTAATGGTTTTGCGGGTTCACCAATAACCTATATGTATACAAACATTTATTCACTTCTGTGTGTAATCATAATTTTAGTCTTACTTGTGACATAACCCTACACACTAGAATTTTGGACTAAATTAGCTAGGGCCAATAGCTAATGTATAGGGCACGACCCTATACCACATCCATCTGGTATTCTAATATCTGAGTCAATTTCACTTAGGGATAACTTCCCTTAAATTTTCCTAGAAAAACTCTTTTAAATTGATTTAAATCTGTAAATAATACTTGCATAAGGAAAATACATATTCTCTATGCTTTACTCAAAATCACCTTGCCATGTTATATATATATATATATATATATATATATATATATATATTTCACTCAACCTCTTATTGATGAAAACATTTATCCCTTTCGAAACCATTAAACCTTGTCTTTCGAGAACATTGGAAAATCCTTTTCTTTCTTTTCTCCAAAAGCTTCAAAATAATAAACATCCCTCTTTAAAACCTTAAACATTGCATTTAGAAAACATTGGAATAACCCTTCCTTTCTTTTCATCCAAAGCTTCGAAAACAAAGGAAAACCTTCCCTTTCGACCCCTTCGAAACCTTGGGGAACCACCCCTTCGAAACCATTCATTAAAACTCTTTCGAAAGCATTAAATGTAACAACCCATATATTTGGACCATTTAAATTGACAATAATCCACTCATGTCAACTTAAATAATACAAAACACGAATCATTATGGGATTATAAATACATAAATGTAAATGAGAATCAATACAACATCACAGACACATAACAGTCATAAAATAATGCAGTGGAAAATACATCATCATAATAGTAGTTCATGAAGCTACTACAGGAAATACAACAATGTCTCAACATAAAGTGACTGATAAGAAATACATAAATGTCTAACAGACTAGTACATCAATACTAGAATGGAAATAACTGATAAAGATAACTGCAAAGTCTTCCGCATCTTCAACCAACCTTGATCAGCAAACTGGATAGCTTCAGACTGACCCGAGCATAAATAAAAGAAACACTCGAGTCAGGACTCAAAATCTTATACAGGATAATCAAGTGCAAGAATAAAGTCCATAACTCAAAGATGAATAAAATAAACATCTCTAAGGATCCGATAAACTATCTATATATACAATAGAATACGCTAAGTAGATAATGTCTAATCAGTAAAGTACGATATCAAAATAGTGTTAAGGCGTTACCATAATCCCCCTTAACACATTTTATAATGCCATAGTCTATACAGCACCGTAAACCCCATCGTAAACAAGTGGTTATCAGAGCGTACCCCATAGGTATAACACAAAACAGATCGTAGTGGTTGCGATAAGATAAACAGTATGACAAGGTACATGAGGCGATACCAGCTAGGACACTAGTAGTTGCCTGATCCAGACTGATGTTGGGCATAGCAGCTACTACCCCAACACCGCGAAACAACACTCCAAAATCAAGGGGTGCACCCAAATCGAATCACATAAGTAATAGATAAGGTATCGAAGAAGTGTGTCCGCTAGAGATGGCGATCCTCAATGGCCCGGCACGGCTCCTGTTTTAATCATGTTAGGGGTCATCCAAAATCGTTCTATTTCTTCAGCCAACGGGTTCACCAAAACCATCCACGTCGTTCTGGATCAACACTCCGCGTATATTAGTTATTAAAGTGGTTTTCGGTATCGACAAAGAGTATGTCCATATCCGATCCCGGTCTCTTTAATAACTACGCATTAATTACCCGATGGTCATTTAACATTAAAGTTTAAACAAATCAAAGTCCAGAAGTCAAGTTGCAAATTTGACATTCAAAATTTGACATTTCACAATTCGATTTATTTCAAATATTTAAAAATCATATTTCCAAATGAAATTTTAGTTCAAACCCTTGAGTTAACAATAATCAAGTATTCAAGTTCAATTTAATAAGATCCAAATTTCACTTATTAAATTTAATTCATAATCCATGGATTCAATTTAATGGTCAATTTAGTTCAAATCATTAAATCAAATTCTATTCATTTCAATTCATATTTACATTCATCGGTACACTAAATATAATCATAAATTCGATTAAATCAATTTCATTAACTAAATTCTCTTTTATCAAAACTTCATTGATTTATTTACCAAATTCAATTAAATTTCTATTTAAAGAAATCCATTTCATTTATTTGGTTCCATGATCTACATATCACAAATAAGTTGTTTCCGAGTTACAAATCAACTCAATCCATAATTCAATTTACAATGTCCTAATTTAATTAATTCATTAATTTTAAATCATTTTAAATTTAAATTATCGCTAAATCAAATCCATAAAACTTTAGTTAGTTTTGTATTCCTCTTAAGTCAATTTGTTATTTAATCTCAAATTAAATTTTATAACAAGTTCCAAATCTATTTAATTAAAACCGAGTTTTAAATCTAAATCTAACAAATCTAATAAAATTTAAATTATTAAATTCTAAAACTTACTTGTTTCTAAATCTCATTTCAATTAAATTCGTCCATTCATTTTATTCAATTAAATAGATTTATTAATCTGTTTCAATTAAATCCATTAATTCATTTCAATTAAATCCATTATTTATTTCAATTAAATCCATTAATTTATTTCAATTAAATCCATTAATTTATTACAATTAAATTTATTAAGTTCGTTACTTAATTGCCAAACAAATTGTTAGGTTCATTCCTTAATTTCAAATAGATTTCAATTTCAAAAATGATTTTTGTTGACCAATCGGGTTTCTTATTTTTAATTATCTATCATAGGCCAAAGTTGTTTAATTGGGTATTTATCATTTCAACCCAATATCATTAAATAAAAAAACAAAGCATAGCAAAGGGAACTTGCAGTGTGATAACTGGGATGGTGTCAAAGTAAATAAACAATCAATAGCAACCACACATAACAATTCAACAATTTATTAAGAAAAAAATCCCGAAATAATCGTATTAATTTACATTTGTTATTTATGCAAATTAGTATAATTATTCCTAGAATCCACACTATCATTTCATGCAGATTAAAGATTATTACATTATGGTTTTCACTTGGCGTCTATTATCAAATTACTACATCAATCATACATTCAGTGGTTCAAAGTGTAGTTAACTCTATTTCTACGTGTCGATTTATTTAACATTTAAAGGGGTCAAGTTCAACATATATAATCTATTTTAAATTGTTAACTATCCTATATCAAATTCAATTTCATATTCATTATCACTTATACTAACGACCAAATTTAACATCACATAACAATTTAGTGTCACAACTATTTACCGTAAACTAACCTCAATCACAATTTAACATCAACCATTTTAACATCCAAATTAATCTTAACAACATCTATCACTTGATTATCATAGCATAATAGATTAAGTCGTGAATGAAATATTCACCTTGCGTGGTTAGAGATTTGACGACGAAGCACGAAGACGAATAGATAAGAGGCACTAACAAGCACGACACAAAAAGGCGAACACAAACTGCAATCAAACAAATAATTAAATTGACAATTTTGTTCAATACAATATATATATTTCATATATAATCATACCAAAACAAAGAAACTAGATAGATTAGCCAAGCTGAATGGAAGCCTAATTCTCCAAAGTGGTAGCTGGAACAAAACACAGTAAAACATTGTAAGTAAGCAACTAGAATTCTAAAAACTATATACTGTTATATATATACAGTTTCATATATATTTATATATAAATGCTGAAATACAACTGCGGCCAAGGCGAGACACAGTAATGATGACGAAGCGGGACGTCGCGGTAGTCGGAGAAGGCGAGTGCAGGCTGGGTCCGGCTGGAGTGGTGCGGGCAATGGGTGGACGTGGGGCTGTGGTGGTGGTTCGGGTGTGGTCTGGTTCGGTGGACTCGGTAGGCAGTGGGTCGGACTGGGCGGCGGCTGGTGGGTACGCGGACAGGGTGGCAGGGGCTGGTGGGTGGACTGGGTGGCAGGGCACGGCTGGTGGGCAGGCGGACTGGGTGGCAGGGGCTGCTGGGTGGACTGGGTGGCAGGGCGCGGCTGGTGGTCAGGCGGACTGGGTGGCAGGGGCTGGTGGGTGGACTGGGTGGCAAGGCGCTGCTGGTGGGCAGGTGAGTGGGCAGAGGCTGGTGGTCAGGCGGACTGGGTGGCAGGGGCTGGTGGGGGTAGTGAGTAGGCAGAGGCTGGTGGGGTAGCCAGTGGGCAGAGGCAGTGGGGTGGGAGGAAATGGGAAAACCTTTGCTGTGAGAGACAAAATGAAAGATGTTTCACAGTGGAGGATGAAGAACATACCAGTGAAAAGTTTGCAAAAGAATGATTATGACGAAGCTTGTTTTTATAAAATAGTACAGGGATTCCAAAGGCCTCAATTGATTGTCTCGGTAACCAAAAGGACTGTTGGCTATTCAAGGCAGCTGAATAGTCAAAGGCTCCTAGAATTCCAAACTGAGTAGATAATTGGATACCGGTCTGTGCTGCATAACGAACCAGTTTGTAATCCGTTAAACAATTATAATTCGCAACGTCGAACTCCGATTAACACAAATAAATATACCGTTTTGATCAGCGTGGCGAGGCAAACACAACGATATATAGATAACAGTGGTACGATTGAATTATAAAATTCGAATTTTCTACTACGGAAAATGCAGCAAAAGCGCAGAAAAATAAGATCGACGGAGCTAAAGATGTCCGAATTTTGAAAAACGAAAAATGACGTCTCCGTCAAAAGATGATTTAGAATTTTTCTATGTAAAAATATTCAAGTTCGGAAGATAAATTTTTTTCACGTTTTAAAATGAACTGACGTGCAATAAAACGCGAACGAAATTTACTGCGGTATTTTACGACGAAACTTTACCCATATCTATAACCATCTAGGCGCAATTTATAGACAAAGTTTGGACGCTAATTGAAATCTTATGTAAGTTCCACATTTTTATATTAAAATAATGGATTCAAAATTTTTAAATTGGGTCGAAAATTCAGGGTCGTTACATTCTCCCCCACTCAAAACTTTTCGTCCTCGAAAAGAAACGAGACGGTGAAGTAAGAATGAAGTAAGCAGAAAAGTCAAGATAGATTTTAAGAAAAGTCAAGATAGTTTCCCATGTGCAATCTCGCTCATCTACACTCCACTGGACTTTGACGAGATTTACAGATTTCCTTCTTAGTTGCTTTGTCTCATGATCGTCTATCCGAAGTGCTCTTCTTTCGATAGTCAAATCTGGCTCAATATCCACTTCATCTAACTGAGCAATAGGAATGGTCATGGATGGATCACGCATGATTTTTCGAAGATGTGAAACATGGAATACGTTGTGCACGCCCTCAAATTTTTCTGGTAATGCGACTATATAAGCTAGTGTGCCAATTCTCTCGGTGATAGTGAATGGTCCAACAAATCTAGGAGCAAGCTTCCCTCTTCAACCAAATCGAATAACATTCTTCAAAGGTGATACCTTCAGAAATACCTCATCCCCAACCTGGAATTCCAAATCTCTTCTACGCCTATCTACATAGCTCTTCTGCCTATCTTATGCGGTCTTCATCTTCTTTCTGATCTTATTAACCTTCTCGGATGCCTCCATAATCACATCTGGGCCAAGAACTAATCGATCACCAGGCTCAATCCAACAAGCTGACGATTTGCATGGCCGTTCATATAAAGCTTCGAACGGTGCCATATCGATACTTGCCTGATTATAAAGGTGGTTAAATTCCAATTCAAATTTGCTTGTTCAGATTGAAATTTTTTTTGACATACCTGATAACTGTTATTAAAAGTGAATTCAACCAAATGGAGATGGTCTTCCCAAGATCCACCGAAATCAATTATGCAAGCTCGGAGCAGATCCTCCAAAATCTGATTCACCCTTTCAGTTTGGCCATCTGTTTGAGGATGATAAGCTGTGCTCAGATTCAGTTTAGTGCCTAAGACGTCCTGAAATGCCTTCCAGAATTTACTAGTGAATATAGGGTCTCGATCGCATACAATACTAGATGGAACTCCATGAAGTCTAACAATCTCTCTCATATAAATCTCAGCCAAACTCGAAGCAGTACGAGTGGTCTTAACAGGAATAAAGTGAGCAGATTTGGTCAACCTATCAACAATCACCCATATACTCTCGTTACCTTTTCTGGTCCTCGGTAATCCATCAATGAAGTCCATTGAAATCTGATCCCATTTCCAACGCGGAATCTCTAGAGGTTGAAGTAATCCGGCAGTCCTTTGGTGATCGGCCTTGACTTGTTGGCAAGTGGTGCATCTACTGACATATAAAGAAATATCTCTCTTCATCCCACTCCACCAATATAAACGCTTCATATTACGATACATCGTAGAGACACCCGGATGAAATGAAAGTGATGATTGATGGTTCTCTCTAAACACTTCTTGTCTCAATCCATCGACATTAGGAACAGAAATACGGTTGTCAATCCTCAGAACTCCATTACTATCTACTTGTGCTCCCACTTTACTGTCAGCATTTCCGACTCTACCAAGAACTAACTCCTTCATACGATAGAGCAAAGTGTCCTCATATTGTTTAGCTTTGATGCGATCCATAAGAGATGGAGAAATAACGAGCTGAAATAACATGCCTTCAACAAGATTACAACAAGGCAATGCTTTGCTTTGGCTCAAAGCATCTGCTACGACATTTGCTTTCCCCGGAGTATAAGTAATATCGAGATCATATGCAGCTAAGAATTCGAGCCATTGGACTTGTCTCTGGTTCAAATCCTTCTGAGAAAAGATATACCTCAAGGACTTATGATCAGTGAATAATTCGAATTTTGTTCCCAAAAGATGATGCCTCCATAGTTTCAAAGCAAATACAACGACAAGAAGTTCAAGATCATGTGTGGCATAGTTTAATTCATGGGTCTTCAACTGACGACCCGCATAAGCAATAACCTTTCCATTTTGCATAAGAACAACACCTAAACCTTCTCGGCAAGCGTCTGTATAGACAGTTAATCCTTCACTTCCATCGATTACCGCAAGAACTGGGGCTGAAGTTAACTTGCGCTTCAACTCATTAAAAGCTGATTCACACTTCTCACTCCAAATAAACTTAACATTCTTCCGAGTTAAAGCAGTAAGTGGGGCAAAAATCCGGGAAAAGTGCTCAATAAAACGGAGATAATAACCAGCTAAGCCCAAGAAACTACGAATATCTGTAAAAGTTTTAGGAGTCTCCCAATCCTGTAGATTAATTGATTCAAATCAGAAAGAGATAAGATTGTTTGAACAGAAACAACGAATAAGATAGAACTTACATTGATTATGGCGATCTTAGCTAGATCAACCGAAATCCCATTTTCAGAAACAATATGGCCAAAGAATCTTACTTCGTCTCGCCAGAAATGGCATTTAGAGAACTTGGCTTTAAGCTGATGGTTTCGGAGAGTTTCCAGAACATAACAGAGATGTGTTTCATGCTCTTTATCATCTTTGGAGAAGACGAGAATATCATCAATGAATACAAGAACAAACTTGTTAAGGACATCACGAAAGACTCGATTCATCAAGTCGACGAAATAAGCAGGTGCGTTGGTCAAACCGAATGGCATAACCAACCATTCATAGAATCCATTCTCGTTACGGAAAGCTATCTTATGGATACTATCTTCTGCTACTCTGAGTTGGTGGAACCCAGTGGCTAGATCAAGTTGTGAGAAGACTTTAGCTCCATGGAGCTGATCGAATAAATCATTGATGCGAGGCATCAGATAATGATTCTTGAGAGTTCGTTTGTTTAGTTCTCTGTAATCAACACACATGCGAAGAGATCCATCTGATTTGGTGACTAATACAACTGCGGCGCCCCATTCAAAACAACTTCTCCTAATCAAACCCTTAGCAAATAGATCATCAATTTGAGTTTTTAGTTCAGCTTTTTCTTTAGGAGCCATCCTTCGGTGTAGGAGAACTACGGGAGTAGCTCCAGGAATTAGATCAATACGGAAATCGATTTCCCGTTTAGGCGGTAGAGAGTTGACCTCTCCATATACATCTGGAAATTGCTGAACAATAGGAGTAGTATTAAGATCATCCGGATGAGCATCAAGAGAGAATATGAAGCTTCCGGCATATTTCTGAGGTGATTTGCATTCAATGACAAGTGGTTGACCCTTGTCGCTTACTAAAGAAACTGAACGAGTTTTGCAAGATATAACAACATCGAATTTGCTTAACCAATCGGCTCCTAAAAGAAAGTCGAATGCTTGGAATCCAAGTACATAGAAATCCCAAGTTAATCGAGAAAAATCATACATAAGTGCAACTTCCTTGCAAACACTTCGGAGGTTAGAGGGTCCTCCGATAGGATTAGAGACACATAAAGAAGTAGTGGCAAGAGTAGGTTCTAATTTGAGCTTATTACAAAGGTCAACTGATATAAATACTCCGTAAGGTACCTTGGTCATCCTGGGCGGGTGGTGCAGAGGGTGCAGGTGTGGTGATAGCAAATACTCCAAAAGTGGTGCCACGCTTATGCATTGGGCAGTCTTTCTTGAAATGTCCAGGCTAGAGGCAGACATGGCATAAGTCTCTCCTAGTCATAGAAGGTGGTGGAGTAGTAGCTCCGGTAGATGGACAGCTATTAGCATAATGGCCCTTCTTATCGCATTTGAAGCAAGTGATATTAGCAAGGTTAATTGGGCTTTTCTGGGCATAACCCAATCCTATAGTCTTCTGCCATGCTTTCTTTTGTTGATCAAAGTTCATCTTCCTCTTTCCGGGCTGGCTAGAAGAGGGTTGAGTAGGAGTGGCCTTGGCAGTAGGTCCCTTAGGCTTCGCCTCGTATCTAAGAGCATAGTCAACAAGCTCTGTGAAGGTGCAATGGGTGTGGCCAGTAAGCAAGTCATAATATTCTGGTCTAGCTCCCAAAATGAATTTCTCGTTCTTCAGAAGTGGTGTATCAATCAAGCCAGGTTCGAACTTAGAGAGTTCGTTGAATTTCCTCTCATACTCGGAAAAAGTCATACTGCCTTGCTTAAGATCCATGAAAGCTCTATAAAGTTGGGCTTTCCCAGCAGCTGGCATCCATTGTGCCGAGAAAGCATCCCTAATCAAACAGATGGACTAAATTAATAACCTTCCAAAGATTGAAAGAAGAATTTATGTTACGAAATCCAAACGAATTTATACCTAAACTAGGCCCAAGTGATGGTGTTCTCCTCGATATGAGAAGTAACTGATTCCCACCAATCTTGTGCGGCATCCTGAAGTTGCCAAGCACCCAGTTGATGCTTCTGAGCATTAGTGATCTCCAAACCAAAAAATATCTTCTCTAAGCTTTTAAGCCATTGCTGAGCCTCGATAATGTTCTCGGATCCAGAAAACTTAATACCTCCAAGCTGTGTATACTCCTTACTAAGAGTGGTGAATTCGACTGGAGCTGGGGCGGCAGGTGCAGCCTGAGCAAGACCATTGCCTCTTCCACCCCTATTGTTTCTTTTGGTACTCATCCTGAAATACCAAAAGAGATTTATAACCAAGGATAGAAATCATAGAACTCTAAGGAAAATCCAATCAACGAATCAAAAGAAGTTTGAATTGAAAGGATTTGGATATTGAATCGATTCTCCTCATTCTAGGGTATTGCTACCCTATCTCTAATGAGTTTATATAACCCCAAACTAATGTTTTTAGGGAAACCGAAGCTTTGATAAAAACTGTAACAACCTGTATATTTGGACCATCTAAATTGACAATAATCCACACATGTCAACTTAAATAATAGAAAACACGAATCATTATGGGATTATAAATACATAAATGTAAATGAGAATCAATACAACATCACAGACATAGAACAATCACAGAATAATGCAGCGGAAAATACATCATCATAATAGTAGTTCATGAAGCTACTACAAGAAATACAACAATGTCTTAACATAAAGTGACTGAGAAGAAATACATAAATGTCTAACATACTAGTACATCAATACTAGAATGGAAATAACTGATAAAGATAAATGCAAAGTCTTCCGCATCTTCAACCAACCTTAATCAGCAAACTGGATAGCTTCAGGCTGACCCGAGCATAAATAAAAGAAACACTCAAGTCAGGACTCCAAATCTTATACAGGATAATCAAGTGCAAGAATAAAGTCCATAACTCAAAGATGAATAAAATAAACATCTCTAAGGATCCGATAAACTATCTATATATACAATAGAATACGCTAAGTAGATAATGTCTAATCAGTAAAGTACGATATCAAAATAGTGTTAAGGCATTACTATAATTCCCCTTAACACATTTTATAATGCCATAGTCTATACATCACCGTAAACCCCACCGTAAACTAGTGGTTATCAGAAAGTACCCCATAGGTATAACACAAAACAAATCATAGCGGTCGCGATAAGATAAACAGTATGACAAGGTATATGAGGCGATACCAACTAGGACCCTAGTAGTTGCCTTATCCAGACTAATGTTGGGCATAGCAGCTACTACCCCAACACCGTGAAACAACACTCCCAATTCAAGGGGTGCACCCAAATCGAATCACATAAGTAATAGATAAGGTATCGAAGAAGTGTGTCCGCTAGAGATGGCGATCCTCAATGGCCCGGCGCGGCTCCTGTTTTAGTCATGTCAGGGGTCATCAAAAATCGTTCTCTTTCTTCAGTCAACGCGTTCACCAAAACCATCCACTTCGTTCTGGATCAACACCCCGCGTATATTATTTATTAATGTGGTTTTCGGTATCGACAGAGAGTGTGTCCATATCCGATCCGGGTCTCTTTAATAACTACGCATTAATTACCCGATAGTCATTTAACAATAAAGTTTAAACAAATCAAAGTCCAGAAGTCAAGTTGCAAATTTGACTTTCAAAATTTGACATTTCACAATTCGATTTATTTCAAATATTTAAAAATCATATTTCCAAATGAAATTTTAGTTCAAACCCTTGAGTTAACAATAATCAAGTATTCAAGTTCAATTTAATAAGATCCAAATTTCACTTATTAAATTTAATTCATAATCCATGGATTCAATTTAATGGTCAATTTTGTTCAAATCATTAAATCAAATTCTATTCATTTCAATTCATATTTACATTCATCGGTACACTAAATATAATCATAAATTCGATTAAATCAATTTTATTAACTAAATTCTCTTTTATAAAACTTCATCGATTTATTTACCAAATTCAATTAAATTTCTATTTAAAGAAATCCATTTCATTTATTTGGTTCCATGATCTACATATCACAAATAAGTTGTTTTCGAGTTACAAATCAACTCAATCCATAATTCAGTTACAATGTCCTGATTTAATTAATTCATTAATTTTAAATCATTTTAAATTTAAATTATCACTAAATCAAATCCATAAAACTTTAGTTAGTTTTGTATTCCTCTTAAGTCAATTTGTTAATCTCAAATTAAATATTATAACAAGTTCCAAATCTATTTAATTAAAACCGAGTTTTAAATCTAAATCTAACAAATCTAATAAATTTTAAAATATTAAATTCTAAAACCTACTTGTTTCTAAATCTCATTTCAATTAAATTTGTCCATTCATTTTATTCAATTAAATAGATTTATTAATCCGTTTCAATTAAATCCATTAATTCATTTCAATTAAATCCATTAATTTATTTCAATTAAATCCATTAATTTATTTCAATTAAATCCATTAATTTATTACAATTAAATTCATTAAGTTCGTTACTTAATTTCCAAACAAATTATTAGGTTCATTCCTTAATTTCAAATAGATTTCAATTTCAAAAATGATTTTTGTTGACCAATCGGGTTTCTTATTTTCTATCCTAGGCCAAAGTTGTTCAATTGGGTATTTATCATTTCAACCCAATATCATTAAATAAAAAAACAAAGCATAGCAAAGGGAACTTGCAGTGTGATAACTGGGACGGTGTTAAAGTAAATAAACAATCAATAGCAACCATACATAACAATTCAACAATTTATTAAGAAAAACAAATCCCGAAATAATCGTATTAATTTACATTTGTTATTTATGCAAATTAATATAATTATTCCTAGAATCCACACAATCATTTCATGCAGATTAAAGATTATTACATTATGGTTTTCACTTGGTGTCTATTATCAAATTACTACATCAATCATACATTCAATGGTTCAAAGTGTAGTTAACACTATTTGTACGTGTCGATTTATTTAACATTTAAAGGGGTCAAGTTCAACATATATAATCTATTTTAAATCGTTAACTATCCTATATCAAATCCAATTTCATATTAATTATCACTTATTCTAACGACCAAATTTAACATCACATAACAATTTAGTGTCACAACTATTTACCGTAAACTAACCTCAATCACAATTTAATATCAACCATTTTAACATCCAAATTAATCTCAACAACATCTATCACTTGATTATCATAGCATAATAGATTGAGTCGTGAATGAAATATTCACCTTGCGTGGTTAGAGATTTGACGACGAAGCACGAAGGCGAATAGATAAGAGGCACTAACAAGCATGACACAAAAAGGCGAACACAAACTGCAATCAAACAAATAATTAAATTGACAATTTTGTTCAATACAATATATATATTTCATATATAATCATACCAAAACAAAGAAACTAGATAGATTAGCCAAGCTGAATGGAAGCCTAATTCTCCGAAGTGGTAGTTGGAACAAAACACAGTAAGTGAGAAACTAGAATTCTCAAAAATATATACTGTTATATATATACAGTTTCATATATATTTATATATAAATGTTGAAATACAACTGCGGCCAAGGCGAGACACAGTAATGACGACGGAGCGGGACGTCGCGGTAGTCGGAGAAGGCGGGTGCAGGATGGGTCCGGCTGGAGTGGTGCGGGCAATGGGTGGATGTGGGGCTGTGGTGGTGGTTCGGGTGTGATCTGGTTCGGTGGACTCGGTAGGCAGTGGGTCGGACTGGGCGGCGGCTGGTGCGTAGGCGGACTGGGTGGCAGGGGCTGGTTGGTGGACTGGGTGGCAGGGCGCGGCTGGTGGGCAGGCGGACTGGGTGGCAGGGGCTGGTGGGTGGACTGGGTGGTAGGGGCTGGTGGGTGGACTGGGTGGCAGGGCGCGGTTAGTGGGCAGGTGAGTGGGCAGAGGCTGGTGGTCAGGTGGACTGGGTGGCGGGGCTGGTGGGGGTAGTGAGTGGGGAGAGGCTGGTGGGGTAGTGAGTGGGAAGAGGCTGGTGGGGTAGTGAGTGGGCAGAGGCAGTGGGGTGGGAGGAAATGGGAAAACCTTTGCTGTGAGAGACAAAATGAGATGTTTCATAGAGGAGGATGAAAAACGTACCAGTGAAAAGTTTGCAAAAGAATGATTATGACGAAGCTTGTTTTATAAAATAGTACAGGGATTCCAAAGGCCTCAATTGATTGTCTCGGTAACCAAAAGGACAGTTGGCTTTTCAAGGCAGCTGAATAGTCAAAGGCTCCAAGAATTCCAAACCGAGTAGATAATTGGGTAACGGTTTGTGCTGCGTAACGGACCAGTTTGTAATCCGTTGAACAATTATAATTCGCAACGCCGAACTCCGATTGACACAAATAAATATACATTTTGATCAGCGGGGCGAGGCGAACACAATGGTATATAGATACCAGTGGTACGATTGAATTATAAAATTCGAATTTTCTACTACGGAAAATGCAGCAAAAGCGCAGAAAAATAAGATCGACGGAGCTAAAGATGTCCGAATTTTGAAAAACGAAAAATGACGTCTCCGTCAGAAGATGTTTTAGAATTTTTCTATGTAAAAATATTCAGGTTCGGAAGATAAAAAAATTTCACGTTTTAAAATGAACTGACGTGCAATAAAACGCGAACGAAATTTACTACCGTATTTTACGACGAAACTTTACCCATATCTATACCAATCTAGGCGCAATTTATAGACAAAGTTTGGACGCTAATTGAAATCGTATGTAAGTTCCACATTTTTATATTAAAATAATGGATTCAAAATTTTTAAATTGGGTCGAAAATTCAGGGTCGTTACATTAAAACACTAAAACTTTCGAAACCCTTTGGGTTCAATTTGAAACATGTGGGAACTCTTTGAAACCATTCAAAGTTTACTTCTTCGAAACCTTTAGAAACCGTCTTGGTCGAAACCTTTTGAATTATGCCTTCGAGTAGAGCAAAAGGATAAGAAGCCCATTGAAGTCGAAAGCACTTCTTTCGAAACCATTAAAACTATTTATTTCGAAACCATTTGAGTTTTACTTCAATTATAGAAAAAGGGTCTTTATAACATTTAAGTCGAAAGCATCTGTTTCGAAACCATTTCATAAGTAAAGAAGTGATGGTGTCGAAACCATCCCTACGAAAGCATCGGAGAAGTGGTCAAATTTTAAAAGCAAAGTATTTTCTTCGAAAGCATTGCAGTCGAAAGGTAGAAAGCGGCAGCTAAAAAGGTTTCAGCTTTGTCGAAAGCAAACATTTAAAACTAAAGTGCAACCCATTCGAAACCATCTCTTTTAAATCCATTGACCGAGTCGAAAGCCATTTAGTTGAAAGCAAGCAGGTGCATTTTAATTTTAAAAACAAAGTGACGCTTCGACCCCTTCGAAACCTATGGTTTCGACCTCATACCTTTCACCTTATATTCAATTCGCTACGTATCAATTTCTTGATACTAGGCGCATTGGTTTTGATAGAGATGAAGGCAGAGGGACTTGGTCGAAAGCCAACCAAGGTGGAAGCAGGTGCCGAGAGCAATAAAACGGTTAAAAGCGTGAAATAAACATTTCTTTTCACCTAATCTACTTTACGTGTAAAATTTTGATTGGTTGCCTCTTTTCTTTACCACTAAAAAGTGCTACACATTTCAAGGCTAATTAATTAATTTAAATCATTTGCAAAATACCCCTTCTCCTTAATTAAATATATAAAAAATTTAAGTCCCATACCTTAAATAATTTTATATATTCATCAAAACACTTAGGAAAATTCTATAAAAATTCCAGAAAATCCTTTTCATCATGTTCTCTAACATATATAAATTTCAGACGCAAATAATTTTTTTTTTGCCGTAAGTAATTTATAACCCAATAAATCAATTTCTTCACTAGAAAAATTATATAAAATCCACCATAATTCAAAAAATTATGAAAATTGAAACCCATCTCTAAAATATCATTATCGATCTACATTAAAATTTGCAAGGCATTTGGATGTCATTTATTAGAGTTTTCATATCAAACATATCATAAAAACTTATATGAATATGCATAAATCATCAACAAGCATATATAAACTTTCAATCATTCAAAACATGGCATAATCATGCAAAATTATTTCGGTTTGTCCTTAAATCTAAAAACTATAAGAAAAATGGGATGTAGTAATCATTCACCCTAGCTTTGTGATTAAAGATATGAGATTCGATGTTGAACAAGTTGATTCACTTCTTCTTCTTGAAATCCTAGCTTTTATCTTCTCTTGAGATTGAAAATGGTGGCTGGCCTTAGGGTATTTTTTCTTGAGAAAATGAAATGAACGTGTGTTTGTTTTCCTAAGGGTTTAGGGTATAAGGTCATCCTATTTCCCATTTCTCCCTTCCTTATTTCCTAACATATCTTATTCATGTTATCTCGTTTTGAATTACACATTAACAAGGCACAGCTACCCTTAATTTTTATCAAATCTCAATCTATTAATCATCTTACATTATTTTACTTTATTTAGCTAATTAAATATTATAAATAATATTACTAAAAATGTGCGGTGTTACAATCTCCCCTCCTTAAATAATTTCGTCCTTGAAATTACGATAAGGAAGACATCAAATAATCAAAGGTAAAACATATCATCAAAACAAATCAGGATAAGTGTCTCTAATCCTGCACTCAGTCTCCCAAGTACAGTCTAGCATCGTCACTCCACTGGACTTTCACTAATCTGACTGTCTTGTTCCTCAACTTCTTGCCATCTCTTGTGACTATCCGGATAGGCTTCTTTACTATAGTCATATCTGGTTCCACTACTAAGTCCTCTAGCATAGTCCACGCTACAGTAGTGTCTGGATCCCTAACACATTTCCTCAGATGAGATACATGAAAAACATCGTGGACTCATGTTAAACTACTCGGTAACTCTACTCTATATGTGAGTTTCTCGTTCCTTTCTAAAATAGGGAACGGTCCAACGAACCTTGGTGCTAACTTCCCCGTCTTCCCAAACCTGACAACACCTTTCATCGGTGATACTTTGACGAAAACATTATCTCCAACCGAGAACTCTAAATCTTTTCGTCTTTTGTGTGCATAGCTTTTCTACCTGGATTGAGCTTCCTCCATTCTCATCCTTATCAGCTCAATCTTTTCTGCTGCTTCCTTTACCAAATCAGGACCAAGAACCAATCTATCCACATTTTCTAACCAACATGTAGGGGATTTGCATGGTCTTCCATGGAAAGCCTCAAACGGTGTCGTTCCTATACTAGTCCGATAACTATTGTTATATGAAAACTAGACTAGATGTAGGTAGTCTTCCCATGATCCCCGAAAGTCCAGTACACAAGCTCGCAACAAGTCCTCCAAGACCTTGTTAACACTTTTTGTCTGCCCATTTTTCTGTGGATGGTAAGCGGTACTCATCTTGAGCTTGGTTCCTAAGCTTTCCTGAAGACTTTTCCAGAACTCGCTAGTAAACAAAGAATCTCTATCACTAATAATACTAGAAGGAATTCTATGTAGTCTAACCACATTCTTCATAAATAACTTAGCCAATACAGGTGCCGTCCTGTTTGCCTTAACCGGAATGAATGGGCGCACTTGTTCAATCTATCTACTATGACCCATATATTTTCATTTCCTCTATTAGATCTCAGCAATCCATCAATAAAATCCATAGAGATGGAATCCCACTTCCATACTGGAATGTTCAATGGCTGAAGTAATCCACTCGGCTTTTGATGTTCAGCTTTTACCTGCTGACAGTTCAAAAACCATTTCACCCATAAGCCAACATCCCTCTTCATGCCTTCCCAGAAAAACTTCTCTTTATATCTTGATACATCTTCGTTCCTCCTTGATGGATAGTGAACTTTGAACGATGGCATTCCTCCAAATCTCTTCCCTTATGTCTCCTACATTTGGAACACATAATCTGCCCTTCTTTCTCTACCATCCTTTTTGGTCAAGATGGAAATCCTTTAAGTCATCGCTCTCCGTCCCTTCCTTTAACTTTCTGATCCGTTCAGCCAAAACTAGATCCTCCTCTTATTTAGAAGCTATATTCTCGATCATTACTGGTTGGACTTCTAAATAAGAAAACCTAGCAGACATTCCACCAGACTCAGCTACAGATCTCCACAGCATTCTACAAGCTGACAATGATTCTAAGTCCTTCCATTCTGCTACTATAGCTAACACTACAATTTGATGCTTCCTACTGAGCGCATCTGCAACCTTATTTCCTTTTTCGGGTGTGTACTCTATTCTGAAATCATAAGTGGCTAGAAACTCCAACCATCTTTGCTGTCCCATGTTCAACTCCTTCTGAGAGAACAAGTACTTCAACGACTTATGCTTGGTATAAAGCTCAAACATCTCTCCCAAATGGTAATTCCTTCACACCTTCAACGCAAATATAACAGCGGCTAACTCCAAGTCATGCGTTGGATACCTAACCTCATGTTGTCTAAGTTGTCTAGAAGCGTAGGTAATCACTTTACCCTTCTGCATTAGTACAGCTCCCACTCATGTTTTGCACACATCAGTGTAAACAACTAACTCTTGATTCCTCTCTGGAACCACCAACACAGGTGCATGGTTCAATAAGTGCTTCAAGCTCGGAAACGCTTTCTCACACTTATCGGTCCATACAAACTTTACATCCTTTCGTGTTAGCTTAGTCATCGACGCTGCAATCCATAAGAAATCCTTTATAAACCTCTGTTAATATCCCGCCAATCCATGGAAACTTCTTATCTCAGTTACCGTTTCTGGTCTTTTCCAATTATTAACGGCTTCGATTTTTTCCGGATCAACTGACAATCCTTTCTCTGAAACCACATGACCAAGAAACTTTACTTCTCTCTTCCAAAAATGGCATTTCGAAAACTTTGCCTTTAACTGATGCTGCCTCAGCGTTTCAAGCACAATTCTGAGATGAACTTTATGCTCCTTCTCATCCTTATAGTATATCAGAATATCATCTATAAAAACCAACATGAATCTATCCACGTGTTCTCAGAAAATTCGGTTCATCAAATCTACAAAGAATGCCGGTGCATTTGTGAGTCCGAACGGCATATCTAACCATTCGCATGACCCATATCTTGTTTTGAATGCCATCAAAGGTATACTATCTTCCACTACTCTAAGCTGATGAAATCCTTTTCCTAAATCTAACTGAGAGAATATTTTAGCCCCACTCAACTGATCGAACAAATCGTCAATCCTTGCAGTGCATATCGATTTTTTATCGTATTCTCATTCAACTTACGATAATCAATACATAGCCTTAGCGATCCGTCTGGTTTCTTAGCAAATACAGCGGTTGCACTCCAAGGTGAAATACTTGGTATGATAAAACTCTTGCCTTCCAAGTCTACTAGCTGAGATTTCAACTCCTTCATCTCCGTAGGTGCCATCCTGCTTGGCGGCCTACTCACTGGTTCTGAACCAGGCACCAAATCAATCTGAAACTCAATGGCTCGTTTCGGCGGTAATCCAACTAAAGGCTCAAACACATCCGTGAATTCTCTAACTATGAAAACGTGATTCAACTTGTCCTCCTACTCCATAACACCCAACAAAGCATTCAGCTCACAACTGGGGTTTTCTAGAGTATACACTATTCGATCACTACAATTCGGTTGTCTAAGTGATATTTTCCTATCTTGGCAAAATATCCTAGCATCATGCTTATTTAACCAATCCATACCAAATATAATACCGAACCCAACAAACTCAAATACATGCAAACTGCAAACAAAGGTGTAACCTAGCAAGTCAACCTCTAAGTGGTCACACTTCTTCCCTAGCGTCGCATATACTCTTATCGGATTCTCAACTCTTAAGGAAGTAACTAAATATGTGGGCTCTAGGTTAAGTTTATCTTCCAAACATCTAGATATAAAAGAATGAGATGCACCAATATCAAATAAAACGCTAACAGATGTATCATAGATCTGAAGCGTAGCTCCTAACACAGCTTTCCCTTCTCCTTTACCGTCGGCTTTGACGTAGCAAGATCCAATGCAAACACCTGGCCTTTATCCCTTTTTGCTGGCTCTTTGCACTGGTTCTTGTAGTGCCCAATTTGATCACAGTTAAAACATCTGATCCCTTTCTACTCAGTAGCCTTCTTTCTCTTGCCTGTCCGGTGGTCATGAGCATAATGACCTTTCTTATCACACTTGTAACAGACCACCTCGGACTTTCCCTTCTTTGCCGCACCTCCTTTATGAGCATTCTTTTTATGGAAAAACTTTCTCTTTTGGTCGTGAAAAACCTGGACCTCCTTCTCCTTCTTTTTCTCCAAACAAGCTAACATTTCCTCATGTCTCAATGCCATTTCGACCACCACATCACACGGATCTCTGATGTGCGGTAAAGTAGCCCTAGCCAACTCCGGTTTTAGACCACTAATAAATTTTCATTTCTTTTCAACAAAGTGTCAATAGTGGCATACCTACCCGGGAAAACTCTTCGAATCTTCTAGCATATTCCAGAATTGACATCTCTCCTTGTTCCAGCTCAACAGACTTCCTGACCAAGACAGACTACGCCATCACCGACATAAACCTTTCTTGAAACCTCCTCCTGAACACCGCCCACGTCATAGTCTCTTCATCCACGCCGGTAGTTTCAGTATTCCACAAAAACAAAGCAACTCCTTGGAGCTGTCTTGAAGCAAGTCTTCTTTTCAGCTCGTCATTGAGACCTAGATCAGCAAAAAACCTCTCGCAATGTAGCAGCCAGTTTTCTACTTCGATAACATCCTCCATTCCGATAAACGGTTTCCCTCCAAGCCTAGTATAGTCTCTACTCAAGCTAGCATACTGATTGACTACTGGAGCTTCTTGAACTCCTCCTCCAGCAGCATTACCTCCAACAACTCCAGCTGCGATTCCAGCTTGCATCATGTTTACAAAAATCGGATACATGGCTCCCATGTCTACTTGGGGAATCCCAGCACCAACATTCTCAGCTTGAGCTTGACCTCTTCTAACATTTGGTCTGGCATTTCCATTTGTGGTGGTGCTGTCTCCTCCTAGATTGACGCTGTCTCTTCTTCCGTCCATATCTCTATTCAAGCCTCATGAGATACAGAAGAATAGCCTAACAAAGATAGGAGTCTAGAGATAAAGCGTATACTTATATATATATAGCAAATACAAGTACGTTACTATAGCTTTATCCCATATCCCACCTAACTCTAATTCCTAAAGATTATGTTTTCAAAAATCATTTTTATTTAAAGGTTTTCATAAATGCTCCGATACCAAGTTGTAACATCCTCTATCTTGAGGCCCAAAGATAAGCGCTACAGATGTTGCAGTCACCTATAGTAATAACTTCCGGCGACAAAATACGGATATGTCAATGGTATCTATAATATCACAAGCACTTGAATATGAAACAAAGTACAGATTTCAAAACAACATTTTTTTTCATTACATCACATTTCAAAACAGATGTTCCATATTCAAATTACATAGTCCCAAAACATTTCCCAAGCAATGATAAAATATACTTATTACAAAATACGCCAAGAGCGACATATGAAAATGCCTCCTTGGATGATCAGAGTCATATAGTCATAATTGATCTAATACATACACAGTGGAAATAAACAAAAATTAAAGAACTGCAACTCCTAAATAGCTATCCATTAGCCACCTTCTCTCCTCCGGTAGCTTTACTCGTCATCCTACTAAACCTGAAAGAACCTCAACCCTCAGCCCACTCAAATCAATTTTGAGCAACCGAGAGTTTAAGGGGGAAAACATAAACTTTGAGTCAAACATAAAGCCTGGTGTGAATAATAATATACATCCCAGTTATTAATGTTATGTGAAACCACGCCGCTTAGCGGAACGGGTTTCCCCTTGCTAACATCCTTTTAAAACATATCTTTTGCAAATCCTTATCCTACAACCAAAACTGGTTAAGACCGTAAAGCATTATAATGTAAACATACATAACAGGTAACAAATGGACTATCTGTCCAAACACTATAGTTTTGTTTAGCTAACTATTAACCTTTGGCTGACTCGGGCCTATATGATAAAACAACCAAATTTATCTAACATCTGTTAGACACTTCACTTTTGGAAAATCTATCCTTAACTGTCTGTGTCCCTACCTTAACATCTCCCAGGGTCACCTGATGCTAATGATTTTGTGGGCTCACCAATAACATATCTTTATATAAACATATATTTCCTTCTGTGTGTAATCATAATTTTAGACTTACCTATGACATAGCCCTACGCACCGGAATTTTGGACTAAATTAGCTTGGGCCAATAGCTAATGTAAAGGGTGTGACCCTATACCAGTCCCATTTGGTATTCTAATAGCTAAGTCATTTTCACTTAGGGATAACTTCCCTTAAATTTTCCTTGAAAAACTCTTTTAAATTGATTTAAATCTTTAAATCATACTTGCACAAGGAAAATACATATTCTCTATGCTTTACTCAAAATCACCTTGCCATGTTACATATATATATATATACATATACATATATATATATATATATATATATATATATTACTCAACCGCTTGTTGATGAAAACATTTATCCCTTTCGAAACCATTAATCCTTGTCTTTCGAAAACATTGGAAAATCCTTTCCTTTACTAACTACGAAAGCTTCAAAATAATATACATCCCTCTTTAAAACCTTTAAACATTGCCTTTTGAAAACATTGGAATAACCCTTCCTTTCTTTTCATCGAAAGCTTCGAAAATAAAGGAAAACCTTCCCTTTTGACCCCTTCGAAACCCTAGGGAATCACCACTACGCCATAAATGACCTTCTGCAACATTTTTGCAAGGTGTTGCCAGCTAAAATGTTGCGATAGCTATAAAATTTTGGTCCTACTGCAACGTTGTATTTTTAGTGTTACCTTAGCCATAAAAATGTGTTGCTCTAGCTAAACAAGTGTAACACGATGCAACATTTTTATATAGTGTTGCTATAGATGTTTTCAAATTAAAAATTAATAAAATTAGCAATCCGCGTGAATACGATCCAACGGTCTACATTTAATCTGATTGTTAACATGGATCACCGCTACATTTTGCCCTAAATTTTCGTTTTCCCGCTTTACTGTTCATACCATTTCGTTCTCACCCCCAATTTCCACATCCAAATCCCCAATTTCCAAATCCCTAATTTCCAAATCATATTTTCGTTCCCATTTCGTTCTCACCCCCAATTTCGCTGATGTTGCCTACATGTCGATACGCAACCTCTCCCAAATCCTACCAACCGCAGCCCCCAACAAAACTCCACTACCCCACCGCCGTTTCTACAGCCTGATTCTGATGGTCATCGAGCACACATCCCGTGGCCAACGTGCCTGCGATATCTTTTCCCGGCTTCTCAAAGAGCGCGTCATCTGCCTTAATGGACCCATCGAGGAGGATACGTCGGCGATAGTTGTGGCTCAGCCGCTGTTCCTCGAATCTGGTGGTTTCGTGACGGCAGGGTTGGCAATTTATGATACTTCGACCAGATCTGATGCTTGAATCTTTCTCGCCAATGTTCAGAAGAAGTTCGATTCTGATGAAGCTTTGCTCGATGGCTTCAAAAAGTACCATTTTCGGATTCAAGGAAGATGTCAAACGCAGATTTCTTGTTTGAGAGAATGCCGCTTAAATTTTCAAATTGGCCAGCAATCATAAAACCAGTTTCAATTCCTTGATTGATTGCTCGAATTGCTTTGACTTCGTCGTCGGGTGCGATGTGATATTATTTGGTATGTTTTATGCCTTCTAGTTTACTTGATTATTCTCGATTTTGGTTACACTCGCATTCTTTTGCCGATGATGAATTGGGATTTATTTATAGGCTTTATTTCCTATAATCTCGGGTTTAATCTTTCTGTTGGACTTTGATAAATCTGGTATGTTGGATTGCGATGATGTATTGGTATGTTGGATTGCGATGATGTATGGTCTGAGCTTGTTAGCTCCTTTCTGCTGCATTTGTTAAACCAGAACATGAACTGGTGCTCCAAGTCCTCTGTATATCATATTACTGCCTATGTTTCTCTTGTACATGCCTGATGCATTCACTGTTTTTACTTGATGGGCTGCCTATGTGTACTGCTGTGTTCTTGCACTGGCTTGTCTATATTTTGCTGAACCTGGTTCTTGTTTGTTTTGTTGGTTGCTTGGCCCTGAGTTGAATCCAGTCGATGACTCGGGTTTGACCTTGTGCCGTGTCCTTGTATCCATGTGTTGCATTCATGTTTGGCTTATGCACTTATGAAAAGAAACAACCCAAATACCTGAGGCAAATATTATAACAAAAATATTTTCATTTTCTGTTTGAGTTAAATATTATTTTCCAGATTACTGCTTTTGAATTATATGTGACAGGTATTGAAGACTGGACAGCTGGATACAAGCTTGAAGACAGAGTCAAATCAAATGTGCATGAGTGTATGAATGCATGACCTGAAGACAGGTTTCAAAGAAGGCTCGATCTTCCAAAATGCATGAGCATGAGTCGATCCCCGCCGGGACTGCGGTGCCCCGGACCCCCGCTGGCGCTGCGCCCGGACCCGCTTCTCGGCTCGCCTTCGGCTCGGCACTCGGCTCGCCTTCGGCTCGGCATATATTTGTCAGTGTCGGTGTATGTATAAATTGAAACTGCATATGTAATGAGTGAACTGAGTGATGTAGTGAGGAATATCTGTATATGTGAATATCGGTGTTATATATCATTGAATTGTAAAATAGTGGAGTCAGGAATTTGTACTATTTCAAATGTTGAAATAAAATATTTATTTAAATAAATTACTGTTTAAATATCAAATTCTGTGTAATAGCATTTTATTAAATAAATATTTATTTTTATTAAAAAAATCAAATATGCTCTACATTGTGGGCCCCACAAATTCAAAAAGTTCATATCTATAGCAACATTTTGGAATGTTGCTACAGATACCTATGGGTGTTGCCATAGACCCAAATAGGGTTCTATTACAACAATATTACTTATGTTGCCTTAGATAGTCAAAAAGTTGCCTTTGAGGTCTAAGGCAACGGCAAAAATTACATCACCCTAAAAGTGTTGCCATAGACCTATGGCAACATTTTTCGGGCTTGAGCCAACATTTTTTTTGTGTTGCAGTAGGCCATTTATGGCGTAGTGCACCCCTTCGAAACCATTCATTAAAACTCTTTCGAAAGCAGTAAAACAATAAACCTTTCGAAAGCCTTTGGGTTCAAATACAACATGTGGAAACTCTTTGAAACCATTCAAAGTTTACTTCTTTGAAACCTTTAGAAACCGTCTTGGTCGAAACCTTTTGAATTATGCCTTCGAGTAGAGCAAAAGGATAAGAAGCCCATTGAAGTCGAAAGCACTTCTTTCGAAACCATTAAAACTATCTATTTCGAAACCATTTGAGTTTTACTTCAAATATAGAAAAAGGGTCTTTATAACATTTAAGTCGAAAGCATCTGTTTCAAAACCATTTCCTAAGTAAAGAAGTGATGGTGTCGAAACCATCCCTTCGAAAGCATCGGAGAAGTGGTCAAATTTTAAAAGCAATGTATTTCCTTCGAAAGCATTGCGGTCGAAAGGTAGAAAACGGCAGCTAAAAAGGTTTCAGCTTTGTCGAAAGCAAACATTTAAAACTAAAGTGCAACCCATTCGAAACCATCACTTTTAAATCCATTAACCCAGTCGAAAGCCTACTGAGTTGAAAGTTGTTTAGTTGAAAGCAAGTAGGCACATTTTAATTTTAAAAACAAAGTGACGCTTCGACCCCTTCGAAACCTATGGTTTCGACCTCATACCTTTCTCCTTATATTCAATTCACTACGTACCAATTTCTTGATACCAGGCACATTGGTTTTGATGGAGATGAAGGGCGGAGGGACTTGGTGGAAAGCCAACCAAGGCGGAAGTAGGTGCCGAAAGCAATAGAACGGTTAAAAAGCTTGAAATAAACAGTTCCTTTCACCTAACCGGCTTTACATGTAAAATTTTGATTGGTTGCCTCTTTTCTTTACTACTAAAAAGTGCTGCACATTTCAGAGCTAATTAATTAATATAAATTATTTGCAAAATACCCTTTCTCCTTAATTAAATATATAAAATATTTAAGTCCCATACCTAAATAATTTAATATATTCATCAAAACACTTAGGAAAATTCTATAAATATTCTAAAAAATCTTTTTCATCATGTTCTTTAACATATATAAATTTCAGACCGAAATAATTATTTTTTTGCCGTACATAATTTATAACCCAATAAATGAATTTCTTCACTAGAAAATTTATATAAAATCCACCATAATTCAGAAAATTATGAAAATTGAAACCCATCTCTAAATATCATTTCCGATCTACATTAAAATTTGCAAGGCATTTGGATGCCATTTAATAGAGTTTTCTTATTAAACATATTATAAAAACTTATATGTATATGCATAAATCATCAGCAAGCATATATAAACTTTCAATCATTGAAAACATGGCATAATCTTGCAATATCATTTCGGTTTACTCTTAAATCCGAAAACTATAAGGAAAATGGGATGTAGTAAACATTCACCTTAGCTTTGTGATTAAAGATATGAGATTTGATGTTGAACAAGTTGATTCACTTCTTCTTCTTGAAATCCTAGCTTTTATCTTCTCTTGAGATTTAAAATGGTGGCCGGCCTTAGGGTATTTTTGCTTGAGAAAATGAAATGAATGTGTGTTTGATTTCCTAAGGGTTTAGGGTATAATTTCATCCTATTTCCCATTTTTCCCTTCCTTATTTCCTAACATATCTTATTCATGTTATCTCGTTTTGAACTACACATTAACAAGGTACGGCCACCCTTAATTTTTATCAGATTTCAATCTATTAATCATCTTACATTATTTTATTTTACTTAACTAATTAAATATTCTAAATAATTTTACTAAAATTATGGGGTGTTACAGATACTCCCGGTCCTGACGAGTAAATGATCAATACTTTGTTGGATGAAGAAGCTAATGGAACTCAAGAAACTCAGATTGATGAAGATGTTATTATTATTGGGGTCTTCAAGCCCCTATTGGGTCCCACCATGCACGAGCTTGAGCAGGAACTTGTTAAGGACATCCTCCATGGCACAGAGATCAAGTATGAGAAAATGGAAGTCATCACTCCTCTATCCATCGCTTTGCCTGGGTAGACTATTTTTGCTCCGGTCCATATTCCTCCGCCTGGCGGCGCTCAGAGCACGCCCATAGGATTCTCACAAAGCATTCTGGCCTCCGTTCTTATGCCTGGGAGTGCTCAAAGCTTACTTGCCGAGTCATCATGGAGCACTCAACCCAAGGATAAAGAAAGTGGCGGAAGAACAAGAAAACAACCGGAAGGATCCATCACGCCTTCTTCTACAGAGAAGAAAGAGAGGAAAGAAAGAAGAGGCTCAAGAAGTGATTGCTTGTCTTCATTATGCCTTTTGATTATACAGCTGTACTCAGGCTTTTCTAGTTCCCTGCATTTGCTTTGCTTGGCCAGTGTAGTGCGGATTCAATCTCCACTTTTCCTTTATGTTCCTAGTGTCAAGGACACTTGCACTCAGCTTCTCAAATTTCATGTGAATAACAAAGGTTCCTGAATCGTCAACTCTTTTTTTGGATTTGTCCAAGTACTTAAAAATACGTTTTCCATTCAATGTACTTGTGATTTATTTCTTTTTATTTATTATTTTTTGGACTATGTCGCTAGCCTATTCCTTGGTTTACCTCCCTTTCATTGCTCTAGCGAATGTAAGGTAATCGTTGAAGTGCCAAACACTCGGCATTGGTTGAGATTAGTCACTTTGGATAAACAACATAAGCATCCTTTTCTAGGATAATGATTTTCGATCATGCCAAACTCCGGGCATTTGTTTAAGTTAACTACTTAGGATCATAGTTCACACATCCTTATCCAGGATATTTATTTCCTATCTCACCTAACTCCCGGCGTCGGTTCCAAGTTCATAGGTAAGATTCTACCTTATGCAAGGTATGGATCTTATGTTTTGCATACTCTGAGCAAAATGTCAATGGTTGGACGGTCTTATCACGTCCGTTTTGGTTTATACTCCTACCCTTAATTCAGGAATAAGAGTTAAGTAAGTGAATGGTCTATCATGTTCCTTTATTTATACTCCTGCCCTCAATCTGAGAGGAAGAGTTAGCCTATGGACGATCATGTCACGTCCGGTTTGAGTTTATACTCCTGCCCCTAATCTGAAGGCAAGAGTTGGCGGTATCAATCTCCAGATATCAAGATGAACTTGAGAAGTCCGATCATGGACTGTAGATGTTTGGTTGGCACATATCTCCAGGTACCTGCATACCTGCACTATACACATGCAGATTCATTTGAGTCAGTCAAGTCACAACACTTAAGTAATGGAATGATAGAGTCTTGGACTTGGAAAGCCATTTTATTTTGTAAAAGATGAAAAATGGTAGGTTTTGTCTTGGACCATCCCAATGTTGCAAGAGCAACGCCAGTTCTCAAAAGGGTTGGGATTAAATGTGACAGTCGACCCAACGGTTAGGACCTTCCTAGCATTGTTGTAGCAATGCCGGTTCTTAGAAGGTCAAAGGTCGAATGTGATGTTGACCCAGCAGTTTATGACCTTCCTAGTGTTTCTCAAGCAACGCCGGTTCTTATAAGGTTAAGGGTCGAATGTAACCATCGACCCGGTAGTTTAGGAGTCTACATTCCCCATCGGTTATTCAAGGAAAGAGGAGTGTTCCCTAGTTTGTACTGATGGTTTTGTGGTAGTCATAATCTACCTTGTGGGTTCGGCTCGGTTAGCGACCTCGGGCTAAGTCATGATTCCTTGGTTCTCCAGCCTCTAGAATGACTATTTGGCCAACAGTTCTGTGTTCATTCCTTTGTGGCAGTTCGATAGCGATCGCCTGATTTCTAGCGCCCTGGTCAGTCCAACTGCATATGGATTATGATCTATCTCCAGCCTGAAAATCCGACCCATGGCGTTGGGTTCAGTATCGACCCCTATGCGTTAGTGTCTAATGCTCATGGAGATCGATAGAGAATTGCATAGAATCATTGGAAAGGAAATTAAAATGGGCTCTCAGCATCATTAGTAGTGAGTGAAAGGAGTGGGGTCCACTTTAGATGAAAATTTGGGGATCAGTATCGAGCCCCCTGGGTGAGGGATCGGTACCTATCCCATACTTAGTGAAATTCGGCATGTGGGATTGGTCTTGATCCCAAGGTGGAAAATCGGTACCTATTCCATAATTAGTAAAATTCAGCATATGGGATCAGTATAGATCCCTAGGTCGGGGATCAGTACCTACCCCATACTTAGTGCAATTCAGCATATGGGATCAGTATTGATCCCTAGGTTGGGGATTGGTACCTAACCCATACTTAGTAATTTTCAGCATATGGGATCGGTATTGATCCCTAGGTGGGGGATCGGTACCTATCCCATAAATAGTGAAATTCAGCATGTGGGATTGGTATTGATCCCCAGGTGGAGGATTGGTACCTAACCCACACTTAGTGATTTTCAGCATGTGGGATCGGTATTGATCCCTAGTTGGGGGATAGGTACCTAACCCACACATAGTGATTTTTAGCATCTGGGATCGGTATTGATCCCTAGGTGGGGTGTCGGTACCTATCCTATACTTACTGAAATTATGCATGTGGGATCGGTATTGATCCCTTGGTGGGGGATCGATACCTAACCCACATTTAGTGATTTTAGGATGGTTTGCCTCCACTTCTGTGATAGTGGCAAAATGATGAGGAACTCTAGAGTCAAAATATGGAGGAGTCTGCTCCCTCCTAGCCCTTCTATGGTGGAAATTCAGCTGGTTCATCAAGTTTCTATTTTCTAGGACCTATTGCTTTAGCTCTGCATGGCTACCATGCGGTTCTTCCATTATTTTGTCTAGGTCGATCCTGATGATTATATCATTAGGATTATAGACATCCATGTCTCCTTGCTGCATTCCTTCATCCAAAATGCTTAGATCGGCATTTTATGCCACATCAGCAGCTTTTGATGTAGCAGCGACTTTGTCTTTCCTAGGACCCATTAGTGATAGCTTCCTGTAGACTTTGCTCAAATCTTAGTAGCACAAAAACTAGTTGAGAAGAAACTAGATCTCTTTGCTTGGTGGGGCCATGGTAGAAAGCTTCTAGTAGATCTTTGGAAATATGAGTTGTAGAATTAATAGGTAGAGAAATTGGATCAATCTCTTGGATATAGGAAATCAACAATAGATCATGGATCCAAGCAGCCGGAGAATCTCATTTTCAGTGAAAGCACCAAAATGTTTGAACCAAAAATGTAATAAACACCCAAAAGAGTAAGAGAGTAGGGACTAAATGAAGAAAGTAAATGAAAACCGAGTAAAACCAAACACACACAATTTTATAGTGGTTCGACAATCTTGGCCAACGTCCACTTGAATGATTTTATTACTTTTGTACTAGTTTTTGTGATTACAAGTAGGAGGGATCGGTAGGGATCCCAGAGTATGATGGAGTAAGAGTGTAATGGCAGCGTAAAGAGATCCTTAGGATGAAGCATTGCCCATGTATTTATAGAGGTAAATGACCAAATATCTTACTGATATTTTGCCTAGAGAACCTTACCGCAAGACAAAGTCGCTCAAAAAATCACAACTTCGTATCCCTAGGGTTGGGGATCGGTACCGACCCCTATAGGGGGATCTATATCGATCCTGATATATATAGGCAGGGATCTTGTAACTTTTTGTGTTGACTCGCCTTGTTGTTGGTTTCAAGATTCCAAGGTTGTTTTGCATAGTTGCCCAGATGTTTTTTGGTCCAAGCGATTGATCCGCAGAAGGTCGAATTGCTACTTTAGACTATATATGAGGATTCCCAATACGACACTTAGGAACTCTGGAACAACATTTGAATCAGGCTCTATGTTGATAGAAAAGAGTGCCAAAGAAGTGGGGGCCACTACAGCGTACCCATAGGGATCAATATCGATCCCCTATGTAGGGTGACGCAACAATATATACTTAGCGTATTCCAGGGTGTTGCTCTTTTGAGTTCGTTCAACTGTCGTCTCGTGGTCTTGTCTGTACTTTGTTTCTGGACCCTAAGATCATCTCTCTAGGCTACATGCCTTGATAATCATCAAGTCTGACTTGTCCAGTCAGTCTAAATATAGCCGGGTCAAAAGGCCTGATAACAGGTACCGACCACTCTATAGTGGTCAATACCGACCACTTTAGTCTTGTACTTAGCCAAAAATGGCCAAGTACAAACTAAGTGAAAACGTCTTGTGTCGATCCTTAAGTTTGAAGCACATACCCAAGTCCATCTTCAGATCGATCAAAATGCATCCCAATACCTTTCACATATGAATCCCATCTATTCAAGTTTCCATCATGTGTGCATTTGATTGACATGCACAGAATTCTATTCATCATTCAAGTTCCCATAATGTGTGCTATTAATCGAAATACATAGAAGTCTATCTTATAGGATATTCCTTAACACTATATCGTCCGTCGATCAGCCTTTCCAACCAAAACTAGAAAACAAGCATACATGTAACCGACAAGCATACTTATATTTTTCATAGCATACATACAACATATGTAACACATCTATATCAACCATTTCGGGAATTCAAATCAAAAGTGGCCTAAATATAGCGATTTCCAAAAATTAATGCATCCATAAGAATATACATGATATCCAATTTAAAACAATTTTAAAACACTTTAAAATTCTTTTATAAAATCAGATGTGGGTTTACATTTATTAAAAATCATGTTTTAAAGTTGTAATTAGTTCAAAACATCGTTATTATACTATATAAACAATCATAGTATAGCAAGTGACAATATAACTTACTTAGTCAAAAACTACCCAATCTTATGCCAAGTAGTAAAGGGCCTTAATAAGAGTGCAATGCCAGAAACCACGTCCAAATCGGATCTCGTATGCAAAAGATATGGTTGATATAAGATTACGTTATATATACACATGCTAATTACTTTATAATTAATTAATGTTAAATAAGTTTCATAATTTCCTACTATTTCTTCCTCCACTCACATAAGATTCTACTTTCCTGTACCAAACCCATTCAGGCAAAAAAATTAACCATGCAAGCACGTCACTCCAGAGCTGCACCACCACGTCAACCACCGCCTGTTGCCAAACTTGCCTGCACCACCACCTAGAGACTCTCCACCACTGCCGCCTCTGCTTTGACATCGCCATGACCATGCACAGGCTACTCCCACTTTTTTATATTTTTTTTCATGAGTCCTACCTGAACACACCATGAAACTACCTCATCACCAACCGCCGCCTACATTGCCGCATACCGCTGCATCTCCACCACCATCAATTCTGACCACCCACATCGACCCTATAGACCCCACACACGCACAAAAATATGTATAAACCCTTATCTTCCACTAACTTTTCAAGCTTCGTGCTACCACCTTGATCCTTTTTGGCTCAGGCGACCTATGTTTTTGCACTCCCCTTGCCGAGATAAACAAACCCATATCATCCAAACCCATTTTGGTTCCACATCAAAAATCACCCCTTCGTTGTATTCACTATTTCTGGCTACTACACTGTTGGGTTAAATTGAGTCCATGGTTACGTGGCTCTCAAAAAAATATGGGAGGCGGGTTTTCAAGGAGGAAGAGAAAACATGAATTGGGAAGGTGAAAATGTGGCTACAGGAAATGAAGTAGTATTTATAGGGTAAGGGTAGGGTTACAATTGGAATGTACTACCTTTCTTTTATTTTTAAAATTCCAACGCATGTTTTGTGGTCGTACGGCTTTTGGAAATTTCAAATTGTGATGATTCTTCGACAACATGACTTGTAACACCCCTAATTTTAAATAGCATTATTCAGGAGATTTAATTAGTAAAATTAAATTGGAGTAATGTAGAGATTAGTGTGATAAGGGAATTGAGTTGAAACCAATTAGGGTCGTGCCTTAACTAAATGGATTTATAAAAATGGTTTATAAGTTAAATACCTAAGGGAATAAGGCAAGGGAAATATAGGAATAGTGGAACCTCATAACCCCTAAACCCTTACCCCATTCTAATTCACGTTCTCATAAATCAAAATATAAACAAAAGAAAATAGGGCCGGCCATAACCCTAGGGAAGAAGGGCTCAAAAATCAATTAAAGGCTAAGATTCAAGCTAGGAAGATTAAAGCAAGAACAAATCACAAGTTCCTTATCCAAGCAAGGTGAATAATGATCTAAACCATCTCATATAAGTCTTCTTGAACGTTTTAATTTGATTTTAAGGTTTAAAACAGTTTGGATGGATGAATGATGATATGCTTTGATTTATATGCTATGTTATAAGTTAAACAAGGATTTTGTGGGATGATATAATTCGACCTTAAGGTTAAAATAATGCAAATTGATTTTCGAATGCCATGGGGTTTGAATATGTTATGTAAGACATTATTTTGGAGATGGGTTTAAATTCTCATAATATTCCAAGATATGGATAGTTTATTATGAATTTTGAATGGAAAAAAGATAATTTTGGGTTTAAATTATTTAAGGCAATTAAGTATTGTTTTCTGGACTGAAATCTATATATGTTGGAAAACATATTAAAAATGAATAATTGTGATTTTTGGGAATTTTTCCTAAGTGTTTTACCAAGGATATTAAGTAATTTAAGTTAGAGGACTTAAATATTTTAAAGTTTTGTTAAGGGGAATGCCTTATTTGTTAAAATGATTTTATTTGTTAATTGATGAACTCGGCAGCCTTTTAGAAAAGAATTTTTGATAAAGAACTGGCAACCAATTATATTTTGACAAATTAGGCAAGTTAGGTAAAAAGATAAAAAGCATAAAAATCGGTTTTGTTTCGAATTACAACTTTGCCACTTCCATTTGCTAGCATCCGTCACTATACTTTCGCCAATTACCTTTTGCACCCATTCGAAACCAATGCACGTGGTATCAAGCTATTCATACATAGTGGATTGGAGAAAGATGGAATGGACTGTATCGAAGGCAAGCTTTCGAAGGGGTTGAAGCTATTTTTATAAGCTTTTGAATTAATTCAACTTGCCTTTATTTTTGAAGAAGCTTTCAAAAGAGTTGCTGCATTCTGAACTCATTCGATACCTAGCTGCCGCATTCATACTTTTCGAATTGGTTAAAGGCCGCTTTTCTTTATAGCCTTATAATAATGAGTTCAAAAGGAAGGCTTTCATTTTATTAAAATTGAAGTCGCCTTCCGAATGCTTTCGAAAGGGTCCTTTTAAGCCGCTTTTATAAATGGTTTCTGAGGCAATGGTCTCGAAAGGATGGTTTCCAAGCTATCCTCTTCCCCAATTCCTTTTTTTTAAGAATAATGCTTTCAAAAGCAAAACCTTTTCTTTTATTCTCTTAGACCCAGTAATAATATTTAATGTTAAACCCAATAATTTCGGAAGAGTTGCTTTTAAATGGTTTCGAAGCTATGCTTCCATAAATTCTACTTGAACTAAATGCCTTCGAAAGGTAAGCTTTAAGCGTTGTGAAAGGTATATCTTTAAGTGTTTCGAAAGAGAAGTTTCAATGCTTTCGAAAGGTATGTTTTTAATGGTTTTGAAATAGAAGGTCTAAGATTTTAAGTAATGCTTTTGAAAGGGAGAGTGACGGAGGGTAACTCATGATGTCACAATGATCCGAAGGATCTAGTCGAAAGCCTTAATTTTTGAATAAGAAACCTAATCTCGTTTTCAAAGGTAAAACCCATGGCAATAAGAAAGAATTTTGAAATGGCATTTAACTTTGGAATTTTGAAGAAGCTTTCCTTGCAAAAGATAGTGGGTTAAGGGTATTGTTTCCTTAGAAAAATGATTACAAGGAATTAAATCATAGATGTTTATATTATTATGTTTTGATCAGTTATCAGGTATGCTTCTGTAAACATATTCACTTCATAATTAACCAATAACTGCATTATGGGGTGTTAAGGATAGAATAACCAACTAGGTTGACCCAGTAGTGAATCTACATTGAGTTAACTCTTGTATGAATAGAATTGCATCTAAGAGGTGAGACAGACCAGAATATTGGATGCCCAAAGACTAATCAAAGGATTATTGGTTTAGACAGGTTCTTAGTAAGCCCATGAAAACTACATATGGATATTTTTATTGGCAGGGCCAATAGGTTCTTAGTGATCCCATGAAAACTATGTTTGGAATAAGTTATTGAAAGAGATCAATAGGTTCATAGTGATCCCATAAAAACTATGACATGAGAGATGTTATTGGAGAATTCAATAGGTTCATAGTGACCCCATGAAAACGATGATTTGATAATGTTATTGGTAGACACTAATAAGTTCTTAGTGATCCCACAAAAATTATGAAACATGATAGATAGTCCGTAAGTTTGGAACAAGTTATTAGTCAGACCATGAAAACCAATAGGTTAATAGTGACCATAGAAACTATAGCTTTAGACAAATAGTTAGGTGAATAGGGATGGGAAATCTAGAGCATATTGCATGTTTGCATATCATCATGATACATTTTATTATGTTATGTCTTAACCATTGTGAATGTAAGTGCACAGTATGTGGTTATTATAAATTGGGTTGAGATACTAGTAAGGGGAAAACATGTTCAGCTCAGCGACGTGGTATCACTAGATATTTATATGGTTCGAGATGGTAAGTTATTATTCACACCAGACTTTATGTCTAACTCGAATTTTATGTTTTCCCCTTAAACTCTAGGGTGCTCAATTAATTTTGAGCAGTTTAAGAGTTAAGGTTTTCATGTTGTCCTTTAGACGAATAAGCTCCCGGAGACGTGCAGGGGCAAGCTAGCTATTAGGATTTTTTTTCTGTTTGATTTCGCTGTGTTTTGGATGTAATGGCAAAGTGATTAGTGACAATATTTAGACTCGGATCAACCAAGGGTGCATCTTCATATGTCTCTCTTGGCGTATTTTATAATAAATTGTACTTTCGTTGAACATGGCTTACGTATGAGATTATGTAATGAATCAGAAATGCTATCTGTAATGAAATGAGAGATTTGTTTTAAACTAAGTTTAAATTTTTTTTCGCATTCATGTGTTTATGTTATATTAATGTATCTAACATTATCGTATTTGGTCACCGAGACTTAATATATATGGATGATTGCAGCATCCATAGCGGTTAGTTATTGGCCTCCAAATGGTGGATGTTACAAGTTGGTATCAGAGCATAAGTTTATGTAAATTTAAAAGAAATTTGAACCTAAAAGATTTTCAAAACCTAATCCAATGAATCAGAAAATAAGACCGGGGTTTGGGTTAATGCTATAGTAGCGTAATTGCATTTGTTATATATATAAGTACGCATTCTCCTCTCTCTTAGGTCATTCTTTTGTATCTTACTAAGGCTCGTATGTAGATTTAAGAGAAAGGAAGATATGGAGGAAGTAAATGGAAGAGAAAATCTAGGTGGAGGAAGCGCCACAACTAATGGAAATGCTCGATCCAATATAAGAAGGAATCCAGGTCGGCAGATGCTAATCCAAATGCAAATGCCAATGTAGGTGTTGAAACCCCGCCAGTAGATACAGGGATGATGCATCAGTTCTTTGTCAATCTGATGCAAGCTAAAGTAGCTAAGGGAAATGCTGTGAATGTTGGAGGAGCTAATCTCGTGGCCCCATTTGACAACAACTATGCCATGCTAAGCAAGGATTATACTAGTCTTGGTGGGAAGCCATTTTTGGGAACATAGGATACTTTTGAAGTAGAAAAATAGTTATTGCACTATGAAAGAATTTTCTCCGACTTTGGATTAGATGATGAGCAGAAGAGGATACTTGCTTCTAGACAGTTGCAGGGAGCGACACTTTATTGGTTGAATAGCATTACTATGGGAGTTCTTGAGGAAGAGTTGACTAGGGCGAAGTTTCGAAGAAGATTCGAAAAGAGGTTTTTGTTTGAAGTTGCCAAGTCAGTATTTCTGAGAAAGTTCATGGACTTAGTGCAAGGTGAGATGTCGGTGATTGAGTATGCTACAAAGTTTAATGAGTTGTCCAGATACAGATATGCTACCATTGACAACGTCATTAAAAGGAACGAGAAGTTTTTTCGAGGTTTAAGACTCAAGATTGCTTTGGCAACTATGTCACACCTCCGTGATCAAAGAACAGGTGTAGTGGAGATGGCAATTTGGAATGAAGAGATTCTTTCTACTTATGGGAAGGAGAAGCAGGTTGGAACCTAAGATTCTTAGGGCTAGAAGAGGAAATTCTTTAAGAAGAAAGGAGCTCAGAAAGGAGGAGCTGCCAAGAAAGGGAAGGCCGATGTAGTTTGCTACAAGTGCGACAAGAAAGGACATTATGCTCATGAATGTCGAACTAGAAAAGCGAAGAAAGTTGCAGATAAGAAAGGAGTGAAGTGCTTCAATTGTGACCAGATGGACACTGCAAAAATCAATGTCCAGAACCAATCAAAGCAGACAAGGGAAAGGTTTTTTCTTTAGAACCACCTTCTTCTAGACCAACTGCTGTTGGGAAGGGAAAGACTATGATGAAGGTACGCTTTTCATTCATAATATACCAGTTAGGGTACTATTTGATACTGGTGCATCGAATTCATTTATATCTCAGTGTTTGGTAGATATGTTATGCTTAGAACACTCATACCTTATTACTTCCTTAAGGGTTGCGAATCCGATAGGAGGGTATGCAATTCTGGGGCTGAGATGTGACCAATTAGAACTTGAATTGTTAGGTCATAAGTTATCAAGCAGTTTGTATTTTTTTTTGATTTCGTAGGCTTGGAGATCATTTTGGGTATGGATTGGTTGGATAAATATGATGCTAGGATATTTTGGCAAGATAGGAAAATATCGCTAAGACACCCCAATAGTCATAACCGAATTATATACTCGTCGGATAAGTTAGACTCAAGTGCTTGTGCTTTGCTGAATGCAATGGAAGTAGAAGAAGAGTTGAATCAGGTTTTGGTAGCAAGAGTATTTGCAGATGTTTTTGAGCCAGTCACAGGACTACCTCGGAAGTGAGCCATCGAATTTCAAATAAATCTTATGCCAGGAGCAGAACCTATAAGTAGACCATCTAGCAGGATGACACCTACCGAGATGAAGGAATTGAAGGTGCAGCTAGTGGATTTAGGAAGAAATACTTTCATTAGACCAAGCAGTTTGCCTTGGGGAGCGGCCATGGTGTTCGTGAAGAAATCGGATGGGTCGTTAAGGATGTGTATCGACTATCGTAAGTTGAATGAGAAGAGATCAAGAATAAGTATCCTTTGCCAAGAATTAATGATTTATTTGATCAGCTAAGTGGAGCCAGAGTATTTTCCCAATTGGATTTGGCGATAAGTTTCCATCAGCTAAGAGTGGCAGAGGACAATATTACATTGACGATGTTTTGGACTAGGTATGGTTCGTACGAGTGGTTAGTAGTGCTATTCAGGTTGATGAATGCGACAAATTTCTTCATGGATTTAATGAACGAGTTCTCCAAGAGCACTTGAATAGGTTCGTATTGGTATTCATGGATGATATTTTAATATACTCTAAGGATGAAAGAGAGCATGAAGTTCATCTTAGAGTAGTTCTTGAGACGCTGAGGCAGCATTAACTAAAAGCGAAGTTTTCAAAGTGTCATTTCTGGTAGAAAGAAGTTAAGTTTCTTGGTCATGTGGTTTCAGAGAAGGGTTTGTCAGTTGATCCGGATAAGATGGAGGCTATTAACAACTGGAAGGGACCAGAGACGGTGATTGTGACTAGAAGTTTTCTTAGACTAACATACTATTATCGAAGATTAATTAAGGATTTCTTGCGGATAGTAGCGCCTTTGACTAAGCTAACTAGGAAGGACGTGAAGTTTATTTAGTTTAACAAATGTGAGGAAGCATTCCTTAAGTTAAAGCATTTTCACGACAGCTTTGACCGCATGAAGTGCGATATCCTACTCATGATCTAGAGTTGGCAGTGGTGATCTTCGCACTAAAAGTATGGAGACAATACCTCTTTAGGGAGAGATTTGAATTATACACAGATCATAAGTCCTTAAGATATTTATTCTCTCGGAAGGAGTTGAATATGAGACAGCAGAAGTGGTTGGAGTGTTTAGCAGCTTATGATTTTGGAATAGAGTATACACCTGGAAAAGGAAATGAAGTAGCAGATGCACTTGGTAGAAAACATCAGAATGTGATGTTTGCTATGTTAACAGAATGGAAGGACCGAGAGGCATTGGCTACTTGTAGTGTGCAGTTAAGATTGACTGTTGGTTCTAGCCAGAGCACTGCCATGTTATCCTGCTTGGAAGTTCGACCAGTACTGATCGAAAAGATTGCTTCTAGGCAGAAAGAGGATCCATTGTTAGCCGAGAAGACTAGAAGTCTAGAGGCCGGAATCGAGATTGATCATCATAAATATTTTTTTCTTGACTAGAGAGGATGGTTGAGAAATAAGGGACGGTTGTGTGTTCCGAATATTAGGGATTTAAGGAGAGAAGTTCTCAGGGAATGTCATCGATCAATATTTATGATTCATCCTGGGGGAACCAAGATGTATCAAGATATGAAAAGAAGTTTCTACGGGGAAGGTATGAAGAAGGATGTTGGCTTGTGGGTAAAGCAAAGTGTGAACTCTCCACAAGTGAAGGCCGAACATCAAAAGTCGAGTGGGTTGCTTCAACCTTTAGAGATACCAGTTTGGAAATGGGATTCGATATCCATGGATTATATAAACGGGTTGCCAAGTTCGAATTAAGGAAATGAAAATATATGGGTCACAATGGATAGGTTGACCAAGAGTTTCCTTTTCATTCCAGTTAAGTCAACTAGAATGATGCCTGTTTTAACTAAGTTGTTTATGAAAAACATAGTTAGACTACATGGAATTCCTAGTAGTATAGTAAATGATAGAGATACTTTGTTTACTAGCGAGTTCGGGAAGAGTCTACAGGATATGTTAGATACCAAGCTCAAGATGAGTACTGCTTATCACCCTCAGACAGATGGGTAGATAGAGAGAGTCAACAAGGTACTCAAGGATTTGTTAAGAGCTTGTGTGTTACATTTTGGTGGATCATGGGAAGATCAACTATACTTGAGTTTTCCTATAATAACAGTTATCAAACTAGTATAGGAATGGTGCCTTTCGAAGCTTTGTATGGAAGGCCATGCAAGTCACCAACATGTTGGTTGGAAACTGGAGATAGATTAGTCTTAGGTTCAGATCTGGTAAGAAAAGCAACAGAGAAGATTGAGTTGATCCGAGGTCGGATGAAGGAAGCTCAGTCTGGACAAAAGAGTTACGTAGATAAGAGGCGTAAGGATATAGAGTTCTCAGCTAGAGATAGGTTTTTCATTAAAGTATCATCGATGAAGGGTGTGGTACGATTCGGAAAGTCAGAGAAACGGGCATCGAGATATGTTGGCCTGTTCCCAGTTATAGAGAGGATCGGAAAGCTCACATATAGAGTAGAGTTGTTGAGCAGTTTGGCAAGTGTCCATAATATATTTCATGTGTTTCATCTTTGTAAGTATGTGCATGATCCAGAGATTACTATTCCTCTAATTGATTTGGAAGACTTAGTAGTAGAACTGGATCTGACCTTGGTTAGGTAACCAGTTCAGGTCATAGCGAAAGATGAGAAGAGGTTAAGCAACAAGACAATCAAGTTGGTGAAAGTTCAGTGGAGCCACAACGAGAAGGACTGTACTTGGGAGACAGAAGACAAAATTAGAGATACTTATCCTGATCTGCTATAAGGGTATGTTCTATATTCGATTTATACAGACCGTTTCCTAGTCAGGTAGGCTAGTATGGTAGTTAGGAGATGTAACAGATGATTGCTATGCTTAGTATTTAGTCCTCGTTGAATTTCGAGGATGAAATTCTTTAAGGATAGAAGCCTATAACACCCTTAATTTTAAATAGCATTATTCAGGAGATTTAATTAGATAAATTAAATTGGAGAGTAATGTAGAGATAAGAGTGATAAGGGAATTGAGTTGAAACCAATTAGGGTCGTGCCTTAACTAAATGGATTTATAAAAATGGTTTATAAGTTAAATACCTAAGGGAATAAGGCAATGGCAATATAGGAATAGCCAAACCCCATAACCCCTAAACCCGTACCCCATTCTAATTCACATTCTCATAAATCAAAATATAAACAAAAGAAAATAGGACCGGCCATAACCCTAGGGAAGAGGGGCTCAAAAATCATTTAAAGGCTAAGTTTCAAGCTAGGAAAATTAAAGCAAGAACAAATCTCAAGTTCTGTATCCAAACAAGGTGAATAATGATCTAAACCATCTCATATAAGTCTTCTTGAACATTATAGTTCGATTTTAAGGTTTAAAACCATTTGGATGGATGAATGATGATATGCTTTGATTTATATGCCATGTTATAATTTAAACAAGGATTTTGTGGGATGATATAATTCGATTTTAAGGTTAAAATCATGCAAATTGATTTTCGAATGCCATGAGGTTTGAATATATTATGTAAAACATTATTTTGGAGATGGGTTTAAATTCTCATGATATTCCAAGTTATGGATAATTATTATGAATTTTGAATGAAAGAAATAAATAATTTTGGGTTTAAATTATTTAAGGAATTATGTATCTTTTTCCGGTCTAAAATTTATATATGTTGGAAAACATATTAAAAGTGAATAATTGTGATTTTTAGGGATTTTTCCTAAGTGTTTTACCATGGATATTAAATTATTGAAGTTAGAGGACATAAATGCTTTAAATGTTTTGTTAAGGGGAAGGGCGTGTTTGTTAAAATGATTTCATTTATTAATTGATGAACTCGACAGCCTTTTAGAAAAGAATTTTTGATAAAGAACTAGCAAACAATTATATTTTGACAAATTAGGCTAGTTATGTAAAAGGAAATTACTTTGAAAGGCATAAACATCAGTTTTGTTTCGAATTACAACTTTGCCACTTCCATATGCTAGCCTCTGTCACCATACTTCTGCTAATGACCTTTTGCACCCATTCAAAACCAATGCACACGGTATCAAGCTATTGATACATAGTGTATTGGAGAAAGGCGAAAGGAACTGTGTCGATGGCATGCTTTCGAAGAGGTTGAAGCAATTTTATAAGCTTTTGAATCAATTCAACTTGCCTTTGTTTTTAAAGAAGCATTCGAAAGAGTTGTCGCATTTTGAACTCATTTGATACCTAGCTGCTGCATTCATTCCTTTCGAATTGGTTAAAGGATGCTTTTCTTCATAGCCTTATAACAATGAGTTGTCGCTTTTATTCCTAGCTAGCCTCTGTCATATGCTAGCCTCTTTCACCATACTTCTGCTAATGACCTTTTGCACCCATTCAAAACCAATGCACACGGTATCAAGCTATTGATACATAGTGTATTGGAGAAAGGCGAAAGGAACTGTGTCGATGGCATGCTTTCGAAGAGGTTGAAGCAATTTTATAAGCTTTTGAATCAATTCAACTTGCCTTTGTTTTTAAAGAAGCGTTCGAAAGAGTTGTCGCATTTTGAACTCATTTGATACCTAGCTGCTGCATTCATTCCTTTCGAATTGGTTAAAGGATGCTTTTCTTCATAGCCTTATAAACTTTTCGAGTTGTCGCATTTTGAACTCATTTGATACCTAGCTGCTGCATTCATTCCTTTCGAATTGGTTAAAGGATGCTTTTTTTCATAGCCTTATAACAATGAGTTCAAATGGAAGGGTTTCATCTTATTAATATTGAAGCGGCCTTCCCAGTGCTTTCGAAAGGGTCCTTTTGGCCGCTTTTATAAATGATTTTAGAAGCAATGGTTTCGAAACTATCCTCTTCTCCAAATCTTGTGTATAGAATAATGCTTTCGAAAGCAAAGCTTTCACTTTAGTTATCTTAGACCCATTAGTTATATTTAATGTTAAACCCAGTGATTTCTAAAGAGATACTTTCATATGGTTTCGAAGCTATGCTTCCATAAATTCTACTTGAACTAAATGCCTTCGAAAGGTAAGCTTTAAGCGTTTCGAAAGGTGTATCTTTAAGTGTTTTGAAAGGGAGGTTTCATTAATTTCTAAAGGAATGTTTTTAATGGTTTCGAAAGAGAAGGTCTAAGATTTTAAGTAATGCTTTCGAAAGAGAGAGTGACGGAGGGTAACTTATGATGTCACAATGATCCGAAGGATCTACTCGAAAGCCTTAGTTTTCAAATAAGAAACACGATCTCATTTTTAAAGGTAAAACCCAAGGCAATATGAAAGAGTTTTGAAATGGCAGTTAACTTTGAATATTTTAAGAAGCCTTCCTTGCTAAAGATAGTGGGTTAAGGGTATTAACTAAGTTTCCTTAGAAAATTGATTACAAGGAATTAAATCATAGATGTTTATATTATTATGTTTTGATCAGTTATCATGTATGCTTCTGTAAACATATTCATTTCATATTTAACCCATAACTGCATTTTGGGGTGTTAAGGGTAGAATAACCAACTAGGTTGACCAAGTAGTGAATATACATTGAGTTAACTCCTATGTGAATAGAATTGCATCTAAGAGTTCAGACAGACCAGATTATAGGATGCCCAAAGACTGATCAAAGGATTATTGGTTTAGACAGGTTCTTAGTAAGTCCATGAAAATTATGTATGGAATTTGTTATTGTCAGGGTCCAATAGGTTCTTAATGATCCCATGAAAACTATGTCAGAAATAAGTTATTGAAGGAGATCAATAGGTTCATAGTGATCCCATAAAAACTATGACATAAGAGATGTTATTTGAGAATCCAATAGGTTCATAGTGACCCCATGAAAACTGTGATTTGATGATGTTATTAGTAGACACCAATAGGTTCTTAGTGATCCCATGAAAACTATGAAACCAGGCAGGTAGTCCGTAAGTTTGGAACAGGTTATTGGTCAGCCCATGAAAACTAATAGGTTAATAGTGACCCTAGAAACTATAGCTTGAGACATATAGTCAGGTGAATGGGGATGGGAAATCCAAAGCATATTGCATTGCATATCATCACGATACATTTTATTATGTTATGTCTTAACCATTGTGGATGCAGGTGCACAGTATATGATTATTATAAATTGGGTTGAGATACTAGTGAGAGGAAAACCCGTTCCACTAAGCAGCGTGGTCTCACTTAATATTTATATGGTTCGAGATGGTAGGCTATTATTCACACCCGACTTTATGTCTGACTCGAATTTTATGTTTTCCACTTAAACTCTCGGATGCTCAGTTAATTTTGAGAGTTAAGGTTTTCAGGTTCTCCTTTAGAAGAATAAGCTTTCGGAGACGTGCAGGAGGCAAGCTATCTATTAGGAGTTTTTTCCTATTTGATTCCGCGGTGTATTGGATGTAATGGCAAAGTTGTTTAGTGCCTATATTTAGACTCTGATAAAAAAAGTGGGCATCTTCATATGTCTCTCTTGGCGTATTTTGTAATAAATTGTACTTTCTCTAAATGTGGCTTACATATGGGATTATGTAATGAATCTGAAATGCTATCTGTAATGAAATGAGAAATTTGTTTTAAATTGAGTTTAATTTTTTTTCACATTCAGGTGTTTCTGGTATATCAATGTATCTAACATTACCACATTTGGTCTCCAAGAATTAATAAATATGGATAACTACAGCATCCATATCGGTTAGTTTTGGGCCTCCAAATGGGGGAAGTTACATGACTAATCTTATTTTTGCCCATTCCAATGGCATAAGTTTCATCAAAATCCTAGATTATGCCTCGGGACGATGTGTTGGGTGTTGTCAAATCATATGGGCGGTTGGAACATTGAATCTCGGAAATTCTTCGACCGCACAGCTCGCACTCTTTTTCTTGAATCAAAGACATTTTCCGTTCGTCCAAGTTCTCCGATGCATTTGTGCATGTATATTGGTATTATACATATAACTACTGAAAATGCCAAAAAATAAATCTAGGATCAAAATTGTCCAACAAAATTAGTAAGAGTAAAAAATGTTACTACTCAACATCACCCAAAGTTATATCATCATATGACCCAATATAAATTTAAAAATAATATTTTACAATCTCTGATATGTAAAATATTGATCATTACGCTAACTCCTCTTTTGAGCATTATCATAACCTACGTCTCCAAAGATGCGTTCATAAAGCTTCAATCAACTCAGCACTTCTAAAGAAGACTCCTTCCTTATAAACATCTTTCCTCCGCATTTCTTATAATCTTGAGTCATCTTGGAAAAGTCCACTACTCTAACTACTGACCTCAGCTCAACGACTTCATCCAACTATTGCTTCATCATACCCACCATGTCGTAACAAAAAAAGTATTCATATCAATTACTCCAACGGCCGAGGAAAACATCTAGTACTCAACATGAACTTCCAAGGCTGCCTTCCATCATTGGTTATTCATTTGAGTCTTGCGGTTCCTTTACTAGAATTTTCTCTTGCATCTCCAAACATCAAACCTCTGCTTTGCATCTCCTTTCTTAGTTTTTGTATTAGCAATCATTCATAAGAAATGGAAGTAAGGGGAGCGAGAAAAATAGTAGAGGGGTAGATATATCCACCTATATATCTATATCAAAATACAAGCATGTTATATATAGCGTATATGTAACATCCCATAAAATAAAAAGGAAATTAGTTAGTAAGTAATTATTATAGCCCAAATAAATAGAATTTTTGTAAACGTCAGAAATTCGCTACAAAACTCACCATTGCGTTCATAGAAATTTTTGGATCAATATTCAAATATAAAGTTTTACGATTAGAGTTCAAATGAAAAAGTTATTAATGTTTGAAGTTTTTAGATCGAAAACAATTCAGAAACAATTAAGGAAGTAAATGTTAATAACTTAACATTAACATGGGAATTAAGTATAAATGTTAACATTAAATATAAATATTAATTAAGAGCACTCAATCAAATTAAGTCTAGTTAAGAAAGTGTATAAGTAAATAAATTGGGTGTGGAAGTAAATAAGTATTAATAATTTACATTAATGTAAATATTAGATGTAGATCTTAACATTTAATTAGTTGGCTATGTTAAATCAAATCAAATCAGAGATTAGAAGGAAGTAATCAAAGATGATTAGCGTTAAATCAAATTAAATTAGTGTTGAAAAGGAAATAAATAAATAAGAATTAATTAACGTTAAAACAAACGTTAGTAAGAAACAACATTAACATTTTAGGGAAGAAAATGGTATGAAATAAGCGTAATTGATTGACGTTGACTACACTTAACGTTTACTTAATATAATAGAAAGAAATTAACGTTAATAAATCAAAAGAAAATGATAATAAATTAACGTTAATTAACGTTAGAGGATACTTAACATGTAAGCAAGGTTAACGTTAATCAGATTTAAACAAAAATTGTATGAAATAAATGATAAAGGAATTAAAGAAAAAAACATATATTAATTAACACAAACTCTTAACATATATACAAATAAAATGGAATTAATACGTGCACCTATAAATACAAGCCCAACTGCTTACTTTTTTTCTCATATTTTCTAAATCAAAGGAGCGATGCTCTTCCAACCTACTTTTCTTCACAAAATTCTAGAAAATATAGAAATTATAAAATAGTATATTATATAAATATTTATGTGGAGAATAGTATAAAATAAAAGAGAAGAAGAATAAAAGGTGAATCAGTTCTACGAAGAAAAGGTAAATCAGATCCAAAACAATTCAAATCTCTTTTCAGATCTTAGTTTCTAAAATGTATATGTATGCTTGCGGTATATGTATTCTGATAGGAAGAAAAAGGAGAGTCAAACTGGAGTAATAGGAATTAGATAAGGAGATTTGGAAAGCTAAAAAGGTTAGTAGGAAATTGTATATTTTTTTATAATATTGGAGCTGTAGGCTAAAATCGTGTACATGTAATGAATTTATAAACTCTGCCTACATATTATGTGATTGATAACTTGAAATATTTATTACATGTTAGTTAATCTGGAAAATATTAGGTGGTAGTAGTCCTTGAATTTGTAAATTATGTGATAATTCCAGATATGTAGATTTAAATGACGTGTGCAAGTTAAATGTAGATTAATTTACCACGGTAAATTGTTGGGCTTTACGTAGTATTTTAATTCATTGGAATATAGAGAGTTGTAGTATAAATTTCTATAGATTATCTGTAACATCCCAAAATTTTATTGCTTTAATGATGAATATTAAATTAATTTTAAATATTTAAATAATTGGTGTTTTAAAATATAAATAACTTCTTATAGTGATTATTTAATATTTGAATTGGGAATTAAATGTTAATTAAATGGATTTAATAACCTTATTTAACTCCTTTTAATTAATAAATAATATTGGTGAATTCATTTAGTAAATTTATTTACAATAATAAATGGGTCGAATAAATAATAAGAAAATCATTTGTTAATATAATGATTCGATTTCTAATGACTTATTTTTAATTTGATTAATTAAATTTTTCCATAATTTTTAATTTGGAAAATAATTATATTTTCGTTTAACATATTTTACGGCAAACGATGGTATTTTGAGGTTTCACAAAATGAAATAATATGTGTATTTTATTATTGATTTTTGATCGTTTCGCATTTTGGTGCACGATTATTATTGTTTTTATCGTTTGCGGTTCATACATGAACGAGATATTGTGTAGCAGGGTACGGTAAATATTTCATAAAAAGCCCATTGTAAAATCAAATCCAAATTCAAAATTTTAGACTTGCATTAATGATGATTTGATAGATTTAATGAAATGTAATTTTTTTTTAAATATGAAGGAAAAAGGGGCAACATAACTTCAACACTTCATTTTATAAAGAGGATTATTCTCTTCCTCTCCCAAATTTTCATTCCAGTAAATAAACTTTAACCTCAAAATTTCAAAAATCAAAATCTACAAATTCCCTCATCGAAAAATTATGAAACTAGGATTTTGAACTCGTGCATAGTTGAGCTTCAATTCTATATGAGTTTTGTCGTATTCTTTGTCGGTTTGGAGATGGCCGAAAAATTGCAGTGAGTTGGGGTTGGAGTTTTCCGGTGATGGGGGAGGCAGTTGGCCAAGGCGAGGTCAGATCTGAGTTTTTGGAAGGTAGAGCGACGTTTCACTAAATTTTAGAGGCGCTAGTCGTGGAATCGGGCATCGTAATCTGGGTCTATATGAAGGGGAGAGGTGGGATGTCATAATTTCCTTGGGTGGCGCAGAGGCGCGGTGATGGTAGCAGATTGAATGCTCGTTCGAAGAGAGGTTCGTCGATGCGATGGTCGGTTGATGTTAGCCATAAAGCTCACTCGAGAATGTAGGAATGAATGAAAGCCTATGAAAGCATTGTAACAGCTTGGCAAGAATTAAAGAGAAGGGTTCTGCCTAGGACCAAAAGCAGGGTTTTGAAAGCATTGAAGTAGCTTTCGAAGAGACTGAATCGGTGTTACAAGCATTTGATACTTCTGCAAATATTAAATGGAGTACGGGCTTCCGAAGGAGTCGAAAAGGGTCGAGGCTATCCTTTTGCTTCAGTGGATCCTTCCGAAACAGTTGGTTCTACATGCATAAAAGAGTTCCGTATGTGTTAAACGCACCTTTCGAAGGTATCAGATAAAAAATTTCCGCACATGTGTCAAACCCTTCAAAACAGTTGGTTTCGCTACTGTTTACCATATATAGAAGAACATATTACCAAAAAAACCCTTTCGAAAGCATAAATTAGCCTTTCGAATTGGTTGAATCCTTTTACATGTATAAGGAACATTAGACAGTGACTAATAATGCTTCCTCAAGCATTAGAAGATGGGGCTTTCGCATTAGTCAAGGGGATTACATTCGAAAGCCACCTTCTGCAACTATCACCTGACCACTAAGAAGCCTCCTCCATAACAAATAACCTTTCACACAGGTCCCTTCGTCAACATTAAACCCATTCGAAACCATAAAATACCCTACCACACTCATTTATGCGGCAACTTATCATGATAGCACCAGATATTAACAACAATGAAGAGGTTTCGAAGGAGATGAAGAAGTTAGAAGTGCTTCCTTTTACATTCAAACAGCACAATGGTGTACCATGAGTCGTTCGCCACTAATGGAAGTGTACCTTTCAATGGTGTCAAAAGGCACTAGAAGTACTCGAAAGCAATATTGGTAAATATCGGATCAATATTTAGCACTAGCATACTTCGACAAAGATGTGGGAAAGAAGGCGAAAGGTGGGAAAAGAGACCTTTCGACAGCTTTGAAAGGATGGATGCGGAAGGATCCTGACTGCATCTCTAAATATGACCCTAGGGGTCCAAGTTCGGGACTGATTTTTAAATTCTTGAATCTTCTTTACACTTCTTGGCCAAATCAAATTCTTGTAACCCTAGATCAAATTGGGGAAAAACTCTACTACTTGTAATCCATTCAAGAGAAATGAAAATGAGAGGATGCATGGATCTAATATTGATTTTGAATATGGGGATGATCATTACGGTCATTAGCTTGTCTAATGACCAATTGCACATGATATACACTTATTTTCTTAACCCTTATTTGACATATGCTATGCTATGGAGCTAATTTGGATATCTTGACTCTAAAGCATATTATCATCACGTCCAAAGCCCATGCGGCACCAAAGTGACATGGTGATGATACTTTACATTATTGACTATATACTGTCCGTCACTATTGTTTTGTGGGGAACTTTTATAGAGAGAACCCAAGGGGTTTCTCACGAATAATAATTATTTATTTCCTTATGCTGCTTATACTGATGTTTAGTTGAAGTTAATCGTGATATTATATTTAAATTGTTTAAGTGTCGTTATAGGAATTTTTTTTATACCGTCATTTATTGAGTATCATCCCCTAAACTTTTGTGTGAGTTGTCTTAAGCTAGTATTTTCACAAAATAGATGTTTAAAATTCATTAATCATTTTGATTAATGATGTTTAAATTTATTTAATCATTTTGATTAATGATATTTAGATTAATTAATCGTTTTAACCAATGATGTTTAAATTTAATCAATCATTTTGATTAATGAGATTAGGATTTAATTAATCATTTTAATTATTGATAATTGATTTAATTAATCATTTTAATTAATGATATTTGCTTTAACGAATCATTTTAATTAATAATATTCGAGCATAATTAACCATTTTAATTAATGATATTTGATCTAATTAATCATTTTAATTAATGATATTTGCTTTAACTAATCATTTTAATTAATAATATTCGAGCATAATTAATCATTTTAATTAATGATATTTGATCTAATTAATTTTTTTAATTAATGATATTTTAGTTTAATTAATCATTTTAATTAATGATGTTTTAAATTTAGTTAATAATTTTAATTAATGGTGTTTTAACGTTAATTAACTTATTTAACTAAAGAGTTTAAACTAAATTAACTGATTTAATAAAAGTGTTTAAAAGTTATTAACTGATTTAGTGTTTCAAAGTTAATGAACTAATTTAACAATGGTGTTCTAAAGATAATTGATTGGTTTATTAAAAGAGATTATAAATGTGACTAATTTTTTTTTTGGGATAATCAATGTTGTTTTAAAATTTATAAAAAGATTTTAAAATTTGATTTATTTTTCTTTTGGGATAATAAGTATTATTTGAATTTATAAATGACAGTTTATAAATGAGAAAACCCTACAAAAGAGATTGTTTAAAAATAAAAATAAGTGTAAATTGTTTTGGGTTTATAATAAGTAATGTTTTAATGACATTTGTTTTGACCTTGATTTTAAAATACTTAGAAAATATAATTTTCTCTTTTAAAATAATATTTTAAAGGGTATTTTTAAAGTGTCTTTAAAAGTATTGATGTGAAAATCAAGCGCAAGTGTGAACAATCATTTTATCATTCTCGATAGTTGATTTATCGACTATCAACTTTGATTCTACTTTCTTCTTTATGTTTCGTCTATTCAGGATGATGTGTTGCATTTTGAGCTTTGTTATTCTTTGTTGAAATGACTAAACCCAAAGAGCGAGTGGGGGTCAAGCTATATGGGGTTGCTCACATTAGGATTTTTTTCACATCCACTCTAGATTAGATTCGGTTGTGCGCTTGAGATGTGAAATACTTGGATACTCGGTAATAGTTGGCGGGGTCCGGGTTGGAGGTTTCCGAGAGCCATCAGAGTTCTCAAATATATTTCTACAAGTATACTTTCGGTAAGGCGAGCACACTCTCCTAATCATTGTTGGAAAAACTTATCTTTTTGTTAATTCAAATCTTTGAATTGTTTCCTCAATTGTATTAAGAACTGCCTCATGTTTTCACAATGTTTAATTATTTATGTCCATTCTTTTAAGTTTTGGATCTTTACCTTGTTTGTCCATTCTTTCCAGTTTGGATTTTGTTCAAATTATTTCCATTCTTTTAATTCTGGATTTTGATATTATTTATTCCCATTTTAAAAGTATGGGATTTATTCTTGCTGATACCCATCCTTTATATTTTGATTTTTTTCATATCGTTTATTTCCACTCTTTCCTGTATGGATGTTGTTTTTGTGAGGTAAGAAACCTGTTTCGTGTTTAGCGACGTGGTCTCATAGAATTTTTAAATATTCATCATATTACTTGAGTTTTCTCACACAAGTTTTCCAAACCGATTCGGGTGTTATTTTAGTATAATGCTCGGGTCAGACCAAGTATTTTTCCCAGGTTGACTTCGGTGATATGGAGTTCTTGAAGGAGAGCTAGATATTCACCTATCATAGTATTTTATTTTCCCGCTGAATTACTATGTATGCCTATCAGTATTTGTAAGGTCGGGATTTTATAACTATCTAGTTGTTAAGGTTTATTTTAACCCTGATGTACTTTGTATTTTGGAGTGACAATTTATATTGCCTTTGTTATATTATATATTTTCGTTTTCGCTATGAGATTTTGTTTTCCCTTATTCTTTGTTCTGTTCTTTTTATTTTTACCCTAATAATCTGCCTTTCCAACGACTGGATGTTCGACATTGGAATACCAAGGATGTATTCGGTGTCGACTTTCGATGGTCGAAAAGGCAGGCCATTACATTATCAAGTTTAATTTATAACTAAAAGTGTATCATTTGAAATGATAAGGAATACGCCTAAAAGAAAAGGATGTATAAAATAGGGATATTTACCGTATTTTGTACTGTCTATTTCAATAACTATGAGAAAGATAATTCCTTATAATTCCAAACATAACACAAATTCTCCTTTTTGGATAAAACATAGAAATTTACACCGTTAACCTTTCCTTTGAGAGAGATGTAATTCCAATGCATTAAAATGCAGAAATCCCTAAGGGTTAATTAAAAGATTGTAAATGTGATAATAACAATGGTCTAAGAAAGGAATCAATATACATGCAATATGAGCAAGAGAGAAATTAGATAATAACGAAATGATATGCAAGTAATAATTTAAAATAAAAGGGTGCAAAAAGTTTATTAAACACGGGAGGATAGTAAATATTAAAAAGGAATAGAAAGAAATTTCAATAAAAATAAATGGAAGTAAATGGGAAAAGATATTTAGATCTTTTAAAAGAAAGCGGTAATGACCCTAAAATTGGGTAGGAAGTAAACGCATGAAAATGTAAGAAATGTTATTAATAGTTGAACATTGGAGACGTAATAATCATACAAGTGTGAAGGAATATACACACGCGCGTGCGCATGCACATACATGTAGCCTTAAGTATGCATTTATGTAACGACCCTATTTTTGAGTAACATTATTTAGGATATTTAATTAGTCAAATTAAATAAAATAATGTAATGATTAGGGGATTGAGATTTGTGTAAACTAAGGGGTAGCCGTGCCTTGTTTAATAAATAAACTAAAATGAATTAGAATGAAATAGATAAGGGAAATTAGATAAGGGGAAAAATAGGAAAAGACACATTCTAATACCCTAAACCCTTAAGTCGTGTTCATTCTACACGTTCATTATCAGAAATCAAAAATAGAGGCCGGCCACCATTAGAAGATACAAAAGGAAGATAAGAAAAAGGAAGAAGCTAAATCAATATAATCCATTCTCAAATATCAAATTCCTAATCACAAAGCTAAGGTGAATAATGACTACATCTCCCATTTTCTATTGTTTTCGATTTTAGGATGAAATCTAAATTATTTTGCAAAGTATTTGCCATGTTTTAAATTGTTAAAATGGATATATACGCTTGTTGAGGATTTATGATGTTTCAAATGGATTTTAAGATATGTTTTGATGTGAAAACCCTATTAAATGACATCCAAACGCCTTACAATAGTAGATTTAGATCAGAAATGATATTTTAGAGATAAGTTTCAGTTTTCATAATTTTCTGAATTAATATGGATTTTATATTAATTTTCTAGTGAGGAAAATGGATATTTGGGTTTAAAATAATTTATGGCTAAATTATATATGTATTGGATTTGAAATTTATATATGTTAGAAAAAATATTAAAAATGATTTACAGAAATTTTCGTAGAATTTTCCTAAGTGTTTTAATGAATATATAAAATTATTTAAGGTATGGGACTTAAATATTTTATATATTCATAAAAGGAGAAAGGGTATTTCATAAATAAATTAAATTATTTATTATTGAAATTTTGGCAAAACTTTTAGAAAAGAAAATTAGCAACCAATAATACTTTGACAAACAAGGCAGGTTAGTTGAAAAGATTACTTTAAAAAGCTAAAAAACCATATTTTACATGCTTTTTTCATGTTTTACCACTTTCGTCACCTAGGTTCTTACTGGGTACTTCCACCTCCATCACCATCAAAAGTCAAAACCAATGCACATAGTATCAATGATTAGGTATATAGTGAATTATATATAGGCGGAAGGTATTGGGTCGAAACAAGAGGTTCCGATGGGGACGAAGCGCTACTTTGCTTTCAAATGAAAATGCACCTGCTCTGCTTTCGAAAGGAATGCTTTCGACTTGGTTGGCTTCTGACTAGGTCAAATGGTTTCAAAGGAATGGTTTCGAAAGTGGTTGCACCTTTTTTTTAAGTAAAGGCTTTCGAAAGGGCTGAAGCCCCTTGCTGCCGCTTTCTACCTTTCGAAGCAAATGGTTTTGAAAGAATACGTCGTTTTTATAACCTAGCCACTTCTCCAATTCTTTTGAAGGGTTGGTTTCGACACCATCGCTTCTTTACTTAGGAAATATCTTTCGAAAGAGTGCTTTCGACTTAGATGTTTTATAACCCTTTTGTTCTGTTGAAGGTAGAACCCACAGGTTTCGAAAGGAAAAGTTTTTAAATGGTTTTGAAATGTTTCCACACATTTTTCTTGAACCTAAATGCTTTCGAAAGGTTAGATGTTTACAAAGGATCTTAATGCTTTTGAAAGGTTTAAATGAAGATTTTGAAGGGGTGGTTCACCAATTGTTTCGAACGATTCAAAAGGAAGGTTTCTAATGTTTTTGAAAGGCAATGTTAAGTGATTTAAAGGTAGGATGTTTATGGTTTTAAAGCTTTTGAAGGTGATGTTTTCAATGGTTTTGAAAGATTTATTATGAATAGTTTCAAAAGGATATGTTTTGGCGTTTGGCCTAAGGTTTTACTTGGTTTCGAAAGAGGTACTTTCAATGGATTCGAAAAGGGTATTTTCAAAGGTTAAATGTTTTCATCAACAAAGTTTTTTGTAAAGTATATACAACATGGCAAGGTGATTTGAGCAAAGCATAGAGTATACTTTCCTTGTTTGAAGTATAATTTACAGGATTAAATCATTTTGAAAGAAAAGGTTTTCAAGGAAAATTTATGGGTAGTTAACCCTAAGTAAAATGACTCAGATACTAGAATACCAGATCGGACTAGTATAGGGTCGTGCCCTATACATTAGCTATTAGCCCCTAGCTAATTTAGTCCAAAATTCTAGTGTGTAGGGCTTTGTCACAGGTAAGACTAAAATGATGTTGCACACAGAAAGAAATATATATGTACAGTGATAGGTTATTTGCGAGCCCGCAAAACCATTAGGATCTGTTGACCCTGGAGAATTAAGTTTGGGATAGACCGTCCAGAAGAGGAGTATCTAACAGAAGTTAGATTATTTGTGTATTTTGTCTGGTAGGCCCAAGTCAGCCAAAGGTTAATAGTTAGCCAAACAAAACTAGATTGTTCGAACAGATAGTCCATTTGTTACCTGATTTATATGCTCTCATGATATTGATGTTATTGTAACCAATTTTGGTTGCAGGATTAAGATTTGCAAAAGATATGTTTTTAAAAGGATATTAGTGAGGGGAAACCCGTTCCGCTAAGCGGCGTGGTCTCACTTAATATCAAATAACCGAGATGTATAGTATTATTCACACCAGGCTTTATGTCTGACTCGAAGTTTATGTTTTTCCCCTTAAACTCTCGGGTGCTCAAAATTGATTTGAGTATACCGAGGGTTGAGGATTTATAGGTTTTAGTATGTGGACGAATAAAGCTTCCGACGGTGAGTAGGAGGCTGAAGTTAGCTATTTAGGAGTTGTTCTGTTTGTTTTATTCCGCTGTGTTGTATTAAGTCAGTTATGACTATCTACTACTTTGGTCATCCAAGAGGGCACCTTCATATGTCGCTCTTGGCGTATTTTGTAACAATTATATTTGATCTGAACCTAGGAAACATTTGGGATTATGTATCTTGGAATATTAAATGTTGTTTTGAGATGTAATCAGAAAAATGTTTTAATCTATGATGATTTTATTTCATATTCAATTGCTTTTGATATTATAGATACCATAAACATTTCCTTATTTGGTCACCAGAAGTTAATACTATGGATGACTGCAGCATTTGTAACGCTTAGCTTCGGGCCTCCAGATAGGGGATGTTACAACTTGGTGTCAGAGCATAGGTTTATGAAAAACTTTAAACTAAAATGATTTTTGAAAATATAATCCTAAGGAATTAGAGCTAAGATCCGGGTATGGGATAACGCTATAATAATGTACTTATATTTGCTATATATAATTATATGCTATATCTGTATTCTCATATCTCTCTTTTGTTATTCTTTTGTATCTTACGAGGCTTGAATACAGATATGGAAGCAAGAAGTAGAAGAGTTAACCTTGGAGGGGGAAGCACCACAACAAATGGTAACACCAAAAAAAATACGAGAAGGAACCAAGGTTAGGCCCAAGTTGGAAATGTGGGTGATGGAGACCCGCAACTTGACATTAGAGCAATGTATCGGTTCTTTGTCAACATGATGCAGGCGGGCGTTGCTGCTGGAGTGGTTGGAGGAAATGCTGGAGTAGGGAATCAAGAAGCTCCGATGGTCAACAATTATGCTATTTTGAGTAGAGACTATGCTAGGCTGGGAGGAAAGCCATTCATCGGAACTGAAGATGCCATTGAAGTAGAAAACCGGTTGCTACATTGTAAGCAGATCTTTGCAGATTTGGGGCTCAATGACGAGCAGAAGAGAAGGCTTGCTTCGAGACAGCTTCAAGGAGAAGCTTTATATAGGTGGAATTGTGTGACGGTTGGAGTGATTGAGGTGATGATGACATGGGCTGAGTTTAATAGGAGGTTCGAGGAGAGGTTCATGTCTGTGATGGCGAAGTTTTCCTTGCTCAGAAAGTTTGTCGAGTTGGAGCAGGGAGAAATGACTGTGTTGGAGTATGCTACAAGGTTTGAGGAATTAATAAGGTATGTTATGCCACTATAGACAATGTGATTAAGAGGAACAAGAAGTTTATTAGAGGGTTGAAGCCTGAGTTGGCAAAGGCTATATTATCGCATATTAGAGACCCTTGTGATGTTGTGGTTGAAATGGCTTTGAGGAATGAGGATATGCTTGCTTTCCTGGAGAGAAATAAAGAAAAGGTAGTCCAGTTGGGGCAGAGTCAGAAAAGAAAGTTTTTCCACAAGAAAGGAGCTCAAAGGGGGGAGCATCTAAGAAGGGAAAGGCAGAAGTGGTCTGTTACAAGTGTGACAAGAAGGGACACTATGCCTTGGAGCAAGTGCAAAGAGGTGAGGTGTTTCAAATGCGACCAAATTGGTCATTACAAGAACCAGTGCAAAGAAACTGCTAAGGACGGAAGGGGCAAAGTGTTTGCATTGGAGCCAGCTACCTCGAGGCCAACAGCAGAGGAAAAAGGAAAATCTGTGTTGGGAGGTACGCTTCTGATCCATGGTATGCCGGTTAGCGTTCTGTTTGATACTGGTGCATTGCATTCTTTTATATCTCATTGTTTGGTAGGTAAGCTTAACCTAGTACCCTCATATTTAGTTACTTCCTTATGGGTTGCAAATTCGATGGGAGGGTATGCGACACTTGGGATGAAGTGTGACCACCTAGAGTTTGATTTGTTAGGTCATACCTTTGTTTGTAGTTTGTATGTTTTGACTTCATAGGGTTTGGAATTGTTTTGGGTATGGATTGGTTAAGTAAGTATGATGCTAGGATATTTTTCCATGATACGGAAATGTCGCTTAGACAACCTGACTGTAGCGATCATATTGTATATACCGTAGAAACCCCTAGTTATGAGGTGAATTCTTTGTTGGGTGTTGTGGAGGTATAGGATGAGTTGAATCAAGTTTTCATGGTTAGAGAATTCACGGATGTTTTTGAACCCATAGTAGGATTGCCACCGAAACGAGCCATTGAGTTTCGCATAGATTTGGCACCTGGATCAGAACCAGTAAGTAGACAATCAAGCAGGATCACACTTACCGAGATGAGGGAGTTGAAGGTGCAGTTGGTGGAGTTGGAAGGCAAGAATTTTATTAGGCCTAGTAGTTCGCCTTGAGGAGTAGCCGTAGTGTTTGCTAAGAAGCCGGATGGATTGTTGAGGTTATGTATCGATTATCGTATGTTGAATGAGAAGACGTTAAAGAATCGACATCTGTTGCCTAGAATTGACAATTTGTTCGATAAGTTGAGTGGAGCCAAGGTATTTTCTCAGTTGGATTTAGCAACAGGTTTCCATCAGCTTAGAGTGGCACAAGATAGTATTCCTTTGATGGTGTTTAGAACTAGATATGGATCGTACGAATGGTTAGTGATGCCTTTCGGACTAACTAACGCGCCAGCATTCTTTGTAGATTTGATGAACCGAATTTTCCAAGAGCGCTTGGATATATTCATATTACGGATGAAAGGGAGCATGAAGTTCATCTTAGAGTAGTGCTTTAGACGCTGAGACAGCACCAGCTAAAGGTGAATTTTTTGAAGTGTCATTTCTGAAAGAAGGAAGTGAAGTTTTTGGTCATGTAGTCTCGGAGAAAGGGTTGTCTGTAGATCCGACTAAGATCGAAGCGGTGAATAATTAGAAGACAGCCGAGACAGTGACTGAGATAAAGAGTTTTCTTAGATTGGCTGGATATTATCGGAGGTTCATAAAGGATTTTTCACGGATAGTAGCACCGATAACTAAGCTAACGCAAAAGGATGTGAAGTTTGTTTGGATCGATAAGTGTGAGGAAGCATTCTAGAGCTTGAAAAACTTATTGACTCATGCACCTATACTAGTTGTTCCAGAAGTGAATCAGGATTTGGTAGTACATACAGATGTGTGTGGAACTGGATTGGGAGCTGTGTTAATGCAGAGAGGTAAAGTGATTGCATATGCTTCTCGACAGCTTAGACCGCATGAGGTTACATATCCAACACATGATTTGGAATTAGCTGTGGTGATTTTGGCATTGAAGGTGTCGAGACATTACCTTTTGGGAGAAATATTTGAATTGTATATGGATCATAAGTCGTTGAGGTACTTATTCTCTCAAAAGGAACTAAACATGAGATAGCAGAGATGGTTGGAATTTATAGCTGCTTATGATTTTGGAATTGAGTACACACCGGGAAAGGGAAATAAGGTTGCAGATGCACTTAGCATAAAACATCAGAATGCAGTGTTAGCGTTGATAGCTGAGTGGAAAGATTTGAAAGCATTGACAACTTGTAGAATGCAGTGGAGATCTGAAGCTGAGTCTAGTGGAAAAACTGTTGTGTTGTCTTATTTAGAAGTTCGACCGATGATGATCGAAAAGATCGCTTCTAAACAAGAGGAGGATCCAATATTAGTTGAACGGATCAATAAGTTAAGGGATGGAACAGAGAGCGATGACCTAAGGGATTTTAGACTTGACCAGAATGGGTAGTTGAGAAAGAAAGGAAGATTGTGTGTTCCGAATGTGGGAGACATTAGGAAGGAGATTTTAGAGGAATGCCATCGTTCGAAGTTCACTATTCATCCAGGAGGAACTAAAATGTATTAGGATATGAAAAGGAGTTTCTTCTGGGAAGGTATGAAGAAGGATGTAGACTTATGGGTAAAGCAGTGTTTGAACTGTCAACATGTAAAAGCCGAACACCAGAAACCAAGTGGGTTACTTCAGCCTTTAGATATTCAAGTATGGAAGTGGGATTCTATTTCTATGGATTTCATAGATGGGTTGCCAAGATCTAATAGACAAAATGAAAGTATATGGGTCATAGTGGATAGGTTGACCAAGAATGCCCATTTCATTCCAATTAAGTCAATTAGGACGGCACCTGTTTTAGCTAAGTTATTTATGAAGAATATAGTTCGAATTCATGGAATCCCTAGTAGTATCATAAGCGATAGAGATTCTTTGTTCACTCGCGAGTTCTGGAAGAGTCTAGAGGAGATTTAAGGAACCAAGCTCAATATGAGTACCGCTTACCATCCACAGACTAATGAGCAAAAGGAAAGAGTTAACCAAGTCTTGGAAGATTTGTTACGAGCTTGTGTATTAGATTTTGGCGGATCATGGGAAGACCATCTACACTTAGTCGAGTTTTCGTATAACAATAGTTATCAGGCTAGTATAGGGATGGCACCATTTGAAGCTTTGTATGGAAGGCCATGCAAATCACTAGTTTGTTGGTTAGAGACCGGGGATAGGTTGGTCCTTGGTCCGGATTTAGTTAAAGAAGCTGCAAAAAAGATTGAGTTGATTCGGGCTTGGATGAAGTAAGCTTAGTCTAGGCAAAAGATTTTTGCTGATAGAAGATGGAAAGACTTATAGTTCTCTGTTAGAGATCATGTTTTTATTAAGGTGTCATCGATGAAGGGTGTGATTCAATTTGGAAAATAAGGAAAATGGAACCGAGATTCGTAGGACCATTTCCTATTATAGAGAAGATCGGGAAACTCGCATATAGAATAGAGTTACCGAACAGTTTGGCAGGAGTCCACGATGTTTTCCATGTTTCTCACCCAAGGAAGTGTGTTAGAGATCCGGAGACTACTATAGCACCTATTGTGTTAGAGGACTTAGTAGTAGAGCCGAATTTGACTATAATTAGAAAGCCAGTTCGTATAGTCGCGAGTGATGTGAAGAGGCTAAGGAACAAGACAGTCAGATTAGTTAAAGTCCAATGGAGCGACGATGAGAGAGACTGTACTTAGGAGACTGAGAGCAGGATTAGAGACGCTTATCTTGATTTGTTTGATGGTATGTTTTACCATTTTGATTGATTTATTGAGTACCTTATCGTAATTTCGAGGACGAAATTCTTAGAGGAGGGGAGTCTGTAACGACCCTATTTTTGAGTAACATTATTTAGGATATTGAATTGGTTAAATAAAATAAAATAATGTAATGATTAGGAGATTGAGATTTGTGTAAACTAAGGGGTAGTTGTGCCATGTTAATAAATAAACTAAAATGAATTAGAATGAACTAGTTAAGGGAAGTTAGATAAAGGGCAAAATAGAAAAAGACATGTAACACCCCGCGTTAAATTACAATTATATATGCAAATAATTTAATTAATTTATATACGTTTGAAATTTTAAAACAAAGAAATGTTTGTTAATGGGGCAACTAATTAATATAATTTGGAATACATATATATTTGTGTAACAAATAAAGTAAAGAGTGAAATTATATAAAATCAATTAATAGGGAAGATTAATTGACGGTGTTTGTTTAAAAGGGAAATTAATATTCAATTAATTAGTAGAGGTGATTAATTGACAGGAACTGACAAGAAAGTGAACATATATTGTAGCAACTAATTGATATGATTAGAAACATATATGTTAGTGCAAGAGAATAAAATGGAGGAAGAGTAATTTATGCAAGCAATCAATTGTCAATTAATAAACATGGAGACTTATGGTAACATATATAATTAAGATTGTGAATCAAAATTCAATTGTAGAATATATGCATGCAATAATTATGGGAATAAAATAAATTAATATGCATATATGTGACGAATTAATATGGTGTTGATTGGCATATTAATTTGGTAAGAAATCACAGTGCAGGCAGGGATTAATTGGATAGTAAATTAATTCTAGGTATATATGAAATCTATTAATTGGGTGATTAATAGGGGAATCTTATTTAAAAGAAACGTCACATTTAAAAATATATGTTTCCATAGATTGCGAGAGAGAAGGGAAAAGTGATTAATGAAAAGATTGTTGGAGAATCAACTTAAAATAAAAACAAACGCAGAAGAAAACATATTAATTTAATGTCCATAGACTGAGTGTACGCTTTAGATTTTAGGGATTTATATCTAATGGTTAGCACTAATTTGAACCACTATAAATATAGGTGCATAGCCTTATTTTTATTCTCATTATTTTTCTCTTGCCTACAGAAGGTTTGCCATTTTTCTGTCCCTTCTACACTTTCTTAATAACAAAATTTTAGATCTAATTCACACGAATTTAGATCTAAATAGAAAGAGAATAGAATTAATTAGGGAATTAGGAATTGGTTCAAATCAGAAGGCTATGTCAAAGGTAAAACCTGAGATCTGAGTTTTATTTTCTATTTCTAATCCAAATCTCTTCTTTTCTCTTTCAAATATTATAGATCTATAAATATATCATTTGTAATTCCAAATAGGGATTACAAGGGAGGTGAATATAGATGTTAGGGATAGATCTGAAATAAAAACAGGGAGATTTGGAAAGCTAGCAATGTGAGTGGATTTAATTATATCTTTTACGTTTATGATATATTATCGTTAAATTCCCGTTAAATAATTTTATTCAGTATTTCAGTAATTAATTCTATTAATTAGTTATGCTGAACTGTAAGAAATTTACAGTTATTTACATCTAATTTGAAGTTATAATTTAGCCTAAATGCTAGTTTCTTTTTATTCTCTTTGTACGCGAATAATATAGTTAAAATGAAAATTCGTGATTATGGATTACAATGGAAAAATAATAGATTATATGTAAAATAAAAAAAGTTGGAATAAAGCTAGAAAAATGGAATCCTGCAATAAATTACGCTAAAACGGGAATAATAAATTAATCTAATAACTTGATTTGGAAGTAAGTAATAGATTAATTGGTTGGTTTAAAAAATAGGATACATTTCTATAATTTATTATTTAAAAGATAACGATAAACGTAACCGCAAGAATAAAAGAAAGAAAAAGGGAACTAGTGTAAAATAGAGAAACCACTGTATTTTACACTATTCCAAAATAATAAAAGAAATTCCTTGTAGTTACGAATTATTGTTTATAGTATTATTTAGTGTTAAAATATGGAAATGGATTTTTAGTATAGTTTTCATACCGAACCAAATAAAATAGAATTACTTCCTAGAATAGAAGAAAATAAAGTAAAGTAAGAAAGGAATCAAGTAAATTATTAGAAAAGAATTTGAAGCTGTAAATGATAATGAACCTAGACCTGCATTTACTGCGCAGACAATAAAATAAGACAGTTATTATGATAAGTAAATTATATAATACAAGATAATTAAAGAGAATTCTATATCATAATAAAAGAAGACAGCCTAGAACATAAGAGAGACACTTATAATCATATACAGATTATAAAAGTAGATAAAAGTGACATTACAAGTAAAATTATAACATAGGTTATAATTAAAGTAGAAAGAACGGAAAGTCTTATTTAAGATTTAAATTAAGTTAATAAGCAAATAGAACAGAGATAATAGAAGAAGCTTATTTAATAAACTTAAGACTTAAATTGAGTTAAATAAGCAAGGTAATAGAAGTGGCAGTACCATCAGCATTCCCTATTAGATCAATGGTGGTCTCACAATAGCCGAAAGTGAGACGAGGGCAAGAATATGATAATTAGGCTAAATAAGTAACCAATAGAATAAGAAAAGTAAACTAAACGCAAATTAAAAGATTAGACTTATGGTCTAATAAAAGAGTGAGATGTGTTTGGAGTAGCCCAAAGGATGAAGAGCCTAACGAAGCAGTTCATCACAGATTTCATCAAAGGAGAAGCACGTCCAACTTAGTTCTTTTAGGCTAGAAGGAAGTACGAGACTTCAACGGGACATGTGGATACTCTAGGATGGCCCTCTGGGTAGGCCTAATGAAGCTGCATCCCCGGAGGCAGGTCTGTAGGTGTTCCATCAACAGAGTATGCCTTGACTGCTTTTTTGCATGGCAGGACCATTGTAGGCAGTCAGAAGTGGTTGGTGTTCGGAGTAGGATATTTGTATGTCCTAGTACTTGCATGCAAGTTTAGTGGGCAGGACCCAAAAGGATAGTCGCATGCGGATATCGGCTAGCATCAAAACCAAGAACGAGTTCGGGAAAGACTAGAATTAAAACCAAATGTCCAATGATTCTTTCACTATCGAGTCATTGGATTTGGGGCACCGCCAATTGGATGTTAGATTGTTTGCAGTAAGGAACGACCACTTAACTCTTTAGAGGTATTTTGATTAGTTAAGCGGTGGCTGCGTGGGGCCATAGCCACGATGAGAAAAGAGACAGACCAACTAGAATATCTGCATTGTAGGCCTAACGAAGCTGTCCTTTACAAATATAGAAAATCCCCGACTGAGTTCTGTACAAGGTAGACCTTGTTGGCGGGATTCAGAGAGTAGACAGAATGATTGCGTATAGTCCTTAATGTACGCACTGGGTGGTACGTTGCGGATGTCCGAACATTAGTATAAACTAGTGCGGATGCAGTTTTACATTTTCATAGTAGACGATGTAACATTTGTATTGTAGGCCTCACGAAGCTGTCCTTTACAGATGTAGTCATAGAATGCTATAGGAGCAAGACGATGAAGTCCTTCGCGAGGTGGATACAGAAGGTCTATGGGTAGTACCTAGGACCAATATGGTCATTGGGCATATAGCTACATATATATATATATATATATCAGTTATTAGGTTTTAATCTACTAAGGAGTAGATAAGTACGATTCATGCACAGGGGCGAGAGTATGATAAACCTAGTGAACCTAATATAATAGTAAATGGAAATAAAACGGCATATGTAGAATTAAGCTTAAAAGTGTATAATTTATCCATTCACCAGAACTTTAGTTCTCACCCCCTCCTCATAACATCGTACAGGTTAGGTAGATGGCACAGACTTCCCAACTTTAAGACACTTGTTTAGAAAGTGTTATTATATTGGTGAGTATTTACTTACTATTATATTTTAGTCAATTCCGCTGTGAGATATTTAATTGAGCTCTGATATATTTGTCTTTGCCTATTTGCAGGATACTAGATTCCCAACTCGGGTTTCAGTGGGCTTGAGTTTTAGCAGTTTTGCAAAAAATCCGGACCCATTGGAATTCGAGTGGTTACAAGACACATTTTAATACCCTAAAACCTTAAGCCATGTTCATTCTACACGTTCATTATCAAAAATAAAAATATAGAGGCCGGCCACCATTAGAAGTTACAAGAGGAAGACAAGAAAAAGGAAGAAGCTAAATCAATTTAATCCATTCTCAAATCTCAAACTCCTTAATCATAAAGCAAAGGTGAATAATGACTACATCTCACGTTTTCTATCGTTTTCAGTTTTAGGATGAAACCCGAATTATTTTGTAAAGTATGTACCATGTTTTAAATTGTTAAAATGGATATATATGCTTGCTGATGATTTATGATGTTTAATATGGATTTTATGATATGTTTTGATGTGAAATCCTGATTAAATGACATCCAAAGGCCTTGCGATTTTAGATTTTGATCAGAAATGATATTTTAGAGATGGATTTCAATTTTCATAATTTTCAGAATTAATGTGGATTTTATATTAATTTTTTAGTGAGGAAAATGGATATTTGGGTTCAAAATAATTTATGGCTAAATTATATATGTTTGGGTCTTAAATTTATATATGTTAGAAAACATACTAAAAATGATTTACAAGAACTTTTGTAGAATTTTCCTATCTGTTTTAATGTATATATAAAATTATTTAAGGTACGGGACTTAAAATTTTGATATATTTATAAAAGGAGAAGGGTTATTTCCTAAATAAATTAAATTGTTTATTTTTGAAATTTTGGCAGAACTTTTAAAAAAGAAAAATTAGCAACTAATAATACTTTGAAAAACAAGGCAGGTTAGTTGAAAAGATTGCTTTAAAAAGCTAAAATACCTGATTTACATGCTTTTTTCATGTTTCACCACTTTCGGCACCTAGGTTCCGACTGGGTACTTTCACCTCCATCACCATCGAAACCAATGCACATAGTATCAATGATTTGGTACATAGTGAACCGTATATAGGGTGAAGGTATAGGGTCAAAATATGGGGTTCTAATGGGGTCGAAGCGCTACTTTGCTTTCAAATGAAAATGCACCTGCTTTGCTTTCGAAAGGAACGCTTTCGACTTGGTTGGCTTCCGACTATGTCAAATGGTTTTAAAGGAATGTTTTCGAAAGAGGGCCGAAACCCCTTATTGCTGCTTTCTAACTTTCGAAGAAAATGGTTTCGAAAGAATGCTTCATTTTTAAAACCTAGCCACTTCTCCAATGCTTTCGAAGGTTAGTTTCGACACCATCACTTCTTTACTTAGGAAATAGATTTCGGAAGAGTGCTTTTGTAACGACCAGAAAATTTTAATGGTTTAAATAAGAAAATTTATTAAAATTTTGTGAAATTTTAAACAATAAAATTTGAAAATAAAAATTTATTATTTGGAATACGTTCATTTAAATATAGCAACTGATAAATTTTCATCTGATAATATGGAAGTTTATTTTTATCGTGTAATTACATTTTTATTTTAAATTAGTTAAAATTGATGACAATAAATTATTTTTCAAAACTTGAATATTTTTATACAATAAATTTTTAAATCATCTTCTGAGTGAGACGTCATCTTTCGTTTTTCAAAATTTGGACTGCTATTGCTCTGTTTATCTTATTTCTGGCAAAATAGCAGCACTTCTAGTACCGATTATCGACTTTTGATACGATTGTCGTACCACTGATATCTGTATACCGTTTTGATCGTCTCGCCATGCTGATCTCTGCGGTATATTCAACTCTATGTTTTAAACTTCGGTACACAGCGAAATTCGCGAAACCGGTAACCGTATCGGTACCGGATCTGTGACCTTTTGTTTTCTTTTGAATTTCAAACTTTAGCCGTGTGAACCCAGTAGAAATTAATTGTTTTATTTATTTAGCCAAATTAGAGGGGACCGTTGCCACACTTTTCGCTTTATTATTTTTGACCTGTCACTATTCCCTCTAAGCCTCTTCATGTCCTTCGTCCTTTGAACTATTCATTTATAACGGCATATTCAGTTTTGCTTGAAACTCATTTTTCCCAGACAATCACAAAACCTCTTCTCCTCCAGTTTTCTTTGTTTGCTCTTCTTCCCACCTCCCATCACTGAGCTTAACAACCCACTGTAACCCATCGCACCGACAACCATCCACCGCCGTAGAAAACCCAGGCCCACCAAGTGACAGCAGACGACAGCGCCAGCAATGCCATCCAAGCAGCCACTCAGCCACGTCGTCAACCCAACGACCACTTCCCCTCCGATCTACCTCGGCCCGAGCCTAGAGAACCTCCATGCCTTGTTGGAGCGGCCTCAACATCTCTTCCCCTCATGTCAAATCTCCTCCACCCAGTCTCAGCCGAGAACCATCTTCCCCTAACAGCTAACCGAACTCCATCGTTTTTACCACATCAACTCAAGACCAACGGTCGAAGCTTCCTCATAGCCGATGCCTGGTTCGTATATAAATATATATAGTAGTATTTGGCTTTATATGATATATATATAATATAAAATGATAAGTATTGGTTTATTCAATATTTTACTATATATACTTTTTATTTATAAAAGTTAGTTTGCAAATATTATATATATATATATATATATATATATTGATATTTTGTAGTGGGTATATTTGTATATAATTGTATTCACATATTGCCTGCATATATATGTATATTTTCTCATACATATGGATTGCAGATGACTTATCATGATATATACGGTTGGTTTTCACTTATATATAATTAAACGTATAATATTTATATACTAGTCTGCATGGGTTTATCTCTTCCAAGATTTATATATGGAAGTGATTTGGATACATTATATATGTTGCACTGTAATTGCATTATGAGTTAGTTTATATTATATATGTGGTGATGTTGGTTTATAATAGGACAGTTTTATGTTATATGTTAGCATTTTGGGTTTCGTATGAGTATATGTATATATAATATAAATTGTACAATCTGTGGTCAGTTATATTATTTTGTATAGATAGTATATAAATAGGTTCGTGTATATATATGTTTGCGCCAAAAATGGTCACAAACCCCAGGTGTAGTGAAAGCACCAGTGTATGAATACAGATCAACAAATATTCACACACAAATCACAAATCTAAACAAATAACAAACAGCAATCCAGAAACAATGAACAAAGACACACGATTTATAGTGGTTCGGCTATCTCCGGCCTACGTCCACTCCAATGTTTTTATGATTTTATTGCTTGATGATTGAAGATTACAATTTCCTACTGCGTAGTACAACAGACTTTATGATTATAATCTGAATCTGAGGAAGCAATGGTGATCTGGAGTAAATCTGGCAGAGTCTGGGCGCTCTTTAGCTCTCAAAATTATCCGACCCCTTTTCCGAATGACCAGGGGCTCTATTTATAGGCGTAGGTGGCTGATATTTCGCCTAAATTGAGGGTAGACCAGTTCTGGCACGTGAGGGGGCCCACATGACCATTCATTGGAAATCCGGGCCCACTTTGGGATCGATTCGACCCTTGCTTCGAATCGATCAAGATTTGCTCCGATTGAACTGAAATTTGGCATGGACATTCCTTAGGTTGCCAGTTAGCTCCTGTCCAAATTTCATAGCATTTGGACATGTAGATCTCGAGTTATGATCGATTCAAGGTCGCTTTTCTGGATGCAGTGTTCGGTTCGAATCGATCACGTTCGAATCGATTGCTTCGAATCGATCATGGCACGCGCGCTCGTGGTGATGTGGCGCGCAATCTTCGAGTCGATCCTCCTTTTTCTCCGAGTTGACCGGGTTGAATCCTTGGTTTTAGCCGTGCTTACCTGGTGGACTCGAGACGTTGGATTCGAAGTTTGCTTCCTTCGAATCGATCGAATGGATGTTCCCTTCGAATCGATCACGGTAGGTTACAGTTGATCGATACGAAAGCTTCTTGGCTGAATCGATTCGAAGGTAGTCGTGGGATGGAGTCGAAGCTCTTTCACCTTCATGGACCCAAAGTGGAGAATGATCTGGTCGATTCGAACCATGGTTTGCCTAATGGATTCGAAGTAGGGCTTATGCTTCGTGGATTCGAAGCACTTTCCCTCCATCGATTCGAAGGTCTTCTACTCCGTATGATTCGAAGCGAAAGCATGTTCGATGGAGTCGACCTTGATGGATACGAACCAAGACTCTGTGCTTCTTCCTACCTTGTATCGATCGTATCTCCTCCGTACAAACCCCGATTAACCTGAAAATTGGAACGTAGCCTCTCCTAGTCCTCATCATCATCTCCAATCGATTCCGTCTTGATTGGAGCTCGGCCAAATTTTGACGATATCCATTGCAGCCTTGTTTCCAAGTGAACTCCAATCCTGATATCCATCCTTTCTTGTCGATTTGTTTGGTATTCCAGCTTTGACCAAAAAGCAGGATAACATTTGCCCCCCAAAACATGCCTTGTGATAAGAAGGCGTGTTTTGAATAGTTTCCAAATCCTATGTCCAAAGTTCATAGCCAACTTCATGTCCATCCGAACTCGAAGATCGAGCCTTTGATCCATTCTTATCCAATAGCCAACAGCCGAACCTATGACCTCTCCGGGTCGTTATCCAAATCCATAACCTCTCTAGGCTCTTGCCAAGCGCAATCCACACTCGACGACCGTGGTCCAGTGTCCCTGGACGTTGAGCTAACCTCTCCGGGTTCTTGCCAAGCGCAATCCACACCTGACGACCGTGGTCCAGTGTCCCTGGACGTAAGTAATGCCATGGATTAAGTCCTAAGCCGAATCCTAGTCACTCCGGACCCTTGTTGAGCATAGTTCATACTCAACGACCTGAAACAATAATCGATAGTAGGGGGCCTAAGTCCTAGGCCGAATCCTGGTCACTCCGGACCCTTGCCGAGCATAGTCCATACTCGACGACCTGAGTGAGTCACTTTACCGCGTTCGGGCAGAACGACTCACCCCTTGCCAGGCAAAATCCATACCTGACGACCGTTCATCAAAAACCAAAAAGAATCCAATCAAGATCCAATCCAAAAACCAAATCAAATCAGAAAACCATAAATCCATATCAAAAATCGAAACCATCATCCAAAACGGAGAACAATCATCCTAATGAATGCCTAAACCAGAAAAACAAGCAAAATCAGGAGTTCAATCCAAACTCCAAAAACCAAATCAGAAAACCAAGGGTCCAATCAAAAACAAAAAACAGATTTCGCAAACCATGGCTTTGAGGTTTATCACCATTCAGAGCATGCCTAGGGGCTATCTCCATCCCCATACATGTGTAAATGGCTCAGTTGCTCGCCAATGGTTTGTTACTTATTTCATATTATCCTGGTCAATGGATGACCAATCGACCATCATTCCTGGGCCTCGCACCATCATGGCTCGAGGTAGGCGGTGGTTGCTCCTGCTCCACCGCTGCATTCCGTACTCCAACATACTGCCTCAACTGTCCATTCCTCACATGCTCCTCAATTATGTCCTTTAAATGCCTGCAGCTGTTGGTATCATGCCCGTCCAAATCGTGGAAGAGACAATGCTTTCCTGATGCCCTCTCCCGCTCGGATGGTTCTCTCCTAGCCGGCCTCCGGTAAGGAAGGCGATTCCGAGTTTCCATGTATATCCGCTCCTGCGTCTCGTTTAATTCTGTGTATGTGGAAAACTTTGGATCCTTCCATTGCTTCCTGGTTTTTCCTGAATCGTCATCCAGCTTCCTTTTTCCTTTATCTTTATCCAAGCTTCCGTTGGATGGTCCTCCATCCCCAGTCACATTCACCTCCTTTAACTTTACGTCCATACATGCATCTTCTTGCCGAAGGAACCTTTCAGCTTCATGGAAGAATTCCCCGAGATCCAGTGGTGGGTCTCGTACTAAAGATACCTTAAAATCTGAATCCTCTCTGACTCCCGACACTACCGCCATCAAAACCATCGATGGATCCGGCCGATCAACCGAAGAAACCGCCGCATTAAATCGAGTTAAAAATGCTCTAAGCGATTCATCCGTTCTTTGCTTTATCGATGTTAACGTCATCACGTTCTTAGGTCTTTTGATATGAACCCGAAACTGTCCCAAAAACTTGTCCACTAATTCCCTCCAATTCCTGATAGATCCTTCCTCCAACTGCCTAAACCACATTGCCGCTAGGTCTGTCAAGTATAAAGGGAAACATCTGGCCATCACTTCCTCCGATGCCCCCAGCACTTCCATGTGTCTAGTGTATCTCATCAAGTGATCAGTCGGGTCAGCCTTTCCATTATATACTTCCACGCTAGGTAGCTTGAATTTAGGTGGATTCTGAGCTATCCTGATTTCCCGAGCGAACGGACTCCTGTTCACTCCTTCCAAGTCTCTATTGGTCAAACCTCCACGCATAGTCTTCCTAATGATTTCCATTAATCCAGCGTTGCCTGTTAGGGGCTGCCCCCCAAGCTACCGAGGGAACTCTGGCACATATTCTTCATGTGGCTCATTAGCCGCAACGTTGGCTCTAGCCTGCTGAACTCCTTCCAAAGGTCCTTCTGCGTTGGATCCTGTGGGCCTGCCCCCAAGCCCTTATTGATTGCCTTCCGGTTCTGTATTCTGTACTCCATTGGGTTCCGCAACCCTAGTTCCTTGTTCCACATTTGCAGTCGCTGTAGTTGGTCCAAGGTTCTGTGTTCCTGTAGCTCTCTTCTGCTCGAAGAAAGTCTGCATCATATCCTGTTGACTCTTCAGCAACCTCTCATGCAATGAATTTTCCATAGCTTCCATTTCGTCTCTCGTAATGTAAATCGAAGCTTGTCCCTCTCCAGCTCCGGAGGATGCCTCCTGACTTCCTCCCTGTTGGCTTCTCTCAGCTCTTTGTCTTGTTTGTCGAGTCATTGTAGAGTCAATCCGGATCCTTCAAACTTTCAAATCTAAACTTTGAATCTGGTGTAGAGGGTGCTAGTTCTTCTCGGTGAAAGCACCAAAGTGTTTGCGCCAAAAATGGTCACAAACCCCAGGTGTAGTGAAAGCACCAGTGTATGAATACAGATCAACAAATATTCACACACAAATCACAAATCTAAACAAATAACGAACAGCAATCCAGAAACAATGAACAAAGACACACGATTTATAGTGGTTCGGCTATCTCCGGCCTACGTCCACTCCAATGTTTTTATGATTTTATTGCTTGATGATTGAAGATTACAATTTCCTACTGCGTAGTACAACAGACTTTATGATTATAATCTGAATCTGAGGAAGCAATGGTGATCTGGAGTAAATCTGGCAGAGTCTGGGCGCTCTTTAGCTCTCAAAATTATCCGACCCCTTTTCCGAATGACCAGGGGCTCTATTTATAGGCGTAGGTGGCTGATATTTCGCCTAAATTGAGGGGAGACCAGTTCTGGCACGTGAGGGGGCCCACATGACCATTCTTTGGAAATCCGGGCCCACTTTGGGATCGATTCGACCCTTGCTTCGAATCGATCAAGATTTGCTCCGATTGAACTGAAATTTGGCATGGACATTCCTTAGGTTGCCAGTTAGCTCCTGTCCAAATTTCATAGCATTTGGACATGTAGATCTCGAGTTATGATCGATTCAAGGTGGCTTTTCTGGATGCAGTGTTCGGTTCGAATCGATCACGTTCGAATCGATTGCTTCGAATCGATCATGGCACGCGCGCTCGTGGTGATGTGGCGCGCAATCTTCGAGTCGATCCTCCTTTTTCTCCGAGTTGACCGGGTTGAATCCTTGGTTTTAGCCGTGCTTACCTGGTGGACTCGAGACGTTGGAATCGAAGTTTGCTTCCTTCGAATCGATCGAATGGATGTTCCCTTCGAATCGATCACGGTAGGTTACAATTGATCGATACGAAAGCTTCTTGGCTGAATCGATTCGAAGGTAGTCGTGGGATGGAGTCGAAGCTCTTTCACCTTCATGGACCCGAAGTGGAGAATGATCTGGTCGATTCGAACCATGGTTTGCCTAATGGATTCGAAGTAGGGCTTATGCTTCGTGGATTCGAAGCACTTTCCCTCCATCGATTCGAAGGTATTCTACTCCGTATGATTCGAAGCAAAAGCATGTTCGATGGAGTCGACCTTGATGGATACGAACCAAGACTCTGTGCTTCTTCCTACCTTGTATCGATCGTATCTCCTCCGTACAAACCCCGATTAACCTGAAAATTGGAACGTAGCCTCTCCTAGTCCTCATCATCATCTCCAATCGATTCCGTCCTGATCGGAGCTCGGCCAAATTTTGACGATATCCATTGCAGCCTTGTTTCCAAGTGAACTCCAATCCTGATATCCATCCTTTCTTGTCGATTTGTTTGGTATTCCGGCTTTGACCAAAAAGCAGGATAACAATATATATATAAGTTTATTTCAAGCATATTGTCTATTTGAGCAAGTAAGTGTATATTTTATAAAATAAGTTATAGTGAAAAGTATAAGTATTGATTTTCTAATCATATTATATATATATATTTTTCCAGTCGAATATGTTATATATGTTTAAAGTTTATTTTATATTATATTATAAAGTTGCTTAGGATATAAGTTATTTAATAGATTAGTTTGTATATATATATAAAAGTTTATAAGGTTATATAGTATAGATTATACATGCTATTTTATAAAGTTATGTTTGTGCTGTTGGATTCATATGTTATATCTATTCAAGTCTACACATATTGTTATATTGTCTGCATCTTTTTTTTGTTGTATGGTCTACACATAGGTTGGTGATATATATAGCATAGACTTTTACAGCCTGCTATATAAGCCACATATAAAAGTTATCTGAGTTGTATAGTAGTCTATATATATTATTTATGTAGGTGTCAGTTGTCTATATAAAGTATATGTTTTATAAGTCTACATTTCATATGAGATTGGCAGTACTAAAATTTTATGGTGATGTTTACTCATATATATGTTTCGGCTGCATTTGTTAAGGCACATATGGTATGGGTTGGTATATATATATTTGTTAGTATATATAGTACTGTTGTGGGTAATATGTATATTATTTGTTAATACTTATATAAGCTTGTCTGCATATGGTTATATGTTATATAAACATTCTATTCTTACAGTAAAGTGTATATGTTGGTTTTATAACGTGATATGTTTTGATAAATATAATACATAATAATGTGACGTGTTTAAGTGCTTTATGCATGTTACATTAATTATACTATGTGGTGTCTGCATTTGTATATTAGTTTTAAGTATGGTTTTATAAAGAGAATACATGAATTTTAAATGGTTTGAACTGAAGTGATTTTTGTTATTATAAGTATGTATTTTATTTATTTATTTTATTTTATATTTTATTTTTAATTAAAATTTTTGTCTTAAATAAAAATATTTATTTTAATGAAATAACAAATATTTCTGTATATATGTATATATCTCAAACTGATTCTGATTCAGTTCTTCATTTCTTGATTATCATCTTCGTTCGTCGATTCGAGTTCAATCTTGCCTTATTTTGAAATTCGTGCTTGGATTTGTAACTTATCTCATTGTCTATTCTATCTAGCCTCGGAAGTTGAGAAATCACTCACGATTAACTTTCTTTTATTTATTAAATTTGATTTCAATTGAAACGACAATCGAAATATGCTGATGTTAGTTGTTTTAAATTGATATATATGTTATTATCTGTAACTGTTCACTTGTGGGATATGACACCATATCCTATTGTTTATATTATATTATTATTGATGATATATGCCTGTTGTTGTATTTTATATTATCTGTTATCACTCTGCAAGTTCCCTATTAGTATAGAATTCACTATGGGTTGAAATGATACATACCCGAACGGACTTTAGAATTGGAGAAAATCGTTATGGGTTGAAATGATAAACCCAATCGATTTTCAATTGATTTGAATTTGGGATTACGGGTTGAAATGATATCTACCCGTATGTATTTAAATTTATGGATTGAAATGATAAATATCCGTATCACTTGACCATAGATAGGGAATTATATACAGACACCGTTGGTCCATATATAAATATTTTGAAAATAAATTCTATGGTTTTGGAAAGAAATATATGGTTTTAACAAATGTTGATTCTTAAATTTTATATATAAATGGTAATGATATATATAGATTTAATAATGATATTTAATTTAATTAAGATGGATGTAATACATATAATATGTTAAGTAAAAAAAAATATTTCAAAATAGATTTTGGCAATAATTTGAATAAGTTAAGGTTGGGAAGATAATTTGAATTTAGTTGAAATTGTATTCATTAAAGAATTTTATTTAATTAAACCGATTTGAAACTTATTAAAATTGAGATTTAAGATAGGATTTATAACTCGGGTTTGATTTAAATAATTTAATGAAAAAAATTCTTGTTTAAATAAATTTAAGGAAATATTTAGTAAAAATGAAATTTAAGGCTAGTTAAATGATATTGAATTTATTAAGTGAATATTCCCTAATTAAATAATAATGAAGTTAAATCAAGAGCTATATGAAACTGTTAAATTTAACTTTGAATATATTGAATATTAAAGCCTTGAAATATATTATAAATTTAAATGGTCTATTGAGAACTGAATTGAATTGATGAATTGAGCTTTAAATAAATTTGAATTTGGAATTTGAGTTAATTTAAATCGATTTGTGAGACTTGAGGAAATTATAAATACTTTACTTTATAAATTATTTAATGTATATACACTATTTTGGAAAATAGATATTTTTGAAATGAAAATGATATTTTGGTTTTGAAGTATAAATTTATTTGAAATGACCACGGTGTTATAGTGTATATTTCTACCTTGTAGATAGTTCCGCAGATCCTTAGAGGATGGTTATCCCAAACATCCTTTAAGTTACTTGTATTTCAGTTGATATTTCACTTGAGTTGGATTTATTGATATAAGAATGTTAATCCTGACTCGAGTGTTTTGTGTTTTGCTTTACGCTCGGGTCAGACCGAGTGATACAACATTGGAGACTCACTCTTGGAGTTTGGAGCTTCGTTTGGAGATCCAACTATCGTTTCAGCTTTCAGCTTTTCCAGTTGATTTGTTCAGAGAGGTCATCTATTCGTACTGAAGACTTCACTGTATTTGAGATATTCTGTTGTATTTTATTTTTAACTCTGATGTTTTTATAGTAGCTTCATGAACTACTATTTTATCTATTCCGCTGCGTATTATTGTATTACTCTGTGTCTGTGATTCTACGATTGATTTATTTACTGTATATGCTGAGTTTTTCCAAATTTAAATTAACAATCTATTGTTTTGAATTATTCAAGTCCGACATGTGTGGATTTATTGTCGATTTGAATGGTCCAAAAAAATGGGTCGTTACAGCTTTCGACATAGATGTTTTATAACCCTTTTGTTCTGCTGAAAGTAGAACCCAAAGGTTTTGAAAGGAAAAGTTTTTAAATGGTTTCGAAAGTTATCTATATGTTTTACTTAAACCCAAATGCTTTCGAATGGTTAGGTGTTTACAAATGATCTTAATGCTTTCGAAAGGTCCAAATGAAGGTTTCAAAGGGGTGGTTCCCCAATGGTTTCGAAAGGTTTAAAAGGAAGGTTTCAAATGTTTTCGAAAGGCAATGTTAAGTGATTTAAAGATAGGATGTCTAAGGTTTTAATGCTTTCGAAGGTGATGTTTTTCAATGGCTTCGAAGGGTTTTTATGTAGGGTTTCGAAAGGATATGTTTTGGCTTTTGGCCTAAGGTTTTACTTGGTTTCGAAAGAGGTACTTTCAATGGATTTGAAAGGCGTACTTTCAATGGTTAAATATTTTCATCAACAAAGTTTTTTGTAAAGTATATACAACATGGCAAGGTGATTTGAGTAAAGCATAGAGTATATTTTTCCTTGTTTGAAGTATGATTTATAGGATTAAATCATTTTGAGAGAAAAGATTTTCAAGGAAAATTTATGGGTAGTTAACCCAAAGTAAAGTGACTCAGATGGGACTGGTATAGGGTCGCGCCCTATACATTAACTATTAGCCCCTAGCTAATTTAGTCCAAAATTCTAATGTGTAGAGCTTTATCACAGGTAAGACTAAAATGATGTTACACACAAAAAGGAATATATATATGTCCAAAGATAGGTTATTGGTTAGCCCGTAAAACCATTAGAATCAGTTGACCTTGGAGAATTAAGTTAGCTACAGACCGTCTAGAAGAGGAGTATCTAACAGAAGTTAGATTATTTGTGTAGGTTAATAGTTAGCCAAACAAAACTATATTGTTTGGACATATAGTCCATATTTTACCTGATTTATATGCTTTCATGATATTGATATTATTGTTTTAACCAGTTTCGGTTGCAGGATTAAAATTTTCAAGGATATTAGTGAGGGGAAACCCATTCCGCTAAGCGGCGTGGTCTTACTTAATATCAAATAACCGAGATGTATAGTATTATTCACACCAGGCTTTATGTCTGACTCGTAGTTTATGAGTTTCCCCTTAAACTCTTGGGTGCTCAAAAATGATTTGAGTAGGCTAAGGGTTGAGGATTTACAGGTTTTAGTAGGTGGACAAATAAAACTTCCGAAGACGAGCAAGAGGCTAAAGATAGCTATTTAGGAGTTGTTATGTTTGTTTTATTCCGGTGTGTTGTATTAAGTCAGTTATGATTATTTAGTACTCTGGTCATCCAAAGGGGCATCTTCATATGTCGCTCTTTGCGTATTTTGTAATAGTTATATTTGATCTAAACTTGGGAAACGTTTAGGATTCTGTAACTTGGAATATGAAATGTTGTTTTGAGATGTAGTCAGAAAAATGTTTTAATCTGTGATGATTTTATTTCATTTTCAAGTGCTTTTGATATTATGGATACCATTAACATTACCGTATTTGGTCAACGGAAGTTAATACTGTGGATGACTACAACATCTGTAGCGCTTATGTTTGGGCCTCCAAATAGGGATGTTACAGTTTATGACGGGTGTGAATTATTCGAATTGGTAAATAACTTAAATGGATAAGAATGACACAGTCATTAGAATTGGTTGGAATGCGAGGTTAGTAGTATTACACAATAGAAGTCTTTCTCAGTAACCAGACATTAGAGATGCATGCTCGATAGTGCTATGATATGCATTTATTTGTTTCATTAGAGGATACTAAATCAACTATATGTATTTTGGTGGACTTGGGTTTTCGATTTAGCGAAAATTCAGGCCTACTGAGGTGCGGGGTTATGCATTTTTTTATTAGAGCTTAGGTTAGTCCATCTTAAAAAATTAGGAAACGTTGAGTGAACATATTTGCATTTTGCCTATAAATATAAATATAGTATACACCAAATCCTATAAATAATAACTTTAGAGTAATTGTAACCATACACTAAAAGATGGATAAGTCGATTATGAGTCCGAACAATGGATGAAGTTAAAGATGTACACCTACCCAGATTACCCTACGGGAAATGCATCGTATGGAAAGGTATTGACTTTAGAAGAGCATGATTGCAGCATATGAAAGGTCCCTGAAGCTGGATAGTACGTGACTCCCTAGATAGGCCCAGATAGCCCAATGATTGTATATCCTTATAGGATTTCCTATTGATGATGTACAGTAGGTCCAGATAAGGGGAAAGCAAGAGTCTATATGTTATAAATATCCAAAAGCAAAAATTAAATAAGTTCCTGAAGGATGGTGTGTAGTAGTCACTCCAAGATAATAGCTAGATTTTTATAGTTTGGAAGAAGATAAGTAAGTAAGTAAACTGAAAGAAGAAAAGTCCTAAAGAAGGGACAAATAAAAATCCACTCTGAGTCTGACCCAATATGAAAGAATTTAATAAAAGTGGATATGATTTTAAAAGTTGAGAAAAATATATTTGAAATGATCTTCAAAGAAGTTAATTAAAGGTAGAAACCTTATTTTTGAAAAGTAGATTTTTGTGAATACAAAAATTATTTATATTTTATTAACTAAAATTTTTATATAGAAATTGAATTTTGTTAAATTGGAAATTTCCATAAATGGGTTTTAATAAAATGTTATTTCTTTTGGAAATTTTTTTATAGAGCATATGTATAGCTAGTTGATTTTTCTAAAATGAAAATTTTTTAGTTGTAAAATTCTTTTTAAGAGTGGACAATACAAAGTGGTACTAGTTTTAAATGGGGTAAGTACAATGGGGAAAGAAGATTAGATCCCAAAAATAAAAGCAGTAGGCCAATGCAATGCAATGGTTCAATAAGAAGATAGTTAATTGAGAGGAAAATATATATAAGAAGAGCAATTTAAATAAAGGTTAGAAAATTGAAGAGTAGTAACATTACGAAATATAAATAGAAACAATATAAATAAGTTATATAAAAATAACGTTAGTAATTAGAAATAGCGTTAGCAGATTATATTAAAAATAATGCTAGTGATCTAATTAGAAGCAATATAGGAAATTAAAGGCAAAACAAAGGAAAATGGATATTTTTCTTAGTTGTGCACGTTGATTGCACGTACCTTTTAAAAATCCCCTCATATGCTATTAGAACCCTTCGCTAAGGTTGGAAGTGGAGATAGAATAAGTAAAAGGAAAATAATAGGATGGAAGTGTCCTTGTCCACTGTAGTTTTTATTGTTGAAATTGTAAAAGATCTTTTGGAAACATTATAAAGAGTATTTTTAAAGAAATAGTTTGTATAAGAATTAAGTTTTAAAAGAGAACCTTATAAATGGTTTGATTTAAATATCCCAATTTTAAGAAGTAAAAATAGTTGTTGTTGAAAAAGAGCTTTAAAAGAAAAGTTTGATTTGAATAAAAAGGAAAATAACAATTAGAAATTTAATTGTAGTTCTATAAGTTAAGACACCAAGTTGTTTTTGAATTTAATAAAAAGTTTTCAAGTTTGTACTTTTAAAGATAAAAGTTTTGGGATTAAGTACTTCAAAATTTTTGATGTTTTAATTTTTGAGAAAATGGCGAAAATCAAACCAATTTTTTTAATGTGGAGTAGATAAGAATGACTGCTTAGATAAGAGGGGACAAAAGATAAGGCTATGAAGAAAATAGCGGTAGTTTCACATCGAGTAATAAAAAGGATTCCTCGTGAGTGTAAGGAATATAGGTGAAAACCTAGGCATGTTTTATTAGATATGTGTGCAAGCCACAAGAAGAAACCACAAAGAAATGATGAATGGTATCAAAGTACGTTTCTACATGTTCTAGAGTAACTTACAAGAAAGACCAAGGATAAAGAACATAAATACAGAAAAATTTGAGAATACCATCAAAAGATTGGATTAAGATAATATAGTAACAGAGGGTAATAAGATGACAAACAAAAATAGGGGACGTTGGTAGACTCAAGATAGACGGTGGAAAAGTTATTCCACCAAGTCAATTTACCAATGAGTTATTTAAAATGTGCATAGTTTATATTTCTTACCCACCACAGTGTGGGAATGCACAGTTTATATTTCTTACCACTACAGTGTGGAGATGCACGGTTTATCCCATAATTGGTTGTGATAATGGAAGAAATGTATGGACCTTAATTATTAGAAGCCAAAAAGAAAAGCTAAGTTACGTGGGTTACAGTAGAATGGCAGGTTAGAAAGGTTCATTAAATGTAAGTAATATGTGATAGGGTCACAACATCGTTATTGTCATTTGATGTTGAAGGGAAACATCCAACAATTTTTTTTAAGTTTAGGTTGTAAGCATTAGTTGTTTCTATAAAATGCATACGATATTATAAGAAATATTCCTTAAATTGGTTTTCTAGAAGGACTGCCATATTAATTGGAAAACCGTGGTGGTAAGGAAATTTCATATGAACACTTAACTAATGAAAAATTACTAGATAAAATGCTGGAATATTATAAAAAAATTAGGGAATTTATTAAATTATCTATTAAAAGCAAAAGAAAATAAGATCTAAGTCCCAAAAAGTAGAAAATTTTGGGGAGGGGGGGATAAATTTTGGCAAGCGAAGGACAAAGTAGAGTTGTTGCGAAGCCATGGTACAATGTCCCTATACCTTAAAAGGTAAAATTTATAAATGAACTAGCATGCTAGTTGTTATTATAAAATAAAACAAGAAGTTTTTGAAATTTAAAATTTACTGTGTAATAGGAAAGGGTCCATTATGAACGTTAAACTACTGACTAAACCCCGACCGCGTAGGATGTGGCATGAACTGTTTTGAAAAAAAACAATATACATGTATACTTTTGAAAATGTTGTTAAAAAATTCCTAGATTTGGAAAATTAAATACTTTTATAAAAAGTTTTGAAATATTTTGTATTGAAATTCTGAATTTTTAAATTATTTTTCCACATATTTTGAAAGTTCATATAAAAAGATTTTTGAACGGAGTATGAAGAAAATGCCTAATTTTTGAACTGCGACATGCTTAGCATAGAGAAAAGGTCGACAAGTTAGCAAATATGAATTTTATCATGCAACAGAAGGGACAGTAAAATAAAAGGTAGTTAGTGACAAGGGAAAAGGCTGTCTCAGATATGGAGCCTATTTCTCCATACCTTCTCGGTAGATGGAAAAAACCAGTTCTAAAATAACTTTATTTTAGAAATCTAAAGATTTAAAATGAAATTTATTTAAGAGGACTATACTTGGAAAAGTTGGGAAAAAGAATTGGGGGCAAAAGAGAAAATTCCAGCACAGTGGAATGGGTACACAATAGAAGGGTGGAAATATGGAACTCTCCATCTAAACCATTTTCCGACATAAGAATATAGGTTTAGAAAACCGAATTTAAAAAAAATTGATGTTAGAAAATTGTGTGCTAGGTATTGGATGGTCGGGATTGAATGCAAAATTGGTTGAACTATGCTTCTATTTATAGAAGTGTGGAAACATTTGGATGTAAAAATAAAGATTTTGATTTTTATAACTTGCATACATATAGAATTGCAAGTCTATATAGGATGTTTGCATAATATTTTCAAAAATGATTTAAAGAATACATTGATATAGAAGGTATCGATTTAGAATCATTCAGCATACATGTCTTATATATTGTGATACACTATACACCTGTACACTATTAGCTACAAAATTTGTTGCACACTAATTGATTGGATAGCTTAGATTGGTTGCACGCTATGTTACATGATTCAATCCTTGAGGAATTTCGAGGACGAAATTCTTTTAAGGGGGAAGAATGAAACACGCCGTAAAATAAAAGGTAATTACTTAATAAGTAATTACTAAAGCCCAAAAAATAGATTTTTTTAAATGTTAGAATTTGTCTACGAAACTTACACAGTTGGATTCGTGATGATTTTTTGATCAATTTATATAAAATTTTACGATCAAAGTACAAATGAAAAAGTTATTAATGTTTGAAATTTTTGGATCGAGAACAATTCAAAAACATTTAAGGAAGTAAATGTTAACATCTTAACATTAAAATGGACATTAAGTATAAATGTTAATGTTAAATATAAATATTATTTAAGAGCGCTCAATTAAATAAAATCTAATTAAGAAAGTGTATAAATAAATAAATTGGATGTGCAAGTAAATAAGTATTAATAATTTACGTTAATGTAAATATTAAATGTAAATCTTAACATTTAATTAATTCGCTATGTTGAATCTAATCTAATCAAAGATTAGAAGGAAGTAATCAAAAAATATCAGTGTTAAATCAAATTAAATTAGCGTTGAAAAGGAAATAAATAGACGAGAATTAATTAATGTTAAAACAACCGTTAGTAAGAATGAAAGTTAATATTTAAAGGAAGGAAATGATATAAAATAATTGTAATTGGCTGACATTAATTACACTTAACGTTTACTTAATATGGAAGAAAGGAATTTAGCGTTAATCAATTAGGCGAAAATGGTAATAAATTAATGTTAATTAACGTTAGCAGATACTTAACGTGTAAGCATGGTTAACGTTAATCAAATTAAAACAAAAATTGTATGAAATAAATGAAAAAGGAATTAAGAAAAGAACATACATTAATTAATGTAAACGCTTAACATATATACAAATAAGATCGAAATGATTCATGTGCATATAAATACAGGCCCAACCCCTCATTTTCTCTCTCGTATTTTCTAAATAAAGAAAAGAAGCTCCACCATTTTCTTTAATCCACAAATTCTAGGAAATAAAAAAATTGTAAAATAGTATATTATACAAATATTTATGTGGAGAATAGCGGAAAACAAAAGAGAAGAAGAATAAGAAGTGAATCAATTCTACGAAGAAAAAGTAAATCTCAAATGAAATCTAAATTTAATTCAAATCTCTTCTCAGATCTATATTTCTAAAGCGTATGCATATGCTTACGGTATATGTATTCCAATAGAAAGAAAACGCGGAGTCAAACTGAAGTAATAGAGATTAGATCTGGAGATTTGAAAAGCTAAAAAGATGAGTGAGAAATTATATATTTTTATATAATATTGGTTTTATATCGTTGTAAATATATTCCTATATGCCTAAAATGTAAATTCGAGTTCTAGGCTAAAATTATATATATGTAATGAATTTATAAACCCTGCCTACAAATTATATGATTAATAACTTGAAATGCATGTTGCATGTATCTGAATATGGAATATAATAGGTGTAGTAGTCCTTGAATTTATAAATTATGTGATAGTTCCATATGTAGATGTAAATGACGTGTACTAGTTAAATGTAAATTAAGTTATCACAGTAAATTGCTGAGATTTAAGTAGTGTTTTAACTCATTCGAACGCAAAGGGTTGCAATATAAATTCCTATAAATTACCAAGTTCAGATTTATAAATAAAATTGTATTATTTGAAATGACAATGAATACGCCTAAAAGAAAGAGATGTATAAAATATGGATATTTACCGTATTGTGTGCTGTTCATTTCGATAACTATGAAAAAGATAATTCCCTATAATTCCAAACATAACACAAATTCTCCTTTTTGGATAAAACATAGAAATTTACACTGTTAATCTTTCCTTTGAAAGAGATGTAATTCCAATGCATTAAAATATAGAAATCCCTAAGGGTTAATTAAAAGATTGTAAATGTGATAATAATATGTTCTAAGAACGGAAGCAATATATATGCAATATAAGCAAGACAGAAATTAGATAATAACGATGAAAAGATAGGCAAAGTAATAATTTAAAATAAAATGTTTTGGAAAGTTTATTAAACACATGAGGGTAGTAAATATTAAAAAAGAATAGAAAGAAAAGTTCGATAAAAAGAAATGAAAGTAAATTGGAAAAGATATTTAAATCTTTTAAAAGAAAGCGGTAAATGACCCTAAAATTGGGTAAGAAGTAAATGCATGAAAAGGTAAGAAATGTTATTGATAGTTGAACATTGGAGGCATAATAATCAAACTAGTGTGAATGAAAACACACACACACACATACATATATGCATAGTCTTAAGTATGCGTTTATGGTGGTGTGAATTATTAAAATTAGTAAATAACTTAGATAGATAAGAATGACACAGCCATTAGAATTGGTTGGACTGCGTGGTCAGTAGTGTTACACAGTAGAAGTCTGCTTACCGCAAGGGGCTACTAGTGGTTGTGTATACATTATACTGATGTGAGACATATCCAACTGTAGTACCCGTGGTATTATATACGCTTGCATATAGGTTAAGGAATACCCTAGTAGGGTCTACTTCAACCTTTTTTTAGTAGGGGTAATGCCTTAAATGCATTAGAAAACCTGAATGGGATGGTAAGCAAGGATGGCGCTATATCAGTGTGTTGGTACCATATTAGGAAGTAGGAGTTGTACATAGGTCGAGAACGTCATTGGTCATGAATGGTCAACGGGAACGATGAGGGCTATACCTAAATGTGTTACACCTCTTATGTAGGTCATGTTGGGGTCATGCACCGCCACAGTTGTTTGCTAGTTTGTTAGAGGCAACGCTAGATGACCCTTAAGAGGGGTCTTTCAAAATGAGTAGGCTAGTCCAAGGAGCCGAGTCCTCTATAGCCCATGGTGTTGAGTACACAATAGGAAGCAGACAAGTAGTAAATTCCTAAGGCGACATAGAATATGGCTAAACTATTGTAACGTCGTTATTAGGTACTGTATGTGTCCCTTGGTATGCACGACGATGAGGATGTGAAACTGCATTGATGATGGATCCTGATAGGGTACTAGGTTAGGGTTACTGGCTGGGGTAGTATCTAGGTCTAAAGAGGGACTGTGGTGCTTATATATTATATATATATACGTATGTAGTTATAGTCTATCTCAAGTATACAGGGTGTATCGTACGCGTACATAAAGTCGAGACGACTACGTAAAATAAAAGACATAACATGTGATGGAAGACAATCGACATAAAATAGAGTTAGGTGTAAAATGTATAATTTCCCAGTCATTAGAACGTTTGCCAGACACCCTCCTCATTATAACCTACAGAATAACTTTAGAGGGATGTGTACTGGTGCAAGGTGAGAACGGTGGATTGACAGGTTTTCTTATGAATGCTCGATACTGACAAGGACAATAGATATTGGATGTGTCAATCTTTGTCAGTAACTATATGATTTATTATATGTTACTATTGCACTATGAGTTATAACGATAGTGCTCTGTTATGCATTTATTTATTAGTTATAGGATATCAAATCAAGGACCCGTACTTTGGTGGACTTGGTTTTTCTATTTAGCGAAAATTCAAACTCACTGGGGTGCAGGTTGTTATAGTATATACCTGTGCAGTAAATGCCCCGCTATATCCCTGCTATAACTCCGATATATCTTATAGCGGATTCCTGCCGCTACGATTTTTCCATATATCCCCAACATATAGCCTTTCCGCTTTAATCCCCGCTATATCCCGTTATTTCCGCTATATTCCGCTATTTCCGCTATATCTTCTATAAAAAATTGGATTGAAAAATGATATTTATACGCTATAAAAATTATGAAATTAATTAATTTCATTGAATTTTTGATATATGTTTAGAAATGATAATACTCTAATATTCTACTAAATTAAATTAAGTTATATAACAGTTTTACGTTTATTTACAATACATTTGCACATATTTTTATTTAAAACTATTTTTGTATTAATTATAATTCAATTGAATGTTAATTTTTCACATAATTACTATCTATATATTTGTAAAAACAACAAGTATGGGATTTATATGCTATTTTAGAGTAATCCGATATATCCCGCTATATCTTCGCTACATCCCCGCTATGACTTTTTGCACCTCTACCGCATTGAATCCACTGAGCGCTTTAACTGCATAGGTATATACTCCCTAATTTGTTAATTTCAACTATCTAGTTTCTACCAAGGTTTATACTTAGCTCTGTTATACTTAAGTGTCCCCTAACCTATGCATATTACCAAGTTGAAATATCCCCCATTTCGAGACTTGAAAATAAACACCGATGATGTAACGTACCTAATTTTTAATAACATTATTCAAGAGATTTAATTAGATAAATTAAATAGAATAATGTAAATATTAGAGTGATAAGGGGATTGAGATTTGAAATTTCAAAGTAGAGGACGAGCTTAATTAATTAATTATATAAATGGACTTATAAATGGCTTTGTATGTTAATTAGGAGAGTAATTAACGTAAGGGTATTTAGGGTAATTGCGCACCATAACCCTTACATATTTCGTTCCCTTCATTATGCACGTTCATTTTTCATTTCATAGAAACGCAAACAAAAGAGAGAAGTCGGTCATTACTTAGGAGAAAAGAGGAGGAAATCAAATTAAAGCTAAGGATTAAGCAAAGGGAATTAATCTCAATCAAATCTCAAAGTCCTTATTCTAATCAAGGTGAATAATAATCTAAATCATCTCTATTTTTATTTATGATTATTTGATTTTTCGGGTTTAAGATTAAATCCATTAGTATGATGATTTTTGATTGATGTTATGCTTGGATTTTGACATGTTTAATTCAAACAAAATAGTTTGATAATTATTTTACATGGTTTTAAAGGTAAAACCGATTATAATGAATTTCAAATGCCATAAGGAAATTATATGTTATGTAAAACATGATTTTGGAGATGACTTTTTAATTTTATAATTTTCCAAGCAATGGAATTTTCAAAAGAAAAATATGAATAATTGGCTTTAGAAATTAATTTCGGTTATTTTATGAAGAATTTGGGTCTGAAATTTTTATATGTTAGATAACACGTTGAAAGTGAATTTTTGTAATTTTTGGGGATTTTTCCTAAGCAATTTACTATGGAAAATAAATTATTTTAGGAGAAGGATTTAACTGTTTTAATTGTTTTGCTTAATGGAATGGCTTAATTGTGAAAATTATTCTTTGTTATGATTTGAAATTATGCGGCAGTTATTTTGATAAAGAATTTGAAAAGTTTATGGCAACCAATTAAATGTTTACAAATAGGCAGGTTAGTTATAAAGTAATTACTTTAAATGGCATTAAATCAACCTTTACCTAGAAAATTGGGTTCCGCCTCTTTTAGAAGCCACCTTTCGACCTTATGCTTTCGCCTTCAACCAAGTCAAAACCTACCAGGTCGAAACCAACTAAGTTGAAACCAATACACAAGGTATCAGACATTGGTATGTAGTGGATTGGAGAAAGGCGGAAGGCATGGTGTCGAAACATAGCTTTCGATGGGGTCGAAACCTTTATTTTATTTTCAAAAGAAATGTGCTTGCCTGTTTTTACTGAATGCTTTCGAAGCGGTCTTTCCAAATTGCTTTCAAAAGGGGTTGTCGTTTCTTGTTTAAATTGTAGCTTCTGAAGGAGGTACTTATTTTTAAAATCAACGCTTTCGAAAAGGGTGGGTTCGACCAAGTCAAAACCCTTTTGCCGTTCCTATGCCTTTCAAAGGGATTGAAGTCATCAATGCTTTCGAAAGGTAGCTTTGTTTTGTATTTGTACTAAGCCACTTCCTAAAAGCTTTTGAAAGGATTCAAGGGTTTCGAAGGCAATAGCTTCGAAAAGGGGTTTCGAACCTATCCTTAAAATATTTTACTTAAATGTTTGAGCTTTCGAAAGGATGGTGCTGAAGCCATCTATTTTTCCCCAAACTCTTTTTAATGGTTTCGAAAGGGGTACTTTCGCTTGTATTAACTTAGATCCAATAAGGTATGTTTTAAATTAAACCCAATGGTTTTGAAAGGGGTACTTTCAAATGGTTTCGAAGCTATGCTTCTATAATTGAATGATAATACTTTAATACATTTGAAAGGGTTCGAAAGAAAGGTTTTAAAGTGTTTCGAAAGGTAGGTGCCTAGACTATTTAAATGCTTTCGAAAGGAAGTTTTCCAATGGTTTCGAAAGTAAAGATTAAAAGGTTTCGAAAGCCTTAGTTTTAAAAACAAAGAACCCAATCTCAATTTTTAAAGGCAAAACCCACAACATTATAAAAGAGCTTTTAAATGCTTTTAAATTGGAGTTTTTGAAGAAGCTTTCCTGATAGAATAATAGGTTAAAGAGATTGACCATGTTTTATATTAAAATGATTTCAAGGATATTAAACCACATATGTTGGTAATTGTTATGTTAATATGTTTGCTTCTTCTAGTTTACATATTCACTTTGATATGGACCCATAACTGTAATTTGGGGAAAAAGGGGTAGAATAACTAGCTAGGTTGACCCAGTAGTGAATATAAATTGAGTTAACTCCTGAATGAGTAGAATTGCATCCAGGAGGTCAGGTAGACCAGAATATAGGATGCCTAAATACTAGTAAAAGAAGTTGTTAGATAGACAGGTTCATAATAAACCCACGAAACTATGATTAGAAAGAGTTATTAGCAAGGGCCAATAGGTTTGTAGTGAACCCATGAGAACTATATCCGGATTAAGTTATTGACAGATGTCAATAAGTTTCTAGTCAAGCCATTGAAACTAGGATGAGAGGGATGTTATTGGATATACCAATAGGTTCAGGGAGGACCCATGAATGATGAAGTTATTGGCATGGGCTAATAGGTTCTTAGTGATCCATGAAACTATGAAACTGGACAGGGAATTCATAAGCATTAAACAGGTTATTAGTCAGCCCATGAAAAGTATTAGGTTAATAGTGTCCCTAGAAACTATAACTAAGACAGATAGTCAAAAATGAATGGGGATGGGTAATCAAAAATTGATTTACTTGTTTGCATAGAACCATAATATTTTAAAATGCTATTTTTTAACCATTGTGGATGTAGAAGCACAGTGACGCAGTGGATTAATCAAAACAATGTAGATCGATGAATGTAGTAATCGATGGATTGGAAGATACTGAAATGCCCAAATTCATTGATCCGAAGATACCGAATTCTAGCTATCCCGAACTCGTTGATCGCGCACGATACCGGGTTCAAAGATCTGCGATTCTTCACACGTTGATCTAGCGCACTAGATTCCGTGAATCGGCTTCAGCTGTCGTTGAATTGAGCGCACTCGATTATCCGAGAGAGGAGATAGGAGATTACACTCAACTACCAATTTGGTGAAAGCACAAAGCTAACAAAACAAGAGTTTTATTTCAAATCAACTAAACTTACAAAATGACTCAACTTGCCTATTTATAGGCTACAACTCACGCAAAACAAAAAAAAGTACAACACTTAAGTCGGCACCGACTCATAGCCTACGACTCAACAGCTCCAACTCAACAACAGCTCTGACTCAACAAGGTCGTCAGCGACTTAACAAATCAACACCTTATTTACAAAGTACATGACTCACGACTTATTACAAGAAAGCCTAGCGACTTAGCAAACAGAAAATACAACTAGAAAAAATACATCATTTAATTCGTTGCCGACTTAACAACTCCACTCGACTCAACTTAGGCCGTACGCGACCTAAAATAGAGGACTTAACTCCAGCAGCGGTCTTTCTTTGGACGACTTAAGGCATCAACGGTTCAGATTAACGCGGCATAAGAATCTTCGCTTCTGGCTTCTGCGACTTAAGAGGGTTCGCTTTAAAACCGTGCGACTTAACTAAGTCGTAACTCGGCAGTGACTCATCACCTCCCTTAAGTCGTAGACGACTTAACCCTTGTGTATTCTCAACTCGTGTTGTTCCTCCTGTATCTTTCCTGTTAAGTCGTGGATGACTTATTGCCTCTTCCTTAAGTCGTGGATGACTTATCTCCTCGCCTTCGTTAAGTCGTGGACGACTCATGCCTATTTCCTTAAGTCGGTCACGACTTATGCCTTCTCCCCAGTTAAGTCGGTCACGACTTATGCCTTCTCCCCAGTTAAGTCGGTCACGACTTATGCTTTCACGACTTATGCTTTGGAGAATTATAGCTTGGCCTGCATCATCCTCCCCTGGTTGAAAGGAATTCGTCCTCGAATTTGCACCTTCTTTCTTCATGACACACTCATCCCTATGATAAGGTACTAAATGCTTAACATTGAATACGTCAGATGTGTATACATCCTCTGGTAGCTTCAACTTGTAAGCATTTTCGTTAATCCGTTTTACGATTTCTACAGGACCAATTTTCCTGGCTTTCAACTTGTTGTAAGCGCCCACTGGAAAACGATCTTTGGTTAACACAGCATATACCATATCACCTTCATTAAACTCAACATTTCTTCGCCTCAGATCTGCAGATCGTTTATATTTTTCAGTTGCTTTCTCCAATCGTTCCTGGACGACTTTATGACATTCCGCCAATCCATCAACAAAATCAACAGCTTTCTTTACTGTCCCCTTTGAATGTGGTATTACCGTTAAGTCCAACGGTCCCTTTGGCATACTGGAATATACAATCTGGAATGGACTGAATCCCGTACTTCGATTCACCGCATGATTATGAGCAAACTCTGCCTGGCATAATTTCACATCCCAACTCTTCAGATTGTCTTGCACAAGACATCTCAGCAAATTTCCCAATGATCTGTTCACAACCTCGGTTTGTCCATCCGTTTGTGGATGATAAGCGCTGCTAAAGTTCAACTTTGTTCCCACCATCTTCCACAAACTTAGCCAAAAATGACTTAGAAAACGTGTATCCCTATCCGACACAATAGATTCTGGTAATCCATGAAGTCGATATATCTCTTTGAAAAATAATTGAGCAACATGAACAACATCCGCCATCTTCTTACAAGCAATAAAATGTGTCATTTTCGAAAATCGGTCAACTACCACATAAATGGAATCGTTACCACGCTGTGTCCTCGGCAATCCCAACACAAAGTCCATACTCACATCAACCCATGGCTTAGTTGGTACAGGTAACGACATATATAACCCAGCATTAGTTGCAGTTCCTTTCGAAATCTAACAGATATGACATCGCTCCACAAACCTTTCCACTTCTTTCATCATTGATGGCCAAAAGTAAGACTGTGAAATTAACTGTAATGTACGGTCTCTCCCAACATGTCCTTCTTCATGTAGTTCTTTTACAATCTTCATTCTCAAACTACAATCAGGTATGCACAATCGATTTCCTTTGAACAGAAAACCGTCTGCCATCACGAACTCATCTGTCTCCCCATTCTTGACTTTATCAACAAGCTTTGCAAAGTTATGATCGTCGTCAAATAACTCTGGTAACACATCGAATCTCGTTACTTCAATCTTCATTGTTGTTAACAAATGATTCCTTCTACTCAAAGCATCCGCAACACGATTCGTCACCCCCGATTTGTGTTTCACAACAAATGTAAACTATTGCAGATATGCAATCCATGATGCATGTCTCGCTGAAATCTTGTCTTGCCCTTGTAAATGCTTTAATGCCTCATGATCAGTGTAAAGAACAAACTCTTTCTGAAATAGATAGTGTCTCCAGTGTTTAATAGATTGCACGACAACATAAAATTCCACATCATATGTACTGTATCTCATCTTCGCCCCTGATAATTTCTCACTAAAATATGCAATCGAACGTCCCCTCTGACTCAATACTCCTCCAATCCCAACCGTGGATGCATCAGTGTGTAATTCAAACACTAGCTGAAAATCTGGTAATATTAGAATTGGTGCAGACGTTAAGAGTCCTTTGATTCGCTCAAAAGCAACCCCTGCTTCCTCCGTCCATGCAAACTGTTTACCCTTCATACAATCAGTCACAGGTGCCATCACACTACTAAAGTGTGGAATAAACCTTCGATAAAATGAAGCCAACCCGTGAAAACTTCGAACTTCCGTTATCGTCTTGGGTTGCGGCCAATCTCTGATAGCTTCGACTTTACTTTGGTCAACCTGTATTCCTTCTTCCGACACAACATACCCCAGAAATAAAACACTTCTCGCCATAAAAACACACTTCTTTGTAGCAGCATAGAATTGTTATTCGCGTAGAATAATTAACACTTTCTTCAAATGTTAAACATGTTCTTCTGTACTAGCACTGTAGATCAGAATATCATCAAAGTAAACCACCACAAATTTTTCAATGTACGGTCTGAAAATTTGATTCATCACCCTCATGAATGTACTCGGTGCAATCAACAGACCAAATGGCATTACCAGCCATTCATACAATCCTTCCCTCGTCTTGAATGTTCTCTTCCATTCATCTCCTGGTCTAATGCGAATCTGATGATAACCGCTCTTCAAGTCAATCTTAGAAAAGATTACGGACCCACTGATTTGATCCAATAGATCATCAAGCCTCGGCATCGAAAATCTGTATCTAACTGTGATCTTATTCAATGCTCTACTATCTGTGCACATCCTCCACGTTCCATCCTTTTTGGGTACCAATAAAGCTGGTACAACACAAGGACTTAAACTCTCCTGCACACGCCCCTGTTCAAGCAATTCTTCCACTTGCCTCCTCAATTATTCATGTTCCTTTGGACTCATTAGATAATGTGGTCTGTGTGGCAACACAGCACCTGGAACAAGATCTATCTGATGTTGTATATCCCTCAACGGTGGCAACTCCGTTGGTAACCCCTCTGGAAATACATCGTCAAATTCTTTCACAACTGGCTTCACTTCTTCCAGAATTTCAACCTCTTCACTGCTCTCTCGCCCAATCAACAAAAACACTTCAGGCTCCTCCTCTACTTCCTTCACAAACTCCTTCAAAGATAACAAAGTTTTAAGCTCTTCAATCTCCTCCAACTTGTTTTCCTTCTGTTGTCGCTTCTTTGGAACTAGAGTAATCTTTGTGCCTTCAAACATGAAACTGTAACTATTGGTACGCCCATCATGTTGCACTGCCCTATCATACTGCCACGGTCTCCCCAGCAACAAATGACAGACATCCATATCTACCACATCGCACCAGATTTCATCCTTGTATTTCTTTCCAATTGAAAAATTCACACAAGCCCTTCGTCCAACTTTCACTTCCCCGCCTTTCCTCAACCAAGCTAGCTTGTACGGTTTCAGATGTTTCTCAGTCTTCAACGCCAACTTCCTCACAGCTTCTGAAGAAATTATATTATCACAGCTTCCAGCATCAATAACAAATTTGCAAACCTTCCCCAGAATGGTACATGTTGACTGAAAAATATTGCTCCTTAACCAACTACAATCCTCCTCTTGTTTTGGTGTTAAACAGGACCTCTTCATCATTAGATTATAACCTTCGTCTCCCAACAGTTCTTCTTCATTCTCATTAGGTGGTGAATTGGAACATTCAGCTTCTCCATCCTCATTCTCAACCTCCGCTATCATAGCTCTCTTCTTCGGCTTCGGACATTCGCTACTTTTGTGGCCCATTTCTTGGCAATTATAACACTTGAAACCATTATTGACTTTCGCCTTCCCAACCTCATTCACAACTGGTTTTGCAACAACTTTTGAAACATTAGAACTTCCACTAACACCCTTCACTTGATTATTGGAATTTGTAAACACAACACCTCCTCGTCGTCCCTGTTTCTCCCAATCCAACGCTTTCTGATGTGCTTCCGCTACAGATCTGGGATCAAAGATGTTACCCATATCCTGAATCTGCATTCGCAATCCCCCAATGAATCTAGATGTCAGCTGCTCTTCCATTTCCATAATATCATTCCTCGCAATAAGCTGATAAAACTCATCCGCGTAATCATTAACATTCTTTGTGACCTGCCTCAAATTCTACAAACGTTGATACATCAAAGATTGATAATTGTAAGGTAAGAACGTTGCTTTCATCAATTTCTTCATCTTCTCCCAAGACTCAACTTTTTACTTCCCCATCCGTTCACGTGTAAGTTTGGTTTGTTGCCACCATGCCAAAGCTCTACCCCTCAACCTTGTAGCAACCAACTTCACCCTTCGATATTCTGGAACTTCCTTGAAGTCAAAAATCTCCTCAACATTATCCACCCAATCTAAAAACTCCTCCGCTTGCATGCCACCTTTGAATTCAGGAATTTCAGTCTTCATCCCCGACTCCCACTTGTGATCATACTCAAAGTGATTTCTTCCTTGTCCTCGTCCTTGTCCTCGAACACTACCACCATCATACTCCTCTTCAAAATCAGATGTATATCGTTGTCTATCTCGTCCACCCACATCTCTACTACCATCACGTCTTCCACCATTATCCCTTCTATCTACATTCCTCCATTCACGATCATTCACGTTTCCCCCACGCCTTTGATCATCATTAACACTTCTTTTTCGATTGGATTGTGGTGAGACTCTACTTCCCCCATGGTTAGATTCAGGTGATACCCTCCTCCGATTCTGATTCATCTCTAACATCATCTTCTCTAACCGACCAATTCCTTCGTTAAGCTTTTCACTAAAGTTTTCATTGATTCTTTGCTCCATCTCATCAGCCTCTTCTCTTCGATATAAAGCTTCTATGTTTTGGTGACGATTAGCTCTCCTTGGTGGCATGATTCAAAATTTCTCAAACACTTTAAAAATTCAAACACAATTCGAACTTATATCCAAAGTGAAATGGATCGGAAACTTCACACGTGTTGCAAATTGTGATGAACACGATGAACAACCAAACTCCCAAACAAGATAAATCCGTCCTCCAAACTTCAATACAAAGTCGAACAACTTCCCTTCTTGCTCTCGGCCGTGATTAATAACCTCAAATCTTCACTTCGATTCAAACTTCTTCAAGATGATTGGCTCCAAGACTCGATTCAGCTATGATTGGCTAAACAAGCTCTGATACCAAAACTGACGCGGCGGATTAATCAAAACAATGTAGATCGATGAATGTAGTAATCGATGGATTGGAAGATACTGAAATGCCCAAATTCGTTGATCCGAAGATACCGAATTCTAGCTATCCCGAACTCGTTGATCGCGCACGATACCGGGTTCAAAGATCTGTGATTCTTCACACGTTGATCTAGCGCACTAGATTCCGTGAATCGACTTCAGCTGTCGTTGAATCGAGCGCACTCGATTATCCGAGAGAGGAGATAGGAGATTACACTCAACTACCAATTTGGTGAAAGCACAAAGCTAACAAAACAAGAGTTTTATTTCAAATCAACTAAACTTACAAAATGACTCAACTTGCCTATTTATAGGCTACAACTCACGCAAAACAAAAAAAGTACAACACTTAAGTCGGCACCGACTCATAGCCTACGACTCAACAGCTCCGACTCAACAACAGCTCCGACTCAACAAGGTCGTCAGCGACTTAACAAATCAACACCTTATTTACAAAGTACACGACTCATGACTTATTACAAGAAAGCCTAGCGACTTAGCAAATAGAAAATACAACTAGAAAAAATACATCATTTAAGTCGTTGCCGACTTAACAACTCCACTCGACTCAACTTAGGCCATACGCGACCTAAAATAGAGGACTTAACTCCAGCAGCGGTCTTTCTTTGGACGACTTAAGGCATCAACGGTTCAGATTAACGCGACATAAGAATCTTCGCTTCTGGCTTCTGCGACTTAAGAGGGTTCGCTTTAAAACTGTGCGACTTAACTAAGTCGTAACTCGGCAGTGACTCATCACCTCCCTTAAGTCGTAAACGACTTAACCCTTGTGTATTCTCAACTCGTGCTGTTCCTCCTGTATCTTTCCTGTTAAGTCGTGGACGACTTATTGCCTCTTCCTTAAGTCGTGGATGTCTTATCTCCTCGCCTTCGTTAAGTCGTGGACGACTCATGCCTGTTTCCTTAAGTCGGTCACGACTTATGCCTTCTCCCCAGTTAAGTCGGTCACGACTTATGCTTTCACGACTTATGCTTCGGAGAATTATAGCTTGGCCTGCATCACGCAGTATACGGTTTTTATAAAGTTGTGGATAAGATACTAGTGAAGGGAAAACCCATTCCGCTAAGCGGTGTGGTCTCACTAGATATCTAAATGGTTTGAGATGGCAGATTATTATTCATACCAAGCTTTATGTCTGACTTGAAGTTTATGTTTTCCCTTTAAACTCTTTGATGCTCAATTGATGTTGAGTAGTTTGAGTGTTGAGGTTTTCAGGTACCTCTTTAGACGAATAAACTTCCGGAGATGTGCAGGAGGCATGATAGCTATTTATAGTTCTTTTCTATTTTGATTCCAATGTGTTTTGTTGTAATGACAAAGTTGTGTTATGGCCTAGTTATATACTCTAATCATTCAAGGGAGCATCTTCATATGTCGCTCTTAGCGTATGTTTTAATAATTATATTTTCTCTGAATGTGGTTCTCGTATTGGGATTACATAATGATTTTGAAATGATTTAAAATGGATTGAGAAAGTTGTTTGTTAATTTTAAATTTTTTCCATATCCATGTGTTTATGTTATATCAATGTATCTAACATCACCGTATTTGGTCGTCGAGGATTAATAACTATGGATGACTGCAGCAGATAATGTTGCACTCATCATTAGAACTATTTTCATGCAATGAAATGGGATTGGTATTTTTTCACAACATTAACTAGATAGAGCATTTAAATATTTTCCATCACACAAATTGTCAATTACATTTCCATAATCTCAAAATGTTCCCCCATAGTGATAAATATAATAAAACATAAATAATAGTGTCATGCTCTACATATGAAAATGTCGACAAAAACACTTAACCAGTTATGTACCCTGGTATTACAACGGCGAAATACGAAAAATAACTTTTATTAGCAACAAGCCACTTGCTTCGTATTCGACTTCTTTATTTGTCATCCAAAAGTATCATTTTTATTCCATAAACTCGGCCTACTCGAATGAGTACTCGTGAGTTTATAATGAATTATAAAAACATGGGTCAGACATAAAGCCCGGTATAAGTAATACTTAACCCTAAAGAAAACATACAGCGACACCTCACTGCTTAAGCACGAAACGAGGTTTTCCCCATGCCGATTCATCACAATAATTACAGCATATCATGTAAACAGTCATCACATCGTGAGCATACATGTCACATTATTTTTAGAATAAAAGTGCACACTATAGTTAGCATACATTTATGAACCATGTCATATTTATATTCATTCTTCCGGTTTAAGGATAACATATACTTATCATCATGTTGTTATGAACTATGCCATACAATCATCAAACACATTCACAAGAATCGCCTAGACTCTTATTTAGGTGTCAACATTCAAAATTTTCATTAAATTAACATTGTGATTACATCCCTAGGCCAGTTTATCACTAATTTATCTATTATTGAACAACGTCACCAATGAAATAGCCACTCATTCCATCATTGGACCCATCTTGATTAGAGCTATCCTGACTCTTCTAGGAGGCTAAATGTATGAACCTATATTCTAGCAGGCACCCTTACTAAGTGCCAATAGCCCCTCCTAGTCTTAGAAACACTTTTATTTAACGTTGTCAATTCATCCATCAAAATACATCTATTTGACGTTGTTACTCTCCCTAGAGTTAAATTTCTTGATTGAACCTTATAGATTTCCCAAGTCGTGGCATCCTTCCATATACTGTTGAATTTTAGACATCATTAATCTTGGCACCCTACCATTCAACGACTCCATGAGTCGGCATATTTACAATCGTGGGTTCAATCCACTCTTTCATTCATTTATTGTATACCCTATACATTCTTTAGATAAAACAATTTTTCTTTAATTTAAATGATCAACTATCATTTGTTAGCTTCGCTTAGCTATTTCATTATTCAATCTTAAATAATTTCCTATATTAAACATATTTTTTTCTTTATCCCAATTTCAACCATATAAAATTCTCAATTAACATTTTGGAAACTGGCTTCTAAAATGCTGCTAGGTATTCTCTTGTTTTACTTGAGGAATTTTAACACCCTTGGCTATCGCAAGTCCAGTCCAAAAGCTATCGAGCATTTAACTTCTCAAACTAACATACCTTCAAGCTATCACATCACGAAGCTACTGCACCTTAAAGTTACATCATTTCCAAGCTATCACATTTTGGAGCTATCGCATCGCAAAGCTATCGCATGGTAAAGTTATCACATATTGAAGCTATCGCACCTTGAACCCATCGCACAACAAAGTTATCACATGACAATGCTATCGGAGGTTGAGCTTTATAGATATCGCATGTGAAGTTTTAGAGCTATCGAAGATTGAGCTATGTAGCTATCGCTTGCCAAGTTTTAGATCCATCGAAGGTGAGATTTATAACAATCACACAAGTTTTGAAAGCTATCACATCTCAACAATGGTAGATCTGTAATTAAATGGAAAATAATATTTTTCCTAAGTAAAGTAATAAATTTTAACTTAATACGTACACATGTCATTTGCCTTCGAGATTTATAACTATCGCACAAGTTTTGGAAGCTCGCATGTCAACAATGGTAGATTTGTAACTATATGGAAAATAATATTTTCCATAGTAAAGTAATAAATTTTAAATTAATATGTACACATGTCATTTGCCAATTGGTTCTTTTTTAATTCACAATAGTATTCTCTGGCCGTTGCTGATAATCATATCCCTTTTGTTAATTAATTCCTAAAATATTTTATTAATTAAGGTATATTTTCCTTTATAAATTAATTCACAATATTTCAAAATTTTATGAGAAAATTCCCAAAAGTTCACCAATATTTTAGTATATCATTTTCTAAATTTAGTCAAAATTTTGGATCAAAATAATCAACTTTGATATTTTTAAATATTAATTTATACTCAAAATTCTTATTTTCCACTTATTTCTTCAACCAAAAATTGTGAAAATTAATACCCACTTTTATTTTAGTGTTAAAAATGTCATATTAAAATTTCATAACATTTGGAGATGATTAAATCATATTTTACCTTAATATGTCGAACTTATATTAATTCAAACCATTAAACACATATAAAATCATTTACCATTATCACTTTATGTTTATCAACATTCAAAACACCCAATCAATGTCAATTTGTATCTAAATGGGTTTGTTGGTAATGAGAAAAAGTTTTACTCACCTAGTTTAAGAAGAACTTAATTATATCTCTTCTCTTTCCCTTAAAATTGTAAGCTTTAATCCTTTGTTTTAATTTCCTATTCTTCTCTCTTAAAAATGGAGGCCGACCTAAGGTTGATAGTGCTTCTTTGTTTTGTTTTTAAAATGAATTGAGGATAAATGGAGAGAATATGGTTAAGGGTATCTACATTAGTGGTTTTAGCTTAGGTTAAAATCCCTTATTGCCTAACCTAACTAATTTATTTCCATTAATACAAAATCCTCTTTATCCTAAATTCAAAGTAATTTTTTCCTATTAATGAGGCCAAATTTAATTGTTCTAATTGTTGTTGGTCCATTTAATTGTCACCTATTAAATTCTTATTATTAATTTAATTTCTCATACTATGACACTTCAATATATGGGGAGTTACACAAGTATTGTTGTCTGACACCATATTGTGAAGTTAGCCCTCAACAGTTGTTGGATTGATTTTTAGTCACAGTCCAACACCTCAATATTCTAGAGATGGACTCCATAAGTTGTGGTTTCAAGGAGAGAAATATGATCGAAGGCGAGAAGCCTAGACTAGAGGTATTAAAAGAAGAGTGCACTAAAGTAAAGACACAAGGGTTTATAGTGGCCTAGGGTATTTCCCTACATCCACTATGGATGAATTCCCTTTCTTCTTTGTCAAATGAACCGAAAATGGCTTTTACAAGGTCAATCTGGCACTGTCCACCATTAATGATTATTTCTTGAAAAGCTTAAGCCTGGGAAGTTATAATGAATACAACTGATTACAATAGTATGCTTTTAGTCTTTTTGGGTTTGAATCCTCTTTATGGGGATTTATGCTTGTATTTATGGGCAACTCGTAGCTTTGTCATTGGTGTAGAGCTTTTCTCTTGGATTTTTTACTTGGCCCGCTTAAAGGGCTATGATTTGAATAAGGGTCTTCCTTTGGTTTCTTGTAGATTGACATGGATTGATGATATGGCACATACACTTGCACATACATACATATATCTTTGGGTGCTGTAACCCATATATTTTGCATAAGCTTTAGGCTATTTGAATCTTTGATGTATATGAAGTCTATCTTACCCATTTTATCTTGGTTCTTCATTAGGACACTTTTGGCATTGAGTAAAGGTAGATATGGTCTCGTGTTCTTTTGACTTGTATTTCGGTTATGGCTGCTTGGGACCATCTCTTTAGTTAATGACCATTAAGGGGTCTCGATACATAATTTAAAGGAAGCATGTGGCCTTAGGATTGTAGCTTGCCTTGATGTTGTTAGTCTTTTAGTATTTGGATGGTTTTGTAACTCATGTTTTGGGTTGAAGGTTTTTCTTAAGGCTTATTATTTCGGTTTAAGTTCGGCTAGGTGACCATTTCTTTTGGTACAAGGGATATTTGTAATCCTTGGATTTTCTTACATTTAGTCCGTTCTTTAGGTGTTTGAATATTGCTTGGCATTTAGCCTTCGAACAATTGCCTATGCTTCAGTATGGGAGCTTTAACCATCAGATTGAGATTCTAAAGGGAGCTATACAAAGTCATATACAAAATTCTCATTGATATATTAATACTTATGGTAATTCAAATACAGAGTAGAGATTTTGAGCCTAGGCCAAAGGATTGACACTTCCAGTATTTATGCATATGAACACTTTGGAATTTCCGTTCGAATTTTAGCTTATATAGATGGTAACTGAATATAACTGAGTAAAAATTATGCCATTACACATTCTCTTTAAAGTTTACTTCGTAAGAGGAATATAGAGTGAACTTTGGATTTGGTATGGAGGGTTAGATCATGTTTTTGTTGCTATTTTGCTCTTTCTTTAGTCTGTAGTGGGTTACAATAGCTTTAAAATTAATCAATGTCTAGTAGCATTTTGAAATTTTAACCCAATAGTATAGTAGGGATTTTGCATATGAATTTGAAATCTAACCCCATCGTATAGTGGGGACATTGTATGTGGATTTTGATAATCTAAACCCATCGTATAGTGGGGACTTTACATATGAATTAGAAAATCTAACCCCCATCATATAATAGGGATTTTGTATATGGATTAGAAAATCTAACCCCATCATATATTAGAGATTTTTCATATGGCTTTGAAAATCAAACCCCGTTGTATAGTGGGCATTTTTTATATGAATTTGAAACCTCCATCGTAATGTGAGGACTTTTCATATGAATAGGAAAACCTAACCCCATCATATAGTAGGGATTTTGTATATGGATTTTAAAATATAACCCAATCATAAAGTGGTGATTTTGCATATGAATTTGAAATTTTAACCCCATTGCAGGATAGGGGTTTTGAGAGTCTAACCCGTCGTATAGTAAGGATTTGAAAATCTAACCTCATCGTATAGTCAGCCTAAATGTAGGTTAGACTAATTACCCAATAATACTAGCCAGCAGCAGCCAAAATTTAAAACAGCCATAACTTTCAAACGGTAAGTCCATTTTACTATTATGACTACTCTACGGAATAGGAAACCATCATCCTGAAGCAATGGAAGTAGTTTCAGACCCTAGCTCAGCTCTTATAATAGCTATGGTGCATACAAGATTTTCAAGGTCAATATGGTTACATTGAAATTTGATAAAATTCATAGATATGGAAAATGTCTGTAAGAGTCTTTTTTCATTCCTGCATGGGCCATGGCATGAGCTGACTAATCCACTCGTCACCTAACACTACAAAACTCAACAAAAACTTGATTTCAGCCTATATATATGTATATAAGTAAGAGTTTGAATATGTTAGTAGATAACATCATGTATATCAAGGAAAACGATCTTAATTTTCTATCAAAAGTGAAGTGTTCGGTAAGTTTTTTTCAATAAAATATTAATTAGGTTAGTGCTTAAGCTCTTATTGTTCTACCAGTGCTATAGACATTTCTAACCTTCACGGTATCAATTTGCCTTTTTAATTTTTTTGATAAATTCCTTGAAGTAAACATTTTTAGTCAACTAGTTGCTATGATTTGAAACCCAGTTTTAAGTGGAATGCACGATAACATTAATTAGATTATGCATAGGAGTTTTCATGTTGTTGAACATTCATTGGTTCCTTTCGATCTAAAGATACCTAGAAGTACTAATGCAAATAGTTATAGAACAAATCTAAAATCTTTAGCAAATTTAAATCTAAAGATGTTCCAGTAGTAATCATAGTTAAAATCAGAGTTGGCCATGTTAAAGTTGAATATATTTAGTATATTTACAAGAATAGAATTAGTTAATGGACAAATGAAATAAAGGCGTGCTACATTTTCTGAGTTTAAGTTGCAAAAAATGCAATTTTAACTATTAGCAAATTCTTTTTTTGTTATAAATACAACTGTGTTAAATTTCTTATGTACTGGTTGCCACATGTGCAATTTGGTTTGGGGAGAGTGTTAGTTTTCCAAATAAATTTGAAAATATTTGATTTGGTCCTTGAGAAATTTAAAACTTATAGACCAATTGTGAGGAATATACTTTAGTATACTTCATTATGTTTCCAACTCTAGTTTTTAATATCACACTCATTATCAATGTTATGGTATTCTAGTTTAGTAAAGAGTAAAACAAACTGGGTTAAGGTAATGCCTTCGAAAACATGGCTAAAATTCAAGATCCATGGAAATTTGTTAGATGGATTATATACCTCGAAAATTAAAGCATTTTGACATAGCTAATATCAAAAGTTTGTTTGAATTTGTCGTAAGGGGTATAGGTGAAATCCAACTGTTATGCCAAAATGAAGTGTTGTCTCTAGAATGGACTATGTTATTAATCCCAAGATTAAAAATGTTAAATTTTTTTAAGATAGATTTCCAAAAGTGAGACAAGTTGTTAGAGTTAATGGTGATATGGTGCAGATTAAAGGCTTTATACATGTTTATGGCCAAAACTAAAATTATTTTAAATGGTTTTACACCCCTTGTGATCATATTGACATATTAGCATAAAATTTAGATTTAGGATATGATTTGTATGATTATGAAGTTTTGATGAAAAGCATGTGTGTATGGATGTATATGGATAATATTTTAGTTTGGTATGTTGCGCTTTGATATGGGGCTATATAGCATTGGAGGAGCCCAAGGTTTAAGTCCCATGAAGTTTAGGTGAAGGTATTCTGGTCGGTTATGAATTGATTTCTGAATAGGGAATTTGCAGATTTACTTAGTGAGAAGGCAAGGCTTGGGGACATAGGCTACAAAACTTCGAGGAAGACTTCGAGTTGAAGGTGGGAAGAAGTCTAAAAAATCGAGGTTGGAATTCTGGCTAAGGAGAGCGATCTGTACCGACAACTTTTTATCCTAAAAAGGGAGTGCCAGAGGATTTGGGAAGTATTACACTAAAAAGGGAGCCCAAAGCAAGCAAGGAGGAAAGAGTTCGTGGTGTAAATCAATGTACATACCGACCTTATTCATTTTGGTACCGACCACTTTTTAGAGCTTTGAGGAGTTGCTAAAGACTTAAGGAGTGTGGTACTAAGGAGAGGAGCTCAAAACAAGCAAGGATGGAAGAGTTTAGTTTGAAAATCTAACCTCTTCGTACAGTAAGGATTTGATAGTCTAACCACATTGCACAATGAGGGTTTAAGTGTCTAACCTCATCGTACAGTGAGGATTTGAAAGTCTAATCTCATCATATAGTGAGGTTTTGAAAATCTAACCTCATCGTATAGTGTGGATTTTAAGAGTGAATTTGAAAATTAAACCTCATCATATAGGGTCGACTTGAAGGTAAATTTGGAAATTGAACCTTGTAATGTGGGTTTGAAAATAAACTTGAAAATGTAACATTGTAATGTGGGTTTTGAAAATGATTTTTGAAAGTTTATCCTCATCTTATAGTGGGGATTTTGAAGATCTAATCTCATTGTTTTGTGAGAATTTGAAGATAAATTTGAAAACATCATTGAAATGAGGGTTTATAGAAAAATTTGAAAATATAACTTCATAACGAGGTTTTGAAAATTTATCATCATCGCATAGTGAGGATTTTGAAGATCTAATATCATCGTTTAATAAGGATTTGAAGCATAGGGGATATATTAATTACAACCATAGGAAGGATAACTATAGCTTGCCGTAATGTGGTCCATAGTACTTGGACTTGATTTAAAGGAACCGATCCATGTCACACAGGGATAACTCCTTGGATTACTTGCTATCCAAATCACGTTAGAAATATCAATTTTAACTGTATAAACATGCATATGATAGAGAGAGGTCAAGAACCACTCACCAAATACCCAAAATACTAATTTTTCCACATAGATTCGAGATGAATTGCAAAGAAGTACGAATTTCCAAGCACCAAAGTGATAGACCTGCAATCTCCTCTACTAATTACCCTTCTAATGATGATTTGGCTAAGACTAATAATAAAAAGTGATTATTTGAAGAGATTAAGGTTGATGGAAGCTTAGAACTATTTTGGGGAAGATAGAAATGCCTTGGAACAATCCCATCAGTCCCCCTTAGAAGAGTTGCAGTTATTTACTACATTCGGCTTGCCTTCATAATCATTATTTATATACATTTTTTAGGACACTATAAGGGGGTTTTTCCTACCTACCAGGCATGTTGGCAACTCCTTTCATAAGTGTGGAATAAAATTACATGAGTGCTCTCCGCCTTGAGAGGTTTCTTTTAAAATAAAAATAATCACCGTAAAAAGGGCTACGCAATTAAATTAAAGCAATCGAGAAATTTGGCATTTTAAAGATGGAATTTTGAGACAACAAAGAAGATTCACCTAAGATCGGTGAAGAGGCATGGCTAATCGGTGAGTAGGATTTATCATATTTGCATATGTATATTGATAAGACGTAGTAATTCACTCCTTATGGTCTTAAGCCAAATTATAAATGATGTAAATAAAATCTAAAAAAGTTCTTTTTTATACACTTGGTTTTAGGATGTCGTATGTCATAGCTAGATAATTAAAAGTTAATTTTTATCGATTGTAATTAGAAAAAGATAATCTCTATTTAATTAAATTGTGAAATAAATAAGTGTTCTAAAATACACAATTACATATTAAAATTGTAGTTCTCAATGACACAAATCCACTAGTGGTGTTTATTAATCGATTGGATTTACGGATTTACCAAAAGATATAACGTAAGTTCGATAAATGTGGACTGTCCGTTTTGATTCAATAGTGAAACGACAACGATATGATGAACGGAGGACATGGGGATATAGAGGAGATCTAGCAGTTTTCTACAGTAAGGTCCAATTGACCATATGGGGTCAGAGATCGCAAGTATTGGTTGAATAAGTCCAGGCAGCGATTGTGTTGGGCAAGGAAAAGGCGACCGGATCTTGGCAGTATGGTGACGTATGTTAGTTTTTGAGAAGGATGGTTTTGATGACAACAACCTTAGGACTTGTTATAAAATACAAATACTAACATTATAGTTTAGATATATATATATATATATATATATATGTGTGTGTATGTATGCATGTATGTATGTATATGTATATGCAGGATATAAACATACAGGTACCAAGAATGAAGACTGTATAGTATAGAGATACAAGACAGATGAATTTAAAGATCAAAGATATCAAGATTGAAGACTCATGAGTATCAAGAAATCAAGTTATCAAGAGTTCAAGATTTTAATAGTACAAGATAAGTATTGAGTCTAGAATTATGTTAAAACTTCATAATAGCACGGAAATCATCATTACATATTTCATTTGGGATGGAACCCATTTCCACCTTCTTAGTGGCTTACAAACCCACGACAAGTAGCTTACAAACCTACGACAAGTGGCTTACAAACCCACGAACATCCTGGTTCTGTACAAGTTCTCAAGTCCTGATGTGATGAGATATTCTACAGGAATAAGCTTGCAAAACTACTTCAAAATGGTTTTTCAAAATGATTTTCAAAACTGATTTTCAAAATATTTTAGCCTTAAAACTATCTTTATCATTTTTAATATTTTGATTTCAAAATTGTCATTGATTTTAAACTATCTCTTGTTTTAAATATTTAGCTTTAAAATATTTATTTACCCAGATTTTAAATCACTTTATAGATTAAGATTATATATATTAAAAATTACTTTCTAAACTCTTTTAAATGTTTAAACTATATTCAAATATATTTACAAAGTTTAGAAACCGTTTTGAAAAATTATAGAAAACAATTTTAATAAGAAAATCAAAATCATCAATTTTTCCTAGAGCATGTCGACATCCCTCAACCCCCCATGTCGACATGGTGTCCGTTAAATTTAAAATTCAAATTTTAAAAAGAAGTGTCTTCGTCGTATCCTTTCACGAATAGATATGGTTGTTGATTTCCTATAAATACCAGTAGTTTTAAACGAATTTATCATTAGATTTCACTTGTTTTCTCTTCTCTTCATCTTCCATGTTTATTCTAAAGAATTCCAAACTATACTCTACCGAAATACCAAGTGAATCAAACTTGATTATCTCTTGTTTGATTCTCTGCCACTCTCTCCATAAGATCTCAGTGCTATTCAGAGTTATAGGATTATCTGTAAATCAAACTGTTGAGTAAAAGGTGCGGTTGAGCCTTGAAATCAATTGGGTGTGATTGTTGCCCCTAAAATCGATTTGGTGATCTTGTGGCCTGGTAAATCAAGAGAGCTTGCCCCGGACTCGAATACAGGAGGGTGTACCTCGTGGCCTTGAAATCGAGGATGTACTCTAGGAGATTATTTTTGATAAGAAATCCATACGTTTGTGGGGTACTGGATGAAGGGTAACTCCGAACCATTATAAAATCCTGGTGTGTTCTTTCCTTTACTGCTTTTATTTATTATTTGCATCTGTGTTTGATTCTGTGATTATATCTGTGTCTGTGAATTGCATTTGTTGGTGATTAAATTTACATAAGTTTCAAAAAGATTTAGAAAATCCAAGAAACACTATTCACCCCCCCCCCTCTAGTGTTATTCCAGCCTTAAGATCCATAATCCGCATTCCTCACATTTGGTATCAGAGCAAGGTTTTCAAAGTTTCCATAATATGAATTTTGAAAAGTTTTAAAAAATGGCTACCAACACTAGTTCTGTTAACACTATCACTAGTTCATTTGTAGAGGGTCAATCTACTTCCAGACCACCACTTTTTAATGGCAGTAACTATGCATATTGGGCATGTAAAATGAAAATATATTTACAGTAAATAGGATTAGACACTTGGAATATCACACAGACTGAATATTTTGAACCTACAATTAATTTTGCACAGTGGACAACTGAGCAAAAGACTATTGCACAAAACAATTCCAAAGTAATGAATATTTTATTTTGTTCACCTGATAGGAATGAATTCAATAGAGTATCTGTTTCTAAGTCTGCATATGATATCTGGAAAACTTTGCAAGTTACTCATGAAGGAACAAGCAAAGTCAAACAGACCAAAATATCCATTCTCACGAATCAGTTTCAATTATTCAAAATGAATTCTAATGAGTCCATTTTAGATATGTATAGTAGATTTCAAGATATTGTGCATTCCCTAATATCATTGAGAAAAAGTTTTTCTGAAGAAGATCAAGTCAGAAAAATACTAAATTCTCTTACTCCGAAATGGGATCAGAAAACTCTTGCAATTGAAGAAGCAAATGATATCAGTACTTTAAAGATTGAAGAATTGATTGGAAATTTAATGTCGTTTGAAGTACAAATGCAAGAGAGAAGAGATAGCAAGGCATTCGAAAAGAAGTCAATTGCATTAAATGCATTAATAGATGGATCAGAATCGGGAAGTGATGATGATGAAGAAATAGCTTTCATGACAAGGAATTTTCGAAAGTTTCTAAAATACAGAAAGATAAACAACTTCAAAAAGAATGATCATAGCAATTCTGGAAATCATAATGAAGTACCAAACCACGTTAAATGTTTCAACTGTGACGAACCAGGTCATCTCAAAAGAGACTGTCCGCACCCTGATAAGCAAAAGTTTCCTGCAAGCAATGATTATACAAAGAAAAGAAAGAGAGCGTATACCGCTACACTAGATGATTCAGACTCAGACTCATCCTCAAGGGATGATGATCAGAAGACAGAAAATTCAAATACGTGCTTTACGGCTATTCATGATTCCGATGATCTCAGCGATAAGAATCTAGAAAAAGGTACACATTTATAATATATTGGTTAAAATTGTTTGCTTAAAATTAATTGATTGTTTGATTGTTTTTGTTTGAATTTTAATTTTTTATATTATACTTATTTATATTTTTTAATATTATAATATTTTTTATTAAAGTAATATTATTATATTAAATATTACTTCAGAAAATATATAAACATTAAAAATAATATATAAATATATGAAGATTAAAGTATATAGGAAGTTATAAGTCATATGAATTCTCTGACCCATGTCGACATGGTCCTACCCACGATGTCGACATCCCTGTCAGAAATTTGTTCAAATTCGAATTCAAATCTTTGAACTTCCCTCCAACTTTTCACCAACTCCAATGTTCTGGAAAGGTACCTCTTAACCAGAGAACATGACTATTGAATATCTATTTATTTCCCTTATCTTATCATATCTTTTCACATTCATTTTGAACTTCAAACTATCTTTCACTCTTTCAAACTTTCTACTCTCTTCAAAAATGGCTTCTTCAAGCACTCCATCCACAATGAGGCTGTCTAAAACCATCAAAGAGTATCTCTATAATGATCCGGAAGCAATCAAGGCTTATATAAGCTATGCTAATTACAGAAAAGTTCATACGGGAAAGTTTGCTATCTTTAGCGATTTCTCTACATAGAAATCAATACTCTTCTTGAAGAGAACCATATTCTTAGTCGTTTTGAAAATTCTGAAAATGATGTTGTTTGTTATCCAAATCTTGTTAAAATGTTTTATGCAAATTTGAATCGCGGTTTTCATGAAGAAAATGAAAATGAAATTTGGAGTAGTGTTAAAGGCACTAAAATTGTTTTAAATTGTGAAATTTTAGGCAACATTCTCAATTGCAAGAATTCGGAAATGGATCTTTCTACTTTTAACATTGATGAACATGATCGTGAGACATTTCATCACATTTTCGAAAGAGATGACAGCTATGAATTAAAAATCGTAACTTTCGTCCGAAAGCACGTATTGTTAATCTTCTTTTGCAACATACTATCACTCATAGATCGGGAAATTTCAATAACCCGACTTTAAAAGTTTGTAAAGCTCTTTTTGCCATTTTTGGTCATTATGACATTAATTGGGTGCAAGTGATTATGGATGAACTTCGTCCTAAAAATTTGGAAATGGGTGAGAACACTTTGTATCATGGAATCTATCTCATCGGTTTTTTAATTATTTTTTTGTTGATTACAAAAGGGAAGAATTTGTTTCAAGAAAAGTGTTTAATCATGCCAATATTTCTCTTATGAAAATTCCTTTCATATTTCAACAATATGAATCTCTTGCCGAAAAGGATGAAAGGTTGGCACATGAAGAGATGGAGGAAGAAAATGAGGAAGAAGAAGAAGAAGAAGGGGAGGAAATGGAAATTGAAGAAGAAAATGAAGATACCTCCTTGGAAAGTATTGAATATCCTAACAATCCTTCCAACAAAACACTACTCAAAAATCAAAAGATCATAGTGGAAAATCAACGTATTCTCAAAAGAACCCTTAGTAAGAAATTGGATAAAATGACCACTAATATGAACAAGTTCTTTGCTAAAGTTGGTCGGAAACTTGGCTTATCATCATCCTCCTCATCCTCTAGCACATTCTAAAAACTAGGATGTGATGTACTAGTTTATTTTGTATGAACTTGTATTGCTCTTTTATCATGTTATGATGTATCTCATGTATTAACTCATTTATCTATCTTGTGTTTTTCTACCTTATCGTGTCTCTGGAATAAATGTTAGTATAGTATATAAGTTTATATATATACATACTTATTTAAAAAACAAAGAAGACACATAGATTAACATACCCATGTCAACATACCTCAACCCACTATGTCGACATATAACTGTCTGATTTGGTTATTTTTTAAAATTTTGAAATTAAAATAACTAACTCATGTCTATTCATTTTAATCGAATTTTTGCCTATTTAAATACCCGTTTCTTCCTGAAATTTGTAATCTCTTCATTTATACTTATCACTATTTATATTTTTAACTACTTATAAAAAATGGCTTCCTCATCTCAAACTGTAAGTGAAAATCTTGAAGAAACTCTCAATTCATTCAAGAATATACTTACTTTTATTCTCCGCAATCAAAGGCACTTAGAACTAAGTCAAATGCAGATGAGAAAGAGAAGCATTTCGATGCCCTCCGTTGGATGATTTCTGTCCTAAAGAAAGATGATCTCAATGCAAATCATGATGGAACTTTAATTCAAGATAATAAAGAATGGGAAGATATTAAAAAGGATCCTATCTTTGGTGGAGAAGGATGGGTTGAAGTTCCTAAAATTATTTGATCTCCTTATGGTTTGAATTGCTTGTTTATGAATTGTTTGATTTGATTTGAATTGTTTGATTTGATTTGCTTTGATTAGAATTGATTTGATTTGAATGGAATGTATAAAATTATATGAAACATAGTATATGTTTATTGGATTTAAACTATCATATTGGTTATGTTTTCATTAGTTAACTCATGTTATTATTTATTTTTATATATATACACACAAACACACACACTCCATTTTAATTTGTCACGTGTACTCCAATATAAGACTAAGGGGAGTTATATTAGTTTAGGATTGGTTTTTGTTGATGACAAAGGGGGAGAAATATAAAATAGAGTAATTAGAGTAGTTAGGCTTAGATTAAAGGGGAGTTATTAGTTTTAGGGGGAGTTATTAGTTTTAAAGGGAGTTATTGAGAAGGAGAAGTATTTTTTATAAACATAGGTTGTTATCATCAAAAAGGGGGAGATTGTTAGTCCTTGAGAAGGATGGTTCTGATGACAACAACCTTAGGACTTGTTATAAAATATAAATACTAACATTATAGTTTAGATATAAATATGTATATGCAGGATATAAACATGCAGGTACCAAGAATGAAGACTGTACGGTATAAAGATACAAGACTGATGAATTTAAAGATCAAAGATATCAAGATTGAAGACTCATGAGTATCAAGAAATAAAGTTATCAAGAGTTCAAGATTTTAATAGTACAAGATAAGTATTGAGTCTAGAATTATGTTAAAACTTCATAATAGCATGGAAATCATCATTCCATATTTCATTTGGGATGGAACTCATTTCTACCATCTTAGTGGCTTACAAACCCACGACAAGTAGCTTACAAACCTACGACAAGTGGCTTACAAACCCACGAACATCTTGGTTTTGTACAAGTTTTCGAGTCCTGATGTGATGAGATATTTTGCAGGAAGAAGCTTGCAAAACTACTTCAAAATGGTTTTTCAAAATGGTTTTTCAAAATGATTTTCAAAACTGCTTTTCAAAATATTTTAGCCTCAAAACTATCTTTATCATTTTTAATATTTTGATTTCAAAATTGTCATTGATTTTAAACAATCTCTTGTTTTAAATATTTAGCTTTAAAATATTTATTTACTCAGATTTTAAATCACTTTATAGATTAAGATTATATATATTAAAAATTACTTTCTAAACTCTTTTATATGTTTAAACTATATTCAAATATATTTACAAAGTTTAGAAATCGTTTTGACAAATTATAGAAACCAATTTTAATAAGAAAATCAAAATCATCAATTTTGCCTAGAGCATGTCGACATCCCTAAACCCCCCCATGTCGACATGGTGTCCGTTAAATTCAAAATTCAAATTTTCAAAAGAATTGTCTATTCGTGGTATCCTTTCACCAATAGATATGGCTGTTGATTTCCTATAAATACCAGTAGTTTTAAACGAATTTACCATTAGATTTCACTTGATTTCTCTTCATCTTCCACATTTATTCTAAAGAATTCCAAATATACTCTGCCAAAATACCAAGTGAATCAAACTTGATTATCTCTTGTTTGATTCTCTGCCACTCTCTCCATAAGATCTCAGTGCTATTCAAAGTTATAGAATTATTTGTAAATCAAACTGTTAAGTAAAAGGTGCGGTTGAGCCTTGAAATCAATTGGGTGTGATTGTTGCCCCGGAAATCGATTTGGTGATCTTATGGCCTGGAAAATCAAGAGAGCTTGCCCCAGACTCGAATACAGGAGGGTGTACCTCGTGGCCTTGAAATCGAGGGTGTAATCTGGGAGATTATTTTTAATAAGAAATCCGTACGTTTGTGTGGGACTGGATGTAGGGTAACTCCGAACCAGTATATAATCCTGGTGTGTTCTTTCCTTTACTGCTTTTATTTATTATTTGCATCTGCTTCTGATTCTGTGATTATATCTGTGTCTGTGAATTGCATTTGTTGGTGATTAAATTTACATAAGTTTCAAAAAGAATTAGAAAATCCACAAAACACTATTCACCCCCCCTCTAGTGTTATTCTAGCCTTAAGATCCATAATCTGCATTTCTCACAATGTAGGGATAAAGGTTTAGGCGTGGTGTTAGATCTTGGTGGAATGGTTCTAAGTAGAGGCAACGACAAAGAGAATCGATGTCATGAATGGGTTTCGAGCGTGACAAGTTCCTATAGCGAAACAGAAATTAAAATGATAATGATATATTAATTAAATTATAAATTACGGAAATGCACCTAAACTTTAAACGCTTATAACACTCGTAATCGATCTCCTTTTCACGCATGATTCATTGCATTTGGATCATGATGGTACGAGAAACGTTTTGGTATATTGTTCCTTGTTTTGAGAAGTTTAGAAAATCTTCTTAGTTCAGAAAGTTTGTTATACAGTTTTGGGCTTATGGGTTGGAGCTTGATCCAGTAGCTTTGTAAATGGTGGGGTGGTGATGAGTTTTGGGCTTGATACTAATAGTGTCGTTATCTGTTATGCAAATGTCTAGCTTGGAGTTGACCACAATAGTTACATATGATTTCTGAGATAGTGTCACGTACGGGCCATATAAGTTGGGACTCTGATTTTAATAATATTGTTTTTGGTAGACATCAGGTGCAATTCGGTAGGGCCAATGACATCTAGCGATGGTGAGCTGGGACTTTGAGCCCAATAATGTCGTAATGGGTGGTACACGAGTTAGGACTTTGAGATCAATAGTGTACATATGATATTGCGATTGTAGGCTGAGACACATATATTTTCAGTAGCGAGTCGCATACAATTTTACAATAGTGGACCAAGACACGTAGATCTTTGGTAGATAGTTGCATACGATTAGGCATTAGTACGCTAAGATGCGATATCCTCAGCAATGAGTTGCATACGATTTTGCGATACTAGGCTAAGACACGTAGATCTGGAGTAGCTAGTCGCATATGATTTTGTGATACTGGGCTAAGACACATAGATCTTCAGTAGCTAGGTGCATACGATTTTGCGATTGTGGGCCTAGACGCGTAGATATTCAGTAGTGAGTCGCATACGATTTTGCGATGTTGGGTTGAGAAGCGTAGATATTTAGTAGCAAATAGCGTACGATTTTCAGCATACCAGTTGGGGCTTTAGGATCGATCGTGTCCATATGATTGGAAAAGGGTTAGATTTTAGTGAGACCTTAGCATGTGATGTCACTATATTATTATATTATTTTTAGCTGACTTGTTGGGTGCAAATGATACATGTTAAGTCGTTGTTTTCAAGCATAAGTGTTCTTTTACTAGCTTATTAGTATTATACATTTCTATGATGCATTTCACTCATCGGACGCATGTCTGGCCTCCTCTATCATTTCCTTCTTTTTAGTTATGCTCTAATAGGTTGATAAAGAGGACTGGTGGTGACTTGGAGGCATGATGGTATGATGGAGACGTGCGTTTATTGGTCTATTAGTTATCTACTATTTTATCTCAATAATTCTCAGACATTAGGTTGATATTGTTAGTAATGTAGAGAAACTTCATGAGTGAATTTTATTTGATACTGCATTATTTTGTTCTTCTGGGCTTATTGTATTATTGATTATTATATTTTATTCCTTTTCCTATGATTTTCAAAAAGTGTAGAATATTGTAAATAGCTCTGTGATATGTTATATATTTTACCTCAAAATGGTCTGCCCCCTGTGAGGTATGCAATGTTTGTGCCATTTCATGCGTGAATCGGGGCGTCATAGATGATGGGTTGTTATACCGAATCACTATAAAAATATTGTGTTCTTTTCTTAGTGGTTCTTTTTTCTATTATATTTTTCATTTCTAATATTCAATTGGTTGTTTGTGCCATTTTTTGTGTGAACAATATGAACTCAACGTCATTCCATCTTCATCAAATGCTTTATCGGCATAGGAGAAAGAAAAGTGCGTCACTATTAAAGGTATGCTTTCCATTTATGATATCTTAATCGGTACTGTGGCTTCATATTCCTTCATATCTAGTGAATTGATAGATAGATTGGGATTTGGACCTGACTTAGTAGACAGAGCCTTGAGTGTGTCAAACCCAGTGGGAGGATAAACTAGTTTGTGTATGGTTTGTCATGCACGGATCCACTTTCTTTTGCGATTGTTTTGTACTTGGTTTTGTTGGGTTCATCATTATATTGGTGATGGACTAGCTGAAGAAGTTCGGAGAAGTGGTGGATTGTGAGAGGCCATTGGTGATGATATGCATTGATGATGGGTGGAGAATAGAGTTAAGCTGCCAAACGGATGATGAGGTGATGGTTAGCTTTCTATATTCTCCCAAGGTCCCACATGATGAGTTGTCATTGATGCTTATGGATAGGAATTATCCAAATGTACTTTAGAATGTGACCAGATTACTGGTACATCAAGAAATAAAGTTTTGCATAGATTTGGTGAAGGGTGCCAGCGAAGTAGTTATGCCTTTGAGCCATATGGAACCCACAGAGTAGAGGGGACAGTCGGTACAATGAATAATCTATTATGTAAAGGGTTCATTCATAGGAGTATATCTAAGTCGGAAGAACATGCAGTATTCTCCGAATGGATGTCTTTTTGTGGTTTTGTGTAGGTTATTGTGAGCTAAATAAGGTAATGAAGAAGAACAAGTATCCACCCCTGCTGATTGAAAACATATTCGATCCACTCTATGGTGTGAAGGAGTTATCTAAGTTGGACTTAGCGATGAGATTTTACCAGCTGAGAGTAGCAAGAGAAAGCATGTCGATTACATCGTTTCACCTGCCATTTTGATTTTATGAGTGGTTGGTTATGTCGTTAAGGCTAACCAATGCGTCAACATATTTTATTGTTCTCATGAACCATTTCTTTAAGTATCAGCTAAATAAGTTCGTGCTTGTGTTCATTGATGACATTCTTTTATACTCATGGATGGAAGAGGAACACAAGACCCATTTAAGGATTATGCTTAAGGTTTTGAGGAAACACTGATTGAAGGCAAAGTTATCGAAGTTTCACATCTTGAAGTAGGAAATGCGATTTTTGGATCATGTTATTTCTGAGCATGGTAGTGATATAGATCCTGTGAAAGTAGCAGTAGTATAGGATTATGATTGACCTAAGAGTGTTATAGATGTGAGTAGTTTTGTTCGATTAGTGAGATACGATAGACGATTCATGAAGGAGTCCTCTATGGTAGCAGTATCATTAACCCATTTAATGATGAAGAACCAAACTTTTCTTAGGACGTAGGGTGTAAGTACGCATTCATTGGTCTAAAGGAAAGGTTGATGTGTCCACCAATTTTGGTTATTCCAAGTTGGTATGGGGAGTATACAGTATAGACAGATGAATATTGTACCGGATTGGGCGCAATATTAATGCATATAGGTAAAATGTAGCAACACATGAATTTACCACTTTGGAAAATAACATTTAATTTAAAAATATTCAAATATAAGGCTTTATAACACAAATTATATTGTTTTGAACAATGATGAATAATGGTATTATGAATAAGTAATTACAAAAATATACACTTTGGAAAAATATCGATAAAGTGATCGAAAATTATTTTATTAATAAACTGCTTTTTAACTATCAAAAATTGCATATGAGTCTAGCTACATACACTTATTTATCCATATAAATAAGAATATGCAATAAAATTATTTATTTTATTTTTGAAAATAAAATGTTTTTATGACATCATCAATGATATCATCATTTTCAAATAATTGATTTTTGAATTTAAATTGAGTTTAAATGATTTAATATTTATTTCAAAACCAAATGAGGCCCTTTTGATTATTAAATAATGATGGAAATATTATTTTCAAACTTTGTCTACCAATATATATAGTTTAGTTAAGAAGTGAAAATATGACCGAAAAGCGGAATCGAAATTCGTGACGATTTGACGTAGAGAAGTTGTGCAACATTATAGGTTATATGTGACATGCATATACACATATACACATCCATGAACATATGAAAACACTTTAGAATTGCCATTTACATATCACATCTACTGGTGGTAAAATAATATAAATATCATGATATTTATTTACAAATATCATGATATTTCCTAACCAAAACAAACAAAACTCTCCATCACTTGTACACACATGGGTAGCACATGGGTATGGCTCACGGGGGAGTATGGTTTGAACATATGGATGATGGAGGAGGATGATGCAATGGTGATGTGTGGCAAAAGAAACATCATGACACTTTACTCACATTTCTGCCAATAAGTACAAGCCATCCATCCTCACTTTCATTCACACTCTCTTCTCTTCAATTCTTAAGCTTCTTCATCTTCTCCTCCTCTACGTTAATTGCTTCCATAGCCTCTAAGGAAAATTCAAAAATAGCGTTGAAGTTCTATCAAAATAAGTCATAAAATATAGAGATATATACCACTACGAATTCGAGCTCGAGTTAGTGATCACCTTCTTCTCCTACCTAGGTCGTGCCTATCCAAGCATTCCATCACCCTTGAAATCCCAAGGCCAAACCCCTAAGAGTCCCCGAGTAAGATTCATAAGCTCTGGTTCTAGAATAGCGGAGCTACTATCAATTAAAAGTTAGATCAAAATGATATCAACTGAGAAACTCAACTATTAAATTTATAAATTATATGATGAAATGATATGTTTGATATGGATGTTTTCTATTTTTGATCTTCATGTTTTGGATGTTGATGTTATGTTTGTTTGATGTTGAAATGATTCATGGTATAATACACGTCGAATTTACACCAAGGAATCACTTTCCTTTATAAAATGAAATGCAATATATGGCATTGTTAAACCTTTTTAAAATAGTTTAAAATGATTTATAAATTGTTTATAAACATTAAAACTCATTTCGGTAAAGTTTAGAAAATGGAGTATAAATAAGCCGTCGTTTTTCGGCGATTCGCGATTTCAAACAAACAGACGTGTAGAATGGAATATGAGTTGGGATTCTTTGCGATAAGATTTTTCCGGACCATAATGAATATAGTTTTCAAACAAAAGAATAAAATCAAGATTTCATTTAGTAAAGTTTGAGATATGTCCAAATCAAGTTTTCAAAAACATCGCGTTTTTGGCAATTCGGAAACCAAAGTGGTAAAATCTTGAAAATAGATATTTTTAAATCTTTAAATATATGAAATAAATTCCATAAATATAGTAAAATGTTTTAAAAGGGATTTGGGTTATAAAAATGGACGTATGTAGAATGAAGTTAATGTTTTGACAAAGAAGCTTTAAAAACACTATTCGCGGCACTTTTTGGTAACTTTTGAAATTAAGATTTAAACTTGCGATTTTCTTCCCAAATCTTTATAAATGATTTTTTAAATAATAAATGAAGTATTTTAAAGAGTTTAGAGTTGATCAAATAACTTGACCACCTTATGGGTGATAGAGAGATAGTCTCTAAACCCGAGCTTGGACAACTAGTGTCTGGGTTTCGCTCTAGCTATCCGAACTTGCCCGACGGAGGGATCGTAAATTTGATTTACTCAGACCACATTTTCCAAAGATTAAAGAAAACGATATTTACAGTTTTCTTGAAAGATAAATTGCCATACTAAAATCTAAGGAGGGAACTTGTACTATCCATGTGAATTTAAAAGGCGATTTCACCATTGTACGATGAATAGTACGGATTGAATACGGAAATTGGTATTGTGTATAATTAACATAAAATCACAATAAAAAGTGGAAACAACTTTCTTAGTAATTTAAAAGAGATAATATGTGTATATATATATATCTCAAGAAGACATTTTACTTGGATGCAAACGATATAGATTAATGGAATAATAATCACCTACTATACTTGACCTCTTTTTATCGATAATTGGTTCAGAGAAACCGTGGTCGGATTTGGGTGATTCCTATCTGAAAACCACTTTCGAACCAATATAGGTGTTCGAAAGTTGGAGACAATGATTTTTAAGATGGAGGTCTTCATAATGTAGGGCTACTTGCCACTGACCCTAGGGGAAATTCCTAGATATGGCGGTAGTAGTATCTTCATTTGGAATCTTCGATGCAAGTGATACTCATTGCTAATCCTAAAGGTGATTCCCAAATGGGATGTAGTAGGAGAAGTGCCATCGGTTTGTCCTATTCCTAGACAACTTATATGGACGAGTATCGGACATTTCATTCCTAAGATACACGTACATTGAGTTTTACAAATGTACATCTGTTGGTGGTGTAGGAGGTAACCCCTCTTATATTTAACAGCCTTCTCTAAGATGTAGAAGCTCAGAGGTTTTACTTTCATGGAAATCAATCGTGCGTTATTAGAAATGAAAATGTGGCATTCAAAGTAGAATATGTTCTGTGAAAGGTAAACGTTACCTCAAGCCTCATACCTGGAAATGGCTTAAGCATGGTATGTCGTATGACTATGCGGTTCGCAACCATTAGGGTACGGTCATCACCTTTCTAGATTGCTCTCTATATGTTGAGTATGTAGTGTATGCTATGGGATTCCGATAAAGGTTGGTAACAATAGGGATGATGTCATATTTAGTACTATCCAGGTCATAGTGTTGGCCAAAAAAGGGTAGTTAGTCATGCCAGATGTAGAGGATCATAGCGTTGATCCTTAGTACATTCCTGTAAAAATGTACTGTATGGAAGATAGTCCCTTACTTGCCATTGTATGGAATCTATTCTCTAATAAGTTCCTTCAGACTTAATTGTAGAACTTAGTATGCTTGAATTTAATAAATGCAACAATATTGGCTATGATTAATAAGTATTTGTATCTAGACGTTATTATAATATCATTGAATTTTATGTACCAATGTTTTGGTTATCATATTTGTATTGAAATATTCGTATTTTGATTTTTCTCACACCAACTCATGACTGACCCTTAGTTTATTTCTTTTCCCTTAAACTCTGTGTGCCCTATTTTTTCGAGCAGCTAAGTAGTCAGGTTTAAATTAGAGCATTTTGGAGGAACTTAGAGCATGGAGCTGGAGTTTCCTCTATGGATAGTTATTTGTTTTCTATTTTTCTACTGCATTTCGTATCTACTAGCACCTGTAGGGGTAGGCAGCTGTAACTGCCCCTAGCTGGGTTTGCACTTGCTATGACTCTAATATCTCATTTTGAGAGTGATTGGTTGTACTATCTATATTTATAATTAAAAGTTGTTAAATGTGGTGTGACAATCTATTTTGTTCTTTCTTCTATCTTTATTTTTTTACCCCTGATTATCTGCCTCTCCGGTACTTGAATTTGCCGCACATGAATACCGAGGATGTATTAGTCTCGATCTTTAAGAGTCGAAAATGTGGGTTGTCCCAGTTGGTATCAGAGCTTAGGTTGAGCGAACACCTTAAGCCTTGATGTGGTCAACTCATTAGAGATAGGATTAGTAATGCCCTAGAATAAGTTTAGTCAATAAAAGTGCGTATTTGTAATTTTAATCCAGAAAAATATGCTCGAGTATTTTATACCCATTCCCTAAGATAATCTCGTCCATGGATTCTAAAATTGTTTCCTTATTATACGTTGATGGTATGAAATGAGTAACCGAAGAGGACATAGAGGGGGACATAAATGCACAACGGCCACTAATGATCGAAGTCCAAATGCTGCCGTAATTGAAGAAGTAGTAGTTCCTCTGCAACCTCAGGTTAACTTTTCCATACTATGCAATGATTGTACCAGCTTTGGAGGAAAGCCAATTACAGGCACATAATCTACTATTAAATTTCAAGCTTGGCTCCAATCGTATGAGAAAGTTTTTAAAGGATTAAACATCGATAATGATCGAAAAAGGTTCTTAGCCACTTGGTAATTGAAGGATGGGGCTCTAGCTATATGGAAGTCCATCACTCTAATTGATTCAGAAGATAATTTCTCATGGGAAAGGTTCAAAGAAATCTTCGAAGATCAATACGTGCCTACTGCTAGAAGATCCCATCTCTATAGAAATTTTATGTATCTAAAGCAAGGAGAAATGTCCATAAAAGAATACTATAACTAGTTCAATAAATTATCCCGCTTTGGGCCGGGACCGATCGATACTCCTTTAAAGAAAAATGAGATGTTTATTCCTTGAATGAAGGAGCAATAACAGGACAAGATGACCATGCATGTAAAAGGAACCTTTGTTGATTTTGTAGATATGGGTTTCTGATATGAAACCTTAGACAAGAAGAATCCGCCAACAAATCAAAGCAGCAGCAACAATTGGAAGAAGAGAAAGTTCAATCACCCGGGAAAGAACCCATGGCAAAGCAAGTGAGGATGAGGATCTCAGGAAGACCATTTGAAAGATGTTACTTGTTTTAATTGCCAACAGTAGGGCCATATTTCCACCGCCTGTAAGAACCCTAAAGTTCCAAAAAGGACCTACCAAAATTGTCACCAACCAGGGCACGTGATAAAGGATTGCTCGCTAATAAAGAAAGGAGAGCAGGTCAGAGTTTTTTCCATCAAATATGAACCCTCAACTTCCACCAATGCAAAGGGAAAGGGAGTCTTAGAAGGTGATTTCTGTATTAATGAAAATTTAGTTAGAGTATTATTTAATACTGGGCTTCCCACAGTTTTATTTCTGAGGAATTGTTAATAAGTTGAAACTTTATTACATACACCTATCTGTATAGGTGGTATAACTAATCTCGGTATGGTTTGTGAAATGGTATGAGTTACCCACCTATCCCAAAAAAAATCATGTAACCTAATCGTTCTTGACTTTATTGGATTTGAGATTATACTCGATATGCATTGGTTGTCTCTGTTCTTGATTGTGTTAAAAAGACAGTGATGTTACAAAGTAAAAGAGGTGCACATTTTAAATTAACATGTGAAAAACCTAGTGCGGTAAGGGATAGTTACATGTACGCACTCAATTAGTTTCAAAAACGTCTAGAAGAAATGCTGATTGTTAATGAGTTTCAGGATGTTCTTGAAGAAGTGAAAATTTTATCCCCATATCAGGAAATTGAGTTCCGTATTAACTTGATTCCTGGAGCAATACCTGTTATACTCCCCATTCGTAGGATGGCTCCAAAAGAGAAGGATGGGTTGAGGAATCAAACCAACAAGTTGTTAATGAAAGGGTTGATTAAACCTAGTGGCTAAAATTTAGGCGCATTGGTAGTTTTTGTTGCAAAGTCCGATGGCTTCCTGAGGCTTTGTGTGGATTATCAAGACCTGAATAAGCAAACGATTAAGAACAAGTATCCTCTACCCTGTATAGATGACTTGTTTGATCAACTTTACGGTGCTCAAATATTCTCGAAAATGGACCTGGCTATAGGATTCTATCAACTAAGGATAGCAGAAGATTGCATTCCTTTAACTACATTCAGAGTTCCGAGTGATTTCTTCGAGTGGTTGGTTATGCCTTTTGGGTTGACTAATGCGCCCGCTTATTTTGTAGACCTTATGAATAGAGTATTTAAAGATGTGCTCAATATATTTGTGCTAGTTTATATTGATGATATTCTTATATATTCAAAAACAGACGAAGAACATGAAAGGCAACTAGAAATTGTACTAGAAATATCAAGAAGGAATGTGATAAAGCTAAATTCTCAAAATGCCATTTCTGAGAGAAAGAGGTAAGGTTCGTTGGACAATTTGTGTCAAGGGATGGGATTTTAGTTGATCCAGGGAAGATTACAACCATTCTAGATTGGAAACAACCACAAACTCCAAAGGACATCCGCAGCTTCTTACGATTGGCAGAATACTACCGGAGATTCATTCAGGACTTCTCCAAAATTTCCTCCCCTTTAACAAAGTTGACTATGAAGGATGTTAAATTTGAATAGACACCGAAACATGAAGAAGCATTCCAGGAACTCAAGAAAAGGTTAACTACCGCTCCAATCTTAGCTATTGCTGATGAAAGCAAACTATTAATTGTATACACTGATGCTTGTAGAGAAGGACTAGGTGCAGTTTTGATGCAACATGGAAAATTTATCGCTTATGCGAGCAGACAACTGAAGACTCTTGAAAGGAATTATGCAACACACGACTTAGAATTATTTGCCATTGTGTTCACATTAAAAATGTTGTGGCATTATTTACTGGGTAAGAATTCGTTATGGTTTATTTTAATTAACTTTAATTGACCTTATTAAATAATATTTCTTCTTTAAATAGGTGAAAAGTTTGATCCCTTCACAGATCACAAATCTTTGAAGTATCTTTTTACTCAGAAGGACTTAAATATAAGACAGCAACGTTGGCTAGAATTTCTCGCATCGTATGATCTTGATATTTTATATACACCTGGGGAAGCCAACGTAGTAGCAGATGTGTTAAGCAGAAAGCATGCCGTTATAGCTTATCTGGTGGTGACTCCGACTCTTCTAGAGGGAATTGCCAACAAACAAAAAGAAGATCGACATCTAATGAAGATTGTTAAAGAGATAAGCAAAGGACAAACTTCAAGCCTGGAAGTAGATAGCCATGGGATATTATGGGTAAATGGAAGAATTTGTGCTCCCATTCTTGACAACTTAATACAAGAAGTGTTGACTAAATGCTATCAATCCAAGCTAAATATTCACCCTGGAGTTAACAAGATGTACAAAGATGTGAAACATACGTTTTGGTGGAAGGGTACGAAGAGGGACATCTCCATTCATGTTAGTAGATGTGCAAATTGTAAGCAAATCAAAAGCGATCAGCAAAAGACTGCTGGATTACTTCAACCTCTTGAAATTTGAACTTGGAAGTGGGACCATATATGAATGGATTTCACTGACGGTTTACCTCGAATGAGGAAGGGAAATGAAGGCGTTTGGGTTATCATAGATCGATTAACTAAAAGCACACATTTTATTCAAGTAAAGCCAAAAAGCAATGCCTCAAGCCTTACAGATATATACATAAGGGAAATCATTCCATTACTTGGAGTTCTGACCAGTATTGTAACTGATCAAGATCCAACCTTTACCAGTCAGTTCTAGGAAGCATTACAGACAGCTTTAGGAACGAAGCTAAGTCTAAGCACCGCATGTAATTCCTAGACTGATGGGAAAACTAAAAGTGTAAACCGAGTGTTGGAAGATCTTCTAAGAGCTTGCATATTAGACTTCGGAGGTTCATGGGAAAATCGTCTTCATCTTGTGGAATTCTCCTATAACAACAACTACTAGGAAAGTATAAATATGGCACCTTATGAAGCTTTATATGGTCGTCCATGTAGGTCCCTAGCATGTTGGTTCAAAATCGGAGATCGGCTAGTACTTGGTCCTGATATGATTCAAGAAGCCTCAGAGAAGGTAGATATGATCAGGAAGAAGTTGAAAGAAGCTCAAAGCAGACAGAAGAGTTATGCCAATCAAAGGCGCAGAAATCTAGAATTTTAGTTAGAGATTGGTGTTTCTGAAAATCTGTTTGATGAGGGGAGTAGTGAGATTTGGAAGAAATGGGAAGTTTGAACCTCGATATATTGGACTTTTTCCCATTCTTGAGCGGATTGTCCCATTAGCCTATTGAGTAGAATTACCAGAAAGGTTGTCAGGTGTGCACAATGTTTTTCATGTATCCTATTTACGAAAATATGTGCATGACCAAGAACAAATTATAGAAATGGCTACCAAGGAAGATTTAGGAGTAGAGCCAAATTTGACTATTATCAGGAAACCTAATCGAATCGTGATGAGAAACGACTAAGGAAAAAGGTTGTAAGATTAGTTAAAGTTCAATGAAGTGGTGATGCCAAAGACTGCACTTGGGAAATGGAGGATAGAATGAGAAAAGCTTATCCTGAGTTTAGGATTCATGAATAGTTTGCATATTGTATCAATGTTGTGTACTCACCGCCTGTGGTGTAGTCGCTTATCATATCTTTGCATTCCATCATGTCTAATATATTCCTTTTTGAGATATCTTCTTCTTAACGTAAATTTCGAGGATGAAATTCTTTTAAGTGGAGAAGCCTATAACGACCCGTGACTTTATCACTTTGGAAAATAATATTTAATTTAAAAATATTCAAATATAAATTTTATTACACAAAATATATTGTTTCGAATAATGATGAATAATGGTAATCTTATTTTGAATAAATAATTACAAAAATATACTGTTTGGAAAAATATCAATAAAGTGACCGAAAATCGTTTTATCGATAAACTGCTTTTTAACCACCAGAAACCGTGCAAGATTCTGGATACATACACTTATTTATCTATATAAGTAAGAATATATAATAAAATTATTTATTTTATTTTTGAATTCAAATTATTTTTATGACATCATCAATGATATCATCATTTTCAAATAATCTATTTTTGAATTTAAACTGAGTTTAATTGATTTAATAATTATTTTAAAATCTAATGAGGCCTTTTGGATTATTAAATAATAATAATATTATTATTTTCAAACATTATTAACCAATATATATAGTTTAATTCAGAAGTGAAAATATGACCAAAATTCGGAATCAGAATTCATGACGATTTGACGTAGAGAAGTTCTGCAACTTTATAGTTTATATGTGATAGACATATACACATATACACATATGGACATCCAAGAATATATGAAAACACATAAGAATTACCATTTACATTTCGTATTTACTAATGGTAAAATAATATAAATATCGTGATATTTATTTACAAATATCATGATATTTCCTAACCAAAACAAACAGAACTCTCTGTCACTTGTACACACATAGGTAGCACATGGGTATGGCACATGGGAGAGTATGGTTTGGACATATGGATGAAGGAGGAGGATGATGCAATGGTGATGTGCGGCGAAAGAAACATCATGACACTTTACTCACATTTTTGCCTCTAAATACAAGCCATCCATCCTCACTTTCATTCACACTCTCTTCTCTTCATTTCTTAAGCTTCTTCATCTTCTTCCTCCTCTATATTAATGGCTTCCATAGCTTCTTAGTAAATTTAAAAATAGCGTTGAAGTTCTATCAAAATAAATCATAAATTATAGAGAGATATACCACTTCGAGTTCGAGATCGATTTAATGATCTTCTCCTTCTTCTCCTACCTAGGTCATGCCCATCCAAGCTTTCCACCACCCTTGAAAGCCCAAGGCCAAACCACTAAGAGTACCCGAGCAAGATTCATAAGCTAGGGTTTCGAAATAGCGGAGCTATAGTCGATTGAAAGTTAGATCAAAAGGATATCAAGTGAGAAAATCTACTATTAAATTTATAAGTTATATTATATGATATGTTTGATATGGATGTTTTCTATGTTTGACCTTTATGTTTTGGATATTGATGATATGTTTGTTTGATGTAGACATGATTCACGGTATAATACATGTCGAATTTACACCAAGGAATCACTTTCCTTTATAAAATGGAATGGTATATATGGCATTGTTATACCTTTTTAAAATATTTTAAAATGATTTAAAAATGGTTTATAAACATTAAAACTCTTTTCGGTAAAGTTTGAAAAAGTTGGAAAATGGAGTAAAAATAAGCTGTCTCGTTTTGGCAGTTCGCGATTTTGTTGCTTGAAAAGTTAAACAGACATGTAGAATGAAATATGAGTTGGAATTCTTTGCAATAAGAATTTTCCAGACCATAATGAATATATTTTTCAAACAGAAGAATAAAATCAAGATTTTATTTAGTAAAATTTGAGACATGTCCAAATCAAGTATTCAAAAACATCGCGTTTTGGCAGTTCAGAAACCAAAGTGGTAAAATCTTGAAAATAGATATTTTTTAATCTTTAAAAATATGAAATAAATTCCATAAATGTATTGAAATGTTTTAAAAGGGATTTGAGTTATAAAAATAGACGTATGCGGAATGAAGTTAACGTTTTGATCAAAGAAGCTTTTAAAAAACATTATTCGCGGCACTTTTTGGTAACTTTTGAAATTAAGATTTAAACTTTGGATTTTACTCCCAAATCTTTATAAATGTTTTTTTTAATAGTAAATAAAGTATTTTAAAGAGTTTAGAATTGATCAAATGACTTGACCGCCTTATGGGTGATAGAGAGATAGGCTCTAGACCCGAGCTTGGACAACCAATGTCCGGGTTCCGCTCTAGCTATCCGGACTGGCTCGATGGAGGGGATAAAAAAATTAGATTTGCCGGACCCCGTTTTCCAAATATAGAAAATAGAGATTTAGAGTTTTCCCAAAAGATAAACCCTATATTAAAAACCAAAAAGGGAACTTGTATTATCCATGTGAATTTAAAATGCAATTTACCATTATTCGACTAATAGTACGGGTTGAATACAGAAATTTGTATTGGATAGAATTAACATAAAATCTCCACAAAAGAATGGAAACAGCTTTCTAAGTAACTTGAAATAGGTAATATGACATTTCCAAAGTTAAAGAGAGGTTTAACAATCTCATATACACCGAAAAGAAATGTTTTAAAGATATATATCTCAAGAAGGCATTTTACTTGGATGAAAAAGATATTGATTAATGGAATAATAATCATCTACAATACTTGACCTCTTTTTATTGATAATTGGTTCGGAGAAACCAGGGTCAGATTTGGGTGATTCTTATCTGAAAATCACTTCGAACCAATATAGGTGTTCGAAAGTTGTAGACAATGATTTTGAAGATGAAGATCTTCATAATGTAGGGCTATGGGCTACTAACCCTTTGAGGAAATACCCATATCATATATATGGTGGTGGTAGTATTTTTATTTGGAATTTTCGATGCAAGGACTACTCACTAATAATCCTAAGGGTGATTCCCAAACTGGATGTAGTAAGAGAAGTACCATCGGTTTGTCCTATTCCTGGACAACTTGTATGGACAAGTGTCTGACATTTCATTCCAAAGATACATGTACATTGGTTTTTACAAACGTACATCTATTGGTGGTGTAGGAGGTAACCCCTCTTATAATTAACACCCTTCTCTAAGACGTATGAGCTCAGAGGTTGTACTTTTGTGGAAATCAATCATGTATCATTAGAAATGGAAATGTGGCATTCAAAGTAGAATATGCTCTATGAAAGGTAAACGTTACCTCAAGCCTCATACCCGAAAATGGCTTAAACATGGTATGCCGTAAGGCTATGTGGTTTGCAACCATTAGGTTATGGTCATCACCTTTCTAGATTTCTCCTTATATGTTGATTATGTAATGTATGCTATAGGATCCCAGTAAAGGTTGGTAACAATTGGGGGGATGTCATATTTAGTACTATCCAGGGCATAGTGTTGACCAAAAAGGGTAGGTCGATCTTGCAAGATGCAGAGGCTCATTGTGTCGATCCTCAGTACATTCATCTAGAAATGTACTATACAGAAGGTAGTCCCATACCTGCCATTGTATGGAATCCATTCTCCAACAAGTGCCTTCGGAACTGATTGTAGAACCTAGTATGCTGGAACTTAATAAATGCAACAATTTCGGCAATGATTAATATGTATTTGTATCTACACATTATTATAATATCACTGAATTTTACGTAGCAATCTTTGGTTTTCATAAGGTTAGAAACATGTTCCATGTTTACGTGCGGTGTGGTCTAATGAGATACCCTTGTTTTCGAAATATCTGTATTTGAGTTTTCTCACACCAGTCTCATGACTGACCAGGATTTTATTTTCTTTTCCCTTAAACTCTGGGTGACCTATTTTTCTAGGTAGCTAAGTAGTCAGGTTTGAATTGGAGCATTTTGGAGGAGCTTGGAGCATGGAGCAGGAGTTTCATCTGTGGATATTTATCTGCTTCCTATTTTTCTGCTGCATTACGTATCTACCAGCACTTGTAAGGATAGGCAGTTATAACTGTCCTTAGCTAGGTTAGTACTTGCTATGATTCTAATATCTCATTTTGAGAGTGATTGTTTGTACCATCTATATGTATAATTACAAGTTGTTAAATGTGATGTAAGAATCTATTATGTTCTTTATTCTATCTTTATTTTCTTTTACCCCTAATTAACTGCCTCTCCGTCACTCGAATTTGTGGCACGTGAATACTGAGGATGTATTAGTGTCAATCTTCGAGGGTCGAAATGGTGGGTCATTCCAGTTGGTATCAGAGCTTAGGTTGAGCGAACACCTAAGCCTTGATGGGGTCAACTCATTAGAGATAGGGTTAGTAATGTCCTAGAATGAGTTTAGTCAATGAGAGTGCGTATTTCTAATTTTAATCTGAAAAAAATATATTCGAGTATTTTATACCCATTCCCTAAGATAATCTCGTCCATGGATTCTAAAATTGTATCCTTACTATATGCAGATAGTAGGAAATGAGTAACCGGAGAGGAAGTAGAGAGGGAAATAATAGCACAACGGTCACCAGTAGTCGAACTCTAAATGTTGCGGTAATTGAAGAAGTAGTAGTTCCCATGCAACCTCAGGTTAACTTTGCCACACTATGCAAAGATTATACCAGCTTTAGAGGAAAGCCATTTACAGGCATAGAATCTATTGTTGAAGTTCAGGCTTGGCTCCGATCATGTGAGAAAATCTTTAAAGGATTAAACATCGATGATGATCGAAAAGGGTTCTTAGCCTCCTGGCAATTGAAGGATGGGGTTCTTAGCCAAGAATCGAAGGAGGATACGATAACATCTAGGTCATAATTAATAGATTGACGAAGAGTGCTCGATTCATACCTATAAAGTCTAATAGGATAACATTCAATTGGTCGAATTGTATGTGAAGTGGATTGTACGATTACACGGTGTGTTGAAGAGCATAGTAAGTGATAGAGATCCATTGTTCCTTAGTGGATTTTGAAAGAACTTGCAAGAGGCTTTGGGAACGGATCTACATTTGAGTGTAGCTTATCGGCTGCAAACTATTGGGAAGATCGAGAGGGTGAATCTTAATTTAGAGGATCTTTTACAAAGCTTGCATACTCGACATTAGAGGCCTGTGGGACGATCATTTGCATCTTGTTGAGTTCGCATACAAGAATAGTTTTCAATATAGCATTGGTGTGGCACCATTTAAGGCATTATATGGTCGATCTGGAAATGCTCCTTCATGTTGGTGGGAGGTGGATGAGAAAATGATACTTGGGCCAGATATGATAAGTGAAACTTCGCTTAAGATCAAGACTATCAGCAACGAATAAAAGCTACTCAAGATAGAAAAAAGAGCTTCATTGATAGGAGGGGACGTAATTTAGAGTTCTTTATCGACGATACAATGTTTGTCAAGATCTCCTCACTGAAGAATATGGTTCAAGTTAGTAGAAGGGGAACTTTACATCAAGATTCGGTCCTTTTCGGATAATTGAGAGGATTGGGAACCAATCTTATAGAGTCGACTTATCTCAAAAGATGGTAGGTGTGCATAATGTGTTCCTTGTTTCTCATTTGCAAAAGTTAATGCATGGCTCAAACGTGACTATTACACCAAATAAATCGGATGATATCGAGATTGAACTGAAAGATTTAAGACCTTGTAGGCCTATCTGTATCATTTGGTGTGATATAAAGTAGCTTAGGGGGAAGACAGTAGAGTTAGTGAAGTTTAATGGAGTGAAAGCGACAGAGATTGCACTTAAGAGATTGACGAAATCATGTGAACTGCTTATCTGAGCTCTTTACCAGGTGAGATTTTCAGTTTATCACGTTTACTTTCACTTTTGATATCATATAGAGTAATATTAGTACTATGCATGCTAAGGTAGACATGGATTTTACTTCTTTCTTTTGTGTGCACGTTTGATACTTGTTATAATTGCTTATAGTTGTTAGGCATGCAGGGTAACATCATACGACCCATATTTTACGAATCGAAGGATCATAAAATATTATTTGTAAATCCAAATTAGCTCGTATGATGTTATTACTTTGGGTAATGTTGAGTATACATTTTTAATAAATTTTGATAGCAGTTGAATTTGGGCCTGAAATCACTTCCATTGGAAATTTTTAATGATTTTTCTTTTCATAGAGTGATCATAATAGATTTCTCGAATTACAACTTTGGAGATACAGCCATTTGAAGTTAGATAGTTTATATACGGCTTATTAATTAATTATTGAGGACCGGGTTAAGCTCGAAGCCCAGTCTAAGGTTATTGCCTAGTGGAGTTGAAGGGGCAGCCTCCTAATTGTTTCCATATTCCCAAAAGTAGTATAGCCTCCATCAATTGTCTCCATAGCCAAAAAGAAACCAAATTCCTTACTTTAATTTTCATAATCTAGTCATTGGAGGGAGATTAGCTTAATTATTGGTTTTGGGTGCATTAGGATTCGTGAGTTATTGTTCATCATAGGAATGCAATGATATTTGTGCATTTTGGTACTTTGGTGAATGGCTTATACTTCTCACTATCATAAGGTTTTCTTTACAGTTTAAAAATGAAGTTTTAAAAATGTTTTCAACCTAAAAAGAGGATTATTGTTTTAGATTAAACTTGCCTGTAATTCGCAAATGAATTTCAGGTATTTTAAAATAATTTTTACTTGGATATATGCTCATGTTCATACATATACTTATTTTATGATATATGCTAGATTAAGGGCAGTTGGATGTTGAATCTAAATTTGAATGTATGTATATGTTGTATGTAATGTATTTTTAGTTGTATGTCTATATATTTGCTTATAGTGGACGAAACATCGATAGATGGATGATTTAGTATTAGGAAACATTCCATGAGGTAGAGTTTTGTGCATATTGATGGTTGCACAAGTGATGGAAATTTGAATGGATGGAATATAGAAGGATGTTAGAATGCTAGTGAAATGGACCAATGTAGATAAACTTGAAGAAATGAACAAGTGCAATCGATTGGTGCCAACTACATCGTTCGGTACCGAATGATCTGAAGATGAAGGATGCAGGGCTTGGATGGAAGCTTCGTGTGGATGAATGGGGCGTCTACAACTCAATGCGGAATGAATCTTTAAGGCTATTTAAACACTAGAAGTGGTGTAGTGTGTATTTTAATTATTTAAAACTTACTTATGAATATAAACACTATTTACTCAAATTGCAAATATAATCCATTAATCATAGAACAAGTAAGAATAAAGTAAAATGCAGTAAAGTAAATAACAAAAGGAATTTTTATACTAGTGTAGATTGACCAATCCTACATCAAATCCTGTACTGCATCGTACAAAATTTCACTATCACCGCTTGCTTTCCATGGATGGCAAATATACCTTTACAATCTTGATTTCACGAGCTATAAGATGCAACCTTTTGATTTACGAGCTACAAGAATACCCTCTTCTCTATACAAACAACGTTAGAGCATGGAAAGTAGACGTATCTTCAATACAGATTCTTGTAGATTTGGTACAATGATCCTATGGACCTCCAGTGGCAATATATCTTTGAATTCTTTTAGGAATGGGATGAAATCAAAGAAAGAATGATATGAATTCGAGTGCAAAGTCTATGATATTATGTGTTTTCCAAATCCTTGAAGAATTGGAGTGAAAATGTATGGATTTGCAAAGAAAATGGAAGAGTATTTAATGGACTTCTCTCACAAATGTATGGAGATGAAAGAGTAAGAGAAAATGAGAATTGCTGATGTGAAAATTCATTTTCCATAGCCTTTAAATAGTGTTTGAAGAGACATGTTCTTGGTGAAGAGGTGGCGGGAAAATCCCTTGATTTGAATTTAAAAAACTGAAAACCATTAAGTATGTCGATATACTGGGTATGCATATGTCGACTTATAGGTGTTTCAAAAAGAACAGCAACTCTAATAAAGTGTTGTAGATTTTCATATTTCAAAGCACCAAATATTTGTGGATATTTTATGATTATTTGAGGTCAATGGTTGATGATCTTCAAATATGATTGCCATGGGGTCTTTAGCAAAAGATTCTAAGGTTCATCACTTCAAATACATCTGTCATTACAGCATTCACATTTCTTCTTCAATCATTTTGTTCTTCCAATTACTCAGGTTAATATTCATACATAATTCATTTGCTTCCACTGAATTCCTTTTTATCTCTTCAAATGTCTCCATAATATAACTAGAAGTATTGCACAACTCGTAGATATGTTAGTAGTAATATTTATATAGTTGTTGTCATCAAAATCAGTATCAAAGGTATCAACAGTCTCCCACATTTTGATGATGACAACCATATAAATATTTGAGAGATAAAATATAATATTTTTATATTTGACTCTCCCTAACTCTATGCACTCCCCCTATCATTTTGCCTAGTATATTAATACATTTTCTCCTCCTTTGCCATCAATAAAAAGAGCAAAAAAAATCGCTGAAGCACAACTAGACAATACATATAGAGTTTATATATATATATATATATAAACTCATGAGGGAATCAAAATCAATGCAAAGCATAAAGCAAAATATTTAAAATAAGAGTAGTTTTAGAGTTATCGACGTTGCTAATGCCAATAACATATCCTTTTGAATTATATCTAAAGTTCACAATCTCACCATCTTTGTATATAATGTCACTCGGTATCTATGGATCCCTTGTCACATGCTTTGAACATCCGCTATCCAGTATCCGTTTTTTTGTACCTGAAAAATATAAAATATATGCACTGGTACTCTATTTTATTTTGAGGACCATGGGTTAAGTTTTGGGAAGCCAAACCTATGAAGAGTTTGAATGCCCTTTCAAAATATAATTAGATAAATGAACTTTATTAATAAAATTATTAATATATTTTTCTTTCTCAATATTGTCTAACCTTCTAGGAATCCATCGATTAATGAACCTATTAGGGGGTTTTAACTTTAATTTTCTAGGTTTTGGTTTGAACTTGGTAGTCTTAACAAATTTAGTACTTTGAGTACTATTTTTCTTTGATCTGGGGTCAGGGGTGTATCTAAGTCCATGTTTATTGTTAGTGGGTTTAGATGCAGATAACAAATTTTCTAAATTATCCTTCTTTTTGTTAAATTTATCAATATCAGTTTTCATTTTACCAAAATCCCTATTACAATTAAGAATAACATTGCATAGAGATGTTATTTTGTCATTTAGATCAGCGATCTTTGACTTCATTGAAAGATTTTCTTATTTTAAGGATTTTGTTTTCTTTTTCAGTTTTTCAAAACTTTTGTCTGTTAAATACTTTTCATCATTATGTCCATTAAGTCTTTCAATTTCATCTTCTAGACATTGTTTTTCTTTAGTTAACATTTCATTAAACATGTTTAATCTATCTATCTCTACTAAACTATTCTAGTACTCTTTCCTAAGAATTTTATAGCCCTTGTACAAATTATTTAAGACATTCATAATTTCTTTATTAAAATTCCATACCTGCTCATTCTTTGCCATGAAGCATATGTAGGCATTTTCAATTTTTGAATCACTATCACTAGACGATGTATTTGAATCATCCCATGTTGCATTGAACGCTTGTTTCACTTCTTATTGTAAGTGTTTGAAGAGTACTTTATTTTTCTAGATTTGGACAGTCTCTTTTCAAATAACCAAGTTGATCACATTCCACACACTTAGAAACATATCCATTTCTAGAATTAAAGTTGTTAGTTTTTTGAAGTTTTCTCATCCTCCTATATTTCAAGAATTTATTGAAATTTCTGGTTATGAATTCAATTTCCTCATCATTATCATCATCAGCATCATCTGGTTCATGATTGTCCTTTGTAGCGTTGAGTGTCAGTGATTTCTTCTCATTTGATTGATTCTCTTTTCTATCCTGTAACTTTGCTTCATAGGACATTAGATTAACAATTAAATCTTATATTTTCAAAGTACTAATATCATTGGCTTCTTTGATTGCCAAAGTCTTCTAATCTCATTCACTAGAGAGTGAATTTAAGATCTTTTTGACTTGGTCCTCTTTAGTAATATTTTTTCCTAATGATATTAATGCATGTAATATGTAACAAATGAGAATTTTCGACCCTCGAAAATCGACACTAATACGTCCACTGTATTGCGTGCCGAGCATTCAAGTGTAGGAAAGATCGATCGTTATTGGAAAGAAAGAAGATAGAAGATAAGAAGAAACTAAACAATCACAGAATCTCACAACGCAATGGAATAATATATATTAATCAACATAATTCTTTATAAAGCCATTTCCAAAATGATACATCAGAGTCATACTAATTATAATTCTACCCTAGGACAGTTATAACAACCTGTCCCTACCTAACTGATACAATATCCATATAATACAGCGGAAACAAGATAATAACTAGCTATCGATGAAGCCTCCTGCTCCATGCTCCTCCAAAATGAAACCGGGGAAAACCTGAACCACTTGGCTGCCCATAAAAATTTGAGCACCTAAGAGTTTAGTTTTAGGGAAAGAAAATAAAACTTCGGGTCATGAGTACACTCAAGCAATTGAATTATTATGTTTAAAGCCGTTTTAAAATCAAAGGTATCCTGTAAGACCACGTCGCACATAAACACGGATGAGTTTTAAACTTACGATAACCAAAACACTTTTTATAGAAAATCCAGTGATATATAATAATATCTAAGCATTAAAAATAAATATATGAAAATAGCTGAAATTGTTACCATTATTAAATTCCAACATACTAGGATCTACATTCAAAACCGTAATGGCATGTATTAGAGATTGGATTCCATACTATGACAAGGCACCGGGGTACCACCTGCCACGGCACACGTCTAGAAAATGTACCGGGGACCTCGCTAGGATGCTTTGCCAACACAAGACCGATCTGCCCCCTGACAGGATAATACCGAATATGCCATCACCTCAGTTGCTTTACAACCATTTTTATTTGCGATCTCACGCATAACCAATCCATAAATATGTAGATGTATCTAGAAAGGTGATGACACACGTTAATGGGAGCGATTCACTTAGCCTTGCTACATCTCCCCTGATTTTAGTCATTCCCGGTTGATGAGGCTTGAGGCTACGCTTACCTTTTGAATAGCAGTCCTACTTGAAATTGTAACACTGCCTTCTAGGCAGTAATGCAGTGCCAGCATTCATCCATACAAGTTGTCCAAGATAAGAACAAACTAAAGGCACTACTTCTACTACATCCATTTTGGAATCACCCTCAGGACTAGTAGCAAGCAGCCATTGCACTTTAATGCTCCGTCTTCGATTCCATATTCTTCAAGATGTCTTCGGTTCTAAATGATTGAGTTGGATCAAAGTGGTTTTCGGATGACATATTTGATCCAGGTCTCTTCGAAACAAGTTTCGTTAGTTTCCGGTAAACTCAACCCCAGTTCATTAGGAAATAAACAAACAAAGATAAGAGTGGAGTTTACCTCCTAACCATTTGTGGACAAATTTCCTTATCATTTATCCTAGAAGAACAAAACGAGATTTATACTCGCAATATAGCATCGTTGGGGATGATTATGCCATATAACTCACGTATTTCTCCTAGATATTTCCAAAGTTACATTTAGGTCCAGATTTGATATTCGGTTATTTAACTATCAAATAACATCATTCAACATTGATCCAATTCAATATGGGATCCGCTAAGTCTTTATTAATTAATCTTTAATTAATTAAAATCACTTTATAAACATTCGATCAAAAGATCTTTTCAAAACACTATTCCCAAACCCCTTACATCCCTTTTATACTTGGAAAACATTTGTACTCATCCTAGGGGTACAAGTATATTATCAAAACGTTTGAAATTTTCCTCTTTTTAAATTCCTATTTGAAAATACTACTTACTTTAAGTCGATCCACTTATCCTTTATAAAAAAGTTCCCTTCTAAAAGCTCACTTCACATTTAAATACCTTTATAAATTTCCAAAATCAACTTATAAAACAGTTGTATAAGTCTACAAGTCAATTTACAAAATCTCTTTACAAACCTTTAAATCTTTTATACAACATTTCCTATTTAAAACTCTTTGATAAATCTTCTTTAAGAAAAATCCTTTACAAAATATCCTTTGCAACATATCCTTATAAATCATTTTAAATAAACATTTTTACTTAGTAAAACCCATTTTTATAAAAAAATTATTATTTATAAATACCTTTATAAAATAATAATATAACTTGAAAAATCATTTATAAACCTTAAACCCTAAAGTTGATTAAAGAATTTAAGTTAATTCAAAATCATACTTTATAATTTCAAAAGGAGGCATAGAAATCCCAATGGTAGCAATTTAAGTTAACAATTAACATTAATTTCACTTTCAAGTCACTTAACCATTTATTTACATAAGTAAACCTATATGTAAATGCAATTTAAATCCAAATCAGGGAATAACATGTCAATACAACTTAACAAGCATATACACGTCCAAATAACATAATAGCAGGATGGTGATTTTTCCTGCTAAATAGATGTCTAAAAAATTCACTACATATAGCAAAATGGAAATTTAGTCTACTAAACATATGTCCATACAATAAAAAATTACATTATAGTAGAACGGGATTTATTCTACTATCAAATGTCCAAACAATCAACTTATAGTAGAATGGAGATTTATTCTGCTAACACATTTCCACACAATCAAACCATTTAAATAACTCATTCACAATTGTTTGTCTACTTAATGGTATCGACATTTGAATCCCTTGTGTTCAAAACCATCTTTCGAAAAGAAGTACCTTTAAAACAATTTGATTCTCAAAACAAAGGATTTAAAACTTAAAGCTCCCTTTTAAAATGATTAACTACAAGTTAAACTCTTTATTTAATCATAATTAATCTTTATTAAATTAATTTGAACTTAATTTAATTATAAACTTATAAATAATTAAACCTTTAATAAATAATTTACTTATAAATTAAACCCTTAATTAATCCTTTATTAATTATTAAATAATAATTTAAAACCTTTATTAATAATTATTAATTAATCTTAATTAATTAATTAATTAATATTTTAATTAAAACTTAAATAATAAATTAAACCTTTAATAAATAATTATTGTAAAATTAAACCTTAATTAATTTATCATTAAAAATAGTTAAACATTTGATTAATTAAATAAACAAATAATTGATCTTGTATTTAATTAATAATTAATTAAAAATAAATCATGAACTTAACTCATAATTAATTAAAAATTAATCTTACCTTTAAAAGATAATTAATTAGCACTAATCTTTAATTAATTAAAATTAACAAACCTCATTTAGTACTTAGTTGTTATTAATTATCAAAACTAATTAATTAATAATTAATTATTAAATTCTTAATTAACATTCCTTAATCATTATTATTAAGTTTTTAAAACATTTCAAAACACTTTAAAATATAAAAATTAACTTCTCAAAAATTGGACTTTTTATTGAACTACATCCATAGCGACTATCCCTATGGATACCATAACATCCAAACTTGACTAACATCTCAAATAGTCTTTTAAAATACTTACTTTTTAACTTTAACTTACTTCATGAACTTAATATAAAGTTTTGGAAGCAAAACAAAAAGTTAGAAACTTTAGAAAACTTTTTGTTTAAAACAAAGTAAGCAATCAAATTCAAAAACTCAAAGGATTGTTATGTCAAACACAATCACCTTCAAGTGCTAACCTTGCTCACTAACTTTTCCATTTGCTAATTTTACTTACAAACTTTCCATATCACTTCCAATCACAAGACTAAAATCAAAACTTTATAACCAAAAATATCACTTTAACATTCGATTCACAATTCTACGCTAAACCATAAACTAGTAACATATGTACATCCAAACCATATGATAATTCAACCATCCAAACAATATATTTTACAACCAAATGGATAAATAAATAAATAAGCTTGAAAATTTCCTCAAAAATTTAAAAGTTTACTCACCAAAATTTTGCAAAACTCTTTTCAAAACTTGAAATAATTAGAACTTGCAAAGCTTGGAAAACCACAAAAAGCAACTCGAAAATGAGTCAGTTTCCCCTCTACTTTTCGCCATGTTACTCTCGTGATTTTGGAAAGTGGTCAAAAGAAAAGTTGTTGGAAAATCTTTTCTCTATCATTTCAAAAATGAATCACTTAATTTTGATTTTTTGTGAGGGAGTTATGGTCAAAAGAAAAGAGGTATTTTCGTACTTGAAAATATGGGTCCGAAAATGGGTCTACAAAGAAATGAGATTTGGATATAGCTAAACTAAAAATTTGAAGAAGTCATACAAATAAAAGTTGTAGCCATTGAAATTATACATGGTTTAGAAAACATAAAATCTCCATTTGGTTCGGACATAAGAAAAACATGATAGGAGGAAGAGGAGGAAAAATGGAAGGAGAAAAGGGCTATTTATATGAAAGAAAATAAATAAATTACCTAAACAGCCCTTGTCCATTACCCTCCACATTGTTTTTCCACCTCAATGCCCTTCACCACACATGCCATTTCAGCTTCCACCTTGTCTCCCTCTCATCATGTAAAAGAAAACATGTTTTGTACTCGAGTCGCCAAAGTGTCAAATCATGTCTCTTAAGGCATCTTTTAGTATATACTGAAGTATATATACATATGTATATGCCAATATATACTAACTAATTTACATTCTCATCCATTTAAATTTTATTTTAAATGTAAACAAGGCTCACAACATTTCAAACAACTATTATTTGATGGAACATTGAAGATTCAGAAAACGGTTTCCGGTTGCATTTTCTGTTTTTCATCGAACTAAATATTTTTTGTAAACTAAATTTGAAAACTATTTCACCATCATTATTTATTATTTAAAAAGGTTTTATTTTCATTATAAAACCTATTATTTAAATATTTAAAATTAATTAAATATTCGTAAATCAAAGAAGTGAAATTTTGGGTCGTTACATTCTTGCCCCCTTAAAAGAATTTCGTCCCGGAAATTACACTTCAACCTAACCTAGAAAACACTTTGCATTATGCATCAGTTCATATAATGTACATAGATCATTCATATACAAATTCTGATTTGATCACTAGTCGAATACATAACTTTACTCCCGAACTAGTATTGCTCACCTGATTTCTAGTGCGGACTCCGATCGGGCTCCTTGATTTGGAACCTCTGTTCCTCTTACATAGCTGTAATTATGATAGAAGACACTGGTCCCATACCAAAAATCCTCATCAAGTGCTCGCCGTCAAAAATCAATTAATGGACCTTTATCCGGAATGGTGTGAAACATCTCAAAGCCTTGTACTCGAATCTTAGATCATAATTATATGAAAATGAGAAATGATCTACATCTAACTTACGCACTTCTTTAATTGGTTCTCACTAATACCAACTCTATTCCCACTAAATTATTTATGGAAACATTTCATAAAAACTAAACTTAGATTCAACTTGTATAATATTCCACTACATCCTAAGAGTATATACCAATATTTGATCCAACTATTCCATTTTACATTTATTTTCCTAAGAAAACTCAAGATCCAAATACTCGGGTTTATTTCAAAATTTTTTAGAAATGATACTATTAGTTAAAGTCTTAGAAAATTTACATATAGCCTGAGTAACTCCAAAATGATACTAAAGAACTGGGTACTACCAAACAGTATCATACACTCCCTTACCCAGAAGGGTAATACTCAAGAGAAGTGTCTACCATCCTAACATATCTCTTCCCCACTTTTAAGTTATTTTTGAGCCACTAGTTAACTTAAAAATATTACTTTTATTTCAAAATCCCATTTTTGAAATAATACTTTTCATTTTTCCAATAAAATATTTATCACAAACTCGCTTTGGGTTCATTTGGGGTTGAACTTGTTTCGATCCCACAATGATGAAGAGAATAATTTAGTAAGTGCACCACAACATTCACCAAACCACACATCTGATCATCACTTAAAAGAATATTCCGAGTATCACAAACAATCAGGGCTCATTTTCCCGAGCAAATCCAAAGAAAACACTTCTTACTTAACATTTTCATTCCTAAAATTTTTACTTGAACCAAAATTGCTTTCAAATAGTATTATTATTATCTTTTCAAAACCTTGAAAACCATTTTTCAAAAACCCCGAGATTTAAGTTCTCAAGTTTTCAATTTTAAATTCTTTTTAATCCGAGATACATTCCTATAAATCCATTTTATAAATCAACTTTTACAAAACATTTTCCAAATATTTATACCAAATACTATGGCTATTAATAACATCTTTTATTAAATCAAATTTAACCCCACATTATCAATTGAACACCTTATAGTCAAATTGTGAAACTTAATTCATAAGGCGTTTGCTTCAAAGTTTTCTCTATTCTACTTACCCAACCAAAATCTCAAAAAGGAAAGCTACCTATACACACTAACAATATTCATTTCTCAACTGGACAAGCATGACTAAACAAACCTTAAATGATAATAATAAAATATTATTATCTCTTAACAACAATACTTCAAAATACTATACTATTTTTGAAATCATTCTTTATATACAAAATATATTTCTAGGTACAATTATTTCATTTACCCAAGTTCAAAACAATACTATGACAGTTTGCCTTGTTCAAGTGTTTAGGAATCCCTATCGACATCGTGGCTTCCCACGTCTCGACTAGAGTTCTTAAGCCATTCAAAAAATAAATCAATACAATATAAAACATTTTATATCACTAACAAATGTGCGCTCTTTTATATATACACACTCAAACTCATAATAAGGCATTCCATTACCTTATCTCTTAATGAGTTACCTCACCAAAACCAAGGTTCTCACTTAACCTTGTGCGCTGATACAAAATGTAACGAACGGTAACTTTTGACCCTCGAAAATCGACACTAATACGTCCACTGTATTACACGCTGAGCATTCAACTGTCGTAAAGACCGATCGTTAGTGGAAAGAAAGAAGATAGATGATAAGAAGAAACTAAACAATCACAGAATCTCTTAACGCAATGGAATAACATATATTAATCAACATAATTCTTTACAGAACCATGTCCAAAATGATACATTAGAGTCATACTAATACAAATTCTACCCTAGGATAGTTATAACAGCCTGTCCCTACCTAACCGATATAATATACATATAATACAGTGGAAACAAGATAATTAACTAGTTATCGATGAAGCCTCCTGCTCCAAGCTCCTCCAAAATGCATCCGGGGAAAATCGGAACTACTTGGCTGCCCATAAAATTTTGAGCACCCAAGATTTTTTAGGAAAGAAAGTAAAACTTCGCGTCAGACATGGGTTTGGTGTGAGTAAACTCAAACAACTAAATTACTATGTTTAAAACCCTTTTAAAATCAAAGGTATCTCGTAAGACCATACCGCACATAAACACGGACGGGTTTTTACCTTACGATAACCAAAACACTTTTTATAGAAAATCCAGTGATATTATAATAATGTCTAAGCGTTTAAAATAAATATACGAAAATAGCCGAAATTGTTACCATTATTAAATTCCAACATACTAGGCTTTACAATCAAAACCGTAAAGGCATGTATTGGAGACTGGATTCCATACTATGACAAGGCACCCAAGTACCACCTGTCATAGTACACATCTAGAAAATGTACCGAGGACCATGCCAAGATCCCCTACCAACACAAGACCGGCCTATCCCTGACTGGATAGTACCGAATATGTCATCACCCTGGTTGCTTTGCAACCCTTTTTATTTGAGATCTCATGCACAACTAATCCATAAATATGTAGATGAATTTATAAAGGTGATGACATACCCTAATGGGAGCGACCTACTAAACCTTACCGCATCTCCCCTGATTTTAGTCATTCCCGATTGATGAGGCTTAAGGCTACGCTTACCTTTTGAATAACAATCCCACTTGGAATGCTAACACTGCCTTCCAAGCAGTAATGCAGTTCCAGCATTCGTCCATACAAGTTGTCCAGGATAAGGACAAACTGAAGGCACTACTTCTACTACATCCATTTTGGAATCACCCACATGACTAGTAGCAAGCAGCCCTTGCACTTCAATGCTCCGTCTTCGATTCCATATTCTTCAAGATGTCTTTAGTTCGAAATGCTTGATTTGGATCGAAGTGGTTTTCAGATAACATATCCATCTAGGACTCTTCGAAACAACTTTCGATAACTTCCGGTAAACTCAACCCTGGTTCTTTAGGAAATAAACAGACAAAGATATGAGCGGAGTTCACCCCCCAACCGTTTTTAGATGCATTTCCTTATCATTTATCATAGAAGAACTAAATGAGATTTATACGCACAGTACAACATCATTAGGGATGACTTTGCAATATAACTCATGTGTTTCTCCTAGATATTTCCACAGTTACGTTTAGGTCCAGATTTGATAGTCGGTTATTTAACTATCAAATAACAATCATTCAACATCGATCCAATTCCATATGGGAATCACTAAGACTTTATTAATTAATCTTTAATTAATTAAAATCACTTTATAAACATTTGATCAAAAGATATTTTCAAAACACTATTCCCAAACCTTTTACATCAGTTTTATACTTGGAAAACATTTATTCTCATCCTAGGGGTATAAGTATATTATCAAAACATTTGGAAAATTCCTCCTTTTAAATTCCTTTTTGAAAACATTACTTACTATAAACTGATCCACTTATCCTTTATAAAAAGTTCCCTTTTTAAAGCCCACTTCGCTTTTAAATACCTTTATAAATTTCCAAAATCAATTTATAAAACACTTCTATAAGTCTATAAGTCAATTTACAAAACCTCTTTACAAACCTCTAAACTATTTATAAAACATTTCCTATTTAAAACTCCTTTGATAAATCTTCTTTAAGAGAAATCCTTTACAAAATATCCTTTGCAACACATCCTTTTAAATCACTTTAAACAAACCTTTATAAACCTTAAGCCCCAAAATTGAATAAAGAATTCAAGTTAATTCAAAATCATTCTTTATAATTTCAGAAGGAGGCTTAGCAATCCCAATAGTAGTAATTTAAGTTACCATTTAACATTAATTTCACTTTCTAGTCACTTAACCATTTATTTACATAAGTCGACATATATGTAAATGTAATTCATATCCAAATTAGGGAATAACATGTCAATACAACTCAACTAGCATATACGTGTCTAAATAACATAATAGCGGGATGGTAATTTGTCCTGCTAAATAGATTTCTAAATAATTCACTACTTATAGAAAAATGGTAATTTATTCTACTAAACATATGTCCATACAATAAACAATTACATTATAGCAGAATGAGGATTTATTCTACTATTAGATGTCCAAACAATCAACTTATAGCAGAACGATGATTTATCCTACTATCACATGTCCACACAGTCAAACCATTTACATAACTCATTCACAATTGTTAGTCTACTTAATGGTACCGACATTTGAATCTCTTGTGTTCAAAACCCTATTTGGAAAAGAAGTACCTTTAAAACAATTTGATTCTCAAAACAAAGGATTTAAAACTTAAAACTCCCTTTTAAAATGAATAATTACAAGTTAAACTCTTTATTTAATCATAATTAATCTTTATTAAATTTGAACTTAATTTAATTATAAATTAATAAATAATTAAACCTTTAATAAATAATTTTATTTATAAATTAAACCCTTAATTAATCCATTATTAATTATTAAATAATAATTTAAAACCTTTATCAATAATTAACTATTAGTTAAATTAAATTAATTAATTAAATGATCATTTAATTAAAACTTAAATAATAAATTAAACCTTTAATAAATAATTATTTTAAAATTAAACCTTAATTAATTTATCATTAAAAATAATTAAACACTTGATTAATTAAATAAATAAATAATTGACTTTGTATTTGATTAATAATTAATAAAAAATAAATCGTGTACTTAACGCATAATTAATTAAAAATTAATCTTACCTTTAAAAGATAATTAATTAGTACTAATCTTTAATTAATTAAAATTAACAAACCTTATTTAGTACTTAGTTAATTATTAATTATCATATCTAATTAATTAATTATTAATTAATAAATTCTTAATTAACTTTCCTTAATCATCATTATTAAGTTTTTAAAACATTTCAAAACACTTTAAAATATAAAAAATAACTTTTCAAAAATTGGACATTTTATCGAACTACATCCATAGGGACTATCACTGTGGATAACATAACTTCCAAACTTGACTAACATCTCAAATAGTCTTTTAAAACACTTACTTTTTAACTTTAACATACTTTATGAAGTTAATATAAAGTTTTGGAAGAAAAACAAAAGGTTAGAAACTTTGGAAAACTTTTTGTTTAAAACAAAGCAAGTAATCAAATTTAAAAACTCAAAGGATTGTTATGTCGAACACAAAAACCTTTCAAGTGATAACCTTGCTCACTAACTTTTCCATTTGCTAAATTTGCTTACAATCTTCCCATATCACTTCCAAGCACAATACAAAGTTCACAACTTTATAACCAAAAACATCACTTTAACATTTGATTCACAAACTACGCAAAACCATAAACTAGCAACATATGTACATCCAAACCATATGATAATTCAACCATTCAAACAATATATTCAAAAACCAAATAGGCAATATAAATAAGGTTGAATCTTTTCCACAAAAAGTTAGATGTTTACTCACCAAAATTTTGCAAAACTCTTTTGAAAACTTTAAATACTTAGAACTTGCAAAGCTTGGAAAACTACAAAAAGCAACTCGAAAATGAGTCATTTCCCCCCGAGTTTTTCCCATGTTCCTCTCGTAATTTTGAAAAGTGGTCAAGGGAAAAGTTGTTGAAAATTATTTTCTCTATAATTTAAAAAAAAGAGTCACTCAATTTAAATTTTTTTGAGGGAGATATGGTCAAAAGAAGGAGAGGTATTTTCGGACTTGAAAATACGGGTTCGAAAATGGGTCTGAAAGAAATGAGATTAGGACATAGCTAAACTCAAAATTTGAAGAAGTCATACTAATAATAGTTGTAGCCACTAAAATTATACACAGTATTAAAAATAAAATTCAATTTGGTTTGGAAATGAGGAAAATACGATAAGAGGAAGAGGGGGAGAATGGAAGGAGGAAAGGGCTATTTATAAGCAAGAAAAAAATAAATTACCTAAACAAACCTTGTCCTTTACCTTCGACATTGTTTTTCCACCTCAACGCCCTCCTCCACACATGCCATTTTAGCTTCCACCTAGTCCTCCCCTCATCATGTCAAAGAAAACATGTCTAAATATGTTTTGTACTCGAGTCGCCAAAGTGTCAAATCATGTCTCTTACGGCATCTTTTAGTATATACATGTATGTACTTGAGTACATATACCTATGTATATACCAATATATACTAACTAATTTACATTATTAATCATTTAAATGTTGTCTCAAATATAAATAATGCTCACAACATTTCAAACAACTTTTATACAATGAAACATCGAAAATTCGGAAAACGGTTTTCGGTCACATCTGTTTTTCATCGAACTAAATATAATTTTGTAAACTAAATTTGAAAACTATTTCATCATCATTATTTATTATTTAAATGAGTTTTATTTTCATTATAAAACCTATTATTTGAATATTTAAAATTACTTAAATATTTGCAAATCAAAGTAGTGAAATTCCTGGTCGTTACATAATGCATCTTGAAATCTAGAATACGTATCATAGATGGATTCATTTTGTTTCATTCTAAATAGTTGAAATTGATTAGTTAACGTGGATATCTTTGTCTGTTTAACTTTGCTACTGCTTGTGACTTGCAGTGTTCTTCAAATTTAATATTCACTTTTACAAATATCCATTTTGTTAAACTCATTTTTATCCAAGGCACATAATACAAAATTCATAGCCTCTGAATTGTTGAGTTCTTGTGTCTTTTGATGGGTGGTCGATTGTGCACACTTCATTTGGGGCTCAGTGTACTCAGTTTGGGTAATATTTCAAATATATAAATGATGTACATGTAAAAGTGTATAATTTTACTCCTATATTTAATCTTCTTTGGTTAAATTAAATGAGCATATTAGGGTATTTTACATGTTTAAATCAAAATATAATTTTTTTTCCAATCATCATTCATTCATTTTCATTTGGGGGAAAAATATTAATTTTGTGGATGATTTAATTTTGAGAAATTTTATTTTCACATTTTATTTTTATTTGTAGAAAATTGAGTGCAAATCGGAAGGAGCTTCATGGATATATGCATGCACAAATGTTCAAGGCCAAGAGAATGCAGAAAATAAAAGAATTCATGCAACATTGAGGAGCCCACATGTCCACTAACTATGGTCCATAATCAAAATCACATGCATATATTAATGGAGACTTAAAGGCATGTTAGTGGCATTAATTAATTCCCTAATGATTACTTGGAGGTTACACTGTCTCAAGGGCATTTTTGGTAGTCCCTTAAAAATAAATTAGGGTTTTAAGCATGTATAAATACCCCTTATGTTTCATGTAACCATCTTCTTCTTTTTATGCAAAATTGTAACACGAAATTAATGATAAATAAATATCTCTTTCATGGCTTCTTAGCCTTATTCTTTACTTTAATGCAATTTTTATTTCATGCTTTCTTTTTTTGCTATTTCATTTTATGCTCTCTTATTTCATGTTAGTAGCATAGATTTAATTCTTGCATAGTTTATTTTTATTTCATGCAAGTAGTTAGCTCTTTTTTCTTTTAAATAGCTCTTATTTTCCTTGTTATTTTATGATGAAATTAATTTATGTTAACATGTATTCAAATATGAGAAGCTGTGACGACCCACCTTTCTGACCCTTTAGAACGGCACTTAATACATCCGTGGTATTCATGTGCCATTGCCTAAGTATTTGAAAGATGAGTTGTCATGGGGTAAAATATAAGAACAATAATATCACAACGGAACGGTTAAATATATAACATAAAAATAAGACAGTACATAAGGTTACTCCCCAACATGAAGTTATTAGAGTTACAACAAAAGAACTACCATCGGTCTAGGTAGTTATAACAACCTGCCTTTAAATATACATACATAGAGCCAACATCTCATAACAGTAGAAATAAATAGCTAGATAGATAAGGAGCCTCCTACTCATCCACCATATTCAAAAGAGCCCAAAGAAACCTGTCATTTTCAGACTACTCAAACATAAATGAGTACTCGAGAGTTTAGGGAAAACAAACAATGGGTCAGACAATAAGTCCGGTATGAGTGAACTCCAAATAATAAAAAATACAACACACAAAATAACCGGTGAGACCACGTCGCAGAAACGCAAAACTAGTTTCCCTCACAAGGAAAACATCCAAACATAAAAGAATGGACACAAATAATTAAACATCGCGAAGAGCGCAAGACGCTTCCCGATGCAATAAGAAAGAAGCAGTCTAAAGATTTGAATCAAAAATAAGGAAAAGGAATTTTTCCAATAATGACTAGGAGCGTGTGTCCCCCTTATTGAAAGTATATCTCTAGAAAGTATACTTCAGAACTACGATGGCTCTCGGAAACCTCCAAGCCGGACCCCGCCAACCCTACCGAGTATTCGAGTTTTCACATCTTCATAGGCAAACAACCGAAACCAATCTAGAGTAGATGTGACAATACCCTAATGGGAGTAACCGCACGTAGCTTGGGCCTCACTCGATCTTTATTTAGTCATTTCTGATAAAGGATAACAATGATCTAAATGAGCAACAAATCATCTTAGATTGACGAAACAAAAACAAAAGGAAAAAGGATATCGAAATCGATAATGAAGATATCAACTATCGGGGATAACAAAATGATCGTATATGGAAATTAAATCTTATACTCTTTCAATGCTTGGAAAATATCAATATACTTATCTCATTGGTATAAGTATATTCATAAAACATTTAGGAGGATTTCATATTTCAAAAGCATACTTAAATGGGTCAAAAACAATTATCTACAAGAAAGGCGAATGTTTTTCATACCATCATAATTATAAAGGTCATTTATGGAAATCAAATCTCTTACACTTGTCAAGTTTCCAATATTCTCGACTTACTCTATCCCTCACCCAGAAACAAGCCAGGTAAGTCAGGGCACTGGTTGCTCCTAGCCTTGCCTAGACACTTCGGTTCAAGATCTCACAGATAGAGGATCAATCTACTCATCGACCTTTTATGCCAAGTATAAGACTACTTACTTTCCATAAATAATCCATTTAAATCATTATATAAATTTCAAAGCTCCTTTAAAATACTTTAAGCCAAGATATAAAACTTCCATTCACATCATAACTTAAACCCACCATCTTTAAAGGAGAATACGACCAAGAGGGGTGAAGCTCCCTCTTAATCAATAGCTAAAAGGGGCATTATTTCCTTTTAACCAAAAAGTCACTAAATGTCAATCCTAAGTTAAAAGGTGGTGTAAGTTCTCTTTAACTAAACATCAAGGTTATTGCTCATAAACTGGCCGAGCACAAATCAAACAACCAAACAAGAATAATAACAGACCCATTATTATTAACAATTTACAATCAATAATTAACACAACATTTATTAAAATGTGAATGAGTCAAAGGAAAGAGATTAAGATTACACTCATTGTAAAATAATTAAATTATACTCACAGAATAAGTTATACCCACTAAATTATGAAAGCAAGGAATATACTCACATCCTATTTGCTTTGCTGGAGACTTGGAATACTTCGCCTTTGATAATTAAATTTAGTTCTTTTCTTTAGTTTGTGAATGAATTAAAATGAGATACGGATTGGCTATTTATAGGTGAAGAGAAGGGTACTTTAGTAATTTCCTATAGCCTAACCTGATTCGACAAGATTTTAGTCCAATAGAAACCAGTTATATGGCCGAATTTGATTCAACCACATTTTAGTCCAATAGAAAACATCCTTATGGCTTAATTTGATTCGACCACATTTTGGTCCAATAGGAATCCTCCTTATCAACTATGGCCTAACCTGATTCGACCAGATTTTGGTCCAATGGCAACCATCCGCATGGCATAACCTATTTCGACCATATTTTGCCCCAATGGCAACCATCCGTGCGGAATATAATAATCATTATGCTATTTTGTTTTATTAGGCAAGTAATTATACTATTTTGTTTTATTAGGCAAGGTTAATAATTCTATCTTGTTTTATTAGGAAATTAATTATACTATTCTGTTTTCTTAGGCATGGTTAATAATTCTTTCTTATTTTACTAGGCAAATTCTTTTCTTAATTAATCCTTCCCATTTGGTTTATTAGGCAAACTTATACTTAAATAAATCGTTACCCCCGACCGCCTTATAACTCGAACCGCCTTAAACTAACATTTTACATCAGTTTTAAAAGTCCATTCGAGATGTTATATCCAAATTTTATTTTAGATATAAAATCCATTATTTAATCATTTAAAAACACATTAACTATTCAAGTTCAAAGTGATTAAATTATGGGTTGTTACATCCTCCCCTCCTTAAAGGAAATTTCGTCCTTGAAACTAATTAGATAAACTCAAGATATCAATGAAACCCAAATAATACCATATATACCACACAAAGATACAAGGAAAGCGACCTCAACACAGCTGGTGAGTACATAAAAAAGAAACAACAAAATACAAACAACAACTACATATACTCGGGATAAGAATCCCTAATATAGTCCTCAGTTTCCTAAGTAAAATCTCTAACATCTTCACTCCACTGAACCTTAACAAGATTCACAACCTTCTTCCTTAATAGATTTATATCTCGAATGACAATACGAATAGGTCGCCTATGAACGGTTAGGTTAGGCTAAACCTCCAAATCAACTTGTTGTCCCAGTTCGACTATCATCGAAGGGTCTTGTACATACTTACGTAAATGAGATACGTGAAATACGTTGTGCACATCTGATAGTTGATCTGTTAACTCCACTTTATATGCAATTTTACCAATCCGGCCCAATATGGGAAAATGGCTAATATATCGAGGGGCTAACTACCCTGTCTTCCCAAACCTCACGACACTTCTTAGAGGAGAGACTTTTACAAATACCAAGTCCCCGAAAAAGAACTCTAGATCCCTACACCTTTGATCTGTATAACACTTTTGCCAATCTTATGTTTCCTTATTCTTTCTTTTAATATCAGCTACCTTCTCATTGGCTTCTAAGATTATGTCAGGTCCAAGGACAAGTCTATCTCCAGATTCAACCCAAGACGAAGGAGAACAACATGGACGACCATAAAGAGCCTCGAAAGGGGCCATACCATTACTTGCTTGATAGTTGTTGTTGTAAGTGAATTCAACTAAGGGGAAATTATCTTCCTAAGAACCCCCAAAGTCTAGAATGCATGCTCACAATAAATCTTCCAAGATCCGGTTCACTCTCTCCGTCTGCCCATCTGTTTAGGGATGGTAAGCTGTACTTAGACTTAGCTCGGTCCCTAAAGCAGTCTGCAGTCCCTCTCAGAACCTACTAGTGAATATCGGGTCTCGATCACTTACAATACTATGAGGAATCCCATGGAGTCTCACAATCTCCTTCACATACAAACTCGCCAGACTCGTAGTAGTCCTAGTCAGCTTAACAAGAATGAAATGGGCACTCTTGGTCAGTCGATCGACTATAACCCAAATGCCATCATTACCTCTTCTTGACCTAGGAAGCCCATCATTAAAGTCCATAGAGAACTTCTCCCACTTCCACTTTGGGATCTCAAGTGGCTGAAGCAGTCCAGCTGTTTTCTGTTGGTCACTCTTAATCTGCTAGTAGTTTGACCGACTCACAAAGATTGAAATATCTCACTTCATCCCCTTTCACCAGAATACCCTCTTCATATCTTTGAACATCTTGGTCACTCCTGGATGAAAAGATAACTTTGAATGGTTGCATTCGGCTAACACTCCTTGCCTAAGTCCATCAAAGTCTGGAACACAAATATGCCCATTCATTTTTAATATGCCCCGGAGATCAATCTCAAAGCTAGAAACAACACCTTCTTCAACATCCTTCTTAAGTCGAGCTAAAATAGGATCCGCCTCTTGGCTGGATGCAATTCTCTCTAACAATACTGGCTTAACTTCTAGGTTTGCAACCATTGCTACATTCCTACTCCGTGCATCAGCAACGGCATTTGCTTTTCCTGGGATATAAAGAACCTCTAGATCATAAGAAGCAAGAAACTCCAGCAATCTATCCTGCCTCAAATTCAAATCTTTCTGGGTAAAAAGGTATTTTAAGGATATGCGGTCCATGTATAACTCGAACCTTTCACCCAAAAGATAATGCCTCCACATCTTTAGTGCGAAGACAACAGCCAAAAGCTCCAAATCGTGCGTAGCATAATTTTTCTCATGCAGCTTTAGCTGTCGACTCGCATAGGCAATAACTTTCCCATGCTGCATCAGAACTGCTCCCAATCCGGTTCCACAAGCGTCTATATACACGGTTAAACCTTCGCTCCCATCCCGAATGGTTAAAACAGGAGCACTGGTCAACTTCTCTTTTAATTCATTGAATGCTTGATCACACTTAGAAGTCCAAACGAACTTAACATCTTTCTTTGTTAACTTTATCAGATGAGAAGCAATCTTCAAGAAATCCTTGATAAACCTACGGTAAAAACCAACCAATCCCAAGAAATTTCCAACTTCCGTCGCACTTTCGGGCTTTTTCCAGTCTTGAACCGCAACAACTTTAGCTGGGTCCACCGGTATGCCTTCTCCCAAAATAACATGCCCTAGAAGCCTAACTTCTGATTTCAGTAATGGCACCTGGAAAACTTAGCCTTCAACACATAGCTTCTTAAGGTATCGAGTATGACACAGAGATGATATTTGTGTTCCTCCTCTATCTTTGAATAGATAAGAATGTCATCAATAAAGATGAGAACAAATTTATTAAGAATATCTCGAAATACTCGATTCATTAAGTCCACAAAATAAGCGGGTACGTTAGTCAATCCAAATGGCATAACTAACCACTCATAGAAATTTTTTGGAGTCCGAGAAGCTATTAAGGGAACACTCTCCTCTGCCACTCTTAATTGGTGGAAACCGGTGGTAAGATCTAATTGATAAAATATCCAAGCACCGTGGAGTTGGTTAACTATATCGTCGATCCTTGGCAAAGGATATTAATTCTTGATAGTCCTTTTGTTCAACTCCCGATAGTCTATGCATAACCTTCGAGAACCGTCCGCCTTTGTAATAAAGACAACCGGCGATCCCTAACTCGAAGTACTACGTTGGATCAAGCCCTTCTACAACAAATCATAAGTTTGCCTTTCTAACTCCCTCTTCTCTTTCAGAGCCATGCTTCGTAAGGGTTGTACAATTGTTACGGTTCCCGGAACCAAATCAATACAGAATTCGACTTCACGGTGAGGACGTAAACCTTGCACCTCATCAAAAAATATCTGTGAAATCTCGAACAACCGACACATCTCCTAGCTCCGCTTTAGCCACTTCAAGTGAATAGAGAAAACTGTTCATTAACTTCTTAGGCTCTTTACAACTAATATCAACACCAACATCTTCAACATCACTAAATCTGACAAGCCTTCTACCACAATCCAAGATAGCTTTAAACTTAGATAACCAACCCATTCCCAGCAACACTCCAAAACCCATAAACTCAAGAACAAAAAAGTCAAAAGGAAAGAGATTATTTTGATAAGAAATAGGTACATTTAGACACACAGTGTCAAGAGTTGTCGGACCTCCAATTGGGTTTAACACGCAAAGAGGATTAATTACGGTAACATATTTAAGGTTTAGTTTTTTCGTTAGATCATAAGAAATAAAACTATGGGAAGCTCCTGTATCAAATAACACCCTTACAGGAATATCATAGATGGATAATATACCTTGCAACACTTGCTTCCCTTTTTGATCTGAAGAAGCGGATGGTATCTCTTCAATGGTAAAAGTCTATCCTTAAGATCCCTTTTTAGGAAAAGGGCACTCATTCTTCATATGACCTGGCTGGCCACAATTAAAACATGTGGCAATTGCGTAATTATTTGCTAAGTGGCCGATCTTATTGCACTTGAAACAAAGAATGTTGGCCAAGTTAGTCTGCTTCTTCTGTGCTGGAGCACCATCTTTGGGTTTCTTCCCTACACCTTTCTTCTTTCCCTTAAACTTACGCTTGAAGTTTGACTTTCCTTCAACTGGTATAATTGATAAAGGCATGGCACTTACTGCTGGTACTACACCCTTCTGGACTCCTTCCTTAATATCAAGAGCCTCAAACCTCAAAGCCATGATAATAATGTTGGTGAACGTACCCATAAGATGATTGGTCATTTCATGATGGAACTCTGGTCGCATTCCATTCACAAACATTTCATTTTTCTTGAGCCATGTGTCTATCAATCCAAGTCCAAAATGGGACAAAGCATTGAACTTATGCTCATATGGCGACACCGTCATATCACCATGATTTAAGTCAATGAAACTTCTAAATAACCGAGTTCTTCCGGCTTCTGGAATAAACTTTGCTTCAAAAACTTCCTTGAACCGGGCCCAAGAAAACTCCTCCTCCGGAGTACCAGCTGTTTCTGAATCCCACCAATCCATCGCCGACTTTTGAAGTTGTCCCGATGCCAACAGTCGTTTCTCCGCATCCTCTAATCGAAGACTCCAAATATTCTTTCACAAGTTCAAAGCCACATCTGCGCTCCAAGAATATCTTCAATCCCATAGAATGGTTTCCCGCCCAAAGTGGTAAGTTAGGGCACTGGTTGCTCCTAGCCTTGCCTAGACACTTCTGTTCTAGATCTCACAGATAGAGGATCAATTTACTCATCGGCTTTTAGTGCCAAGTATAGGACTACTTAGTTTCCATAAATATCCCATTTAAATCATTATATAAATTTGAAAGCTCCTTTAAAATACTTTAAACCAAGATTTAAAGCTTCCATTCAAATCATAACATAAACCCATCATCTTTAAAGGAGAATACGACCAAGAGGGGGTGAAGCTCCCTCTTAATCAAATGAGATAGCTAAAAGGGGTGTTATTTCCTTTTAACCAAAAAGTCAATAAATGTCAATCCTAAGTTATAAGGTGGTGTAAGTTTCCTTTAACTATACAACAAGGTTATTACTCATAAACTGGCCGAGCATAAATCAAACAACCAAACAAGAACAATAACAAGAATAATAACAGATCCATTATTATTAACAATTTACAATTAATAGTTAATACAAAATTTATTAAAATGTGAATGAGTCAAAGGAAAGAGATTAAGATTGCACTCACTGTAAAATAATTAAATTATACTCACAGAATAAGTTACACCCGCTAAACTATGAAAGCAAGGAATATACTCACATCCTATTTGCTTTGCTGGAGACTTGGAATACTTCGCCTTTGATAAAGAAATTCAGTTCTTTTCTTTATTTTGTGAATGAATTAAAATGAGATATGGACTTGGATATTTATAGGTGAAGAGAAGGGTTCTTTAGTAATTTCCTATAGCCTAACTTGATTTGATCACATTTTGGTCCAATAGAAACCAGCTTTATGGCCTAATTTGATTCGACCACATTTTGGTCCAATAGAAAACATCCTCATGGCTTAATTTGATTCGACCACATTTTGGTCCAATAGGAATCCTCCTTATCAACTATGGCCTAACCTGATTCGACCAGATTTTGGTCCAATGGCAACCATCCGCATGGCATACCCTGATTCGAACATATTTTGGTCCAATGGCAACCATCCGTGTGGAATATAATAATCATTATGCTATTTTGTTTTATTAGGCAAGTAATTATACTATTCTATTTTATTAGGCAAGTAATTATACTATTCTGTTTTATTAGGCAAGGTTAATAATTCTTTGTTGTTTTACTAGGCAAGTAATTATACTATTCTACTTTGTTAGACAAGGTTAATAATTCTTTCTTGTTTTACTAGAAAAATTATTTTCTTAAGTAATCATTCTCATTTGGTTTATTAGGCAAACTTATTCTTAAATAAATCGGTACCTCTAACCGTCTTATAACTCGAACCATCTTTAAACTAACATTTTAAATCAGTTTTAAAAATCCATTTGAGACGTTTTATCCAAAAATTTATTTTAGATATAAAATCCATTATTTAATCATTTAAAAACATATTAACTATTCAAGTTCAAAGTGATTAAATTATGGGTCGTTACAGAAGCTAAACCCCTTCAATTTAGGGGTAATGAAGCTCTTTTGAGACTTGTTAAATTAACATAATGATTTCATTTATGATCTCTCTTTTGTGCCTAATGAAAATTATGAATGATGATAGTTTATGTTCTTTTTTAGTGAATTTGATGGTCTATGTTGACATATCAAATAGGCTATGCTTATTCCATTATAAACATAAACTATTTGATCATTTTCCTAAGTGATTTTGATGATGAAAGTCAAAATAGAATCAAAATTTGATGCTCTGTATTACTAATTCATAGTAAAAAGATCACGCATAAAATAGATTTTATTTTTAATTTCATGTCATTTTCATGAGAGTTGATAAGTGGGTTTGAATGGTGCGTGAGAGTTTGATGGTTTAAGTTTTGCTAATTAATAGCACAAATAATTCATACTTATAATAAAAACATCTATCATTTCTACTTAAAATTAAAAGGTGAGATTATAGATAAATTTTGTGTTGATTTATATGAATGATAGGAAGTGGATTTGCTTCTCAATTGCTCCTTAATCTCATAGCTTTATTTTCTTTTGCTCTAGTTTATTTTCTACAATTTTCTTAGTTTAAAACAGCATCAAAACTTTGAGCTAATTTGATTGAGTAATATTAGAAGTTAATTCTTTCCCTATGGATCGACCCGTACTCGCATACGTACTACGATTGTATGCCGTGCACTTGTAGTCAAATGAGAAATTATTAACACTAAAATCTTTTATGAACCTTTTAAAAGAGAATTTCATGTTTATGTGAAATTACAAGGAACTTATTTTATATTTTTCGAAATAGGCTATATAAAATATGGTGCTTTTCATACCTTGTATATCTCTTTCATGTATTCCTTGTAACTTGCACAAAACATTTTTATTGGTTTCATAGAAAATTATACCATTACTCATTTCATTCCAATAGATTAAAGTGTTTAATTTATATTCTTCCATGATAAATATTTTCTAATATATAACTTACACATTTTCCTTTCAGAAAAAAGCATCTTCAAAACTGTTTTAATATTCCCATAACTACAAAAATATTTCCTTATACATATTAAAAAAAATAAGTGAACTTTACAAACCATTTTGTTTCTATACTTAGAAATTATCTTTTAAAATACATTTTTATTTGGGTTAAAACGGATGTTGCGTAAAACACCGTTACTACAACCCAAAAATACTAGTGTATGGATTCAATTAAATAAATACCAATAAATCTCATATACCTATGTAAAAATATTTCACTTGGGAGTCACTTACTATAACAATAATTTTATAGCCTATGCTCCTCTTATTTTTCATGAAAACATTTATTACAACAATTAAAGTTGTAATCTACGTTTTCGATACTTGATACACTCTAGGTTTTTATATTTAAATTCTTTGTTTACTTATAAAGAAACTAGTGAGTTATATATATATATACAGACTCCATAATTCTTCAAAAAGAATTCCAATTTTTCATTATATATAAACCAACTTAAATTTCATACCATTCTTTAAAAATCCCATATTTATTTTCTAAAAGAAAATATTAATAGTGAAAGTTTTTAATTCTAACAATTAGATTATTTTTTCAACTTTTTAAATTTCAAAATTTTTCATTTCATTGGGCTTGGCATAAAGTGGATTTTGTCCTTACTAACCCAGGAGTACTTTTCTTAAACCTTGGAAATCCTATTTCCTTACTAAAGTCTTTCATTAGATTTATTCTAAGGTACTACCGTTAAATCCACTTATTTAAACAATTATAATTTATGCAATTATCTACATAAGGGTTTTCATCTTTTCTTATCAACTGAACCTATTGTACATCCCCAATCATTGCCTACCTCTCTTTGGATTTCCACAGTCCGATCCTAAATTAGGTCTTATCAATGCTGTCATCAACTACCCTATGCTAATGAAATCCAATGGCTAGACTAAGCTGAGAAAATACTGAAGAGCCAACTAACTGGTCTAAAAGATCATCTGTCTTAGAAAGTGGATAATGGTTCTTCTTTGTGAGCTTATTCAATTCTCTATAGTCAATGCGAAGTCGAAAAGAACCCCCTACTTTGGTAGCGAAGACGACTAGCGCTCCCTATTCCGATATGTTTCTTCTTATGAAAACTTTCTCAAAAGCTCATGGATCTGCTTGCTCAATCCCTTATTTTCCCTAGGCGCCATATGCCCTACGGGAAATGCCACTGGCTAGCAAAATAAATCCTAAACTCAATCTCTCTCTTAGAGGGGTAGTCCCCTAACCTCCTCAAAGAAGTCTGGAAAATCTCTGACGATAGGAACCTAATCTACCTCTGATGATGATGAATTGAGGGAATAAACGAAGCTCAACATAACTGACCCTTACGGGTCATAAGAAATCTCGAGAGTCCCACTGATGCATGTCTCTAGTCCAATGACTCTCCTCTCGCAATCTAATATAGCTCCATATGTGGATAGCCAATCCATTCCCAAAATAATCCCATACCTCGAAAATCCAAAAACATAGGCGTCACAGTCAAATTCAACGCCTAGGATAAAAATTTTCAAACCTCTACAAACCATAGACAAGAGTGACGATCCTCTTATGGGGTTTGAAACAAAGATGGGGTCTACTACTAAAGAAATGTCTAAGTGAAAACAATCCACAAAAGAACCAGAGATAAAAGAGTGTGATGCTCCAGAATCGAATAGAGTCCGAATGGGAAAATCAGAAATAGAAATCAAACCTTCAACCGTGACTTTCCTACCTCTATCCGGTCCATTGCTTGAAGGTGCTGCATCCAAAGCCTGTATCTGTGCTGTAGGTGCACTTGCTCCCCACCTCGTCTTTTGAGGACAGGCTTTACTAAAGTGGCTAGGCTATCCACAATTGAAACACTTCCCATTCATTGCTACCTTCCTACAATCCTTTGCGTAATGACCAACCATCCCACAACTCTTGCACTTCTCGTTTTTCTTGATCTGCTTTTGAGGTCCTCCTCCTTTCTTTTTATCCTCGTCCTTCTTATCTTTCCCCCACTTCTTCTTAGAACTTTCGGACTTAGGGCCCTACTTAAACTCTCCCTCCTTGGTTGCATCGGACATAAGTGCCATCTCTACTAAAGACTCATAAGTAGTTCCCATCGGCACGTGAGTCAACAACAATCCCTGAAGGGGCTGATTCAATCCCTTCGCAAACTTCATAGCTTTCTTGTGCGGCGTATTCACCAACTCCATTCCAAACCGCGACAATTCATTGAATTGATTGATGTACTCCTTCACCAAAAAATTCCTTTGCTTCAAATTGATAAACCACTCTAATTGAACACTATCCTCTGCTTGAGACAAAAAATTCCTATCGAATCGCTCCCGGAATCCATTCCAAGTCACCTTTCTTCCTTATAACTCAATGAACTCCCACCAATACGAAGCCTCCTCTTTCAGCTGCCAAGATGCTAGCTGAACTCGCTGCTGATCATCCAATCCCAATATTTTGAATATCCTTTCTGTGTCTCTAAGCCAAGCTCTCGCCTCCACAAAAGTTTCCTTACCAGAAAAAGTCTTTCCACCCAAACTCGCAAAATCCTTACAAAGCTTAGAGAAATTGGCGGTGGTAGGTGGGTTGATGGGATTCCCACCCGCTGGTGCTGGGTTGGGCGCTAGCCCGTGCACCTCTGGAGTCGTGGCTTGTAGATACCTACGAAACTAGGCTAGGACTGGAATGCCCTCGGGAAGGTTCGGGGCATTTGCCATTCTACAAAAAGAAAAGGATAGTTTAGGAAAGAGTCAAAGGGAGATTGAACTTGAATTTTGAATGGATTTTTATAAAAACTCTTTTATACTTAAAAATTATTTCTAAGAGTTATTTTCTAAAAAATACCTTTTAAAGAAGTTATTTTGGAAAATACTTTTACTTTTAAAATAAATTTTTAGGAATCCTACAACCTTAGGTTCTGATACCAAGTGAAACACCCCACACCCTTTAATATGCCCAAAAGGATACATTAAAAGGCATGGTGCATTGTAGGTATAAAACTGAAACTAATAGGGATTAAGATTCACAAGACAAAATTAGGTAAAAACAGTGGAAACTAAAATAATAACTTATTTAAAACAAAAGCTTCATAATTGCTTCATAAACCAAATAAGTCAAAATCCAAATACAACATACATGTCTCAAAACCCAACATGTCTCATGAAATAAAAACTCGTAGTCTCAACAAAAATCATAGTACAAATATCCCTCACAATAAGCAGTACACAGAAAGAGCTAAAGCTAGAATATAAAAAATACATGGTAGAAATCTTCTCCAAGAATCCTCCGAGTAACCGCAATCTACTGTCCTTTCCCTTGATTTCCTATGGTGGGAAATGGCAAAATAGAGGAGTGGGTCAAACTAAAAGTCTGGTGAATGATAGTAACTACTAAAATCTTTAAGCAAAGTAAAAGTAATAGACCCTTCAATAGTTTTAGTATATAAAGGAAATAAAGGAAATAGGAAAGAGATAAACTGAAAATAAATACGATTAAACTATTGCTCAATTAATAAGATAGGTTACTTTGATTGTTTGTACTTGTCCTTGATAGCTGCTTTGATTAGGCTGAATTCCTAATCCTATTTTAATTAGGCTGAAATCCTAATTCTACCCTATGATCAGCCTTCTACTCCATTATGCCTACTGTGGACTAGCCGCTATAACTCCCTACATAGTAGACAGTAGTGTCTACGGAAGACACACATACTAAGCGCTTGGAACTCAATAGCGACTTATCTCCCCTAATCGATGTCGCATGCGTGGTCGCCGTTGGTTCGCACTATCTATTGCTCCCTCTTTTGACCTTTTATTTACCCTAGACAGCATAAGCGTGCCCTCGTCTCACTTCAGGCTATTGTGGGACACCGTTTCCATCGAAAATAGGGAATGATGTTGGTACTGGTCCTTGTCAAAAAAAATCTAGTTGCATCCCTTATCCAAATCTCATGATTTAGTCTTTTTAATTATTGACCTCTTATCTACCTTAAATAGCATAAGCCTGTCCCAAGGGAAATGCTACTAGTGCGGATCTTTCTTTTAACTATTGACCACTTATCTACCCTAAACAGCATAAGGGAAATACTACTGGTACATATCTTTTCTTTTAACTATTGACCACTTATCTACCTCCCTAAATAGCATAAGGGAAATGATGCCGGTACATATCTTTTCTTTTAACTATTGACCACTTATCTACCCTAAACAGCATAAGGAAAATGCTGCCGGTATGGATATTTTCTTTTAACTATTGACCACTTATCTACCTTAAATAACATAAGGGAAATGCTGCCGGTACGGATCCTGCTTTCATCTTTGCTTATTAACTTAGATAAATTATTTTAAATAAGCCTTTGTTATTATTCTTACTATCTGTGCTTATTAATTGATCCTAAGTCTTAAAATAAGCCTCATTTTGCTCTGTTTTCTTATTATATCTTACGTTATAATCATGCTTATTACTTAACCCAAGGTCTAAGTGTGAAAATAAGCTTCTTCCTTCTTTTATTCTTTTTAGTTATAATTCTAGGTTATAACTAGGCCAATTTTCTTAAATCAGTCCAATTAATATCATAATTAGGCCTAATTTCAGTCCAATCCCATTTATATTAAAGTCTTTGTAATTTAAATCTCATATTCCATTACTTCAGATTTCTTATAATTTAATCCAATTTCGTATTAATCATATTCTAATCCATACACGAAGAAGAAGAAGGAGAAATAAAATAAAACTGAAAATAGAAGAAAATCCAAGGCGTAGGAAGAAGATGTAAATAACGCAAAAATAACAATAAATAAATTAAAATACTGTAAATAAACTATAAATAAATGGGAAAGCTATAATTAACAGAAATAACTAAAATTAACTGAAAAGAATAGCTAAAAAGAAATAGACTGAAAATAATTCTAAAAACTGTAAATAAAACTGCTAAAAAAGTTATTCCAAAAATCGTAGTAAAACTACAACTATTAGAAACCCAATTATTTTAAATTACTTAAAGAAATTTAAAATAATTACGGTTACTAACCTCTGGTCCTTAGCTCTTCCCTTTGGGCCTTCACGGATCCAGTTGGGGTTGTTAAATATTTTTATTTAAAACGATTTCCTCCTTGGAAAATTATTCCGCTTAGGGTTCTTCCTGAATAATTGAACCCAATTGGAGAAAATCTTAGAAAGAAAAAGTGTTCGGCTTAGGGTTCTATTTATAGGGGTAGAAGTGGATCTCAGACCATTGGATTTGGGGATTGAATAGGATGCAACCATGTCATAGGCTGAATAGGAGCCAACGGATGCAAGAATGGAAGGACCGGATTGAAATAAAGAATGCAAATGACGTATAAAGTCGGATAAATACATGCTCATCGTTCGAACAAATGAAAGTTCATTCGTTCGCCCCAAAAAGGGAAGGCAGGTCGACCGGGCGGTCGATCGCCCTTGTGCTCAGGTCGAATGACCGGTCGACCTGGCCTATTTTTTTAAATTTATTATTTTGTATCTCGTTCATATTAGCTCGGTTTCTGACGTTCTATATACGAAAATTGACCAGAAAATTACCACGGACACAATGGTGCAACTTCCGTGGCTCAATCCTGATAATTTCATAAAGTTATTTTATTATTTAATTAATTATCGAATTAATTATTATGGGATATGATTTCGAGTTATTACAGGACAACGATAGGCAAAGCAACTTGAATTCGAGAATTCGATAAAACAAAAGATATATATATATATATAATATCTCCTTATTTAATTTATATATATATAAGAGGAGGCTACTCGGGTTTGGTTGGTAGAGGCTTCGGGTTCAACAGGCGCGCCAAGGTGCTTGGGTCTGGTTGCGATGGCGGTTGTCGGAGAGGGTTTGTGGTGCTCGGGTTGGCTGTGAGGCTGTGACTACATCGGGTTGGCTGTGAGGCTGTGGGCGAAGGCTGCTGCTCAGCCAGGGGAGCGAGGCGGTCTGTCTGGTGTGAAGGGCGCCGCCGAAATGCTAGTGGGTCTGGGAGAAGGAGTCGACAGGCAGGCTGTGGATAGATTGCGGCTGCTCTTGTGGTAGGCGGTCAGGGGAAGTTGCGGCCAGAGGGAGGGAAGTGGGCTATGTGTTTGGCATTGGAGCAGGCTGGTAAAGAGGGAGGTGGGGCGCGGTAGTTCGTGTGTGAGGATAAGGAGGAGGAAAAAGAACGTGGAGAGGTTGATCGACAAAGGTGTGGTGGAGATGAAGAAGAGCAGATCTGATCGTGGGATTGAAGTGGGTGTGAGGTCGAAGTATGGGCGGATGAAGATGATGGCGGGGCGAAGATGGAGAGGGGAGAGCGCAGGTGCAAAAGGAAGGGGCGTTGTGTTGTAGGAAGATGGCAATGGAGTGTGGGTTGGTCGAGATCTTTGATGTAGGGTAGTGCTGCGCTATAGGGGCTCGGGCATGAAGGAGAAGGTGAAGAATTGGGTTTGCTTGGTGGAAGAAGTATGGTCGGCCATGAAGAGACAACCAGTTTTCTTATATATAAAGGAATGCTAAACTTTTTTATAAGACAGAACAAAAGACGGGGAAAGGAAGAGAAAGAATAGGCGCACGAAATGAACCAGCAATTATATATTAAACTAGGGGAATAGTAATAGTCAAAGGTTGGATTCTGGAAATAATAACGGCTAGTGGCCAATAGCTTTCTCACGGTGGATAAATGAAAGGACAAAGGAAACCAAAAGGAACAAATGCGGAAGCGATACAGCAAATTGTTTCGCAGATTTTACCGCGTACCAGACGTCGAAACACACAAATGACTATACTACGGAGATCAGCTTGATGAGACAAACAAGATGGTACAAAGATATGAGAGACACGACCAACCTATCAAAACTCGATATTTGTTGCCAAAATGCTGCTAAACCGTCGAAAATAATATAAACGGCGCTAGCGAAATCCAAATTTGGCGAAACGAATTATGATGTCTCACTTAGAAAATGGTAAACATTTTTCTTATGTAAAAATATTCAAATTCCAAAAGTATTTATTTCCAACAAATTTTAAACTGGTTTTAAATTTTAAATTGAAATTTCACAACTGAACAAACTTACATATTTTCGAATGAAAATCTGACACTTGCTACGTTTAAATTTACGTATTCCAAATATCAAATTTCATTTCAAAAATTTTATTGTTTATTTTCATAAAATTTAGCTAATTACGTTATTTAAATCGTTAAAATTCTCGGATCGTTACACATAAGCTCTTTAGTTCCATTCAATCTTGATATTAAGGCAAAGATTGGCTTTCCTCTATATGGAACGAGTTTAAGCTCCATTTGTTTGGGTTATATTGTGCAACTCTCCTTTTTCATTTCCAAAGTATGAAGTGCTAAATTCCTAAGGTTCGTTATTTCTCTTCACTATTTTGGAAATTCCATTTCTCTTTAGTGCTAGTTTGGTTCATCTTCCGATGAGTTAATTAAGAAAACAAGAATTGGTTAGGTTCTAAGGACCCGTACTTAGTTATAGGCATGGTCTTAGAGTTCAAAATAAGTAGTGAAAGTATGTTCGTCCTTGAGTTTAATTCTCAATGAAAGCACCAAAATATTAAGTCAAAGATTTGGCCTAACTCATATGCTCAAATCTAGGAAGTCAGTGATACTTGGGCAAGAGAATTAGCTCGTGGATAAGTATGCATGTTGTCATATAGTCAAGTAGTCAATTACACAAATAGGCAAATAAGAAACTCCTTTGTCATAAAGTCCAAATTAGAATTTGACGTAGGCGGCCATTAAAGTCCCAAATTGAGTTCTTTATTTATGCCTGAGTATAAATAAAAATGAGGAAGATGAGAATTTAGGAATTTGACCCATGTTAAATGGGGAGTACATTCCTATTCATTAGAAAAATACATCGTTAGATCTTTGACACATGGCAAGGTTTTACTTCATTCAATTTTTCCTGCTAATGTGGCATAGTTGGACCAATAAAAGGATGCAATTTGGATAATTAGGATAATTTTCTGAGCAATTATTATATATGCGATAGCACTTTTTATCCATGCGATAGCACTATGATTTTAGTTATGCAATAGCTCCTTCCGCTTTTAGATGTGTTATAGCTTCTTCCTTAAACATGCGATAGTATATTTAGACACGTGATAGTTCTGTTGCTTTAATCATGCGATAACTCTTCATTTTGATGTGCAATAGCTCTTTATTGAAACATATGATAAATCATCCACTGAGACACCTCAATTCAATTCTGGTGATAGCTCTTGTAATGATCTGCCTTTCTTACATCTAAAGACGACACTTAATACATCCTCGGTATACGTATGCTGATCGTTTAAGTGTCCGAAAGATAGGTCATTTGGGGTGAAAGAAGGAAAAAGGCAGAATAAAATCTCACAAAATGTGACAAGTAATATATAATATGTACAAGTCTTTATAAAAGAAATCATCTTTATTTATATACACAACATCATAGTACATTAACCTATTATCAACTTGGACAGTTACAACAGCATGTCCTTACAATTGCTGATAAATGTAGAAAAGAACAAAACAATACATAACATCGAAGGAATATAAGGTACGTGAATACGTCTTGGAGAATCCAACTCGTCACGTGAAAAGCTCCAAAGCGTCCAACTAAATCTAGTAATTATGCTCGGGACGATCCGAGCATTGTAAGAAACGCCCGGATCAGTCAGGTAAAACAAGTGTTAGAAGATCAAGTCACAAGGGATTTTATTTATTATAACTTGTAAAATCCTTTAAAATCAAAGGTATCTCGTACGACCACACCGCATATGAACACGGACAGGTTTTTATCTTACGATAACCAAAACATTTTATACAGAAATCCAGTGATATTATAATAATGTCTAAAGTACAAATACATATTAATCATAGCCGAAATTGTTACATTATTAAATTCCAGCATAATAGGTATACAATTAAGTCCGAAGGCACTTATTGGAGAATGGATTCCAACTATGAAAGGTTAAGGGTCTACCCACCAAATCCGTACACTTCTAGATAAAATGTATGAGAGGTTAAAAACACATTGCACCCGTAATACTCAAGACCGGCCCTACCCCTTACTGGATAGCGTCGAATACGATCACCCCTTGGTTTCGATCGAACAACCATAATAGGCCTCGAAGCATACATAGAGATATCGACACAAGATCTTGGGATGATCATACCCTAATGAGAGCAACTTACATAGCCCTACCGCATGTCCCTACATTAGTCATTTTCCCGATTGATGAGGCACAACACCAGAACTGTCATTTTGTAACGGTTATAACCGTTGGTAATCAAATTCCCAACGGTTATAGCCGTTGATAATAGGTACATTATAATTTTTTTACATATTTTGTAATGGTTATAACCGTTGGTAACAGGTACGTTATAATTTTTTTTACATATTTTGTAACGGTTATAGCCGTTGGGAATTTTTGTCATTTCCAATGGTTATAACCGTTGGGAATTTTCGTACTTCCCAACGGTTATAACCCTTGGGAATAACCAACATTCCCAACGGTTATAACCTTTGGAAAAAACCGTAATTCCTAACGGTTATGACCATTGGGAATCTTGGTAATTCCCAACGGTTATAAACGTTGGGAATTACTTCACGTTCCCAACGGTTATAACCGTTGGGAATTCCTTGCATGAGTAAATAGCAAAATTACCAACACTTATAAGTGTTGCAAATTTGGTATAACTGAACCATATCTTATTTAGCATCTAATAGTATTTCGTTCAACTATATCTATACGAATTTACAACAATAGTAAACACAAGACTAAATTTCAAAACTAACATATCATCAAATCAGTAAAAAACCATCAAACGTACAAAATTGAACATATCAAATTCTACAAAGTTCATTGTGACAACTTCAAATTTCACTACTACAACATCTCTAGAAGCTTACAAACAACGAATACGACACTCCGGCCAAACTACAAAACCAAACTATTCATCCTCTATGTTCTTCATGTATTCCTTGGAGAGCTTTGAATTCAATACGAACTCCTGTTCTTTCACAAGAGAATTCCTAGCTTCAAGCAAAGCCTCAACGGTTTGTTGTAATATGAAATAATCAATCACTAGATCTAAAACATGATGGATTTCAGATTTAATTTACCACCGTATGAATTAGGCATTTTACATTTGACAAGAAGCAATAGATTGTTATATGGTCGATGAGATGGCATCAGAGTAAAATTGCATTAAAATATGGAGATATCAAATTTACAGATATCAAGTGTTAAAAAGTCTCCAATGCAAAACTTTAAACTTCTCAACTAGATACAGAAAGTTAGTTACCTGTTGATGGAAGGAAGATTCAATACCCACACAATCATATACAAAATAACATACATGGAGGGAAACAAATGAAAGCCAAGGTCAACCAAATATAGCAACTAAAGTATAATACACAATGATATAACTCAAAATTAATTTAGCAGAGAGAATGTACCGTGGAAAGATCAAACTGCAAAGTAGACATCCATGTTTACAATTTAGTTTAGCAGAGCAAGGCAGATCAGACAGCAGAGTAGGAACGAAAGACATTTTCGTTATACAAACAAGAGCATATATATCTTATTTTAGCTTATTCAAATCTACGAACCATATACTCTTTATATCATTTAGAAGAAGTTTAGTTCTCTGTTTCATATGCCATAACTTAGAAAACATGCATTAACAGGTTAATAAAGTTAAAACATAATAAAGTAAATAGCAAAACAATATCAACTTCTCAAAGCAAAAGAACAAGAGGACACGAAAATAAAAATATACAAGCCAAGTTAACCGCCAATGCACATGTAACTCTACACATATACTCATGTACTTATGTAACAGAGCATCCAAATACGTGCGTCTGTTTTAGTATTTGATTTAAATAGTGATGGATACAAATAAACATACTCACCTGATGCGTCTTTTCTTCTTCTACTACATGTACATATGCACAGAGCTCCATTCTCATGCACGGCGAAATGATGATACAGAGTAAGGAGCTACGAAACCATATCCCGTCTTCACCAGCAACTATATTCTTTAGCCCGACTTGCCTACACCTTCACCAACTTCACTAAGCCACCTAATCAAAATCCATCGCCTTAGGATAAGCTACAGTAGACAGAGTTGTCGTGTTCCCATATTCAACCGAACACTCCCAAACTTCCATCGGTGATCCTCTTCTCACCAACAAATCCAACGCCACCAACGCTAACACCTAACACTGCATTAGTGCTTCTGTTATACCTAATTTTTGAACTCCCTTACTTGCCAGACTTTGTTTTTTTCAAAATTGATGCCGAGAAACCTAACGCCCAAACCTGTATGGAAAACAATCTTGAATATGAGTTAACCTGTTATGACAATCTAACATACAAGGTTAGAAGTTGGGACACAAACTCTTGATATCACTAACTAATCAAAAAGAAATAGCTGCATGACCAACGGTTATGCAAAAATGACACAAAACTATAAAGAAAGAATGAAATAAAGACATCAAGTAACTGACATAGTTTATTCAAAATTGGATAGCAATGTACCCAATAATCATGCAAAACTTTTACACAAAGTTATGTGCAATCTTGACATAAAATTGTTACCCAATAATATACAATAATATGCAAAAGTTTAAAGTTTAAAATTTTGATTCCTCGGATGAAGACAGAAGAGTTTCTCCTCCCCCGTTTATTTACCAAATTATACCTATGAAAGGATTAATAAAACAAGAGGAACAAAAATAACTTGATACTTAAGTAGCATCATGGATTCATGATTAATGAGTAATGTGCATGAAAAATCACCTGTAAATCACCTGAGCATTCAATGTATATTTGAGGTTCTTCTTCTACAGGTTTGGATTTCACGAGGCCCTTCACATCAACTACTTGGCGTTTCAATATTTCAAAAAAAGGGTGAAATAAGACGGTAAACATTATATTAACTAAAGGTAAATGCATTAAATGATTTTTGCATCAACTTACTAACCAGCAACTTTGCCTTAACCTCCCTCTAAATGCCTTTACCGTAGTTGTTTCTGGCAACGGATCAAATTTAGATTGAAACTGGCCAGGGAAGGAACTTGGGTGGGTGTCAAGTGATGCAAATCGAAACAAGATACCCAATAATCGTGATGCACTCGTAGCTAACTATGCAAGCAGTAATCAACAATCAAAATCTGATGATAGCCAGCATTAAAAATATATAGTAATTATGGGCGAAGTGTGCAATAATTACTAGCAATTAATATGCTTCAAAGTTTGTACAACATGTAGAGACAAACATAACATCTACCATTTAATTTCTGTTATCGATATATCTAGCAAGGTACAGCTTTGTACACATACACTTCTAAGATGTTATTGTTAACATCACATTGTCATTGGTGTAACCTTGTCTTTCTTTTAATTCTATATTTGCGATCAAATTGCCATTTATTGTTGCTTTATTGTGTTAATCTTTTAATTATGTTCGTATACAAGCTTGCACTTTAAAAAGAGTACTACATTCAGTTATTTTTAAAATAAGCAACTAACTTTAGACGAAAAAAAACATATTTGAACAAGCATACAACTAAAACTAGATTAAATCTATTACAAAGTAATCACAAATTTTCATTCAATTTAACTGGTATTAAAAAACTGAATATAGCAAGATGTTAACATTATTTAAAGTACAATCATGCATATGAACTCGCACTGTAATCTCGTCTATTAGGTTTAAATGAAGACGATCTCAAGCATGCACATTAAAATGACCAACTATATGCAAAGTCTTGGTAACAAACTAAAAAACAGAAATTTTTTCTAGCTTACAGGATGTCGAGGGTCCGCAAGCATTGGAAAAAGTCCTCCAGCAATTAACGATTGTCTTGTCTGCCAATTTTTATTTTACAAACAAGGAGTCAATATAATGTTATTGTAAAAAAACATAAGTAGTAGAGGCATTCAAAAAAAAAGGAAGAAAAAAGTATTTACTTCAAAAGCTCCAGTGAAACTCCATCGCAGTGGATTTGTGTCGGTGATAGTTGTGTCACCTGATTACCAATTCAAAAATACTGTTTAGTAAGAATGATGCATTGTTATGATAATGTGATGTATTTTTTTAAGAACATACATGTAATATAAACAATAAGGAAAGAATTGGTAAAAATGTTGTACCAAATCATGTAGTAAACCAGGCTGTTCTTCAAAAAGATCAGGTAGATGCTTTTTCATGGCATCCTCAATTTTTAGCAGCAGCATATGATGGAACTCCATACCATACTTTTGGATCAACAAAATGCATGTAATTTAATGAATACACACACATGATGATCCTCCACGTAACCAACATTGAAGAACAACACAAGACACAGAACTAAAAAAGCTTGACAACATTGTTAAGAGCAAAGTAAATGATAGTTACTTACCCAACAAAATGAGGAAAAACACATCCCTATGTGAAACCAAGGCACAAAAGCCCCTGATATATCTTCACTTTCAAAAGAAAAAACAGATCCAGAAAGATGGGGAAAAATATTTAAGTTCCATCCTGAAAGCGCATATTCATCCACATTTTCAGAAGATGAAAATGTCACTTCAGGAAATTCACTACCAAATACTGTTGTCTCGAGATCAGCGCTATAAAATACCTAAAGTTGCAAAAATGTGAAATATTACCGTTCAATTGATGCATGGTGTCATATGTATATATTAATACCTCAACTTCATTTGATGGCTTTTCAACAATCTTAGATACCAAAGCAATAGGACATATAATTAGCAATAGCAAAAGCATGAGTATAGCAAAGAATATGCTTCATATTATCCACTAATATTAGCAATGGTTATACTAGCGCTGAAAATAATAATTAGTTCTAAGGTTGTGTGGTCCATGACACATCGCAAATGCTAAGAGGGTTAGTTATAATAGGTAATCCTTCTAGAAGCATGCTATTCTGATTCTATCATCATTATATAATAGCATCCTATGTAAGCACGAAGAGGCCATGAATGAAATCAAATGAACTAGTTTATCTTTATTTTCTTCATTTCAGTTTTCTTCATTTGTCTAGTTATCTTGTTTGATTGTCTGTTTTATACTTCTCCATCTTCATCTCAATCAACTACCATGCCACCAATAACCACCAAAGCAAACCCACTGTACACCTTACAAACAATCCACCACCAATATTTGCCTTCAATTTCATCAATTGAAAGCCTCTCGTCATTTCTACTATCTACGCCAAAATAATGCTTCCAAAAGACATCTGCGTATTTCTCAAACTTTTCTAATGTATATTTTGATACATCCTGAAAACCAAATTTCTCATCCGAAACGGATTTAGTCATCAACTTCTGAAGCATTGGCCCCCCGTTTTCTTCGAGTCATTCCAAATCCGATTCTTCTACTCCCATTTTTTCTGTGGCATTGATTTCTACATTTTTTTTAATTCCACTACGATAAATTTTTATAAAAAAATATAGCACAGACTTCTTTATTACTGTGTAATTACAAAAATTTAAATTCCTCAAATCTAACTACTTCAATATTCACATGTGTGTAAGTACTACTACCTGCTTATTCAATATCCAATATGCAAATGAAAAAATTATTTTAAAATAGCGCAGTAACTAAACATAATATTAAATAAACACCAAAGTACCAAACCGCTTGCACAATCTTAATACGTCCTACCACTATTACCATCTAGTTTCATCCAACTCATATCATCTTTTTGATGTTTTCTCTTTTCTTTTCTTCCCTTCTTTCTTTTGTATTCTTTTATGAACAATCATTAATACTAAAGGTGTGGTCGTAAAAGGTACATCATGTGAATGTAATCTAGTACAAAAGGAGATGTCAAATTTCTCTTTTTTTTCTAAAATAAATAAATTAATAAATTAATAAAAATGTATTCCTAGGGAATAAACCGAAACACCTAGCAACAACTCAAGCTGCACGCATTACCATTTGAGACAATGATCATAGGCAAGAGATGTCATGTTCATAGAAAAGAAAGAAAGATGTCAGTTTAATTTCACCTTACCTGTTAGCGTAACTAATTTCACTTCTAGCTGGCGACATTTTCTTTTAACTACAATATTATATGTCCATCTCTTATCCTTCCAACTTCTAGTTAGTTATGAACGGGAATATGAAGGCAAAGAATAATGAATGACCAACTATTAGTTTAGAAAGCAAAAATATTGATTAACTAATTCTATAACCTTTCAATTCAAGAGCAACTGGCTGATAAGCTGAGCGAAACAAATACATAACCTGAAGTACATGAAAGTCTTAAAATTGGATGTCAGTATAAAACATTGATCTCAGTAACATGCTAGTTATTAAGAGTGTTTAAAAAGTGAAAATCAAAATTAATCTTGAAGTTTGGTAGAGCCCAAAAATATGCCACAATTAAATGGTTCCATAAATTATATTGATTTACATATCTAACGAAGCATAAGATATGTAGAAAAGTAAAATTAAAAATAACAAACAAATAGAACAATAGCATTGTACAGTTAAAACTACCACAAAGACATAAAGAATTATAGCTTAATGTTACGTATTTAGCATAAATTATTGATTACACCCATGTTTTATTGTAATAACATCAAAAAATGATTAAATGAAATCTCTAGTTTAATGCCTGAAACCAATAAATAATAAAACTGGAAGCTGACCTTGTCTAAAATGCACTTGGATGGTGAGGTCCAAATCCTTAGTGTCCTGTCCTTCTCATGATGTCGACATAAAAAGACATTAAAATTGCTTAGTGGGATGATCCCCAAACTAGTGGCAGCAATTCTTGCATCTCATTCACTTGGTTTTAAATTTTGTTTTAACTCACTTCAACAACAGCAACAGCCTGCAATTCACCTTTGCACTCCCCTATATCTGCAATTAAAGATTGGACATCGGCAATAACACCAACAAGGTATAAAAAAATTATTATAAAACATAGCCGAAAATCATAGGGCAAGAAATTTACTTGCTGAATAGAAAAATATAACATATACCATTTTATTTTATTTATCAAAGTTGGCATTCTCAGCTCTGCATTGTACTATTCTCTCACCTGGAGTTCATGTCCACGTGCAGATGGCCGATAAGTAAAATGGTAATTAGTAGAAAGAAGGTTAAGGAAAACTCAATAATGGAGCAGAATTAGCAAGAAACAAAAAGAAAAAATATGAGAGTACCCGATCCAGGCGGAGGAGGAAAGAAGCACGTCGAAGCTAGAGAGGAAGTTGGGGTTGATGCTGCGGACAATCGCTTTCGAATGGCAGACAATCGCAGTTTGCAGCTGCAGCTCCTTTGAATAAATAGATTCGATTTGGGAAAAAAATTGAATGAAGGAGGCGAAATAAGAAACAAACCCTAGATTTGTATAAAGAGAGAGAGAGAGAGGTTTGCTAATGCGTTAGAAACAACAGAACTAGGATGTAAAGAAAAATTACTAGCTTTCCCTCCTTACATCACCTTATTTACCGAAGTACCAAATATCCTAACGGTTATAAATGTGACAAAGGAAGGCAACGAAAATAACTGTTAGTAATTTGTAACAGTTATAATCGTTACAAATCCCACCGAAATAAGTGTTGCAAAATGATTGATTTGGTGTAGTGAGGCTTGAGGCTATGATTACCTTTTTATATAGCAACCATCTTGGAATGTTAACACTGCCCTCCAAGCAGCAATGCAGTGCCATCATTTATCCATACAAGTTTGTTCTAGGACTGAACGAAACCTAAGGCACTACCTCTACTACATCCATTTTGGAATCACCCTTAGGATTAGTAGCAAGTAGCCCTTGCACTTCAAAAGCTCCGTCTTCAATCATCTTCAAGATATCTTCAGTTCGAAATGTTTGAGTTGGATCAAAGTGAATTTTGGATAAGTTGTACTTATCTGATCCCGGTCTCTTCGAAACAACTTTCGATAGTTCCGATAAACTCAACCCCGCTTCTCTTGGAAATAATTAGACAATACATAGGAGCAAGGATCACCTCCAAAAACCGTTTAGGTGGATAGATATTCGTATCATTCGTCTTAGGAGAACAAAACAAGATATATACGCACAGTACAACATCATCGAAGATGACTATGCCATATAACTCACGTGGTTCTCCTAGATATTTTCGGGGTTATATTTTGGTCCAGATTTGATAGTCGGTAATTTAACTAACATATAAACAAACAAGCAACATTTTAAAGATTAATTACCCATAGCAACCACTAAACCTCAAACTAAATCTTTCATTTATTAAAACTCTTTTCAAAAGTGTTTATCAAAAACCATTCATATACTTATCTCATTGACATAAGTATATTCATAAAACATTTGTGAAAGATTTCTCATTTCCAAATCATATCAAAGGATGAAAACAAAATGTTATTTAAATTAGAGATAAAGATAACCTGAAATAATATTCCTTCTATAAATCCTCTTAATAAAACTCTTTTATTTATGAATCTCCTTTACTTAAATTCCAAACCCATTTACAAAACTCTTTATAAATCACCAAGTTAAATTCACAAAACTCTTTTATAAATATCAAAATTATTTATAAAACTTCCTCTACAAATATCCAAAATCATTTATAAAATTTTGATATAAATATTCCTTATTTAAAACAAAACTCCTTTAATAAAATCATTTAATAAAGTTCTTTTTGATAAACAAAACGATTATTTCACCTTTAAACAATAAGTTATTATTTAAAAATATCCTTCATTAAATTTTCTTTAAACCATATTAACAAAATAACGATTTTAAACAATCATTTAAAAGGTATTCTATTAACTTTATAAACATCTTTAATAAAATCATCACTTAACTTGAAACCATTATCAAAATGATAAAATGAAATATTTGATTTCACAAAACTAGAAAGAGGCTTAGTGACCAAAATGATTCATTTAATTGAGTTTAACTTATTCAAGTTATAACATGGGTATTTACATAACAACATTATATAAACAGAATCAACCAATAACAATCAACCATTACATAGGCAAATGTCCATGTTATTAAATAGCACGGGGATTTGTTCTGCTAAACACATGTCCAAGTTATTGATAGTAGAATAGGTTGTTATTCTTCCTAATAGATGAAAACATAAACTATTTAGTGAACTATTGTAGAACGGTGATTTATTCTACCAAACAAATGCCAAATACAAGTTAATTAGCAGAACAGTGATTTATTCTGTTAAACAAATGTCATTTATAACGGCCCGCAAATTCATCACTTTAATAAACTAAGATTATTTTTGAAATGTTCAAATATAAGTATTTATAACCTCAATAATAAAGTTTGAACCCTAAATAAAAATGGTAAACCTATTTAAAAATATATTAACAAAGATATATTTTGTTTATGACATAATTGGTGATGCCAATATATATATAAGAATTAATTAATGATTTTAAATTGAGATTTAATGATATTTATAAATATTCAAAATAATAGTTTTAAAATGATTATAATTCATTTATAATAGTAATAAAAGTGATAATAAATCAAATACAATAGTTTTATAAGTTTATAAATAAGATTTAAAATATAAGGAAAATCGATATCGGTTTATCGATATAATAAAAAATTTGCAAACTATCATTTGATATTGATTCATATGATTTTAGAAATCAAATATAATCAATTTAATTCATGAATAATAACAATGTATATACATGTATTGATTCACTAAATAAAAATGTATATACAATGCAGCGAAAAAACATGATGCAGTAGTATGAATATAATCAATAGTAATATTACTAAATCTTCGTCTTTGTACTCCAGAAAAGAAGTCTTCGATACACTGAAAAGCTCAGACTGACCCGAGCGAATTGAAAAGACAAAACACTCGAGTTAGAACTAAAAGATCTTATGTAAGTTAAATCAAGAGTAAATAAATATGAGTGTAACTGCGTCAAAGATGTTTACGGGGTTTGACATCTCCTATCCAGTGTCTAACGTGAGTGCGATAACTTAAGAGATGTTTGGGATTCCATATCCTGAGGATCCATTAAACTATCTACAAACAAAGTACAATATGCTATTATAATAGTGTCTATAGTAAAGTAAAGTATTAAAATAGAGTTAAGGCGTTACCTATATCCCCCTTAACACATTTTATATATTCCTATAGTCTATACAGTACCGTACGCTCCTCCGTAAACTGGAGGGTTACCCAGAGGCACTCCATAGGTATGGTACAAAACAAACTTGTAGAAGGCGCGATAGGGCGTGTGAACATGGCTAGCGAGGCAATGCCAGGGTAGGACTCTACCGTTTTGCGGATCCGGACTTGTGGTAACGCATAGCAGCTACTACCGCCCACCTCGAGACACACTCCCAAATCAAAGGTGCACCTAATCAAATCATAGAGTAATAGAATGGTATCGAAGAAGTGTGCCCGATAGGAGGAATGACCTCACTTGGCCCGGCATGGATCCTATTTTACTCACATCTAAGCTGACTCACGAGAGTCAGGGCTACGTAAATACGTCATACAGAATCGTACATCAAACCATCCTACTTCATTCTGGAGTCTCCACCACATACACAATTGTTAAAGTGGTTTCGGTATTGGCAAAGAGTATGACAATATCCGATCCCGGTCTCTTTAACAACGAAACGCTTATTTCACACTGGATGGTCCTTTTAAATTTTCAAAACCGATTCTTAATTTTTATCAAAATATCATAATCACAAAACCACTTTCGAAATCATATTCCCTTTTAAAAACATATTCAGTTTCGAAAACATATCACATTTGAAATCATATCGCATTCCAAAATCATATTTACTTTCGAAATCATACTTACAAAATAGGTTAAATCTCATTTCAAAATCATCATATTCAATCAAATATGTCATTTAAATTCCAACTTAGGTTACAACATCATTTAATCATATTCTCCTTAAAATCAAGAATTTAAATATAAAACGCCCACTTTACAAAACCTGATATTTAGAAAATAGTTTAGATAGTTTAAAACAGATTAAAATAGTTTTTAATAGTTTAAAATAGATTAAAATAGTTTAGGTGAATTTAAGATAGTTTAATTTTTATTTAAGACAGATTAAATAGATTTAAATTAGATTAAATAGATTTAAAATAGATTAAATAGTTTTAAAATAGATATTTTAGATTTAAAATAGATTAAATAGATTTAAAATAGATTACATAGATTTAAAATAGATTAAATAGATTTAAAATAGATTAAATAGATTTAAAATAGATTAAGTAGTTTTAAAATAGATATTTTAGATTTAAAATAGATTAAATAGTTTTAAAATAGATTAAATAGATTTAAAATAGATTAGGTAGATTTAAAATAATTTAAAATGGGTTAATTAGGTTAAAATAGATTAAAATAGTCAAATAGTTCGAAATAGCTTAAATTAGTTTAATAGTTTGAAAATCTTAATAATTTGGATTTGAAAATAATATATTTTAAAACAGTTTATATTAACTATAATAAATTTGAAATTAATATCAAATTGAACTACTTCTTTTATTTCAACACATCTGGACCATGTCTAGTTTCCAAATCAACAACTAATTTTTTTTTGTCTTTCAATTCGAATTCTCATTTAAAACCATTTAATCAATATCAATTTTAAATTCATGTTTGAATTATCGATTTAAACCACTTCAAATTAAATACTTTTCAAAGCTATATTCAAACATTTTCAATAACTCAATTTTGATAAAATTCATTTATATTTGACAATTCAACTTTGAAATTCCAATTTAAATCTTTTAAACAATTCATTAAATCAATTCCAATTTCAACATTTATGCTTGGATTTTCGAAAGTAATTCAGTTTATATAAATCCAATTCCATTTCAAAATACCATTTAACTGAATTTAAAATTTAAAGATTTAAAAGTCATTAAATTTAACAAATCCGGTGTCCGTATATAATTTTCTACCCTATGGTCAAGTGATACAGATATTTATCATTTCAATCCGCAATAAATTTAAATTTTATGGGAATATATCATTTCAACCCGCAATCCCAAATTTCAGAAAACAATGAAAATCGCTTGGGTTTATCATTTCAACCCATAACTATTTACTCCTATTCTATAAGATCGTTCGGGTATGTATCATTTCAACCCATAGGGATTTTCTAACAATAACTATGGGAACTTACAGTGTTATAACAATATAAATATAACATCCAATCATCCAATATCAACAATCAAACATCATTCACAATTATCATTCAAACCAATAAATAAACAATAACAATCAAACAGTTATAAATGACAGGTATTAACTGACAATTAAACTTCAATATTAAATTAAATGGCTATTAAATTCAATAAAGGTCAAATTTAACTGGAATGACAAATCAAATATACCAAACATCAACCAATTAATTTCAAATCACATCATAAATTTAATTTAACTAACATAAGATAGTTTAGAAGTTGTGAGTGGGTAAAAACACTCACTTTTGGTTTCAAATCGATTTGAAATCCAAAATAATCCCAAAATTCAACAGTCTCAGAATTTGTCCAAACTAATTCCAAAATGTTTGGAATTTCGAAACTATCCAAATGAAATGAACCGCGGGTAAATCGGACCTCGTACGCAAAAGATATTAACATTAGAACATTACACGAGTTAAATTAGAATTAATAAAATAAAAAATAATAGGATACACGTCACCATACCCTGCACTCAGAGAAACCCTAACACACGTGAACCTCGTCCACCCCTTCGTTCACGCACGACATAGATCCTCGATCAAAACCCTAGCACGCAAGCTAGAAGCTGCCGCCACCAAGCTATCGACCAACCACACGAGTTATGGCCACGTCCACGACTTGCACATCAACGTGCGCCCCTGCCTGGCTACCGCCGCCACTTGAAAACCCCCCAGCCGCCACCCAATAGCCGAACCCTAATTGAATTTTCCACGCACATCTGGCCGTTGATGCGACGAACGACCTACATGGATGAACTCCGCGCAACAATCTCCACTCAGCCATATCATCCAATCGACGATCCATTGAAGTTGGTCAAAGCGCGATGAACGGTCGAGAATAATCCCTCGAATTCAAGACACACAGAGACTCAAATCGAAAAAAAACTACAGATCCAGCTTGCGCTCGTCGGGAGCTCCGAATCGGTATATAAATATCATAGTTTGGAGGAGTTTGATTTTGAAATTGAATTTTTGATTTGAAATTGAATTTGGGGAAAATAGAGTTTCTGTCATTGAGAAGCAGTAACCAGAGAGAATTATATGTACAGTAATAAGGAATAAAAAATCTGCTTGGGTTAGAACAGAACTATTTATATGGACCAGGTCCGATAAGAATGAATAACACCCAAATTGATTTGAATTGACAATAACGACCCAAAAAGCCCGTTTCACTTCCGAAACGAAAGTGGGTTATCCCATATTTCTAAATAAATGTTTTTGATATTTTTAAACTCAACGGAATAGGTTTCAAGTCTTAATTCCATCGTATGAAGAAGTTAGCTTTTAAAATCAGTTTATTTCAATTGAATTCGATTAAATTGATTTCTACGCGTTCCGAGCCCGCACGATCAATTGACAAGTCCGATCGCTATGAAACTTGAAACCTTACAATAATTCACTGTTACGGGTCCGATGAAACTGGTTTCGTCGAAATCTGAGACAGTGGCCCAAATGGCTATTTTCACGTTAATTAAATAAATTATTATTAAATTGATTAAATCACTTTTTAATTTCAAATTTAATAACTAACAATTTTCATCATTTTTTTTTATTATTTACAATAAGTTAAAACAAATTTACATATCAATTCAGTGTTAAATATTACACTAATTACAGTGTTCAATTTCAACTGTAATTAAATCCAATTAATTATAATTTAATTCCAATGAATTGATTTAATTTGATTTCAATCTTTTTTATTCAATCAATCATTACTCTATGGGCATAGTTAACATTAGTTTATATCTTATTACATTAATATGCTCCAATTTCATCTTAATTTCCACTAACGTAATATTTAATTACATTTAATTGCAATTGATTTCCAATTTAATTCAACAGATTAAATTAGTGAATTGATAATTAAGCCATTGTTACAACTTACCAATTCAAACTCATTTCCGAGTTTATTGTTTACAAACAAAATAAATAAATTCACATATTGATTGATTATTCAATATTAATCAATTTCAATTAATTACCTACAATTTCACCATTTATTACAACATTTGGTTTATTTACTTATTTACAATTTATAACCAAATTTAACTTTACAATCATTTGAAATTGCATTAAAATAGTTGTCAATTGCTTTAATTTAACATTACTAACATTACATTCTAGTTATCTCTCATTATTAAATCTTAAATTTTTAATTTTTCACAACATTAAATTCTGAAAACTCACTTAATTAATAAATTTAACTATCGAAAATTATGGGTCGTTACAATACACTTCAAAATCACTTCTTTTCCTCATTCAAACCGACAGCAACCATCATCCACCACCTTGGCCGTGAGTAACCACCACCTCCTTGCTTGGACATTAGCATAAGGACCTAAGCCGAGCACTCCAAGAGATTCTGGGCTCGAGTTCGTAGAGCTTTAGTTCGAGTTAGTGAAGCTATAGCGAAATCTAGTCAATAAGATATTCAATGAAGGTGAGAACTCTATTTACATATAATATATATTGGATGATATATATGTTTGGCTATGGTTGCTTATAATGATTATTTATCATGTTTCGATGTTGGGAAAATATTGTTTTTTAGATAAGTAAATAGTCAAGTTAAATACACGTCGATATTACACAAGGAAATCATTTTCCGAATCGAATTATTAAAGTAATATGGAATTATTAAAACTTTTTAAAACGATTTTAAAATGATTCAAATATGTTCTATAAACGCTAAAAGTAAATTTGGTGAAGCTTGATTAAGAAATGAAAAACTAGTCAAAACTAGGCGCGCCGCGTAAAGGTAGTTCGTGATTTCACGCTGCAAAAGTTAAATGAGTATATAAAGTGGAATATAGCTCAGAATTCTTTGTAATAAGAATTTTCCGAACTATTATATCCATATACTTCAAACAAAGAAAGAAAAATCAAGATTACATGTAACGACCCAGAATTTTGAACAATTTAAATTGAAAATATTTAATTAATTTTAAATATTTGAATGATGGTTTGACTTGAATTTCAAATTACCAGAATAAATTGGCGATTAAATTATAAAATTTAATCTATTGAATGTTGAATAAAAATTTGAATCTTCAATTTTAAGCTGAAGAAAAATATTTCAAAAGCTTTTAAAATTCGTATTGGTAATAATGCAGATAATAGAAGCTTCAGAATTTAATTTCAAACTGTTTTGTTCAGTTTTGAAATTTTATCGTTCGAATCGATATTTAAAAATAGCGTTTCGGGGCACAGTCTCGGAATTCAAAAAAACCAGTTCCATTGGGTCTGTAATATTGAATTATTGTCGAATTTCAAATTTCGTATTTATCGGAATTGTTATCTGACCACCCGGTAAGTAAACGCGTTGAAATTAAATCAAATTCAATTTAAATTTAAAATTTAAATTATTGGTCAACGACAGCACGTTGTCTCCTTTAATCACGCCGAGAATCACGAAAAAATTGTGCAACCCATCACGCAACCATCCTCCTTTCGTTTTCAAATACTCTTCTTCCTTCGTTTAAATCACTTAGCCAAGCGAATCTAAGAAAAACAAAATGGAGTCCCGCTTCACAGTTTCGTTCGAACGAAAACTAAAGAGGAGCAGTTGGTATTCATTTCAACTAAATTTCCCCTCTTTCAGTTCAAATTACTTCGAGAAAAAAAAATAAATGCGAGCCCTTCCTTTTTGCTCTAGTTTTCAATCGACGAAGGGGAGAAAGAAATCGCGTGGCCAATTGGAACTGAGTAGAAATCGCAAGCTTTGTCGCGATGTCAGGCCCGCGTGTGCGTTCACGTGGGAAGTGGAATCGTGGGGTCGCTTTGGGAGTTCGAGCGCTAGGCTGGAGGAGGTGGCGTCTTCATTCGGAGGTGGAGTCACAGGCATCGCGACGAGCTTCGCGAATGGAAGCAGGCAGTCGAGCTCGAGTTCGAGAAATCTTGGCACGGCGATTCGCGATGAGGGAAGTGCTGGTCTTTGGCAATGTCGAGTTCGACTTCGATCTGGGTTGTTTTGTTCAATAAGGTCTGAAATGGAGAAACAAGCTGAAATGATAATGGATTTCAAATTAAAAGCGAAGGTGGGATTTTCTCACTCGAAAGGAAAATTTGAATTTTGCAGTTATTGACTGATTGATTGCTGTTTGGATGTGATATTAGCTATAGTAGGATATATCTATATATAGCAATATATATATATATATTGGCATATGTATATATTGCAGTTATGATTTCCCGCATTGTATAGCGGATGAGACCCTATTGCGCCGCATAATAACAGATTGATATTTTTATAAATCCTATATACCGCGATATTCCACCTCGAAGTGGAATTGGTATTGTGCTAACATCTGTGGATGCAGGGAAATAGGTTGGAGGGATCCAACTGGATTCCTCACCAGTATTTATTTATTTACAGATATTGTGATGTATTCTGTTATCATATGTTGATATATGATGTTTGGATGTCGTGATTGACTAATTTGTGTGTTTCATCATCGGATCCATTTTTGAAGTTAAAAATAACGATGGTGATTTTAAAAGAGATTTTTAATGTGATTTTTGAAAGTATACGTTTTATTAAATTTTTGAATTGATTTATTTTAAATAAATAAACGTTCAAATTTTAAAGTTATAAAGACTAAGATTTTTGTGAAATATAACCAAAGTGTCATTTTTGAAATAAATAGTTGATTGATTTATAAAATGGTTTAAATTGAGATTTTTGAATTTCTGTAAACGGTTTATATAAAAGATTTATAAAATTGATATCTATAAATTAAAAATATTGGAATTATAAAACGAGTTTTTATAAGTGTTAAAAATGAAATATTTATGGAATTCGTAAGTGAATGAAATTTATAGATTTATAAATTGTGAAGTTAAAAATGAATGAAATTTTAGAATAAAAGATTTATAAGAAATTAACTTATAAATTGGATTTTTGCCTTTAAATGGAATATTGATCGAACTTGTTAATAAAGGAGATTTATAAATCAAAGTTGTTATGAAATAAAAAGGTGAATTTATAAACATTGTTTGCAAATTCGAAATCAATTGAATTTGATGAATTAAACGTAGAAGTTATTAAAGGAGATATATTCGTGATTTTGGACAGCGAATTATCCTTTAAGTTAAATGTTGTAAATAATAAGAGTTGGTTGGGAATTTTATTCACGATTTTGGATAGTGGATAGTCCTTTAAATAAAATGTGTAGAAAATAGTGAAATTTGGTTAGTGAAGTATATTCACGATTTTGGACAGTGAATATATTATTAAGTAAAATGGATCTGTTTTGGGAAAGTGATATTGGAATAGAATGAAAATGATTTAAAGATATTTAAAAAACGGGTTAAGTATCGAAACCATAGATTTCAACATTCATTGTTGAAATTGACGTTTTCGAGAAATAAGGAAATGGTGGACTATAACACTGTTGTTATAGTAAATGATTTCCGAAAGGAAATGTTTTGTATAGTATTGGGATTTATATATCTATCTTAATTCCGAATCCCAATACTAGTGATTTTGAGTCGTCGTAACGATGTTTTACGTAACATTCGTTTTGACTCAAATGAATGTGCTTAAGAGAATGATTTCCTTATAGAATGAAATATATACTTAATTTTGATTTAAGTATATCGAATATTTTCAAATGTTGAAAATAAATAGATTCGTGAAATACTTATTATTAAATAAGTATGGAAATGCTTTTCCAATATGAAACGAAGGGTTTGAAATTTTATCTTTTAAAGATAAATTGAAAAGTGAATATTTGAAATTTGTTTTCAAACGGTTAAGTGTGGAAATTTTATATCTAGTAAAGATATTTTGGAAAATAAATAATTTGGAAAATTATTTGGAATCCGATGATGTTGCGCATCTTTATTGATAGTTAAATAACCGACTATCAATAATTACCTTGAATGGGTATTCGTTGTGAATTGGATGAATTTGAATGCCACACTTGTTTTAAAATAAGCGCTCACTATTCGGGTTAGCCGGGAAAGAACCTTTGGGTCGTATAACTCATTCCGAATATGTGATACGTCGTTATGGATTGCATTTGATGACCGGTGTTGAAGACCGGATATTTTTGAAAACGGAAGGATTACCGTCGAGTTACTCTACATCGGCTGATCTCCGATATAGAGGTTTTATCACCCTTAGTGACGGGAAGTCCGGACGTGATTAGAAAATTATCCGGATTTGCAAGGGCTTCGTGAGAAGTGCCTTCGGTTCTGTTCGATCCCGGAACAGACTTGTATGGATTGTATGTCTGACGTTACAAATTGAGATATAAAGCTGATTTCTTTCAAATACATTTCTGTTGGTGGCGGAGAATTTATTCTCTTAGCTTAACACTCTTCTCTGAGACGTACGAGCTCAAAGGTTATGTAGTTGAAATTTATCAGCGATATACTCCCAATTTGGTAACGTGGCATGTTGAGTGTTGCTGTGAAATGATCATTGTTTGATCATTTGTGATATGATCATTTGTTTGATCATTTATCTTTGTGATCATTACTTTGATCATTTGTTTGACCCGAAGCATGGCTTTGTGACAAAGCGTAGCTTTGTGGACGAGACTTCCTCGGACCTCATACCCCGGAAATGGTCAAAACAGGAAGGATGCAGCAAGGTTTTAGGGAGTAGCACCCCTTAGTGTATGTCATTCCTTCTGGATAGAGGTGGTATCATAGTACGGAGCCCAGATACTTAACCAATGTTGTTGCTGCATTATTATTCTTATGTGGTTGTTGGAAATCGAGGATCCTCAGGAAGATCGATTACGATCGAGGGATGACATACGCGTGTCAGTAGTTACCTATTTTTGCAGAGGTAACCCGGCCTTGTGTTGGCAGAGATCTAACCGTAATGTTAGGTTATTTCTCAGGACGTCTTTCCAGAGGCGTTTCCATGTGGTAATGGGAAGTTCATTGGCCTGACCATTTGTTGGAAATCCAAAAAAACAATACGAGCCCTGTACGGTTTTAGTTGTGTTACCTGCCATGGAATGTGGCGGTAACCTGCTATTGAACATGGTAGCTATAGTAGGCATAAGTGCGAAATGTCTATGCTGGCTAAGATTTATATTCTACTTTCGAAATGTTTTCTACACTATGCACTAGTAATAATATCAGTAATGATTTGATTTTAAGTATCAAGCATCTTTGACTATCATAAGGAGAAATCTCCTCCGATTCTGCATTTGCATTGTGTGTGTGTGCGGGAGGCCTTATGGTAGTTTCATTTTCCATAAGCATTGCGAATCTGTTTTATTTTCTTTGTGAAAAATAACTGTTTTACGATCTCACACCAGTCACCATGACTGACTCGGAGTTTATTGTTTCCCTTCTAAACTCTGGGTGCCCATTATTTTCCACACGGGCAGCCTAGAGTTATGTTATTAGGATATTTTGGAGCTTTGGAAGCAAGTTGGATGGCGAAACGTACATCCGTATTTGTTTATTTATTCCGCTGTGTATTCTTTATGAGGACAAGTTTATATACCTGTCCATTCTTGTATTGAGTTGTATATTGACTCTGATTGATATATGTATAAACTGATATAGTTCTTTGTTTTAAAAGACTAGTGATTATCTATTATATATTGTTCCGCTACGAATGTGATATTCTGATATTGTTCTGTTTCTGATGTTGTTCTGTTATTTTTTTCTTTCTTTTTCTTCTATCTTTTCTTCTACCTCTTCTTTTAAACCCTAAGAATTCGGTTTTCCGACATTCGTTTGCTCGGCAGTTGATACAGTGGACGTATCGATGTCGATTTTCGGAAGTCGAAGAATCGGGTCCTTACAACGTGGTATCAGAGCATATGGTTAAGCGACATCCCTGCTCTGTTGGGTGTTACTCATTATAGATAGAGTCAGTAGTACTATAGAACGAGTTGAGTGTAATAATAGATATGAGCGCGTATTTGTTAGTGAATATGAAATTGTTTTGTATTGTGTTGACTTATCAGTTGACTGTTTATAGATTCTGGTCGGTGCAGGGTGGCCAACTATAATCGATAGGAATTTCTAAACTCTTAAACAAGGTAAACTGACACAGTATTGTTTTAAAATAGGGCGAATGAGATAATTTTTGCCCAAAACTAATTTTGTATAGAAAAGAAATGATTTTCTATAAATCATTATAGTATATGGATGCTTGGTTGTTAGGAAGTGATAACATTGAAATATTATCATCGTTATATGAAAATTAAATAAGAAATTAAGATAATAACCAAAGATTTGGAGATAAATTCATTTTGACAAAAGAAATATATAAATATGAATTAAGAATATAAGGAAATGAATTCATATACGAATAGGATTTGTTAATGTAAAAGTGTATATGTGATTAATAATTCGGAATGGAATTCCAAGAAAATAATTGAAAATAAAATTCATTAATGGAATGGAATTAGTAATGTGAATGTATAAATGATTTTATAAATCGAAATGTAAATAAGTCGAAGACTTATAAAATATTCGGTAATCTGATTGGAATGAGATTTAAAATGAAAATGAATGAATTAGTGAATGAATAAATAAATTTGCAATTACAAGTGCAAGAAAACGAAATTGAATGTTAAAATTCATTTTGAATTTGAAAGTAAATAAAACTGGAATTGAATTTGATTTGTGAAGTATTAAACTAAAATTAGTAAGTGAAGCTAATTGAATATTGACCAAATGAATAAGGTTTTAGCGAATTAAATTCAATGATTATAAAAGAAAGGTAAATTGAATTCGAATTGGAAGTCCAGTTTAATATGAGTGGTTATAAACCAAAATAGTGAATTGAAAACAAATTTTGGGAATGAACAAAAGAATAAAACTGGAATTGAAACTGAATGTTGAAAACAAATTTGAATAAATGAATTAGAATTTGTGATGAATTAGTAACTGGAACTAATTTAAAATAGTACAGTTGTGAATGAAAGATAGTTGATGAAATTCAATATTCAGAAGTTAAACTAAATCCAAATAGAGTTGGAATTGTAAGTTGAATTCAAATGAAATTTGAAATGTAAAATTGAATGATAATGGATATAACTTCAATAGTGAAGTAAAAATGTATAAGAAGTATATATTGAAAATTTTGTAATAGAATTTGCAAAATGGTTTGAATATTGTAACTGGATATTATGGCTAGTAGGATATACAGGTGTATAAAGGAATTGGAATTTTGATTTCAAAGATAAATTTGAATTGCTCGACAAAAGGTAAGTATTTGAATTTCAATATGAGATTTGATGATTTTCTTGTCTAGCCGCTTGGCCTTTTCTTTTCTTTTTGAAATCTGAGAGTCCGTAGGGCCGTTTTGTAGTCGTGCCGTGTTAGCCGCGCAAAGGAGACGCTGGCGAAATTTTCGAGTGTTAGAAATTTTTGAGAAAATTTTGAAAGTTTGAAATTTGAATTTAAATTTATATTTGAATTTTGAAGAAAACAATGTTGTTTTGAACCTATAATTGAAGTTGGAAAGCTGGTTGAAATGATAACGAATCTTTAATAGAAAGATTTGTTTTGAAATTTTATAAAACTATTTAGTTTTGGTAGAATAGTTAACGGGTATTGGAGCATTCTTCTTTACTTGTAATTTCGGGACGAAATTCTTTTAAGGGGGGAAAATTGTAACGACCCAGAATTTTGAACAATTTAAAATTTAAAATATTTAATTAATTTTAAATATTTGAATGATGGTTTTACTTGAATTTCAAATTATCAGAATAAATTGGCGATTAAATTATAAAATTTAATCTATTGAATGTTGAATAAAAATTAGAATCTTCAATTTTAAGCTGAAGAAAAATATTTCAAAAGCTTTTAAAATTCGTATTGATAATACTACAGATAATAGAAGCTTCAGAATTTAATTTCAAACTGTTTTGTTCAGTAAGGTCTGAAATGGAGAAACAAGCTGAAATGATAATGGATTGCAAATTAAAAGCGAAGGTGAGATTTTCTCACTCGAAAGGAAAATTTGAATTTTGCAGTTATTGACTGATTGATTGTTGTTTGGATGTGATATTAGATATAGTATAATATATCTATATATAGCAATATATATATTGGCATATGTATATATTGCAGTTATGATTTCCCGCATTGTATAGCGGATGAGACCCTATTGCGCTGCATAATAGCGGATTGATATTTTTATAAATCCCATATACCGCGATATTCCACCTCGAAGTGGAATTGGTATTGTGCTAACATCTGTGGATGCAGGGAAATAGGTTGGAGGGATCCAACTAGATTCCTCACCAGTATTTATTTATTTACAGATATTGTGATGTATTCTGTTATCATATGTTGATATATGATGTTCGGATGTCATGATTGACTAATTTGTGTGTTTCATCATCGGATCCATTTTTGAAGTTAAAAATAACGATGGTGATTTTAAAAGAGATTTTTAAAGTGATTTTTGAAAGTATACGCTTTATTAAATTTTTGACTTGATTTATTTTAAATAAATAAACGTTCAAATTTTAAAGTTATAAAGACTAAGATTTTTGTGAAATATAACCAAAGTGTTATTTTTGAAATAAATAGTTGATTGATTTATAAAATGGTTTAAATTGAGATTTTTGAATTTCTGTAAACTGTTTATATAAAAGATTTATAAAATTGATATCTATAAATTAAAAATATTGGAATTATAAAACGAGTTTTTATAAGTGTTAAAAATGAAATATTTAAGGAATTCGTAAGTGAATGAAATTTATAGACTTATAAATTGTGAAGTTAAAAATGAATGAAATTGTAGAATAAAAGATTTATAAGAAATTAACTTATAAATTGGATTTTTGCCTTTAAATGGAATGTTGATCGAACTTGTTAATAAAGGAGATTTATAAATCAAAGTTGTTATGAAATAAAAAGGTGAATTTATAAACATTGTTTGTAAATTCGAAATCAATTGAATTTGATGAATTAAACGTAGAAGTTATTAAAGGAGATATATTCGTGATTTTGGACAGCGAATTATCCTTTAAGTTAAATGTTGTAAATAATAAGAGTTGGTTGGGAATTTTATTCACGATTTTGGATAGTGGATAGTCCTTTAAATAAAATGTGTAGAAAATAGTGAAATTTGGTTAGTGAAGTATATTCACGATTTTGGACAGTGAATATATTATTAAGTAAAATGGATCTGTTTTGGGAAATTGATATTGGAATAGAATGAAAACGATTTAAAGATTTTTTAAAAACGGGTTAAGTATCGAAACCATAGATTTCAACATTCATTGTTGAAATAGACGTTTTCGAGAAATAAGGAAATGGTGGACTATAACACTGTTGTTATAGTAAATGATTTCCGAAAGGAAATGTTTTGTATAGTATTGGGATTTATATATCTATCTTAATTCTGAATCCCTATACTAGTGATTTTGAGTCGTCGTAACGATGTTTTACGTAACATTCGTTTTGACTCAAATGAATGTGCTTAAGAGAATGATTTCCTTAAAGAATGAAATATATACTTAATTTTGATTTAAGTATATCGAATATTTTCAAATGTTGAAAATAAATAGATTCGTGAAATACTTATTATTAAATAAGTATGGAAATGCTTTTCCAATATGAAACGAAGGGTTTGAAATTTTATCTTTTAAAGATAAATTGAAAAGTGAATATTTGAAATTTGTTTTCAAACGGTTAAGTGTGGAAATTTTATATCTAGTAAAGATATTTTGGAAAATAAATAATTTGGAAAATTAATTGGAATCCGATGATGTTGCGCATCTTTATTGATAGTTAAATAACCGACTATCAATAATTACCATGAATGGGTATTTGTTGTGAATTGGATGAATTTGAATGCCACACTTGTTTTTAAATAAGCGCTAACTATTCGGGTTAGCCGGGAAAGGACCTTTGGGTCGTATAACCCATTCCGAATATGTGATACGTTGTTATGGATTGCATTTGATGACCGGTGTTGAAGACCAGATATTTTTGAAAATGGAAGGATTACCGTCGAGTTACTCTACATCGGCTGATAATTCTTCCATAACATAACGGGGCGGGGTTGCGCGTGAGCCAAGTAGTTCAAATGCGCTTTTGCCTCGTGAAATGAATTTGGAAATGCCCCGATATAGTGGTTTTATCACCCTTAGTGACGGGAAGTCCGGACGTGATTAGAAAATTATCCATATTTGCAAGGGCTTCGTGAGAAGTGCCTTCGGTTCTGTTCGATCCCGGAACAGACTTGTATGGATTGTATGTCTGACGTTACAAATTGAGATATAAAGCTGATTTCTTTCAAATACATTTCTGTTGGTGGCGCAGAATTTATTCTCTTAGCATAACACCCTTCTCCGAGACGTATGAGCTCAAAGGTTATGTAGTTGAAATTTATCAGCGATATACTCCCAATTTGGTAACGTGGCATGCTGAGTGTTGCTGTGAAATGATCATTGTTTGATCATTTGTGATATGATCATTTTTTTGATCATTTATCTTTGTGATCATTACTTTGATCATTTGTTTGACCCGAAGCATGGCTTTGTGACAAAGCGTAGCTTTGTGGACGAGACTTCGTCGGACCTCACACCCCGGAAATGGTCAAAACAGGAAGGATGCAGCAAGGTTCTAGGGAGTAGCTCCCCTTAGTGTATGTCATTCCTTCTGGATCGAGGTGGTATCATGGTATGGAGCCCAGATACTTAACCTATGTTGTTGCTGCATTATTATTCTTATGTGGTTGTTGGAAATCGAGGATCCTCGGGAAGATCGGTTACGATCGGGGGATGACATACGCGTGTCAGTAGTTACGTATTTTTGCAGAGGTAACCCGGCCTTGTGTTGGTAGAGATCTAACCGTAATGTTAGGTTATTTCTCGGGACATCTTTCCAGAGGCATTTCCATGTGGCAATGGGAAGTTCCTTGGCCTGACCATTTGTTGCAAATCCAAAAAAACAATACGAGCCCTGTACGGTTTTAGTTGTATTACCTGCCATGGAATGTGGCGGTAACCTGCTATTGAACATGGTAGCTATAGTAGGCATAAGTGTGAAATGTCTATGCTGGCTAAGATTTATATTCTACTTTCGAAATGTTTTCTACACTATGCACTAGTAATAATATCAGTAATGATTTGATTTTGCGTATCAAGCATCTTTGACTATCATAAGGAGAAATCTCCTCCAATTCTGCGTTTGCATTGTGTGTGTGTGCGGGAGGCCTTATGGTAGTTTCATTTTCCAAAAGCATTGCGAATCTGTTTTATTTTCTTTGTGAAAAATAACTGTTTTACGATCTCACACCAGTCACCGTGATTGACTCGGAGTTTATTGTTTCCCTTCTAAACTCTGGGTGCCCATTATTTTCCACACGGGCAGCCTAGAGTTATGTTTATCAGGATATTCTAGAGCTTTGGAAGCAAGCTGGATGGCAAAACGTACATCCGTATTTGTTTATTTATTCCGCTGTGTATTCTGTATGAAGACAAGTTTATATAACTGTCCATTCTTGTATTGAGTTGTATATTGACTCTATTGATGTATGTATAAACTGATATAGTTCTTTGTTTTAAAAGACTAGTGATTATCTATTATATATTGTTCCGCTGCGAATGTGAGATTCTGATATTGTTCTATTTCTGATGTTGTTCTATTGTTCTTCTTTCTTTTTCTTCTATCTTTTCTTCTACCTCTTCTTTTAAACCCTAAGAATTCGGTTTTCCGACATTCGTTTGCTCGGCAGTTGATACAGTGGACGTATCGATGTCGATTTTCGAAAGTCGAAGAATCGGGTCCTTACATTAAATCTTATAGATTTTGAAATATATGTAAAACAAGTTTTCGAAATAATCGCAGTTTTGTAGTTCAGAATTGTAACGACCCACTATTTTGGACCATTCAAATCGACAATAATCCACACATGTCTGACTTGAATAATTCAAAATAACATATTGTAATAAAATTTGGAGCAAATAAAATCAAATACAGAATCACAGTCATAGAATATCAGAATAACTCGCAGCGGAAATAATATACCATAGTAGTTCATGAAGCTACTATATACAAACTCTCAAAACATAATACATAATATCAGTCTGAAAACATATACAATAGAAATCTCTAATACATAGAAAATACCAGAGCTGAAATAGAACAACTGGAACTGAAAAGGAATAGATAATTAGACAAGCGGAATCTCCAGCGATTCCTAGCTCCAGAATGAAATCCAAAGCTAAGCTGTAAATATTCTGGGTAAACCGAGCGTAAAGTAAAACACAAAACACTCGAGTCAGGACAATATATACTTATATAATATAAACCAACTCAAGTGAACTGTAGCAGTAATGCACAATAACTTAAAAGATGCTTGGGACCGCCCATCCTTTAAGGATCAGTTAAACTATATAATTTTAAATACATCCCGTGGTTAAAATTTCAAAAATAGTATCTTTACTTATAAATCAAATATCATCTCAAAATTAAATATCATTTCAAATCTATTCAAATATCCAAATATCATATTTTCCAAAATCACATTCATTTTTATTTAACATCAATACCGTTTCAACTCACATTTCAAAATAGCTATATTTCAAGTTAATATCTCCATTTAAATCACTTAAAGTAAATTCATTATATTTAATAATTAAATATTAAATTTCCAAACTTTAATCTTTTTCCAAAGATTTTTTTTATTTATTTAAACAAAAATTTCAGTTTCCGTAGCACTTATAAAATGCTACGTAAAGTTTTTGGTTTAAACAGTTCACTTAACACAGACAGCATTAAGCGCTGTAATAGATTTCTTTTTATTTCAAATAAACTTTAATGTTAAGTTTAACCACTATAGCACTTACAAAGTGCTATAATAGTCTTTATTGCAAATTAACTTTTTAGTTCATTTAAAACAACTACAGCATTTACAAAATGCTGTAATATCTTTTACATTACATTTCAAAGATGCTATCAAATCAAATTCAGAGTTTTAATTACCATTTCCCAACCAATTAACTTTTAACATAAATCAATTTAACTTATAAAATCATATATTTCACATTTTAAAATCATCATTTCAATACTCTTATTTTTGTGATTTTTATAAAGTTAAATTTCATTCAAAAAATCAAATTTTAACATAATTTCTTATTTAAATTTAAGTATTAAATTCCATTTCTTTAATTAAATTATTAACTTAACAATTTAGTTATCCAAAATATAACCTTTTTTCCATTTATTTACTTAGTTAAAATTTCACTTTTACCCAAAATTCAAAATTTTCAATTTAAGTTATATTCCAAAATTTTAACTTAGACATTTATTCATTCAACATTTTAACTTATTCAAAATTCATTAATATATTATAAAATCATCTTAAATCCATTTAAATTCAAGATATCATAAATTTATCATATTTCATACTAAATTTAATTTACATTTCATAACCAAATTAGAATTTCCAAACATACTTACATTTCAAATTTCTAACTTTACCAGTTATTTATTTCACTTATAAATTCTCAGAAAATCAATAATACTTTACAACAAAATCATTTTTTAATTAAGTTTAAATCAAAATAATATAATATTTACATTTTAAAATATTTTAGAAATTTTAGAAAAACATATTTTAACCAATGTTCTGTATATCATTTACTAGCCTAGGTAAAGTAATACGGATACTATATCATATCAATCTGAAATTTACAAATGAAAAATCCAGGTTTGATCATTTCAAACCCGTAGTCCCAAGTAAAATGAATGAAATGAAAACCGCTTAGGCCTATCATTTCAGCCCATAACGATTTTCCCCTATTCAAATGTCTGTTCGGGTATGTATCATTTCAACCCATAGTGATTCTATTCTACAGAGAACTTGCAATGGTGGTAACTGATATAAATATCATAATAGTATAATATAAAAGTAACATGTGATATAACAGGTGCAATAACAGGTGTAAACATCATATGATCATAATATAGCAGTTATAACAGAATGAAATACATTTACAGACTCAAGTGGTGTCGGTTTATCAGTTATATAGGTATAGATTGTCCGGTGAGAATAACTCACCTCTAAAAGCTGGAGATAACAAAACCAATGACACAACGGAAACAAAAGCACGATGACAAGACTACGGACTTGAGTGGAGAGCGAGATCCAATGCTACAAGTCTTGTGTTACAACCCAACACAAACATCAAAACAGACATAAATTCAATACACTCTGAAATGGAATAACTTTGGAATAAAAAGAGATTTGAATGCCAAGTCTTTTGCCTTGCTTTCTCTACTATTTGGCACGGCCTAGGGATGTTGTTTGGCTCAGGTTTGAACAAGTTTGGCTCAAGTTTGGGCTAGGAAATGCACGGCGTAAGCGAGAACATGTAGAGGAAGTTACAACATGAGAATGTCAAGAGGCTAGGCAACATTGGAAGGTTTGTGTTCACACTTTGGGCTCGGCTAATGGTCAAATGGCTCGGCCATGTCATGCTATAGGTTTGGCCAGAGGTAGGAGGGGTGAGTAAGGGTCTGGACAGAGGTGGTGGTAGCGGCCTAAGGTGATGGTGGTGGTGGAAATGGAAGTGGTGAACAAGTGGTGGTCAAACAACATGGTTTTAAGGGAATTAACATAGTTTTTGTGGAGTTTCTCTACATAGATTGTGAAGCCATGGTTCAGACCTGAGGAGTAGGTGGTGATGATGGCAGGGAAGAGGTGTAGGAGGCGGTGACCGTGGATATGGAGTGGAGGCCGTTCAAAGAAGCAAAGAAAACAAGGCAAAAATACATGAAAAATGAGAAGAAAAGTGTAAAAAAGTAGCCATTACCCATAGATTTTTCTTGAAGCCATGAATGAATGAGAAGGTAAAATGTTTTTAGGTGAATGGAGGCTGAAAACTCATGGCTACAAACCAAAAAAGCACAGCCAAGATAGTAATTGAGGAGTTATGGCAAATGAAAGGACAAAGGAGATGAAAGGACTTAAGGTAAATAAGCTTTTAAAACTCTTCATATTTCTTTTTCTTTAAATTCAAATAAAACAAAAATAAAATTAGTAAATTGACTTTAAAACCGAAACAAAGTAATATAAAATAAAAATAAATAATAATTTTAAAGAAAATGGAAAAAGAAAACAAGAAATTTCTTAAAAATCTAAAACAGTGTCCAGAAATTACAAATAAATCACTATTGACTTTGGAAAATTATTAACTTCATTTTAAAAATATTATAAAATAAAATTTGAAATAAAAATGATTTTTAAACATTTTCAAAGTAAAATAAATAATTAAATTCAGAGAAAATAGCAAAAGAATTGAAGAAATTGTTTAAAAATAGCAAACAGGACATGAAAATTTCAAATAAATTACTATAACTCTAGAAAAATTTATACTTCACTTAAAAATATTTTAAAACCAAAATATATACATACCAAGTTATTTTACCCATATAAACATAATTTAGAACATTACATGACCAAATAAAATATTATTTATATAATTTGAAATAAACAATTTGGTTAAATACAGCAAATTACACACAAAATTGAAAACAATATAATTTCCACAATGTAAATCCGTTTTCAACGAAACGAAAAGAAGTATTCATGATATTAAATCTATTTTCATAATAAAAGATAAAATTCAAGAATTTAAATATTTATATTTAAAAATTAAAAGTCAAAGTTTGACTAGTTTGACAACAAATCCACTTTTTAGGAAAATATTCCATTTATACAAGTTTGGAATTATAATTCATATAATAATCAAAATTCATATTTAAAAATGAAACATTTGAACTAAACAAGTTTAAAATAATTTAAAAATAAAAATAAAGTCAAAATAAAATATGCAAAAATCTAGGGTTGTTACACTCTCCCCCACTCAAATCTTTTCGTCCTCGAAAAGGAAGGAAGCGGAGAAACAACTAGAAAGAACAATAGGTTTGAAGACATCCCCGAAAAGAAGGTAGGGAAAAAGTAGCTAGGAGGGAAAGCAGGTTGAAAGACAAGGATGAACCATTATTTTTAAACCATTATACATTTCAATTAAAATTTTATAACATTTTAAACATTTTACAATATGATGATTAGTCCTTTGAGTTAAATCTGATAGTTCAAAGTAAACAATATTTAAAACATTTTAAAATCTTTAGAAGGGAAAATAACTGATCAAAATATTCTCTACATAGTACTTTATCAAAATACTTTTATAACTCGATGTCTTAACAAGTTTATACTTGTTCCAGCAGACTCTGGCAGTGCGTTGATCAGGCGCAAAGCTAGAATTCTCTAGGTACTTAGTAGACTTGTTTCAACACCCAGTGAAAATACTGGAAAACTTTTAAAAATAGATATGGAAAGTACAATCCAAACAAAAAAACAAACAAAACCTTTGTCTAACCATGGATCGCTGATACACAAAGGTTACGCCTGGGTCTCCCAGGAAACATCCGTATCCGTAAGCTTTCTCAGCCCTGCGAATTGCGCCATGATGACTAGTAGACCGCAGATACACAACGGTTACGCCTGAATCCCCCAGGAAACATCCGTATCCGTAAGCTTTCTCAGCCCTGCGGATTTCGCTACTAATACGACTTACATAGATCACAGGATACACAATGGTTACGCCTGAATCCCCCAGGAAACATCCGTACCCCTGGGCCATCCAGCCAGGTGAATTACGATATGCAGTCGCGCTCGTAAGACCATGGGTAACGCCATGGAATTCGATGGACACTCGAGTATCATATCCGGAAAACCAAAAATCGGAGAAATATCGATAGAATGAATCCACAATGTGGCCACAAAGCGAATATCAAGCAGAAGGCACTTTCCATATCTTTACTTCGAAAATATGTATCATATAGTACCTTTTCAAATCACTTTCAAATATCATACTTATATAAAGTCCATTATATATAAGATTTCATTTTCAAATAAAATACTTTCCAAAATCAATAGTATATCAAATCACACTTGTATAGACTTCAATTATATAAGATTTCACTTTTCAAATTGAGTACCTTTTCAAATCCATAGTTTTCGAATCAACATCATACTTATACAAACCAAATTTTATATAAGTTCAATAACTCCCAAATCAAGTATTTAGTAACATAAGGTTCTCAAATTTCAATTTGTTTCAATATCAATATAATTTTCAAAATCATATACGCTTTCACCAATTTATCCTCCCAAATCAAATATCTTCAGTTCCAAAGTTTCCAAAATAATAAATTTAGAAAATAATCCAAGTTTCTAAATCAATATATTTCAAGTCAACCAATTTATTTCCAAAATCAACGGTTTTCAAAAACCATCTTTATACTTACATAAATTCCATCTTATATAAGGATCAAAATTTTCAAAATAAATTTCGCTGCAAGAAGAGCCATATGGGATTGAACATCTTTGCCTACTAAAAGATTTTTTTTTTATTATTTAGAATAGTTTTGTATACAAAATAGTTTGTAAAATAGTTTGTATGTAAAATAGAATAAAACTGTTTGTTTGAGAAGAATAAAAGAAAAATAGTTTTGAAAAATGGTTTTAAATTGATAGTAGTTTTTCATAAAAGAAAGAATTCCAATTAAATTACAAAGATATCCAACCCAACAACTTCCAATTTCAGCGGCAAGTATATCAATGATATTAGAATATAAGATGTACATATGTCATCATTTCGCAAAGTCACATTCGATCGCTCACTCGATCACACAAGTTCGCTTTCGAACTAGTATTGTCCATTCGACTTCCCTAATGTGGATTTCGATATGGTTTCTCGACTAGAAACCATCAGTCTCCTTGCATAGCCATATACTATGATAGAGAATTCTAGAATCAAGCCCAAAATCCACATCAAATATTCGCCATAAAGAATCAAATGAAAAATCCTAACATGAAATGGTGTAATTCACCTCGAACTTGTGTACTCAAACTTGGATCAATTTAATTATGCGAATAAAACAGCATACGTAAAACTTATGTATCTATTCGAACTTTTTAAATATATAGTTTCATAAAGATGTTACTAAGTTAAACATTTAAACTAAATTTTATTCAAAATATTTTGAAGACCAAATTCTTCTCAAAACATTTCAAATCTAAATTTCATATTAGAAAAATTCAAAATAGCCTTATTCATTTACTTAACAAAATAGTTTCAACTTATTTAAATCATATTACTACATAATTTAAACATACATACCAAACTTATATACTTTATACTTCTCAAAATTACTTAGCTTTGAAAAGTTAACCTTGATTTGGAAGTACTCGAACCTTCAAATAGTCGAAGAAATCATATTTCAATCCAAGAGTTGGAAATCACCAACAAATCAGTAAATCAATTCCAAAAAATAGGGTTATATCCAATTAGATCCAAAACTCAAGGACGGAACACCGGCTCATTTCAAATTGTTCAAATATATATACATATATCTTTCGAATATCACATCACACTTTAGAATTTTAAATTAAAAATTGTTTCACAAATCAATCGCATAGCAAAGTTACCGAAGTGGCCTCTCCCCCACTCAGAAACTCGAAAATCAATGTCGACGATGCATGCATTCAACACCGAAATTGTTTTCCAGCGACATTAGTGGGTTCTGGACTTCTATTTTCTCAAATTTCTTTTGAAATTTCTTCGAAATCATTTGAAACTTATTAAAATCATTTGAAACATTTCATATTCGGAAAATACTTTCAAATCATATTATTAATTATTTCAAAATCTTAAAACCAGTTCCAAAATGCCGGAGTTCAATCACTCAAATTAACATTCAAAACCTTCAGTTACAAATCATCTTATATGAAACCATTTTTTATATAAATTTCAAAATTTCAAATCCATTCAAAACTTTAAATTCTCAGTTTTAAAATGGTATATAATCCTTATCGAAAACATTTCACTTTTATATATAAATATGGTCATCCTTATCAAAATAAAAACTTCGATGAATACACGGTTTTCAAAAGACAAACAACCACAAATTTTCCAAGGACTGATTCAAGGATGGATTTCAAAATAAAACAGAGATTCAAATTTAGAGGAACTCTAATTAAATAGAATTCTGATTCGAAGATAAACTCAAACGAAGATGAGATAAATTAAATTACCAAATAGAAGATGGATAAGCCTATATAAATCATGGGCGACCTTAACCGGCCAACCGTGTCTTCGGGAATAATTGATGCGAAAATCTAAGGCAAATCGACCTTCGATCCCCAGAGATAGAATCTAGGTATAGCAGAAGATAGAAAACATCGTAAACCGAGGATACGGAAATCTCCGGTGAATCAATGCCCATTGTAAAGGAGTTTCACCCTTTTACAAATCATTCAAAGTTTGGCGGAATCGCCGGTCTTTACAGAGCTCATTCAAAGTGGAGTTATGGAATGCTCCAAAATCAAAAGAATAAAATTAGGGGAGACAGGAATGAATTTCAGAACAACTGGAAGCGTTCCAAAATTCAAAGGAATCCTAATCGAAGAAATCCCAACTAAGATAGAAGTTCAGAATTTTAAGGAAATCCTAATCAAAGAAATTACTAACAAGGTGGATACGAAAGGGATAAAGTCCAGAAAATTTTCTTTCAAAACAAGAAAATTTTATATCAAAATAATCTTTAAAAATCCTTTAAAAATCATTTGAAAATCATTTTATACTTCGAAAATACGTTCTCTCACAAAGGAATGATTCTGAGATTGATTTCACTCATTCTAGGGTATTTCTACCCTATCTCTAATGAGTTTTTGCTCCGGGGGCTAAGGTTTGCCTAAAACCAAAGCTCTGATACCAAATGTAACGACCCACTATTTTGGACCATTCAAATCGACAATAATCCACACATGTCTGACTTGAATAATTCAAAATAACAGATTGTAATAAAATTTGGAGCAAATAAAATCAAATACAGAATCACACACACAGAATATCAGAATAACTCGCAGCGGAAATAATATACCATAGTAGTTCATGAAGCTACTATATACAAACTCTCAAAACATAATACGTAATATCAGTCTGAAAACATATACAATAGAAATCTCTAATACATAGAAAATACCAGAGCTGAAATAGAACAACAGGAACTGAAAAGGAATAGATAATTAGACAAGCGGAATCTCCAGCGATTCCTAGCTCCAGAATGAAATCCAAAGCTATGCTGTAAATACTCAGGCTGGCCCGAGCGTAAAGTAAAACATAAAACACTCGAGTTAGGACAATATATACTTATATAATATAAACCAACTCAAGTGAACTGTAGCAGTAATGCACAATAACTTAAAGGATGCTTGGGACCGCCCATCCTTTAAGGATCAGTTAAACTATATAATTTTAAATACATCCCGTGGTTAAAATTTCAAAAATAGTATCTTTACTTATAAATCAAATATCATCTCAAAATTAAATATCATTTCAAATCTATTCCAATATCCAAATATCATATTTTCCAAAATCACATTCATTTTTATTTAGCATCAATACCGTTACAACTCACATTTCAAAATAGCTATATTTCAAGTTAATATCTCCATTTAAATCACTTAAAGTAAATTCATTATATTTAATAATTAAATATTAAATTTCCAAAATTTAATCTTTTTCCAAAGATTTTTTTTTATTTAAACAAAAATTTCAGTTTCCGTAGCACTTATAAAATGCTACGTAAAGTTTTTGGTTTAAACAGTTCACTTAACACAGACAGCATTAAGCGCTGTAATAGATTTCTGTTTATTTCAAATAAACTTTAATGTTAAGTTTAACCACTATAGCACTTACAAAGTGCTATAATAGTCTTTATTGCAAATTAACTTTTTAGTTCATTTAAAACAACTACAGCATTTACAAAATGCTGTAATATCTTTTACATTGCATTTCAAAGATGCTATCAAATCAAATTCAGAGTTTTAATTACCATTTCCCAACCAATTAACTTTTAACATAAATCAATTTAACTTATAAAATCATATATTTCACATTTTAAAATCATCATTTCAATACTCTTATTTTTGTGATTTTTATAAAGTTAAATTTCATTCAAAAAATCAAATTTTAACATAATTCCTTATTTAAATTCAAGTATTAAATTCCATTTCTTTAATTAAATTATTAATTTAACAATTTGGTTATCCAAAATATAACCCTTTTTCCATTTATTTACTTAGTTAAAATTTCACTTTTACCCAAAATTCAAAATTTCCAATTTAAGTTATATTCCAAAATTTTAACTTAGACATTTATTCATTCAACATTTTAACTTATTCAAAATTCATTAATATATTATAAATCATCTTAAATCCATTTAAATTCAAGATATCATAAATTTATCATATTTCATACTAAATTTAAATTACATTTCATAACCAAATTAGAATTTCCAAACATACTTACATTTCAAATTTCTAACTTTACCAGTTATTTATTTCACTTATAAATTCTAAGAAAATCAATAATACTTTACAACAAAATTATTTTTAATTAAGTTTAAATCAGAATAATATAATATTTACATTTTAAAATATTTTAGAAATTTTAGAAAAACATATTTTAACCAATGGTCTGTATATCATTTACTAGCCTAGGTAAAGTAATACGGATACTATATCATATCAATCTGAAATTTACAAATGAAAAATCCGGGTTTGATCATTTCAAACCCGCAGTCCCAAGTAAAATGAATGAAATGAACCACTCAGGCCTATCATTTCAGCCCATAACGATTTTCCCCTATTCTAAAGTCCGTTCGGGTATGTATCATTTCAACCAAGAGTGATTCTATTCTATAGGGAAATTGCAATGGTGGTAACTGATATACATAACATAATAGTATAATATAAAAGTAACATATGATATAACAGGTGCAATAACAGGTGTAAACATCATATGATCATAATATAGCAGTTATAACAGGATGAAATACATTTACATATTCAAGTGGTGTCGGTTTATCAGTTATATAGGTATAGATTGTCTGGTGAGAATAACTCACCTCTAAAAGTTGGAGATAACAAAACCAATGACACAACGGAAACAAAAGAACGATGACAAGACTACGGACTTGAGTGGAGAGCGAGATCCAATGCTACAAGTCTTGTGTTACAACCCAACACAAACATCAAAACAGACATAAATTCAATACACTCTGAAATGGAATAACTTTGGAATAAAAAGAGATTTGAATGCCAAGTCTTTTGCCTTGCTTTCTCTACTATTTGGCATGGCCTAGGGATGTTGTTTGGCTCAGGTTTGAACAAGTTTGGCTCAGGTTTGGGCTAGGAAATGCACGGCGTAAGCGAGAACATGTAGAGGAAGTTACAACATGAGAATGTCAAGAGGCTAGGCAACATTGGAAGGTTTGTGTTCACACTTTGGGCTCGGCTAATGGTCAAATGGCTCGGCCATGTCATGCTACAGGTCTGGCCAGAGGTAGGAGGGGTGAGTAAGGGTCTGGACAGAGGTGGTGGTGGCGGCCTAAGGTGATGGTGGTGGTGGAAATGGAAGTGGTGAACAAGTGGTGGTCAAACAACATGGTTTTAAGGGAATTAACATAGTTTTTATGGAGTTTCTCTTCATACATTGTGCGGCCATGGTTTAGACCTGAGGAGTAGGTGGTGATGATGGCAGGGAAGAGGTGTAGGAGGAGGTGGCCGTGGATATGGAGTGGAGGCCGTTCAAAGAAGCAAAGAAAACAAGGCAAAAAATACATGAAAAATGAGAAGAAAAGTGTAAAAAAGTAGCCATTACCCATAGATTTTTCTTGAAGCCATGAATGAATGAGAAGGTAAAATGTTTTTAGGTGAATGGATGCTGAAAACTCATGGCTACAAACCAAAAATGCATAGCCAAGATAGTAATTGAGGAGTTATGGCAAATGAAAGGACAAAGGAGATGAAAGGACTTAAGGTAAATAAGCTTTTAAAACTCTTCATATTTCTTTTTCTTTAAATTCAAATAAAACAAAAATAAAATCAGTAAATTTATTTTAAAACCGAAACAAAGTAATATAAAATAAAAATAAATAATAATTTTAAAGAAAATGGAAAAAGAAAACAAGAAATTGCTTAAAAATCCAAAACAGTGTCGAGAAATTACAAATAAATCACTATTGACTTTGGAAAATTATTAACTTCATTTTAAAAATATTCTAAAATAAAATTTGAAATAAAAATTATTTTTAAACATTTTCAAAGTAAAATAAATAATTAAATTCAGAGAAAATAGCAAAAGAATTGAAGAAATTGTTTAAAAATAGCAAATAGGACATGAAAATTTCAAATAAATTACTATAACTCTAGAAAAATTTATACTTCACTTAAAAATATTTTAAAACCAAAATATATACATACCAAGTTATTTTACCCATATAAAAATAATTTAGAACATTACATGACCAAATAAAATATTATTTATATAATTTGAAATAAACAATTTGGTTAAATACATCAAATTACACACAAAATTGACAACAGTATAACTTCCACAATGTAAATCCATTTTCAATGAAACGAAAAGCAGTATTCATAATATTAAATCTATTTTCATAATAAAAGATAAAATTCAAGAATTTAAATATTTATATTTAAAAATTAAAAGTCAAAGTTTGACTAGTTTGACCACAAATCCACTTTTCAAGAAAATATTCCATTTATACAAGTTTGGAATTATAATTCATATAATAATCAAAATTCATATTTAAAAATGAAACATTTGAACTAAACAAGTTTAAAATAATTTAAAAATAAAAATAAAGTCAAAATAAAATATGCAAAAATCTAGGGTTGTTACAAGAATCCATAAAGTGATTTCTTAAAATTTATTATTTTTATGTGTTTGAAAAATATGGAAAAATGTTTGTAAATGTTTTAACAGAGATTTGAGTTATATAAATAAATTTTCAGAAGATAGAAAAGTCGTTTTGGTCAATACAAGTTTAAAAACTCTATTCGCAGCACTATTTGCAACGGTTTTCAATAACTTTTGAAATATAACTTTATACTTGACAATTCCTTCCCAAATCATTTATAAGTGTTTTTAAATGAATAATTAAGTGTTTTAAAGATGATTTGAAGATTTAATGATTTATTTAAAATGGTTTAAATAAAAAATCAAAGAAAGGTTATTATAACAATTGTTTTAATTTTGGCTCTAATAATCCGACGAGTGCACTTGATTTTTTTATTCGTGAGATCTACTTGAAGTGCTCAAACTAAGGAGAGTTCAGGAGTAACTTATGCCCTGGCTCACCCGACCTCACCTAGGCGAGGGATGGATAAGGTCGAAATGTCGAAAACAAGTTAAGTATAAAAGATTAAATTTTTCCAACTTTAAACAACTTGGGTTGTATAGAGATAATATTCTTATAATTTACATTAATTTCTGAGGAGGGAACTCATACTACTCATATGAATTTAAAAGGTGATTTCACTGTTATTCGATGGATATTACTTATTGAATACAGAAATTAACGTCAAGTATAATTTGTATGATTTCTATGGATTTGTTTCATTCAAATATTAACTAATTTGGATTTTCCATCTTAGATAACATGGTTTCAACTTATTAAAATGTTATAGTTTTGGAATAGAGAAATCATTGTTAAAATTTAAGAAAAAAGATTTGGATTTATTCCTAGTTTTAAAAAGAGTTTAATTAAACCAAAGAATGTAACAAAGAGAGTTCAAATTAAACTCTTTTTAAAACTAGGAATAACTCCTAACAACAATCACATTATATATAACTATACTTTTTTTTGAAAATTATTTCTTTATATATAAAAAACATTCCTAGGTAAAATTATATCATTTACTAGATTTTAAAACAATACTATGTCGATTTGCCTAGTTTAAGTATTTAGAAACCCCTATTGAGCCGTGGTTCCCCAATCTCGACCAAAATTAATAAACCACTCAACCAATAAATCAACATAAAATAAAACATTTTTATAGAACTAACAAATACATACTCAGTATATATACTCAAACTCATCCTAGGGTCTTACTTACCCTATCTCAAAAGAGTAAACCCCATTAAAGCAAAGGTGTTCGCTAAGCTCTGATACCATGTTGTAACGATCTACCTTTCCTACATCTAAAGACGACACTTAATACATCCTCGGTATTCGTGTGCAGATCATTTAAGTGTCCGAAATCGTTTGGGGTAAAAAAGAAAAAGGCAGAACAAAATCACACAATTGTCGATAAATACAAACAATTATAACCAATTATTAGCGTACACTAACCAATTATTAGCCTAGACAGTTATAATAGTTTTTCCTTACAATTGCCGATAAATACAAACAAGAACAAAACGATACAGAACAATGGAAGAATATAAGGTACATGAATACGTCTTGGAGGGTCCAGCTTATCACCTGAAAAGCACCAAAGCATCCATCTAAATCTGGAAAATATGCTTGGGATGATCTGAGCATTATAAGAAAACAACGCCCGGATCAGTCTGGTAAAACCGGCATGAGAATATCAAATCATAAGGAATTTTATTTATTATAGCTTGTAAAATCCTTTAAAATCAAAGGTAACTCGTAAGACTTCGCCGCACATAAATACGGATGGTTTTTTACCTTACGATAACCAAAAAAATTTCTTTAGAAAATCTAGTGATATTATAATAATGTCTAAGGTACAAATTCATATTAATCATAGCCAAAATTGTTACATTATTAAATTTCTGCATAATAGGTATACAATCAGCCCGAAGGCACTTATAAGAGAATGGGTTCCAATTATGAAAGGGTAAGGATCTACCCACTAAATCTGTACACCTCTAGATAAAATGTACGGGAAGTTGCAACACGTTGTACCTCCACTACTCAGCACCGGCCCTATCCCTTACTGGATAGCGCTGAATACGATCACCCCATGGTGACGATCGAACAACCATAATGGGACCCAAAGCATACATAGAGATATCGACACTAGATCTTGGGATGATCATACCCAAATGGGAGCGACCCACCTAGCCCTACCGCATGTCCCTGCTTTAGTCATTTTCTCGGTTGATGAGGCTTAAGGCTACGATAACCTTTTTATATAGCAACCATCTTGGAATGCTAACACTGCCCTCCAGGCAGCAATGTAGTGCCAGCATTCATCCATATAAGTTTGTTCTGGGTCTGAGCGAAACCGAAGGCACTACCTCTACTACATCCATTTTGGAATCACCCTCAGGATTAGTTGCAAGTAGCCCTTGCACTTCAAAAGCTCCATCTTCAATCATCTTCAAGGTATCTTCAAAAATGCTTGAGTTGGATCAAAGTGGTTTTCGAATAATTTATACTTATCCAATCCCGATCTCCTCGAAACAACTTTCGATAGTTTCAATAAGCTCAACCCTGATTCTCTTAGAAATAATCAGACAATAATTAGGAGCAGGGATCACCCCCTAACCATTTAATTGAACAGATCTCCCTATCATTCGTCCTAGGAGAACAAAACAAGATTTATATATACAATACAGCATCATCGAAGATGACTATGCCATATAACTCACGTGTTTCTCCTAGATATTTCCAGAGTTATATTTTGGTCTGGATTTGATAGTCGGTTATTTAACTATCATATAAACCAACAAGAAACATTTTATAGATTTAATTACCCATAGCAACCACTAAGCCTCAAACTAAATCTTTAATTTATTAAAACTCTTTTCAAAATGTTTATCAAAAACCATTCATATACTTATCTCACTGACATAAGTATATTCACAAAACATTTGTGAAAGATTTCTCATTTCCAAATCATATCAAAGGATCAAAACAAAATGTTATTTAAATAAAGATAAAGATAAGCTCAAACAATATTCCTTCAGTGTTAAGTGTGGAACGAATGTCCATACCACCAGAATTAAGAAGGTCAGTTAAAGGAAATGCAATCTCAAATTCTTTTATAAATTTCCTTCTACAAATCCTCTTAATAAAACTCTTTTATTTATGAATCTCCTTTACTTAAAGTCGAAACCCATTTACAAAACTCTTCATAAATCGCTAAGTTAAATTGACAAACTCTTTTATAAATATCAAAATTATTTATAAAACTTCCTTTATAAATATCCAAAATCATTTATAAAACTTTCATATAAATATTCCTCATTTAAAATAAAACTCCTTTAATAAAATAATTTAATAAAGTTATTTTTGAAAAACAAAATGATTATTTAAAACACCTTTAAATAATAAGTTATTATTAAAGAATATCTTTCATTAAATTTTCTTTAGACCATATTGATGAAATAATGATTTTAAACAATCATTTAAAAGGTATTCTATTAACATTAAAATCACATTTTATAAAATCATCACCTAACTTGAAACCATTATCAAAATGATAAAATGAAATATTTGATTTCACAAAACCAGAAAGAGGCCCAGTGACCATAATTGTAACGCCCCTAATTTTTAGTAACATTATTCATGAGATTTAGTTAGATAAATTAATTAGAATAATGTAAATATTTTTGTGATAAGGGGATTGAGATTTGAGAATTCAATAGAGGTCGAGCTAAATTAAATAAAACCCTAAAATAATGGGCTTATGAACGGATTTATATGTTAATTAGTGAGCACATAACGCAAGGGCATTATAGGGATTTTCCTAATCATAATCCCATTACCGTTAAAACTTTTTTTTCCATTCCTTTACACATTCATAATTCATTATTAAAAACATAAATCAAAAGCTCAAGTTGGTCATAACCTAAGGAAAGAAAAAGGGGAAAAATAAATTAAAGCTAAGCAATCAAGCAAGGGGAGTTAATCAAAGATCAAATCTCAAGTTTCTTATCCTAATCAAGGTGAATAATAATCTAAACCATCTCTATTTTTGGTTTTATAGATCATTTGATTTCCGATTTAATTTTAAATCCACTATGATGATTTTTGATGATGATATGCTTGGATTTCATGATAGGTTATATTCAAACAAGTTTGTTTGATAAATGTTTTATTCAATTTTAGGGCTAAAATAATTTATATTAGGTTTCAAATGCCATGAGGATTTAATATGTTATGTAAAACATTATTTTGGAGATGGGTCAAATTTTTCGTAATTATCCAAGCTATGGATAATTTATTATGAATTTTCAAATGAGAATATGAATAATTGGGTTTAGAAATTAATTTTGGTAATTATATAAAGGAACTTAGGTCCGAAATTTGTAAATGTTAGATAACATTTTAAAAATGAATTTCTATGATTTTTGGGGATTTTTCCTAAGAAATTTACTATGGAAATTAAATTAATTTAGTTGGAGGACTTATATGTTTTAATTGTTTTGATTAAGGGAAGGGCTTCTTTGCTAGTTGTTGTAATTAAATCTAAAATTAATTAGGAAGTATTTTAGGAAAATATTTTTTAAAGTTTATGGCTACCAATTAAAGTTTTTCAAAGAGACAAGTTAGTTGGAAAGCATTTACCTAAAAAGGCAATAATACAGTTTTTGTTCAGAAGCATGGTTTCGCCACTTCCAGCAGTGACCTTTCGACCACGTACCTTCGCCCTTATCTAAGTCGAAACTAAATACATGGTATCAATTCTTTAATACATAGTGGATTGGAGTAAGGCACAAGGTATGGAGTCGAAACCATGCTTTCGAAGAGGTCGAGACCAATTTTAATAGCTTTCGAAGGTCTTTTGTTTTACTATCCAAAGAAATGCCATTTGCCTTATTTTCAAAAGAATGCTTTCGAAAGGGTTAATATAGCTTTCAAAGAAGTTGCCAGTTTTTGTTTCAAAAGGGTAGCTTTCGAATGAGTTGCCTTGTTTTATTAAATCAATGCTTTCGAAAGGGTAATTTGAACCCAATCGAAACCCTCCTTCCTTCTCTATGTCTTTCGAAGGGATTGAAGTCATTAACGAGTTCGAAAGGTAGCTTTTCTTTTATAAATGTAATAACCACTTCCCGAAGCTTTCGAAAGGGCTCTAGTAGCCACATTAAGGTTTCGAAGGCAATGGCTTCGAAAGGGGTTTCGAAGCTATCCTTCCAAATGTTTTACTTAAATGATTAAAGCTTTCAAAAGGATGGTTCCGAAGTCATCTATTTTTCCCCAAACTCTTTGTAATGGTTTCGAAAAGGGTACTTTCATTTGTATTCACTTTGACCCAAAAGATATGTTTAAGAGTAAACCCAATGGTTTCGAAAGGGGTACTTTCAATGGTTTCGAAAGGGGTACTTTCAATTGGTTTTGAAGCTACGCTTTTATAAATAAGCAAGTGATGTTTTAATACTTTCGAAAGGTATGTTTTGATGGTTTCGAAAGGTATGTTTTGATGGTTTTGAAAGGCATATTCTTAGTGTTTTGAAAAGAAGATTTGAATGCTTTCAAAAGACGTTTTTAAATGGTTTCGAAAGTAAAGGTCTAAGGTTTCCTAAGCCTTAGTTTTCAAAACAAAGAACCCAACCTCAATTTTTAAAGGTAAAACCCATGGCATTATAAAAGAGCTTATAAATGGCTTTTAAATTTGGAGTTTTTGAAGAAGCTTTCCTTGATAAAATAATAGGTTAAAGGGATTAACCATGTTTCAAGTGAAAAATGATTTCATGGATATTAAACCATAAATGTTGGTATTATTTTTGTGTATATGCTTCTTCTATAAATATATTCAGTAAGTAATGGACCCATAACTATATTTTGGGGAGTAAAGGCAGAATAACCAGATCGGTTAACCTAGTAGTGAATATGAGTTAAGTAACTCCTGAATGAATAGAGTTGCATCTAGGAGGCCCGGTTTAGGATGCCCAAAGACCAATTAAGAAGTTGTCAGTTTAGACAGGTTCATAGTGAACCCATGAAAACTATGTTTAAAAAGAGTTATTGGCAGGGGCCAATAGGTTTGTAGTGAACCTATGAAAACTATATCCGGATTAAGTTATTAACAGAAGTCAATAGTTTCATATTCAACCCATGAAAATTATGATATGAGGAAAGTTATTGGAGATACCAATAGGTTCAGGGAGAATCCATGAAATAAATAAATGAAGTTATTGGCAGGGGTCAATAGGTTCTTAGTGATCCCATGAAAACTATGAGACTGGACAGATAGTCCATAAACTTTATTCAGGTTATTAGTGCGCCCATGAAAACTATGAGACTGGACAGATAGTCCATAAACTTTATTCAGGTTAATAGTAACCGTAGAAACTATAACTATGATAGATAGTCAAATGAATTGGGATGGGAAATCCAGAATGATTTACTTATTTGCATAGCATCATAATATTTTTTAAATTGCTATGTTTTTAACCATTGTGGATGCAAGAGCACAACGTATGGTTATCATAAGTTTTTGATAAGATACTAGTGAGGGGAAAATCCATTCTGCTAAGCGATGTGGTCTCACTAAATATCTAAATGGTTCGAGATGGCAGGTTATTATTCATATCAGGCTTTATGACTGACTCGAAGTTTATGTTTTCCCCTTATACTCTCGGGTGCTCAATTAATTTTGAGTAGTTTGAGAGTTGAGGTTTTCAGGTTCTCCTTAGACGAATTAGCTTCCGAAGACATGCAGAAGGCAAGCTAGCTAATAGGAGATCTTTTCTATTTTGATTCCACTGTGTTTTGATGTAAAGGTAAAGTTGTTTAATTGCCTAGATATATATACTCTGATCATCCAAGTGGGCATCTTCTTATGTCCCTCTTACCGTATGTTGTAATAATTAAATTTTCTCTGAATGTGGTTCTCGAATCTGGGATTATGTAATGAATTTGAAATGTTTTGAAATGGAATATGAAAGTTGTTTAATGATTTTAAAAAAATTCCATATCCATGTGTTTCTGTTATATCAATGTATCTAACATTGCCGTATTTGATCGTCGAGGATTAATAACTATGGATGACTGCATCATCTATAGTCGTTAGTTTTGGGCCTCCAAGTGGGGGATGTTACGACAATGATTCATTTAATCGAGTTTAACTTATTCAAGTTATAACATGGGTATTAACATAAAAACAGAAATGTAAACAGAATCAACTGTTACATAGGAAAATTTCCAAGTTACTATAATAGCACGGGTATTTGTTCTGTTAAACACATGTCCAAGTTATTGTAATAGCAGAATGAGTTCTTATTTTGCCTAAAGATGTCAACATAATCTACTTGGTGAACTATGGTAGAACAGTGATTTATTCTACCAAACAGATGTCAAATACAAGTTAATTAGCAGAACAGTGATTCTACTAAACAAATGTCATTGGGTTTCATAATCAATTGAGGTTACTTAAGGGTAGTCGACAAAGAAATCCCTTGGATTGAAATCTTCCTTTAAAAGAAAGTTGCTTCTTGAAAACAAAACCGATCTTTAAAAATAAGGTGATCTAAATCTCTAAAAATTTATTTAATAATTAAATAACATTTAAACATTTTATTAAAAATGATTAAAGCTTTAATTAATAATTAAATTATAATTAGCTAGTAAATAATTAATTAAGCCCTAATTAATCTTTTATTAATTATTAAATAATAATTTAAAACTTTAATTAATAATTAAATATTAATCAATCTCAATTAATTAATTAAATATTGCTTTATTAAAACTTAAATAATAAATTAAACTTCCATTTAAAATAACTAAATCATAATTAAGTTTAATTAACTCTTAACTTAAATTAAACTTGATTAGTAATTAATTAAAAATTAAAACCTTTTATAAATAAATAATTAATTAAAAATTAATCTTTAATAAATAATTAAATAATAATTGATCCTTAAATAATTAATAAAAGAATAAAATTAACCTTTTATTAATTAACTAATTAAAATTTACTTACCTAATTAAGGCTTAAGTACTAGTTACCTTATTAACTAATGATTAATTACTAATTACCATATTCGCAAACTGTATTTATAGCGCTATCGCTATATGACCCATAATTTCAAAAACTTGATTTATGTTCTAAATCACTTCCAAAAACTCTATCTTTTTGTGTTAACTAAACTTTATAACTTAGAAATTTTTTAGAAAAACAAAGTAAAGTTTTTAAAACTAAACGAAAACAATTCTAAAAGTATGTAAGGAAAACAAGTTTTTGAAAATCAAAGGATTTTGATGTCGCACCTACGATTCCAATAACTAAATTCTCAGTTTACATATAACCTCATATTCAAGTGCTAACTATTATTGTTTGCACAAAAAATGGACAAACACCTCAAAGTCGTGTGATTTGATTGATTTTATGTTGTTCTTAGTGATTTGGGTGATTTATGCAAATATATGAAAAGCAGGGACTAAACTGTAAAAGACACGTAGATTTATAGTGGTTCAGCCAGAATGTGCCTACGTCCACTTTATATATTATTTCTCTTTTCTTGTTTAGATTACAAGTACAAAGCTTTGATACAAGTATCTGAAAGTTGTTTGAAAGTTATCTCCGTGCTTGAGCTCTCAAACTTGTCCCCATTGTTGTACCCCTGCCCCTCTATTTATAGAGTGAGGCTGGGGGTAGGGGTCTTGGATGTATACAGCTGCTGATGGGCTTGGGCTGACGCGATCTGGCCTGGTAGTGTTGGTCCGGTGGTGGGTGGTCCGGTAGGAGCTTGATCCGGGATGTCTTGGTCCGGTGGTAGGTGGTCCGGTAGGAGCTTGGTCCGGGATGTCTTGGTTGGTTCGGCAGGTGGTCCGGTGAGAGCTTGGTCCGGGATGTCTTGGTTGGTTCGGCAGGCACTTGGTTCGGTAGTGGGTTGGTTTGGGGCGATGGTTCGGTAGTCATGGGGAAGGAGCTGGTTCGGTTGGTATGGGATGGAGTTGATTCGGTGGTAGGGATGGAGCCGGTCGAAACACACCCAACACTTGCCCCCCAAAGTAGGGCATATGCCTGTATATGGCGTGCTTTGTCTTTTTGGTCATTTCCATTCGGTTCCTGAGTGCCGATTCAATTGGTCCGGTATCCCATATCTGCCTATAAGTAGGGGCTATGCACCTTTGATATCCTTTACCAAATCGATATAGCCGGACCAGATTTTTCTTTCTGTCGAATCAATTATACTGCTGAAACCTTCTGTCTACCGAACCAGGTAACTGCCGGATGATTATGATTTTAATGTTTTTGGAACTACCGAATGACTTGCACCGCCGAATGACTTTGTGACCTTGCACTTTGTACTGCTGAATGATTTGCATTGCCGAATGATTTGCACTGTCGAATGACTTTGTGACCTTGTATGGAATGCGGTCCAATATCTTACTGTGAGTATCCGCTTGCTCTGTGTCCTGTACTTCAGGGATTGTTACAGAGGATAAGAGAAAAATTTCTTAAATAAAATTAAAATATGTGAAAAAGTAAAACTTCCAATCACGGAAGGCCTTCGATGTGCTTAAGTTCGTGGAAAACGGGCTTTGTAGTCACTTTCCCTAGCTGTGGGACTTGGAGACATTTGTCACCCAACTTACGCCTCGGCGGGGAGTTAATTCTTTTTTACCACAGCCGCACTTAAGACACGTCGGAGCCGAGATCGCGCACAATAACTACCCGGGCCATTATGGCCCGTATTCGTGGGTATTATTCGATTTACTGTGGCCGGCTAGCGTGGGTGCCGATCGTCAACCGTGAACTGCCCCTGGCTGGCCACACCTTATGTTGGGGCTTATAGTCGGTTCACAGTTGCCGGCGAGCCGAATGCCATAATGAGCTGCCTCGGCTATAGTCGGCCTTCTCGGTGGCTTATAATCGGCTCATTACAGTTGGCTTTAAGGGCCGTCGCGAGCAATGAGTTAACCCGTAGCAGAGGGATGCCGGAGCAAAAGTGTCTCATTGGCGAGGGCATAGATTCGCATAGTACCTGTTAGGTCTTGTCCAGGTGAAGTTGTGATGTGGAGTGCTTTGAATGGAGATGCTATACGCATAAGATTTTGTTCAACAAAAAAGGATAGAGTTAACTAGCAGCCAAGATATAAAGGAACAAGTTAAAAAAGAGACAAGGTTTTTTTAAAGTGGTTCGGCACGAAAATGCCTACGTCCACTGATTCTCTTTGTTAATTCACTTCATATGGGCAGTACAAGTTAAGAAAAGTATCGACGGAGGTGTTGGATGTTCTATGCCCTCCGGAACACCTCTCCGTCCACTGTTGACAAAATATAAGCTCCGTTGTGGAGATCTTTATGAATTACATATGGTCCATCTTAGATTGGATCTAGTGCTCCGGGGCAAGGGAAGATTCGCTTGAGGACAAGATCCCCTTCTTGTAAGGTGCGATGCTTGACTTTGGAGTTGTATTGTGCTGCCACTTTTTGCTTGTGGGCTGCTGCTTTGAGGGCTGCATCATTTCTTCTTTCCTCAATTAGATCCAAAGAAATTGTGAAGGAGTTCTTCGTTCTCTTCTGGGTTATAGTGGATCCTACAGTGGGAAGGCACGATGGTTTCAACTGGGAGCATAGCCTCCGATCCGTATGCCAAAGAGAAAGGAGTATGCCCTGTTGATGTTCTGAAAGATGTGCGATAGGCCCACAGTGCCGTAGGGAGTTCATCCACCCAAGCGCCCTTTGACTTCTCGAGCTTCTTTTTGATTAGAGTTTTCAAAATTTTGTTGACGGCTTCGACTTGTCCGTTTGCCTGTTGATAAGCTACGGATGAGAAGCTTTTGTGAATTCCGTGCTCTTGGCACCAATTGGCGAACTCCTCGCTGTCAAACTGAAGTCCGTTGTCTGATATAATTTTGAATGGGACTCCGTACCTGCATAGAACATTTTTGATCAAGAAGTTAATAACTTTTGCTGAAGATACTTTATTCAGAGGTTCTGCTTCCACCCATTTGGTGAAATAGTCGACTGCCACTATAGCATATTTGGCCCCGCCTCGGCCCATTGGTAGTTCGCCGATTAAGTCAACTCCCCATACTACGAAGGGCCAAGGGCTGGCCATTTGAGTAATCTCAGTTGTTGGTAGCCGTGGAATCTTAGCAAACTTCTGGCATCTGTCACATCTTTTGACGAAATTTAAGGTGTCCTTTCTTAAGGTGGGCCAGAAATATCCATATCGGAGTATCTTTTTTGCTAAAGTTTGCCCTCCGGTGTGATCTCCGCAGCTTCCTTGATGAATGTTGGATAAGATTTCCCTGGCTTCCCTTCCAGCGACACACCTTAATAAGGGGTTAGAGAATCCGCGCCGATAGAGGATGTCCTCTTGTATTGTGTAGCGGGAAGCTTTCCTCAAGATTTTCCTGACTTCGTTACGCCCGTTGGGTAGTGTGCCATTTTGTAAGTAGTCTCAAATAGGAGTCATCCAAGTTGCTTCTTCGGTTGTAGTTATCAGATTCGCTTGCTCAAAACTTGGGGTCAGTTGCTTTGAGATGGCCATTGCTCCGGAAATAGCGTCGTCTCTCGTGCTAGCTTGCTTCGCCAATTCGTCGGCCTCTTGGTTCTCTTCCCGAGGGATGTGTTTGACTAAGTAGTAGTCCAATCGACTGAGAAGTAACTTGGTCTTCTTTAAATATGCTATAAGTCGTTCTTCTCGAGCCTGGAATTCTCCTAGTATTTGATTAACAATAAGTTGAGAATCGCTATGAAGACACAAAGAATTGGCTTTGATTTCTAAGGCAAGTTCTAATACAGCTATCACTGCATCATACTCTGCATCGTTGTTGGTGGCAGCGAATTCCAACCTTATAGCATAGTGCAACTTACTTCCCCTGGGAGTGATTATTACCACACCAGCCCCCGAGCCTTGTTCGTTTGATGCACCATCCACAAAAAGGTTCCACTTGATGTCTTCTGCTATCTCTGATTGCTCCTTACCTTCGTTGGTAGTGAATTCGGCAATGAAATCAGCCATGGCTTGCCCCTTGATGGCGGTGCGAGGATGGTAGGTAATATCATATTGACTTAGTTCAATGCACCATTTTAGTAGTCGTCCGGAAGTGTCAGGACGATGGAGTACCTGTCTCAGCGGTTGATCGGTCATAACTCTGATGGAATGGGATTGAAAATAGTGTCGCAATTTTCGTGATGCGATCAGTAGACAGTATGCTAGCTTTTCAAGTTTAGGATATCTGACTTCTGCCCCCGTAAACCTCTTACTTACAAAGTAGACTGGCCGCTGCATGCGGTTGTCTTATCTTACCAAAGCAGCGCTTAGAGCGTGAGATGATACAGCAAGGTACAGGTATAACTCTTCGCCTTCGTTTGGAGTTGAGAGTAACGTCGGTTTTTAGAGGTGTTCAATTAGGTTAAGGAAAGCTGCTAAGCATTCGTCAGTCCATTCAAACTTTCCTTTGTCTTTCTTTAGAGCTTCGAAGAAGGGGACACACTTGTCCATTGCTTTGGAGATGAATCGGCTTAGGGCAGCCACCTTCCCATTCAGGCTTTGCATTTCCTTTCGAGTGGAAGGTATTTTGATATCTTTTAGAGCTCGGACTTGCTCAGGGTTTGATTCAATCCCTCTGTCATGGACGATGAATCCCAAAAACTTTCCAAACGACACTTCGAAAGAGCATTTCAGAGGATTAAGTTTCATTCTATATTGGCGAAGTACTCGAAACATCTCGTCCAGGTGGCTTACGTGATTGTCGGCTTTCCTTGACTTTACCAGCATGTCATCCACATACACTTCCATGGTTTGTCCTATTAGTCCTGCAAACATCTTGTTGACGAGGCACTGGTAGGTGGCTCCTCCGTTTTTAAGTCCGAAAGGCATTACCTTATAGTAGTACAATCCCCGGTTAGTGATGAAACTAGTGTGGTCTTGATCGGGAGTATGCATAGGAATTTGGTTATATCCTGAGTATGCATCCATAAAGGATAAGAGTTCGTGTCCGGCTGTGCTGTCTACAAGTTGATCGATTCGGGGAAGTGGGAAGCAATCCTTCGGGCAGGCGTCATTTAAGTTGGAGAAGTCAATGCATGTCCACCACTTCCCATTACCCTTCTTTACCAGCACCGGGTTGGCGATCCACTCTGGGTAGATGGCTTCTCATATAAAGTCATTGGCAAGTAGATTCTTTACTTCTTCATCGAGGGCTACCGATCGTTCTGCCCCCATACTTCTCTTTCTTTGTTTTACGGGCGCATTGGTAGGATCAATGTTTAGTACATGGCATGCTATGTCAGGGGAGATTCCGGTCATGTCAGCGTGTGACCATGCGAATACATCCAAGTTGTGGCGGAGAAAGTCGATGAGTTGCTCCTTCAACTCTGCTTTTGGTTGGGACCCGATTTTCAATAGTCTATTCGAGTCATGCTTTTCTACAGATACAAACTCCATAGCCTCTGCAGGCTTGGTGGTGGCCTCCTCCTCTTTGTCCCTGGGGTCTAATTCATTGAAAGGGTCGCTGGTATATCGAAGAGGAGGGGCTTTCTTTAGTTGCTATGCTTCCAAACTTTTTGTGCAGAGGGAAACCTCTACACTCTTTCCTTTATCCTTCCTGTGGTTGTTGCGAAGTTCAGTTACATAACAGTCTCGAGCAACGTCTTGGTCTCCTTCTACTTCCCCTACTCCATTGTCCGTTGGAAATTTCATCTTTAGGCACCATGGGTCTAGGACAATTTGGAAGTCAGACAAGGCTGGCCTTCCTAAGAAGGCGTTGTAGGCCGAGTGGTTTTCTATTAGCACAAATGTCTGTTTCCGTACAACGGAGCGGGGATGGCTTCCAATTTCAACAAAGAGATCCAGTTGCCCGAGGGGCATCTTCGCATCTTCGGTGAAACCATGTAGTGGTTTATTGCAGGGAGATACATCCTTCATTGATAGTTTCATTTTGTCGAATGCATGTTTGAACAGGATATTTACTGAGCTTCCAGTGTCTACTAGGATTCGGAAAACTTCGGCGGGACCGAGCCGGGCAGAGATAACCATGGGATACATGTGAGGGTACTGCCTTTCCTCTAGGTCACGCCTACTGAATGTGATGTCATCACCCTCTTTCCGCTTCGGGTGGCGTTCTTCTACAAAAGAGTTAACATAGGCTTCATTGTTTCTAAGCGACTTTCCATATCTTTCCATCTCTGCCCAGCTTCTGTCGACGATGTGCGGTCCTCCCGAGATGGTATGGACTACTATCTTCTCTTGATAGGAGCCGCTAGTGTTGCGATTTCCTCTGCCGATTTCTGGTGAGGGTAGCCTTGGGTTCTCATTGGCAGGAGCTGGAGTCCTGTCCTGACTTTTTACATAGCGTTCCAGTTTCTTCCTTCTGATGTGTTCTTCAATCAAGTCCCGGAGATGATGGCACTCATTGGTATCATGCCCATGAGATTCATGGAAGCGGCAGAACTTTCCAGACTTCTGTGCGTTATCTGATTCCTTCTTGTACGGCGGGCGTTTGTATCTAACTTCGCCTTGGGTTGCAAGGAAGATGTTTTTGACTGTTTCATTCAAAGGAGTGTAAGTGTCGAATCTTGGTCCTGTCCGATATAGGTGCTTTTCTCCCTTCTTGCCCCCAGCGTTGTCTCTAGAATCATTTCTTCGAACGTCCTTCGCTGCAGCGGGCGTGTTGCCGTGAGCTGCCTTATTTTGTTGCCCTGACTGCCCCTCAGTGGCAGCATCTTCAAGCCTCATATATTTCCCAGCTTTATGGAAGAAATTGGGTAAAGTAGCTGGTTTTTCTTTTGTCAACCTTCTAGCAAATTTAGTATCCGGATGCACACCACTACAGAGGGCCATTAGGATAAGCTTTTCATCGGCATCTTGGACTGCGGCCGCTGCGGCATTGAATCGGGTTAGGTATTGCTGCAGTTTCTCTCTAAGTTTCTGTTTGATACTGGATAAGGAATAAGCGTCCTTGGGTTGTTCTACATGAATGCAGAACTGACTGATAAACTTTTCTTTCAGCATCTCCCACGAGCTGATGGATCCCTGGGGTAGATGACAGAACCAGGAGGTAGCTAGATCTGCTAAGAATAGTGGGAAGCATTTGCACAGTATTCCCTCTGTTGCTCCACTCATGAGCATATGTTGTGTGTATCTCTGCAAGTGTACAACGGGGTCAGAGGTTCCTTTGTAAGGTTCCATTGTTGGCATTTTCCATTCTCGGGGGGTGATAGCAATTTCGATATCGCGGGCGAAAGGGATGGTTACCCTAGCGCCTATCCCTCGATCTCTTTGATCCCGTTGGACGCACTCTCTGAACAAGCATGCCATCCTTTCATCAGAATTTGGAGTAGATAGGAATGAGTTCGGTTCTGTTCTGTGGGATTGATTCCGTCCAGATGACCTGTAGGGATGGTATCGCCTATCGCTCCTAATATTCTCCAGTGGCTGCCTTTGGTCTTCTGGGAGCATGCTAGGGTCAGCTACAATTGGCCCTTGCCTTGATCTTCTCCTGCTGGGTTCTGATCTAAGCACTTCCTCGGGTCCAATTCCGGGCTGTACTCTAGCTCGACCCCATTCATTGGTGTTTTCGTGGTTAGGCAGTATGACATGCTCAGCTATAGTTTGCCTCCGTTCGGTACCTCCCCTGTTGGGTTCAGTTCCAAGCGTTTCCTCAGGCCTAACTTCGGGCTGAGCTCGGTCTCGGCTCCTACCATGGCTGCTTCTGCCGTTAGCTCCTTCGAAGAAGGAAGACCTTTGTTGTCTCTGAGATCCTCCAAACTGGGACTCACCCCATGATTCGGTGTTGCGGTTGGACTCTTCAGCATCCCTTAAGCGTGACATGAGATGACCCACCAAGGCTTCCTGCTGGGATGTGAAGCGGTTAGTCACTTCAGCCACAACCCTGTCTAGATCTGCCCTAGTAATTGCTGCCGACTGTTCCGCAGCAGGGGTGGTTGGATTTGCCTGACCTTTATTTGGCACTGCTGCTGGAAGGGGACGATTCGCCTGGTCTGTGACCACTGGACCTGGAAGACTGCTAGTTGCGATGTTTTTCCCTTTGTTAACATCTTTCTTCTGCTTGGGAGGCATTCTTTCCAAGCAATGAACGATGCTGTTAGGAAGAATGTTAAGTGGAAGAAGCTGAAGCTTCGAGTTTCAGTTCTCAGTGAAAGCACCAAAAATGTTTGCACAAAAAATGGACAAACACCTCAAAGTCGTATGATTTGATTGATTTTATGTTGTTCTTAGTGATTTGGGTGATTTATGCAAATATATGAAAAGCAGGGACTAAACTGTAAAAGACACGCAGATTTATAGTGGTTCAGCCAGAATGTGCCTACGTCCACTTTATATATTATTTCTCTTTTCTTGTTTAGATTACAAGTACAAAGCTTTGATACAAGTATCTGAAAGTTGTTTGAAAGTTCTCTCCGTGCTTGAGCTCTCAAACTTGTCCCCATTGTTGTACCCCTGCCCCTCTATTTATAGAGTGAGGCTGGGGGTAGGGGTCTTGGATGTATACAGCTGTTGATGGGCTTGGGCTGACGCGATATGGCCTGGTAGTGTTGGTCCGGTGGTAGGTGGTCCGGTAGGAGCTTGGTCCGGGATGTCTTGGTTGGTTCGGCAGGTGGTCCGGTGAGAGCTTGGTCCGGGATGTCTTGGTTGGTTCGGCAGGCACTTGGTTCAGTAGTGGGTTGGTTTGGGGCGATGGTTTTGTAGTGTGGGGAAGGAGCTGGTTCGGTTGGTATGGGATGGAGTTGATTCGGTGGTAGGGATGGAGCCGGTCGAAACACGCCCAACACTTGCCCAATTATCATATACAATACAAATACAACACATATACATGTCATGGTTTACATAAACAAGCAAAGAGCATAACTTTTCATCCACACACATTCCTACTTTGATCTCAAAATCGAACTAAACATCACACCAAACATATATATAAACATTTTAATCAACATCAATATACAAACCATCAACAAATGGTTTCATTATCAAAGTAAGCTTCATATTTAAAGTTAGATCTTTTAAATAAATTCGTGAGTTTTACTCACCCAAAATCTACCAAAATGACTCGAACTTCCCTAACTTTTGAACTGAGCCTAGATTCATGCTTTGACTTTGGTAAGAACAAGATTTGGTGGTCTTATGGTGGCTCTATAGTTCGTCCAAGGTATGGTGCACACGGCCCAAGGGTGGTGGAGCTCAGCCTTGAAAGGTGGAGGGGGTTCGGATTATCATCGGATTCACAAAAATCCAACCCGAAAATGGGTCATCTTCCAACTGATTTTTGGACAAGTTACTCACGGGATTTGGAAAAGTTATCAGAGGGAAAGTTCTTGAAATTTTTTCTCTACAATTTTGGAAAAAGAATCATTCAACTTGGATATGTTTTGATGAAGATATGGTTAAAAGAAGAAGAGGTATATTCGGACTTGAAAATCTAGGTCCGAAAATGAGTCTGAAAGAAATGAGATTTTGACATTGCTAAGCTCAAAGTTTGAAGAAGTGGTACATATGAAAGTTGTAGCTACTGGAATTTTATATGGTTTGAAAGAAAGGAAAACCTCTATTTGGTTAAGATATGAAAAAGATATGGTAGAAGGAAGAGAAGGCAAATTTGAAGAAATGAAAGGGGTATTTATAAGCAAGAAATAAAGTAAATTACCTTAATGCCCTTAGTCCTTTACCCTCCACCTCCTCTTGCCACATCACCATGCCACCTCACCTTCATGTACCTCAGCCCACAAGCTTGTCTTCCCCCTCCCTTTGCTTAGCCATCATGTTTAAACATGTTTTAGTACTTAAATGTACTTATGTTGGCTTATGATGTGACATTTTTTTTATTAAATTATATTTTAAATCTTATATACCTAAATATAAATACATATGTATATATACATACACACTAATACATATGCATATATACCTTAACTTATTTATAAATGTGTCTAGTTATACTAAAGAGTTCACAATGTTTCCAATAACTTTTAGCCGACGAAAAGTCGAAAATTAAGAAAACGATTTCCGTTCACATTTTCGATTTTTCTTCGAACTAAATATTTTTGTAAACAAATTTGAAAAACTATTTCACCATCATCATTCATTATTTAAAATATTTTTATTTTAATTATAAAATATATTATTTGAATATTTAAAATTAATTAAATATTCGTAAATTAAAGCAGTGAAATTCTGGGTTATTACAACTCCTTTGTTGTACTTGCGATGGCTTCTTTATTATACATGCGACCGCTTTAAAAGATTTTTATTTTAATTATAAAATATATTATTTGAATATTTAAAATTAATTAACTATTCGCAAATTAAAGCAGTGAAATTCTGGGTTATTACAGCTCCTTTGTTGTATTTTCTTTATTATACATGCGACCGCTTTATGATAGCTTCATTTCCTTACTTGCAATAGCTCCTTTACTATACTTATGACAGCTCCTTTGCTATACTTGCAATAGATCCTTTCCTATACTTGTGATAGCTTCTTTGCCTTTGTTTATGATTGCTTCACTTCCATACTTGTTATAGCTTCACTTCCATACTTGCGATAGCTCCTTTGCTTTTGTTCCTATTTAAGACTTTAAAAGTTTTGGGGAATTCATTTTAAGGAAGGGAGAGTGTAATACCCTAAGATTTCAATGATAAAATTTAATAAGGGCATTTTACTATTTTAACCATGGAGTAAATTGGTGATATAACAAAAGAGTGAATCTTATGACAAGACTTGTTCTAGTGTGATAGGCCAATTTTTATTATCACTTTCGATTATAAGCTTGCCCCGATTGAAGTTAGGACAAGAGAGATACATATGCTTTTCATAAATAGGTTTTTAAAATTTAAATGGGCTCCACCTAGTTAGATGAATAGATATCTGAATTGGTTTATAAATAGATGGGTTTTCAAATTCAAAAGAAAAAATATGTGTACGTTCTTCATCTTCTTCTTTCTCTAGAAATCCTACTTCTTAACGTTTAATCAAATCACCACTTCTCTCTTGATTCTTAAGGAAATCTTATAAATAAATTACCAAATCAATAATCATGACATGGGCAATGAGTTGATACAAATTTCAGTTGCAAATACAAAGATTTAGAGCGCGTTTAAATCCAGGAAGCAAAGGAGTTAATGAATTTGCATCTTTATTTAGGGGCTAGGCAATTGATTGTCGGTGTGGCTAACCTAATTTAGCATATATTTGATTAAGCCATTTTAGTACTATGATTCCTATGGTCTAGAGATAATAATTTAGGATTTTGGGTTGGACTGTCTATGATTTGAACAATGGCTATAATGAATTATATCCTAAATGAACTAAATTGGTTAATAAAATCATAAAATGTATAAACCAATACAATGTCCATTTAAATATAAAAATAAGACTGTAGTTAGATTATATATTGATAAAATGTTGTACAAACATGATTAGAGTCATACAATATGAATTTCAAAAGTTAATATATGGTGAATAGGGAATAGTGACGAATATATATATATACACACACATATATATATATATCTATGTATGTATGTATGTACGTACGTACGTATGTATGTAGTAATATATAAAAATTATAAAGATGTAAAATATATAAAATGTGTTGTTTTATAGAAAAATGATAATTCTATATATAGTTTAAAAATATAATATTACATCATATGGAATGATGTTGGTTGATGAATAAGTTGGTTTTAGATAATAAAAATAATTTATGTTGAATTTATATACATTTTTAGATATTTATAAGTATTTTTGAAGTTAAGGGAAAAGTAATTGAGTCAAAGCTTGATTTATAAACTTATATAAATTATGAGAAAATGCACATGAATCTGATATAGAATTTGTGATTAAAATAAAGTATTGTTATGGGAATATCATACCAAAGATTAAAGTCACATTAATAAAGCAAGAGATCAAAAATCAAAGAAGAAGAAAAGAAAAAGGAAAAAAGGATAACAGGACCATAAGGCTTGTCCACCACTAGTCGATCGATGTTGGCACCGTCGGTCAATTGGTGGGGCCTTGTAGGACATAATAGAACTAGGCCCAACAGGGCCAGGCCAATATGGGTTGTTGTTTCGAAAGTGGTTTTTTATGTGATGTTTTAAACCGCATTTTGAAGTGGTAATGTGGAATGAATTGGAAGTAATGAATGTGTATGTAGGTGGTTGTATATATGGCTTTGTATATGAATTGGTATATGGTACTGTTGATGGTTAATATGATTGATGGATGCCTATTTTATACGACATAGCAGTGTTTGAATGCAGGTATCCTTGTCTTTGTCCATGTGAGAGTTATTGCAGCGTGGTGGTGTTTGAACGCGAGAATCTGTGTCACTATCTGTGCAATCTTTTGTTGGTTGTGGCAAGGTCTCAATGTGGAAGTCCATGTCACTGTCGTTACGATGTTCATGTTTTTATATGGTGGTGTCTAAATGGGGGAATCTGTGTCACTACCCATACAATGGTTTTTGTTGAGTCACAAACCTTTTTTCAAATGTCAACCAAATATGTAGTATTGTTGTACACTTTGTGGTTGCAAGTGAAACTAGTTAAGGTCTGATGTTAGATATCATAAATAATCATAATGTTTTATGGATATAAATTTAGTATGTGACAAAGTAGAATTGTCACACTCACTTAGACTTCTGTGTGACCCCTCTTTGTATTCTCCTTTTTGTATATCATTGTTAGTTGATGGAGTTTAGACTTCCTAGTCTAGTGACGTTTGGAGGTGCCAATAACGATAATGTTGCTTATGTGCATTGTTTATACTGTATATGAATACACATTTAATAAAATAATGTGGATTTGGATTGACTGTACAGACAAGATGGTGTGGTTGGATTTGGTTTGAATATATTATATATGTTTCCTTTCACCATGAGTTCAGAAAGGTTTACTTTGAAATCTATATCTAATTTCTTGTTAACATCTATTCACGACTCATCATTTTCGACTTTTGGGTTTATGCATATTTATTGTGTTAAACGGAAAGGTCAAAAATGGTGGGTTGTTACAGATGATGTACCTATGGACTTTGTAGAAGAGTCACCTCATTTGTGATATGGAGTTGACTATATTTTGGTCATCAAGGACAATTTAGTTATATCTGCAAACTTCATTTCTATGCATTTTGGCAAAACATAATCATGTCTTGCAAATTGTTGCTTACCATTTATTTAGCAACTTCCTGGTGTTCCTATCACTAGTTTGTGATCATGAATCTTTATTTGAAGTTGTTTTAGGGAATAACTTGAAGAAAGTTTTTGGTAAGATGGCACCTAATATGACATATCATCCTTAGTCTTATGGACTATCCGAGCATGTCAACCGTATTCTTGGAAATCTCTTTCAACATATGGCTTTAGAGTTGGTGGTTTATAGGAAGATCATATTCCTCTCATAGAATTCACTTATAGTAATGGTTTCCAATCTAGCATTGGAATGGCCCCATTTGAAGCTTTTTTATAGGAGATCACATTGTTCTTATGCTTATTGGTTGTGAATAAGGGATACATGTTCTAGGACTATACTTAATTTGTAAAACAGTTTGAGTGGTCAAGATCATTCATATGCTAATGAAGTAGACAAAGAGTAGCAAGAATCTTTTGTGGACTGAAGGAGAAGAGATTTGGAATTTTGTATTGAAGATTGTACTCTTGTAAATTTCTCACGGAATAAAAGAGTTATGTGCTTCTGTCGAATGGATAAGCTAGTACTTTGATACATCGGTCCACTCCTTACCTTGGAGCTTATTGTGAGTCTTGTGTATAAAGTCGAATTGCTAGATTATCTTTTTTATGCACTTCGTTCTTCTTTCGTTGCAACTAGGGAAGTGTCTGCATGATTTTGACAATTATTTTGATGGATAATAATCTATGAAACTTGGTATTTTACCTTACTTGACTTATTCAGTTGTGCCAAAGCTCATGGTTGTGTCAATAACAAATGTGTTCAATAATTAATAGGACCTCTTGTTAAAGTTTAATGGCCATGAAACTGCCATGGATCATATTTGTGAAGGTCGAAGAACAAATGGAGAGGATACTTACATAATCATTTGGACTTTGAGTGGAGTTAAAATTTGGTTCTGTTATGCTATAATTGGAACTTAGCATACGCATTTCTCTTGTCCAGCTTTAGCACGTCCTGTTATGATTTTCTTATTAAGGGAATTGCGAGGACATAATTTATATAAAAAGGGGAGTCTGTAACAATTCAGAATTCTACCATCATTTGTTTATGTGATTTGTTAATTTTAAGAGAAAAAAATATGACTTTTAAGAATTTTCTGTTAAAGTATTTATTTTCGAGGGTGTATTTGAAAAGCTGGAAAATAATTTTAAAATGATTTAAATATGAGACTAAGTGACATGAAATTTTTTTAAGGAAGAAAATGGAGTTAGAAATTAAATTGTGCTTTTAAAACACATTTTCATAAATATATTGAATAAATGGGAATTTGTGTAAATAAATATTTATTTATATAATATTAGCTGGAAAATTTTAGAAATTTAATAAAAATGGTTTTAAAAATTAATAAAATTTGATTCATGAAAATCAGGATTTAAATTAATGACATTTTGATTTTTGAATGAAAAGAAAATGGGGAAAAAATGGTTTCGCAAATAATTTTCCAAACCTAAGTTCTCAAAGCCCATCCCGAACTCTCATTTCCTTCTGCTTATACTTCCCACTTCCTTCTCCTACCTTATTCATCACTTTTAAAGCCTGCTAAACAAAAGGTCCATTATTCCCCAAACCTAGAAACTCAAAAAATCACATTTTAAAATATAAATAAAATCCCAAAAATTCCCTAAAAATCATACTTGAGCTCCTCAACCTCTTCTTCATATCTAGAGGCCATCACATGTGGATTAGCTAGAACTTTGGCCTTCTCAAAACTTCGAACAACAAAGGAATTGGTGGGAACTCTGATATTTAAAGTCTAGCATTCGGGTTTCTTATGCTCAACCACTCATCTTTGTGAGTTGCATATTTAAATAAGTATATATTTGTTTGCTTATCTCAAATATATTTGTTTGATTGCTGTTTGGTGTGAATTAAATGAGAAATGGTTGGGTTTAATGCTCTATGCTTGCTTTAGAAAATTGACAGTAGCTTGATTTTCAAAATAAAACCCAAAATCCCTTGTTATTGTAATGGCTCGTAATTTTATCACTTTGAATAGGAATATTTAATTAATTTTAAATATTCAATTGATTGTTTTAAATGATAGATAATACATTTTAATTATTTTATATTGATAATAAGTGATTTATAATGGTTTTACAAGTATATATATACGTGTTCTATAAAAAATATACAAACTTTGTCACATTTTGGCGGATCAATGTCGTATTTTTATAAATGGATTTTTATATTATTTAAAATAGTTTTATAGCTTAAATAATCTTGTTTTAATTAATTAAAGACAATAAGAAATTTATTTTCAAGTTTTGTTTAAATAATTAAATAGTTGGATTAAAAACTGAAAATGTGACTGGGATTCAGCTTTCGTATTTTCATCTTTTCGTCGAACGGAAGTTATTTCAAATCATTGCAACATTATTTGATACACATACACACTTTCATGTAGATACATATACATACACATATACCTTCACAATTAGTCAAATCAAAGCTAAAGAAAATATCTAAAATAATGTATACATATTTATATATAAGCTCCTTATATATATTAATGCAATCTTCACCCTTAATTCTCAAAAAGAAACCCTCAAATCAACTTTCCATCACCTACACCTCATGACATAAGGGGGGACAAGGGGGGCATGTAAGCATTATGATGGGAGGGGTATTTTGGTCCATTTGCAAGCTTAAGGGCTAAGGCTTCTAACCCTATAAATACACATCCATACCTTCACAAATTCGTCCATTCCTTCTTTATCTTCTTCTTCTCCTTCCTAAGCTCTAAAGGCTTCTTCTTCTCTAGAAAAATAATGGTAAAAATATAAGCAAGGAACTAATAAAATATACATACACTTCCATTATCATCCCACTTCCAAAATAGTGCCAAACCACTTCCTACCTCCTCTATAGTATACGCCACACCCCCATCTCCACCTTTGGTCGAGCAACCACCTCCCCAAAAGGCAAGGCTGAGCATCCCTCGATGGAGGAGCAAGCTTCCATAAGCTTCGGTGTGGAGAGAGAAGCTGTTTTGTCGATTTCGGAGTTCATAAGAAAGGAAAGCATGAAAGTGAGTTAATCACACTTTGAATTGCTTGATAATATCACTTGATATTCACTTGTTAATCACTTGTTTATATTACTTATTGATCACTTAATATTGCTTGCTCTTAGTGATAATAATAGACATTGACTACTTAAAGTTATACCCTTGACCATATGCTAAAATGATTGCTTATATGGTTGTTTAATATGTTTGGATGATGATTGGTTGATTATGTAAAAGTTTGGTTGTGATAAATATGATTATTATGATTTATAAGTTGGAAATCATATATGATGAAAATGATAGCTATGTGAATTAACAATACATATCTTGTGAAAAATTATTCAATTTTTTTTAAAGCAATAGGCTAAGGGAGCCCTGCCCAATTTATTCATATACATCAAAATTGTACAAAATGAATTACATGAGGATACTAACATTCATCAAGAAAAAAGCATTTGCAACTCAAAATGGACCAGATTTCATACCAAAACAAAAAAACATAAACTCAGTAATTATCAACTCCTAAATCACTTCAGCCTTCCAACTCTTCTGCCAATCTTCTTATGCATTAGACTGAATAAAACTTTAGCATTCTCCATTTTCTGATCAAAAATCCTTCTATTTCGTTCATTCCAAATTTCATAAACAAAAGTTTTTAAAATGATCAACAGAGTCTCAGTCTTTGAACACTTCCATCTTGTAGCCTTGAAGATATTATACCATTCTATTCTAGAGCTTTTCACTGGTCTATAAAAATTTCCATTAGCAAGTAATTTGCTCCATACTTCAAAAGTAAAGTTGCATTCGAAAAATAGATGAGTATTTGATTTAGGATAGGTATGACAGAAAACACAGTCCTCATTATTTAGAATGCCAAGCTTAGTCAATTTCTGCTTAGAGTTAATAGCATTTGCCATGATTTTCCAAAGAAGAAGATTTTCTTTAGCAGGAGAATTGTTCGTCCAGATTCTTGATGCCCATGGGAAAGTTTCCGTGCTTACATTATATATCAGAGCTTTGTATACAGTAGATATAGCATGCTTCTTCCCCTTTATAGTCCAAAGAACTTTTAAATTTGAAGAATTTAGTGGTAAAGATAATAAATTTTGCCATAAATCTCTGACTTGTTGAGAAGTGCAATAAGGTAGGTCAATTGAGCCATCACTGATATAAGAATTGACTTTAGCATTTAATGGAATTCCAGACTGAAGTTGCAAAGGATAAGGAAGAATTTCCTGAATTCTCAAACCAGCCTTGGCCCAAGGAGATGTCCAGAAGTTTAAATCATTATTAACAAGTGGGTTGCATTGTATAGTAGGCAGAAATGTAGATCTTAACTTCAGAATATTTCTCCAACTCCAACTGCATAAGTTTGGAATGCTGATAGTCCATAAATCTTTGCCTTTTAATAAGTTTTTTAAAATCCATTGTGTCCAGAGATCTTGATTTTTAGATAAAATTTTGTCATAGTATAAAGACATAGCAACAATATTCCATAATCTAATATTTGTTATACCCAAACCACCCTTGTTCTTAGGCAGTTGAATCATCTTAAAAGAGATAGGAATTAACTTTTTTGAGAATGGGTCACCATGCCATAAAAATTTGCTCAGAGCACTATTTATCATTGATACAAGTTTACATGGGAGAATGTAGTGTCTCATCCAATAATTGACCATAGCAGTAGCAATACTTTGCACAATAACTAGTCTCCCTGCTTGTGAAAGTTTTGTATTATGCCAAATTGATAACTTCTCAGTAATTTTTTCATAAAGTGGCAAACAATCTGAAGTTGTGATTCTTGCAGTGATGATAGGTAGACCAAGATATCTTTCATTATGTTGCATTACACCATGACCAGAAAATGATATAATTTCATTCTTTAAATCATCACTAATACCTTCTATCAGTATGTGAGATTTGTTAAAATTAATCTTCAAACCAGTGATTGTGTAGAATTTATCCAGAACCCCAATTATAGTGGAGATATTTGATATAGTTGGCTTTGTAAAAATGACAAGATCATCGACAAATAAAAGATGAGTAATTTGTGGATCTTTACATTTTGGATGCAACTCAATCTTCCTGTTATTTACTTGCTCATTTATCAAAGAATTAAGTACCTCCATTACAGTAATGAATAGATATGCAGAGATCGGGTCACCTTGCTTAACACCTTGAGTTCCTTTGACAAATCCTCTGGTACATCCATTCCTAATTATTGAATAATGAGTTGAAGAAATACAAGTGAATATCCATGCAAGCATTGGCTTTGGAAAGTTCATCCGAGAAAGAATTGCTATGATAGAGCACCAAGATACTGAATTAAAAGATTTTTGAATATCAAGTTTGATCATACATCTAGGAGAAATACTCCCAATACCGTAACCTCTTGTAAGCTCTTGTGTAAGTAAGATATTATCACCAATATTTCTGGAAGGAAGGTAAGCAACTTGGTTGCTGGATAAAACTGAAGGCAGAACATTTTGTATCCTATTTGCTATAATCTTGGAAATAATTTTATACAGTACATTGCAACAGGAGATAGGTCTAAAATCAGTAACACTTCTTGCATTTGGGCATTTTGGAACAAGGGCTATATTAGTTGCATTTATTCCAATAGGCAATTTATTGTGAGAAAAGAAATAGAGAATTGCTCTGTTGACATCATCCTTAATTATTTTCCAAGTATGTTGAAAGAAAAAAGCACTGAAACCATCTGGACCACCACTACTATCAGGCTTTAAGGAAAAGACTACCATCATAACCTCCTCAGGTAAAACTTCTCGAATTATTTCATTTGCCTGTTCAGTACTCAAATAAGGAAGCTTCATAGAAAACAGAGGTGAAAGGTTTGGGATCATTGGATATGGGTTGGCAAGTATAGCAGAGAAGTAGTCAATAAAAGCTTTAGTGATAGAATCATCATTCTCCTGTAGTACTCCATTCCTATCATAAATACTCATAATTTTTCCTTTGCATTGTTTATCCTTGATTGAGTTATGGTAAAATTTTGTATTCATATTACCTTGCTTATCAATAGTCTCATGAAGTATTTCTTTTTTCATCAATGCTTCAAACTCTAAAGCTTGAAGTAGTTCTTTTGACAAAACTACTTCTTGACTAGCAAAAGATGTATTCAGATTATCATTCTGTAATTGCTGCTGAATAACAAATAATTTCTCCCTAATACCATCAGAGATTTTAGAACCCTTCCCAAAATTTTCTTTAGCCTAGATTTTAAGCTTTCCTTTTAACTTCTGCAGCTTTGTCTTAAGAATATAAAGGGGATTGCCAAAAGTATTTTCCTGCCAAACCTGCATCACAATGCTTAGAAAATCATTATGATTAGTCCAGGTTTTATAAAATTTAAAATATGGATTCCTGCATATTGCCTTCTCCCCCCAAGATAAAATAATAGGAGAGTGATTAGAAATTGTGGGATTTAGGAATTTTCAATAGAGATTTGGCCATAGATTAATTGAGTGGATATTATAAAATGCATGATCAAGTTTGCAATAAGTTCTAGGACCAAGTTTACTTTTATTATTCCAAGTAAACACTGCTCCAGTAGATGGTATATGAGTAAGAGATGATTTTATCAAAGTTTCATTTAGAGGAGAAATATATTTTAAAGAGAGAGGGATTCCTCCCATTTTTTGATCAGATGAGTACATACAATTAAAATCACCAAGAACAATCAAAGGTAAATTAGAGTGAGAAAGAGAAATGAGATTAGAAAGAAAGGATAGTCTTTTATCAAGATTGTTTTGTGCATAAACAAAAGTAATCAGAAAAGGACAATTTGAAGAAAATGGAATAGCACTGAAATGAATAAATTAATCATCCTCCTGCAACTTTGTCAATTTCAATACATTTGAATTCCATAAAACCAATAATCTGCCATATGGAGCACTTTGTAAATTATCTTCATGATCCCAAACAGGAGCAATATTCTTACAAGCTAAAACAGTTTGCAGTTTATTCAACTTGGTTTCACTGATAACAATGAGTTGTAGTTTCTGATCTTTAATTAATTTCTTTACTTCAGCTTGTTTTGATGCTAGATGCCCTCCTCTTATGTTCCAATATGCTATGTTATTGCTTAACATCATAAATGATTGGGTGAAATGATATTTGAAGGGTGCTTCCTTGTATGCCTTAAGCCACTTGTCTGAGAGGAAGAGACCTTAAATGATACTGATTCATTATTGTTTCTTGGCTGAATTTCTTCTATTTTATAGTTTTTGCCATTGTTTAGGTCTTCAGATATTTCATGGAATGAGACTTTCTTCTTACCTTTTTTACCTTTTTTATTAGATATAATTTGTTCCTCAATAGTATCCTTTAAACAACATGGAGGAGGTAAAATCAAATGATTGGGAGGAGAAATATTGATATAAGGTGAGGTTTGTGCAGAGGAGACATCATTGTTCATAGGTTCCTTGTTGATATCCTTAATGAGATTTGAACTAATATCTAGGCTTTCAGAATGTTCCAGTGATTTAGAAGGTAAAGAAGGATTCTTTAGTACAGAGTTATTATCAGCTATGAAATCTTTAACCAAGGAACAATCTTCAGATGTTGCTTTATCAATTTTTGCATCAGTGAAACTATTTATTTGCTTGTTTCCAGATTGTGAGGAAGAGATTCATTTTTCAATTATTAACTCATTATTAAAAGCTCCTTCATCAAAATCAGATAAGATCTGAAAAGAATTAGTAGTAACAATATTTTCCTTAACACGCAATTCCACATTGCCATCAGCTTCTTTTTGTATATTTCAATTTTGATCCAAATTTCTCACTACATCATATGATATTTGATTACCAGGACCTTTGCTCAAATTATTATTATCTTTAAGAGTACCTTGGACTAAATCCTTTCTTCTCCATTCTTTAAAAGAATTCCTATTAGAAATTCCAACATAATGAGACCTCTGCACATTATCTTTCAAATTACCCTGCTCCATACATTCCTTATATTCATTTTTCCCATTGTCACCAAAAACACCACTGGTTTGCATATCCAAACTTTTCACCTTATTCTTACCTGAGCAGTATAGAGTTTCATGACCAAAAACTTTGCATTTACTACAAATTTTAGGCTTCCAGTCATATTCAACTTTAACATATGGACATCAATCACCTAAACCATCAATTGCAATAAATTCAGGGAGCTCTTAATCAGGTGACACCTCAATCAATGCTTTAGCATACTTAAATTTAGACATTCTTTCAGTACTTTCATCAAGACAAATTAGCTTTCCCACATGACATGCTAACCAATTGATTCCAATTAATGTCCAAGCAATCAAAGGAACTCTATAGAAATGAACCCACACTGGCACCTTTTTAACTTGCTCTTGAAAATATCCATATGAAGGGTCCCATGTTGTAATAATGAACATCTTTCCTTTAATAAAGATAGGTTCAGATTGCAATATTTTCATCCTGTCAAGATCATTCGAGAAATTAAAGAAGAAATTCTCATTATCAGACTTAATATCAACTTCACCTTTTAAATGCCAAATACTTCTCAAATGCTTTGAAACTGTTAAGTAAGAGAGTGGACCGTCCAAGAAAAAACCAACTAAATGATCAGCCCAGTATTTAATTCCTTCATTTCTAACTTCATCAGGTAGTGCATTCGGAAACCCGTCATTCTTAATATCAAAATGCCTAGGAACAAAAACTCCATCATTTCTAGGCTTTTTCTTGAACAAGGAAGACCACTTTAAATCTGAATCAGATAACCTTGAATGATGATCCTACTTCAAATCTGGATTCACATTAACAGTCAAAGGTGGAAATTGCCTATCAAGATTCAGAGATGATTGGTTTATAGAATTCAAACAAGAATCAAAATCAGACAAAGAAGAAGGAGGGATAAAAGAAGTAGAATCAGGAGGTGGAGGAGGTACCAGAGAGGAGGCAAGATTCAAAGCAGAAGGAGGGAGAGGATTCAAAGAAGAGGAATGAGGAGGAGAATGGATCGGGGAATTGATAGAAGGGATCGGAGAAGTGTGAGAAGGGATCGGGGAAGTGAGAGAAGGGATCGGAGAAGGGTGAGAAGGGATCGAGGAAGAAAGAGAGGGAGGAGGAGGGGGAAACGGGGAAGGAGAAGAAGGAGAAGAGGATGCCTAAAAATAATACGTATACAACATATGTTAGGCCTCTTTTTTTTAAAACCAAAAGAAATTTCATTTTATAATATTGGAATTTACTTCAAAAAAGTAAATAAATGAGAAAATAGAGTTTTGAAATAGATTTGGAATTAGTTTTAAAAAGAAAGAAATTGGAAAAGTGGAATTTTGAAATTTAAAAAAAAAAAATCTATGGTTTCATTTATGAAAAATAATAGTTTTAAAGGTGGAAAATAATATAGAAATATCATATGGTTTTGTATAAAAGAATTTGAAATTAAAAAAGATGGAAATTTAATATTATAATAATATAATATTAAAGATATGGAACAAGGTGAAAATGAGATTTTAATAAAGTAAAATAGTAAAAAAAAATTGGTTTAATATAGTTTAATATTGTATTAAAATGATTTAACAGTGTTTTGGACGACTTTTGAAAAGTTTGACTAAAATGTGAAAAATAAGCCGTCGCGTTTCGGTAGTTCGCGATTTCGTGACCTAAAAAGTTAAATGGATGTGTAAGATGAAATATAAGTCGGAATTTATTAAAATAAGAATTTTCCGAACCCCGGTGGGTATGGTTCTCAAATGAAAAAGAAAAATCAAGATTTCGTTTAGTAAAGTTTAAGATATGTCCAAATCAAGTTTTCAAATTCATCGTGTTTTGGTATTTCGAAAAATATTGTTTTCAATTCTTTAAAATGGATGTTTTTAAATCTTTAAAAATATGAAATAAATTCCATAGATATGTTAAAATGTTTTAAAAGGAATTTGAATTATAAAAATGGGCATATATGTAATGAAATTGTTGTTTTAATTTATAAAGCTTTAAAACCACTATTCAGTGACAATTTAGCAATGGATTTTGGTAACCGTTGAATAAATGATTTGAACTTGGGTTTTCTTCCAGAATCTTTTTGAAATGTTTTTAAAATGATAAATCAAATACTTTTAAAAGTTTAGAGTCGATCAAATAACTTGACTGCCTTTTGGGTGACAAAGAGGTGGTATCTAGACTGGAGTTTGGAAAACCAGTTGCCTACTCCCCCTAGCTATTTGGACTGGCCCGATGGAAGGGATAGTTAATTTGATTTACTCGGATCACATTTCCTTAAGATAAAAGCAAAAAGATTTGGAGTTTTCCAAAAAGGTTAAACAAGGTTTAAAATAGGATTTTGATAGTAAAGATAACATCTTAGTTAAACTCTGTATTAAATTCCGAGGACGGAACTTGTACTATCCACGTGGATTTAAAATGTGGTTTCACCATTATTCGACGAATAGTACAGACTGAATATGAAATTAGTATTGAGTATAATTAATTTAAAATCTATTAATCTTTTTTACTCAATACTAAGTGATTTTGGTTTACAGTAAACGATGTCTTAAATAATATTGTTTTCGACCAATTTAAAACATGTCTTGAAAAAATAAAATCTTTATTAATTATGCTAATAATAGAATATGAAAATATTTTCCTAAGTAATTAAAAAGAAATGATTTGGTATTTCCAAAGTTAAATGGAGGTTTAATAATTCTATATATCCCGAAATAGAAATGGTTTAAAGATATATATCTCTAAAAGATATTTTATTGGATAAAAAGATATCTTCAAAGTTAAATAATATTTTGAGTAAAAGAAGAAAAGCATAATGAAAGAGGAGTAACATTTCTGTATACACATACTTAACATCTTTTCTATCGATAATTGGTTCGGAGAGACCGAGATAGGATTTGGGTGATTCCTATCTGAAAACCACTTCGAACCAATATACGCGTTCAAAAGTGAAGAGATATTGGAGACAATGATTTTGAAGATAGAGATCTTCATAATGTAGGGATGCTTGCCACTAACCTCGTGATTTCCATATTATATACATGTGGTGGCAGTAGTACTTTCGTTTTGAAATCGTTAGTGCAAGGACTGCTCGTTACTAATCCTAGGGATGATTTCCAAACAGGATGTAGTAGGAGTACCTTTGGTTTGTCCTATTCTCGGACAATTTGTATGGACGACTATCTGACATTGCATTTCTAAGACCACGTACATTGGTTTTTACAAATGTACATCTATTTATTGGTGTAAGAGGTAACCCCTCTAATACTTAACACCCTTCCCTGAGGCGTATGAACTCGGAGGCTGTACTTTTGTGGAAACCAATTAGTGTGTCGTCGAAAATGGTAATGTGGCATTCAAAGTGGGATTTGTCATGTGAAAGGTAAAACATTACCTCAAGCCTCACATATCGGTAATGACAAAAACAGGGTAGACGCGGCAGGACTATGTAGGTCGCACCCATTAGGAGATGATCATCACATTTCTAGATTTTCCTCTATATATCGGGGTTGTTGTGTATGCTGTAGCCATGGATAGGTCATGAACGACCGAGGTAATGGCATATTCGGTACTATCTATGGTAGAGGTAGGCCAGTTCTGTGTTGGTAGAGGACAACAGGGTTGTGCCTCGGTACATTTCTCGAGAGATGTACTATCGGAAGGTAGTCCCTTACTTTATAATTGTTGGAAATTCATTCTCCAATACGTACCTTTACGGACTTGATTGTATACCCAAATATGCTGTTGAATTTAACAAATGTAACAATTTCGACTATTTTAATATGTTATTTGAAAAGTGTTTTCAAAGCAATGTCATTAGAAATAATATCAAATGATTTGATAAAAAATGTTTTAGTTATCATAAGGTAAAAACCCGTCCATGTTTACGTACGGTGTGGTCTTATGAGATACTCTTCTTTCCAAATGTTTTGTTTGACATCAAAGTCGATCTATGACATTATCATATATATTTATAATTCGTGTCTCATGCTGGTTTGCCAAGACAAATCCGGGTGTTTTTAATACCTAGGTTAGATCTGAGTAGTTTCAGGATTAGCTGAAGAAGTTTGGAGTTTCTAGAGGAGAGCTGGAGATCTTCATCAACATATGAGTGTAGTTTACTTTTCTGTTGTTTTGTTGTTTTTCAGCATTTGTAAGGACAGATATTTATAACTGTCAAGGCTGAGCTTAGGATATATATATGTATTTAAAAGTTTTTTCACTTTAAAGATTATTGAAATAATATATGTTATTACATTCGTGTGAGATTCTGTTTTGTCTTCTTTTTCTTTTTACCCTATGTAATCCACCTTTTCGTTCAATTTGGGTTGGACATGTGTGGTTTATTATCAACCTAAACTATATGGAAGTGCGGGTCGTTACAGTTGTGATTCTTTGTGTGCATGCATATTAATGAAATAGACCTATTTTATGATGTATAATGCTTGCCTAAATTCAAAGGAAAAACGGTGGTGGCGATGGTCGGAGACTATAGGTTTCTAGAGCATTTCTACTCCAGAACTTGCGTCATTGATCGACTAGTGCCATTGCCTCTAGTCGATCGGTGGCACAAAATGCCCCATACACCCGTTGTGTTATTTTCAAAAATAAAAATAAGTATAAATTTATAAGTGCATGGAAATTTATGAAATTTTAAATTTAAATTCAAATTTGAATTTAAAATTTAAAAATATTTTCGAAATAATTATTAAACTGGACTAAAAACGATTCACATTTTATGTTTAGAATATTCATTGTAATTTGAAATAAAAACCTAAATTTGTGATTAAAATATCATTATTTAGCATTGTTATGCTTTCTAATAGTAATTTGGCATATATATGATAATAAATTTTATTTAGATCATTAAACTAATCTGAAAAAATTATTATAACATTAGTAATTTTTAAAATATAATAAAAGTTCGGTTAATTTGGTTAAACCGATAACCGAACTAAATTTTTTATATGGACCAATTGTAAACCAATCTAGTTTCGAAACGAAACAAAACCGACTGAAATGTTTGGTTGGTTTATTTGATTTAACCAAAGATTGCTCACCCCTAATTGAAAATTCTTTTTAATAAATATTACTTTTTAAATAAAGTGAAAAGGTAACTCTAAAATACCAGATTTTGGTTGCTAAGTTCTTCCATCCTTAGCTGACTTGATTCAGACTAGCTATCTAGATTGATGACAGCCTGCCCCTATCATCATAGTTGTTTGTACCAAAAATGGGCACAACACTGTTTGGAATTTTTTGAAGAGATAAAAATGAAGAAATCAAATGGAAAACGTGGATTATCTAATGAAAACTCCAAAAACAGATATGAAAGTAAAAAAAACGCACAGAAACACAAGAATTTAGAGTGGTTCGGCATATTGCCTACGTCCACTATGAAATTGATCACTTTATTGATGTTTCTTTGATGATTACAATTGATTGCAGTGGATTATAGCGAATTCAAGCTATGAAATTCGAGTACAACAGCAGTAATGGAGTATGGAATTGAATCCGGCAGAGTCTGGGCGTTGGAGCGTCAAAAAGATACTTTTTGTATTGGCTCTGGATGTCTATTTATAGGCGTTGGAGGCTAATATTTCGCCCAGATTTCAGGAGACTTCTTCTTTCATGTGAGTCGGCCCACGCGACCAAGCCCGTGAAGTTTCGGCTCGATCCGTGATCGATACGAATGAATTTCGTATCGATCAAGATTTCGTCCAATGGAGTCGAAACTTGGCGTGAACATTCTTTAGCATGTACGTAAGTTCCTATGAAAATTTCATAGCACTTGGACTTGTGGATCTCGAGTTATGATCGATACGAAATGGAGACTTTCGGCAGTTCGTTTGGTTCGAATCGATCTATTCGACTCGATCATGTTCGAATCGATGGCTGCACGTGCCTTGGTGATGACGTGGTTCACACTCTTCGGATCGATCCACCTTTTATGTCGAGTTGATCGAGTCGTTCCAGGATTTTTGCCTTGTTCGTATCGAAGCATTTGTCTTGTTCGAATCGATCGAAGGTGACTCTCGTTCGCATCGATGCAACGAGCTCTGTTCGTATCGATGGAGAACACGTGGAATAAGTTAACTGTGTGGCCTTGTTCGTATCGATTGGAAATGACTCCAGTCGATCGATACGAAGTTGAAGTGGCCAGATGGACTCGAACACTGGTAGCCCGATCGATACGAATAACCATGATATGGATCGATACAAACAGGGACATCTCGATGGATACGAAGCAACTAGACTTGAAGGATACGAACTAGGGCTATCTGCTGGATACGAAGTGGCGTGTCTTGATGGATTCGAACATATGCCTTTTAATGGATATGAAAAAGACATTGGCCGATCGATACGAAGTGCACTATCTGTTGATGGATACGAAGTCGATCGATATGAACAAGGGCTTGACGATGGATATGAATCTGATCGATTCGAACTGTGGCCTTCTGATGGATACGAAATTGAGGCTCGATGATGGATACGAAACGGGGTCATTCTCTTCAATTTGCATCGACCATAACTTGAACATACGAACTCGGATTTACTTGAAATTTGGAACGATGGCTTTCATGGCTTCGCTCGTCGTGTCTTGTCAATTGTAGCTTGATCCGGACTCAGACGAAATTCGTCGATATCCATGGTGAACCTGCGTATAACCGATCTCCAAGACGAACCATCATTGGTTTCTGGTCAAGTTCTTGGTGTCTCGGCCTTGCCAAAAAACGGGATAACATTTGCCCCCCAAAGTACGTCTTGTGGAAACATGACGTGCTTTGAAAAGTCGCAATATTCATTCTGAACAGTTATCGCCTTTTTGTTGAAAGTTGTAATCTTTGACTGGTTCCCTTGGTAATGTAAACTGTTGATTGCCAACTGTTGTACTCTGTATTATTGTAACTGATTGCTGTATGCTAGTGATTAGCCATTTGTTGTCGTAATCGTTATCAGATAAGTTTCCAATTCCTGTGGAAGTTGAAAATTGAATGTTAGTCTGATACATATGCATATATGTTAATCTGACTCTCGCTGACGTTGCTCGTCCTCGAGTCATTGTCAGTTTGTCTCGTATCGAATCCCGTATCGATCCTCTCTTGAACCGATGTGAAATTCGAATTGTAACAACGCCCGATGGTTCTTTTTTAATGTTCCTTCGTATCGATCCTCCCCTGAATCGATGTAAAAGGTTGTAACATTGTCTTCGCATCGATATACATCGCATTGATGGATACGAAATGAACAGTTCACATCGGTGGATACGAGGTTCGATGGATACGAAATGATCGTTCGTATCGATGGAGTTCAATGCCTTCAGAATAGTCCTTATTGTGTATTTCGAATCGATGGGCCTTGTGTCGTTGGATACGAATAGACAATTCATATCGATGGGTACTGGCCTCTGGGAGCTGTGATTTGATGGACTCGAAAGGCGTAGTTCATATCATTGCACTGGGGATGGAGTTGAAAATGATCGATACGAATAACGACTTCGTATCGATGGATTTGGGTGACTCAGAAAAGCCTCTGTTGGCAATTTCGTTTTGATAAGGGCTCGACTTTATGGGTTCGAATCGATCCTTATTTGAATCGATTCAATAGTGAACCTGCTGTAACCGGTCGCTGTGATTAGGAGGCGAATCGCCTTTTACCTTCACACTCGAGTCCATATAAATACTGTGGACTTAGTCATTTTTCACTTTTTACTTTTGCGCTTTGTCTTCGTATCACTCTAGAGATTTGGAAAAAAAACCGCTTGCCCTCGAATCGAACCAAACTTTCAATTATTCGAACCAACTGTCAAATTTAGGTAATCGACTAAACGAATCCAATGCGTAAATGATGAGACTCGATCTTTAACGTCAAATCACCCAGAGTCGTGGTCGATCCCCGCGTAGTTGATGTTGGACTCGAGTTGGAGTGAGGTTGAGGAAGGCCATGGCGTTTATGCCATTTGGGAAGAAGAAGTGAGGAGGGATATGAAGGAGTTGATCGAAGATTCTTCGGCCTTCGCTTCGTGTTGATCTGGAGTAAGGGCTTCGAGATGATGAAATAGAGGCCTTCGTATTAATCGATGGCTAAGCTTTTGCATCGAATCGAGATGATCGATGCGAGTGTTTCGAACATGTATATCGATACGAAGGGGTTGCGTCTGACCGATTCGAAACCCAGAGTTTCCGATCGATACGAATTATGCGCCAGGGGATCGATACGACGGCGACCCAATTGATCGATACGAAATGACTACCCTGGATCGATTCGAAGTCTTCAGCTTTAACCGATTCGAACTCGCATACAGATGGATACGAGTTATCGTTACGAACCGGACTTTTGTGATCGATACGAATTGAGCCTTAAAGAACTTGTAATCCCTTGCACACTTGAAAAACTGACTCCGACGAGCTTCAAACTTGCATAATTGGACCTGACCTTAGAATGGCATATCTGACTGTCTCGCGAAGCTCGTCGATGGAACTGTAACTTGACTGGATTCTAATAAACTTTTAACGAACTTTAACCCGGATCGGTCTCCGAAGTCTGGGTGGTATGGTTGTGACGGTCAGCGATGATGGTCACTCCAATTGAATTTCGAAGTCTCGTCATTCGGACATTTTCTCTAATTTTGCTGAATTTTTTCAAGTAATAGGTTGCACTGCTCAACACATTCACACACTTCACACTGGGGGATGCACAGGCTTATTATCATCTAATGATGGTTTCTTATAAACTAGTTAGTAATGGAATCTTCAAGCTCACAGCAACAGGAAGCTCAGAGTTTAATTTCTCTAATAATCGAGATACCGGCCATCAAGGCCGAAGTCATAGATCCAGCTCCGGACGAGTTTCCAGGTGCCACGTTCCTTTGCAATTCACAAGACTCTGTGTCGTCCGGCATCTCCGAAGATATGCTGGGACGGATTTACTTAAGACATGGCTTGTCGGTCGATGACGTATTACTGCCAGGGCCAGATGATAAACCGCATGCTCCCTCGGAGGGGTTTACCGCTTTCAATCGTCATGCTTGCACAGCGGGGACACTTCCTCCATTTAATCAGTATATAAGGGAAATGTTGTCATTCCTTGGAATCGCTCCATCTTAGCTACACCTCAACGGATATGCCTTGCTGAATAGCACTTTCATCGTTTTTATGGAAATTCTCTTTCGACCGCCAAAGCCGATTGAGATTAGATATCTCTTCAACATTAAGAGCCGCGGAGACAGCCCTTCTTTCACATTCTTGGAAGTGGTCAGGAACTGTCAAATAGTAACGGGGTCCTGGGGAAGGCTGAGTTACTTTAAAACAGAATGGTTCTACGTTCGATGCCCCCTGGATTCTATAGGCGATGGTTGGATAGACGTAAGCGTTGCAGTCTTTCTCATGAATTATTGAGATAATAATAATCGTTCTCAAAACTAACATACTTCTCTTCTTTTACAGCCGCAATCTCACGACCTGATGGTGGGTATTTCAGAGAGTTAGTTCGGATCCTCCAAGCAGTTCGGGGTGAAGAGAGGAACATTTACTCGGTTCTAACCGATAGAAACTTGAGAATTGTCGGGCTAATTGAACGTAAGCAAAGCATAAGGCTGGAAGGAACACTTAGGGTGGTCTCGAAGAAGCGGGTGAAACGCAAAGCGTCCGGTGTCGTGATAACCGAAGGGGTTGATCCGGAGAGAACACCCACTGATGATGAACTTATAGCTGGGCCTTCTGGCAGTTTCCAGGACTCGAGAGGAAGGAGAAAAGGCAAGGCAGTTGCTCATAAGCGTTCTAAATCCATGAGATTGAAATCCGTGGTTGTTTCTTTGCCTGCTCCTGGAATTAGAATTTCGGAGGCTCCTCCCCCGCAAGTAGAGAATCCTTTCGAAGGCTTGCTGATATTCCGATTCCGGATTATGTGTCGTTTCAACATGACATCGGGATGGAGGAGCTTGACAGTGCTCTTGATCTGAGCGAGTCGCTTGCTATGAGTGCGGCCGACATTTCCGGTTGGTCGGGGGTTGCACATACATACACTTCACCGTACTACATGATTCATAATCGTAAATCATCCAATCCAAGAGATCATTAATTTTTCTTTCATTTCTCATTTTCAGGTACGATGTCCGGGAGAGGATCAATGTTAGGGAGACTTCGCTCGGCTCGAAAGTCTTCTTCTTCTTATTATGATTCCCGCAGGAGAGATTCAGATGGAGACCGCAATCGTGGGTACTCTAATCAAGAGAGGTACGAGCGGGACAGGGACAGAGAATATAGACACCGATCTAGGTCTCTCTCTCCACCTCCTAGAATCCCATCTCCACCTCCTGTTCAGACTTCACATCCACCGGAGCCTCCGCAACACCGACCATCTTCTCAAATTTCTAGGACTGAAAATCATCCCTAGAGGGCTGATACTATGGCTCCCATAATTGCAGAGCTGGTCCTAACCGAGCCCACGGGAGAAGGGGCTATTAAAATCACTCAGCTGAGGAAGGAGTTCCCAAACATATGCATCGATGGCTATGTCTTTCCTCCTCATTTAAAGAGGAATTCCTCAGAAGCCGAAAATACAATGCATGATTACATTCATGACATATACTCCCAGTATAGAGAGTGGGTGAAGGCTGCAGAGAAAGCTTCAAAGGTGGCCTTTGAGCGGGCTAAAGCGATCGAAAAGATGGAGACTGAAATCGCCAAAAGGGACCGAATCATCCAAGTGCTCAATACCGAGGCCGAGTCTTCTCGAAAATCTGAAATTGAGGCCACCAAAAAAGCTGATGAAGTGACTATGGCGATGGATAGGTTAAGGCAGACACACTATGCCTTGGTGGAGGAGATGGGCCACCGAAATACTACAGTCACCGCCAAACGGGATGCGGCGGTCAAGGAACTCAATGAGCTCAAGGCCAAATTCTCTAACATGGCCAAGGAAAAGGATGATGCGAACAACGCAGCCTAGGAGGCATGCGAACAGGCTGTTTTGCTTCGAGGTGAACGGGATGCGGCCATGGCTAAGGTTCGCGAGGTGGAGACTGAGGTCGAGGAGAAGGTGAAATCGGCTAAGTCCAGGCTAGAAGCCGATATTGAAGATCTTATTATTGTTTACAACGCCAACGTGTTGAGGCACAGGGGTCTAGCCTAGCTCGATGATTACCCGGCACACTTATATAACGCCTGGGGCCGATTGGTTGAGGAGGAGAAAGCGGTGCATTTGGGTGAGTCTATCTATGAGTTTGAGCTTGAGAATCGTATGCTGAGTGAAGATGAAAGGAAGATTCTCCACGAGTCAATGATTTCTTATGAGAAGGAGAGACTCGGCACCCAGCACATGGAAATAGGAAAAAGCTCTAGGGTTGAACACCACGACGCAAGTCTTGAAATTCCCGAGTCAACCCAGCCTGAACCCGTGCCTGCGGTTGATCCCCAAGCTATTCCTGCCTACAATCCGGATCAGCCGCAGATGTCTTCGGCTATATAGCAAGTTGCTGAAGCTGTTCAGCCTTCTACAAGCCAAACTGAGGAAGGTATTCTGAACATTCCACATATCTATCTTAAGTCAGAATCGTCACTCTAATTAAGTTCTGACAGTTCTCTTATTTTTTGTCCAGTGATTGTTGCTGCACCGGTCATGCCTCCTATCACTCAAGAATCATATCAAACGCAGGAGGCCATCGTCACCGAAGCGACCACCGTATCTACAACTGCGCCACTCGATGAAATGCAGGGAAGCACGCTTATTTTTGATGAGCATATGATGGAGGAACTCTTTCGCCGTCATAGCGATCCTTTTCCTGACCTGCCATTTGTTATGGGTGGAAGCGCTCCTACTACAAGCTCTTCGACGCCAATTACCGATGCTCCCAGCGAGGCCCAAGCGATTACTGAAGAAGAAATAATGGCCGAAATCAATGCTGAAATGGGAGCAGCGGCTCACGGTGGCAGTTTTGGAGGTGGGACGACATCACCTGGTCCAGCTCCGCTCAGAATGATATCTACTGGTGGTACAGTTTTCGACACTAGTGTGCCCATTCCACCTTCTACACTTGATCATGTTCCTCCGACTCCGCCCGCAGGAAGCATCCCTATTCATTCGAGCTCGGAGGAGGATGTCGAGATCATTCGGATGATGGTTGTGACGGTCAGCGATGATGGTCACTCCAATTGAATTTCGAAGTCTCGTCATTCGGACATTTTCTCTAATTTTGCTGAATTTTTTCAAGTAATAGGCTGCACTGCTCAACACATTCACACACTTCACACTGGGGGATGCACAGGCTTATTATCATCTAATGATGGTTTCTTATAAACTAGTTAGTAATGGAATCTTCAAGCTCACAGCAACAGGAAGCTCAGAGTTTAATTTCTCCAATAATCGAGATACCGGCCATCGAGGCCGAAGTCATAGATCCAGCTCCGGATGAGTTTCCAAGTGCCACGTTCCTTTGCAATCCACAAGACTCTGTGCCGTCCGGCATCTCCGAAGATATGCTGGGACGGATTTGCTTAAGACATGGCTTGTCGCTCGATGACGTATTACTGCCAGGGCCAGATGATAAACCGCATGCTCCCCCGGAGGGGTTTACCGCTTTCAATCGTCATGCTTGCACAGCGGGGACACTTCCTCCATTTAATCAGTATATAAGGAAAATGTTTTCATTCCTTGGAATCGCTCCATCTCAGCTACACCTCAACGGATATGCCTTGCTGAATAGCACTTTCATCGTTTTTATGGAAATTCTCTTTCGACCGCCAAAGCCGATTGAGATTAGATATCTCTTCAACATTAAGAGCCGCGGAGACAGCCCTTCTTTCACATTCTTGGAAGTGGTCAGGAACTGTCAAATAGTAACGGGGTCCTGAGAAAGGCTGAGTTACTTTAAAACAGAATGGTTCTACGTTCGATGCCCCTTGGATTCTATAGGCGATGGTTGGATAGACGTAAGCATTGCAGTCTTTCTCATGAATTATCGAGATAATAATAATCGTTCTCAAAACTAACATACTTCTCTTCTTTTACAGCCGCAATCTCACGACCTGATGGTGGGTATTTCAGAGATTAGTTCGGATCCTCCAAGCAGTTCCGGGTGAAGAGAGGAACATTTACTCGGTTCTAACCGATAGAAACTTGAGAATTGTCGGGCTAATTGAACGTAAGCAAAGCATAAGGCTGGAAGGGACACTTAGGGTGGTCTCGAAGAAGCGGGTGAAACGCAAAGCGTCCGGTGTCGTGATAACCGAAGGGGTTGATCCGGAGAGAACACCCACTGATGATGAACTTATAGCTGGGCCTTCTGGCAGTTTCCAAGACTCGGGAGGAAGGAGAAAAGGCAAGGCAGTTGCTCATAAGCGTTCTAAATCCATGAGATTGAAATCCGTGGTTGTGTCTTTGCCTGCTCCTGGAATTAGAATTTCGGAGGCTCCTCCCCCGCAAGTAGAGAATCCTTTCGAAGGCTTGCTGATATTCCGATTCCGGATTATGTTTCGTTTCAACATGACATCGGGATGGAGGAGCTTGACAGTGCTCTTGATCTGAGCGAGTCGCTTGCTATGAGTGCGGCCGACATTTCCGGTTGGTCGGGGGTTGCACATACATACACTTCACCGTACTACATGATTCATAATCGTAAATCATCCAATCCAAGAGATCATTAATTTTTCTTTCGTTTCTCACTTTCAGGTACGATGTCCGGGAGAGGATCAATGTTAGGGAGACTTCGCTCGGCTCGAAAGTCTTCTTCTTCTTATTATGATTCCCGCAGGAGAGATTAAGATAGAGACCGCAATCGCGGGTACTCTAATCAAGAGAGGTACGAGCGGGACAGGGACAGAGAATATAGACACCGATCTAGGTCTCTCTCTCCACCTCCTAGAATCCCATCTCCACCTCCTGTTCGGACTTCACATCCACCGGAGCCTCCGCAACACCGACCATCTTCTCAAATTTCTAGGACTGAAACTCATCCCTAGAGGGCTGATACTATGGCTCCCATAATTGCAGAGCTGGTCCTAACCGAGCCCACGGGAGAAGGGGCTATTAAAATCACTCAGCTGAGGAAGGAGTTCCCAAACATATGCTTCGACGGCTATGTCTTTCCTCCTCATTTAAAGAGGATCCCCTCAGAAGCCGAAAATACAATGCATGATTACATTCATGACATATACTCCCAGTATAGAGAGTGGGTGAAGGCTGTAGAGAAAGCTTCAAAGGTGGCCTTTGAGCGGGCTAAAGCGATCGAAAAGATGGAGACTGAAATCGCCAAAAGGGACCGAATCATCCAAGTGCTCAATACCGAGGCCGAGTCTTCTCGGAAATATAAAATTGAGGCCACCAAAAAAGCTGATGAAGTGACTATGGCGATGGATAGGTTGAGGCAGATACACTATGCCTTGGTGGAGGAGATGGGCCACCGAAATAGTACAGTCACCGCCAAACGGGATGCGGCGGTCAAGGAACTCAATGAGCTCAAGGCCAAATTCTCTAACATGGCCAAGGAAAAGGATGATGCGAACAACGCAGCCTAGGAGGCATGCGAACAGGCTGTTTTGCTTCGAGGTGAACGGGATGCGGCCATGGCTAAGGTTCGCGAGGTGGAGACTGAGGTCGAGGAGAAGGTGAAATCGGCTAAGTCCAGGCTAGAAGCCGATATTGAAGATCTTATTATTGTTTACAACGCCAACGTGTTGAGGCACAGGGGTCTAGCCTAGCTCGATGATTACCCGGCACACTTATATAACGCCTGGGGCCGATTGGTTGAGGAGGAGAAAGCGGTGCATTTGGGTGAGTCTATCTATGAGTTTGAGCTTGAGAATCGTATGCTGAATGAAGATAAAAGGAAGATTCTCCACGAGTCAATGATTTCTTATGAGAAGGAGAGACTCGGCACCCAGCACATGGAAATAGGAAAAAGCTCTGGGGTTGAACACCACGACGCAAGTCTTGAAATTCCCGAGTCAACCCAGCCTGAACCCGTGCCTGCGGTTGATCCCCAAGCTATTCCTGCCTACAATCCGGATTAGCCGCAGATGTCTCCGGCTATATAGCAAGTTGCTTAAGCTGTTCAGCCTTCTACAAGCCAAACTGAGGAAGGTATTCTGAACATTCCACATATCTATCTTAAGTCAGAATCGTCACTCTAATTAAGTTCTGACAGTTCTCTTATTTTTTGTCCAGTGATTGTTGCTGCACCGATCATGCCTCCTATCACTCAAGAATCATATCAGACGCAGGAGGCCATCGTCACCGAAGCGACCACCGTATCTACAACTGCGCCACTCGATGAAATGCAGGGAAGCACGCTTATTTTTGATGAGCATATGATGGAGGAACTCTTTCACCGTCATAGCGTTCCTTTTCCTGACCTGCCATTTGTTATGGGTGGAAGCGCTCCTGCTACAAGCTCTTCGACGCCAACTACCGATGCTCCCAGCGAGGCCCAAGCGATTACTGAAGAAGAAATAATGGCCGAAATCGATGCTGAAATGGGAGCAGCGGCTCACGGTGGCAGTTTTGGAGGTGGGACGGCATCACCTGGTCCAGCTCCGCTCAGAATGATATCTCCTGGTGGTACAGTTTTCGACACTAGTGTGCCCATTCCACCTTCTACACTTGATCATGTTCCTTCGACTCCGCCCGCAGGAAGCATCCCTATTCATTCGAGCTTAGAGGAGGATGTCGAGATCATGCCCTCGCCTGGAGACCGACCACCGAAAAGTAAAGGCTTAAAAAGGAAAGGTAGTGGCGGCTCCAGCGGGTCTACACCGAAAAGGAAGCCGAGGAAGAAAACAAAGTAGACATGCTTCCTCGGTTTATTTTGACTTTCATTTTGTTGGCCATGTATAGATGCGGGTTCGGCCCCTGCTAGTATGATTTTTTGTAGTAAACTTGTATATGAAATTCTTTCACAGAAAGTAGAAATGAAACTCTTCTTTTTTTGGCTTCTTCTCAGTTATTGCGTATTTACTTAAGTGTTTCAATGTCTGAAGTGCACTTGTGAACTTTCTGCTTCCGAGTCAAGTTTGTTTTTATGCGCCAGGTCCGAAGATTGTGGACACGATTCATGACTAGGACGTGAGTTGAATTTTGACGTCGCACTGCTTCAGTCAATGGTCAACACTTAAGTTCTGCCCCAGTCTTGGGGGTGAGTTGTTGAACATCAACCAGCGATTGCATTTTACTTACAACACGTTGTGTCTAGTGTCACCGAATGGATGTCTGAGACAAGCAGAGATTGAGCGGTTTATCCACACTTGTTTGATTATCGATGATCATATCCGCATTCCGTGGATTCTTATTTTTTTTCTGGTGGTTGGTCACACCAGCTTAGATTTTAACTATATGCCTGCGCTCTGGGGGACTCGGAGTCGACATTTATACTCTGACTCGCACTCTGGGAGTTCGGAGTTGGTGTTTATACTCCAATTTGCGCTCTGGGAATTTGGAGTTGATGTTTATACTCCGTTTCGCACTCTGAAAATCCGGAGTTGATGTTTATACTCCGACTCGCACTCTGGGAGTTCGGAGTTGGTGTTTATACTCCAATTCGCGCTTTGGGAATTTGGAGTTGATGTTTATACTCCATTTCGCACTTTCGGAATCCGTAGTTGACGTTTATACTCCGACTCGCACTCTGGGAGTTCGGAGTTGGTGTTTATACTCCAATTCGTGCTCTGGGAATTTCGAGTTGATGTTTATACTCCGTTTCGCACTTTAGGAATCCGGAGTTAATGTTTATACTCCGACTCACACTCTGGGAGTTCGGAGTTGGTAAACAGACGGTCAGTCACATCTGCTGTATGTTTTTGGATTTCGCTCGCACTCTACGAACTAAAGGTGTATCAAGATCGTGGATGGTCGAATCACATCCACCCTGAGTCAACAAGTGAGGTCATTAGATGGACGGGTCCACCCTCCTCAAACTTAGTTTAGATACGGACGAAGTCGTTAGGCGGACGGATCCACCCTCCTTGTAGACGTAATTTTATACTCCAGTTTGCACTCTGGGAATCTGTAGTTAAGTGAAGGATTGTCGTGTATCAATCCTTTTTTTTTACTTTGGTGTGATGGCTTGCCCCCGAGCTCTGGTTTCACTTAGTGAGTGACCGGTTGCTTCACAGTCACTCCCTATTTGAATAAATTCCACCATAGGGTGGAACTTAGCTCTCCGTGCATGGTGATGATCATTATGAAATATTTCAAGTAAATCACAGCTCTGGCTCGAAGAGATTGCATTTTATTGCTGAAATAAGAAAATATGGCAAAGTCAGTTGCCTTATTACAAATTCTAATTTCGAAATGTAGAAAAAAATTGCAAATGGAAAATAAACTAAATGAATAAACATAGCCTGTTATGTGTAGTAGCGACGAAGAATCTCGATGTTCCAGGCTCTTGGCAGAGTAAGACCGTCGATGGTCGATAATTTGAATGTGCCATCACCGAGCCTTCATTCAATAACATACGGTCTTTCCCATGTTGGCTTCATATGTGAAGGGACATGATAGATTCTTTTTAGGATGAGATCGCCTAGTTCAAAGGTTCGTGGGCGGACCTTGGCGTTGTACAATCGGGCGACTCGACTTCGATACGCGGCTGCCCTCAAATCAGCCTCTTCACGCTTCTCATTTAGTAAATCGAGAGATTCAGCAAGTAATATAGCATTTGTCTTCGGATCATAGTATGTCACACGATGAGAAGGTACTTCTAGTTCGACTGGAATAACAGCTTCTGAACCATAAGAGAGAGAGAATGGAGTGTGACCGGTCGCAGACTTGTGGGTTTTTCGGTAAGCCCATAAAGCCATAGGAAGTTCATCGACCCACTTTCCCCCGACCTTTTCCAGTCGTTTTTTCAGAATGGACTTTATAACTTTATTGACCGCTTCGACCTGTCCGTTCGCTTGAGGGTGTGCAACTGCAGAGAATTTCTTTTGAATGTGAAACCGTTTGCAAAAATCTTTAAATTCAGCACTGTCGAATTAGGTTCCGTTGTCAGTAATAATGGTTTGTGGGAGACCGAATCGACAGATAATGTTGCGGACTACAAAGTTGATCACTTTTTTCGTTGTTATGGTAGCAAGAGGTTCAGCTTCAGCCCATTTTGTAAAGTAATCAACTGCGACGATGGCGTATTTCGCACCACCTTTTGCCAGAGGTAGAGTACCAATGATGTCGATGCCCCATATTGCAAACGGCCATGGGCTGACCATTTGCGTTATCTCGGTAGGTGGGGCTCTAGGAATTCGAGCATTCTTTTGACATTTATCGCACTTCTTTGCGGGAACGAGTCTCATTTCCTGAGCTTCACCTGTGCTGGCTAACTTCGCTAATGAATCGGCTTTCTGATTACGTTCTCGAGGTATACAATAAATGGCATAATAATCAAACTGATCCAGTATTTCCTGAACTCGAGCTAAGTAGGCAGCCAACCTTCGATCTCTCGCTTGGTATTCTACCCGAACTTGACACACAACTAATTGTGAATCACAATAAATCTCCATAGCAATAATTCTCAAATCTCTGGCAAGTTTCAATCCAGCTAAGAGGGCTTCATATTCAGCTTCATTATTGGTTGCATGAAAATCGAACTTTAAAGCATAACATATAGATCGGCCTTCGTGGGTTTCAAGTACAACTCCAGCACCCGAACACCGGTCGTTTGATGCACCATCAGTGTACAGCTTCCAGACGTATTCGGGAGATTCACTGGTTTCGGGAAAGTCCTCTGGAATGGTAAATTCAGCTATGAAATCGGCTAGGACTTGTCCTTGAATGGCTCGCCTTGGAGTATAAGTAATATCAAACTGACTTAGTTCGATGTTCCACTTGAGTAACCTACCAGACGTCTCAGGCCGCGTAAGGACCTGTCGTAACGACTGGTCGGTGTAAACAATAATGGGATGTGGCTGGAAATATGGACGGAGCTTCCTTGATGCAATACCAAGGCAATAAGCCAATTTCTCTAGTTTCGGATAATTACTTTCAGCTCCGATCAATTGTTTGCTGATGTAGTATACTGGCTTCTATATCCTGTCTTCTTCTCGAATTAAGGCATCGCTTATAGCGTTTTCTGATATCACCAAGTAAACGTACAACTTCTCATGATCAATAGGCTTTGACAGGATAGGTGGTGTGGATAGATGCTAGATTAGTGCTTGGAAAGCACCCTCACACTCTGTGGTGCATTCGAAATTTCGTTTTCCTTTCGGATCAGATCAAAGAAGGGAATGCATTTGTCAGTGGACTTTGAAATGAACCTGCTCAATGCTGCTACTTTCCCATTGAGACTCTGGACTTTCTTTATAGTTTTCGGAGTTTCAAGATTCCTGATTGCCCAAATCTTTTCAGGATTAGCTTCGATTCCCCGAGCATTGACGATAAACCCAAGGAATTTTCCGGATGCAACTCCAAAATGACATTTCAGTGGATTGAGCCTCATTCTACATTCTCGAAGTATGTTGAACATAGTTTCCAAGTCTTTAATATGGTCAGTAGAAAATCGTGACTTCACAAGCATGTCGTCTACATATACTTCCATGGTTTTCCCGATTTGATTGGCAAACATCTGATTGACCAATCATTGATAAGTAGCCCCGGCATTCTTGAGTCCGAATGGCATAATTTTGTAGCAATAAAGTCCCAGATTGGTTATGAAGCTGGTATGTTCTTGGTCAGGTAAATGCATCGGTATCTGATTGTAGCCAGAATACGCGTCCATGAAGGATAAGAGCTCATGCCCAGCTGTTGAATCTACTAGCTAATCAATTCTGGGAAGCAAGAAACTGTCTTTGGAACAAGCTTTATTCAGATCGGAATAATCGACACATGTTCTCCATTTTCTGTTTGACTTTCGGACGAGCACGGGATTCGACACCCATTCGGGATATAGTGCATCTCGAATGAACCCATTCGCTTTAAGCTTTTCTACCTCTTCTTTTAGGGCAGCAGATCTCTCTGGATCCATACCATGCCTTTTTTGTTGGACCGGGACATGCCGCGGGTCAATATTCAAGGTGTGGCTTGCGATGTCTGGCGAGATCCCACACATGCCAGAATGCGTCCAGGCGAATACGTCAAGATTCGCATGTAAAAACTCAACCAATTCCTCTTGAGTCTGCTGGCTTAGCTGAGAGCCAATCTTTATCATCTTTGAATCATCATCATTGTCAATTGGGACATCGATCGGCAGTTCGGCCGAGGATGCTTGACTTTCTTTAGATTCTCCTTCATCTTCGGTATCTCTTGGGTCAAGATCCCTTTAGAATTGGCTGGGGTGCCCGGGCCTAGGCCCAGGCATTAATTGTCAATTATCAACAAAACGGACGTAGAGAGATTCCTCTACGCCCTTTCCTTTCTCCTTTCGTTGCGCTTCCCGCAGCTTGGCAACGTGATAGGCTCTTGCTGCAGCCTAATCTCCTTGAATGACTCCCACTCCACGATCAGTGGGAAACTTCAGGGTTAAGCACCACGGGGCAATAGCTGCTCTGAACTCAACGAGGGCCGGTCGGCCCAAAAAAGCATTATAAGGGGAGTCTATGTCTAACACAACGAACTGTAATATCCGCACTCTCCGGCGTTCTCCAACTCCCAACTCCACTGGTAGTTCCACTACTCCAGTGGATATAGTAGCGCTTCCATTGAAACCGTGGATTCGGGACTGACAAGGTTTCCAATCTTTAGCTTCCATTTTCATTTGGTCGTAAGCTCGTTTAAACAAAATATTCACAGAGCTTCACTGTCAACTAAGATCCTCTTCATCCAAGCAGGACCTACTTGAGCTGAGATGACCAGTGGATCGATAGTGGGGGCTTCGACTTTATCAGCATCTCTGACTCTGAATACGATGTCATCAATCATCGTCTTCTGTTGTTTGGCCGGAGCCCCTTCATCAAAACTACTATAACACTCGAAATCCGCATGCCTAATAGAGCTGGCATACGACTCCATTTCCTTCCAGCTTCGGTCTGTTGGATGAGGACCACCGCTTATTGTATTAATGACCAATCTCCCGCCAGTTCGAGCGGGTTCCTCATGCCTTTCCTGGTTTTGTGCACGATTCTGATTTGATGAGCCCGCACCTCCCGACTGCGGCGCCCGAACATACTGATCCAACTTACGTTCACGTATCAGCTTTTCAATGAGATCTTGTAAATGACGACACTCATTTGTATTATGGCCATAACTTTCATGGAATCTACAAAACTTCCCTTTTTTGGACCTGTCTTTCTGTTGACGGCTTCGGGGCAGGTTTCTTGTACTGCATGGTATTACAGGTCTGGAAATACACATTTTCCAACGACGTATTCAATGGAGTATAATTGTCGGACATGGGAGCTCTACGCCGTGGACCACGATTTTGATCTCGTTTTTTACCTTGACTTCCACTGTCCCTCTGGTGGTTCTGTTTGTTTTGTATATTCAAATGAACTTTTCCGAAACTCTCACCGGATTGTTTAACTACGATGTTACTTTGAATTCCTTCAACGTTGGGCCCTGCGTCATCCTGCTTCCTAGACTGTTTCGCATCCTCCCTTCTCAAGAATTGGGCTGCCTTGGAATAGAAACGATCCAATGATGCAGGCGGCTTCCTAGCTAACCAACTTCCGAACTTGGAATCTGGGTCAATCCCCTTAGTTAATGCCATCGAGATAGAGTTTTCATTGGGATTGCTTATTTCTGCACAAGCAGCATGAAATCGCTCCAAGTAACGTCTGAGTGTCTCTCCGGGAGCTTGAGTGACACTGGACAGAGTATTAACATCTTTAGGTCTCGCTACGTGCATACAGAATTGTTCAACAAACTTGGTGGCCATCTGGTCGAAATTAGAGATGGATCGTGGTGGCAAACGAGTAAACCACATAGTTGCAATGCCCCCTAGGGAAATGGGGAAACTACGGCATTTAACTGCATCGTCAGCTCTCGCAGCATTCATTAACCATTCATATTTTAGGAGGTGTTGATTGGGATCAGAATTTCCTTCATAGACTGGTAAAGTTGGCATCCTGAAGCGCCGAGGTGGTTCAACATATAATATGTCATCGGTGAAAGGGGTATGACTCCGGGAGATCCCCCAGTCGTCATTAGTGAGACCCTGACTTTCACGGATCATCTGACGAATCATCGTCCGTATATCCGACATCCGGATGTTTGGAGCATGTTGTGCCAAGGTGTGGTCGGGTTCCACAGCGTGAGTATGGACCGGACGCGATCGACAGTCCGTGCCTCGCCTCCTTGGTTCAACATTTTTAGGGACATAAGGTTCTGGAGTGTGTTCTCGTTGGTTACGATGCGGATCAGCTTGATTCCTAGCATCAACTCCTTGTTCGGTAGTGGTGGTGGTAGCGAGGTTGCCTGTGACATGGTAAGGAGCGGCACCCCCTCGGGATAAAGGATGGTATGATGACGGGTGGATGTGTAGTTCTGGGTTGTCCAAGATTCAAGGCAGGTTGGTGTCCCGTGGCCTGGGTGTAGCTTACATCCAGCCGTGGGCGTGTGGATCGGTGATGATCATCAGATGAGGCTGAACTCTCGGTGGAAGAGCAGGAAGCTTGATCTCTCCTGGATCTTCTGCGCCTTTGGCGATTTAGCTGGTTGGTCAACTCTGTGTTGGCACGCAGTTGTTCAGTAAGTTATTGCCGACTCTGGGTCAACTCTTGAAGCAGCATCTGGAATTCTTGTCTGGTGACCGGGCCTGATGGATCGGAAGGTTCGGCGGCATCTTGGTTGGATGGAGGCAACTGTATGGGATTCTGTCTATCCCGTCCTTCCTGATCAGTAATTGTAGAAGCAGTTCGTGTGCTTACCATGATGAATTAACGAAGTCCTTTCCTAGATCTGATGCAAATCTAAAAAGAATGGAAGGGCTTCAAGGTTTTAGATCTGGATCTTCTTCTTGGATTTTTGTAATCCGGTATCGATAAGAGATCCAAAGAGCAGGAGAAATTGGGTTTTTTCTCAGTGAAAGCACCAAAGTGTTTGTACCAAAAATGGGCACAACACTCTTAGGAAGTTTTTGAAGTGACAAAAATGAAGAAATCAAATGGAAAAAGAGGATTATCTAACAAAAACTCCAAAAACAGATATGAAAGTAATAAAAACACACAGAAACACAAGAATTTAGAGTGGTTCGGCGTATTGCCTACGTCCACTATGAAATTGATCACTTTATTGAGGTTTCTTTGATGATTACAATTGATTGCAGTGGATTACAGCGAATTCAAGCTATGAAATTCGAGTACAACAGTGGTAATGGAGTATGGAATTGAATCCGGCAGAGTCTGGGCGTTGGAGCGTCAAAAAGATTCTTTTTCTGTAGGCTCTGGAGGTCTATTTATAGGCGTTGTAGGCTGATATTTCGCCCAGATTTCGGGAGACTTCTTCTGACATGTGAGTGGGCCCACACGACCAAGCACGTGAAGTTTCGGCTCGATTTGTGATCGATACGAACGAATTTCGTATCGATCAAGATTTCGTCCAATGGAGTCGAAACTTGGCGTGAACATTCTTTAGCATGTACGTAAGTTCTTGTGAAAATTTCATAGCACTTGGACTTGTGGATCTCGAGTTATGATCGATACGAAATGGAGACTTTCGGCAGTTCGTTTGGTTCGAATCGATCTATTCGACTCGATCATGTTCTAATCGATGGCTACACATGCCTTGGTGATGACATGGTTCACACTCTTCGGATCGATCCACCTTTTATGCCGAGTTGATCGAGTCATTCCAGGATTTTCGCCTTGTTCGTATCGAAGCATTTGTCTTGTTTGAATCGATGAAAGGTGACTCTCATTCGCATCGATGGAACGAGCTCTGTTCGTATCGATGGAGAACACGTGGAATAAGTTAATTGTGTGGCCTTGTTCGTATCGATTGGAAATGACTATAGTCGATCGATACGAAGTTGAAGTGGCCAGATGGACTCGAACACTGGTAGCCCGATCGATACGAATAACCATGATATGGATCGATACGAACAGGGACTTCTCAATGGATACGAAGCAACTGGACTTGAAGGATACGAACAAGGGCTATCTGCTGGATACGAAGTGGCGTCTCCTGATGGATTCGAACATATGCCTTTTAATGGATACGAAACAGACATTGGCGGATCGATACGAAGTGCACTATCTATTAATGGATACGAAGTCGATCGATACGAACTAGGGGTTGACGATGGATACGAATCTGATCGATTCAAACTGTGGCCTTCTAATGGATACGGAATCGAGGCTCGATGATGGATACGAAATGGGGTCATTCCCTTCAACTTGCATCGATCATAACTTGAACATACGAACTCCGATTGACTTGAAATTTGGAACGATGGCTTTCATGGCTTCGCTCGTCGTGTCTTGTCAATTATAGCTTGATCCGGACTCGGATGAAATTCGTCGATATTCATGGTGAACCTGCGTATAACCGATCTCCAAGACGAACCGTCATTGGTTTCTGGTCAAGTTCTTGTTGTCTTGGCCTTGCTAAAAGGCGGGATAACAATAGTCAACAACTCGCTATCTGGGAAAACGTGGTGTTTCCATTCAGCATATGAATTATGTGATGTCTTCTCATAGACTTAACATGGTAGCTTTACGACTTTTGAGACAAATGTGTTCACCCGTTGGTGGAAGAGTGTTGTATCACTTTTTAAGGTAGGCGTAGCATTAGGTTGTGTGGTTTCGTTCATTTTTTCATGGTGAGGGTTATTACAACTTATAATATTGTTGTTTAGCACATGTTAAACATTAATTTTATAAGATATAAAATATTTTTATTTCTTAGGGCATCTGGCAATTTTTTTTGGATATTTGATTGATCGTCTATTCTATTTTTTATTACCTTTTTTAATAAATGGACCAAGTATTTTTCAAGATACTAAACATTTATCTTATATAGAAAGTCTAGAATTTTCTTATATATATTTTTGACATTTAACATATACTAATTTTTACCGTTTTAGGCTTTTAGCTATGTTATTTCTTATGTTATTTCTATTATTCGTGCTCATTTTATACATGTTACTGTTTAACTCACACTAGACTATCTAGTCTGAATCCCGTATTATTTTCTTATAATATTCGAGTCAATTTCCGAGTTATTTTCTAGGTCAGGTTTATCTTATCGGCTGGATCTTAGCAGAAGAATTTTATGCTATTATTTTATTCTCATGTATTATACTTTCAGTTATGTATTTTATAAGACATCTTATGTATATATTTTGGAGTTGGGAACTGGTTATTTGTATGACGTATTATTAGCGTGGACGATATGTACTTGTATTAAACTATGCACTTTGTCATGATTTTATTTCTATGTTTGTATACCGTGTACTTTCTTTTTTGGGAAAATCCATGTGCAATTGCTTCGTGTCGAGACTGAATATGATATTTTGGTAAGTAAACCATATTCAGTGTTAGCCAGAGGGAATTTGTATATTGGATCGCTCATCAAGTGCTTCATTCTTCAGATTTTATGATAGTACTACTTATGTTTTAATCTAGTTTAATCTCCATATAGAAGCCGGGTGCTACATTTTTATTTTTATTTTTGAAAGTGCTTACATTACCTTATCTTTTGTGTGGAATTGATCGGAAGCTTCTCTCCTTGTTGGAAATGAGATGTTTAAGGAAATTATCTTTGTGCTAATGTTGTATCGAAGTATCCATTTTGCAAGTATTATACGCGAGGTTATTATGTATGTTCAAGTGTGAGTTGTTTGTGCAAGTATGCAATGATGTGGTTGTTGAAGCATAGCTAGCTCACACCTAGGGCTGTTATGGTAATGGTAAATTTCTCATTACCATACCATTACTAGTCGGTCGGTAACTTTTTTTTATTGAAATCGGTATACTAGTTTAATCGGTATGGTAGTGATAAATTTACTATTTTCTATGGTAAATCATCGGTAACATTTCTTCAAAACCAACGATAACGGTAATTGTACCAATCAATTTAAAACACTTGTATATTCGTGTGATATGCTTTATTACACTCATTTGGAACCAAACAAATGATTACATTTAGTTTAGTATTAGGTAAAATAATACCAAATACACTTCTTTTTTTCTCATTTATATCTTTTATTGAGTTATACTATAAATAAGTATATAAAGATGCGTTATAGTGCATGCCAAGTTACGGACCTTTTTAGATAAACGATAATTTACCATTGCAGTGTAACGGTTATCGGATTATCAGTATACCAGTCTTCGGAATACCAGCCGATTGGTAATGGTAACGGTAAACAATTTTAGCTTACCAGTAAAAAAAGTACGATAACGGTATTTGTGAAATGGTAACGGTAACCATTACCATAGCAGCCCTACACACACCTATTTTGTTTTGCATAATTAAAAATAGTAAGAAACTATTCAATCACGTTTATCTTATTAAACAAAAGTAAGTGCGGTCTTTAATACTTATTTGGACTTAAAAACAACCCTTGTAGCCGCGCATCCATATTTCTAAGGAACTTTTCTACCATGATCGGAAATTTTGATCCTAAATTTTGTGGGAAGAAATAATTTTTTTGTTATATTCGTCAAAAGAATTTGATGGTCAATATTTTGTTCTAGAACTAAACTACTCTGATTTTCTCAATTTCCAATATTGAAATCAGAAGAATTAGGTTTATAATTTTGTAGTTGTTTTGAAGTCCAAACACATGGCTGCCAAGGTGACATAGACACCCATAGCCTGTATGTTCTCTTGTTTTGAAATCAATAATGCTTGGTGCTCCAAAGCCCTTTTTGTCAACAAATGACACTGGATCCTTTGAATTTCTATTTTTCTTCTTAGAATGCACCGCACTATAGACTTAATTTCACCCATTAATTTTGACTGACTATACATCACCGATTGAAACTTTGGTAGAAAAGAAAATTTATACTGTGAAAGTCCGTGTACGGACGAACTTTGTATGAAGCAGTCGGCAATGCGTTACTTATCAAAACCTAAAGTAAAAAAAGTGAAAAATGAGATGCATTTAGCTGCACCCTATCTTTATCTCTATATATTTATCTCAAATTTGACATTTGACATTCATTTCAATTCCCGTCTTCTAGCACTACTCCGTTAAAATAGATCATCGCTCAATTATCTTAAATTCCCTGCAATATCAAACAAAAAGTCTACCGAAAGGAACAAACAATTCTGCATGCTTTAAAAATACAGAGAACTATTACAACCACACGTTTAGAAAGTGAGCCTTCTGTGGACAAATATGTAGTGTCCAAGCGTTTGATGTGCACAAGCGCTAAAACGAAAAAGCCTATATTCTTGGTTCAACAGTCAATTTTCAACGCTATATTCTACAAAGACTTTTGCAAATTATATCCTTCTATTTGTCTAGTGACTACTTGGTTTTCTTTTATTCTCCTTTTCTTTTTTCTTGCAAGATGAGATAATATTAAGTAAAAATATACAAAATAATGTCAAAAACAATTAGTAAATTGCAGCGAAAAGAAAAAAGAAAAAAAGAAAAGAAAAAAAAAAGAGTGGACTATAATCATAAAATGTTGCTACATATTAAAAAGTTCCATTCAAAAAGGTGAAAAAAGACAGTCACAGTTGTAAAGTTCATTTTTATTTCCAAATATAATAACTGCTGTGTAAAAAAGAAAAAACATTTGTACTAGATGTTTGAATGAATAGCTTTCAATTATTTAGGGAAGTTGGACTAAGAAATAAACTTTTTCCAAATGGAGAAATGAAAGGTTCTACATAATTTTAGCTCATATACCATTTTCTTTGACGAAAACGTGCAGACATAATAAAATTGGAAAACGATTTGTTTGATGCAACAGATTACAAAGAGAGCTAAAAATTAAGATAAAGATGGCTGTCATTTTGTATCAGTGATTTTTCCAAGACATTGTATGATATGATATAGCCGAAAAAATAACGTCATTTAAGGGTTGTTAAGATTGGTTTTAGGTAATACTAACATGGTTTGAAACCATCTATACAACCATCAATCTTTGAGCTTTCACACAGAAGTTTGACAAATAAAACTGTTACATTTTCCTGGTGATAAATACTTGCCAACTTCCTGTCGATCAAAATTTGCATTCTGGCTTGGATAAATTTAAGGATTTCTTTTATAGAAGACCATTATATTTTGAGCACATCAATTTGTCTGACTGTTACCATGACGCTAATATCATGATATGGTAACAATTGAATCCACCCATGCACTGATTGTCAAAGCATTCAAATGAAAGCTAACAAATATTTTTGTTAAAGATATCATGAATGTTAAATGCTAAGCTATGCTCTTTCGAGCCTAAACTTTAGCTGATAGGCTGATGTGAAACAAATCCAAACCAACTCATGTTAGCAACACTATTCAACTATTACTGCAAAAAATGCTGCTACACAAGGTTGAGATGAAAAGGAAAAAAGATCTTGAACAAAAATTTGTTAACATATATGATATATAGAAAAGTAGAATGATATATATGATCAACACTGTCTTGTAAGTTAGCAGATAATTTTAAGAGGAAAAGAATATTTATCAATGTTAAGAAAAATCTAGCCAAAATACTGCGTTCAGATTTTACTTCAAGTAAATATCCAATGATTATAGTATCACCTAATGTGCAATTATTTAGTTAGTTGATATAAATTACTCACTCTCCATGAGTTCTAATCATATGCTTTTTTATATGTAATTTGTTTAGGCATAATAAATTAATAACTGATCAATTAGATCGGTTTGTTCCAGTAGATCTAAATACTAGTCTAAAAGAATTACAAAGTGAGGTTAAAAAATTGCACCTACATCAAAAGATCGGGCATGTATATTATTTTTTTATAAAATCAAAATTTTACTGCATTGAATAGGATAGCTAGTAGATCTTTGGGAACAACAAAAAATTGATTGAACTTTTTCAATTATTTTCCTACTGAATGACTATGATGATGAAAACCTTTCTACTTGATAATATAAAGTCAAACCTTTTCATGATGACATCAATCATTTTTCATAAGTACAATAAAAAAATATAAATCAACAACATGTTTATTCAACAAATAAAAACAAGTACCTTTGAAAAATGATAGGATAGAAGCTCAGTTTGAGAGGAATGAAGCCTGGTCCGAGATCTACGAAATTCAATCAGTAATTATCGTCTTTATTTTATCTTTTTCACAAAATAAAGACGATAATAATATTGATCAGTAAATAAATTTGAAATACCACGAGCCAGACAACATTCCACACAAACAAAAAAGCTTCTTTAAGAAAGAACCAGATTTGAAGATTTCATCTCGCCGGCTAACTTCACGGGTTTTTATCAGATTTTTCTTCGAAAGGAGAGAGAAGAAAAATTGAAAATGATGAATGAAATGATTATAGTAGTGATGAGAGAACAGATGGAGAAGGAGTTATGACTCAGTGGAGAGAAACGAGTCAATATTTAATGCAGAGAGAAATCAAGGGGGTAAAAAACAAAAAAATGCAGCAGCACCTGTTCACGTTACAGCTGGTTTATGGGTTGAATTTCAAAATGCTATCCTGGACATTTAGTTCCTTTAATTAATGAGCAATGGTCACAGTAGAGGATGCAATTTTGTTATCTTGGTGGTAAATTTCTCCCTACCATAACAGTTTTTGAGTTAAATTGATATATCAATACAATCTAATGGTTAATTTATCATTTTTAATGGTAGAATATCGATAATATTATATTAAACCCAAAGGTAACAATAATTTATAGTCCATTTATTACATAGATGTTAGTATAATTAGTTGTTTTATATGCATGAGGTAGGTAAATGTATAGAGAATTTGTTCAAAAAATCAGCTTGAATAATACTAACTGCATTCATATTCTTTTTTAATGACGTCTTTTATTAAATAACACAATGAAATGTACGATGAAACAACACTGTCCTATAAATAACTATCAAACTTTTGATCTTTTTAGAAAACTGTAATTTACCATTACGTTTGTAATGATTACAAACTTATTACTATATAATTGTTCCATACTGGTAAATTGGTAATGGCAACAGTAGGCAGCAGTTGCTTATGGTAACAATATTTGGAAATGTTAGTGGTAGTTGTAACCACTCATCATTCGTAACACCCAAAATTCATATTTTGAAACTGGATCAGTCGATAACTGGTCAATTAGGTAGATTTTTTAAATAAATAAAAAAATCATATGTTGGATCTATTGAGCCTATGAAGTCTAAAGATTTATTAGATCCAATCTAATATTTGTTTTAAATAAAATTTTATTTTATTTAAATTGTTTAAAAGAAAGTTTTAATTTTATTTATACTAAGCATGTATAATGACCGTATCAAATAAGGTCACATGTGAATGGTGCAAGCGGACATAGCATAGGGTGTACATAGGTAATGTATACATATATAAATATTGGAATTTGCATCTATAACATATACCCTATCCATTTATATATGCAATGAGCGTAACAAAAAAAATTTATGTTTAAACTAGGCCAACCCGCAGTAGAGTAATTGATTAAATTTCAAAAAAATTACCTATTAAATCTTTGTTGGGCCTATGTAGTTTAAATTCATTTAAACCTCTTCTAAATTTTCTTTTAAGTAAAATCAATATTTTATTTAATTCATAAATAATGTTTTGTTTAATGTTAACTTTGTATTATATATATATAATATGTGTATCATATACACATACGTGTGTACGTGCCTAAGCAACATAAAATGGTGTACATGCTTTAATATGCATGTATATAAATGTTGAGATTTATATCGCAACAGACATATTAACCCCTCCATATACATATTTGCAGTCTAATATGTAAGTATATGTGTGTGTGTGTGTATGTATATATGTGTGTGTGTGTGTATTATAAAGTGATATTTGCAAAACATACAAATTTTAATATAAATATAAGCAAATATATATAATTAATAATATAATCTAATTTAAATTTAATAAATTTGAATTTAAATCGATATATTAATTTTAAATAAATATGCATATATTTCGAAAATTAAAAAAAAGTATATATAGATAACCATATATACATATCCATATTAAAATTTTAGGAATTCTATATATATAATAAAATATATGTATATATACATAAACGTAGTTTGGTAAAAAACTAATTATATATATATATAATATAATATACAAATGGGCTCACGAACAAATTTTTTCTTAAATATTCTTTTCGGTTTTAACACTAAAATGTTTTTTAATTAAAATTTTCGCAAGGAAATCATTTTAGAATAAAAAAATTCCATTTTATTTAAGTAACAATGATGTATAAAATTTTACTAAATAATTTTTTTTTCATATTTGATATTTATTTTATAGATGTACAAATGTTGTAAAACATGTTTTTGTGTTCAAAGAAATTATACATGTTTGTGTCTACACACACAAAAAACACGCACATGCGCACGCGTGCACAGATATATTGGAAATGTGTGTGTGTGTGTGTGTATGTCTATATGTATGTATGTGTGTATCTATGTATGTATATGTGTGTGTGTGGGGGTTTCAATTTTTTTTTTAAATTCTAAAACATGTAGTGCATATACATGGTTAATTTTATAAGTATATATTAAATATATATATATATATATATATATATAAATATATAATGAATATATTTTAAAATAAACTAGTTTTAAAATTAAACTATTAATCTTGAAAACATATTTAAATTTTTTTTTTGCCAAATAGCATAAATATATTTTAAAAATTTAATTTATTGACATATACATATTTAAACATATACATGCAATGTCGATGACAATAACATATAAGGATTCATGATATTAATTCACTATTTATACTTACATATAACATGATGAATATTTATATACACATAAAACAAAAATGTAAACAAGGAATTTACCTTACCCAAAGCCATGTTGACATGCCTTAAAATTCTGAATCAAAACACTCCTTGAATTGAATCTTGAATCCAAAGAGCACTAGCAGTTTGAATGCAGCTACCACCATTATATGGATTTAATTTAATTTAGTGTTTTGAAGCTTAGAATTTTGAGGAAAAGAAGGGAATAGGGATCGACCATATTTGGTCTGGAATAGAGAAAAAAAAAGGTAAAGAATGAGGGTTGGAGGTAAATAAATTGCAAGGTGCAAGGAGAGAAAAGGGGATCCAAATCCTTTATTTCCACTTACCAAATCTCCTCCTTTTGAATTCAAAATTCCACCCGCTTCCCCCCTGATATGGTCGGCCCCCCATGGTCTCATTTTTGCGTCAAATCCGCCTCAAACCCGATCAATAAATATTGTATTTAAATCTAATTCAAATGCACGTCGATATCGTATATCGATACGTGTGTTTATAAATATTACATACACACTATTTAATATTGATCAACATAAATTGAATAAAATTTTATAATTAATATTTCATAAATATTAATTAATTTAATTAATTTATAACAATTGTAAATAACTAAATTAGGTGTTAACAGAAGTATTCAACATTTTGGTTGTGTGACTCTTATGTGTAAATTCGATCAGCGATTAATATCGAACAATTTAAGTATTAATGTTCACACTTCACTTAGTAGGTGATGTGATATTATAGCCAAATTTATCACTTACTTGGTTACAGTAAATCTAATTTTACTTTGTTAAGCATTACTCAGTTGTAATAATTATTTTTACCAATTCTCTTCGTTAAAATTATATCACTCTGTACTTGTGGAATTTGGTAATGATCAATATTCCAACATCATCATATTCAACTTTATTGTCCAAGCACAAAACCCTTAGGTTTAATAATATTTATTTTTGTTAATCAAACCGCTCTGGCCAAAGACATTGACTTTAAGTTGACTTCAGTTGACCATGATACCAACTTCATATAACTAAGGAGACGACTTCTCTCTTGAATAGTGTTTCACATCCAGTGCTTCCACTTGACCCAACTATAGTTGTTCGATGAACATCATGCCACGATTTAACTATAATCAAAGCGGAGCTTCTATAATAAAGATCAATAGTATTCTTAAGCCAAGAGAACTATGTAATATTGTCACATCGATATCTTCAGTTTGACCTTTGTTATATTAACCAATAGAAAACTATCGAGTGGCTCATTCCATAGTTATCCAATAACTATTAGTACCTAAATCCTTGGTACTCCTAGCAGTCATGAGTAATGCACTACCCAAAATTTAGAGAGCACTACGTACTATAGTCTCAATAGAAGTATCGATATCTAGTCTCGATACATTTTGACTAGGAATATTTAAATGGTATGTTTATTTTATTGTGATAAACCACTCATGATTATAACACATTGCAACTACTATCACAATACATACTATTTATGGATTTTCTATTAAATATATTATTAGTTAAGTTAATTAATTAACATGACATATTATATCAAGTATATAATAGGAATAAAATGCCTTTTATTTCAAACAAGATTTGTTATCGAGTTAGATATATGTAATAATTACATAATTGTTCCTAAGGTAACTCTATCAATCCTCCACTCGCACTTGGGGCTGATTATGGAATCTCTATCCCATCCTACGATTAGTTTGATGAGAACTGATTGAGTTAGACTCTTCGTGAATGGATCTGCTATGTTGTTTTACATACATACACTATCAATCAACTCTCTCCAATGTTGATAAACTACCTTTATCATGTGGAACTATTCATAGTATATTTCTTAACTTCTAGTGTGCTCTTATTATTACATTGTTATCATATAATAATGATGTATTATTCTTAATACTTGGAATCACCCCGGGCTCAGTTATAAATTTGTATATTTATATTTATATATATTGATTTTATCGTGGCACTATTTAAGGTGATGTACTTAGCATTTTCATTGAATCAGCCACAACCACTTGTTTGGAACATTTTCAACTTAAAGCTTCTTAATTAAGGTTTGAATACGAATTTAATATTAACATATTATACTCAATATCACTCATGAAGTTTGAGTTCGTACACTCCTTCATAAGGAGTTCCTTGTTTCTATAAACAATTCTTTAGTATTTCATAAATACTCCAGAATACTCTAAACTACCATTTAATGATTCTAATTTGGATCTAATATTTGTTTCATGTATCAAATATGTAAGAAATTACAATATTGTAGACAATATAACATATATATGATAATTTCTATTGCTAAAGCATAAGGAATCGATCTTACATTTTCCTTATTAAACATTTTAATAAGGCATCTTTGCATATTATTTGGGACACTCCCAACATCCTTTATACTTAATATAAAAGACATAATTTACAAATCTAATATCATGTATTAAACAACCAAAATATTATTGATTTTAACATAAGTACACCGTTAACAATCAGCAACATGTTGTTTATTATAGTTTAGAAATATCTATGTACCTTTTTAATGGTTCTTTCTTGTAACAACCTTAATTTTAATTAATATTATTTAGGAGATTTAATTTGATAAATTAAATAAAATAATGTAAAAGGTTAAGAAGATTGAGATTTTATAATTAATAGGGGTCGTACCTTAATGAATGAGTTAATAAGAATGGTGTAAAAAAAATTAATAGGAAGAAGGAATATATGCTAAGGTCAAAATGGGAATATACCTAAATTCCTAAATATAAACCCTTACTCTCTTGTTCCTTCCCTCATTTCATTCATTTATAATAATAAAAAACTAAAAGAGCAAGGTCGGCCATAGCAAAGTGATTCAAGAGAAGTAAAGCTAGGTAAACAAGAACAAAGCTTAGAGGAATCAAATCAAATACAAATCTCAACCTTTTAAACCATTTAAGGTGAATAATATTTATGCATCTCATGTTTTAATTGTTATTTTCGGTTTTGAGTATAAATTTGATTCTTTTGATTATATTATGCCACACTATGATAGTTTGAATGATTATATGCTTATTGGCGAATTTATGGAATTTATTTATGAAATTAAGCGATATGTTTGAGTTAGAAAACCTACCATATGACACCCAAATAACTTGATATTTTGATGTGATGTTAGAAATATTATTTTAGTGGATTTTTAATTTCATAATTTTCTGATTTACTGAGAATATTTGGTGAATTTTCTAATGTCGTAAAATGAGATATTTTTGGTTTTAATTATTTAAAACAATTAAATTATGTTTTGACCCCAAAATTTTTATATGTTGGTGAATATGATTAATTTGATTTATTGTGATTTTTGGAGATTTTTCTCAAGTGTTTAAGATTTATTATGAATTATTTGGGCTAGAAAGGCTTAATTAATTATTAAAACATTCATATAAAAATATATGGTTTGCAAATGTTTTTGGAAAATAATGATAAGGGTGTGCTAGGTTTCCAGAAAAGTATTTGATAAAGAAAGTTGTTAACCAATAAGATTCTGATAAATAGAAGGGATTGATAAAAAAGTAATCGCTTTTAATAGTAAAATTGCAGTTTAAATATTAACCACCAAAATGCCACACCAAAGTTAATGATGCTGCCCTCTAGCATGCCGCATTTAGGGTCTTCGACATTAATCATAGGATATGCATAGGATACCAACTTCGGATGGCATGAAATTGATCGGCCTAGGTTGAAGTGTGAAGTAGAGCATCAAGGTCGATGTCATGAACTTCAAAGTGGATGAGGCTGCTTTCTTTACCTTATTGATGCTGCACTTTGTACAATACTACGTTTTTCTACAATGTCGCCAACCCAATTGGCTTCGAAGTGACTTGTAGTGGCATTAATGATGCCACGTATTTTAAACATATCGACTTCGACTCTATAGGAAACTATGCTACTATTATTGACTTTGGCAATATAGTGCCGTGTGTTATAACTTCAACTTTAATGGTTTTTACTTTTACTCCTAGTAACCTATTTTCAGAGAGGGCTATGATGCCGCTTATATTGACTTTGACCTTAATGATGCCGCTTATCTTTCTTTAAGGCATTTAATGCTGAGATTTAACAATATTGACGTTAAGCTTTAAGACCTTAAACTATGTAAACTATGTTTTATATCCTACGACGTCGACACTCTTTGAAGTGCGATGTTCATGTTATTGGCCTTATGACCATATGTTTTAAAAGTTAAAGGCTTTAACTTATTTTTTTATTAAAGAAGGGTGAAGTCCCTTAGTGGCGATGAGGTCGCCGACGTTATCAATTAAATGGTTTTATTAGCTTTGGCTTATAGCTCATGGTTTTGAGAGGCGATGACCTCTAAGTGTTTTTGATCTTCATTAATAAAGTTTTATAAAAGCATATAAATCATGGCATAATTATTTTAGATATAGTAAAGGCCTATATTTCCCTTGTTTTTAAATTATGATTTCAAGGATTAAATCATTTATTAAGAAAGTGTATTCAAGGACATAGAAAAGGGTATTTAGTTTAGGATTTTACTAAAAAGTTTGTTCCTATCACTATTGGATAGACTATGATAGGATAAATTGACTTGTAGATTAGAAAACCAGATGGGAATAGTGTAGGGTAGCGCCATATACTTCAGCTGTTAGCCCCAGCTGATATAAGTTCAAAATTTTAGTGTGTAGGGCTTTGTCATGGATAAGAAAAAAAATTAGGTTTACCCATAGAAAGGAATACACAAAGATAAGGTAGGTTATAGGTTGGCCTACAAAACCTTTAGGTTCATAGTAAGCCTAGCAAAACTATGAGATTAACAAAGAGTCAGGTAAACACTAGGATAAGTGTATTTGGATAGACCTCTAGTTTTCTTCTAACAGTAAATTTTGGTATATCTGATGGCCCGAGTCAGCCATGTAGGTTGGTAGTTACCCAGTGAAAACTAAACATTGGGATGGGTAGTCCACTAATTTAACAAATAATAATGATTATCTATGTAACATGCATGCACATTATTGTTTATATATTTTATTATAACCGGTTTGGTTGTAGGACTTTGATTTGTAAAAGATATATTTTAAAAAGTGATATTAATGAGGGAAAATCCATTCCGCTCAGCGGCATAGTCTCGTTGAAATTCATAAATCGAGATGGCATATTATTATTCACACCAGAATTTTTGTCTGATCCAAAATTTATATTTTTCCCTTAAACTCTCGGGTGCTCAAAAATTGGTTTGAGTAGCTTGGAAGTAAGGGCTTTACAAGTTAAGTAGGTTTTGACGAATAAAGCTTCCGAAGATGTGCAGGAGGCAAAACTAGCTATGTAGGAGTCTGTTTATTACTATTATCCATTGTGTTATGTCAGTTGTTGTATAAATGTATTAATAGTAGATGTATCTATCTATTTAGTAATTCTGATCAACCAAAGGGGCATCTTCATATGTCGCTCTTGGAGTATTTTGTAATTATTATATTTTGTTTAAAACTGGACAATGTTTGGGATTATGTAACAAATATGGATTATATCTTTAAATGAAATGTGAAAGTAGCTTTGAAATTGTGTTTAAAATTATTTCATATTCTTTTTCTTCTAATATTATGGATACCATTAACATGATTGCATTTTGTCATCGGAAATTAGTAATATAGATGACCGCAACATCTGTAGCGCTTAGTCTTGGGTCTCAAAATGAGGGACGTTCCAACTTGGTATGAGAGCATAGGTTTATGTAAAACTAAAGGAATTTTGAAAAACATAATCCAAATGAATCGGAGAAAAAGATTGAGACATGGGATAACGCTATAGTAACGTACTTCTATTTGTTATATATAAGTATAAGCTCTATCTATTCTCCCTCTCTCTTAGACCGTTCTTTCGTATCTTACTAAGGTTCTAATGTAGATTCAAGGAAGTAATATATAGAGGTAAGAAATGAAAGAGTGAATCTCGATGGAGGAAGCACCAAATGGTAGGCCCAATACTAGGAGAAATCTGGATAGACAAATGGCTGCAAATATTGGTGCTGGAACACTGTCGGTTCATATGGGAGCAATGTATCAGTTCTTTGTCAACATGATGCAAGCAGGAGCTGATGTTGGGTTAGTTGGAGGAAACATTGGAAGAGCTAATCAGGAAGTTCCAGTTGTCAATAATTATTCTATTTTATGTAGAGACTATGCAAGATTTAGAGGCAAACCATTCATTGGAACTAAGGATGCAACTAAGATGGAGAATTGGTTGCTTTATTATGAGAGAATTTTTACTGATCTTGGTTTGAATGACAAACAGAAGAGGAGATTAGCCTCCTGGAAATTGCAAGGAGTTGCATTGTACTGGTGGAATAGTGCGACTGTTGAGGTAGCAGAAGAGGCTCTGATTTGGGCAAAGTTTAGGAGAAGGTTTGAAGAAAGATTTATATCTGAATTGCTAATTCAAATCTATTGGGTGCAAGGTGATACGACGGTGCTTGAATACGCAACCAGATTTGAAGTGTTGACAAGATACAGGTATGCTATAGTAGACACAGTGATTAAGAGAAACGAGGAGTTCATTTGTAGATGGAGACCTGAGCTAGCTAGAGCAACTTTTCCACATCTCATGGATCCATATGATGTAGTCGTGGAGATGGCTTTTCGAAATGAATAGATGCTTGCTTTGTTTAGTAATTACAAGCCAGTAGAAGCTCAGAGTAGGCAGAATTAGAAGAGAAAGTTTTACCAAAAGAAGGGAGCTCAGAAGGGTGTAGCTGCCATGAAAGGGAAATCTAGGGTTGTGTGTTACAAGTGTGACAAGAAGAGCCATTATGCTAATGAGTGCCGAATTAGCAAGGGAAAGGAAGTTGTCGAGAAGAAAGACATTGAGTGCTTTAATAAGAACAAATGTCCGATGGTGGCCAAAGAGGAAAAAGGAAATGTATTTGCTTTGGAACTGGCTACCTCGAGACTAATAGTTGAAGAAAAAGGAAAAGCTATGATGGGAGGTACGCTTTTGATTCATGGTATACCTATTGGGTGCTATTTGATACTGGTGCATCACATTCTTTTATATCTCATTGTTTGGTAGATAAGCTTAACCTAGACCCTCATATCGAGGTACTTCCTTAAGGGTTGCAAATCTGATAGAAGGGTTTGCAACTCTAGAGATGAGATGTGACCATATAGAGTTTGCATTATTAGGTCATATAATTGCCTGCGGTTTGAATGTGTTTGATTTCGTAGGCTTTTGGATTATTTTGGGTATGGACTGGTTAAGTGAGTATGATGCTAGGATATTTTGCCACGATAGGGAAATATCACTAAGACACCCTAATAGCAGTGACCGAATTATATGCTCAGTAGAGAATCTAAGTTGGGATGTTTGTGCTTTGTTGGCTGTAATATAGGGAGAAGATGAGTTGAATCGGGTTTTCATAGTTAGAGAATTTGCAGATGTTTTTGAGCCTGTTACAGGACTATCGCCGAAATGAGCTATTGAGTTTCAAATAGATCTTGTACCTGGAACTAAACCTATAAGTAGACCACCAAGCAGGATGACACCTATTGAGATAAAGGAGCTAAAGGTGCAGCTAGTGGGCTTAGAAGGAAATAATTTTATTAGACCAAGTAGTTCGCCTTAGGGAGTGACCATAGTGTTTGTGAACAAACTGGATGGGTTGTTTTGAATGTGTATCGATTATCGTAAGTTGAATGAAAAGATGATAAAGAACCAATATTCACTACCGAAAATCGATGATCTATTTGATCTGTTGAATATAGACAAAGTGTTTTCCCAGTTGGATTTGGCGACATGATTCCATCAACTAAGGGTGATGGAAGACAATATTCCATTGACGGCATTTCGAACAACATATGGTTCGTATGTGTGGTTAGTAATGCCATTCGGATTGACTAATGCACCCGCTTTCTTCATAGAGTTAATGAACCAGATTTTCTGAGAGCACTTGGATAGGTTTGTATTGGTATTCATAGACGACATTTTGATATATTATAAGGATGAAAGAGGTCATGAGATTCATCTTGGAATAGTGCTTGAGACGCTGAGGCAGCATCAGCTGAAAGCGAAGTATTCAAAGTGTCATTTTTGGAAGAAGAAGGTGAATTTTCTTGGTCATGTAGTCTCAGAAATAGGTCGTCAGCAGATCCGGCAAAGTTGGAAGCTGTAAATAATTGGAAGAGACCCGGGATGGTGACCGAGATAAAAAGTTTTCTAGGATTAGCTAGCTATCACTGAAGATTTATCAAGGATTTCTCGCGGATAGCAGTGCCTTTGACTAAGCTAACTAGAAAGGATGTAAAGTTTATTTGGTCTGATAAATGTGAGGAGGCATTTCAGAAGCTAAAATATTTATTGACCAATGCTTCCATGTTAGTCATTCCAGACATGAATCAAGACTTAGCAGTGTATACTTATGCGTGTGGAATAGGAGTAGGATCTATGTTAATGCAGAGGAGTAAAGTAATTTCCTATGTTTTGCGACAGCTCAGACCGCACGAAGTTAGATATCCAACTCATGACTTAGAGTTGGCTGCCGTAATATTTGCTTTGAAGGTGTAGAGACATTACCTTTTGGAAGGATGATTCGAGTTGTATATGGATCACAAGTCTTTAAGATACTTATTATCTTAGAAGGAGTTGAATATGAGATAACAAAGGTGGTTAGAGTTTATAGCTGTATATGATATTGGAATTGAGTACACACCAGGGAAAGGAAATAAAGTTGCATATGCACTTAGCACGAAACATTAGAATGTGGTGTTAGTTATGCTGGCTGAATGGGGAGATTTGAAAGCATTGACGACTTGTAGTGTGCGGTTAAGTTCGGTTATTGGTTCTAGTTAGAGTACCACAATGTTAACTTGTTTGGAAGTTAGACCGGTATTGATCGAAAGAATTACTTCTAAGCAAAGAGATGATTCGTTGCTAGCTAAAAGAATTAGAAGATTGGAAGGTGGAATTGAGATCGATGATATAAAGGTTTTTATCTTGATCAGAATGGATGGTTGAGAAAGAAGGAATGATTGTGTGTTCCCGATATTGGTAACCTAAGGAAAGAAGTTCTTCAAATTTTGCTATTCATCCTAGAGGAACTAAGATATATTAGGATATAAAGAGAAGTTTCTTCTAGGAAGGTATAAAAAGGGATGTTGTCTTATGAGTGAAGCCGTGTTTGAATTGTCAGCAAGTAAAAGCCGAGCATCAGAAGCCTAGTGGATTGCTTCAGCCTTTGGATATACCAGCTTGGAAATAGGATTCGATATCTATGAATTTCATAGATGGGTTTCCAAGGTTGAATAAGGGAAATCAAAATATCTGGGTTATAATGGACAGACTGACTAAGAGTGCATACTTTATACCTATTAAGTCGAGAAGGACAACACTTGTTTTAGCTATATTATTCACGAAGAGTATAGTTAGACTGCATGGGATTCCTAGTGGTATAGTCAGTGACAAAGATTCTTTATTTACTAGCGATTTTTGGAAGAGTCCATAAGAGGTTTTAGGTACCGAGCTTGAGTACCACTTATCTCCCATAGATATATGGATAGGCAAAGAGAGTCAATAAGGTACTCAAAGATTTGTTGAGAGCTTGTGTACTAGACTTTGTTAGGCCATGGGAAGACCATTTGCATTTGGTTGAGTTTTCCTATAATAATAGTTATCAGATTAGTATAGGAATGGTGCATTTTGAAGCTTTATATAGAAGCCCGTGTAAATCACCCATATGTTGGTTAGAGACCGAAGATATTGGTTCTTGGTTCGGTTATGGTAAGAGAAGCCGTAGAAAAGATTGAGTTGATTGAGGCTAGAATGAAGGAAGCTTAATCTAGGAAGAAAAATTATGCTAAATAAGAGACAAAAGGACTTAGAGTTCTCAGTTGGAGATCATGTTTTTATCAAAGTGTCACTGATGAAGGGTGTAATAAGATTTGGGAAATCTGGGAAGTTGGCACCTAGGTTTGTTGGACCATTTCCTATTATAGAAAGGATCGGAAAACTCATATACAGGGTAGAGTTACAAAGCATTTTGGCAGGAGTCCACACTGTTTTCCATATTTCTCATCTAAGGAAGTGTGTGCATGATTCAGAGGCTGATATTGCTCAAACTGCATTGGAAGATATAGTAGTATTACCGGATCTGACTTTTGTGAGAGAACTAGTTCAATCGGCAGTGAAGGATGAGAAGAAGCAAAGGAACAAAATAGTCAAATTAGTAAAAGTCCAATGGAGTGATGACGAAAGAGACTGTACTTAGGAAATGGAGGGCATGATTAAGGATACTTATCTTGACTTATTTGATGGTATGTTTTACATTTATACTTTTATGTTTGATGTATGTACCTTATCGTAATTTCGAGGACGAAATTCTTTAAGGAGGGGAGTCTGTAACAACCTTAATTTTAATTAACATTATTTAGGAGATTTAATTAGATAAATTAAATAAAATAATGTAAAAGGTTAAAAAGATTGAGATTTGGTAATTAATAGGGGTCATGCCTTAATGAATGGGTTAACAAGAATGGTTTAAAAAAATAAATAGGCAGGAGGAATATATGCTAAGGGAAAAATGGGAATAGATCTAAATTTCTATACATAAACCCTTATTCTCTTGTTTCCTCCCCAATTTCATTCATTTATAAAAAAAATTAAAAGAGCAAGGCTGGCTATAACAAGTGATTCAAGAGAAGTAAAGCTAGGGAAAACAAGATCAAAGCTTAGGGGAATCAAATCAAATACAAATCTTAACCTTCTTAAACTATCTAAGGTGAATAATAGTTATGTATCTTATGTTTTAATTGTTATTTTCGATTTCGAGTATAAATCCAATTCTTTTGCTTATATAATGCCAAGCTATGATAGGTTGAATGATTACATGCTTATTGGTGAATTTATGAAATTTATTTACGAAATTAATTGATCTGTTTGAGTTAGAAAACCTGTCGTATGACACCCAAATGACTTGAGATTTTGATATGATGATAGAAACATTATTTTAGAAGTGGTTTTTTCATTTCATAATTTATGATTTAATGAGAATATTTGGTGAATTTTCTAAGGTTGAGAGATGAAATATTTTGAGTTTTAATTATTTAAAATAATTAAATTATTTTTTTGGCCCTTAAATTTTTACATGTTGAATAATATGATTGATTTGAATTATTGCGATTTTTGGGATTTTTTCCAAGTTTATAAGATTTATTATGAATTATTTGAGCTAGAAAGGCTAAATTAATTATTAAAACATTCATATAAAAATATATGGTTTGCAAATGTTTTTTGAAAAGAAAGATAAGGGTGCTGTAGGTTTTTAGAAAACTATTTTATAAATAAAGTTGTTAACCAATGAGCTTTTGACAAATAGAAGGGATAAAAAGAAATCACTTTTAATAGCGAAATTATAGTTTTAATGTTAATTACCAGAATGGCACACCGAAGTCAATGACGCCGCCCTCCACCATGCCGCATTTAGGGTCTTCGACATTAATCATATAAGATGCATAGGGTACCAACTTCAGTTGGCACAAAATGGTTTGGCTTGGGTTGAGGTGTGAAGTAGAGCATCGAGGTCGACGTCGTGAACTTCGAAGTCGACGAGGCCACTTTCTTTAACTTATTGATGCCGCACTTTGTACTATGTCACATGTTTTCTACAATATCGCCGATCCCATTGGCTTCGAAGTGACTTGTAGTGGAAATAATGATGCCCTGTGTTTTAAACATATCGACTTCGACTCTATAGGCAACCATGCCGTTATTAATGACTTCGGCAATATAGCGCTGTGTGTTATAACTTTGACTTTAATGGTTGCCGCTTTTAGTACTAGTAACCTATTTCCAAAGAGGGATATGGTGCCACCTATATTGACTTTGACCCTAATGATGCCACTTATTTTTCTATAAGGCATTTGATGCCGAGATTTAACTATGTCGACATTAAGCTTTAAGACCTCAAACTATGCAAACTATCTTTTATATCCTATGATCGACACTCTATAAAATCCAATGTTCATGTTATTGACCTTATGGCCTTATGTGTTAAAAGTTAAAGGCTTTAACATATATTTATATTAAAGAAGGACGAAGACCCTTAGTGGCAATGACATCGCCGACGTTATCAATTAAATAGTTTTATCGGCTTTGGCTTATAGCTTATGGCCTTGAGAGGTGATAACCTCTAATTATTTTTGAACTTCATCAATAAAGTTTTATAAAATCATATAAATCATGGCATAATTATTTTAAATAAGAAAAAGGCTATATTTTCCTTGTTTTGAATGTATGATTTCAATGGTTAGTACAAACAGCATGGGATCGATCACGTGGGCCCACCCACGTGGGAAAAGAGGTCTTCTGAGATTTGAGCGAGATATTTGCTGCCTATGCCTATAAATAACAACCCAGGACCTAATGAAAAAGGACTTTTGGTTTCTCTACAATGATACTTTGCCGGAATCACAATTAAATTTCAGTTGTACTGCTGTAAACTTTAATCAGCGAGTAAAGTTCAATCACCATTAGTCATTTCATAATGGACGTAGGCAATTCGCCGAACCACTCTAAATCCATGTGTTTCTGCGCATCTAATCTATTAATTGGTGTGTTTGTTAGATCTGCTTCATTTTACACTTGTTTTCTTTATTTTATCTCTTCAAACACATCCGAAGAGTGTTGTGCCCAATTTTGGTACAAACACTTTAGGAAAAGGTATTTAGCCCAAAATTTTACCAAAGAGATTATTTTTATCACTTTTGGATAGATTATGGTAGGTTAAATTTGACATAGAGATTAGAAAACCTGAGGAGACTGGTGTAGGGTAGTACCTTATACTTCAGCTGTTAGTCACTAGCTGATATAAGTTCAAAATTCCAATGTGTAGGGCTTTGTCAAGGGTAAGACAAAAAGTAGGTTTATGCACAAAAAGGAATACACAAAGACAAGGTAGGTTATAGGTTGGTCCAAAAAACCTTTAGGTTCATAGTAAGCATTGCAAAACTGTGAGATTGACAGATAGTCAGGTAAACACTAGGATAAGTGTATTTGGACAGACCGTCCAGTTTTCTTCTAACAGTTAATTAGAAATTTTGGTATACCTGGTAGGCCCGAGTCAGCCATGTAGGTTGGTAGTTACCCTATGAAAACTAATCATTGGGACGGAAAGTCCAATTATTTGATGAATAGTCACGATTACCTATGTAGCATGCATGTACATTATTATTTGTATTGTTTATTATAATTAGTTTGGCAACAAGACTTTGATTTGAAAAAGATATATTTTAAAAAGGGATATTAGCGAGGGGAATACCTGTTTCGCTTAGTGGATGATCCCATCATATCGCTGATTGAATTCTAGTGCGATGATTTATTCCAAAATCCGACGTAGTGGATGATCCCATCATATCGCTTTTCCCACTTCTGCACTTCCAGTGATCCTAAATACAAAAGCTTTCTGCATCGCTTCAGATAGTGGCTTCATTATCGATTACTAGTTGATAATGGGTAAGTTCCAAAATATAATTTTAAAGTATGACATGACTCATTTTTCTAGCATGAACAAGCTGTTTACATAGGATGGTCTATTCATTGTGTGCATTATAGGGATTATCATAATCGCCGCAAGACCTTGCTGTCAAGTGCACCTCTCCATACCGAGCTCAAGCTTCCATGATGTAGGAAATTCCAATTTTTCAGGCCAAAACTATTGCAGCTACTCCTGCTTCTTCTAGTCAGGGCATGAAGTTCACACTTCCACCGAGTCCGCCCTAACTTCAAGATGCTTTCTTCCTCTATTCTTGCATGAGGTTAAATTTGATAAGAATATAAAACCCACCAATAGAGCTACTTTCCTCCGAAATCTTGTGGAGGTCCACGAGGACTTAGAGGCTAGGTTCGAGTGGCAGAGTCTCATACAACCTCTTTCTGACATCAACCGTATTAATTACTAGGAGATTCTTTAATATGAGGTAGAAAGGGATGCTCATGATAGAGTAATCAAGGATCGTGACAATGAGAAAGCTCAATTGAAGATTAAGAGAGGGGGCCTTAAAAGGAAAAATTGCCATTGACAAGCTTCTAACTGAAGCAAGCTAAGCTCAAGACAGGGCACTTCTCATGATCAATGATTAGCTCAAAGAATCTCACAAGGAGTTTGGTAGATTTAAAGAGCAAGTCACTGAAAGAGAACAGGCTGTCGAGGCCCGGGACTAATCTATTGCTGAACTAGCTACCATCATTGTTGAGCAGGTTGCCGAACTCGCTTGACTCCATGAGGAGAATGCAATACTGGCCAAGGAGAAAGAACATATCACATCCAATAAACTAGTGGTCGAGATTTACTGTTTGGTAACACAATTAGAGCTCTCCGACCTTCAAAAGGAGCATGATGAAGCGATGAGCCAGATGGATCCCAGCATGCTGCATCAATATTTGCAATGTTAAGAATAAGGGAAGTTCGAAGTGGCTCAAAACTGATTATCCCTGGACTCTCACTATGGTTTGGTAAGAAGTATTAGTTAGATCAGACCGAGCCAGGGATATGCAATCTGAAGAAGAGTTAATGACGGTAATCTCAATTCTAAGGACATAGACTTCCTAGCGGTTGTAGGGAGATTCTATGAGAAGAGAGAAGGAAGGATGCCACCGCTGCCACCGCCAAAGCTCTTGCTAGCCTAAGCTCTTTGGGTTAGGGTGAAATATCTGCTTCTAAATATTAAGGGCAAGCCCATTCCGGCGTCCGTAGATGTTAGCTCTAAAGCTGCACACACACATCCATCTTCTGAAGCTTTGTGTGAACCATACTTTCCTCCAACCATCAAGCGACTCACCAAAATGTGGGCTGGAGAAGGGATTCTAAAGTTCAAGTTCATGAAACAAACTACCGATTTAGGTATTTGCCTCGTTTCTCCAATACTCCAAAAGCTCCAGTTCACTTCGAAGTCCTTTATTAACTATATAACTACGTTTCCTAACTTATAGATCAGCTGTCTCTCCCACCTCCTTGTCCAGCTACATATTGCTCAAGAGCCCATGCCATCTTTACCACTTCCCTAGCTATCTCTGTAATGGCTTCGAGTACAATTCCTGTCTCAATCTCCGGGCCTAGGCCCGACTCTAAGCAAAAAGCGGCACTACAGAACTTGGAGGACGTCTCGTGTCTTTATAAGAAGATGTGGTAGTGACTGGGGAGTCAGACTTGGCTGACAAGGAGAGGATGGCAAGGAGACTTGAGAAGGAAAAGAAGGGGTTGTAGGCGAAGAAGGAGAAGGAGGAAGCAAAACGTAAGACTCCGACTACAATCAAGCTCCGGATGTCAAAGGATGGAGACACCGCTATAGGAGTTTCTGAGGGGTCTGGTCCTACCACGAGAGGAGAGTCTACATCCTTGGATGGTGTGATTTCCCTTGGCAAAGAGAGCAAGAGGAGGAAGATTTCGACTCGTATGGGCAAGGAAGGTAAAGGTGGTCAAGGTAGGAAGAAATGATGATGTGTTTGAGTTCTAGTAGAGGGGAGCATTTATGATTTTTGTATATTTTTTAAGTCAATGGAGTCTGTACATGTACAGAGTCTGTACTTTATGTTTTGTTTGGTTTTTTGTTATGTGATGTCTGAAACAAGCCGACGTTGTGTGGGAACAGCCCCCACTATTTGTTGAGTCTATACATAAAATGATATTGGTAATGAAAGATTGTCATTACTATTGTAATCTCTCGTGTGTGCTTTTCCTGCATTCTATGTACTATGCTTGGTTATAAATTACTGTTTGTGTATATAATACAGTTGCATGTATTGTAATTGCCTATATCATATACTTCTGTGTTTGTTTAATATCTCTATTTCCCCAACTCTGTGAATGTAAATGGTATTCTTGCAGTTATTTAGCATATTGTATTACTTAGCTCCATTATGATTTGTCAAAATAATCCGTTTAGTGTGACAGAACTGTAGTATATCTCGGTTTAGCCTGTGCCGACTAAGCGTTGGTGTATGTATGTCCCCTACTCCACAGAGTTGGTTACTTCAAACTCAGGGTTCAAGCAATTGGTTAGAGATCGGTTATTCTGGGAAACTCGATCGATTGCCCCTATCTGGGTCGTGAAATAGTCTTCTATCTTCGGGATCCCATGGTCCTGATGCTCGATTCCAAGCATTTCGTTCCTTGACTATAATTGGATACTTCCAAGTTCAGTGTTGAGTTGAGATCCTATTTTCATATCAGTTTCCGTCTTTGGAAACCTTTGAACAGCTCAAGTACTTGCACATTCCTCTGGTGTTGCCACCAATCCGGCAATTTGGACTTTCAAGATATTGATGGAGTAATGCTAATTTCCGCCAATCCTATGACAGGAAACTTTCCCAATGCTACTTGAGCAATGTCGGTACTTTGAAAATTTAGATGAGGTCTCGGTGTTACTATGGTAACATCGATTACTAGAGAATAATAGGATTTCCCAGTGTTGTCGAGGCGGCATTGGAACTTAGGAAATTCCACAACCATTTTTTCATCGATCCGACGGTTTGAGGGTATATACTCCCTATCCAGAGAATGGAAGTATTTTCTCGATCATATGGGACGTGTGTTTGCTTGCAAGAATGCGGTTCCATCGGTTCCAGAATAAACGTGTGGCTTATTGATGGCGCACGAGGGGTTTTGCATACTTGGACGTGGTTCCACTGTTCCAAGCAGTGACTTGCGGCTTATTGGTGGTGCACAAGGTGTATTGCGTATTTGAACACGGTTCCATCGGTTCAAGCAGCGTCATGCGGCTTATTAGTGGCGCACATGGATTATTGCTTACTTGAACACAGTTCCATCGGTTCAAGTAGCGTCATATGGCTTATTGGTGGTGCATAAGGAGATGGGCATTCCTGACATTACCAAAGCAATGCCAGTTCTCAGAAGGTATGGATTGATTTTCTCCATCGATCTGATGGTTTGAGTCAATTTTCCTTATCGACTCGGCGGTTTGCTTACAAGAGCCCGCTTCCACTGGTTCAAGAAACGAGGTATATTATTAATAAAAGGAGACGCAAGTCCTGCATATTTACAATGCCCTAGTGTCTCTGAATGGCTTATTTGCAAAAATGCATAAGTAAGTATTAAATATAGTAGTGCCACAACGAGTCGCTGTTCCAGCATGGGGAATCAGAATTCCATCGACCATCATCAACTTAAATGTTCTATCTCCAAGTTTCTAGCCGATCACATAAGATTCTTCCGAATCATGGCCAAGTACTCCCATACTTGGGAAGATTTATTTCAGGATGAGATCTCCCACTTTGAATGTACGGTTGCAAACCTTGGTGTTGAAGTGTCGTGCTACTCTTTTCTGGTGAGCAGCAGTTCTAGGCTCAACTTCCTCCCTCTTCTCATCGATCTGGTCAAGTGATTCGAGTAGTAATTGCTCATTTTCTCTTTGATTGAAATGCCTTCTGCGATGAGAGAGGACTTCCAGTTCCAATGGTATCATAACTTCTGAACCATAAGTTAAAGCGAAAGGGGAGTATCCAGTCGCAGATTTGTGTGTCGTCCTATAAGCCTATAGTGCAAGCGGAAGCTCTTCAACCCAGTTCCCTTTAGCTTTTGTCAGCTATTTCTTTATTGTGGATTTTATGACATTGTTCACTTCCTCCACTTGCCCATTTGTCTATGGGTGGCTACCGCGTAAAATCTCTTCTCAATCTGGTAACGCTTGCAGAAGTCTTTGAATTCAGCACTCTCGAATTGAGTTTCATTATCCGTAATGATTTTATGTGAAACTAGAAACCTACAAATAATGTTTGTAGTTACAAAGTTAATTAATTTTTTAGTAGTTATCATGGCAAGCGGTTCTACTTCGGCACATTTTGTAAAGAAATCAACTACAACAATGGCATATTTAACTCCTCCTTTTGTTATTTGTAAAACGCCGATTAGATCAATTCCCTAGATTGCAAACGACCATTGACTGATGATTTGCATAAGTTCCATGGATGGTGTTTGCGAAATATTTGCAAATCTATGGCATCGATTGCATTGTCTGGAATAGTTTGCCACACCTTGGTTTATTGTTAGCTAGAATTATCTATAGCAGAGAGCCTTTCTAACCAATGTTTGCCCCCTAGTTTGGTCAATGCAACTGCCTTCATGAATTTCCATGAGTATTTTTCGCTTCTTTTTTGGTCACACACCTGAGTAAGGGAGCGGTGAACCCTCTCTGCTACAGTACACAATCTCGCATTACGAATCATGGTGCCTTTCGAAAGAGCTTCTTATGTTCATTCCGGTCCCTTGGGAGTATTCCTCTAAGTAGGTAGTACTTGATCGACATCATGCACGACTCCTCCTCTTTTGTAGTTTCTAGAATCTTGTCGACATCCATCTGATCTATGCTGGGAGCCGATAATACTTACATTGGAACCAGTCCCAGCGATTGTGCATCCACAGAACTAGCCAGATTTGTGAAGTGATCAGACTTCACATTCTGTTCCTTGGGAATATGAGTTATCGTGTAGTCTTTGATATCATTGAGCAATTACAATGCCTTTGATAAGTAAGGGGTGAGGTTCACACCCTTAACCTGATACTCCCATCACTTGACAGACAACTAACTGATAGTCACTACATATATGGAGAGCTTTAATTCTGAGTTCCTTCACAATCTTCATCCCTGCTATCAATGCTTTGTACTTCGCCTCATTGTTAATAACAGGGAATTCTAACCTTGAGCATAATAGATCGACTGTCAATCAGGAGCTTCAAGCACAACTCTTTTTTCTGAGCAGAATTCATTTGATGCAGCATCGATCAACAATTTTCATTATGATGCTACGACCACGTATCCTCCTCCTCATCATCCTAAATTATGACCTCGGCGATGAAGTCCGCAAACGCCTGTCCGTTAATAGCTCTTCGGGTATGATAAGTCACATCATACTGAATTAACTCAATATTCCACATCAGAAGCCGTCTCGAGTTCTCGGGTCGGTAAAGCACATGTTTTAAGGGTTGATCCATCAACACCTTAATGGGTGTGAGCTTGGACATCCTGCCGTAACTTCCATGATGGTATTAATAGGTAGTATGCTAACTTTTCCAACTTCGGGTAGTTTCATTCCGCTCCGGTTAACCATTTTTTGATGTAGTAGATGGATGATTGAATCCTAGCCTCCTCATGCATAAATGCTCCACTTAGCATAGGCCGGACACTACAAAGTATAAGAATAGGTCTTCTCCATCTGTCAGTTTAGATAGAACCGGCGGTGTTTCCATGTGTCGAAGTAATTCCATAAATGCTGTATGGTAATTTTGATTCCATTCGATGTTTTTCATACCCTTTTCCAATGCATTGAAGATTGGTATACACATATCCTTCACTTTGGATATGAAGCGACTCAATGCTGCAATCTTCCCATTCAGACTCTGCAATTCCCTTTTTGTCAACGAGGCTTTGACATTCCATAATGTGGCAATTTTTTCTGGATTGGCCTCAGTGCCCATAGCTTTTACTACGAATTCGAAAAAAATTTCCTAACGAAACACCAAACGAGCACTTCAATTTCATCCCATACTTCCGAAGGATTTCAAACATCTCCAAGAGATTATCCAGATGGTTTCCAGATGCTTGTGATTTCACAAGCATGTCGTCCACATATACCTCCATTGTCCATCTGATATGATTCCTGAACATTGCATTCATTAATCTTTAGCAAGTAGCACTAGCATTCTTTAAGCCAAATGGCATCACGCGATAATAGTACAGTCCCAAGTCAGTAATGAAGTTGGTGTTCTCCTGATCATGCTCGTGCATCATAATATGATTGTATCCTAAGTAGGCACCCATGAATGAAAGTAGATCATGTCCATCGGTTATGTCAACTAGTTGGTCAATCCTGGGTAGTGGAAAGCTATCCTTCGAGCAAGCTTTGTTCAAGTCTGAGTAGTCGACACAAGTCCGCCACTTCCCATTCGATTTTTTGACTAGTTCAGGGTTTGACACCCATTCTGGATATGTTGCGCAATGGATAAAGCCATTGGCCAACAACTTATCTACTTTTTCCTTCAATGCAACGGATTGCTCCAGACCCAGACCGCGTTCTTTCCGCCTTACCAGTGTGAATTTGGGGTCAATATTAAGTGCATAACAAGCTTTCTCCGCCGATACCCCCGCATATCGGAATGCATCCAATTGAACACATCTAGATTGGCATGAAGAAATTTTATCATTTCATTTTGCATCTTGATTCCAAGCTGTGAACCTATCTTCAAGATCCAAGTTGGGTCATCCATGTTGATAGGGACAACAACTGTAAACTCTGCCGATGCTGCTTGTTCATCTCCCGCACTCTTCTTCCTAGGGTCCATAGTCTTGTTGAAGAGACAATGATCCCCGAGCCAAGGATCCCCGAGCCAAGGCCCATTCTGTAATTGCTATGCTTGTGGGTTACGAATGTGGAGATCCTTCCCCACATTCTTCCCGTTCTCACATCTTCTGGCTTCGCACAATTCGGCAAAATAACATTCTCTTGCCGCACTTTGGTCTTCTCTTACCACTCCAACCCGGTTTTCTATTTGGAACTTCATTGTAAGGCACCATGGAGCCGAAGCTGTTCTGAAATCAGCAAGGGCTAGTCGGCCCAAGAAAGCGTCGTAAGCTGAGAATTCATCAATTATCATGAATGTCTGAATAAGAACCACCCTTTATTCCCCTTTTCCAAGTCCTACAGGTAAGTCAATCATTTCGACTGGCTGCTTTCGTTCACCATAAATCCCTAAATCTTCGTCATGCAAGCGGTCAAATAGTTCATGGTGATCTTCTTCTGATAAAACATTTGTCGAAAAAGGATGTTAACCGAACTTCCACAGTCAACCAACACTCTATGCACAACTGTCAGTCTGATTCCAACCGTTACCATGATTAGGTTGAGAATTGGCTCCTCTATACCTTCAGAATCCCAGTTTCAAAATACGATATCATCAGTTATCAACTTATGTTGTTTGGTTAGGACTTCATTTTCAATGGCATAACATGTTTCCTTAGGAGCATGCTTCGAAGAACTAGCGTATCTCTCCATCTCACCCCAACACTTCTGTGTTGGGTAAGGTCCTCCAGTGATGGCACTTATGTTGAGTCTCTAATTAGTCCGACGAGTCACTTACCCATTGGGTTTGGCCTGATTTCCTTGATTGCCCGGAACTTGTACTTCGGGTCCAACGGGTTGGTCAGAATTCTGCTATTTATTCATGTACCATTGAAACCCGTTATCCCTAATCAGTTCCTCAATTAGTCACTGACATTCATTAGTGTTATGCACTTGAGTCTTATGACAGTGAAAAAACTTCCTCGATTTCTTCTGCTGTTCAAATGCTTCCCTTTTGGGCATTTTGTTGTATCACTCGGTCCCTTGAGTAGCAAGGTTGATGTTTTCCAAGCTATCGTTCAATGAAATATAATCCTCGGGTCTGAGATTCATTAGATGTTTTATATTCCCATTGCGCATACTAAAGTTCTGATTCCTTTTCTTCTGATTTGAATTCTTTCCTATTATAGCTCCAATACTGTTTCCATCCTATTTAACCACAACATTGCTCTGAACCATTCTTTTGGTTGCTCGCATACAGTTTTTCCTTTTACTATACTTGCCTCTTCCAGTCTTAGAAACCGGCCTTCCTTTTGGTGGAATTCCTCCATGGTAGTTGGTTGTTTCATTTTAATCCATCTACCAAAATCTGTATCTGGGTGAATGGCTCGGGCCAAAGCGATGAAAATTATATCCTCCTTTGGATTGCTTACCTCGGTAACTGCGATGTTGAACTAGTTCATGAATGATTTCAGTGACTCATTGGGTCCTTGGAAAAAGTTATATAGGACATCACGTCTTTTGATCGTGCAGTATGGAGTCTAAACCACTCTAGAAACTTTTTTGCTAATTCAACGAAAGTGTAAATAGATCTCAAAGGAAGTCTAGTAAACCACATGGAACAACTCCTTCCAAGAAGATGGGGAAACATCTACATTGGACATCATCCGTCGCCCTAGCTCCATCCATATGCCACTCATATTTGTACAAGTGCAGTTTAGGGTTCATCGTTCCTTTATATGATGGCATAGTTGGCATAGTGAACTTCTTAGGATATTCTTCCCGTAGAACGTTTTTAGTGAATAGAGTTCGGCTTGGTGGAGAACCCCAATCTTCATTCTTTCTGCCCCTACTCTTCTCCATTAACTATTTGACTATGTCAGTGATGTACTCGTTGCTAGCATGGTGGTCTACAGGTTGGCTATCAGGGGCTACGCCAAGTGTTTGATCCCCAAATGGTTTAGGTTTGCCAACTGAAGCCTAGATTCTTCAATCTCCGAGAGAACCATTCCTGCAAGGCCTATTGGTGCATAGTTGGTCTTACCTTGGTCGGTATGAACTTCATTTTCAGAATTTTTCCTGTTTACATCAACGTTCAGTTCTAATCTATCATCATCAAGTTGCATGTCATCTTCAAAATCAGAAACAAGCACTGCGTTGTTCACTTGAGGAGTGTTCACTCCAAGATCTGGGTTTGCAGAAGGCTGTTTTCCAGTGGGAGGAGTACTTCTATTGCTTTCTATTATGATTCCAACAACTTCACCAACAACCTATTTCTGATTTTGTTTATAGTTCCTTCTATTTAAGCCGAAAAAGAGGAATTCTCTTGTTCCATAGAAGCTACAGTTTCTTGTCTAGCTCTCGAAGCACTTGTTGGCTGCAACACTAGCAAAGCATCGATCTTATCTATGCGAACCTTTTAGCTATCGGTCATTTTCTAGTTAAGTTCATTAACCATTTGGTTAAGCTCTCCTTTAGTCATAACATCCTATTGAGTGGAGGAACCTGGTGCTAGATTTCCAGTATTAACCTTTGTTCGATGATTGTTAGCATTGTTTACTTGGGTTTGTTGGGGGTTTGCATCATCACCACTAACCATTGCTCCTGTGGATCTTTCAGAAGTAGTCCTCTATTTTCTATGTGCCATTGATCTCCAACGGCAAGCCTACTAATATTCGAAGCAATATCCCTGGATCTAACCGCAGGATCTCTCTTAATCTAAAATAGCAAGCTAGATCTAAGCCTGGATTCAGATTTTCTCAATGAAAGCACCAAAATGTTAACTCCATAATGGATTAATTCCCAAAATTAGGTTCTAGGAAACCCGTGAGACCTGAATCTAGTAGATAATAGTAACAGTAAAGGGAAACAAACAACAATAAGAAAGAGAGACACAAGATTTTATAGTGGTTCGGCAATCTTTGACCTATGTCCACTTTATAGCTTTGTTGCTTATGGATTTGATGGAGATTACAGAGGATTTGAGAGAGAATAAATCATAAGTACATGGGTTAGACTGATTCGAAGTCCTAGAATTGCCTAAAATAGCTGCTTGGGTGACTATTATGTGGAGGAAGAAGATGAAGAAGAGACAGAGCTTCTGCGTAATGATGGTAGAAACCAGATCCTATTTAGTTATTCTATGGTTTGTATTTACAGGGTAGTAATCGTACTGGACCAGAAGGAGAGTTGGAGCAAAGTCCAGAAGTCGGATTGAAGGGGTGTATGATGTTGCAAGCTTATACGAAATGCCCAGAGATTTCGGCACCAACCTCTCATGTCAGCACCGACATGTGTTTTTAATTCCGAATGCATTAAGATCTTTTGCACTTCACTTCGTACTTGATTTTGGGTTGTCCCATAGTGTTTTCATGGATAGTTGGTTTAGATTGATGATAGTTCCTTTACCACTTGAGCTATTCTGACTGCTAACTCCTCAACTCTTACACTAGATTGTTCAAAACCCATGGAAATCGCTTGAGCAAGCATAGAAAAGTTAAAGAATGATTTCTGCAAAATTTGAGTGGAATACACAAAGCCAGAAGAAGTCAACCCCAACATGAGAGGTCGGTACCGACCTCTATGTTTAGCCCCACTTTGGTTGAGTTTTTTTTTTTAGATTTTTCTATCCCTTTCTAACCGTGCTTCCAAGATTTCAAGTCATTCCGGCTACATCTTGACATTCCAACTCCTATTGATTTCTTCTTGGTTAAAAAGCTAGTTAACACAGTGGAACGGAAAAATATAATAGAACATACGTACCAACAAAGGCTACTACCTTGGAATCAATATTATTCCTTGAGTATCCATTTTCCTTACCAGTGCCGAGCATGAATGAGAAGACTTTACCATCTACCATTCCCATCTTGCACCAGTAGCATGTCCTTCTAAATCTATCGTGTAGGTTTTAATGAGGAAGGGGTCAGAACAACGTTCTATTGGCTGGAAAATTACATACTTTGCCCATAACACTAATTTATGCCGATTGATTTCCATTTAAGTGTTATGTCTACTATTCACGGCTAATCCTTTCAATCCTATATGCATGTACAATATTCCTAACCTTCTCCAAGGTATAACTATATCTATGCTTGTATACATATATGTCTAAATGTTGTACTACACAAAAACCTTGGCCAATTAATATTTCTTAATTAGAAGGTGGCAGACCTAATGGTCATTTAATATATCAACCCCAAAGCAGGGCCTCCACAACGTACATGCTAGCCAGTCGGTTCTAGATACAAAGATCAATGACCCCTAGATACGGTTTTGTAATTTAATTACCACATTACTAATGCATCGTAAAGACTCATATAAAGGTATAGAGACCAATTTCTTCCATAATATTTAGTGCCAATAGCATCAACACTTGTTCTTCATGGAATTGCAAACTATGAGTGACTTGACAAACTGGTTTGGCTAGGTGAGGCTCAGAGGATCCTTGTTTCGAAATGGTCATTATGCAAGGTTTGGAAAATTATTTAAGGGAAATATGCAGTTTGGGGAAAACCCTTTATATCCTTTATATGCAGGCTAAGGAAAGTTCGTTACTGGGATATGCAAGGAATTAGAGGTTTGAGCCCTCCTTCTAGCACCAAAATCTTAACAAATTTCATTTTCAACTAAAATATGCAAGATAAAGTAAGCCAAGTTCAAATAAGGGCTTAGGTAGCCTTATGTAAAGCATCGGAGAAGTATGCAAATGAAGGTTTTAGTCCAATTACAATAGAACCGAGTATGTATGTTCATAGACCAAGTCAAGTGTTAGAAGTCATATGCATGTCAAAATTTAACAATTGGTCAAATAGCTTTATTTGATTAAAGTATGCTATGCAATGTGTTTGCACAAAAAATGGACAAACACCTCAAAGTCGTATGATTTAGTAGGTCTTATGTTGTTCTTAGTGATTTGGGTGATTTATGCAAATATATGAAAAGAAGGGGCTAAACTGTAAAAAGACACGCAGATTTATAGTGGTTCAGCCAGAATGTGCCTACGTCCACTTCATATGTTATTTCTCTTCTCTTGTTTAGATTACAAGTACAAAGCTTTGATACAAGTAAAAGAAAGTTGTTTGAAAGTTCTCTCCGTGCTTGAGCTCTCAAAACTTCTCCCCATTGTTGTACCCCTGCCCCTCTATTTATAGAGTGAGGCTGGGGGTAGGGGTCCTGGATGTGTACAGCTGCTGATGGGCCTGGGCTGATGCGATCTGGCCTGGTAGTGTTGGTTCGGAATGTCTTGGTCCGGTAGTAGGTGGTCTGGTAGGAGCTTGGTTCGATGGCAGCTAGGAGATGGTTGGTTCGGTAGTGGTAGGAGGAGCTTGGTCCGGCAGTGGCAAGAGAAGGTTGGTCCGGCAGTGGTAGGAGGAGCTTGGTCCGGCAGTGACAGGAGGAGCTTGGTCCGGCAGTGGTAGGAGAAGCTTGGTCCGGCAGTTGGAGTTGGTTCGGCAACGAGGTGGGAGGCAAGTTAGTTCGGTGGATACTCTGGTTTGGTGTTGCTTGGAAGTGGACCGTTGGAGCTTTGGAGGGTGTGTTGGTCCGGTTGTGCCTTCCTTTCTTTTGGCTCGGTAGGGGCGAAAACGCTCCCAACATTTGCCCCCCAAAGTGGGGTATATGCTGGCATATAGCTTACTTTGTTTAAGCCTGATCGTCCTTGTTCGGTCTGCGTGCCGAATGGATTGGTTCGGTGGCCTCTTCCTTGCATATAAATATCGGAGCTATGCCACCGTTGTTTCCTTACCGTCTGAGATAGCCGAAATAACTGATTGCCGAAACAAAATTTCTACCCTTTGCCGAATCAACTATGTTAGCCGAACCAGGTGAGATCCTTTTACAGCCGGATGAACTTTGATACTGCACTACCGAATGAGCTTTTCATGATGAGAATGCCGAATGGGGTTCTTGAGAACGAGAATGCCGAATGGGTTTTGAACCTTTTATGTTTCGGATTACAAATGAAATCCCGGACTGTACGCTCTCGCCTGTTTATGTCTCTACATCTTTTGTTTTAACAACGTGCTTTTATGTTGCAGATAAATGTCTCAAAAAGCAGAAACTCGATTGGATAAAAAGAAGTCCCAGGGCGAAGGAGAATCTTCCGCAGTGCCCCCTGCTCAGCCAGGACCGGAACGTCACAGAATTGCCCCGAGATCACTGGTGGACGGGTACGGCCCTCAAGAGCTTCTGAACTCCCTGCCCGATTGCTTTCCCAGCTCCCTCAAGGAGGAGCAGCTTGATGCCATCTCCCGTTCTTTTGGAATTGATAGGGCGCGCATGCTGTTGCCAGGGAGAGAAGTTATGCCATATGACCCTCCCGAAGGGTACTTTGCCTACAGCAGATACCACTGTATGTGCGGTGCCATCCCGCCTCTTAATGCTTGGGTACTCAGTTTTCTTACATATCTAAAGGTGGCCCCATTCCAGCTTCAACCCAACTCTTATACTATACTGGTGAGCCTCTTCGTCATCTTTCAGAGGAAGCATGGGCGTGCTCCTTCCAACCGGGAGATACGGTACTTATATAATCTGAGGGGCTATAAGAAGGGGTCCCCATACATCAGCTTGGAGTCAGTTGTAACTTTCAAGCCGGTCTTGGATCTGTATTCTAAGTACAACATGTTCAAGAAGGAGTGGTTCTTCCTCAGGGACGACTCTGTTTCTATTCGGCGTTTCACCTCCGGATGTAAGTCGATGCTTTAATTATAATTTCCGTCCTGGTTGCGATGCTTCTTTTCATACGTTTTCATTTTTTGCTAGCGACAGGTGGCTTTGCGGTTGTGGAGACTGATCGCCTGGTTCGGATGGCGGCTGAGATAGAAGGTATCCCCGGGAGAGATAGATCGGCTGCTTACCTGATCAGAAATGCGACTCTTCTGGAGTATAATTTGATCCTTCCACAGTAGTCAGTAGTCAAGCAGAGGGAAACGGCAGAGGAGAGGGCGGCTGCTCAAGCTAAGGGAGGTGTCACAATAGAGAGTGGCAAGAGGAAACCTTTCTCAAAATCTCCAATGGTCGGAGGTAAGAAGCTTAAGAAGTCGGATGGTCCTTCCCCCAGCACTTGTCCACTTACTCCGGGGAAGGAAGATGTGGAGGAGGAGAGAGGTGAGGGTGGAGATGACCGGGAAGGTGGTGATGGTGGCGATGGCATCGGGGCCTTGCTTCCTGGGCAAGCAGGCGAGATTCAGGAGTGGACGGATGATGCATTCAACCAAGCTTTCGAGGGGCTGGACGGAGAAACAGCTTTGGCAGAGAAATTCGGGAAGGCTGACAAGGCCGGGACCGGTGTAAGCGAGTCTTCTCAGACTATTCCAGCCAAGGTTGCTCCGACGACTCAAGGTGAACTTTTGACTCCTGCAGGCTCCATTTATGATAGGGACTTAGGAATATTTTATGATCCGCTCCCGTCCTGGAATGAAATCCAGGACTCATTGCAGTATCCTACTCCTCCCCAGGGTTTGTATAACTAATGTGTTTCCTTTCTTCTTTTAACTTTTAATTTACCGCGTTTCTCGAATTATGGATCAATGTAAGCTTGTGACACTTGTTCTTCATATCAGGGGCAGGTAAAACGGCCAAGGTCTCTGATCTTCGGCACAGGCTTGAACAATACGAGCTCTCCAAAGCTTCCGCCAAGCCAAAGACTCCGACCCACCGTTCCGGGGATGTAGTCGGCTACCGTCCTCTTCTCGGGGTTATTGAAGAGGGTATTCAGAAGAGAAAAAGGAGTCATCCCTTATCCGAACCTTCACTCAGTCCTCAGCCCCCAGTTCAGCCTCTTCATGATATCATGGAGGAGGATACTGAGTTCGCACTCTCTCCGCACCCGTCTGACAATCCTACCGTTACGCAGATTGATCGTCCTGGTTTGGCTCGTAATCCATTTGCGGGTCATCCTGATCTGGATCCAGGTTCCCATGATGTTACCTTCGACGAAGTTACCGGTGAGCACCTTCTTCCCCGTAATCCCATGGTACGGGTGCTTGATGAGGCTAAGTTCTTAGATCTCGATTTACTTACCACTCGGATAGTTACCATGGGAGATGAGGCCAAGGCTAATATTGATCGGGTGACGGAGGAGACTAGGAAGCTGATGGGGCATCATGCCCGGCTGGTTAAGGCTGGAGAGGAGATTGGGAGTGCCAACATCCGACTACGATTGATGGTTTCGGACCAGGCCAAACAGCTTGCTGATCAGGCCATTCAGATTTCTCAGCATGAGGCTGCCTCCGGGCGGTTGAGTAAGACTATGGAGGAGGCTAGTAAGGCGGAATTGCGGAAGATGGAGGCTGCTTGCAAGGAGTAGATAAATATGGCCATCTCGACAGTGGACGAGGTTCGGAGGGCGGATCTTGAGCAGGTAGAGGAGCTGTCGGGGAAGCTTGAAGCCGCAGAGCTTGCTCAGGTCAGGCTAAAGGAGGAGATGGAGGTGATGAGGAGGTCCCTTCAGGCTGACTGTTCGCGATACCGACTGGAAAGGGATGCTGCCATTGCAAGGCTATCGGTTTCTGAGGCTCGTAAGAGGGAGTTCGAGGAAAATGAGGGGATGATGGACGATATGTTGCAGGACATGTACTTTCGCACTTGGAAGCAGGGCAGCTTATCTTGGATGGACGACTACCCCTGGGTTATGGCTAGGATTTACCTCAGGGCTCTAGAGGAGGCCAAGGCTGAGGCGGATAAGGAGGGTGGAGTGGCCTTTAGGATGGATGTGGTCACCGCTCAGTTTACCAAGGAGGAGAAGATAGCGGTGAAAGAGGGGATGAGGTTGTTCGCGGTTGAGGAGGCAGGCGTGGAAGTAGGGGATGACGACCAAGACGATCAAGGGGAAGTTGCTGGAAACCTCTACTTCACTAGTTTCTTCTTTTGTTAACTCTGTTGCTTATCACTAATGATTTCTTTTTATGACCGGACAGGTGGGCAACAGGACAAGGACAAGACTCCAACGCAGCCGGCTCCCTGATTAGACCTGGAGAATTCTTTTTGTGTACTTGACATGGCTGTATATGTTAGTCTTAAAACAGTAGAGTAACTTTTAGGTTGTAATTCTTGCTACTTGTAATAAATAGCTCTATTCTTGATGTGCAATTCTTTAACTTAAGCTGATTTTTTCGTCTTTTGAATGTTTTTGCTATTTTGACATGTTGCATAAGAAATATAGCCATGCATATTCTTGTAATTAAATTGCGTTTGATGTCAGGTTCTTGTTTAAAACATAATTTCATGACTTGTAGTGTTAGCGTGAGGTGTGAACAAATTATAGAAATATATGAAAGAAGGAAATACCGTCCTTTATATTTTGCTTGTAGATGGCAGCTTTGAATATCCTGTGTGACTGAGTAAGGGATGCGGTCCAGTATCTTGCTGTGAGTATCCGCTTCTATTAGTGAGTGTCTCCTGTTTTGTGTCCTGCACTTCAGGTTTTGTTACAGAGGATAGGAGAAAAAGTTTCTTAAGTAAAATTGAAATATGCGAAATAGTAAAACTTCCAATCACGGAAGGCCTTCGATGTGCTTAAGTTCGTGGCAAACGGGCTTTGTAGTCACTTTCCCTAGCTGTGGGTCTTGGAGACATTTGTCACCCATCTGACGCCTCCGCGGGGAGTTAATTCTTTTTTACCACAGCCGCACTTAAGACACATCGGAGCCGAGATCGCGCACAGTAACTACCCGGGCCATTATGGCCCGTAATCGTGGGTATTATTCGATTTACTATGGCCGGCTAGCGTGGGTGCCGATCGTCAACTGTGAACTGACCCTGGCTGGCCACACCTTATGTTGGGGCTTATAGTCGGTCCATAGTTGCCGGCGAGCCGAACGCCGTAATGAGCTGCCTCGGCTATAGTCGGCCTTCTCGGTGGCTTATAATTGGCTCATTACAGTTGGCTTTAAGGGCCGTCGCGAGCAATGAGTTAACCCACAGCAGAGGGATACCGGAGCAAAAGTGTCTCATTGGCGAGGGCATAGATTCGCATAGTACCTGTCAGGTCTTGTCCAGGTGAAGTTGAGCTGTGGAGTGCGTTGAGTGGAAACACTATACGCATAGGATTTTGTTCAACAGAAAAGGATAAAGTTAACAAGCAGCCAAGATATAAAGGAACAAGTTAAAAAAGAGACAATGTTTTTTAAAGTGGTTCGGCACGAAAAGGCCTACGTCCACTAATTCTCTTTGTTAATTCACTTCATATGGGCAGTACAAGTTAAGAAAAGTATCGACGGAGGTGTTGGATGTTCCATGCCCTCCAGAACACCTCTCCGTCCACTGTTGACAAAATATAAGCTCCATTGTGGAGATCTTTATGAATTACATATGGTCCATCCCAGATTGGATCTAGTGCTCCGGGGCGGGGGAAGATTCGCTTGAGGACAAGGTCCCCTTCTTGTAAGGTACGATGCTTGACTTTGGAGTTGTATTGTGCTGCCACTTTTTGTTTGTGGGCTGCTGCTTTAAGGACTGCATCATTTCTTCTCTCCTCCACTAGATCCAAAGACATGTGAAGGAGTTCTTCGTTCTCTTCTGGGTTATAGTGGATCCTATGGTGGGAAGGCACAATGGTTTCAACTGGGAGCATAGCCTCCGATCCGTATGCCAAAGAGAAAGGAGTATGCCCCGTTGAAGTTATGAAAGATGTGCGATAGGCCCATAGTGCCGTAGGGAGTTCATCCACCCAAGCACCCTTTGACTTTTCGAGTTTCTTTTTGATTAGAGTTTTCAGAATTTTGTTGACGGCTTCGACTTGTCCGTTTGCCTGGGGATACGCTACGGATGAGAAGCTTTTGTGAATTCCGTGCTCTTGGCACCAGTTGGCAAATTCCTCGCTGTCAAATTGAAGTCCATTGTCTGATATGATTTTGAATGGGACTCTGTACCTGCATAGAACATTTTTGATCAAAAAGTTAATAACTTTTGCTGAAGATACTTTATTCAGAGGTTCTGCTTCCACCCATTTGGTGAAATAGTCGACTGCCACTATAGCATATTTGGCCCCGCCTCGGCCCATTGGTAGTTCACCGATTAAGTCAATTCCCCATACTGCAAAGGGCCAAGGGCTGGTCATTTGAGTAATCTCAGTCGTTGGTAGCCGCGGAATCTTAGCGAACTTCTGACACCTGTCACATGTTTTGACGAAATCCAAGGCGTCTTTGCTTAAGGTGGGCCAGAAATATCCATATCGGAGTATCTTTTTTGCTAATGTTTGTCCTCCGGTGTGGTCTCCGCAGCTTCCTTGATGGATGTTGGATAAGATTTCCTTGGCTTCCCTCCCAGCGACACACCTTAATAACGGGTTAGAGAATCCGCACAGATAGAGGATGTCTTCTTGAATTGTGTAGCGGGAAGCTTTCCTTAAGATTTTCTTGACTTCGTTACGTCCGTTGGGCAGTGTGCCGCTTTGTAGGTAGTCTCGAATGGGAGTCATCCAAGTTGCTTCTTCGATTGCAGCTATCAGATTCACTTGCTCAAAACTTAGGGCCATTTGCTTTGAGATGGTTACTGCCCCGAAGATGGCGATGTCTCTCATACTTGCTTGTTTTGCCAATTCGTCGGCCTCTTGGTTCTCTTCCCTAGGGATGTGTTTGACTAAGTAGTGGTCCAATCGGCTGAGAAGTAACTTGGTCTTCTTTAAATATGCTATGAGTCATTCTTCTCGAGCTTGGAATTCTCCTAGTATTTGAATAACGATAAGTTGAGAATCGCTGTGAAGACACAAAGAATTGGCTCCGATTTCTATGGCAAGTTCTAGTCCGGCTATCACTGCTTCATATTCTGCATCGTTGTTGGTGGCAGCGAACTCCAACCTTATAGCATAGTGCAGTTTGTTTCCCCTGGGAGTGATTATTACCACACCTGCCCCCGAGCCTTGTTCGTTCGATGCACCATCCACAAAGAGATTCCACTTGATATCTTCTGCTATTTCCAATTGCTCCTTATCTTCGTTGGTAGTGAATTCTGCAATGAAATCAGCTATGGCTTGTCCCTTGATGGAGGTGCGAGGGTGATAGGTGATATCATACTGACGTAGTTCAATGCACCATTTAAGTAGTCGTCTGGAAGTGTCGGGACGATGGAGTACCTGCCACAGTGGTTGATCGGTCAGAACCTTGATGGAATGGGACTGGAAGTAGTGACGCAGTTTCCGTGATGTGATTAGTAAACAGTATGCCAACTTCTCAAGTTTAGGATATCTGACTTCTGCCCCTGTAAACCTCTTACTGATGAAGTAAACTGGCCGCTGCATGCGGTTGTCTTCTCTTACCAAGGCGGCGCTCAGGGCATGAGGTGACACAGCAAGGTATATGCATAATTCTTCGCCTTCGCTTGGAGTCGAGAGTACCGGTGGTTTCTGGAGGTGTTCAATTAAGTTAAGGAAAGCAGTTAAGCATTCATCAGTCCATTCGAACTTTCCTTTGTCTTTCTTTAAAGCTTCGAAAAAGGGGACGCATTTGTCCATTTCCTTGGAGATGAATCGGCTTAGGGTGGCCACTTTTCCATTCAGACTTTGCATTTCCTTTCGAGTGGAAGGTATCTTGATATCCTTTAGGGCTCGGACTTGTTCAGGGTTTGCTTCAATCCCTCTGGCATGGACGATGAATCCTAAGAACTTTCCTGATGACACTCCGAAGGAGCATTTTAGAGGATTCAACTTCATTCCATACTGGCGAAGTACTTGAGAAACATCTCGCCTAGGTGGCTTACGTGATCGTCAGCTTTTATTGACTTCACCAGCATGTCATCCACGTATACTTCCATAGTTCGCCCTATTAGCCCTGCAAACATCTTGTTGACGAGGCGCTGGTAGGTGGCCCCTGCATTTTTAAGTCCGAAAGGCATTACCTTATAGCAGTACAAACCCCGGTCGGTGATAAAACTAGTGTGGTCTTGGTCGGGAGCATGCATAGGAATTTGGTTATATCCTGAGTATGCGTCCATAAAAGATAACAGCTCGTGTCCGGTTGTGCTGTCTACAAGCTGGTCGATTCGGGGAAGTGGGAAGCAATCCTTTGGGCAGGCGTCGTTTAGGTTGGAAAAGTCAATGCATGTTCGCCACTTCCCATTGGCCTTCTTTACCAGCACTGGGTTAGCGATCCATTCCGGGTAGATGGCTTCTCGTATGAAGTCATTGGCGAGTAGATTCGTTACCTCTTCATCGAGGGCTGCTGATCGCTCTGCTTCCATACTTCTCTTTCTTTATTTTACGGGAGCCTTGGTAGGACCAATGTTTAGTGCATGGCATGCTACGTCGGGGGAGATTCCGGTCATGTCCGCGTGTGACCATGCGAATACATCCAGGTTGTGGCGGAGAAAATCGATGAGCTGTTCCTTCAACTCTGCCTTTAGTTGGGATCCAATTTTCAATAGTCTACTCGAGTCGTGCTTGCCTACAGATACAAACTCCATAGCCTCTGCAGGCTCGGCGGTGGCCTCCTCCTCTTTGTTCCTAGGGTCTAATTCATTGAAAGGGTCGTTGGTATATCGAAGAGGAGGAGCTTTCTTTAGTTGCTATGCTTCTAGACTTTTTGTGCAGAGGGCAACCACTACACCCTTCCCTTTATCCTTCTTGTGGTTGTTGCGAAGTTCAGTCACATAGTAGTCTCGAGCCACATCCTGGTCTCCTTCTACTTCCCCTACTCCATTGTCCGTTGGGAATTTCATCTTTAGGCACCATGGGGCTAGGACAATTTGGAAGTCAGACAAGGCTGGCCTTCCTAAGAAGGCGTTGTAGGCCGAATGGTTTTCTATTAGCACAAACGTCTATTTCCGTACGACGGAGCGGGGATGGCTTCCAATCTCAACAAAGAGGTCCAGTTGCCCGAGGGGCATCTTTGCATCCCCAGTGAAACCGTGTAGTGGTTTATCGCAGGGAGATACATCCTTCATTGATAGCTTCATTTTGTCGAATGCATGTTTGAACAGGATGTTTACTGAGCTTCCAGTATCTACTAGGATTCGGTAAACCTCGACGGGGCCGAGCCGGGCAGAGATAACCATGGGATCCATGTGAGGGTATTGCCTTCCTTCTAGGTCACGCTTACCGAATGTGATGTCATCACTTTCTTTCCGCTTCGGGTGGAGCTCTTCTATAACCGAGTTGACACAGTTTTTATTGTCTCTAAGCGACTTTCCATATCTTTCCATTTCTTTCCAGCTTCTGTCAGCGATGTGCGGTCCTCCCGAGATGGTATGGACCACTATCTTCTCTTGACTAGAGCTGCTAGTGTTGCGGTTTCCTCTGCCGATCTCCGGTGAGGGTAGCCTTGGGTTCTCATTGGCAGGAGCTGGAGTCCTGTCCTGACCTTTTACATAGCGTTCCAGTTTCTTCCTTCTGATGTGTTCCTCAATCAAGTCCCGGAGATGATGGCATTCATTAGTGTCATGCCCATGAGATTCGTGGAAGCGGCAGAACTTTCCAGACTTCTGCGCGTTATCTGATTCCTTCTTGTATGGTGGGCGTTTGTATCTAACTTCGCCTTGGGTGGCAAGGAAGATATTTTCGACGGTCTCATTCAAAGGAGTGTAACTGTCAAATCTCGGTCCAGGCCGATATAGGCGTTTTTCTCCCTTCTTGCCCCCAGTATTGTCCCTGGAATCATTTCTTCGAACGTCCCTTGCTACAGCAGGGGCGTTGCTGTGAGTTGCCTTATTCTGCTGTCCTGACTGCCCCTCAACGGCAGCATCCTCAAGCCTCATATATTTCCCGGCTTCGTGGAAGAAATCGGGTAAAGTAGCTGGTTTTTCTTTCGTCAATCTTCTAGCAAATTTGGTGTCCGGATGCACACCACTATAGAGGGCCATTAGGATAAGCTTCTCATCGGCGTCTTGGACCGCGGCTGCTGCGGCATTGAATCGGGTTAGGTATTGTTGCAGTTTCTCTCCAGGTTTCTGTTTGACGCTGGATAAGGAATAAGCGTCCTTAGGTTGTTCCACATGGATACAGAACTGACTGATAAACTTTTCTTTCAACATTTCCCACGAGCTGATGGATCCCTGGGGTAGATGACAGAACTAGGAGGTAGCGAGATCTGCTAAGAAGAGCGGAAAGCATTTGCACAGTACTCCCTCTGTTGCTCCACTCATGAGCATATGTTGTGTGTACCTCTGTAAGTGTACAACGGGGTCGGAGGTTCCTTTGTAAGGTTCCATTGTTGGCATCTTCCATTCTCGGGGAGTGATAGCGATTTCGATATTGCGGGCGAAAGGGCTGGTTACCCTAGCGCCTATCCCTCGATCTCTTTGCTCCCGTTGGACACACTCTCTGAATAAGCGCGCCATCCTTTCATCAGAATTTGGAGTAGATAGAAATGAGTTTGGTTCTGTTCTGCGGGATTGATTTCGTCCAGATGACCAGTAGGGATGGTATCGTCTATCATCCCTCATATTTTCCAGTGGCTGCCTTTGATCTTCTGGGAGCATGCTAGGGTCAGCTACAGTTGGCCCTTGCCTTGATCTTCCCCTGCCGGGCTCTGATCTAAGCACTTCCTCGGGTCCAACTTCGGGCTGGACTCTAGCTCGGCCCCGTTCACTGGCGTTTTCATGGTTAGGCAGTATGACAGGCTTAGCTATAGTTGACCTTTGCCCGGTACCTCCCCTTGTTGGGTTCGGTTCCAAGTGCTTCCTCAGGCCTAACTTCGGGCTGTGCTCGATCTCGGCTCCTACCATGGTTACTTCTGCCGTTAGCTCCTTCGAAGAAGGAAGATCTTTGTTGTCTCTGAGATCCTCCAGACTGTGAATTGCCCCATGATTCGGTGTTGCGATTGGACTCTTCAGCATCCCTTAAGCGTGACATGAGATGGTCCACCAAGGCTTCCTGCTGGGACGTGAAGCGGTTAGTTACTTCAACCACAATCCTGTCTAAATCTTCCCTAGTAATTGTTGCGGGCTGTTCTGTGGCAGGAGTGGTAGGATTAGCCTGTCCTTCATTTGTTACTGCTGCTGGAGGAGGACGATTTACTTGATTCGTGACAGCTGGATCTGGAAGACTGCTGGATGCGATGTTTTTTCCTTTGTTAACATCTTTTCTTGGTTTGGGAGGCATGTTTTCCAAGTGGCGAACGATGCTGTTAGGAAAAATGTTAAGTGGATGAAGCTGAAGCTTCGAGCTTCTACTTCTCAGTGAAAGCACCAAAAATGTTTGCACAAAAAATGGACAAACACCTCAAAGTCGTATGATTTAGTAGGTCTTATGTTGTTCTTAGTGATTTGGGTGATTTATGCAAATATATGAAAAACAGGGGCTAAACTGTAAAAAGACACGCAGATTTATTGTGGTTCAGCCAGAATGTGCCTACGTCCACTTCATATGTTATTTCTCTTCTCTTGTTTAGATTACAAGTACAAAGCTTTGATACAAGTAAAAGAAAGTTGTTTGAAAGTTCTCTCCGTGCTTGAGCTCTCAAAACTTCTCCCCATTGTTGTACCCCTGCCCCTCTATTTATAGAGTGAGGCTAGGGGTAGGGGTCCTGGATGTGTACAGCTGTTGATGGGCCTGGGCTGACGCGATCTGGCCTGGTAGTGTTGGTTCGGAATGTCTTGGTCCGGTAGTAGGTGGTCCGGTAGGAGCTTGGTTTGATGGCAGCTAGGAGATGGTTGGTCCGGTAGTGGTAGGAGGAGCTTGGTCCGGCAGTGGCAGGAGAAGGTTGGTCCGGCAGTGGTAGGAGGAGCTTGGTCCGGCAGTGGCAGGAGGAGCTTGGTCCTGCAGTGGTAGGAGAAGCTTGGTCCGGCAGTTGGAGTTGGTTCGGCAACGAGGTGGGAGGCAAGTTAGTTCGGTGGATACTCTGGTTTGGTGTTGCTTGGAAGTGGACCGGTGGAGCTTTGGAGGGTGTGTTGGTCCGGTTGTGCCTTCCTTTCTTTTGGCTCGGTAGGGGCGAAAACGCTCCCAACACAATGTTCATTGTTTAAGTCCAAAAGTCAAAAATGTACAATCGGTTCTACAAAATCCATAATTTTTTTAGGGTTTACAACTTAAAAATATAAGAATGGGATGAGAAAATTCCCTCTCCCATATATCCATAGGGTCCGTATTTATAGGGGTGTAGCAGGTGGTATGGCTGCCACGTGTCCTTTGACATGTTGTGTGAATTGATAATATTCGATATCCCTTCATATTTCAACATCCTTTGTTGTACTGATGACATTCGGTATCCTTCTTCGTATTAATGACATTCGACATCTCTCTTTATATTAACGATATTTAGAATCTTTCTTCGTACTAATGATATGCAGCATCTCTCAAAATTGCTGACATTTGATATTCTTTATGTCCTTTAAAGTTCGACATCCTTTGCTGCTTATATAGCTTGAGACCACTTGCCACTTGTGGATGCTTTACAACAATCATAGTTGTAAAGGCTTAATATCTATTGCTTGTTTCATAGAGTCCCAACATAACCTCTTCATGACTATGTATTCGATATCTCTTACTGATACAACACCCCTCTTTATTCTTCATTCTATTAGCACTTTATGTTGTAGTGGTTTAGCAAATCCCTCGATTGTCTTCAGGTTCGATATCCTTTGTACTATAGTATCATGTTACGTGTTGATGTTTGACACCACTTTAAGCTTGTTATATGCTCGATATCTTTAGAAATTGTTTGGGATACGATATCTCTTCCTCATTACATCTTGGCAACTTCTATATTTGTTAAAGCTCGATGCATCCTCTTCCTTCATTCAAGCTCGATAATACTTGTAGCTAGACATCCTTAGAGATTCGATACTTCAATGGGATATCTTCTCGATTGTTAAGGTTCGATAACCTTCTTGCTATGCTCATGTTCGATACCTTCTAGGTCTGCCAACTGCTTGGAATTTGATACATTTGGAGATTCACCATCCCTTCTTAAACATTCGACACCTTTGGTTATATGGGTTTAACATCTCCTAGGGGTTGCTTGAAGTTTGATACCCCTTACTGAATTCTTTATTGCTTTTCCTTCTTCACATTCAACATCCTGAATTTCAATATGCTCTTCCTTGGTATTTGACACCTTTATTTATAGTAACATTTACCCCCTTTGTATAGAAGAAAAGTATTATACTTTAGTATAATGTTGACTTTTCAAGTTACTGCCTCGATAAACACATTGCTGCCTATTGGCATTCCATTCTGATCTCGCTCGTTCATTCAAATTGAGATCAACGCTTCTCATTGCTACCCTTTTATTCCTATAAATACTTGTCTTCTTCTTCTTTAATCTTTTACCTTCAAATTATTCTTGAAACATCAATTTTAGCTTTTCAGTTTAATCAAAGATTTTTGATTTTCACAGTGCTCGAACTTGATTTAAAGGTTTGATTTCTATCTTTAATCGATTTAGATAAAGAGGGGTTTTTAATTTTGAGATTAAGGTTTAATCGATTGGGTTCTTTATGATTCTAAGAAGATTAGCATTTGAATTCAAATGTTGATTGTGGTATGATCTTTACTGATCGATTGATGTTCAATAATATTTACTACGAATTTGAAATTTTTTTAGAAACTCGATAATTTCTTGAAGTTTTAATTACGATAAAATCGATACCGTTTTAAGATCTTGGCACTCAATTTGATTAATCATTAAAAAAACTACATCCTATTTAAAATCCGGCAAATTGCCGCTAAATAGTCCCTAGTTTATGAATTCATTAGTCTTTTGAAATTCAACATCTAATTTGAAGTTCGATACCTTTTTAAGGTTCCGCCCACTAATTATAGTTTCGAAAATAAGTTAAATGTACGGTATCTATCTAGGAACTCGATAACCCGTTATAAACTTGATAACTATTTGAAAGATTATTGTTTCAGTTATAAACTCGGTAACCTCATAGTGTGCTGCTATCCCTTCACAAGTTCAACAACTAATTAGAGAGTTGTTATATGGGTTATAAACTTTATATCTTGTTTATGTTTGACACCACACTATAGATTTGGGAAACTAGTTATACTCGTGAAATATTTATGCATTCAACATCTTATAAACTCGATAATCGATTGAAGCATTTCTAAATAATTCTAAACTCACTTTAATATTTATGAATTTGATACTTTATTTGGATTTGACATTGAGCTATTAGTTCGACACTCTAGTATAATCTCAAAAAGTTGTTATAAGTACGATACCTTTATTGGTCCCTAATGACTAGTCATGGTTCGACATCTAGTCATAAATCTAACAGTTATTAATGAGTTTCCAATTAGTTATGAATACCTTAAATATCCATAGACTAGTCTCATCATAGCTTTGATATCTAAAAATGGTCTATTTAATGAATTATCGACTTGTTAGTAGTTCTATAACTAGTCTTGGTTTCGACATTTTACCATAATTGATTGAATAGTTTTTAATTAATCATATACTCATTGGTTAGGAATTTATTTTTCCACTTTTGCATTTATATTTAGGAGCATTTCAAATTTTTATAAAATATGTAATACTTCCCTGATTTTTTGTATTATAACCTGACAGACAAATGGATAGCAGGAAATCCGACAAAGGTCTCAAAACTTCTCATACTTCAGAGAAGAGAGGCTATAAGCTTAACCACTCCTTCATAACTTAATAATAGGAAGTAGCAACCATTCTTCAGCAATTTGGGATTATAAATATAGAAGCCATCGTCATTAGTCCATCTGGCAGAAAGGTAATCCTCCTGATAGATTCTTTGCTTTTACTCCTATTCATCTTTGGCATTCAAGCTACCTTCCTTTCCTAGAATTCCATTTACAGTTCTAGGAGCACTTGGGAATCACTCCAATACAATTAACTCCCAACTCCAACATTTACTTAAGTTGCTTTAAGATCCTTTCCTGTGAAGCCAAACTTCCTTCACTAAATGCGGAGACTGTTCATTCTTTGGTGAATCTTGTAAGAGTAAATAAGCTATCAGATAGTTTTGCATATCGCCTTCTCCCTTCCCTAAAGAGTTTAATTACCCATCCGATTAATAAGACAAGGGACCGAGAGAATCGATTCTTTTACATTAAATGCTATACACTTAAGATCAGGAGGTCATTTGGTGTTCTCGGTAGTTTTATCGCTTCTTATTATTTACATTATATTTTCTCATTCTCCTATGATGAGTATTCTTTTTCAGGATCTACTCCTAAACAATCTAATTCCTCCGTCAATACAACTATTGATGCTTTGACTCAATCTTCTAAAAGCATGGGGGATAGGCACAAGCTTTTAACTAAAACTAACCATTGTACTTTAATCCTAAACAACAATAGAGTGCTTGGAGAACCTCCGATGGTAAATGGGGATGATTATGGAAAAATATTTTTAGTTGTCAGCAATTAGAAAACCTTTTCTCTTTCTTCCTCCATTCATTGTGATTCCTCTAGCAAGTTTATATTATAATTAAATGAAGTTTCTTACATCGATGTCTTATTAATTTTTCTTTGACTTAGGTTCATTTGCTGTTGTCATAGCCTCTAAGTTTAAGAAGGTTAAAGCTCGCATTTCTTCTTTGACTGAACCAACTAAGGCTGCCTCTGATGGGTGTTCAATTGCTAAAGCCATTGATGCTATAAAAAGGAAGGCAGGTTACGGTGCTCCAACTGATGCTTCAATCCCTCCTCCAAGCAAAAAGGCTAAGCTTGGAGAAGTCTAGACTTCCATTATTATCGCTAAGGAATCAAATGTGATGCTGCTTTGGCTATTCCTTATCCTAACACGATTGATCAAAGTTCTCCAGACCAGGATGTACAAAAACGCACAGAGGATGTTCATACCCTGAATCCGTTACTAAACATCTCGCTTTCCACTTCTGCTTTTGCTTTCAAACTTTTATATAAGAAGTTAGGTCTGACCACCCTTCCCACCGAATTTCTTCCTCGGAGGTCCAGGCTCAAACTATCCCTATGGACTTTAATGACCTTATTCGTTTGGCTGTACAATCTCCAACTGTGGCTTCTTTTATGCCACTGTAGCCATCAACTTTCTCAAAGGATCATCTTTATATTTTTTCAGTATCTTTTGTTTGTATGCGTTTTTTAGTATATTGGCTAACCTAAACTCTAATTTGGTACATCCTTACTTAGCTTATACCCATCGTAAGTTTCAGGCGGCCAAGCTTATGTTTTTCTTCAACAGGCTCCTAGGGAGTCTTTGACCAAGTTGCGGAGCTTAAGGAGCAAGTTTCCTCACTAATGACTGAAGTCGGGCTTCTGTACAGTCAATGATAATGTTGTAATGGAAAATGATGAGGTCATTCTTGAGAAGGGCAAACTTGCCTCCTCTCTTGATAAGGAGAAGAAAGCTAAATTGTTACATGAAGAGAGTGTGAAGACTTTAGGGACGGAGAAGGCCAAAATGGCCGGTAAGATAAAGTCTTTGGAAAGCCAGTTGGAAACTAAAGGTGCTACCCTGGTCTATGGAAACAACATTATAAAGAATTCCAAGAAGAAAGTTTCTTTCTTTCTTAATTAGGCTCTTACCAAAATAACAGAGAAGTGCTATGAGGATACTCTGTTTGTAGCATGTAATGACAACATCGACAAATGTCCAGACCTGGACTTTCCTCCCCTCATAAATCTGAATAATGCATTTAAGAGGAAGTTCGATCTTATTCTTGGGAGAGTTTAGGGATCACTCTAAGTTGAATTTCCTGAAGTGGAGGCTATAAATCCTAAGGAATTATTATCTTTCGATGATCCCCCACTTAGAGGAGATGAAGATTTTGATGAAGGGGAGGATGATGATGAGGATAAAAATGATAGTGATGAAAATGACGATGATAAGAATGATTACGATCTCGGGAAGCATAAAGTAAACAGTAGCAATGATGTTGATGGTGGTGGTGAATCAGGTGGTCACAACTTGGGTTCATCTTCCCATGATGCCGAATATTCTAACCCTCCTGAACTCCCACATGCTTCTCAAAAGGACATCTCAACAAAGGATATTCAAGCTACTAATAAAGAAGCGGGTAAGGAGAAATATCAAGTTCTTTCCTCACAAGCTCTCGTGATACAGGTATAGAATTTATCATCTCTAAATGCTTATATTGAACTATTGATTTTAGCACTATTTTAGTTAAGAAAGAGAAACATGTATTACTTTGAGATCTTATATGAGAAGAGTGAGAAGAAGGTGCAACAATTAAATAGAGAGATTAAGAAAGCGATTTATGATTATAATAGTATATTTGAGAGGTATAGGCATCTTCGTATATATGGTAAATGGTTAAATGACTTCAAGGAAAAACGAGTTGCAAAACTCTTAAAAAGATCTCATCTTCATAGAGAAAGAGTTTTAAAAGAAAATGCAGAGTTAACTACACTCTTTTGGATGCTTATAAAAGATAGAGATGCTTTAGTAGAGTTTCTTTACAAAATTTATTCTAGGAGTCTTTTTGTTTCCTTTTCTTTCTTAGTGGAGAAGAGTGGAGGTTTAATTAGATGTCTCCATAATAGATATTTAAACGAGAATGGGATCGATCACCATCCCGGGGAATGCGGTAGTCCTTCCAGGGTTGCGACTGTTCTACTTTTCCCTAAAGCTATCCCTTTTGAGAAATTTAAGTATAATAAAGAGAGATTCATTCCTGAGGTTTACAAGGGGCCGATATTTACGAACTTAGGTAATTTTATTGTTGTAATATGTAATTCAGACAATATTATGAATTCCAGTATCTTCACTTCTTTGCATTTGAGCTTTTTTGAAAATCATATAGAATAGGTAATCATTAGGTAATCCCGTTTCCATGAAAATCATAATTAAATATATCAAATTAAAGCGGGAGTTTAAAGAGAAATCATTAATTCTTAAAACCTCTCTGCTAGCAAAATATTGCTTCCTAAGGGATCTTCAAGAAGCTTACACATGGCTTTCATACTTTCATATTGATTTCCTAGGCAATGAAATGACAATTTACTTAAAGAGATGCGAACTAGTTACGCCAGATTGGTATGTGGTGAAGCTAGTCCTCCGGACAATTCCCATGAGTTAATACCCCTCCATGAATTAATGTTCCTGTTTACTCGGCCTTTTCTTTGTCTATGGGTTCACTCAAAAAGACCTAAACTACCATCTATAAACATTAAGAATATATAACACTTGTATTGTCAATATGTAACATCCCCTTTCTTGAGGCTCAAAGCTAAGCTCCACAGATGCTGCAGTCATCCATAGTATTAACTTCCGGTGAGAAAATACAGTAATGTTAGTGGTATCCATAATATCAAAAGCACTTGAATATGAAATAAAAATAGCACAGATTAAAACAACTTTTCAGATTACATTTCAAAGCAATATTTCATATTCAAATTACATAATCCCATAATTGATTTCCAAGTTTTGATCAAATATAATTATTACAAACTACGCCAAGAGCGATATATGAAGATGCCCCCTTTGAATGATTGGAGTACTCAATAGAAAAACTATCTTAATACAACATAGCTTGAAAAAAACAAAATAGCATCTATATATAGCTAGCATTGCCTCTTGCATGTCTTCGGAAGCTTTATTCGTCCAACCTACTAAACCTGTAAAACCTCAACTCTCAATCTACTCGAATCATATTTTGAGCACCCAAGAGTTTAAGGGGAAAACTTAATCTTCGAGTCAAACATAAATGGTGTGAATAATACTATACATCTCGGTTATTTGATATTAAGTGAGACCATGTCGCTTCGCAGAACGGGTTTCCTCATACTAATATCCCTTTAAAACATATCTTTTGCAAATCAAAATCCTATAATCAAATTGATTAAAGTACTCATTGAAATATCATATATGCATATAAATCAGGTAATAAATGGACTATCTATCCAAAAAATACAGTTTAATTTGGCTAACTATTAACCTTTGGCTGACTCGGGCTTAACAGACATAACAAATAATCTAACTTCTGTTAGACACACTTCAAGATGGTTTGTCCCTAACTTACTTCTCCCAGGGTCAACTGATCTAACGGTTTTGCGGGCGCACCAACAACCTAGCTTTCTATGTATATTCCTTTCTGTGTGTAACATCATTTTAGTCTTACCCATGACAAAGCCCTACGCATTGGAATTTTGGACATATATTAGCTAAGGGCTACTAGCCAAAGTATAGGGCACGACCTTATACCAGTCCCATTTGGTATTCTAATATCTGAGTCATTTACTTAGGGCCAACCACCCTATCAAAATTTTCCTTGAAAATATTTCTTGCAATTTGATTTAACCCTTTAAATCATATTTAACTAGGAAAATATACTCTTTGCTTTACTCAAATCTCTTTGCCATGTTATATATACTTTACTCAAAACAGTGTTGGTGAAATATATTGAGGGTTATCTATCCCTCCAAAGTAAGTTAAAACCCTTTTTAACTTAAAAGATCTTAGGTTATAAAGCCAAGGTAAACCATTCGAACCCTTTGTTTAAAAACATTAAACAACCCTTTCAAAACCATTGAAAGTACTCCATTCAAAATATATTAACTACTATACCTTGAAACACTAGGCTGAAAGGCCAAAACATACCTTTCGAAACCTTTATAACCACCTTTCAAAATCATTGAAGGTATCCCTTCGAAACCCTTATAAAACCTTAGACATTCTCTTTTCAAAACTCTTTAAACTTGCCTTTCGAAAGCATTGGAAACCTTCCATTTAAAATACTTTAAGTACCTTTCGATACCATTGGGGAACCTCCCCTTCGAAACCTTTGTTTAAACCTTTCGAAAGCATTAAAGTTCTTTCCTCAAAATAAACCTTTCAAAAGCATTAGGTTCAAGTAAAAGCTCGTGGAACATAGTTTCGAAACCATTTAAAATCATTCCATTCGCAACCTATGGGTTTACCTTTCAGTAGAACAAATGGTCTTAAATGAACAAAGTCAAAAGCAACTCTTTCGAAAGAAATTTCCTAAGTAAAAGAAAGTAGGTGGTTTCGACACCAACCCTTTCGAAAGCATGGAGAAGCGGCTTCTTATTTAAAAGCGAAAGCACCCTTTCAAAACCAATATTTAAAGGCAAAGTGGCCTCAGCTGGGTCGAATGGTAGAATGCGGCAACGAATATTTCTACCCTGTCGAAAGCTTGTTTAAAACAAAAGGCGGCAACTTCTGTTGAAAGCCATATTAAAACCCTTTCGAAACCAATCTTTGGAAAGCAAAGTAAGTGGCTTTTCATTTGATAGCAAAACAAGGTCTCGACCCCTTCGAAAGCATGTTTCGACCTTATACCTTTCGCCTAACTCCAATCCACTACGCACCAAGGCATTGATACCATGTGTATTTGTTTTGACTATGATGGAGGCGGTAGTATGAAGTCGAAAGGTAGTTGCCGATAGTCATGAAACAGCAAATCCTTTCTAAAACTGTTTTCTTTCTTTATAAAGTAATATCTTTAAAACTAACTTGCTTATTTGTCATCATATAATTAGTTGCCAATTTCTTTTCCAAAAATCTTTTCTAAAAGTGCTGTTGAATTCAGTATTTTATAATTTAAAACATTTAGCTAATTGTCCTTTTTCCTATTTTAAACATATAAAACATTTAAGTCTCATACCTTAAATAATTTTATATACTTAATAATACACTTACTAAAATTCTCCAAAAATTCCCATAAATCACTTTTAATATGTTTTCTAACATATTTAAATTTCTAACCTAAGGCTAACATATAATAGCCGTAATTAATTTTAAATCCAATATACTATTTTCTTTACTAGAAAATTCATAATAAATGCACAATAATTCAAAAAATTATGAAACTTGAAACTCATCTCTAAAAATATATTTCTGATCACATATTAAAAGCGCAAGTCATTTGGATGTCATCTAATAGGTTTTCAAAAATTCTTATCATAAAATCTATATGAAATAGCCTAAATCATCAACACGCATATATATCCATTTAAACAATCAAAATATGGAAAAACATTTGCAAAATAAAATTCAGATCTCAACTTAGAAACCGAAAATAATGAAAATAAGATGTAATCTATTATTCAACTTTAGCTTGTGTTAAAGAGGTTGAGATTTGCTCTAGAATTAATTTGATTAAGCTTCCTTCTTGAAATCTTGCTTATCTTCTTCTGGTGGCTGGCCTTGCTTTGGTTTAGTTTTAATTTATGAATGTTACAATAAGAGTGGGTTAAGGGTTTAGGGTATAAGAATATAACATATTCCTATTTTTCCCTTACCTTATTTCCTAAATTTTCATTTACTTAATCATTGAGGCACGACTACCTTATAATTTTACAAATCTCAATCTCTTAACCACTTAACCTTTACATTATTCTATTTAGTTTATCTAATAAAATCTCCTGAATAATGTTATTTAAAGTTAAGGGTGTTACAGACCCCCCCCTTAAATAATTTCGTCCTCGAAATTACGATAAGGTACTCATAACAATCAATCATATAGGTAAAACATACCATGAAACAAGTCAGGTTAAGTGTCTCTAATCCTGCTCTCAGTTTCCAAAGTATAGTCTCATTCGTCGTCATTCCACTAGACTTTAACTAATCTAACTGTCTTATTCCTTAGTCTCTTCTCATCTCTCGCGACTATACGAATTGGCTTCCTAACTATAGTCATATCCGGTTCCACTACTAAGTCATCTAACAAAGTCGGTGCAATAGTAGTTACTAGATCTCGAATACACTTTCATAGATGAGAGGCATGGAAAACATCGTGGACTCCCGCCAAATTGTTCAGTAAATCAACTTTGTATGTGAGTTTCTCAATCCTTTCTACAATAGAAAATGGTCCAACAAATCTTGGTGCCAACTTTCCCGATTTATCGAATCTGATAACACCTTTCATTGGTGATACCTTGACGAAAACATGATCTCCTACTGAGAACTATAAGCCTTCCCGTCTCTTATCAGCATAACTCTTCTGCCTAGACTGAGCTTCCTTCATCCTAGCTCGAATTAACTCAATCTTTTCTATAGCTTCCTTAACCAAATCTGCACCAAGGACTAACCTATCCCAGGTCTCTAACCAACAAACGAAACATTTGCATGGCCTTCCATACAAAGCTTCAAATGGTGCCATCCCTATACTAGTCTGATAACTGTTGTTATATGAAAATTCGACTAAGTGTAGATGGTCTTCCCATGACCCCCCAAAGTCTAGCACCTAAGCTCTTAACAAATCTTCTAAGATTTTGTTAACTTTTCTGTTTGCCCATCTTTCTATGGATGGTAAGCGGTACTCATCTTGAGCTTAGTACCTAAGATATCTTGTAGACTCTTCCAGAACTCGCTAGTGAATAAGGAATCTCTATCACTTACTATACTACTAGGAATTACATGAAGTCTATCTATATTCTTCATGAAAAACTTAACCAAAATAGGTGCCATCCTAGTTGACTTGACTGGAATGAAATGGGCACTCTTGGTCAACCTGTCTACTACAACCTATATACTTTGATTTCCACGATTTGACCTTAGCAACTTGTCTATAAAATCCATTAAGATAGAATCCCATTTCCATAATGGGACATCTAAAAGCTGAAGTAACACGCTTGGTTTCTGATGTTCGTCTTTTACCTGTTGACAGTTCAAACACTACTTCGCCCATAACCCTACATCTCTCTTCATACCTCCCCAGAAGTAACTTCTCTTCATATCTTGATACATCTTAGTTCCTCTCGTGTGAATGGTAAACTTCGAACGATGACATTCTTCAAGCACTTCCTTCCTAATGTTTCCCACATTCGAAACACATAGTCATCCTTTCTTTGCCAACCACCCATTCTGGTCAGAACTGAAATCTTTCAAGTCATCGCTCTCTGTTACATTTTTTAACATCCCGATCCGCTCAGCTAATACTACATCCTCTCCTTTCTTAGAATAAATCCTTTCGATCATCACTAATCGAACTTCTAAACATGACAACATAGTAGTTTTTTTACTAGAACTACTCTTAGATCTCCACTGTACTCTGCATGCAGTCAAGGCTTCTAAATCTTTCCACTCAGCTATCATTGCCAACACTGCATCCTGATGTTTTCTGCTAAGTGCATCTGCAACCTTTTTGCCCTTTCTCGATGTGTACTCAATATCAAAGTCATAAGCGGCTAAAAACTCTAACCACCTCTGCTATCTCATATTCAACTCCTTCCGAGAGAATAAATACCTCAGAGACTTATGATCTATATACAACTCGAATCTCTCTCCCAATAGGTAATGACTCCTCACCTTCAATGCAACAATCACTACAGCTAATTCAAAATCGTGAGTCAGATATCTAACCTCATGCGGTCGGAGCTATCGAGAAGCCTAGGCAATCGCTTTACCTCTTTGCATTAACACATCTTTTAACCCTATTCCACAAGCATCCGTGTACACCACTAAGTCCTAATTCCCCTCTGGAACAACTAACATAAGAGCATTTGTCAATAAGTGTTTCAGCTTTTGGAATGCATCCTCACACTTATCAGTCCAAACGAACTTCATATCTTTCCGAGTTGACTTAGTCATCGGTGCCGCTATCTATGAAAAATCCTTAATGAATCTTCGATAGTAACCAGCTAATCCAAGAAAACTCTTTATCTCAGTCACTTTCTCAGGTCTCTTCCAACTATTTACCGCCTCGATCTTAGCTGGATCTACTGACAACCCTTTCTCTAAGATTACATGACCAAGAAACTTCACTTCTTTCTTCCAGAAATGACACTTCAAAAATTTTGCCATCAGTTGATGCTGTCTTAGCATCTCAAGCACCACTCTAAGATGAACTTCATGCTCATTTTCATCCTTAGAGTATACCAAAATATCATCTATGAATACCAACATGAACCTATCCAAGTGCTCTAAGAAAACTCATATCATTAAATTTACAAATAATGTTAGCACATTAGTTAGTCTGAACGGCATGACTAACCATTTGTACGATCCATATCGGGTCCTAAACACCGTCAAAGGAATACTATCCTCAGCCACTCTAAGTTGATGGAATCCTGTCACCAAATCCAATTGGGAAAATACTTTGGCTCCACTTAACTGGTCGAACAAATCATCAATTCTAGGTAAGGGGTATCGATTCTTTATCGTCTTCTCATTCAACTTATGATAATCGATACATAACCTTAATGATCCGTCTGGTTTCTTCACAAACATTGCGGTTGCTCCCTAAGGCGAATTGCTTGGTTTGATAAAACTCTTACCTTCCAAATCCACCAACTGCACCTTTAACACTTTCATCTCGGTAGGTGTCATTCTACTTGGCGGTCTACTTACTAGTTCTGCTCTTGGTAATAAATCTATCCGAAGCTTAATGGCTCCTTTTGGTGGTAATCCTACTACAGGTTCAAAGACACCTGTGAATTCTCTGACAACGAAAACTTGATTCAACTCGTCTTCTACCTCTATAACACCCAATAAAGCATTAACCTCAAAACTAGGGTTTTCTACAGAGTATACTATCCGATCACTAAGTTGGGATGTCTAAGTGATATTTTCTTATCATGGAAAAATATCCTAGCATCGCATTTACTTTACCATTCCATACCTAAAATAATTCTGAACCCTATGAAATCAAACACATGCAAACTGCAAGCAAACACATAACCTAACAATTCGAACTCTAAGTGGTCACATTTCATCCCAAGATTCGCATTACCTCCTATCAGATTTGCAATCCTTAAGGAAGTAACTAGGTATGAGGGTTCTAGATTAAGCTTATCTACCAAACAACAAGATATAAAAGAATGCGATGCACCAGTATCAGATAGAACTCTAACTAACATACCATGAATCAAAAGCATACCTCCCAACAGAGTTTTTCCTTTCTCTTCTGCTGTTGGTCTCGAGGTAGCAGGCTCCAATGAAAACACTTTGCCTTTCCCATCTTGTGCTGGCCCCTTGCATTGGTTCTCATAGTGTCCAATTTGATCGCAGTTGAAGAATTTGGTATTCTTCTTCCCGATCACCTTCTTTCCATCTCCCGAGCAACATTCATTTGCGAAATGCCCTTTCTTGTTACATTTATAGCAGATAACCTCCGTCTTTTCCTTCTTGGCAGCTCCACTCTTATGAGCTCCCTCTTGTGAAAAAAATTTCGCTTTTGTATTTGTCATCCCCGAGCTCCACCTATCTTATTACCTTCAAGAAAAGCTAGCATCTCTTCCTACCTCAGAGCCGTTTCAACAAGTACATCACACGGGTCCCTAATTTGCGACTAGGTGGCCTTACCAAGTTTTGGCTTCAACCCACGAATGACCTTCTCATTCCTTTTAATAACCGTATCAACCGTGGCGTAACCGTATCTTGATAACTCCTCAAATTTGGTTGCATACTCAAGCATAGTCATATCTCCTTGCCCCAACTCAATAAACATCCCGAGCACAGTCGACTTTGCAATCTCCGACATAAACCTCTCCTCAAACCTTCTCCTGAACTCAGCCCACGTCATAGTCTCCTCGCTGACTCCGACCGTAACACTGTTCCACCAGTACAGTGCCGCTCCTTGTAACTGCCCAGAAGCAATCCTCCTCCTCTGCTCATCATTGAGCTCCATAATAGCAAATATTCTCTCACAATGAAGTAACCAATTCTCCACTTTAATTGCATCTTCAGTCTCGATAAACAGTTTTCCTCCTAGTCTTTCATAATCCCTACTCAGCACATCATAGTTATTAACCATTGAAGCTTCCTGATTTCCTCCTTCAGAAATTCCTCCAGCTAACCCCACAGCAGCTCCTCCTTGGATCATGTTAACAAAGAACTGATGCATTGCTCCTATATCGACCTGCGGGACTCCAGCACCCACATTTGCAGCTTGTGCCTGACCTAGGTTCCTTCTGGTATTTGATCTGGCATTTCCATTGGTTGTGGTGCTTCCTCCACCAATGTTAAATCTTCCTCCGTTAGCTTCCATATCTTACGTTCGTAAAATCTACATTCGAGTCTTCGTAAGATAAAGAAGAACAACCTAAGAGAGATGGGAAAATAGAGATATAGGGTATACTTATATATAGAAAATACAAGTACGTTATTATAGAGTTATCCCATACCCAAGTCTTTTCTCTAATTCCTTAGGATTATGTTTTCAAAATCATTTTATGTTTGAAATTTCTTTTAAGTTTTTCATAAACCTATGCACTGATACCAATATGTAACATCCCCTATCTTGAGGCCCGAAGCTAAGCTCTACAGATTCTGCAGTCATCCATAGTATTAACTTTCGGTGACAAAATACGGTAATGTCAGCGGTATCCATTTAATCAAAAGCACTTGAATATGAAATAAAAATAGCACAGATTAAATCAACTTTCTAATTACATTTCAAAGCAATATTTCATATTCAAATTACAAAATCCCATAATCGATTCCTAGGTTTTGATCAAACATAATTATTACAAACTATGCAAAGAGCGACATATGAAGACGCCCATTTGGATGATCAGAGTACTAAATAGACAAACTATCTTAATACAACACAGCGGAAATAAAACAAAATAGCTTCTATATATAGCTAGCATTGCCTCCTGCACGTCTTCAGAAGCTTTATTTGTCCAACCTACTAAACCTGTAAAACCTCAACTCTCAATCTACTCAAATCATATTTTGAGCACCCGAGAGTTTAAAGGGAAAACATAAACTTTGAGTCAGACATAAAGCCTGGTGTGAATAATACTATACATCTCGGTTATTTGATTTTAAGTGGGACCACACCACTTAGCGGAATGGGTTTCCTCTCACTAATATACCTTTAAAACATATCATTTGCAAATCAAAATCCTGCAATCAAACTGATTAAAGCAATCATAGCAAAATAATATATGCATATAAATCAGGTAATAAATGGATTATCTGTCCGAACAATATAGTTTTTTTTGGCTAACTACTAACCTTTGGCTGACTCGGGCCTATCATACCTACAAGTAATCTAACTTCTGTTAGACACTCTTCTGGACGGTCTGTCCCTAACTTACTTCTCCCAGGGTCAACTGATCCTAATGGTTTTGTGGGCTCACCAATAACCTTTCTTTCTCTGCATATTCCTTTCTGCGTTTAACATCATTTTAGTCTTACCTGTGACAAAGCCCCACACACTAGAATTTTCGACTTATATTAGCTAAGGTCTACTAGCTAAAGTATAGGGTGCGACCCTGTACTAATCCCATCTGGTATTCTAATATCTGAGTCATTTTCTTAGGGCAACTACCCCATCAAAATTTTCCTTGAAAACATTTCTTGCAAATTGAATTAACCCTTTAAATCATACTTAAACAAGGAAAATATACTCTTTGCTTTACTCAAATATCTTTGCCATGTTATATATACTTTACTCAAAATAATGTTGATGAAATATATTGAGGGTTATCCATCCCTCCAAAGTAAGTTAAAATCCTTTTTAACTTAAAAGATCTTATGTCATAAAGCCATGGTAAACCATTCGAAACCTTTGTTTAAAAACTTTAAACAACCCTTTCGAAACTATTGAAAGTACCCCTTTCAAAATATATTAACTACTATACCTTGAAGCACTAGGTCGAAAGGCCAAAACATACCTTTCGAAACCTTTATAACCACCTTTCAAAATCATTGAAGGTATCCCTTCGAAACCTTTATAAAACCTTAGACATTCTCTTTTCAAAACTCTTTAAACTTGCCCTTCGAAAGCATTAAAAACCTTCCATTTAAAATACTTTAAGTACCTTCGAAACCATTAGGGAACCTCCCCTTCGAAACCTTCGTTTAATCCTTTCGAAAGCATTAAAGTTCTTTGCTCAAAATAAACCTTTCAAAAGCATTGGGTTCAAGTAAAAGCTTGTGGAACATAGTTTCGAAACCATTGAAAACCATTCCATTCGAAACCTACAGATTTATCTTTCAATAGAACAAAGGGTCTTAAAGGAACAAAGATGAAAATCAATTCTTTCAAAAGAAATTTTCTAAGTAAAAGAAAGTATATGGTTTCGACACAAACCCTTTCGAAAGCATAGAGAAGCGGCTTCTTGTTTAAAAGTGATAACACCCTTTTGAAACCAATGTTTAAAGGCAAAGCGGCCTTAAATGGGTCGAAAGGTAGAATGCGGCAACGAGTGTTTCGACCCTATTGAAAGCTTATATAAAACAAAAGGTTGCAACCTCTGTTGAAAGCCATATTAAAACCCTTATAAAACCAATCTTTTGAAAGCAAAGCAAGCAGCTTTCCTTTAGAAAGCAAAACAAGGTCTCGACCCCTTCGAAAGCACGTTTCGACCTTATACCTTTCGCCTAACTCCAATCCACTACGCACCAAGGCGTTGATACCATTTGTATTGGTTTCGACTATGATGGAGGCGATAGTATGAAGTAAAAAGGTAGTTGCCGATAGTGGCGAAACATCGAACCTTACTAAAATCATTTTCTTTCTTTATAAAGTAATATCTTTCTAACCAACTTGCTTATTTGTCATCATATAATTGGTTGCAATTTCTTTTCCAAAAATATTTTCTAAAAGTGCTGCCGCATTCAGTATTTTATAATTTACAACATATAGCAAATTGCCCCTTCTCCTATTTTAAACATATAAAACATTTAAGTCCCATACCTTAAATAGTTTTATACACTTAATAAAACACTTAGGAAAATTCTCCAAAAGTTCCAATAAGTCACTTTTAATATGTTTTCTAAAATATTTAAATTTCTTATTCAAGGCTAACATATAATAGCCATAATTAATTTTAAACCCAATTACCATTTTCTTTACTAGAAAATTCATAATATATCCATAATAATTCATAAAATTATGAAACTTGAAACCTATCTCTAAAAATATTTTTCCGACCTCATATCAAAAACGCAAGTCATTTGGATGTCATCTAATAGATTTTCCAAATCAATTCTTATCATAAATTCTATATGAAATAAATCATCAACAAGCATATATCCATTTAAACAATCAAGACATGGCAAAACAATTGCAAAATGAAATTCGAATCTCAACTTAGAAACAGAAAATCATAAAAATGAGACGTAATCTATTATTCACTTTTAACTTGTGTTAAAGAGGTTGAGATTTGCTCTAGAATTAATTTTATTAAGCTTCCTTCTTGAAATCTTGCTTATCTTCTAATAGTGGACGGTCTTGCTTTGGTTTAGTTTTAATTTATGAATGTTGCAAATGAGAGTGCGTTAGGGGTTTAAGGTATAAGAATATAACCTATTTCTATTTTGCCCTTATCTTATTATCTTAAATTTCATTTGCTTATACATTGAGGCACGGTTACCTTATAACTTTACAAATCTCAATCTCTTAACCTTTTAACCATTACATTATTCTATTTAGTTTATCTAATTAGATCTCCTGAATAATGTTATTTAAAATTAGGGGTGTTACATAATGTAATTTGAATTTGTTTTTATGCTTGTAAACCTTCTTGTGCTAATAAAACACATTTTTTAGTGTACCAATTTCTTTTTCCTATATACTTATTTTCATTAGGAAAAACAACTAGTGCTTGCGTTTAGAAATCCAAATCTCCTTTCTCGATTGGATAACATTAAAGAAAAGTTAGTGTCGATTATTGAGAAGAAACGCTCTACTCAAAATGCTTCAACTTTGTTGTTTCCAGATAACCTGGTGCGCAACAATGGCACGAGAAATATTATCAATTGAGATCTACTTTAAGCAGCATAAAGGAAATGACTTTTATCTTAGAAGAGAAAATCAAAGAAAAGGACTAAGAAATCTAAGAGTTGAGTGGGAATATTAGTGTGGCTGGCCAGTCTGGACCTTCAGTCCAAAAAATCAAGGTCGACACAGAAGTTTCCTAATTACATCAAAGGGTAATGAATCTTGAAGTGGACTTGTTAAAAAGCCAAGTATCCCGTCAACCTTTAGAACTCATTGCAAGCAGAGAAGAATCCAACCTTACTCCACCCTTTTGACCAGCAAAGAACATTTTCCTGCCTTATTGAACCCACCCTTGGGTCCGGATTGTGGGGAAATATCCAGATGGTGCCAAAGAGTTAGGTATGAATGCATCCAATTTTTAAAAGGAAATGGGAAGAAAAAATCTTTGAATATCTAAATAAGTCTCAAAGTCGGGTTGAGGAATTAGGATGTGGAAAATAAGCTCTTAAGCAGAAAGTTAAAGAATTACACAATAAGGTCAAAACTCTCAAAGGAGCCATTAAGACGTTTGATCAGGCGTTAAAGGTTCAAATTAGCTCTATTGATGATACATATATTATCCAAAAGAAGGAGAAGAAACTTAAGGAATTTTTGGATGTGGCGATTAGTCATATCGTCGAACCTTCCTCGGTTGTTGAAGACTTGAAGGACAAGGTGCAAGACTTTGACTCTTAATGGAGAATAACCGAAATGGCATCGCTTGGAAGTTTTGATTGGATTCTATTGTTGATTAATTTTTCTTGTTATCTGTAACTTTCGCATGTTCTGTGTAAAATGTAAAATGGAAAATTAATTTGTACCTGAACAACTAATACCTTGAATAGACTTTGTATTTTCTCCCTTACTTCTGCCTTGTATTTGAACTCATTTTATTATTTAAGGTTTGCAACTTACTTTAGTGCTTTAGTCTGATTCCAAACGATCTGTAGTTGTTGATTAAGCGTAGATTTGCATGACCATATTCCCTTACAGAATGGTCCAGACCGACGTTTCTGGTTCACTCTTTTTCTTTTGGAGAACATACAGTAAAGAATTATGGCTTTCATAACTTTGATAAATTATTTCTTTCTTAAATTGATTATTTTTCTGGCAAATACTGATGAGTATTTGTGAAAAAGTTGTATTATTAGTCTTTGAAACTTTGAAAGCTTGGTTTTGAAATTCATTTTCCAGAATAATTATCAGCAAAACTTTAGATAAGTTTGATCAATTTACTTCGTCATTTCGCTTTTATGGGCGAATCATGTTTGCTTTAAATATCATTATCCTGGCCGGTTTCTTGGAGTAAATGCTATTCGATAGCTTTTCTTAGTCTCATAAGCATAGATAATCACTAGTTATCTTTGATAAAAGACCAGAAATTCTTCTGGCATGAAGGCCATAGATTTGATTTGATAAAAAGACCAGAAATACTTCTGTCAATAGGACCAGAATTCCATTAGAAGTTAATTTGATAATATGACTAGAAGTTCTCTGGTAAGAAGAACAGAAATCCGTCTGACAATAAGACCAGAATTCGAACTAGTAAGAGGATCAGAAATCCGACATTAATTGAGATTCCCATTATTTGATAATTCAAATTCCAAATTCAACCATTAAGAATTGAGAGCTAATTCGATATTTCAAAGGATGAAGCGTCGGGCCCAAGTAATAAATCATAATTTTTCAAATGTCTGTATCTAACATTAAAATTCCTCGATTCTGGGTATTAAACAATTTTTGATCCTTTCTTTGAAGGTTAATTTAACTTGTTCGTCGTGCATAATTAAATGTGTTTGATTGTTCTTCCTCTAGAAGATTATTTTGATCCATTCTTTAGGATAGAGTTTGATTTATCTGACTGATTTATTTTACACCTTATTACCATCTTAGGTAATGATTTAGATTTTGACTGAGCCCCCTTTTCCCATCTTAGGAAATGATTTATGCTTTGATCGATTTCTTTATTACCATCTCTAGGTAATGATTTAGACTTTGGTTAAACCCTTATTACCATATCTAGGTAATTATTTACGTTTTGGTTGGCGCGTTTGGTTAGCTATCCCAAGCATAACCAAAGTCTTACCTTTCCTCCCTCTAAGGGCACTCCAGTCAAGCCTTACAAGTAGAACTGAAGGCTGGTTCGGTGGTTTGGCAAGGCCATCTTAAGAAAGACAAAGGCATACTCCATCCTCCCTCTAGGAGGCGATTCAGACAGACCTTATAGATGAGCCTGAAGGCTGTTTTGGTGCTTTTGCCAGGCCATCTTAGGCGGGACCAAAGGCTTACCCCATCCTCCATCTAGGAGGTGCATCGTCCAGGCTATGTAGGCGGGACCGAAGGCTTATAGTGCTTTGGGCTAGGCCTTATAGGTGGGACCAGAGGCTTACTCTAACCTCCCTTTAGGAGGTGCTTTGACTAGACCATCTTGGTGGGATCAAAGGTTTTTTCCCTTATATTATAAATCCTTTTTATGAAGCATTACTCTTTATTGATCACTTGATCTTTGTAGACACATTTTCCTTTCACCTAAATCTTGTTTAACGAATTCTTGAAGTTCTCCTTTTCCCAAGAACTTCTCAATCACTCCCTTTAAGGCTCAACATTGATTAGTTTCATGCCTATTTGTGTGTTGGTATCGGCAAAAGCCTCAAAGATTCTTTTCATTTCTTGGTTGCTTTTTCTTAGAAGGTCAATAGTTCAATCTCTCTTTAGTTAGGAGATAGATATTCTCGTAATAAGTGGCAAGGAAACAAATCTTAGAGGATCGGGAATTCCTAGGGTATTATGCTTTTTGCTCCCACTTGAATTTTTTTAAACATTGAATTGGCGCATTAACATAGTCCATAAACATTCTCTTCAAAAACTCTCGAGTTTCAACTATTGTAGAAGAGCGATAAACTATTCCTTTCCACTTTTAGGAAAACTTGTTGAAGTCTTTGTTATTTCTCTTTCGAACATGGTCCCTTAGATTGGAGTTGTATAGCCTCCTCATTCTTAAGAACAATCCATCCTTTTTGTGTTCTCTCTCAGATTAGAATAATAGCTATGGATTGGGGTAGGGCCGAGATGGAATGGATTTATGCTCCACTTATCCAGATTATACGAAGTAACTTGTCTCTTTTCTTCTATAATATTTAGTTCCAACAGCCTCAACACTTGTTCTTTGTGGAATTGCAAAGTATGAGTGATTTGATAATCTGGTTTGGCCAGGTGAGGCTCGGAGGATCCTTGTTTCGAAATGGTCATTATGCAAGGTTTAGAAAGTTATCTAATGTAAACATGCAGGTTGGGAAAATCCTTTATATCCTTTATATGCAGGCTAAGGAAAGTTCGTTACTAGGATATGCAGGAAATCAGAGGTTTGAGCCCTCCTTCTAGCACCAAAATGTTAACAAATTTCATTGTTAACTAAAACATGCAAGATAAATTAAGCCAGGTTTAAATAAGGGCTTAGGTAGCCTTATGTAAAGCACCGTAGAAGTATTCAAATGAAGGTTCTAGTCCAATTACAATTGAATGGAGTATGTATGCTCACAGTCCGAGTGAAGTGTTAGAAGTCATATGCATGTCAAAAATTTAACAATTAGTCAAATTACTTTATTCGATAGAAGTATGTTATGCAATGTTCATTATTTAAGTCCAAAAGACAAAAATGTACAACTCGTTGTACAAAATCCCCAATTTGTTTTAGGGTTTACAACTTGGAAATATAAGAATGGGATGAGAAAATTCCCTCTCCTATGTATCCATAGGGTCTGTATTTATAGGGGTGGTAGCATGTGGTATAGTTACCACATGTCATTCGATATGTTATGTGAATTGCTAATATTTGATATCCCTTCATATTTTCAACATCTTTTGTTGTACTGATGACATTCAACATCGTTCTTCATATTAATGACATTTAACTTCCCTCTTTATATTAAAGATATTCAAAAAAATCTTTGTATTGATGATATGCAGCATCTTTCAAAACCGCTGACATTCGATTTTCTTTATATCCTTTGTTGTTCAACATCCTTTGCTGCTTGTAAAGCTCGAGACCACTTGCCACTTGTGGACGCTTTACAGCAGTCATAGTTGTAAAGGATCAATATCTATTGCTTGTTTTATAGAGTTCTGATATACCCTCTTTGTGACTTTATGTTCGATATCTCTTAATGATGTGGCACCCCTCTTTATTCTTCATTCTATTAGCAGTTTATCTTGTAGTGGTTCAACAACTCCCTCTAATTGTCTTCATGTTCGATATCCTTTGTACCATAATATCTTATTACCTATTGATGTTCGACACTATTTTGGGCTTATTATATGCTCAATATCTTTAGAAATTGTTTGAGATATGATATCTCTTCTATTAGAACCTCGATTTTCAATGTTTTGATTGTGACAACTATATAAGTCAATATTCTTGTGTACTAATCATTTATGCAGGAGATTCATTGCAGATTCGGATTCAGAAAGCTATGAAGTTGTTATTCTTTTGTTTAGAGTCTGTATATTATTAAAAATATGTTAAAATCTCTTCGATATGGTATATACACGCTGACACATACACAAACCATGCAAATGCACAAAGCAGGCTATAATCCGCCGGTTGAATGTCACTATTCAGCCGTCTGAATGCTGAAACAGAAAATAAATTATTATTGCAGTTTCGGTCGGCTGAATGGTGACAGTCAGACGGCTGAATAAGACCAAAAATGGCCTATTTGCTTGCTGTATCGAATTTAAAATAAATCAGATGGCTGAATTGAAAAATTCAAACGGCTGGTTATCCATAACGGCTAGTTTTCTAAAGGGGTGCTTCTCTTCAACGAAGAGAAACATCTTCTAATCTAAAAGTTGCATCCGTTCCTTTTCATCATTCTTTTTCATCAAAGATTGCAACTCTTAAAACTCTATAAATAGAGTCTAGAATCCAACAAACAATTTACTTAACTAATTTTAGTTTTCTTGATTTCTTATCTCTTATTCTCTATTTACCATTTGCACTCAAAATACATACAATCTTTGATCGTTGATCACTCTATCTTCCACATTCTTCAAGCACATTACACTATGTATCATAAAGGAGAAGATTATAGGAAGATTGTACTTTATTGACTTATCGGTGCTATTTAAAGAGCATAATACAGTCAGATACTTTTGTTTATTTGTAAAGAAGTCATGTTCGATTGCTCAGGCAATAGAAGTCCTATTCGGTTGCTTAGGCGGTAGAAGTCCTGTTTGGTTGCTCAGGCAGTGTAATACCTATTCCTCTGGGTTAAGAGAGGGTTGCTAGTTAAATTCTAGAAGGAGTCTTAGACTGGACGTAGAACGGGAAGTTCAAACCAGTATAAAAATCTCTGGTGTCATTTACTTTACTGCTTTATTTATTTACTTACTTATTTCATATTCCGCACAAGTAGTTTATAAATACATCCATATTACACGATCTTATAGCACAGTCACTTTCATTTGGTATCAGAGCAAGGTCATCTTAAAAACGTAACATAGTTATCTAATATTTTAATATAGAAAACAACACTAGCACAGTAACTAACACCAATTTCCTTGAAGGTCAATCTACTGCACAACCACCACTATTTAATGGATTGAACTATAATTATTGGGCTACTAGGATGAGAATTTATATATAAGCTAACAGTTATGAAACCTGGAATATTACTCAAACTGAATATACCATACCTACTACAGAATATTCATAATGGTCTAACACACAAAAACTGGATGCTACTGCAAATGCTAATGCCATGAATATGTTATATTGCGCATTAGACAAAAATGAATTTAATAAAGTAAGCATGTGTAAAACAACTTATGAAATATGGTGTACACTTAAAATTACACATGAATGTACTAACAAAGTAAAGCAAAGTAAGATTTCTATGCTCAAAAATCAGTTCTAGAATTTCAAAATGAAGCAAGATGAATCAATAAATGAAATGTGCTCTAGATTCTAAGATATATATCATTCTCTTTTAGCATTAGGAGATACATATACAGACTTTGATATTGTTTCAAAAATACTCAACTCTCTAACGGATGAGTGGGAACGAAAAGTCTTAGCGATCAAAGAAGCTAACGTCATTCCAACCATTAAACCAGAGGAGTTAATAGGAAATCTAATGTCTTATGAAGTTAATCTCCATGCAAAACGAGTAAAGGCTCAAGATAAGAAGAATATAGCATTCCAAGCAGAAAAGGATGAATCAAATTCAAATGAGGAAGATATGGCGTTCATTGCTAAAAATTTCAATTTTTTTTTGAAATTCAAAAAGAGCAACAAATTCAGAAACAACAAGAACAACTCCAGCAACAATAACAACAAACCATCATCTTATGTTCTAGAATGTTATGAATGTCATAAGCAAGGTCACATCAAGAAAGACCGTCCTGATCGAAAGAGAGACAAATATAAGCACAAAAAAGACAGATTCAAAAAGAAAGCTTTTTCTGTCACTTGGGATGATTTAGAATCATCTTCATCATCAGATAGTACTCAAACAGCGATTCAGAACAAGCCAACGTATGTTTTATGGCCTCAAATGACGAAGTGAGTGATCTAACTTTTGATGATTTATTGGAAATATACTCAAAATTACTTGACAAACTAAGAAACATCAAAAGAAAGTATAAAGAAACTCTAGAAAAATTAAATAGGGCTGAAATTGAGGTAAATCTGTTAAGAGATGAGGAAAATTTTTTAGAAGAAGAACTTGAAACTACTCAAGAATCTTATTCTAATACGACATCTCAACTTTCTATGTTAAGTCAAGTAGTAGAAACTCAGAAGGAAAAGAATGATGCTCTTTTAATTGAAAATCATGATCTTAAAACTAATGTTAAAATATTGGAATTAGATATTTCTAGTCTTAAAACAAAATTACAAGATATTAATAAGAATGTCTCTAATTTTAACAAAGGTAGAGAAAATCTTTTTATAATTATAGAAAACTCTCAAACAGTTTCAAATAAAAGAGGACTAGGATAGGAGCAAGCTTCTAAAATTATTCCAAAGAAAAAGGATTCCTTATATAACAATTTCAGAAAGAATAATAATACTATTGAAAAACCAATTTCAAAAGTTACAAATTATTCTAAATCAATTAAGATTTGGGTTTCTAAAACAAATAATTCTTTGATTAGAAATAAATATATAAAATCTTTTATAGAAACTGTTCACAAAAATAAAATTTTTATTTTTCAAAGGAATTCTGAACCCTCTGGGTTTGGTTTCCTAAGAACTAACATTTTACGACCCAAATAAAAAGGTGGGTACCAATGTTAATTCTATATTTTGCAGGTACCACCTAAAAGGAGAGGAAAATGGATATTGGATAGTGGTTGCTCAAAACACATGACATGAAACAAAGAGATGTTAACGAACATTACCTACTTAGATGAAGGTTCTGTCACCTTTGGAGACAATTCCAAAGGTTATATCATCGACATAGGTGATGTGAGTAATAACGATATATCTAATTTACCTCTTATTACAAATGTTTTATTAGTTAAAAATTTAAAACATAATTTACTTAGCATCAGCCAACTATGTGACAAAGGATTTAATATTTCTTTTTTTGAAGATAAGTGAAGCATTTTTTATCAAAATAAAAATCTTATTTTTGAAGGTTTAAGAGATAAAAATATATATGTATTGAATATGAATATAAATAGCAATACTAACATGTGTGTGATTGCCAAAGAAAATGATCCTTGGTTTTGGGATAAAAGATTTTATTATATTAATTTCAAAGCTATAAACAAATTATCTAAAAATGAATTAGTAAAAGGTTACCAAAAATGAATTTTAAAGTAAACAATATTTGTGATGCTTGTCAATTAGGAAAATTATCAAAATCATCCTTTAAATCAAAGAAAAATATTTCTACTGTACAGCCACTTGAACTATTGCATTTGGATCTTTTTGGACCAACTCAAGTTCAATCTATAAACCATAGCAAATATGTATTTGTTATAGTAGACGATTTCTCAAGATATACTTGGACTATTTTTCTGAAAAATAAAAGTGACACTTTTGGAAATTTTAAAATCTTTGCTAAAAGACTTCAAAATTTCAAAAATTAAAAATTAAAAATATTAGAAGTGATCATGGAGGTGAATTCGAAAATGAAGCTTTTGAACATTTTTGTAATAAAAAGGGAATTTACCATAATTTTTCTTTTCGTAGAACACCACAACAAAATGGAGTTGTAGAAATGAAAAATAGAACTTTACAAGAATGTGTAAGAACTGTATTAAACGGAAGCACTTTACCAAAACAGTTTTGGGTAGAAGCTGGAGCAATTGCCTATTATGTTCTAAATCGTGTTTCCATCCGACCATTGACGAAACACACTCTATATGAACTATTTCATGATAGAAAACCAAATATTTCATATTTTAAAGTTTTTGGTTCAAAATGTTTTATTTTAAACACAAAAGATTAGCTTTGAAAATTTGATCCAAAATCCGATGAAGGAATTTTCATAGGATATTTGGAACGAAGTAAGGCTTATCGAATTTTAATAAAAGAATTAAAAAAATCGAAGAAACACTTCATGTTTCCTTCGATGAAAATTTTAAGTTTAATAATTTTTTTGAGGATGATGAGATAATAACTATGACGATCACAAATACGGTTGCTCAAAATAATTTTAAAGAAGATGAAAACATTGTTCAAAATTTTGAAGAAAATGAAAACATTGTTCAAAATGAAAATGAATTAAGATCTCCTCCTCGGATCTTACGAGATCTGAAACATTTCACACCCCTTAGTATCTCCAAAATCGGCGCACCAAAGGATGTGGTGCGTTATAGGTATAGCCAGAGCATCAGAGAGACTAAGATTCGCAAGACAAATAAGTGAAAGCAACGGAAAACATTTAAATACCACTTATCATCTAGAATTAAACTTCATTTCAAATTAAGTCATAAAAACATAACAAGTCTCAAAAATCTCTTATGTCTCATGAAAATACATCTCAGTCTCACAAAATCAAAGTACAAAAATAACAGTAATAATCCCTCTCACAAGCGCCATAATCCAAATAAAAAAGATGAAAAGCGGAAGAATACATCTGAAATGAGAAAACTCCGAAAATGAATCTCCAAGCAACCTGAATCAACTATCCTCAACTCTGCTGGCCTATGGGGGATAGGGAAAGATAAAGGAGTGGGTCAGACAATAAGTCTGGTGAGTGAAAGTAATTACTAGCATTTCTAAGCAAGATAAAGATAATAGACTAAGCAATAGTTCTTGCACGAAAAGAAAATACAAAAAAGATAAAACTCGCATAAAAGACTGTTTCTGATTCTGTATGACTGTTTGCTTTGATTGTTTGCACTTCTCTTAAACAGCTATGATTGGGCTTAAACCCTAATCCTATCTCAACTGTCAATCTTGATTAGGCTGAAATCCTAATCCTACCCATTGATGGCCTTTCCTATCTCTGTTGTGCCACTGTGAGCGAATCATGTTGCTCCCACAACAAAAGACACCTCTTAGCGCTTAGGACGCAGTAGCGAATTATTTACCCTAATCGATGCCGCACGCTCGGTCATCGCCGAGACACACTAACTGTCGCTCCTTATTTGACCCTTTATTTACCCTAATCATCATAAGCGTTCCCAGCCTCACCGACGTGTGAGACCATCAGTCCTCGACCTAAAAGGGAAAGCTGCCGGTATTGGTCCTAACAAACAAATCTTCTAACTTTGCGCCCCTTGCCAAAATCCCCAAATTTGAGCCGCTATCTTTTGGCCACTTATTTACCCTAATCAGCATAAGCATGCCTATCCTCACCTGCATGTGAGACCATTAGTCCTAGACTTGAAAGAGAATGTTGCCGGTATGGGCCACTACTACTATATTTGCTTATTAACTTAATCTAAGATCTAAGTTTAAAATAAGCCCCTTCTGTTATTTTTTTCTTTTTAATTATAACCTACGTGTTATAATTGTTCTTGCAACTGTTACTCTTCTATTTTCTCTTTTTAGTTATAACCACTTGTTATAATTATGCTTGCAAATATCTTAGATTTGCCTATTTCAGTCCATCTCTATTTTATTTCAGTTTTTCTCAATTTTCATCTGATTTTTGTAAATTTAGTGTTTTTCTATTTTAATCCATATTTGCGAATTCTTCTCTTTTTAATATTTATTCACGTAAAAAATGATTAAATTTCTATAAAAAAGAAACTAACATTTACAGGCTAAATTCCAGCTTCAAACAGATGTAAATAACTGTAAATAACTGCAATTAATTGAATAAAATACCTGAATAAAATTAGACTGAAAAGAACTTCTGAAATTTACTTAAAACTGACTGTAAGTAAACTTACATAAAAATTGTCTCAAAATTGTAGAAAAACTACAACTATTGAGAACCCTATTATTTTAAATTGCTTACAAATCTAAAATAATTACAAAACACTCACCTGTGGTCCTTAGCTCTAATCTTTGGCCTTCCTGGATCCACTTCTAGTGAGTACATATTTTTATTAAAAAGATTTCCTCCCTAGAAAATTTTCTATTTAGGGTTCAGCCTCAGGAAATGAACCCAATTGGGAGAAAATCTGAATGAGGAAAATAGCTAGGCCTAGGGTTCTATTTATAGTGTGGCTTAGGGATCTCAGGCCATCGGATTTGAAGATTTAATTTGGTGCAACCACGTCATAGGCTCACTAGGAACCATCGGATGCAGCTACGGACGCACAGGATTTCACAAAAATCGGATTTTAGTCTTCGGCTCGTACTTGGACGAAAAATCGTCCAGGAAGAAAGGCAGGTCGACCTGTTTTCATTGGCGGTCGACCTTACCCTAGCAAGGGTCGACTTATACCCTTTTTTTTAATTATGTATTTTGATTTCTTATTTCTCTCGTAACTTCTTCATACTAGCTCGGATTTTGACAAGTTATGTATGAAAATTGTTCAGAAAATACCACGGACCCAATGGTGCAACTCTAGTGGCTCAATTCTGACAATTTCCCAACCCTATTTATTATTTAATTAATTTGTTAAATAATTATTATTAATCTAATTTTTCAGGTTGTTACATTCTCCCGTCCTTAAAGGATTTCACCCCCGAAATCTCCAAGGACAGAAAAGTGAAATAAATATTTTCATCCAAATTCCACAACCACATATTCAACTATCATCCATTACATCCATTGTCCTTAAGCTTTTTAATGCAGTTTATGATATATGTAATAGTGTAGTGTCAATGTCCCTAACTAATGCAAAAGATTAGGCGGTCTATTGATTCAGTCGACCTCCTTTTTATGCGCTCATACCCGTGCCATGTATCCAAATGAATGCAAATTCCCTAATGACAACTAATAGTTCTATATGCGTGCTACAATCATCATCTAAATGCAACAATCATATGACAATCACCTATTCATAGCAACCATGAAATAAAAATGCAAGTGCACACACATCCCTATGCATATGCTATAGTGACCTAGTTAGGCCGATCTCTAAGAGATAATAGTGCCTAGTGTGTGTATATGCATCCACTAGCAAACACTTGCAACCATTTGCGTCCAACATCCATAACATGTTCTAGTAACATGTTTACATTCAGTCCTACCATCCATAGGTTAAATCCTAAGATCTACCCTCCCAAAGGAAACTAAAGGAAAGATCTTATTCAAAACTAAAGATGGAAATAGGAAATTCAAGATGTACCATCGAAGAGATACAGATAAGAGATACGTATTTTCTCCTCAGCCTCCCATGTAGCGTCCTCAATACTATCTCCCCACTGCACCTTAGCCAAAGGGACTTCCTTATTCCTAAGCTTCTTGATATCATGTTCAATGATCTTGGTAGGAATGCAATGAACCGATGCTTCTCTCTCCACTTCAACTTCCTCAAGTTGACTAGGTTCCACTACCTTTACTGAATCATGTAAGTACTTTCTCAAGTGCGAAACATGAAAAACATCATGAACTCCCACGAGCCTCTCCAGTAGCTTTATCCGATACGCCATCTTCCCTACCCTTTCCACAATGGGGAATGGTCCTATGAATCTAGGAGCAAGTTTCCCAATTGATCCAAACCTCACTACCTTTCTTAGCAGAGACACCTTAATGAAAACCAAATCTCCTACCTTGAACTCAATATCCCTTCTCCACTTATCTGCATAGGATTTCTGTATATCTTGGGCCATCTTCATTCTTCTTCTAATTAGATCAATCTTTTCTGAAGTCTCTCTAACCATGTCGGGACCAAGTAGTAATCTTTCTGTAGACTCCAACCAACACAAAGGCGACTTGCAAGGTCTTCAGTAAAGGGCTTCAAAAGGAGCCATCCCAAAGTTAGCCTGAAAACTATTGTTATATGCGAATTATACCAGAGGAAGGTGCTCCTCCCAAGTCCCTCCAAAATCAAAAATGCACATCCTTAACAAATCCTCAAGAACTCTATTAACTCTCTCCGTTTGGCCACCCGTTTGAGGGTGATAGGCCATACTCAATCTAAGCTGTGTCACTAAAGCCTCTTGCAAGCTCCTCCAAAACTCGCTAGTAAAGATATGGTCTTTGTCGCTCACTATGTTAGAGGGAACTCCATGAAGTCGGACTATCTCACGAACGTATATGGATGCCAAATAAGGTGCTGTCCTCTTACTCTTGACCGGGATGAAGTGGGCGCTCTTAGTCAAACGATCTACAATCACATAAATACTGGTATTCCCCTTCCTACCTCGGGGTAAACCATCTATGAAGTCCATCGAAATACTATCCCACTTCCATTCGGGTCCATCCAATGGTTGAAGCAATCCGCTAGGCCTCTGCTGCTATGCCTTAAACCTTTGGCACACAAGACACTTAGCGACAAACTCTGCTACATCCTTCTTTATGCCACTCTAATAAAATACTCTTTTCATGTCCCTATACATCTTATCACCACATAGATGAATAGTCATCCGAGAATGGTATGCTTCTGCTAGAACTGCACTCATCAAATCACCAGTGCGAGGGACACAAAGTCTTCCATCTCTCCTTAGCCACACTTTACTATCGATGAAATAGCGTTGGAGATGTCTAAAGAACCCTCCTCTGCTAATCCTATCTAGAATATCCACAAGCTCTGAATCCTCTCGCTGCCTTGATCCAATCTGATCTATGAGGGTAGGCTTAACCTCGATTGCTGCCAATAATCCAGGAGTAATGTCTGTAGAGGGCTTAAAATCAAAGGTGGAAATAAATTCTAGGCTTTTCCACTCCACTAACATTGGGCTAAGGGTTGTTCTTTCCTACTTAACGCATCTGCCACCACGTTCCCCTTGCCAGGGGTATAAGCTATCTCAAAGTTATATGACGCCAGAAACTCCATCCAACGCTGCTGCCACAAGTTTAAATCCTTTTGTGAGAATAGGTACTTCAATGATTTATGGTCAGTGAAAAGCTCGAACCTCTCTCCTAACAAGTAATGTCTCCACGACTTGAGCGCGAAAACAATAGCAGCCAGCTCCAAATCATGGGTAGGGTATTTCTTCTCATGAAATCTCAACTGTCTACTCCCATAGCATACTTGTAACACCCCGATATTTTACGGAAAATATAATTACAAAAGAAATTAAAAGCACATTTGGTATAGTGGTAAAGGCGAATTTTGATTTCCTTAGGGACCAGGGATCAAGTACCATTGCCTCCAAAAATCTAGAGCGATGTTTATTTTAGCTGGTTTGTTTCCAGCGATTTTCCTACGTATTTCAGCGTTGTCTCTAACATGTGGCGGCTTCACATTCGCTCCAGTGATGTAATAGGATGATATGGCAAAATTTTATTGGTTGACTGATGTGTATGGGCTAGAATGGATAACCATTAAGTGTATGAAAGAACTAGATTTAATCTAAAATAATCTAATGGATTCACTCAAAAAATCTATAAATAAACCATCTAACCTAAACCTAATCTCTTTTTCAGTCGTCGCCATAATTCTACAGTAAAATCAGTGTGTATTATTCTTCCTCCTTTTCTCTACTAAATAAACAAATCTCTACTAAATTAAACTATCTATATATATTTAAGCAATTTGGGGAATTTAGAAGAATCAAAGGGAGAAAGATTAAAGCAAAGCTTTTTTCAAATTTACGCAAGCTCAAGTGCTAGGTGAGTGGGAATTAATATGAAATAGAAAAATAAAGTTGTTCAATTTCAGTTATTTTCTGGCACGTTAATATGAATTAACTTCTATTATTAATTGAGAATAGATGTAAATTATTGCAACTCCTTCTTCTTCAACTTCTCAAATCTAATTCATGTTTGGTTTAAAATGTGTGACATATAAATTGTCTATTCACGTTTTATGGCATCTTCTCAATTCTAATTCATGTTTGGGTTGAAATTTGGAACAAACAAATTGTTATTCATGTTTCATGGCGTAAATAAGATTGGTTTAATTAAATTGAATTAGAATTGTTATTCAATTTCTAATGGTATAACATGTTAGTTGAATAAATTCAGAATATGTTACTTGAATAAAATTGTGGTTTTGATTGATATAATTACATAATTTTGAATATGATTTTGAAATAAAATTAGGAAGTCTAATTGGCATAATTGTTTGTTTCACATGTGGCCTAAAAATGTAAAGTGGAATTTTGTGTGATTAAATTGTTTGTGGCTATTGGATAAATTGTTTTACAGATTAAATCTCTAAAAGGAGAATGTAACTTGGGGGGGGGGAAATGTAATTTAAATGGACCCTAAAGGCTAGTGTAAATCTGTAACAAAATGGCATAAAAATTACAAACAAACCATACGGACTGAACGGACGTGAAATTGAAATATCATTTATGTAAGAAAAAGGGAAATTGTGAAATAACCAAATCGGATGTAAAAATGGCCTAAAGTAGATTAATGGAAATAAACAGTAAGTAAACTGTAACGGTAAAATTAATTAATCTGGAAGCGATTTGGTAGGAAGACCTTGCAAAGGTCTGGATAGGTGTTTCATGTAGTTAAGACCAAAATATAGTTTTGGCTGTACGTACTAGGAGCGGGCAAGTAGGTTATCAAGGGTGTTTGTTACCTTTCTTAGGTTGCTAGTACGTAGGATAGATAACATCCACAATCGTAGGCTTCTTCAAGCAGATCGACGCGGACGAAACATGACAAGTGTGCTCCGACGTAGGCTTCTTTATGCAGATCGTTGTAGGATTTTGCGCAGCCGACCCAGCTGTGGGCACTCTTTCGAAGGACCGACACTTTGCATAGGGGCAAGTCCACGTTGGTGACCGAGGAAACATGAGGATAGGAGTTCAGTTTGGCGGAGCCTGAGCGCAACTTCGAGGGTCCTACAAGGTTGTTTGAGTCGGCGCCGATCAAACTTAAGAGGCATTTATTCATAGTGCACGGGTGAAGAGCATGACTTTCACGCTGTAGCACGTGGATAGGTAAGGATAGTAGGTCCGATAGGCCGATTGACGTTTAGTATTACTACATGGTTGACTTCCCTAGAGTGACCACGAACTTTGGCTTCTTAGAAACTATATCTAAGAAGGATTCACTGCATTATATTATTCACCCTCTGCGATATCCGGGGAAGACCTGGAATTAAACAATTTTATTCTTTTTGCTTCATTTTATTTCTTATTTACCAAACTTTATGTCTGACCCATTCCTATTTTTTCTATTTTCCCAAAATCACAGGAGGGTAGGTCTTGGTTGCAGTTCTTTACAACTTGTAGGGTCATTAGACCAGTTGTTATCTTCAGCTTTTGTTTCTTTGTTTCATGTACTTCGTTTTTCTTTTTCGTACTTTACTCTATATATAGGGACCTATATTGTGAGCTTTATTATGTTTTATGTTTTGGTGGAGACTGCTTGTACTTTTGGTTTCAAAAATAAATTTAGGATAATGTTGTTTTTAATGAAGCTGTTTAGATATTAATTTATAATTAGTGAAAGGTTTCTTCCGTTGTAATATTTTAATTATTTTATGTTGTTGCCTTAGTCTCTGTGCTATGTTATGGATTTTTATTTCACCCGACCACCCGTGATTCTCGTCATGTCCGATTTTTGGGGTGCCTAGAGGTGCGGGGTGTCACAATTGGTATTAGAGCTAAGGTTTCGGTAGTCCTAAAAATATTTTAAAAATATAAAGGTTTTCAAATAATTTTTAAAGGATATTCCAAATAATACTTTTAAAAGTATATGTATATATTTTGGAAAGAAAAGAAATTTTTAGAAATGGGTCCCTTATATCTCTTCCTCCTTATCTATTGAACTATTTGTGGAGTACCTAATCCCATCGTTTTAATATCCACAGATAGAAATGTCAGAACCGCAAGATATCCCCGAAGTTCCAGGCCTTAAATATGCCTGCTTGGTTCAGACGTTATTTGCAGGCTACTACATGAGCAGAGCCAGCAGCTAGGGACGCTGCTCTACCGGAAGGGACTCCAGCCCATCCGTCGGGCATTCTCGATTTTCCCAAGTTATACAAGGACTACACCAGCTTAGGAGGCAAGCTGTTTTTTGGCACCGAGTTATATACTGAGACGAGAGCTTGGATCCGTAGTTGTGAGCAGATATTTGGACTTACATGATTGGAGGACTTGGCTCGGAGGCAGTTGGCTTCATGGTAGTTGCAAGGAGAGGCTCTTTCTTGGTGGGAGATTGTAGAGGATGAGGCTGATAATTTGACTTGGGCGGATTTTCATACTAGGTTCGAGAGGAAATTCTTATCGCAGGCTGAAGAGGGAGTGCAGCTAGAGAAATTTATACGGCTCAAGCAATGGGATATGACAGTTATGAACGTGTTAATCAATTCAATGAGCTTGCCAAATTTGGACTAGGCCCGATCAATACTACTCATAAGAAGGCGTTGAAGTTCGCTAATGGTTTGAGTTAGCCATTGCAGAGTTTGGCGGTGAGCCACATTCCGATGGGAGCCACTTTTGAGGGATAGGTAAAGATGGCTTTACTTGCTAATATTGAGAAGAAAGGAGATGTGGCGTAGAAGAGAATGGGAAGAAGCAGTGGAAAGGAAAGAGGAGAGGAGGAGGAGGGCCAGGTGTAAAAAGGAAAGTTCCAAGGAAGGACTGAAAGTGTAATACTTGTGGGAAACTAGGTCATCTTGCTAAGGACTGTAGAGGGGCAGGAGAGCAACCGAGACTAAGGTGCTATCTTTGCGATCAAGTGGCGCATATGAATAAGGACTGTCCGTCGAAGCCCAAGGAAAGTTCATAGACACCTTCACAGCCTACTCAGGCTTATGCTTTAGAGGCAGCTCCTTCCTCTAGTACTGGTCCGGTTATGGACAAGGGAAAGAAGGTGATCATCGAAGGTGTGTTATCTATCTCTGATTTTCCTGCTCGTACCCTATTTGATTCTGGAGATTCGCACTCTTTTATATCTAGTACTCTGGTAGAGGGTCTTGGTCTTGATGCATGCTTAGTGACCAACCTGGTAGTAGTATCAAATCCCGTAGGAGGATCGACCTATTTGTCCATGTTATGTCGGGATTTGAAATTGTTTATTTTAGGGGTTGAGTTTGACTGTAGTGCCTTTGTGTTGGGCTTTTCCAGGTTCGGGTTGATTCTTGGTATGGATTGCTATCCATGTATGGTGCTGTTCTTGATTGTGATAAGAGGGTAGTGAGGTTAGGCACTTGTAGTGGACGTACCTTGGAGGTATCTTGTGATCCTAGAGGATCAGTCTTGTTGAGCTACCTTTATTCTCTTGACTTATCGCCCGATAGTTTGAGTTCGGTACCCATTGTTAGAGACTTTCCAGATTTGTTTGAGGAGGTTGCTGGCCTTCCACCTCGAAGAGAGATCGAGTTCAAGATTTATCTTGTCGATAATGCCAAACCGGTAAGGCATATGGCTCCTAAGGAACGTCGTGAGTTGAGCAAGCATATTGGATAGCTTTGGGAGAAGGGCTTCATTCGTAGGAGCATTTCTGAGTGGGGCGCACCCATCGCCTTTGCCACTAAGGCGGAAGGCTCTCTCAGGCTTTGCGTGGATTATGGGGAGCTTAATAAGAAGTCGAAGAAGAATCGTTATCCTCTTCCCCGTATAGACGATCTCTTCGACCAGCTAGTAGGAGCCAAGGTATTTTCGTAGCTCAATTTGGCCACGGGATTTCATCAGTTGCGTGTGGCGGAGGATAACATCGAGAAGACCACGTTTAGGACTCCAGATGGGTAATTTGAGTGGTTAGTCATGCCATTTGGGCTAACCAATGCTCCGGCATATTTTTTGGACCTGATGAGTCGAGTATTTCATGAATCATTGAACAAGTTTGTGGTGGTGTTTGTCGACGACATTTTGGTTTATTCGCGAAGCAAGTAGGAGCATACCGTTTACTTAGAAGTGCTTAGGACCCTATGAGCACATAAGTTGAAGGCAAAGTTCTCCAAGTGCAACTTTTGGAGGGACGAGGTTCACTTTTTGGGACACATCGTTTCGGAGGATGGACTTGTAGTAGATCCGGTGAAAGTGGCAGTAGTACAGGATTGGCAGACCCCTAAGAATGCCATGGACATAAGGAGTTTCCTTGGTATTGCGAGCTACTATTGGAAGTTCATTAAGGACTTCGCTAGGATATCAGCTCCACTTACCCACCTTTCCAAGATGAACTCAGCTTTTGTTTGGGATGCCAAGTTTGAGGATGCCTATGGTCGATTGAAGGAAGCTTTGACCACCGTGCCCGTATTGGTATTACCGGATGGGACCAAGCCTTTCTCAGTTTATACGGATGCTTGTTGAAACACCACACACTCCTTAATATACCCAAAAGGACACATTAAAAGGCATGGTGTGTTGTAGGTATAACTGAAACTAACAGAGACTGAGATTCACAAGACATAAGTAGGTAAAAACAGCGGAAACTAAAATAATAACTTATTTAAAACAAAAGCTTCATAATTACTTCATAAACCAAATAAGTCAAAATCCAAATACAACATACATGTCTAAAAACCCAACATATCTCATGAAATAAAAACTCGTAGTCTCAACAAAAATCAGAGTACAAATATCCCTCATATTAAGCTAGTACACAGAAAGAGCTAAAGCTATAATAAAAGAAATACATGGTAGAAATCTTCTCCAAGAATCCTTCAAGTAATCGCATTCTACTATCCTCTCCCTTGATTGCCTATGGGGGGAAAGAGAAAATAGAGGAGTGGGTCAGACTAAAAGTTTGGTGAATGATAGTAACTACTAAAATCTTTAAGCAAATTAAAAGTAATAGACCCTTCAATAGTTCTAGTATATAAAAGTAAAAAATGGTAATAGGAAAGAGATAAACTGAAAATAAATAGATTAAACTATTTCTCAATTAATAAGATATGTTAACTTTGATTGTTTGCATTTATCCTTGATTACTGCTTTGATTAGGCTGAAGTCCTAATTCTACCCTTTAATCGGCCTGCTACTCAATAGAATCTAATGTGGATTGGATGTTTCCCTACACAGTAGACTTTGGTGTCTACGAAAAACACACTTACTAAGCGCTTGGAACTCATAACGATTTATGAGCCATCACTGGAAGCCGCACGCGTGACCACCACTAAGCTCACATTCCTATTGTTCCCTCTTTTGACCTTTTATTTACACTAGACAGCATAAGCATGCCCCTCGCCTCACTTCAGGATTATGTGAACACCTCGTCTCACTTCAGGGTTATGTGAAACACCGTGTCCATAGAACAATAGGGAAAATGCTGTTTGTACTAGTCGCTATCAAACAAAAATCTAGTTGCGCCCCTTGTTCAAATCCCCTTGATTTGAACTACCATAGATTGACCGTTTACTACCACTATAAGCATAAGTGTACCCCTAGCCTCACTTAAGAATTATGTGAAGCACCTCGTTTTACTTTAGGATTATGTGAAACACCGTAACCATAGAAATATTAGGGGAATGCTATTTGGTACATGTCCTACTTATTATCTTTGCTTATTAACTTAGATAAATTATTTAAATAAGCCTTTATTTTTATCAATTACTATTATTGCTTATTAATTTATCCTAAGTCTTAAAATAAGCACCATAGTTTCCATAGTTTATCAATTTATAACTTACATTATAATCATGCTTATTACTTAACCCAAGGTCTAAGTGTGAAAATAAGCTTCTTTCTTCCGTTTTAGTTATAATTCTAGGTTATAACTAGGCCAGACTTCTTAATTCAGTCCAATTAATATCATAATTAGGCATAATTTCAGTCCAATTCCATTTATATTACAATCTTCATAATTTACATCTTATATTCCATTGTTTCATATTTCTTATAATTTAATCCAATTTCACGTTAATTCTATTATAATCCATACGCGAAGAAGAAGAAGGAGGAATGAAAGAAAACTGAAAATAGAAGGAAATCCAAGGAGTAAAAAGAAGATGTAAATAACGCATAAATAACAGTAAGTAAACTAAAATACTGTAAATAATCTGTAAAAAAATGGAAAAGCTAGAAATAAACTAAAATTAATTGAAAATAATAGCTAGAGAAATAGACTGAAAATAATTCTACAAACTGTAAATAAATTACTAAAAAGATTACTCCAAAAATCATAGTAAAACTACAACTATTGGACACCATATTATTTTAAATTACTTAAAGAAATTTAAAATAATTAAGATCACTCACCTCTGATCCTTAGCTCTTCCCTTCATGCCTTCCCGGATCCTCTTGGGGTTGTTAAATATTTTTATTCAAAACGATTTCCTCCTATGGAAAATTATTTCGCTTAGGGTCCTTCTTGAATAGGTGAACCCAATTGGAGAAAATCTTAGAATGAGAAAAAGTGTTAGGTCTAGGGTTCTATTTATAGGAGTAAAAGTTGATCTCAGACCGTTGGATTTGGGGATTAAATAGGATGCAACCACGTCATAGGCTAAATAGGAGCCATTAGATGCATGAATGGAAGAACCGGATCGAGTTGAAGAATGCAAAGCACGTCTACAACATTAGAACGAACGTTCGTTCGTTCGCCCAAATGGGAAGGCGGGTCGACCGGGCGGTCGACCACCTTTGTGCCCAGGTCGACCGGCCGGACGAGCTGGCCTATTATTATTTTTCTTCTTTTGTCATTTTCTTGCTTAATTTGTATCTCCTTCATATTAGCTCGGATTCTGATGTTCTATATATGGAAATTGACCAGAAAATTACCACGGACATAATGGTGCAACTCTCGTGACTCAATTTTGATAATTTAACAAAGTTATTTTTTTTATTTAATTAATTAATGAATTAATTATTATGGGTTAAATTTCGGGTTGTTACATTCTCCCCTCCTTAAGGGATTTAGTCCTCGAAATCTCTAAGGATAAAAGAATAAAATAAAAGTTTTCAACCAAGTTCTACAACCAGCTACTCAATCATCACCCATTACATCCATTGTCCTTAAGTTTTTCTAATGTGATTTATGATACTTATGGAATTAGTGTAGTGTCAATGTCCCTAACTAATGCAAAAGATTAGGCGGTCCACTGATTCAGTTGACCTCCTTTTATGCAATCATGTCCGTGCCATGTATCCAAATGAATGCAAAAATTCTCTAATGATAACTGATAGTTCTATATGCGTGCTACAAACATCATTCAAATGCATCAACATGTGATAATCATCCATTTATAGCAACCATACAAATAAATTAAAAATGCACACACATCCATATGCGTATGCTCTAGTGTACTAATTAGGCCGATCCCTAAAGAATAATAGTGCCTAGTGTACCTATATATGTCCATTAGCATCCACTAGCAAACACTTGCAATCACTAGCATATATCATTCATAACATGTTCTAATAACATTTTTACATCAATTCCTACCATCCATAGGTTAAATCCTAAGTTCTACCCTTCCAAAGGATAATAAAGGAAAGAACCTATTCAAAACTAAAGATGGAAACAAACAATTCTAAAAACTTATTATCAAAGGAATGTGGATACGAAATATGAATTTTCTCCCAATCAAACCAATCCTCCCCGAAGTCTTCTTAACTATGTCAGAACCAAGGCAATCCCTCTATAGACCCTATCCAACGCGAAGGCGACTTGCGCAGTCTTTCCTAAAGAGCTTCGAAAGGTGCAACTCTAATGCTAGCTTGAGAACTACTATCATATGCGAATTCCACTAAAGAAAGATGCTTTTCCCAAGTTCCTCCAAAATCAAGAATATCCATACTCAACCATGCGTGCCTTACTACCTTACTCATTTCACTTTACTATCTTCTTTAGTCTGCATTCATGGATCAACATTCCTAGGTTCTTACTAGTGTCCTATACATTCCACGGGAACTTCTATCATTACTTCCAAAAGTAATCACTGCTATCCCTTACATGGTCTCGCACTTTTTCTTTACACCTAGGAAATGACTCCTATCCACTTCTCACTTAAGAGCTTGGTTTGGTATTTATCACTTTACTCTAAAAACTAAGGTTTCTAAATTTTTAAAGCATCAAATCCCAAAATCTTCGTCTTTAAAAGTGTTGTTTTTTAAGTTTCTATTAAATTCAAAAATACTTGGTCACTTAACATTATTTCCTAAACCTATAGGGGAAAAACTTTCAAATTTTTAAGTCTAAAACTTATTCCTCGTTTTCTTTTAAAGACCTTTTCAATTTTGTATAAAACTTAAATTTTCAAACTCTACTTTTATTAAGTTTTCAGTTCAAAAACTTATTTACTTTTTCACCAAACCATTTCCTTTTAAAATATCTTTAAAATATCCTTATGTGTTTTCAAAACATCTTCTTATTATACCTCACGGTCTCATACCTTAATGTATTGGAACTACTTTCCCAAGTGAGAAATTATTAACGCTAAAATCTTCTATGAACCATTTAAAAGTGAATTTCATGTTTATGTGAAATTACAAGGGACTTATTTTATATTTTTTGAAATAAGTTATACAAAATATGGTGCTTTTCATACCTTGTATATCTCTTTCATGTATTCCTTGTAACTTGCACAAAACATTTTTATTAGTTTCATAGAAAATTATACAATTACTCTTTTCATTCCAATAAATTAAAGTATGTTTAATTCATATTCTTCTATGATAAATATTTTCTAATATCTAACTTACACATTTTCCTTTCAGAAAAACTTATCTTCAAAACTGTTTTAATATTTCCATAACTGCAAAAACACTTCCTTATACTTATTAAAAATAATAAGTGTACTTTACAAACCACTTTGTTTCTATACATAGAAATTACCTTTTAAAATACATTTTTATTAAAACAAATGTTGCATAAAACACCGTTACTACAACCCAAAAAAATACTAGTGTATGGATTCAATCAAATAAATACCAATAAATCTCATACACCTATGTAAAAATATTTCTCTTCGGAGTCACTTACTATAACAGTAGTGTTATAGCTTATGCTCCTCTTATTTTTCACGAAAACATTTATTACAACAATAAAAATTGTAATCTACATTTTTGATACTTGATACACTCTAGGTCTTTATGTTTAAAATCTTTGTTTATATACAATGAAACTAGTGAGTTATATATATACTCCATAATTCTTCAAAAAGAGTTCCAATTTTTAATTATATAAAAACCAACTTAAATTTCATACCATTCTTCAAATACCCCATATTTATTTTCTAAAAGAAAATATTAACAATGAAAATTTTCTGCTCTAACTATTACATTTTATTAGGCTTGGCATAAAGTGGATTTTGTCCTTACTAACCTCGAAGTACTTTTCTTAAACGTTGGAAATCCCATTTCCTTACTAAAGTCTTTCATCTTTTCTTATCAACTGAACCTATTGTACATCCCCCAATCTTTGCCTACCTCTCTTTGGATTTCCATAGTCCGATCCTAAATGTACAGAACCATTTCTTAAATCCCTACCATGTGTAGACATTCTTTATGCCCCAATAAACACACTTCAAAAGTGATACTTCAAGAACTCTGTCTTCAGCTGATGAACACGAAGTGTACAAAGAACCTCCTTTAGATGAATAACATGCTCTTCCATACTTCTTGGAAAACACCAAAATGTCGACCACAAGTACCACCACGAACTTTATTTTAGGACATCTCTAAAAGCATGGTTCATCAAATCTATAGAATAGGCTGGGACATTGTTAGCCCGAAAGACATAACCGACCACTCAAAGAATCCGTCGGGTGTCCTAAATGCGGTCTTATCGATGCTGTTATTAGCTACCCTAAGCTGATGGAATCCAATGGCTAGGCCAAGCTGAGAGAATACTGAAGAGCCAACTAACTAAAAAGATTATCTATCTTAGAGAGTGGATAATGGTTCTTCTTTGTGAGCTTATTCAATTCTTCATAGTCGATGCAAAGTCAAAGAGAACCACCTACTTTGGTAATGAAGACGACTGGCGCTCCTTATTTCGATATGTTTCTTCTTGTGAAACCTTTCTCAAAAGCTCTCGGATCTGCTTGCTCAATCCCTTCCTTTCCCTAGGCGCCATATGCCCTACTGGTAATGCTACTGGCTAGAAAAATAAATTCCGAAGTCAATAACTCTCTTAGGGGGTTAGTCCCCTAAACTCCTCAAAGATGTCAGAAAAATCTCCGACGACAGGAACCGAATCTAACTCTGATGATGATGAATCAAGGGAATAAAGGAAGCTCAACATAACTGACCCTTGCGGGTCACAAGAAATCTCGAGAGTCCTACTGATGCATGTCACTAGTCTAATGACTCTCCTTTCGCAATCTAATATAGCTCCATATGTGGATAGCCAATCCATTCCCAAAATTATCCCATACCCTGAAAATCCCAAAACATAGGCGTCACAATCAAATTCTACGCCTAGGATTCAAACCCCTACATGTTAGTCCTTGAGAAGGATGGTTTAGATGACAACCTTAGGACTTGTTATAAAATATAAATACTAACATTATAGTTTAGATACATATATGTATATGCAGGATACAAACATGCAGGTACCAAGAATGAAGACTATACAGTATAAAGATACAAGACTGATGAATTTAAAGATCAAAGATATCAAGATTGAAGAATCATGAGTATCAAGAAATCAAGTTATCAAGAGTTCAAGATTTTAATAGTACAAGATAAGTATTGAGTCTAGAATTATGTTAAAACTTCATAATAGCATTGAAATCTTCATTCCATAATTCATTTGGGATGGAACCCATTTCTACCTTCTTAGTGGCTTACAAACCCACGACAAGTAGCTTACAAACCTACGACAAGTGGCTTACAAACCGACGAACATCCTGGTTTTGTACAAGTTCTCGAGTCCTGATGTGATGAAATATTCTGCAGGAAGAAACTTGCAAAACTACTTCAAAATGGGTTTTCAAAATGATTTTCAAAACTGCTTTTCAAATTGTTTTAGCCTTGTTTGTACCAAAATTGGGCACAACACTCTTCGGAAGTTTTTGAAGAGATAAAGTGAAGAAATTAAATGGAAAACGAGGATTATCTAACAAAAACTCCAAAGAACAGATATGAAAGTAATTAAAATGCACAGAGATACCAGAATTTAGAGTGGTTCGGCGTATTGCCTACGTCCACTATGAAGTTGATTGCTTTATTGATCTTTCTTTGATGATTACAATTGATTTCAGCAGGTTACAGGAAATAACAATGATTTACAGCAGTGAAATTTGTTAGTAGCAGCAACAATGGAGTTTAGAACTGGATCCGGAAGAGTCTGGGCGTTGGAGAGTTCAAAGAAGAAGAAGCCCCTTTTCTGTATGCCCTGGGGCTCTATTTATAGGTGTAAGAGGCTGATATTTCGCTCAGATCTTGGGAGACTCCCTCTGGCACGTGACTAGGCCCGCGCACCCAAGCCCGCGATGATTCAGCCCGATCCGTGATCGATACGAACGGATTTCGTATCGATCAAGATTGTGTCCGGTGGAGTCAAAATTTGGCGTGGACATTCTCCAGCGCATGCGTAAGCTCCAGTGAAAATTTGGTGGCATTTGTACTCGTAGATCTCGAGTTATGATCGATTTGAATTGGAGGCTTTCTGCAGGTTGGTTCGTTCAACTCGATCACGTCGACTCGATCTACTTCGAATCGTTAGCTGCGCGTGACTGTGAGATGACATGGTTCTTGATTCTCTGGATCACTCCGCTTTCGATGCCGAGTTGAATGAATTGTCCTTGAACTTCACCTCGTTTGTATCGATGGTATTGCCTTGCTCGTATCGATAAAAGATGCACAATTTGCATCGATGAAGGTTTCTCAATTCGTATCGATGCTCATGCTCTGTTCGTATCGATGGAGGTTGGCTTGTTCGTATCAATGAAGTTGCTCCAACTTGATGGATACGAACAAATGAAGATATGATGGATACGAACAGAAGACGAGGTGATGGATACGAAGTAACGACTACTTGATGGATACGAACTAAGGAGCCTTGATGGATTCGAACAAGGCCTTACAGGACGGATACGAACTGGGAAACCGCCGTATGAAGTGGAGCTTGTTTGATGGTGGAGTTGAGTAGATCGATACGAACAAGCATATTCTCTCGATGGATACGAAATGGCACATCCTGATCGATTCGAGCAAATGCTTGCTGATGGATACGAACAAGGTTGATGCAAAGTATGCCGCTTTTGGATGGATATGAAGTAGACTCCCGTGCTGTAGTTGATCGAGTCGAAGTAGGCCCTGTTGATCGATGCGAAGCCGATCGAGTCGAAGTAAGCTTCCCTGAATGGATTCGAACTCGATCGATTCGAATAGTGGCTGGTTTTCATCCAATCTTGAATCGATCGTAACTTGAGCATACGAACTCGGATTGACATGAAATTTGGAACGTTGGCTCTCATAGCCTCGCTTGTCGTGTCATATCAATTTTGGCTCGATCCGGACTCGGACAAAATTCGTTGATATCCATAGTGAGCCTATGTACAACCGATCTCTAAGACGAACCGTCATTGGTTACTAGTCAATTCCTTGGTGTCCCGGCCTAGCCAAAAGGCGGGATAACATTTGCCCCCCAAAGTACGTCTTGTGGAAACATGATGTGCTTTGAAATCCTGCAATCTTCATTCTGAATAGTTATCGTCTTTTCGATGAAAGCTGTAATCTTCGGCTGATTTTCTCGATAATGTAAACTGTTGACTGTCAACTGATGTACCTTGTATTGTTGCAACTGATTGCTGTATGCTAGTGATTAGCTGTTTGTTGTTGTAATTGTTATCAAATGAGTTTCCAATTCCTGTAAATCTGGAATATTTAATATTAGTCCGACATATATGCAAATATGTTAATTTGATTCTCGTTGACGTTTGTACGTTCATGAGTCATTGTCAGTTTATCCCGTATCGAATTCCGTATCGATCCTTTCCTGAACCGATGTGAGATTCGAATTGTAACAACGCTCGATGGTCGTTTTTGAATGTTCCTTCATATCGATCCTCTCCTGAATCAGTGTAGAAGGTTATAACACTGTTTTTGCATCGATATTCATTGTATTGATGGATACGAAATGAGCATTTCGGATCGATGGATATGGGGTTTGATGGATACGAAGCGGTCGTTCGTATCGATAGAGTTCAATGTCTTCAAAACAGCCCCTGTTGTGTATTTCGAATCGATGGATCTGGTGTCATTGGATACGAATAGACAATTCGTATCGATGGGCATTGACTTCTATGAGCAGTGATTTGATGGATTCGAACTGATCATTCGTATCGCTGCACTAGAGATGGAGTCGAAAGTGGTCGATACGAAGAAGGGCTTCACATCGATGGATTTGGTGTCGACTTCGTATCGATACAGACTCGAGTTCAAGGATTCGAATGGCTTGTTCGAATCGATCTCGTGGTGATGTTTTGTAACCGGTCGAATCCATTGGGATGCAAATCGTTTTTTGCCTTCACGCTCGAGTCCATATAAATACTGTGGACTTAGCCACTTTTAACTTTTTACTCTTTACTCTTCTGCCTTGTCTTCGTATCGCTCAAAAGACTTAGAAAAGGAAAACTGCTCGACTTTGAATCGAACCAAAATCTTTAAACCCTTTAACCAATTGTCGAAATCTGGTAATCAATTGAACAAAATCAGACCTAAAACGATGAGATCTAGATTCTCATGCCATTCCATTCGAACTCATGCTCAAACTTTGCTCAAGGCAGTAGATAACGTGCGAGGTCGAGGAAGGATAAAATGTTGTTCGAATCGATCTGGGGAAGAAGGAGTGTGGAGATAAAATGGTTTTTTTGGTCCTCGTTTTCGCATCGATCTGGAGTCAGGGCTTCGAGATGATGAGATGGAGGCCTTCGTATCAATCAATGGCTAAGTTGTTGCATCGAGTTGGGATGATCGATGCGAGTGTCTCGAGTATGTTGATCAATACGAAGGGGTTGCATCTGAGGGATTCGAAACCCAGGGTTTTCGATCGATTCGAATTATGCACCAAGGATCGATACGAAGGCGACCCAATTGATGTATGCGAAATAATCACTCTGGATCAATTCGAAGTCTCCAGTCTTTTGACCGAGTCGAACTCGCACGCAGATGAACATGAATTATCGATGCGAACAAGGTTCTCGTTATTGATACGAATTGAACATTAAAGAATTTGTAATTCCTTGCATAATTGAACAACTAACTTCGACGAGCTTCAAACTTGCATAATTGGACTTAACCGTTTCACCGCATACCTGATTGCCTATCGAAACTCGTTGACGGGACTATAATTTTAACAAAATCTTAACTAACTTTAACTTCGATTGATCGCTAATAATTGGATGGCACGGTTGTGATGGTCAGTGATGACGGTCATTTCGACTGAAATTTTGAAGTCTTATCGTTCACATGCTTTCTTTAATCCTGTAGAACTCCTCAAGTGATATACAGTACTGCACTGCACAGCACACTCACACACTTTACACTAGGGGATGCACGAGCGTTATTGTCTATTTAACAATGATTTTTCATAAGCTAGTTAGTCATGGAACCTTCTAGTTCACAGCAGCAGGAACTCCCGAGTTCAATTCCTTCAACCATCGAGATACCGGTCATTGAAGCCGAAGTTATAAATCCAGCTCCGGACGAGCTTCGAAGCGCTCGGTTCATTTGTCGTCCATAAGATTCTGTGCCGTCCGGCATCTCCAAAGATATGCTGGGACGGATTTGCTTAAGGCATGGCTTCTCACTTGACGACGTGTTACTGCCTGGGCCAAATGACCGGCCACATGTTCCCCTGGAGGGGTTTACTTCTTTTAACCGTCACGCCTGTACGGCAGGATCACTTCCTCCTTTCAATCAATATATAAGGGAGATGTTATCATTCCTTGGAATAGCTCCATCCCAGCTACACCCCAACGGATACGCCCTGTTGAATAGCACCTTCATTCTGTTTACGGAGATTCTCTTTCGACCACCAAAGCCGATCGAGATTAGATATCTATTTAACATTAAAAGTCGTGGAGACAACCCTTCTTTCGCCTTCTTGGAAGCGGTTAGGAACTGTCAAATAGTAACTGGGTCCTGGGGAAGGCTGAGTTACTTTAAGACTGAATGGTTCTATGTCCGGTGCCCCCCTGGATTCACTAGTCGATGGTTGGATAGACGTAAGCGTTGCAATCTTTCTCTTGAATTATCGAATTAATTATAACCAACCTCAAAACTGACATACTTCTCTTCTTTCACAGCTGCAATCTCCTGACCTGACGGTGGATACTTCAGAGAGCTATTTCGGATCCTCCAAATGGTTTTGGGTGAAGAGAGGCACATTGACTTGGTTCTAACCGGCAGAAACTTGAGAACTGTCGGGCTGATTGAACGTAAGCAAAGCATACGGCTAGAAGGGATGCTTAGAGCGGTCTCGAAGAAGCGGTTGAAATGCAAGGCGCCCGGAGTCGTAATTGCTGAAGAAGCTGATCCGGAGAGAACGCCCACTATTAACGAGCTCCAAGCTGGGCCTTCTTCCGATGTCCAGGATTCAGGTGGAAGGAGAAAAGGCAAGGCAATTGCTCACAAGCGTTCTAAATCCGTGAGATTAAAATCCGTGGTTATGTCCTTACCCATCCCGGGGATTAGAATTTCGGAGGCTCCTCCCCCGCAAGTAGAGAATCCTTTTGAAGGGCTTGCTGATATTCCGATTCCGGATTATGTGTCGTTTCAACACGACACCGGGATGGAGGAGCTTGATAATGCTCTTGAACTGAGCGGGTTGCTTGCTATGAGTGCGGCCGACATTTCCGGTTGGTCGGGGGATTGCACATGCATACACTTCACTACACTACACGATTCATAACTGTAAATCGCCCAACCTAAGAAATCACTAACTTTTCCTTCGTCTCTCATTTTCAAGTACTATGTCTGGGAAAGGATCGATGCTCGGGAATCTTCGCTCGGCCCGAAATTCTTCTACCTATTATGATTCCCGCAGGAGAGACTCAGATAGAGACCGCGATCGCGAGTACTCTAACCAAGATAGGTATGGGCGTGACAGGGACAGAGAATACAAACCTCGATCTAAATCTCGCTCTCCTCCTCTTAGACTTCCATCTCCACCTCCTGTTCTCGTTCCACATCCACCAGAGCCTCCTCGTCACAGGCCATCTTCTCACACTTCTAGATCCTAGACTCATCTCCAGAGAGTCGAAACCACGGCCTCCATAATTACAGAGCAGGTCCCAGTTGAGCCCATAGGAGAAGGGGCCATTAAATTGGCTCAGATGAGGAAGGAGTTTCCGAACATATGCTTCGATGGCTACGTCTTTCCACCTCACTTAAAGAGAATCTCATCTGGAGTGGAAAACATGATGCATGATTACGTTCATGACATCTACACCCAGTATAGAGAGTGGGTAAAGGCTGCAGAGAAAGCTTCTAAGGTGGCCTTTGAGCGAGCCAAAGCGCTTGATAAAATGGAGACCGAACTCTCTCAAAGGGACTGGATCATTCAAGTGCTCACTGCTGAGGCCGAGTCTTCTCAGAAATCTGAAATTGAAGCCACCAAAAAAGCTGACGAAGCAAATGTGGCAATGGAGAGGTTGAGGCAGACACATGTTGCCTTGGTGGAGGAGATGTGCCATCTGAATACTACAGTTACCGCTGAACTGGTTGCGGCGATCAAGGAACTTAATGAGATCAAGGCCAAATTTTCCGACATGGCCAAGGAAAGGGATGATGCAAACAACGCAGCCCAGGAGGCATACGAACTAGCTGTTCTTCTTAGGGGCGAACGGGATGCGGCTGTGGCTAAAGTCCGCAAGGTGGAGACTGAGGTCGAGGAGAAAGTGAAGTCGGCCGAGTCCAGGCTAGAGGCTGATATCGAAGACCGTCTCGTTGTTTACAATGCTAACGTGCTGATGCACAGGGGTCAAGCCTGGCTCGATGATTATCCAGCACATCTATACAACGCCTGGGGCCGATTAGTTGAAGAAGAGAAGGATGCGCATCTGGGTGAGTCTGCGGATGAGTTTGAACTCGAGAGTCACATTCTGAATGAAGATGAAAGGAAGATTCTTCACGAGTCAATGATTCTGCATGAAAAGGAAAGACTCGGCGCCCAACACTTCGAAGTAGGAGAGGGTTCGGGGGTTGAACATCATGAGGCAAGTCTTGAAGTTCCAACGTTAACCCAACCCAAATCCTCGTCTGCGGTCGATCCCCAAGCTATTCCTGCCTACAATGCGGATCAGTCGCAGATGTCTCCGGCTACAGTGCAAGCTACTGAAGCCGTTCTACCGCCTACAATTCAAACTGAGGAAGGTATTCTGACCATTCCGCACATCTGTCTTAGGTCGAAATCTTTATTTGAATTAAATTTTGACGGTTCTCTTATTCTTTGTCCAGTGATCGATGCTCCACCTGTCGGGCCTCATGTTACTCAAGTATCATATCAGACGCATGAGGCTATTATTACCGAAGTGATCACTATAACTACAACTGCCCCCTTGATGATACGTAGGGAAGCACGCTTCTGTTTAATGAGCAACTAATGGAAGAACTCTTTCGCCACCATGGCGATCCTCTTGCCAACTTGCCATTTGTTATGGGTGGAGGCTCTCCTGCTACAAGTTCTTCAATTCCAACTACTAATGCCCCCAGCGAGGCTCGAGCGATTACTGAAGAGGAGATGTTCGCACAATCGACGCTGAAATGGCAGCAGCGGCTCATAGTGGCAGTTTTGGAGGTGGGATGGCGACGCCCAGTCCAGCTCCGCTCAGAATGATATCTCCTAGTGGTACAGTTTTCATCACCAGCGTGCCCATTCCACCTTCTGCACTTGATCATGTTCCTCCGACTCCGCCCGGAAGCATTCCTATTCATACGAGCTCGGAGGAGGATGTTGAGATCATGCCCCCGCCTGGAGACCGACCACCGAAAAGCAAAGGCTCAAAGAGGAAGGGTAGTGGCGGCTCCAGTGGGTCTACACCGAGAAGGAAGCCAAGAAAGAAGAAAGACTAGACGTGCCTACTCGGTTTATTTCGATTTTCATTTTGTTGGCCGTGTATAGATGTGGGTTCGGCCCCTGCTAGTGGGAATTTTTTTGGAACAAACTTGTACACGAATTTCTTTCATAAATAGTAGAAATGAAACTTTTCTTTTTTAGCTTCTTGTGTATTTGCTTAATTGTTTCAATTTTTGAAATGCACTTGTAAAGTTCCAGCTTCCGAGTCAAGTTTGTCCTTTTGCACCAAGTCTGGAAACTATGGACATGGTTCGCGACCGGGAAGCGAGTTGAATTTTGACGTCGCACCGCTTCAGGCAATGATCGATGCTTAAGTCCTACCCCCAGTCTTGGGGATGAGTTTTAGAACTTCAGTCAGCGATTGCTTCTCACTTATAACATGTTGAGTCTAGTGCCACTGAATGGATGTCTGAGACAAGCGGAGATTGAGCGGTTTATTCATGCTTGTCTGATTGCTGACGATCCTATCCGCACTCCGAGGATTCTCATTGTTTATTGGTGGTTGGTCACGCCGGCTTAAGTTTAAATAATACGTCCACGCTCTGGGGACTCGGAATCGACATTTATACTCCGACTCACACTCTGGGAGTTCGGAGTTGATATTTATACTTCAATTCACGCTCTGGGAACTTGAAGTTAATTTTTTTACTCCGTTTTGCATTCTGGGAATCTGGAGTTGATGTTTATACTCCGACTCGCACTTTGGGAGTTCGGAGTTGTTGTTTATACTCTGTTTCGCACTCTGGGAATCTGGAGTTGATGTTTATACTCCGACTCGCACTCTGGGAGTTTGGAGTTGTTGTTTATAATCCGTTTCGCAATCTAAGAATCCAGAGTTGATGTTTATACTCCGACTCGCACTTTGGGAGTTCGGAGTTGGTAAGCAGACGGTCAGTCACATCTGCTGTATGTTTTTGGATTTCGCTCGGATTCTGGGAATGAAAGGTGTATCAGGATCATGGATGGTCGGATCACATCCACCCTGAGTTAACAAGTGAGGTCGTTAGATGGACGGGTCCACCTTCCTCAAACTTGGTTCAGATACGGACGAAGTCGTTAGGCAGACGGATCCACCCTCTTCGTAGACGTATTTTAATACTCCAGTTCGCACTCTAGGAGCCGGGAGTTAAGTGAGGGATTTTCGTGTATCAATCCATTTTTAACTTTGATGTAATGGCTTGTCCCCGGGCTCGGGTTTCACTTAGCGAGTGACCGGTTGCATTACAGTCACTCCCTATTTGAATAAATTCCACCGTATGGTGAAACTTAGCTCTCCGTGCATGGTGATGATCATATGAAGAATTTCAAGTAAATCACAGCTCTGGCTCGAAGAGATTGCATTTTATTGTGTCATGTGTAGTAGCGACGAAGACTCTCGCTATTCCAGGCTCTTGGTAGAGTAAGACCGTCAACGGTCGATAATTTGAATGTGCCATCTTCGGGCCTTCGTTCAATAACATACAGTCCTTCCCATGTCGGCTTCGTATGCGAAGGAACCGGATAGATTCTTTTCAAGATGAGATCTCCTAATTCAAAGGTTCGCGGACGGACCTTGGCATTGTACAATTGGGCGACTCGGCTTCGATGCACGGCTGCCCTCAAATCAGCCTCTTCACGCTTCTCATCTAGTAAATCGGGAGATTTAGCAAGTTGGATAGCATTAGTCTTTGGGTCATAGTACGTCACACGATGAGAAGGTACTTCTAGCTCGACCGGAATAACAGCTTCTGAACAATAAGAAAGAGAGAACGGAGTGTGACCGGTCGTGGATTTGTGGGTTGTTCAGTAAGCCCATAAAGCCAAAGGAAGTTCATCGACCCACTTGCCCCCGACCTTTTCCAGTCGTTTCTTCAGAATGGATTTTATAACTTTATTAACCGCTTCGACCTTTCCGTTAGCCTGAGGGTGTGCAACTGCAGAGAATTTCTTTTGGATGTGAAATCGCTTTCAGAAATCTCTAAATTCAGCACTGTCGAATTGGATTCCGTTGTCCGTAATAATGGTGTGTGGAAGACCGAATCGATAGATGATGTTGCGAACTACAAAGTTGATTACTTTCTTCCTTGTTATGGTAGCAAGAGCTTCAGCTTCATCCCACTTTGTAAAGTAATCAACTGCGACAATGGCGTATTTCGCACCACCTTTTGCCAGAGGTAGAGTACCAATGATGTCGATGCCCCACATTGCAAACGGCCATAGGCTGACCATTTGCGTTATCTCGATAGGCGGGGCTCTAGGAATTAGAGCATGCTTCTGACACCTATCACATTTCTTTGCATAATCTGACACGTCGCGATTCACAGTAGGCCAGTAATATCCATATCGAAGTATTTTCTTGGAAAGTGCTTGCCTCCCAGTGTGATCGCCACATTCTCCCTCGTGTACATCATGCAATACTCGTTTAATTTCATCGTGATTGATACACCAAAGTAGAGGAACAGAGTACCCTCTTCTGTACATGATTCCATTCTGGATAGTGAATCGTGAGGCCTTTCGAAGGACTTGTCTCTTTTCACTCCTGCGCTCTGGCAGGGTTCCGTGCTCAATGTAATTTCTGAGTGGAGTCATCCATGAATCCTTTTCGAGGACGATTTCGCATGCCCAGTCTATTTCTTCCCGGTCAATGCTTGGGGAAGATAACGTCTCTACGGGAACGAGTCCCATTTGCTGAGCTTCACCTATGCTGGCTAACTTCGCCAATGAATCGGCTTTTTGGTTGCGTTCTCGAGGTATACAATAAATGGCATAATAATCAAACTGATTTAGCACTTCCTGAACTCGAGCTAAGTAAGCAGCCAGCCTTCGATCTCTCGCTTGATACTCTCCCCATACCTGACACACAACTAACTTTGAATCACAATAAATTTCCACAGCGATAATTCTCAAATCTCTGGCAAGCTTTAGTCCAACTAAGAGGGCTTCATATTCAGCTTCATTATTGGTGGCATGAAAATCGAACTTCAAAACATAACATATAGATCGGCCTTCAGGAGTTTCGATTACAACACCAGCGCCCGAACACCAGTCGTTTGATGCACCATAAGTATACAGCTTCCAAACGTATTCGGGGGATTTACTGGTTTTGGGCAAGTCCTTTGGAATGGTAAATTCAACTATGAAATTGGCTAGGACTTGTCCTTGAATCGCTCATCTTGGAGTGTAAGTAATGTCAAACTGGCTCAGTTCGATGTTCCACTTGAGTAACCTACCAGACGTCTCAGGCCGCGAAAGGACCTGTCGTAACGGCTGGTCGGTGTAAACAATAATTGGATGTGCTTGGAAATATGGTCGGAGTTTCCTTGATGCAATAACAAGGCAATAAGCCAACTTCTCTAGCTTCGGATAATTTCTTTCAGCTCTAGTCAACCGTTTGTTGACGTAGTATACCGGCTTCTGTATCCTGTCTTCTTCTCGAATTAAGGCAGCGCTGATAGCGTTTTCTGATATCGCCAAATATACGTACAACTTCTCATGATCAATAGGCTTTGACAGGATAGGTGGTGTGGATAGATGCTGAACTAGTGCTTGGAAAGCGCCCTCACACTCCGTGGTCCATTCAATGTTTCGTTTTCCTTTTTGGATCAGATCGAAGAAGGGAATGCATTTGTCAGTGGACTTTGAAATGAACCTGCTCAATGGTGCTACTTTCCCATTGAGACTCTGGACTTGCTTTATAGTTTTCGGACTTTCAAGATTTCTAATTGCCCAAATCTTTTCAGGATTAGCTTCGATTCCTCGGGTGTTGACGAGGAACCCAAGGAATTTTCCGGATGCAACTCCATAGTGACATTTCAATGGGTTAAGCTTCATTATGTATTCTCGAAGTATGTTAAACATAGTTTCCAGGTCTTTAATATGGTCAGTGGAAAATCGTGACTTCACAAGCATGTCGTCTACATATACTTCCATTGTTTTCCCGATTTGATTGGCAAACATCGGATTGACCAATCGTTGGTAAGTAGCCCCGGCATTCTTGAGTCCGAATAGCATAACTTTGTAGCAATAAAGTCCCAAATTAGTTAAGAAGCTGGTATGTTCTTGATCAGGTAAATGCATCGATATCTGATTGTAGCCAGAATACGCATCCATGAAGGATAAGAGTTCATGCCCAGCTGTCGAATCTACTAGCTGATCAATCCTGGGAAGCTGGAAACTATCTTTGGGACAAGCTTTATTCAGATCGGAATAGTCGACACATGTTCTCCACTTTCCGTTTGACTTTCGGACAAGCACGGGATTCGACACCCATTCTGGATATAATGCATCTCGAATGAACCCGTTTCCTTTAAGCTTTTCCACTTCTTCTTTAAGGGCGGTAGATCTCTCTGGATCCATACCACGCCTTTTTTGTTTGACCGGGACATGCCGTGGGTCAATATTTAAAGTGTGGCTCGCAATGTCCGGCGAGATCCCACACATGTCAGAATGCGTCCAGGCGAATACGTCAAGGTTCACCCATAGAAATTCAACCAATTCCTCTTGAGTTTGCTGGCTTAGCTGAGACCCAACCTTTATCATCTTTGAATCATCATCATTGTCAATTGGGACATCGATCATCGGTTCGGCCGGGGATGTTGACTTTCTTTAGATTCTCCTTCGTCTTCAGTTTCTCTTGGGTCAAGGTCCCTTTGGAATTGGTTGGGGTGCCCGGGCCTAGGCCTAGGCGTTAATTGTCAATTATTGGCAAAATGGACGTAGAGAGATTCCTCTACGCCCTTTCCTTTCTCCTTTCGCTGCTCCTCCCGTAGCTCGGCAACATAGCAGGCTCTTGCTGCAGCCTAATCCCCCTGGATGACTCCTACTCCACGATCAGTGGGAAACTTCAGGGTTAAACACCACGGGGCAAGAGCTGCCCTGAACTCAGCAAGAGCCGGTCGGCCCAAGAAAGCATTATAAGGGGAGTCTATGTCTAACACAACCAAATGTAGTATCCGCACTCTCCGGCATTCTCTAACTCCCAACTCCACTGGTAGTTCCACTACTCCAGTGAGTATAGTAGCGCTCCCATTGAAACCGTGGATTCGAGACTGACAAGGTTTCAAATCTTTGGCCTCCATCTTCATTTGATCGTAAGCTCGTTTAAACAAAATATTCACAGAGCTTCCACTGTCAAATAAGATCCGCTTCATCCAAGCAGGACCTACTTGAGCTGAGATGACAAGTGGATCAATGGTGGGAGCTTCGACTTTATCAGCATCTCTGTCTCTGAATACGATGTCATCAATCATCGTTTTCTGTTGTTTGGTCGGAGCCCCTTCATCAAAACTACTATAACACTCGAAGTCTACATGCCTAATAGAGCTGGCATACGACTCCATTTCCGTCCAGCTTCGGTCTGCTGGATGAGGACCGCCACTTATTGTATTGATAACCAACCTCCTACCAGTACGAGCGGGTTCCTCCTGTCTTTCCTGATTTGGCACACGATTCTGATTCGATGGGCCCGCACCTCCTGACTACGGCGCCCGCACATACTGATCCAACTTTCATTCACGTATCAACTTCTCAATGAGGTCTTGTAAATGACGACACTCATTTGTATTATGGCCATAGCCTTCGTGGAATCCGCAAAACTTTCATGTTTGGACTTGTCTTTCCGTTGATGGCTTTGGAGCAGGTTTCTTGTATTGCATGGTATTGCAGGTCTACAAATACACATTTTCCAGCGACGTATTCAATGGAGTATAATTGTCAAACATGGGAGCTCTACGTCGTGGACCACGACTCTGATCTCGCTTCTTTCCCTGATTTCCATTGTCCCTCTGCTGATTCTGTTTATTTTGTATGTTCAACTGTTTAACAGCGATGTTACTTTGGATTCCTTCGATGTTGGGCCCTGCATCATCCTGTTTCCTAGACTGTTTCTCATCCTCCCTTCTCAAGAATTGGGCCGCCTTGGAATAGAAACGGTCCAATGACCCAGGTGGTTTCCCAGCTAACCAATTTCCAAACTCAGAATCAGGGTCAATCCCTTTAGTCAATGCCATCAGGAAAGAGTTGTCATTGGGATTGCTTATTTCTGCACACGCGGCATGGAATCACTCCAAGTAACGTCTATGTGTTTCTCTGGGAGCTTGTGTAACACTAGACAAAGTGTTAACGTCTTTAGGCCTTGCCACGTGCATACAGAATTGTTCAACAAACTTGGTGGCTATCTGGTCAAAATTAGAGATAGATTATGGTGGCAAACTAGTAAACCACATGGTACCAATGCCCCCCAGGGAAATGGGGAAACTACGACACTTTATTGCATCATCAACTCTCGTAGCATTCATCAGCCATTCGTACTTCAGGATGTGTTGATTTGGATCAGAACTCCCCTCGTAGACTGGCAAAGTTGGCATCCTGAAGCGCCGAGGTGGTTCAGCATATAATATGTCATCGGTGAAAGGGGTATGACTCCGGGAGATTCCCCAGTCATCATTACTGAGACCCTGACTTTCACGGATCATTTGACGAATCATCGTTGGTATATCCGGCATCCGGATACTAGGAACATGCTGGGCCAAGGTGTGGTCGGGTTCCACAGCGCGAGTCTGGACCGGACATGGTCGACGGTCCATGCCTCGCCTCCTTGGTTCAACATTTTCTGGGACATAAGGCTCTGGAGTCTGTTCTCGTTGGTTACGTTGAGGATCAGCTTGGTTTCTAGCATCAACCCCTTGTTCGGTAGTGGTGGTGGTAGCGAGGTTGCCTGTGACATGATAAGGAGCAGCACCTCCTTAGGATGAAGGTCCTGTTTGATGACTAGTAGACGATCCAGTTCTGGGTTGTCCAAGATTCGAAGCAGGTTGGTGTCCCGTGGCCTAGGTATAGCTTACACCCAGCCGTGGGCGTGTGGACCGGTGATGGCCATCGGAGGAGGCTGAACTCTCCGTAGAAGAATAAGAACCTTGATCCCTTCTTGATCTTCTACGCCTTTGGCGATTCAGCTGGTTGGCCAACTCTGTGTTGGCGTGAAGTTGTTCAGTAAGTTGTTGTCGACTTTGGGTCAACTCTTGAAGCAACATCTAGAATTCTTGTCTGGTGACCGGACATGATGGATCTGAAGGTCCAGCAGCATTTTGGTTGGATGGAGGCAATCGCACGGGGTTCTGTCGGTCCCGTCCTTCTTGATCAGCAGCTGTAGAAGTAGTTCGTCTACTTACCATGGTGAATTAATGAAAGTCCTTTCCTAGATCTGATGCAAATCGGAATAGTATGGAAGGGCTTCAAGACTTGAGATCTGGATCTTCTTCTTGGATTTATGCAATCCGGTAATAGGAGATCCAAGGAGCAGGAGAAAAATTCAGTTTTTTTTTTCTCAGTGAAAGCACCGAAGTGTTTGTACCAAAATTGGGCACAACACTCTTCGGAAGTTTTTGAAGAGATAAAGTGAAGAAATTAAATGGAAAAGGAGGATTATCTAACAAAAACTCCAAAGAACAGATATGAAAGTAATTAAAATGCACAGAGATACCAGAATTTAGAGTGGTTCGGCGTATTGCCTACGTCCACTATGAAGTTGATTGCTTTATTGATCTTTCTTTGATGATTACAATTGATTTCAGCAGGTTACAGGAAATAACAATGATTTACAGCAGTGAAATTTGTTAGTAGCAGCAACAATGGAGTTTAGAACTGGATCCGGCAGAGTCTGGGCGTTGGAGAGTTCAAAGAAGAAGAAGCCCCTTTTCTGTATGCCCTGGGGCTCTATTTTTAGGTGTAAGAGGCTGATATTTCGCTCAGATCTCGGGAGACTCCCTCTGGCACGTGACTAGGCCCGCGCGCCCAAGCCCGCGAACTTTCGGCCCGATCCATGATCGATACGAACGGATTTCGTATCGATCAAGATTGTGTCCGATGGAGTCAAAATTTGGCATGGACATTCTCCAGCGCATGTGTAAGCTCCTGTGAAAATTTGGTGGCATTTGGACTAGTAGATCTCGAGTTATGATTGATTCGAATTGGAGACTTTCGGTAAGTTGTTTCGTTCGACTCGATCACGTCGACTCGATCTACTTTGAATTGATAGTTGCGCATGATTGTGAGATGACGTGGCGCTTGATTCTCTAGATCACTCTGCTTTCGATGCCGAGTTGAATGAATTGTCCTTGAACTTCACCTCGTTCGTATCAATGGTATTACCTTGCTCGTATCGATAAAAGATGCGTAGTTCGCATCGATGAAGGTTCCTCAGTTCATATCGATGGCCACACTCTGTTCGTATCGATGAAGGTTGGCTCGTTCGTATCGATGAAGTTGCTCCAACTTGATGGATACAAACAAATGAAGATGTGATGGATACGAACAGTAGACGAGGTGATGGATACAAAGTAACGACTACTTGATGGATATGAACTTAGGTGCCTTGATGGATTCGAACAAGGCCTTCCAGGATGTATACGAACTAGGAAACTGCCGTATGAAGTGGAGCTTGTTTGATGGTGGAGTTGAGTAGATCGATACGAACAAGCATATTCTCTCGATGGATACGAAATGGCACATCCTGATCGATTCGAGCAAATGCTTGTTGATGGATACGAACAAGGTTGATGCGAAGTATGCCTCTTTTGGATGGATACGAAGTAGACCCCCGTGCTGTAGGTGATCGAGTCGAAGTAGGCACTGGTGATCGATGCGGAGCCGATCGAGTCAAAGTAAGCTTCCCTGAATGGATTCGAACTCGATCGATTTGAACAGTGGCTGGTTTTCATCCAATCTTGCATCGATCGTAACTTGAGCATACAAACTCGGATTGACTTGAAATTTGGAATGTTGGCTCTCATAGCCTCGCTTGTCGGGTCATATCAATTTTGGCTCGATCCGGACGCGGACAAAATTCATCGATATCCATAGTGAGCCTGTGTACAACCGATCTCTAAGACGAACCGTCATTGGTTACTAGTCAATTCCTTGGTGTCCCGGCCTTGCCAAAAGGCGGGATAATAAGCCTTAAAATATTCTTTGTTTTTTTGTTTTTAAGTAAACTCTTTTTTTAAACTTCGTTTGTTTTTAAACTATCTTTTGTATTAAATATTTAGCTTTAGAATATTTACTTAGATTTTAAATCACTTTATAGATTAAGATTATATATATTAAAAATTACTTTCTAAACTCTTTTATATGTTTAAACTATATTCAAATATATTTACAAAGTTTAGAAATCGTTTTGACAAAATTATAGAAACCAATTTGAATAAGAAAATCAAAATCATCAATTTTGCCTAGAGCATGTCGACATTCCTCAACCCCCCATGTCGACATGGTGTCCGTTAAATTCAAAATTCAAATTTTCAAAAGAAGTGTCTATTAGTCGTATCCTTTCATAAATAGATATGGCTGTTGATTTCCTATAAATACCAGTAGTTCTAAACGAATTTTTAACCAGATTTAATTTGTTTTCTCTTCAATTCGTCTTCCACATTTATTCTAAAGAATTTTAAACATACTCTTCTGAAATACCAAGTGAATCAAACTTGATTATCTCGTGTTTGATTCTCTGCCACTCTCTCCATAAGATCTCAATGCTATTCAGAGTTATAGGATTATTTGTAAATCAAACTGTTGAGTAAAAGGTGCGGTTGAGCCTTGAAATCAATTGGGTGTGATTGTAGCCCCGGAAATCAATTAGGTGATCTTGTAGCCTAGTAAATCAAGAGAGTTTGCCCTGGACTTGAATACAGAAGGGTGTACCTCGTGGCCTTGAAATCGAGGGTGTAATTTGGAAGATTATTTTTGATAAGAAATCCATACGTTTGTGCGGGACTTGATGTAGGTTAACTCCAAACCAGTATAAAATCCGGTGTGTTCTTTCCTTTTCCGCTTTATTTATTATTTACATCTATGTCTGATTCTATGATTATATATGTGTTTGTGAATTACATTTGTCGGTAATTAAATTTACATAAGTTTCAAAAAGATTTAGAAAATCCACAAAACCCTATTTACCTCCCCTCTAGTGTTATTCCAGCCTTAAGATCAGTAATCCGCATTTCTCACATTTGGTATTGGAGCAAGGTTTTCATAATCTGAATTTTGAAAAGTTTATTAAAAAAGGCTATTTTTGGGGATTTTGTTAACACTAGTTTAAATCTGTTCAAATCATCATTGTCTCATAAGTCTGCATATAATTATTATAGAAAACCAAGTTATCTACCAAGTTTTTATTCTTTGCAGAAAGAAAATGTTATATGGCTTTTGAAGAATCAACACTCAATGGACAAATTGTGCAAATCAAGAAGAATAAGTGGATAATTGATAGTGGATGTTCAAGACACATGACTGGCAATCCAGATATGCTGAATGATATTATCTATAAAGATGGAGGATTAGTTAACTTTGGAGACAACTCAAAAGGATATGTGATTGGCATCGGAAATGTCGGTAACTCTAAAACTCCTACTATTTCTAATGTTTTATTAGTTAAGAATCTGAAACACAATCTTCTTCGCATTAGTCAACTTTGATATAAAGAATACAAGATTAAATTTGAAAAAGGTTAGTGTCACATCGAAGATAAAAATTCAAATATTATATTTGAAGGAATTAGGAAGAAAAATATTTACATCCTTAGTATGAAAGTTTCAAATGATAACTTATGTCTTTTGGCTAATACAAGTAACCCTTGGATTTGGCATAAAAGATTTGGTCATTTAAATTTCAAACCGTTATCTAGATTATCAAAACTTGACTTATTTAGAGGTTTTACCAAGTTAAACTTTAAAGTAGATAGTATATGTGATGCTTGCCAATTAGGAATACTTAAGAAAAGTTCTTTCAAATTAAAAGATATGATTTCAACTTCAAAACCTCTTGAGTTACTTTATCTAGATTTATTTGGTCCATCTCAAATTCAATCAATAAATCACAATAAATATGTCTTTGTAATTGTAGATGATTATTCTAGGTTTACATGGACAATTTTTATGAAACATAAAAGTGATACTTTCGATTCATTTAAATTTTTTATAAAAAGACTTCAAAACCAACTTTCTTTAAAAATTATAACTATTCGTAGTGATCACAGTGGGGAATTTGAAAATTAAAATTTTGATAGATTCTACAATAAAAAGGGAATAACTCATAATTTCTCTTTTCCAAGAACTCCACAACAAAACGGAGTGGTAGAATGTAAGAATAGAATGATTCAAGAGTGTGCTAGAACAATGCTTTCTGCTAGTAACTTACCTAAAAATTTTCGGGCTGAAGCAATCGCTACAGCTTGTTATATATTAAATAGGATTTTAATTAGACCATTAACAAATAAAACACCATATGAATTACTTTACAATAAGAAACCCATAGTAGCTTATTTTAAAGTTTTTGGTAGTAAGTGTTTTATTCTTAATACAAAAGATAATTTAGATAAATTTGAACCTAAATCTGACAAAGGTATCTTCATAAGATATTCTTATAGAAGTAAAGCATTTAGAGTTTATAATTTAAGAACTAACACTATTGAAGAAACAATGCATGTATCTTTAGATGAAAATTTTAAAGATGCTGTACAAATAGAAGTTGAAGAAGATTTTGTAACTTTAAATAATGAACCTAATGAAACTAATTATGAAATCATTCAACCTAATAAAAGAATTAGGCTATTAAAAGATCATCCTATAGTAAATATACTAGGTAATATTGAATCTGTTGTTAGAACTAGAAATCAACTAAATAACATGAGTAATGTAGCTTTTATATCAACTATTGAACCTAAAAATCCAAAGGGAGCACCATCTGATGATTCATGGATTCTTGCTATGCAAGAAGAATTGAATCAGTTTACCAGAAATGATGTTTGGGAAATTGTTCCTACACCTGATGATAAAAGTATAATTGGAACAAAATGGGTTTATAAAAATAAAATGAATGAACTTGGTGAGGTCATGAGAATTAAAGCTCGATTAATTGCACAAGGTTATTATCAAGAAGAAGGAATAGATTTTGATGAAACCTTTGCACCCGTAGCAAGATTAGAAGCCATTAGAATTCTACTTGCTTTCACAAATTATAATAATTTCAAATTATTTCTAATAGATGTTAAAAGTGCTTTTCTAAATGGTTTTGTTAAAGATGAAGTTTATGTTGAACAACCTACATTCTTTGAAGATGAAAAAATTTCCAAACCATGTTTTTAAACTTAAGAAAGCTCTATATGGATTGAAACAAGCTCCTAGAGCCTGGTATGATAGACTAAGATCTTTTTTATTACAATCAAAATTTGAAATTGGTAAAGTAGGTAATACTCTTTTCATTAAAAGAAATAAAAATGATATTACACTAGTACAAGTTTATGTAGATGATATTATTTTTGGTTCAACTAATCATGAAATGAATAAAGAATTTTCTGAAATAATGACAAAAGAGTTTGAGATGAGTCATATGGGTGAACTTACTTTCTTCTTAGGTCTACAAATAAAACAATTAGATAATGGTATCTTTATTAGTCAAGAAAAAAATGCTAGGGATCTAGTGAGTAAATTTGGTATGACTACTGCGAGTGGAAAACCCACTCCCATGGCAACTAATGAAGCTTTAAGTAAAGAAGATCTTTCAAAAGATGTAAATAAAAAACTATATAGGGGACTGATTGGATCACTACTCTATATCACTGCAAGTTGACCTGATATCATGCATAGTGTTTGTCTCTGTGCAAGATATCAATCTCAACCCAAAGAAACTCACTTAAAAGTTGTGTAACGTATCATAAGATATGTTAAACATACTTTTGACTATGGTTTATTTTACCCTAAAAATGATTCATTTGATTTATTTTCTTATTGTGATGCTGACTATGCTGCTTGCAAATCTGACCGAAAAAGTACAAGTGGAACTTGTCACTTTTTGGGGCATTCTCTGGTTTCATGGTTTAGCAAAAAGAAAAATACTGTTTCTTTATCAACAACTGAAGCAGAATATATATCTGCTGCTTTGGATTGCTCCCGAGTCATTTATATGCAACAAACTCTAAAAGATTTTGGATTAACAATTTCAAAATCACCAATTTATTGTGATAATTCTAGTGCAATAAATTTGTCTAAAAATACTACTCATCATGCTAGGACTAAACATATTGATATCAGACATCATTTTCTCAGAGATAATATAAGTAAAGAAATTATTTCTCTTGAATATATCAATTCCGAGAATCAAATTGCTGAAATTTTCACCATACCCTTAAATCAACCTATATTTACTAAATTAAGAAAAGAACTAGGAATTTGTTCAATAACTGAGATATAGAATATAGATATAGTAACATATATACAAGAATATCAAATTTTTCATAAGGATATCGACATACCCCTACCACCCATGTCGACATTCAATGGAAAAATTTTAAATTTTGATTTTCCCACTAAAATCAGTTTGGTAGTTATATAAACCTATGTATTTTGAATTTTTCTGTCTTCTCAATTTTCTTTCTCTGAAATAAAACTTCTATAAATTAAAATTAATGGCCTCCTCCACTAAATCAAACCAAATTGACACCATTTCTTTCCCTTCTCCTCATTCTGGTCCTTTCCAACTCACTACACTGATGCGTGTGATAAAGATTGAAGAATCACTGAAGGATGCCATGCAAATGTTGACTGAATTTCAAGTTGTGCAACTAAGGATGGCAAAAGAACAGGAAAAGCAAGGCAAAATTCTTCGGAATTTACAAAAATTCCTAATGGATAATCACGCAAATCCTATCGTAATTGAAGAAGATTCTCCCAACATTCACGTGCATAATCCTTTAGAGCATAGCAAAGAGGAAGAAGAAGAGTAGGAAGAAGAAGAGGAAGAAGCACCTATGGAAGAAGATGACAACGTGGTCTGTGTAGGCGAAGTATGTTTTGACAAAGATGGGAATTTGGTTGAACAACGTGGAAACTTTTGTTTTCATTATCCAAATTGTTCGATTCACAGATCTCCGATTGTCAAAAACTCTCGTTAGTATTGTTATTCTATAATTTGTGTATGTAAATATATTTTTATGTTTATGTTTCATATATACATGTAAATATAACATCATATATAATAATAATTTGTTCTACTTATTATACTTCCTTATTAGTATTTAATTTAAATAGTATTAGATTAAGGGGGAGTTTAGGATTAGTTTTTGTTGATGACAAAGGGGGAGACATATAAAATAGAGTAGTTAGAGTAGTTAGGCTTAGATTTAGGGGGAGTTATTAGTTTTAGGGAGAGTTATTGTGAAGGAGAATTATATTTTATAAACATAGGTTGGCATCATCAAAAAGGAGGAGATTGTTAGTCCTTGAAAAGGATGGTTTTGATGACAACAACCTTAGGACTTGTTATAAAATATAAATACTAACATTATAGTTTAGATATATATATATATATATGTATATGCAGGATATAAACATGCAGGTACCAAGAATGAAGACTGTACAGTATAAAGATACAAGACTTATGAATTTAAAGATTAAAGATATCAAGATTGAAGACTCATGAGTATCAAGAAATCAAGTTATGAAGATTTCAAAATTTAAATAGTACAAGATAAGTATTGAGTCTAGAATTATGTTAAAACTTCATAATAGCACGGAAATCTTCATTCCATATTTCATTTGGGATGGAATCCATTTCTACCTTCTTAGTGGCTTACAAACCCACGACAAGTAGCTTACAAACCTACGACAAGTGGCTTACAAACCCACGAACATCCTGGTTTTGTACAAGTTCTCGAGTCCTGATGTGATGAGATATTCTGCAGGAAGAAGCTTGCAAAACTACTTCAAAATGGTTTTTCAAAATGATTTTCAAAACTGCTTTTCAAAATTTGTTAGCCTTAAAATATTCTTTGTTTTTTTGTTTTTAAATAAAATCTTGTTTTAAACTTCGTTTGTTTTTAAACTTTCTCTTGTTTTAAATATTTAGCTTTAAAATATTTACTTAGATTTTAAATCACTTTATAAATTAAGATTATATATATTAAAAATTACTTTCTAAACTCTTTTATATGTTTAAACTATATTCAAATATATTTACAAAGTTTTGAAATCGTTTTGACAAAATTATAGAAACCAATTTAAATAAGAAAATCAAAATCATCAATTTTGCCTAGAGCATGTCGACATCCCTAAACCCCCCATGTCGACATGTTGTCTGTTAAATTCAAAATTCAAATTTTCAAAAGAAGTGTCTATTCGTTGTTTCCTTTCACGAATAGATATGGCTGTTGATTTCCTATAAATACCAGTAGTTCTAAACGAATTTTTAACCAGATTTCATTTGTTTTCTCTTCTTTTCATCTTCCACATTTATTTTAAAGAATTCCAAACTATATTCTGCCGAAATACCAAGTGAATCAAACTTGATTATCTCGTGTTTGATTCTCTGCCACTCTCTCCGTAAGATCTCAGTGCTATTCAGGGTTATAGGATTATTTGTAAATCAAACTGTTGAGTAAAAGGTGCGGTTGAGCCTTGAAATCAATTGGGTGTGATTGTAGCCCCGGAAATCAATTAGGTGATCTTGTAGCCTGGTAAATCAAGAGAGTTTGTCCCAGACTCGAATACAGGAGGGTGTATCTCGTGGCCTTGAAATCGATGGTGTAATCTGGGAGATTATTTTTGATAAGAAATCCGTACGTTTGTGCGGGACTGGACGTCGGGTAACTCCGAACCAGTATAAAATCCGGTGTGTTCTTTCCTTTACTGCTTTTATTTATTATTTACATCTGTGTCTGATTCTGTGATTATATCTGTGTTTGTGAATTGCATTTGTTGGTAATTAAATTTACATAAGTTTCAAAATGATTTAGAAAATCCAAAAAACACTATTCACCACCTCTAGTGTTATTCCAGCATTAAGATCCGTAATCCGCATTTCTCACACTACAAACCATAGACAAGAGTGTCGATCCTCCTATAGGGTTTGAGACAAAGATGGGGTCTACTATTAAAGAAATGTCTGAGTGCAAACAATCCATAAGAGAGCTAGAGATAAAAAATGAGTGTGATACTCCAGAATAGAAAAGAGCTCCAATGGGAAAATCAGAAATAGAAATCAAATTTTCCTAATTCGATTTGGTCTACTACTGGAGGGAGCTGCCTCCAAAGCCTGAATCCGTGCCGCATGTGCACCCGCTCCCTGCCCTATCTTCTGGGGACAATACTTACTAATGTGACCGGGTTGTCCACAATTATAGCACATTCCCTTCATCATCCCTCTCTTGCTGTCCTTGGCTAAATGACCAGCCATCCTACAACTTTTACACTTTTTATTGATTCGTTTCTAAGGGCCTTCTTCATTCCTCTTAGAATCTCCCAGCTTAACGGCTTCTTTAGACACCACCTCCTTAGCTGCATCAGACATAAGTGCCATCTTTACCAGTGACTCATATGTAGCATCGGTACGTGAGTCAACAACAAACCTTGAAAGGGATGATTTAATTCATTTGCGAACTTCATAGCCTTCTTGTGCGGTGTATTCACCAATTCTATTCCAAACCATGACAATTCTTTAAATTGATTGATGAACTCCTTCATAGACAAGCTTCCTTGCTTCAAGTTAATAAACTGCTCCAACTTAACACTCTCTTTCGCTTGAGATAAAAAATTTCCTATCAAATCACTCCCTAAACCCATTCCAAGTAACTTATGTTCCTTCCAACTCAATAACCTCCCACCAGTAAGAAGCCTCCTCTTACAGCTGCTAAGATGCTAGTTGAACCCGCTGCTGATCGTCCAATCCCAATAGTCCCAATATCCTCTCTGTGTTTCTTAGCTAAGCCCGAGCCTCCACAAAAGCCTCCGTACCCGAAAAGGTCTTCCCACCCAAATTTGTAAAATCCTTACAAGCCTAAAAAAATTAACTACTGCAGGTGGGTTGATGGATTCCCACCTTCTAGTGCTGGATTGGGCGCTTGCCCTTGCACCTATAGAGTCGTGGCTTGTAGATACCTACGAAACCAGGCTGGGATTGGAATGCCCTTGGGAAGGTTCGGGGCATCAGCCATTCTAAGAAAAAGGAAAAGATAGTTTAGGAAAGAGTCAGAGGGAGATCGAACTAGACTTAGGAGGGGATTTTTTTATAAAAACTCTTCTATACTAAAAAAACCTTTCTAAGAGTTCTTTTCTGAAAAAAAACTTTTTAAACCAAGTTATTTCAGAAAATACATTACTTTTAAAAATAAATTTTTAAGGATCCTGTAACCTTAGGCTCAGATACCAAGTGAAACACCCCATACTCCTTAATATACCCAAAAGGACACATTAAAAGGCATGGTGCGTTGTAGGTATAACGGAAACTAACAGAGACTCAGATTCACAAGACAAAAATAGGTAAAAACAGCAAAAACTAAAATAATAACTTATTTTAAACAAAAGCTTCATAATTACTTCATAAACCAAATAATTCAAAATCCAAATACAACATACATGTCTAAAAACCCAACATGTCTCATGAAATAAAAACTCGTAGTCTCAACAAAAATTAGAGTACAAATATCCCTCATAATAAGCCAGTACACAGAAAGATCTAAAGCTAGAATAAAAGATTTACATGGTAGAAAGCTTCTCCAAGAATCCTCCGAGTAACCATAATCCACTGTCCTCTCCCTTGATTGCCTATGGGGGGAAAGGGAAAAATAGAGGAGTGGGTTAAACTAAAAGTCTGGTGAATGATAGTAACTACTAGAATCTTTAAGCAAAGTAAACGTAATAGACCCTTCAATAGTTCTAGTATATAAAAGGAAATAGGAAAGAGATAAACTGAAAATAAATACGATTAAACTATTGCTCAATTAATAAGATAGGTTTACTATGATTGTTTGCACTTATCCTTGATAGCTGCTTTTATTAGGCTGAAGTCCTAATTCTACCCTTTTATCGGCCTGCTACTACATAGAATCTACTATAGACTAGACTTTTCCCTACACAGTAGACTTTGGTGTCTAAAAAAAACACACTTACTAAGCGCTTGGAACTCATAACGATTTATCAGCCATCACTAGAAGCTGCATGTGTGACCACCACTAAGCTCGCGTTCCTGTTGTTCCCTCTTTTGACCTTTTATTTACACTAGACAGCATAAGTGTGCCTCTCGCCTCACTTCAGGATTATGTGAAGCACCTCATCTCACTTTAGGGTTAAGTGAAACACCACATCCATAAAAAAATAGGGGAAATGCTGTTTGTACTGGTCTCTATCAAACAAAAATGTAGTTGCGCCCCTGGTTCAAATCCCCTTGATCTGAACTACCATAGATTGACTATTTACTACCACTATAAGCATAAGTGTACCCCTCGCCTCACTTCAGGATTATGTGAAGCACCTCATCTCACTTCATGATTATGTAAAACACTGTAACCATAGAAATATTAGGGGAATGATATTTGGTATAGGTCGTACTTCTTATCTTTTCTTATTAACTTAGATAAATTATTTAAATAAGCCTTTATTTTTATCAATTACTATTATTGCTTATTAATTTATCCTAAGTCTTAAAATAAGCACCATAGTTTCCATAGTTTACCATAGTTTCCATAGTTTATCAATTTATAACTTACGTTATAATCATGCTTATTACTTAACCTAAGGTCTAAGTGTGAAAATAAGCTTCTTTCTTCTTTATTCTTTTTAGTTATAATTCTAGGTTATAACTAGGCCAATCTTCTTAATTCAGTCCAAATAATATCATAATTAGGCATAATTTCAGTCCAATTCCATTTATATTACATTCTTCATAATTTACATCTTATATTCCATTATTTAATATTTCTTATAATTTAATCCAATTTCGCGTTAATTCTATTATAATCCATATACGAAGAAAACTGAAAATAGAAGGAAATCCAAGGCGTAAGAAGAAGATGTAAATAACGCATAAATAACAGTAAATAAACTAAAATACTGTAAATTAACTATAAACAAATGGAAAAGCTAAAAATAAACTAAAATTAATTGAAAAGAATAGCTAGAGAAATAGCCTGAAAATAATTCTAAAAACTGTAAATAATTACTAAAAAGGTTACTCCATAAATCGTAGTAAAACTACAACTATTGGACACCCTATTATTTTAAATTACTTAAAGAAATTTAAAATAATTAAGATCACACACCTCTGATCCTTAGCTCTTCCCTTCAGGCCTTCCCAGATCCACTTGGGGTTGTTAAATATTTTTATTCAAAACGATTTCCTCCTATGGAAAATTATTTCGCTTAGGGTCCTTCCTGAATAGGTGAACCCAATTGGAGAAAATCTTAGAATGAGAAAAAGTGTTAGGCCTAGGGTTCTATTTATAGTGGTAGAAGTGGATCTCAGACCGTTGGATTTGGGGATTGAATAGGATGCAACCATGTCATAGGCTGAATAGGAGCCATCAGATGCATGAATGGAAGAACCAGATCGAGTTCAAAATTCAAACGAATGTTCGTTCGTTCTCTCAAATGGGCAGGCGGGTCAACCGGGCGGTCGACAGCCGTTGTGCCCAAGTCGACCGGCTGGTCGACCTGGCCCATTATTATTATTTTCTCCTTTTGTCGTTTTCTTTCTTAATTTGTATCTCGTTCATATTAGCTTGGATTCTGACGTTCTATATATGGAAATTGACCACAAAATTACCACGGACACAATGGTGTAACTCCTGTGGCTCAATTCAGATAATTTCACAAAGTTATTTTTTTATTTAATTAAGTAACGAATTAATTATTATGGGTTAAATTTCGGGTTGTTACACTTATGGTACGGGACTAGGGGCAGTACTGATGCAAGAGTGTTGGGTTGTGTGCTATCCGAGTAGATAGTTGAAAACGCATGAGAAGAACTACCCAACGTATGATCTTTAGTTGGCAGCTATAGTTTTTGCTTTGAAGCCTTGGAGGAACTATCTCTTAGGAGAAAGATTTGAGATTTTCACGGATTATAAGCCTTTGAAGTATCTATTCTCTAAGAAAGACTTGAATTTGAGACAGCAAAGATGGATGGAATTTTAAGCCTCTTATGACTTTGAGATTTCCTATACCCTTGGCAAGAGTAATGTAGTGACAGATGCGTTGAGTAGACGCAAAGTGGTTTTAAGCCTCTGTTTTTGGAATGGAAGCATTTGGAGTACATTGCTACCTTTGATTTTAGACCTCCATCGGATTTAGCTCCGGGATTGTTAGCAGCCCTAGACGTCCAGCCTACTTTGATGGAGCAGATTGGAGCAAGGTGAGGACGAAGAGTTAAAGGACATTTTAGATAAACTTGGTAGAGGATATTCAGCACCACTTCTTAGGTGCTATACCATGGACACTAGGGGATGGCTTAGAAGGGATGGTAGACTTTGTGTTCCTCGTAATGAGGATTTAGTAGATGCAGTGTTGGCCGAGTCACATCATTCTAGGATGATAGTGCACCCCAATGGTGGTAAGATGCACCGGGATATGAAGAGGGTATTCTATTGGCCCGAAATGAAGAAGAGGGTGGCGGAGTATGCATCGAAGTGCATCACTTGCCAAAGGGTAAAGGTGGAACAGAAGAAGCCCGGAGGACTGTTGTAGCCATTGGATATTCCATTATGAAAATGGGAGAGCGTCTCTATGGACTTCGTGGATGGATTACCAAGGTCACGGAGAGGGAACACAAGCATTTGGGTCATGGTGGATAGACTGACAAAGAGCGCTCATTTTATACCCATTAAGAGTAATAGGACGACAGCTTCTTTGGCGACTCTTTATGTAAGGGAGATAGTTAGGCTTCATGGAGTTCCCGCCAGCATTGTGAGCGACAGAGATCCATTATTCACCAGCGAGTTTTGGAGGGGTCTTCAGCAAGCCTTGGGAATGGAATTGAATCTGAGCACGGCATATCACCCTTAGACAAATGGACAGACTGAGAGGGTAAATAGGGGTTTGGAAGATTTGCTCAGATTGTGCATCATTGACTTCGGAGGCTTTTGGGAAGACCACCTACCTTTGGTGGAGTTCGCGTATAATAATATTTATCAAGAAAACATTGGGATGGCACCGTTCGAGGCCATGTATGGCAGACCATGTAGATCACTGACCTGTTGGTGGGATACCACTGATAGGATCTTGCTTGGACCAGACTTGGTAATGGAAACTTCCGAGAAGGTGGATTTGGTTCGGAAGAGGTTGAAGACTGCACAAGATAGACAAAAGTCATATGCCGACAGAAGACGTTCAGATTTGGAGTTTAAGGTTGGAGATATGGTTTTTGTCAAGGTTTCTCCTATGGGAAACTTTATGAGATTTGGCTCAGTGGGTAAGTTGGCACCGAGATTTGTAGGACCCTTCTTCATTACCGCACGGATTGGAAAAGTGGCATATAGAGTTGATCTTCCAGATAAGTTGGTAGGAGTTCACGATGTTTTTCATGTTTCACATCTGAGGAAGTGTCTACATGATTCCGCAGTAGTAGTAGAACCCAATCAGCTAAGGGAAGTGGAGTATGAATCACTTGTGCATCATACACCCACACGTATATTGGAATATGGCGTCAAGAGATTACGCAACAAGGAAGTTCGTCTAGTGAAGGTTCAATGGGGAGACGACCCTAAGAAGTGCACATGGGAATCTGAGGAGAGAATTCAAACTTCTTATCCTTTTCTATTTGAAGGTACACTTCAAATATCCTATCTTTGATATTTGATCTTTCCTTAGTTAGGGTCTTTTCGATAATCTTTAGGTAAAACCTATGGATGGTAGCTTGGTTGTAAACATGTCATTAGGGCATGTTATGTTTGATGGATGAAAATGATTGCAAGTGGATGCCAATGTTTGCAAATGAATGCATTACATGCACTAGATAGATATTTATTAGGATAATCAGCCAACTCGGTAAAAACACCTGCATATGCATGCCTGTTATCTATTGCATCTGCACATGGCTGTGTATGTATATATATATATATATATATATCTGTGTGTGTGTGTGTAAATGGATGTTGCATATGGATGGTGCATTTGGGTGAATGATTGAAACATACATATAGAATTATCAATTATACAAGGGTAATTGCATACATTTGGTCGCATGGCATAAGCATACTTTCATCACAGGACGTCAACTGAATCAGTAGACCGACTACCTTTTCGCATTAGGTAAGTTCATATGCATTTCACTTTGCATAAATCATAAATTGCATTAGTTAAAAATAAGGACAATGGGAGAAATGAATGATGGTTGAGTAGATGGATTTAGTTCTTGGATGCTGGTTGTTAATTACGTTCTTCCGTCTTTGGATATTTCAAGGACGAAATCCTTTAAGGAGGGGGGAGGAGAGGGAGAATGTAACACCCCAATATTTTACGGGAAATATAATTAAAAAGAAATTAAAAGCACATTTGGTACAGTGGTAAAGGCGCATGTTGACTTCCTTAGTGACCAGGGATCAAGTCCCGTTGTCGCCCAAAATCTGGAGAGATGTTTTTTTTGCGGGTTTGTTTCCAGCGATTTTCCTACATATTTCAGCATTGTTTCTGACATGTGGTGGCTTCCCATTCGCTCCAGTGACGTAATAGGATGAGTTGGCTAAATTTTATTGGTTGAGTGATGTGTATAGGCTAGAATGGATAACCATTAAGTGTATGAAAGAACCAGCTTTAATCTAAAATAATCTAATGGATTATATTCACTCAAACAGTCTATAAATAAACCATCTAACCTAAACCCAATCTCTTATTCAGCCGTCGCCATAATTCTACAGTAAAATTAGTGTGTATTATTCTTCCTCCTTTTCTCTACTAAATAAACAAATCTCTACCAAATTAAATTATCTATATATATTCAAGCAATTTGGGGAATTTAGAAGAATCAAAGGGAGAAAGATTAAAGCAAAGCTTTATTCAAATTTATGCAAGCTCAAGTGCTAGGTGTGTGGGAATTAATATGAAATAGAAAAATAAAGTAGTTCAATTTCAGTTCTTTTCTGGCACGTTAATATGAATTAATTTCTGTTATTAACTGAGAACAGATGTAAATTATTGCAACTTTCTTCTTTTTCTTCCACTTCCCAAATCTAATTCATGTTTGGTTTAAAATATGGGACATATAAATTGTCTATTCACGTTTTATGGCATAAATAAGATTGAAATTTATGTAAATTGTTGTATCGTCTTCTTCCACTTCTCATTTCTAATTCATGTTTGGGTTTAAATTTGGAATAAACAAATTGTTATTCACGTTTCATGGCGTAAATAAGATTGGTTTAATTAAATTGAATTAGAATTGTTATTCAATTTCTAATGGTAGAACATGTTAGTTGAATAAACTCAGAATATGTTACTTGAAAAAAATTGTGGTTTTGATTGATATAATTACATAATTTTGAATATGGTTTTGGAACAAAATTGGGAAGTGTAATTGGCATAATTGTTTGTTCCATATGTGGCCCAAAAATGTAAAAGTGGAATTTTGTGTAATTAAATGGTTTGTGGCTATTGGATAAAATTTTTGTACAGATTAAATCTCTAAAAGGAGAACGTAAATTAGAGTGAAAAAAAATGTAAATTAAATGGACCCTAAAGGCTAGTGTAAATCTGTAATAAAATGGCATAAAAATTACAGACAAACCATAAGGACTGAACGGGCGTGAAATTGAAATACCATTTATGTAAGAAAAAGGGAAATTGTGAAATAACCAAATCAGATGTAAAAATGGCCTAAAGCAGATTAATGGAAATAAACAGTTAGTAAACTGTAACGGTAAAATTAATTAATGTGGAAGCGATTTGGTAGTCAGACCTTGTAAAGGTCTGGATATGTGTTTCATGCAGTTAAGAACAAAATAAAGTTTTGGTTGTACGTACTAGAAGCAGGTAAGTAGGTTCACAGGGATGTTTGTTACCTTTCATAGGTTGCTAGTACGTAGGATATATAGCATCCACAATCATGGGCTTCTTTAGGCAGATCGACGCGGACGGAACCGAACAAGTATGCTCCGACGTAGGCTTCTCTAGGCGGATTGTTGGAGGATTTTGCGCAGCCGACCCAGCTGCAGACGATCTTTCAGAGGACCGACACTTTGAATAGGGGCGAGTCCATGTTAGTGACCGAGGAGACAGGAGGATATGAGTCTAGTTTGGTGGATCCTGAGCGCAACTTCAGGATCCTACGAGGTTGTTTGAGTCGGCGCCGGTCAGACGTAAGAGGCATTTAGTCACAATGCATGGGTAAAGAGCATGACTTTCACGATGTAGCACATGAATAGGTAAGGACAGCAGGTCTGACAGGCCGATCGATGTTTAGTAATACTACATGGTTGACTTCCCTAGAGTGACCATGGACTTTGGCTTCTTAGGAACTGTATCTAAGAAGGATTCATTGCATTATATTATTCACCCTCTGCAATATCCAAGGAAGACCAGGAATTAAACTATTTTATTCTTTCTGCTTCATTTTATTTCTCATTCACCAGACTTTACGTCTGACCCATTCTTGTTTTTCCTATTTTCCCTAAACCATAGAAGAGCAGGTCTAGGTTGTAGTTCTTTGCAGCTTGGTGGGCCATTGGAGCAGTTGTTATCTTCAGCTTTTGTTTCTTTTGTTTCATGTACTTCGTTTCTCTTTTCCGTACTTTACTCTATATATAGGGACGTATATTGTGAACTTTGTTATGTTTTATGTTTCGGGGGAGACTACTTGGTACTTTAGGTTTCAGAAATAAATTTGGGATAATGTTGTTTTTAGTGAAGCTGTTTTGCTATTAATTTATAATTAGTGAAAGTTCTCTTACGCTGTAATATTTTAATCATTTTATGTTGTTGGCTTATTCTCTATGCTATGTTATGGATTTTTATTTCACCGGACCACTCATGCTTCTAGTCATGTTTGATTTTCGGTGTGCCTAGAGGTGTGGGGTGTCACAATACTACCCTCCCCTCCTGCATCAATACTACCCAAACACTACGCCATAAATGACCTTCTGCAACATTTTTGCAAGGTGTTGCCAGCTAAAATGTTGCGATAGCTATAGAATTTTGGTCCTACTGCAACGTTGTATTTTTGGTGTTACCTTAGCCATAGAAATGTGTTGCTCTAGCTAAACAAGTGTAACACGATGCAACATTTTTATATAGTGTTGCCATAGATGTTTTCAGATTAAAAAATTAAAAAAAAAAATTACACCTCAGCGATCCACACCACCATTTAAAACAAAATCTCAACCGTCGATTCACACCATCGATCCACACCTTACCAATTTCCATTTCCCGCTTTACTTTTCACTCATCCGCTTTCGTTTCTCACCCCCAATTTTCCAATCCCTAATTTTTATTCCGCTCCTCCTTGTTTCTTCGATCTGGAGAATAACTGGCTTTGCTTTTATCCCTAGTCGGCCATATCAATTTCCGTTATTTTCTTTCGCCTCGCGTCAGTTTTCCTCACTACTTCTGGATTTGCGATTTTGTTCAGGTTTATGGCGATTCTGGTGATTCGAGGTAAGGTTGTGGGATTGCGATGGTTCAGGGAGTTGCTGATTTGGTCGCAATTTCGTGGTTGGGGCCTGATGTCAGAGTGGCAGGGGGTAGTCGAATTGGTTTCGGTGAAAACTAGGGCACGCGATTCAAGTTGCTTTGATGCTCTGATTGATCGAATCTAGTGTGAGAAACGTTCCTGGTAGCTTGCTCCTTCGTTCTCCTTGATTGATTGCTCGAATTGCTTTGACTTCGTCGTCCGGTGCGATGTGATATTATTTGGTATGTTTTCTGCCTTTTGGTTTACTTGATTATTCTCGATTTTGGTTACACTCGCACGCTTTTGCCGATGATGAATTGGGATTTATTTATAGGCTTTATTTCCTATAATCTCGAGTTTAATCTTTCTGTTGGACTTTGAGAAATCTGGTATGTTGGATTGCAATGATGAATACAAACATATGTGTGTTGAGCTTTGTTGGTTTTGCTTGGTCTGGACTGAACTGGTACCATGCTAACCTTGTTCTTTAACATGAACTGATGCTCCAAGTCCTCTGTATATCATGTTACTACCTAGGTTTCTCTTGTACATGCCTGATGCATTCACTGTTTTTGCTTGATGGGCTGCCTATGTGTACTGCTGTGTTTCTTGCAATGGCTTGTCTATATTTTGCTGAACCTGGTTCTTGTTTGTTTTGTTGGTTGCTTGGCCCTGAGTTGAATCCAGTCGATGACTCGGGTTTGACCTTGTGCCGTGTCCGTTTTTTTGGCTTGTCTACATATCTGGCTGCACTGAGTATGAACTTGCACTTGAGTAGTTGCACTTGAGTAGTTTCTTGTACCAAGCCTTATGATGCATGTATGTTCATCCATGTACATGCATTTCTTGGTCATGTTATGTTGCTTGCTGTGTTGAGTACTACTTTGTGCACTTGGCTTCTCCTTTGTGCATTTTTGCTTGAACTGTTGCTTGCTGTCTTCCATACTGCCTTGTATCCATGTGTTGCATTCATGTTTGGCTTATGCACTTATGAAAAGAAACAACCCAAATACCTGAGGCAAATAATATAACAAAAACATTTTCATTTTCTGTTCGAGTTAAATATTATTTTCCAGATTACTGCTTTTGAATTATATGTGACAGGTATTGAAGATTGGACAGCTAGATATAAGCTTGAAGACAGAGTCAAATCAAATGTGCATGAGCTTGAAGACAGGTTTCAAAGAAGGATCGATCTTCCGAAATCGGATGAATCGGGCGGTGCTGCGCTCGGACCCGCTTCTCGGCTCTTCCGAAAGATTGGACCCCCGCCGGTGCTGCGCCCGGACCCGCTTCTCGGCTCGCCTTCGGCTCGGCACTCGGCTCGCCTTCGGCTCGGCATATATTTGTCAGTGTCGGTGTCTGTATAAATTGAAACTGCATATGTAATGAGTGAACTGAGTGATGTAGTGAGGAATATCTGTGTTATATATCATTGAATTGTAAAATAGTGGAGTCTAGAATTTGTACTATTTCAAATGTTGAAATAAAATATTTATTTAAATAAATTACTGTTTAAATATCAAATTCTGTGCAATAGCATTTTATTAAATAAAATATTTATTTTTATTAAAAAATCAAATATGCTCTACATTGTGGGCCCCACAAATTCAAAAAGTTCATATCTATAGCAACATTTTGGAATGTTGCTACAGATACCTATGGGTGTTGCCATAGACCCAAATAGGGTTCTATTGCAACAATATTACTTATGTTGCCTTAGATAGTCAAAATGTTGCCTTTGAGGTCTAAGGCAACGGCAAAAATTGCATCACCCTAAAAGTGTTGCCATAGACCTATGGCAACATTTTTCGGGCCTGAGCCAACATTTTTTTTGTGTTGCAGTAGGCCATTTATGGCGTAGTGAAAGTCTAGTCCCACATGCATCATTGTTTACTGTAAAAGGCTTAGCTCCGTCAGGTAAAACTAACATTGGTGCACTAGTAAGGGCCCTCTTTAGCATCGTGAAGGAATCCTCACAATCCACAGCCCACACAAATGCCGCATTCATCTTAGTGAGGCGAGTAAGTGGTGCTGAAATCTTAGCAAAATCTCTGATAAATTTCCTATAATAACCAGCCAAACCTAGGAAGCTTCTAACTTCGGTAACATTCTTTGGAGCCTTCTAATCCTACACCGCTACTACCTTAGCTGGATCCACAGCTAGACCCTCTCTTGAGACTACATGCCCCAAGAAATGCACCTCCTCACGCCAAAAGTGACACTTCGAGAATTTTTCTTTCAACAGATGAACACGAAGTGTACGAAGAACCTCCTCAAGATGAATAACATGCTCTTCCATACTCTTGGAGAACACCAGAATGTCGTCCACAAACACTACAACGAACTTATTTAGGAAATTTTGAAAAACACGGCTCATCAAATCTACAAAATAGGCTGGGGCATTGGTCAACCCGAACGACATAACTAACCACTCAAAGAATCCATCGGGTGTCCTAAATGCTGTCTTATCGATGCTATCGTCAACGACCCTAAGCTGATGAAATCTAGTGGCTAATTCAAGCTGAGAAAATACTGAAGAGCCAACCAACTGATTGAAAAGATCATCTATCCTAGGAAGTGGGTAATGGTTATTCTTCGTGAGCTTATTCAACTCTCTATAGTCTACACAAAGTCAAAGGGAACCATTCACCATGGTAGCGAAGAAGACTGGCGCCCCCCCACTCAGATATGCTCCGTCTGATGAAGCCTTTCTCTAATAGCTCACCAATCTGCTTACTTAACTCCTTCCTCTCCCTAGGAGCCATATGTCTCATGGGCAATTCTACTGGCTTAGCATTGTCATTCAGATAGATCCTAAAGTCGATCTCTCTCTTAGGGGGTATCCCCCTAACCTCCTCAAAAACGTCTGGGATATCTCTAACAACTGGAACTGAATCTAACTCTCCTAGTGATGAATCAAGGGAATAAAGGAAGCTCAACATGACTGACCCCTGTGGGTCGCAAGAAACCTCGAGAGGCCATCCGCTACATGTCCCTAGCCTAACGACTCTCCTCTCGCAGTCCAATATCGCCCCATAAATGGATAACCAGTCCATCCCCAAAATCATCCCATAACCCGAAAATCCCAGTACATAGGCATCCAATCAAACTCTACGCCTAGTATAAAAAATTTCAAACACCTACAAATCATGGATAAATGTGCCGATCCTCCTATGGGGTTTGAAGCAACTATAGGGTCTACAACTAGAGAAATATCTAAGTGTAAATAATCAAACAAGGAACTAGAAACGAAAGAATGCGATGCTCCGGAGTAAAAAGTAGTCCAAATAGGAAAATCCGAAATAGAGATCAAACCTTCTACAAAGACTTTCCTACCTCGGTCCGGTAAACTACTAGAAGGTGCTGCATCCAAAACCTATACTTGCGCCGTAGGTGTTCCTGCTTTCTGCCCTGTCCTCTAAGGACAAACTCTACTAAGGTGTCTAGGCGGCCTACAGCTGTTACACCTCCCCTTCATCGTGTCCTTCTTACATACCTTTGAGTAATGCCCAACCAATTCACAATTATGACATTTCTCGCCCTTCTTGATCTTTCCCTTTTGAGGTCCTCCTCCTTTCTTCTTATCCTTATCCTTCTTATTATTCCACCACTGCTACTTATAGTTTTCTGGTTTAGGAACCCCCTCAACCTCTTCTTCCTTAGCAACATCTGACATGAGAGCCATTTCCACAAGTGACTCATACGTCGTTCCCATAGGTACATGTGTCAATGCCAACCCTTGGAGGGGCTGGTTCAAACCCTTAGCAAACTTGGTGGCTTTCTTATGCGGTGTATTAACAAGCTCCATCCTAAACCTCGATAACTCATTAAACTGATTTATATACCCTATCACCGAAAGACTCCCCTACTACAGGCTAATGAACTTTTCCAGCTGCATGCTTTCCTCGGCTTGCAACAAGAAGTTTCTCTCAAATCTTTTCCAAAATGCAACCCAACCAATGTCTCTACCCTCCATCTCTACAATCTCCCACCAGTAAGAAGCCTCTCCCTTCAGCTGCCAAGATGCAAGCTGAACTCTCTGTCGGTCCTCCAATCCTAACAGCCAAAATATCCGCTCCGTATTCCTTAACCAAGTTCGTGCCTTTACAAAATACTCCATGCCAGAAAACGTCTTTCCTCCTAGATTAGCAAAGTCCTTGCATAGCTTAGAAAAATTGGCTGCTGCAGGTGGATTAATGGGATCTCCACCCACTGGTGCTGCATTAGGTGATTGCTCTTGCACCTCTGGTGCCGTGGCTTGGAGGTATCTACGGAACCAGCCAGGGACTTGGCTACTCTCTGGAAGATTTGGGGCGTTCGCCATTCTATGCAAAGAAAAGAAAATTTAGGCTCGAAAGAATTGAAAGAAGGTTGAACTGGACTTTGAGGGGATTTTTATAAAAACTCTCTTATACTTGAAAACTATTTCTATTATAAGAGTTTCTTCCTGAAAAATACTTTTAGTTTGAAGATATGTTACCTTTGAAAAATACTTTACTTTTAAAACAAGTTTTTAGGAATCCTGTAACCTTAGGCTCTGGTACCAAATGAAACACCCCACACCCCTTAGTATCCCTTTAATCGGCAGACCAAAGAATATGGTGCGTCATAGGTATATCTAAAGCATCACAAAGACTAAGATTCACAAGACAAATAAGTAAAAGCAACGAAAAACATTTAAATAATAATTTATCATTCAGAATTAAACTTCATTTCAAAATAAGTCATAAAATCATAACATGTCTCAAAAATCTCTTATGTCTCATGAAAATATATCTTAGTTTCACAAAATAAGAGTACAAAAATAACAATAATAATCCCTCTCACAAGTGCCATAAGCCAAATGAAAAAGATGAAAAGCGAAAGAATACATCTGAAATGAGAAAACTCCGGAAATGAATCTTCAAGCAACCTGAATCAACTATCCTCAACTCTACTGGCCTATGGGGGGAAAGGGAAATATAGAGGAGTGGGTCAGACAATAAGTCTTGTGAGTTAAAGTAATTACTAGCATTTCTAAGCAAGATAAAGATAATAGACTAAGCAATAGTTCTAGCATGAAAAGAAAATACATAAAAGATAAAACTCGCATAAAATATTGTTTCTAATTCTGTTTGACTGCTTGCTTTGATTTTTTCACTTGTCTTAAACTGCTGTGATTAGTCTGAAACCCTAATCCTATCTCAACTACTAATCTTGATTAGGCTGAAATCCTAATCCTACCTATTGATCGGCCTTTTGTACCTTTGTTGTGCCATTGTGAGCCAATCCTGTCGGTCCCACAGCAAAAGACACCCCTTAGCGCTTAAGACGCAGTAGCGAATTATTTACCCTAATCGATGCCGCACGCTCGGTCATCGCCGGTACACACTAATCGTCGCACCCTATTTGACCCTTTATTTACCCTAATCAGCATCAGCGTGCCCAGCCTCACCCACGTATGAGACCATCATTCCTCAAACTGAAAAGGAATGCTGCCGATACTGGTCCTAACAAACAAATCTTCTAACTTTGCGCCCCTTGCCCAAATCCCCAAATTTGAGCCTCTATCCACTGGTCACTTTTTTACCCTAATCAGCATAAGCGTGCCCAGCCTCACCTACGTGTGAGACCATCAGTCCTAGACCTGAAAGGGAATGCTGCCAGTACGGGCCACTACTGCTAAATTTTCTTATTAACTTAATCCAAAATCTAAGTTTTAAAATAAGCACCTTCTATTATTTCTTTCTTTCTAATTATAACCAACGTGTTATAATTGTTCTTGCAACTGTTACTCTTTTATTTTCTCTTTTTAGTTATAACCACTTGTTGTAATAATGTTTGCAAATATCTTAGATTTTCCTATTTCAGTTCATCTCTATTTTATTTCAATTTTTCATCTGATTTCTTTAAATTTAGTGTTTTTCTATTTTGATCCATATTTGTGAATTCTTCTCTTTTTAATATTTTATTCACATAAAAAAGGATTAAATTTCTATAAAAAGAAACTAACATTTACAGGCTAAATTGCAACTTAAAACAGATGTAAATAACTGCAATTAACTGAATAAAATATCTGAATAAAATAGACTGAAAAGAACTTCTGAAAGTTACTTAAAAACTTACTGTAAATAAACTTACATAAAAATTGTCTCAAAATTGTAGAAAAACTACAACTATTGAGAGCCATATTATTTTAAATTGCTTACAAAACTAAAATAATTACAAAACACCCACCGGTGGTCCTTAGCTCTAATCCTTGGCCTTCCTGAATCCACTTCTAGGGCATAAAATAATTTTATTAAAAAGATTTCCTCCCCAGAAAATTTTTCTATTTAGGGTTCAGCCTCAGGCAATGAACCCAATTGGGAGAAAATCTGAATGAGAAAAATAACTAAGCCTAGGGTTCTATTTATAGTGTGTCTTAGGGATCTTAGGCCGTCGAATTTGAAGATTTAATCCGGTGCAACCACGTCATAGGCTCGCTAGGAACCATCAGATGCTGCTACGGACGCACCGGATTTCACAAAAATCAGATTTATAGTCTTCGGCTCATACCTGGACGAAAAATCATCCAGGAAGAAATGCGGGTAGACCTATGTTCATTGGGGGTCGACCTATGGGTCGACCAGACCCTAGCAAGGGTCAATCTATGCCCTTTTTTTCAATTATATATTATGATTTCTTATTTCTCTCGTAACTGCTTCATACTAGCTCGGATTTCGACAAGTTATATACGAAAATTGCTCAGAAAATTACCACGGACCCAATGGTGCAACTCCCATTGCTCAATTCTGAAAATTTCACAACCCTATTTTGTTATTCAATTAATTTGTTAATTAACTATTATTACTCTAATTTTTTGGGTTGTTACAGGATCACCCAGTAGAAAACGTCATAGGAGAAATTGGTTCATATGTCAAAACTAGAAATAAACTTAATCAAATGGGCCATGTAGCATTCCTTTTTAATATTGAACCTAAAAATTCCAAAGAAGCCTCCACTGATGACTATTGGATTATAGCTATGCAAGAATAGTTAAACTAATTCGAACGAAACAAAATTTGGTAATTAGTTCTTAGACCAAGTGATCAAACAATCATCGGTACTAAATGGGTTTTTAGAAATGAAGAAGATGAACAAGGAAATATAACTAGGAATAAAGCTAGATTAGTTGCACAAGGATATAATCAAGAAGAAGGAATTGACTATGAAGAAATGTTTGCTCCAGTTGCACGACTAGAAGCAATACGTATCTTACTGGCCTTTGCATGTTTTCATAATTTTAAATTTTATCAAATGGATGTTAAAAGTGCATTTTTAAATGGATATATAAAAGAAAATGTTTATATTGTACAACCTCCTCTATTCTCACATGAAAATTTTCCAGACCATGTCTATAAACTTAAGAAAGCTTTATACGGTCTAAAACAAGCACTCCGTGCTTGGTATGAACATCTTAAAAGCTATATTATAGATTCTGGTTTTGAAATTGGGAAGTTTGATCAAACTCTTTTTATTAAACGAACTAAAAAGGATATTTTAATTATTCAAATGTCTGTTGATGATATTATTTTTGGTTCTACAAATGATAAGTTATGTCAGGAATTTTCTAATATAATATCCAAAGAATTTGAAATTGCACATATGGGGGAATTATCTTTTTTTCTTGGATTACAAATTAAACAATAGATAATGGAATTTTTAATAATCAAGAAAAATATTGTAATAATCTAATTAAACGCTTTGGTATGGAAAACACTTCTGCCAAACCAACTCCAATGATTACAACAATACATCTAGATAGAAATGAAGATGGCAAGAATGTTGACCAAAAAGTTATATCGTAGTATAATTGGATCATTACTTTATCTTACTGCTAGTAGACTTGACGTAATGATGAGTGTTTGTTTATGTGCTCGATTTCAAGAAAATCCTAAAGAATCACATATGCAAGCAGTGAAACAAATATTACGTTATCTATGCAAAACCAAAGATTTTGGATTTTTCTATCCGAAAGAATGTCCTTTCGAGTTAGTATCATATAGTGACGCTGACTTTGGAGGATGTCGAACGGATAGAAAAAGTACGAGCGGAACCTGTCACTTCATTGGACAATCCTTAGTCTCCTGGTTTAGCAAGAAACAAAATTGTGTTTGACTATCGACATGTGAAGCGGAATACATTTCTGCTGCCTTAACATGTGCTTAAGTCATCTACATGCAACAAACACTTCAAGAATTTGGAGTTAATTTATCTAAATCAACTATTTTTTGCGATAACACAAGTGCTATTGTTGGGCGTGTTTCCATCTCCTACCAATCCAACACTCTTCCCACACAGAGCCGAACCAGTCCTTGTTCCACTGTCTGCCGAATCAAAGGAAGATGCCCCTACCGAACCATCTCCCTCCTCGTGACTACCGAACCACCACCCAAGACCAAAGGTGCCGGACCAACCCCTACCGAACCATCACCCCAGGCCAAGGATGCCGAACCACCTCCTACCGAACCAACACCACTCCACCCATTACCGGTCCAAACAACATACCACCTCCTACCGAACCAAAGATCTACCGGTCCACTCATCTCCTTCCACCGAACCAACTTATACCAGACCAACTCCCCACCGATCCAAACCTCTCCACCGAATGAAGCCCTCCACCGAATGAAGCCTCCACCGAACGAAGTCTCCACCGAACGAAGCAACCGGACCACTTATCTCACCACCGAACCAAAGGAAACCGGACCAGATCCACCAGGCCAGATTACATCAGCCCAGGCCCACCAGCTGCTATATACCTCCAAGACCCCTACCCTCAGCCTCACTCTATAAATAGAGGGGCAGGGGTACAACAATGGGGGACAAGTTTGAGAGCTCAAGCATGGAGAGAACTTTCAAACAACTTTCTTTTACTTGTATCAAAGCTTTGTACTTGTAATCAAAACAAGAGAAGAGAAATAACATATAAAGTGGACGTAGGCACATTCTGGCTGAACCACTATAAATTTGCGTGTCTTTTTACAGTTTAGCCCCTGCTTTTCATATATTTGCATAAATCGTTCAAATCACTAAGAACAACTTAAGATCTACTAAATCATACAACTTTGAGGTGTTTGTCCATTTTTTGTGCAAACATTTTTGGTGCTTTCATTGAGAGCTAGAAGCTCGAAGCTTCAGCTTCATCCACTTAACAAGTTTTCCTAACAGCATCGTCCGCCACTTGGAAAACATGCCTCCCAAACAAAGAAAAGATGTTAACAAAGGAAAAAACATCGCATCCAGCAGTCTTCCAGATCCAGTTGTCACGAATCAAGTAAATCGTCCTCCTCCAGCAGTACCAAATGAAGGACAGGCTAATCCGGCCACTCCTGCCACAGAACAGCCTGCAGCAATTACTAGGGCAGATTTGGACAGAGTTGTGGTTGAAGTAACTAACCGCTTCACGTCCCAGCAGGAAGCCTTGGTGGACCATCTCATGTCACGCTTAAGCGATGCTGAAGAATCCAACCGCAACACTGAAACATGGGGCGAGTCCCAGTCTGGAGGATCTCAGAGACAACAAAGATCTTCCTTCTTCGAAGGAGCTAACGGTAGAAGTAGCCATGGTAGGAGCCGAGACCGAGCACAGCCCGAAGTTAGGCCTGAGGAAACGTTTGGTACCGAACCCAATAGGGAAGGTACCGGATGGAGGTCAACTGTAGCTGAGCCTGTCATACTGCCTAACCACGGAAACGCCGGTGAACGGGGCCGAGCTAGAGTCCAGCCCGAAGTTAGACCCGAGGATGTGCTTAGATCAGAACCCAGTAGGGGAAGATCAAGGCAAGGGCCAACTATAGCTGACCCTAGCATGCTCCCAGAAGATCAAAGGCAGCCGCTGGAAAATATGAGGAACGATAGACGATACCATCCCTACAGGTCATCTGGACGGAATCAATCCCATAGAACAGAACCAAACTCCTTTCTATCTACTCCAAATTCTGATGAAAGGATGGCACGCTTATTCAGAGAGTGCATCCAACGGGAACAAAGAGATCGAGGGATAGGCGCTAGGGTAACCAGCCCTTTCGCCCGTAATATCAAAATTGTCATCACCCCCCGAGAATGGAAAATGCCAACAATGGAACCTTACAAAGGAACCTCTGACCCCGTTGTACACTTACAGAGATACACACAACATATGCTCATGAGTGGAGCGACAGAAGGAGTGCTGTGCAAATGCTTTCCACTATTCTTAGCAGATCTAGCTACCTCCTGGTTCTGCCATCTACCCCAAGGATCCATCAGCTCATGGGAGATGTTAAAAGAAAAGTTCATCAGCTAGTTCCGCATTCATGTGGAACAACCCAAGGATGCTTATTCCCTATCCAGTACCAAGCAGAAACCTGGAGAGAAGCTGCAGCAATACCTAACCCGATTCAATGCCGCAGCGGCCACAGTCCAAGATGCCGATGAGGAGCTTATCTTAATGGCCCTCTGTAGTGGTGTGCATCTGGATACTAAATTTGCTAGAAGATTGACAAAAGAAAAACCAGCTACTTTACCCGATTTCTTCCATGAGGCCGGGAAATATATGAGGCTTGAAGACGCTGCCACTAAAGGGCAGTCAGGGCGACAAAATAAGGCAGCTCACGGCAACACGTCCGCTGTAGCAAAGGATGTTCGAAGGGATGCTTCTAGAGACAATGCCGGGGGCAAGAAGGGAGAAAAGTTCCTATATCGGCCAGGACCGAGATTTGACGCTTATACTCCTTTAAATGAAACGATCGAAAACATCTCCCTGGCCACTCAAGACGAAGTTAAATACAAACGCCCCCCGCACAAGAAGAAACCAGATAGCCTAAACTTGAGAAGCTAGCCTATTGCCTGCTAATCACATCACGGAAACTGCGTCACTATTTCCGATCTCATTCCATCAGAGTTCTGACCGATCAACCACTAAGGCAGGTACTCCATCGTCCCGACGCTTCTGGGCGACTACTTAAATGGTGCATTCAACTAAGTCAATATGATATCACCTACCATCCTCGCACCGCCATCAACGAACAAGGCTCGGGGGCAGGTGTGGTAATAATCACTCCCAAGGGAAATGAACTACACTATGCTATAAGGTTAGGATTCAGTGCCACCAACAACGATGCAGAGTATGAAGCAATGATAGCTGGATTAGAACTTGCCTTAGGAATCGGAGCCATTTCTTTGTGTCTTCATAGCGATTCTCAACTTATTGTAAATCAAATACTAGTAGAATTCCAGGCTCGAGAAGAACGACTCATAGCATATTTAAAGAAGACCAAGTTGCTTCTCAATCGATGGGATCACTATTTAATCAAACACATCCCTTGGGAAGCAGAACCCCTAAATAAAGTATCTTTAGCCAAAGTTATTAACTTCTTGATCAAAAATGTTCTATGCAGGTACGGAGTTCCATTCAAAATCATATCGGACAATGGACTTCAGTTTGACAGCGAGGAGTTCGCCAACTGGTGCCAGGAGCACGGAATTCACAAAAGCTTCTCATCCGTAGCTTATTCCCAGGCAAACGGAAAAGTCGAAGCCGTCAACCAAACTCTCAAAACTCTAATAAAAAAGAAACTCGAAAAGTCAAAAGGCGAATGGGTGGATGAACCTCCTACGGCACTATGGACCAATCGCACGTCTTTCAGAACATCAATGGGGCATACTCCTTTTCTCTTTGGCATACGGATCGGAGGCTATGCTCTCAGTTGAAACTATAGTTCCTTCCCACCGTAGGATCCACTACAAACCCAGAAGAAAACGAAGAGTTCCTCCTCATGTCTTTGGATCTAATTGAGGAAAGAAGAAATGATGCAGCCCCCCAGGGCAGCAGCTCACAAGCAAAAAGTGGCAACACAATACAACTCCAAAGTCAAGCATCGTAGCTTACAGAAAGGAGATCTTATCCTCGAGCGAATCTTTCCGCGCCCTGGAGCGCTAGATCCAATCTGGAACGGACCATATGTAATTCATAAAGGTCTTCGCAATGGAGCTTATGTTTTGTTAACAGTGGACGGGGAGGTGTTCCAGAGGGCATGGAACATCCAAACACCTTCGTCGATACTTTTCTTAACTCATACTGCCCATATGAAGTGAATTAACAAAGAGAATCAGTGGATGTAGGCATTTTCGTGCCGAACCACTTTAAAAAACTTGTCTCTTTTTAACTTGTTCCTTTATATCTTGGCTGCTTGTTAACTGTATCCTTTTCTGTTGAACAAAATCCTGTGCAAATAGCATTTTCATTCAAGGCACTCCACAGCGCAACTTCTCCTGGACAAGACCTAACAGGTACTATGCGAATCTATGCCCTCGCCAATGGGACACTTTTGCTCCGGCATCCCTCTGCTGCGGGTTAACTCATTGCTCGCGACGGCCCTTAAAGCCAACTATAATGAGCCGATTATAAGCCACCGAGAAGGCCGACTATAGCCGAGGCAGCTCATTACGGCGTTAGGCTCGCCGGCAACTGTGAACCAACTATAAGCCCCAACATAAGGTGTGGCCAGCCAGGGGCAGTTCACAGTTGACGATCGGCACCCACGCTAGCCGGCCACAGTAAATCGAATAATACCCACGATTACGGGCCATAATGGCCCGGGTAGTTACTGTGCGCGATCTCGGCTCCGATGTGTCTTAAGTGCGGCTGTGGTAAAAAAGAATTAACTCCCCGCGGAGGCGTAAGATGGGTGACCAATGTCTCCAAGACCCACAGCTAGGGAAAGTGACTACAAAGACCGTTTGCCACGAACTTAAGCACATCGAAGGCCTTCCGTGATTGGAATTTTTACTATCTCAATTTTACTTAAGAAACTTTTCTCCTATCCTCTGTAACAATCCCTGAAGTGCAGGACACAAAACAGGAGACACTCACTAATAGAAGCGGATACTCACAGCAAGATACTGGACCGCATCCCTTACTCAGTCACGCAGGATATTCAAAGCTGCCATCTACAAGCAAAATATAAAGGACGGTATTTCCTTCTTTCATATATACCTATAATTTGTTCACACCTCACGCTAACCCTGGAAGTCATGAAATTATGTTCTAAACAAGAACCTGACATCAAACACAATTTAATTACAAGAATATGCATAGCTATATTTCTTATGCAACATGTCAAAATAGCAAAAACATTCAAAAGACGACAAAATCAGCTTAAGTTAAAGAATTACACATCAAGAATAGAGCTATTTATTACAAGTAGCAAGAATTACAACCTAAAAGTTACTCTACTGTTTTAAGACTAACATATACAGCCATGTCAAGTCCACAAAAAGAATTTTCCAGCTCTAATCAAGGAGCCGGCTGCGTCGGAGTCTTGTCCTTGCCCTGTTGCCCACCTGTCCGGTCAGAAAAAGAATTCATCAGTGATAAGCAACCAAGTTAACGGAAAGACTAGAAAGGAAGACTTACCAGCACCTGCTTCTTGACCATCCTGGTCGTCATCCTCTACCTGCACACCTGCCTCCTCAGCAACAAGCAACCGCATACCCTCCTTTACCACCGCTTTCTCCTCCTTGGTAAACTGGGCAGTGACCACATCCATGCTGAAGACCGTTCCACCCTCTTTATCCGCATCAGCCTTAGCCTCCTCAAGAGCACGGAGATAGATCCTAGCCATGACCCTGGGATAATCATCCATCCAGGATAGGTTGCCCTGCTTCTAGGTACGGAAGTACATGTCCTGGAGCATCTCGTCCATCATCCCCTCATTCTCTTCAAACTCCCTCATCCGGGCCTCGGAAGCCGACAACCTTTCAACGGCAGCATCTCTCTCCGATCGGTATCTCGAGCAGTCAACCAGAAGGGATTCCCGCATTGCCTCCATCTCCTCCCTCAACTTGGCTTAAGCAAGCTCTGCAGCCTCAAGTTTCCCGGACAACTCCTCTACCTGCTCAAGATCCGCTTTCCGAACCTCGTCCACCGTGGCAATAGCCATGTCAATCCGTTCTTTGCAAGTAGCTTCCATTTTCCGCAGTTCGGCCCGGCTGGCCTCTTCCATGGTTTTCATTAGTCGTCCAGAAGCAGCCTCATGCTGAGAAATCTGAATGGCCTGATCCGCAAGCTGTTTGGCCTGATCCGAGACCACCAATCGTAGTCGGATGTTGGCACTCCCAATCTCCTCTCCGGCCTTAACCAGCCGGGCATGATGCCCCATCAGCTTCTTAGTCTCCTCCGCCACCCGATCAATGTTAGCCTTGGCCTCGTCTCCCATAGTAATTATCCGAGTAGTGAGTAAATCGAGATCTAAGGACTTAGCCTCATCAAGTACCCGTACCATGGGATTGCAGGGTAGAAGGTGCTCACCGGTGACCTCGTCAAAGGTAATATCATAGGAACTTGGATCCAGATTAGGATGACCTGCAAATGGATTTCGAGCTAAGTCCGGACGATCAATCTGAGTAACGGTAGGATTTTCAGACGGGTGCGGAGAGTGTACGAATTCGGTATCCTCCTCCGTGATATCATGAAGAGGCTGAGCTGGGGGCTGAGGACCAATTGAAGGTTCAAATAAGGGATGACCCCCCTTTCTCTTTTGGATACCCTCTTCAATAACTCCTAGAAGAGGACGATAGCCGACTACGCCTCCCGGGCGGTTAGTAGAGGGTTTCGGCTTGGCTGAAGCTTTCGAGAGCTTGTATTGTTCAAGCCTGTGTCGAAGATCCGAGGGCTTGGCCGTTTTACCCGCTCCTGATATTAAAACCAAAGTGTCACCTGTATGTTTTAAGCCATCATTCAAAGATTAAAAGAGTAAAGAGAAATTCACCTTGAACCATCGAAGTTGCTTCAGTAGAGGCGCTCCCGGAAGTTAAATCAACGCCGGTCCCCACTTTATCGACTCCCTTGGACTTCTCCGTCCCCTCCGAGCCTTCGAAGGCTTGACGGAAAGCGTCATCCGTCCACTCTTGCATTTCGCCTACTTGCCCGGAAGACAAAGCCCTGGGGCCATCACCACCCTGTCCATCGCCACCATCATCACCATGACGATCACCGTCACTTCCGCCCTCAGCCTAACCTCCTTCGTCCTCACCTTTCTCCTCCTCCTGAACATCCGGGTGTGTGCTGGGAGAGGGACCGTCAGACCTTTTGAGCTTCTTCCCCCCAGCAACCGGATGTTTCGAAAAGGGCCTCCTTTTACTGCTCTTCGACGCGGCCCCTTCTTTAGCTTGGGCAGCCTTCTCTTCAGCCGTGTCCCTCTGCTTGACCACGGATTGCTGTGGAAGGATCAAGTTGTACTCCAAGAGTGTGGCGTCCCTGATCAGATAGGCAACCGACCTATCTCTCCCAGTAATAGCTTTTATCTCTACTGCCCTCTGAACCAGGCGATCATTCTCCACAACCGCAAAACCACCTGTCGCTAGCAAGAAATAAAAGCACGTAAGATAAAGCACTGCAGTTATAATAGAAATTATAAATAAAGCTTCACACTTACAGCCGGAGGTGAAGCGACGAATGGAAACAGAGTCATCCCTGATGAAGAACCATTCTTTCTTAAACATACTGAACTTCGAGTATAAGTCCAGGACGGGCTTAAAGGATACGGCAGATTCCAAGCTGATGTAGGGAGACCCCTTCTTGTAGCCTCTCAAGTTGTACAAATACCGGATCTCCCGGTTGGAAGGAGGACGCCCATATCTCCTCTGAAAGATGACGAAGAGACTCACCAGAATGGCATAAGAGTTGGGCTGAAGCTGGAATGGAGCCACTTTTAGATATGTAAGAAAGCTGACTACCCAAGCGTTGAGAGGCGGGATGGCACCACACATACAATGGTATCTGTTGTAAGCAAAATATCCTTCAGGAGGATCATACGGCATCACTCCCGCAGCCGGCAATAACATGCACGCTCGATCGATCCCGAAAGAGCGAGATATAACATCAAGTTGCTTGCCCTTGAGTGAGCTAGGGAAGCAATCAGGAGGCAAGTTGAGGAGCTCCTGAGGACCATACCCGTCTACTAATGATCTCGGAGTGGGCCCACGTCGTTCTGGATTCGGCTGAGCTGGGGGCACGGCGGAGGACCCTCCTTCGCCCTCGGATTTCTTTTTGTCTGATCGAGTTTCTGCTTTGCGAGACATTATCTGCAACATCGGAAAAACATATTGTTAGAACAGAGGATGTAAACAAGTAAGTGTATAATATGAAATTTCACTCATAAAATCAAAATGCTCAAACTCCCGTTGTCATTCGGTAAAGTGAATACAAAATTCTCAAGGCCATTCGGTAGTTCTCATGTCCATTCGGCATTTAAAGTCACCGGTTCCATCCGGTACTTAAAGCCCCTTGCCCATTCGGCAAACCAAAATCAAAAGAAAAAAGAGAGGAAGCCATTCGGCTAGGAAAGGCAAAATCACCTGATTTGGTATTCTAACACGGTTCGGCAGTGGGTTTGATTCGGCAAGGAAATCAGATTTGACTATCCCTCTGGGTAAGGAGTGAACCATAACTTACAACCTCTACTTATAGGCCAATGCCAACAACCGGACCAATGGATTCAGCACACAGGACCGGATAAGAATTCCTCCAAGCTAAGTGGCATCAAACAAAGCGCGACATATGCTGACATATGCCCCACTTTGGGGGGCAAATGTTGGGCGTGTTTCCATCTCCTACCAATCCAACACTCTTCCCACACAGAGCCGAACTAGTCCTTGTTCCACTGTCTGCCGAATCAAAGCAAGATGCCCCTACAGAACCATCTCCCTCCTCATGACTACCGAACCACCACCCAAGACCAAAGGTGCCGGACCAACCCCTACCGAACCATCACCCCAGGCCAAGGATGCCGAACCACCTCCTACCGAACCACCTCCTACCGAACCAACACCACTCCACCCATTACCGGTCCAAACAACATACCACCTCCTACCGAACCAAAGCTCTACCGGTCCACTCATCTCCTTCCACCGAACCAGCCTATACCAGACCAACTCCCCACCGGTCCAAACCTCTCCACTGAATGAAGCCTCCACCGAACGAAGTCTCCACCGAACGAAGCAACCGGACCACTTATCTCACCACCGAACCAAAGGAAACCGGACCAGATCCACCAGGCCAGATTACATTAGCCCAGGCCCGCCAGCTGCTATATACCTCCAAGACCCCTACCCCCAGCCTCACTCTATAAATAGAGGGGCAGGGGTACAACAATGGGGGACAAGTTTGAGAGCTCAAGCACGGAGAGAACTTTCAAACAACTTTCTTTTACTTGTATCAAAACTTTGTACTTGTAATCAAAACAAGAGAAGAGAAATAACATATAAAGTGGACGTAGGCACATTCTGGCTGAACCATTATAAATTTGCGTGTCTTTTTACAGTTTAGCCCCTGCTTTTCATATATTTGCATAAATCGTTCAAATCACTAAGAACAACATAAGATCTACTAAATCATACAACTTTGAGGTGTTTGTCCATTTTTTGTGCAAACAGCTATAAACTTATCTAAAAATCCTGTCAATCATTCACTAACTAAACATATTGACATTCGTCATCATTTCCTTCGTGATAATATTTAAAAGGATATAGTCAGATTTGAATTTGTATCCCCTGAAAACCAGCTGGATGATATATTTTCAAAAACCTTTAAATGAAAATACTTTTATGAAACTAAGAAGAGAACTAGGAATTTTATCGTTAAAAGATTTATAATTAATATTTCTATTTTATTTTAGATTTTTTTCAAAAATAATTTTTTTTCAAAAATAGAGTTTCCATGACTCGAATTCTGGTCTCTCACTTACAAGTCATATGCACTACCACTCTACTACATGTTACTTCACATCAAAACCATATTTTCAATTCCTTGTATATTTTTATCTATTCTTATCTCTCATTTTCAACCTTACATTTTTTTTCTTCTTGTTAACCATTCATCTTTCTCTGGTAGGAATTATTTTAACCACCAATTTACTTTCTAATTCTGAAACTTGTGGTATTATAAATATCCTCCTTTGTCAAAAGTTTATATATTTCAAAAGAAAGTTTTCTATCAAGCATTTATAATAATTTCTTCCCAAGAAAATTCTGAATACTCATCAATTGACTACACTTCCCCTAGTTCGGGTTCAATCAACTTACCCACTCCTACACCTATCTATGAACCTGTTCCCATTGTTTCCCTTCCACACATACTAGATATACTCCACCCGAAAAACGAGCCAAACGTTCTTTATTTTTTGACTCTCCGTCTACTAAAGAAAAAATTAATGACATTCACCATTACCAGAAAGAAACGCTAGAATTACAGCGAGAACCCTATTATGAACAAAAAGTTAACGCTAAGACTTTAAGCTTTTTAGTGCAAATTGCATTGAATATATGTGGATCTTCATCTACGAACACAGTTCATCAACCTTCTCCTATTCATTCTCCTGCTCGACACAATCCTTGGGAACAATCGCCACAACGTCCTCCAGTGTCACCAAACTCTTGGGAACGTGGTAAAGTTGGTCCTCTCTCCCACCATTCCCGGAGAATACCAAGGTTGAGCTAGAAGACTGTAGAACTCCTAGTTATTCGTCTAACTCTGTTTAATTATTATTTTTTCAAAATTGTTTAAGTATTCCCTTTTGTACTCTGTTATTTGTTTATATATATATATATATATATATATATATAAATTTCTTACAAAATCGTGTTTAAAGGCTGAAAGAAGGGTAACTGTATGTTTACTGTGCATTCAGACGACCGAATCCAGAGGAATAGCCGGTTGAATATTGTATGGAACATATATTTTTACCTAGATTCAGCCAGCTGATTACCCTAGCAATAGCCAGCTGAATATACTGATTTTGCACTATAAAATTTTGGGAAAGCAATTAGATGGCTGATTACAGTAAAACAGTTGGTTGAATGTTCCCAGTGCATTTTTTTACGGGCTTCTAACCCGAAAACCCCATCTACCCACTTCCTTTTACCTTATACTATAAATCTCCTTTTTCACTTTTTACCACAGAACCCTAGCCTCCATTTCTTACAAAAACTCCATTTTTTCTTCAAATTTCATTCCAACATGCCTCCACGATCAAAAAGGACAAGAGAATCAACTTCCGAACTATTTGAAGATCAAATTCGATCATGGCTATGGAATGATACTGCTGTTTCTCGTTTCAATAGCATGAAAACTCCAAAACCTTTGAAGGAGCATTCATGAAATTCCCTGATTTTGTTGGATATAGAATTCGCAAGATAGCAGAGCAAAATCATTTCGAAAATCTCATTGGGTATGATGCTAACAATATCAAAATTAATCATCTTTTAGTTAAGCTCTTTCTTACTAACATGAATCTTGATCATCATAACCCACAAAATCGTGAAAATTGTGTATGGTCGTTAGTGTGTGGTGTAGACGTATTTTTGCCCTTACAACGATTCAAATATATATTACGTTGTCCATATCAAGGAACCAACATTGATGACAATGAAGGTTATATGGTTCATCGTGATAAGGTTTCTCATCTTTTCCTATCCAACCAACATATAAATCTCAATGAACTTAAATCAAGTGCATTAAGACCCCAAGCTCGCCTAATTCATCGTGCCTTAATTTGTTCTCTACAACCCCGCACTGGTAGTTATGAGAAAGTATACAAACGGGACTTTCAAGCTTTATATGCTTTATATTCTCATCAACAAATCAATTAGGGGAAACTCATTTTAAACAACTTTCAAAATATAACGATTCGACGAAAATACAAAACAATTCACTACAAGGCTTACATTATGTGCATCTTACTATACTTTGGTGTACAAGTTCCAGATTCCGAATATTCCACCATAAGTGAGTTAGGTGCTAAAACATTGGGTTTAATGGGTCTTCCTCATCGTTCTCCTCCTCAATAAATAATTTCTTTCCAAGAATGGGCACAAAACAATGAACAAGGTGTTCCTCAACCTCGTGACACAAATGTCGCTTCCTCTTCACAACCTCACCAAGAAGAAGAAGAAGAAGAGGATGACGATTCAATTCAAATAAATGGCCCTGATACCTCATCAAGACAAGCCATTAACACCCTTTCCCGTAATCAATCCAAGCTTCATCATGATATCAAAAGGATTGAAAAGAAGACTGAAAAGAAATTCAATTCCATCAAAGGATTTCTTAACAAAATTTGGGACAAGATTTCATGCTCCTGTTCAACATCAACCGAAGTTTATAATCCGGCTCCTTTCGAATGGTTTTCTTCTTCGAACGCTGGTAATCAAGATGATAGCGATGATCCTTCTATCTAGATTTTTTATGCTATATGGACTATTATGCAATTTCCTTTTAGAACATTTGGCTTGTAATATTCTTTTAAGACTCATATAGTTCTCCGTGATTTTCTTTGTAATATTGTGACTATGTGATGTTGTGACTATGTATATGTGATATTACGACTACTATGTTTTTGTTTAATTATGTTTCATTTTGTCTCTACGTGCTGTTATCTCTAGTCTTTTATATATCTCTACTTTTTGTCGACGACAAAGGGGGAGAAATTTTGTATAAATTTGTTAAAAATTCTGTGCATATAGACAGGGGTAGTATTCACATAAGTTTCATGTAAATATAAATTATTTATTATATTCACACTTATGTAGTTGTTATCATAAAAAAGGGGGAGACTGTTAGAACTTCGATTTTCAATGTTTTGACTGTGACAACTATATAAGTCAATATTCTTGTGTACTAATCATTTATGCAAGAGATTTATTGCAGATTCGGATTCAGAAAGCTATGAAGTTGTTATTCTTTTGTTTAGAGTCTGTATATTATTAGAAATATGTTAATATCTCTTCGGTATAGTATATACACAGTGACAGATACACAAACCATGCAAATGCACAAAGCAGGCTATAACTAGTCGGTTGAATGTCATCATTCAGCCGTCTGAATGCTGAATCAAAAAATAAATTATTATGCAGTTTCAGCTGGCTGAATGGTGACATTCAAATGGCTGAATAAGACCAAAAATGGCCTATTTTCTTACTGTATCGAATTAAAAATAAATCAGATGGTTGAATTGAAAATTTCAGATGGCTGGTTATCGATAACGGCTGGTTTTCTGAAGGGATGCTTCTCTTCAACGAAGAGAAACATCTTCTACTCTAAAAGTTGCATCCGTTCCTTTTCATCGTTCTTTTTCATCAAAGATTGCAACTCTTAAAACTCTATAAATAGAGTCTAGAATCCAACAAACAATTTACTTAACTGATTTTAGTTTTCTTGATTTCTTATGTCTTATTCTCTATTTACCATTTGCACTCAAAATACATACAATCTCTAATCATTGATCACTCCATATTCCACATTCTTCAAGCACATTACACTATATATCATAAAGGAGAAGATTATAGAAAGATTGTACTTTATTGACTTATCGGTGCTATTTAAAGAGCATATCATAGTCAGATACTTTTATTTATTTATAAAGAAGTCATGTTCGGTTGCTCAGGCGGTAGAAGTCCTATTCGGTTGCTCAGGCGGTGTAATACCTGTCCGTCCGGGTTAAGAGAGGGTTGCTAGTTAATTCCATAAGAAGTCTAGGACTGGACGAAGAACGGGAAGTTCGAACCAGTATAAAAATCTTTGGTCTCATTTACTTTACTGCTTTATTTATTTACTTACTTATTTCATATTCCACACAATTAGTTTATAAATACATCCATATTACAAGATCCTATAGCACAATCACTTTCATCTTCCTCCTACATTCAATAGTTGTACAAGCTCGATACCTCCTCTTCCTTCATTCAAGATCGATAACACTTGTAGTCAGACATCCTTAGAGATTTGAAACCTTATTGTGATATCCATTCAATTGTTAATTTCGATAACCTTCTTGCTATGCTCATTTTTGGTACTTTCTAGGTTTGCCAACTGCTTGGAATTCAATACCTATGGAGATTCGACATCCCTTCTTAAATATTCAACACCAGTGATTATAGAGGTTCGACATCTCCCTAGGATTGCTTGAAGTTTGATGCCCCTTACCGAATGCTTGATTGCTTTTCATTTTTCACACTCGACGTCTTGAATTTCGATATGTTCTTCCTTGGTGTTCGACACCTTTATTTAAGTAACACTGGCATAGCCCGCCGACCTTCCACAATCGAAACCCCATTTAGACTAACCTAAAGTAAGTCAACGATAATTCGCATTCTAGTTACTTATACCTCTTGTTAGGTATGCAGTATACCACATTTCTCTATAAGATACCATCGTAGGTTATTTAAGACTTTATATATAGGGAGGAGGCAGACCATCTGCCATTTAATGCCTCAACCCAGAAGCAAACTCCTTGACATCCCTAATGGCACCGATGAGCCATTTAATACGTAAAATCAGAGGCGAACCCTTGGTGCATTTTCCCATACCTATGCGCAAACGTAAATCCCTTCTCCATGGGTCCTATGGTTGGAGATGCCCAACATTAGTAGTAAGTATACACACTTCCTAGTACCATTCAGGTGAAGGGTAGAATTCTATTGTGTAACTCTACTAACCTTGCATCCTAAGCCTAAGTGTTGGGCTAAGCCCATAATTATATTACCTTCTATGTGTAATTAACAGTATTAACACTTACTTATTCACTTGGTAATTATCCCTATTTTGTAAGCTTATTCCCTATATTCCTCATTTCCTTCTTATATCTAATAAATGTCAATTGACCATAATTAATGGTTATTACTCTAAAAATTGGACAATCTCTAATGACATTTATTTACTCATTCTAATTCAATTCTATTATGCTTATTTCGTTTTTATCTCTAATGACATTTATTTATCTCTAGTGTCACATTAAATCCTTTATCCAGTCCCATTAAACACATTTACGTCCCCATTTAATTCCCATAACTACGTATTAACTACACATTTATTAACCTATTAATTTTAGAGTTAGCATCCCTTTTCTATTCCTAATGCATTTGTATGTTTATTTCTATTCCTAGCACATTAATTCCTAAGCTTAGAAATTTCAGAATATTCATTTCCACATTTTAATTTACCAAAGTTATCCTTACCAAAAAGGATTTCCATTATAATTTTCCATAAGTTACCTAAAAATGAGACTTTTGCTTCGTTTGAAATTACAAAGAATTATTTATTTTCTTTTATTGAAATAGATAGTGTAAACCATGAAGAAGAATATCCATACTTACACATCTCTTCCTTATGTTATATTCCTTATTATTTCAAATGAAGCACTTGTTATACATTTATGGAATTTGATGATTTATATACACGGAAATAGATACAGCTAAATTGTACCATGTTCCCAATAAACTAAAACATAGAAATTCACATTCAAGTCAAATTAAGGCAACTTTTACTAATACTAACATTTTATATCACTAATATAAAGATGGAATAAACTTTACAAATTTATCAATATTTAAATTTAAGGAACTGATTTTGAAATGTCTAGAATATGGTGCAAATACCATTCTTATTCAAATTACCTAGCTTATAGAGTACGTTGGCGAGATTTCATCTTTCTAAGCCTACAACTCTACAGATCTTGCATAGGCATAATAATTAAATAAAACTCAACGACATAAATTTCAATTTGATAAATAAATCATTTAATTACTCACTCACCTTTCAACCTTTCCAAATCTCCCAAATCCAAAATTATCTCTTTACCGGACTCCTTTTCCGTTCCAATCCAAAAGAATATATATAACAAGGTATATATATACTATTAGAATTATAGATTTGAGAAGAGATTTGGGGTTAAAGGGAATAAATAGATTTAACATTATTGAGATTACTTTTTTTCGCAATGTTGATTCGCTTCTTCTCTTTTATTTTTTGCCCTTCTCCAATTTATATATATATATATATAATATTTTTATAATTTCTAGAAATAGTGGAAAAGGGAAAATGGCAGAGCTTCGCTTCTTTAACTAGAAAGCATGAGAAGAAAAGTGAATGGCTAGATTTTTATTTATAGTGCTTGAATCAATCATAACCATTAGACTAAAATAAAACCCAGGTCGTTCGGTGAAGGTTCAACCCTAGCTGCCCACCCCCTGACCAGTTGACCGCCTCATATAAGGGGTCGACCACTAGCTAGTCGATTGGCCTAAGTAAGGGGTCGCCCGGTGGGGTCCCATATTTATTTCCTTTTCTCGTTTTTAATTATTTTCTGTAACAACCCAATGTTGATAAGCAATTAATTAAAAATAATAATGATGATTTAACTAATTAATATGGATTTTTAATGTAACGACCCGATATATTCAACCATTCGCATCCATTATAAGTGTATAGGTAGACACTCATGCCGGAGTTGAATTGCTCAAAATACCACGTTGTAATTAAAATTTGGCAAATCTCAGAATATACAGTAAATAAATATAATCACAGATCATAGACACAGAGTAAAATAATGCAGCGGAAGTAAAAGAAATAGTAGTTCATGAAGCTACTATCTAAATATGTCAGAGTTACATAACATACAATAGAAGAAATAGAGTACAACAAAAGTCTCAATAAAATAACCAAGTACAAGCTGAGTAGAACAACGGAACTGAAATAGATAGGACAAGACAAGCAGATAATCTCCAGCGATTCAAATCTCCAAGCGAGTGGAAATCCAAATCTGTGAATAACTCAGGCTGACCCGAGCGTAAAGCAAAACACAAAACACTCGAGTCAGGACAATATATACTTATATAATGTAAACCAACTCAAGCGAACTGTAATAAGGGTACAAGTAACTTAGAAGATGCTTGGGACCGCCCATCCTCTAAGGATCCATTAAAATATCTACTATGTAGTAATATTCGCTATTATAATAGTGTCTAAATAAGTAAAGTGTAATCATATAGAAAATAGCGTTAAGGGGATGGAGAACCTTAACATGGTCGGATCTTAAAATCATAATCGTAGTAAAGCTCGATATGGTAGGTGACACGGCACAACTAGGCAATGCCAGGGTAGATATACCAATTACGCACACAGACTGATGGATACGCATAGCAGCCACTACCGTTCCACCTCGAACAACACTCCCAAATCGGAGGATGGCCATCTAATCAATCACAAGTAAGAGTATAATATCGAAGAAATGTGTCCAAGAAGAGGTGCTACCTCACTGGTCCGAGATCGCTCCTGTTTTAGCCACCTTATGCCAACTCACGGGAGTTGGGTCCACGTAACATACCTTAAGAACGTCGCCACCATCCTACTTCATTCTGGAATCTCCACCACGTACACAGTTGCCAAAGTGGGTTTCGGTAAGACAGAGAGTATGTCCATATCCGATCCCGGTCTCTTTAACAACCCAACGTTATTATAACCCGTGGTTATAAGTTTAAAAACAGTTTATACTTCAAAATAGAATATCATTTCAAATCCAAATCTTTATCAAAATAAATATTAAATCAATTCCAAACCATTTCCATATTTTTAAAATATCATATCATTTCAAAACTTCATTTCAAATCATTTTAATATTCCAAATATCATTTGAGTTCAAATCTAAATATTCAACTTTAAATACCTTTTAAATTTAAAGGTATACTTCATTTATTATCATTTCAAGTCACCTTTTAAATAGTTTATATTCCAATCAAATAATTCATTTAAACCTTTTTAAAAGTGTAATTATTATATTTTCAAATCAAGTATTCAATTTCCAAAGTTTCAAACCATTCTGAGTTCGTTTACTAAGTCAAAAACCCTAATTATTAAAATTTCAGCATTTCACAGCATTTAAAAACAACTGCTATAGGTTATATTTGAAAACATTTTTAATTCAGCAAAGACAGCACTTAAAACTGCTGTTAAAACTCAGTTTTAGTTGAATTATAGTTCAAAACAGAAAAGACAGCATATCAGAAGTGCTGCGGTAGTTCAGATTTCAAAACAAGTGTTATATTTGGTTTCAGCAAAGACTGCAGACCATTATAGCATTTCCAGAGAATGCTATAATAGACCTGAGTTCAATATTAGCCTATAAGTTCAATTACAACAACTACAGCATTTCAGAAATGCTGTAATAGCTCTTTTTACACAATTTTAGTTCAAAACAGAATCGACAGCATTTCTGAATGCTATTAAAAGTAAATTTCAGGTGTTAGTGTATTTCCAGCAATTAAATAACTTTAATCTAAAACACATAAACATTTTAAAAATCATATTTTAACATTTAAAATGTTCATTTACATATCGTTTAACATATATCTTTTCATAATAAATTTCTTATAATAAAATCCAATTTTCAATAATTTACTTAATAAATTTAAGTGTAAAAGTTTCCAATTCTTCCCATTTCAACAAATAACCAAACACTTCAAATTTAAATTACCATTTCACAAATTTAACTAAATTTCCAATTTTATTTAATTAACTTAACCGTTTAATTAAAACCAAATTTCACATTTCCTAGTCAAGTTATATTTTAAAAGATCACTTTTAAACATTCACTTATTTAACCACTTAAATTCATAGAAAAATCAATAATACTTTAATAATTCACTTAAATTCAAATTTAATCAAATAATCATATTTACCATTTCCAAATAAAATTTAATATCCATTTTATTTATATAACTTAAATATCATTTTTAACCAAAATTCTAAATTTCCAACTTAAGTTATATTTCAAAAATCCAGTTAAACCATTCATTAATTACATTTTTAACACATGGTAAAAAAATCATAATTTTTTATTTTAAAACATTTCAAAATCTATTTAAATCAAATTTCATAAATTTATAATTTTCTAAAATACTTAAAAATATCCAAAACACTTTATAAAATAACCACGGGCCTGTATATAATTTTCTAACCTAGGTCAAGTGATACGGATATGTATCATTTCAATCCGCAGTTAAAAAAAGAAAAATCCGGGTTCTATCATTTCAAACCCGCAATCCCAAGTTAAAATAAATTAAATAAAAATCGTTCAGGCCTATCATTTCAGCCCATAACAATTTTTTCCTATTCTAAAGTCCGTTCGGGTATGTATCATTTCAACCCATAGTGATTCTAGTCTACAGGGAACTTGCAACGGTGATAACTGATATAAATAACAGAATAACATTAAATAACAGTAACATATGATATAACAGGTGTATAAACATCATATGATCATAATATAGTCAAGTATAACATGATAATATATTTCTACAGATTCACAGGGTGTCAATTTAATAGTTATATAGGTACATATTGTCTGGTGAGAATAACTCACCTGTTTGTGCTGGAGATATCAAAACCAATGACACAATGGAAACAAAAGCACGATGACAAGACTACGGACTTGAGTGGAGAGCGAATCCAAGCTACAACTCTTGTGCACAACCCAAAACAACCAATCAAAACAACAAAATTCAATACGACTTTAAAATGAAATAACTTTGAAATGAAAAGAGATTTGAATGTCAAATCTTTTGCCTTGTTTTATACAATGCTTTGCATGGCCTAGGGATTTATTTAGGTCAGGTTTGACATGACTTTGGCTCAGGTTTGATCATAGGAATGCATGGCATAAAGGCTAGAACATGTGGAGGAAGTTACAACACAAGAATATCAAGAGACTAGGCAACAGAGTGGAGTTTGGTTCAACTTTTGGCTCGGTCTATGGGTCAAATGGCTCGGCCATCATCTGGTACAGGTATGGACAGAGGTTTGGGTGATGAGTAGCAGCAGCCAAAGGTCATGTAGCAAGTGGTGGTGGTGGCTAAGGGGGTGGCCAAAGCAAGATATGGAGGGTAGGTGATGATATGTGTGGTCTAGGCAATGTTTTGTGGAGTTTTGTGGTGATGGCTTCAAGTAGATGATCATGGCCTGTCTTGGTCAGAGGGAAGGGAGTGTTTGCTGTAGTAGATGGAGGAGGTGATGATGGGGATGAAGGTGGTAGAGGCTAGGCCAAGCAAACATGTGAAGAGATCAAGCAAAATCATTGAAAGAAAAGAGGAAAAGTGAAGAGAAGAAGTAGAGAATGGAAGCCATTGGCAAATTTTTCTTAGTATTGAGTTTTAGGAGACGAGAACTGAAATTTTGAGAAGTTTTTCACATGAATAAGAGAGAGGTACAGCTGAAGGAAGTATAAGGAACGGCCAAAATAACTGATGTATTGATTGAAAAAGAAATGGTAAAAGAAACGGTGAAACGACTTTACGTTTCTTAGCTTTTAAAACCTTCCATACTTCCTTTTCTTTTAAATCAAATAAAATGAAATAAAATTCAGCAAGTACATCTAAAAACCGAAACAAAGTGAAATAAAATAAAAATATATAATTAAATTTAAAGAAAATATAAAAAGAATTAAGGAAATTGCTTAAAAATAGTAAACTAGTCTAGAAAATTTGAAATTGAATAGAATAAATTTTAGAAAATTCATATGAGCTTGTAATATATTTTTAAACATAAATAATAACATAAAATAAAAATATATTCACAAAATAAATATTAAAAATTTAATTTACATATAATTTTTAAGTGGAGAAAATAGCAGAAAATAGGAAAACAGCCTTTAAAAATAGGAAATCATCATAGTAAATTTTGGAAAATTCTATTATTATTTTTAAAAATATTTAGAGATGAAAATATACATAAATTAACATATTGACACATATTAAAATAAATAATAAGAAATAAAATATGATTTATAAAATTTAAAATAGGCAAAATTGCACAATAAAACAAATTATACTAAAAATTGAAATGTACATAACTTTTACATTTTAACTCCGTTTTCAACGAAACGAAAAGCAGTATTCATGTTATTAAATCTATTTTCATAATAAAAGATAAAATTTAAAATTTCAAATATTTAAAATTTAAATTTAAAATTCAAAGTTTGACTATTGAACAAAAATTCACATTTTCTGGAAATATTTAATTTAGTCATATTTGGAATTCTAATCCACATCAAAATAAAAGTTTATACTTAAAATAACAAAAATTTATTCTTTTTCATAAATAAAGCTTTTAATTCTGGAAATCAATTTAAAAATAATTGTAAAATACAGGGTTGTTACACTCTCCCCCACTCAAAACTTTTCGTCCCCGAAAAGGAACGAGGTACGGGAAAGCACAGAAAAAGATAGAATGAAATAGAATTAAGACAAGATAATAAGAAGATTGGAATTACACCTGATAACTATTGTTATAGGTAAGTTTGACAAAATGGGGTGATCAAATCAAGAACACAAACACGAAAAAGATCCTCTAGAGTCTGAATCACCCCTTTCACTTGACCGACGGTCTATGAATGGAAAAACAGTGTTCAGATCCAGATGAGTAACAAAGATTATCAAAGATTACAGAAAGATTTCTAAACAGAAAGACTATCGAAAGATGCTTATACCAGCCTATAGCAAGATGATGGAAAATAAGGACAACCAAAAGATGGTTTGAAAAACAAAATAAGATAATAATTTGAAACCATAATGCTTTGAAATCATAATACTTTAGGGATGTTTATCATTTGGAAATCATACTACTAAGATCATAACACTTGGAAATGTTATTCTAAAAAACATAATACTTAGAAAATCATAACACCTTTTAAAATAATCTTCATTTAAAATATTTTAATTCATTTAAAAGTTGTAACATTTCTAAGTTCATTCAATTATAGAAATTTCCAAAACATTGTATTTTCAAAACAGCAGCACTTATAAAATGCTACAGTAGATATATTAGCATTTCAAATCAGTTTTATTCCAGAAATATTCATTTGGATATCTTTTAACTTAAGACTTGTTAAAAAATACTTTTATGAATGGAATATCCAAATAAACTATACTACATTTATTAAGTCAAATGTTCATTATTTTACTTAGCTCTTCATTTAACAAATAACCTAACACTTTATTTAAAATGCCCATTTCATAAATAGATATTCCTTCAATAAGTTACACTTAAAATTTCCATTTGAAAACCAAATTCTCAATTATCAAATTTAGTGATGTTAAAATACATTTTAACCATCATAATTATTCATTTTTCAAGACATATCAATTTCATACATAAAATATTTATCATAGCAAATATAACAATCAAATTTCTTTACACATTTATTCATTTAGACATCAATTAAACTATGAATTTGAGTTAAATAAACTTTATTACAAAATGTCCAATTCCAATGTATTTTATTTTATCTATTCAAAGATACATTATTTATTATACAACATATTCATTTCAGGAAATAACCATTATTAAATTTCCTAGGTTAGACTTAAGGTTCCATATTAAATCAAATTTGATTATTAAGTTATTTAAATAAAATCTCTTTAAATTCCTTTTTCACTATTTACCTCTGTTAATCTTTTATAACTAAAATTTAAGTGTATAAAATTTATTATAACCACTCAAATTTTATTTATAAAATCCTTTTTATATTGTATATTATCTAATTACATTGTTAACTTCTAAAAAAATTTAAGGTAACTAATATTTGAATGCAATTGTATTATACAAATAAAACTTTCCAATTCAATTATCTCAAGTTTGAATCATTTATTCAAAAAATTTAATTTTTCTTTTTATAACTGAAATTATTCTTTAAGATGAAATTTAATAATTAATTTTCCGGTTTCCTTCAAACCAGTTAGAGATAAATAAATATATGTACATAATATGTCAAATCAATTTAAATCATATATCTATATATATTATAAATCAAATCATATTTAGAAATTAAAATAAATTAAATCTTTCAAAACAAAGCTGTAGTAAGACTACAGAACGGTCTCTTCAGTTCAAAACTCGAAAATGAATGTCGATGATGCTGCAGTCATCACCGAAATTATTTTCCAGCGACAAAGAGAAGAGCACTAAATTTTTAAACTTTAAAATCCTTTAGAGACAAATTTTTATTCAAAATACTTTAAATGATATCCTTTTAAAAATTTTAAACACAAGGTTTGAAACCATCAGAAATTAAATTATCAAATTCTTGATTTAAATTCATTTCAGTTTCCAAAATCAATTTATAAACATCTATTTATAAATTCATTTATAGAATGATAAATCAAGTATTATCATTTCAAATAATCAATTTAAATCAATTTATTAAGTTCCATAATATTTACTTATATCAAAATTTATTTCATTAAATAATTTTTTTTTATATAAAATAATATTGTGTCAGTTTGTTCTGTCAAAGTGTTTTAGAAATCTTATCGATAGCGTTGATCAGACGAATCGATCGGAAGCCCAAATCAACATCAACAACTCAAACAACACAATATATAAAACAAAACATAGATTTGCAAGTACAATTTAAAAATGTTTGGAGATAGTTTGGAACAAAAGACAAGATGATTAAATAACAAAATAGAGAGATGGGTAAGCATAAATAAATCGCGGGAAACCTTAATCGGGTCAACCGTGACTTAATGGATAAGATCAAATGTGTATTTTTTTCTGGGGTAAATCTACATCCGATCTCAAGAGATAGAGTTTGGAATAACAAAAGACATTAGCATCTAAACCAAGGATAGATATAAATTTCTGGTGAATCGATACAAATTTTTAAAGGAGTTTTCCCCTTTACCAGAAAATTAGAATATTGGCGAGACAGCCAATTCACTATAAAGATCATTCGAAGTGGAGTTATGTGATACTCCAAAATCAAAAGAAGATGAATATTGAGGGACAAGAATGAATTTTGGAACCGCAGGGAACGTTCCAAAAATTCAAAGGAAATTCGAATCAGGAGGAAAAGATTCAAACTCGAACGAAAGTGATTCTGTAAATAAATCTACTCCATATGCTGAGTTTTGCCTCAAATCCAAAGCTCTGATACCAACTGTAACGACCCGATATTTTCAACCATTCACATCCATTATAAGTGTATAGGTAGACACTCATGCCGGAGTTGAATTGCTCAAAATACCGCATTGTAATTAAAATTTGGCAAATCTTAGAATATACAGTAAATAAATATAATCACAGATCACAGATCACAGACACAGAGTAAAATAATGCAGCGGAAGTAAAAGAAATAGTAGTTCATGAAGCTACTATCTAAATATGTCAGAATTACATAAGATACAACAGAAGAAATAGAGTACAACAAAAGTCTCAATAAAATAACCAAGTACAAGCTGAGTAGAACAACGGAACTGAAATAGATAGGACAAGACAAGCAGATAATCTCCAGCGATTCAAATCTCCAAGCGAGTGGAAATCCAAATCTATGAATAACTCAGGCTGACCCGAGCGTAAAGCAAAACACAAAACACTCGAGTCAAGACAATATATACTTATATAATGTAAACCAACTCAAGCAAACTATAATAAGGGTACAAGTAACTTAGAAGATACTTGGGACCGCCCATCCTCTATGGATCCATTAAAATATCTACTATGTAGTAATATTCGCTATTATAATAGTGTCTAAATAAGTAAAGTATAATCATATAGAAAATAGCGTTAAGGGGATGGAGAACCTTAACGTGGTCGGATCTTAAAATCATAATCGTAGTAAAGCTCGATATGGTAGGTGACACGGCACAACTAGGCAATGCCAGGGTAGATATACCAATTACGCACACGGACTGATGGATACGCATAGCAGCCACTATCGTTCCACCTCGAACAACACTCCCAAATCGGAAGATGGCCATCTAATCAATCACAAATAAGAGTATAATATCGAAGAAATGTGTCCGAGAAGAGGTGCTACCTCACTGGTCCGAGATCGCTCCTATTTTAGCCACCTTATGCCAACTCACGGGAGTTGGGTCCACGTAACATACCTTAAGAACGTCGCCACCATCCTACTTCATTCTGTAATCTCCACCGCGTACACAGTTGCCAAAGTGGGTTTCGGTAAGACAGAGAGTATGTCCATATCCGATCCCGGTCTCTTTAACAACCCAACGTTATTATAACCCGTGGTTATAAGTTTAAAAACAGTTTATACTTCAAAATAGAATATCATATCAAATCCAAATCTTTATCAAAATAAAGATTAAATCAATTCCAAACCATTTCCATATTTTTAAAATATCATATCATTTCAAAACTTCATTTCAAATCATTTTAATATTCCAAATATCATTTGAGTTCAAATCTAAATATTCAACTTTAAATACCTTTTAAATTTAAAGGTATACTTCATTTATTATCATTTCAAGTCACCTTTTAAATAGTTTATATTCTAATCAAATAATTCATTTAAACCTTTTAAAAGTGTAATTATTATATTTTCAAATCAAGTATTCAATTTCCAAAGTTTCAAACCATTCTGAGTTCGTTTACTAAGTCAAAAATCCTAATTATTAAAATTTCAGCATTTCACAGCATTTAAAAACAACTGCTATAGGTTATATTTGAAAACATTTTTAATTCAGCAAAGACAGCACTTAAAACTGCTGTTAAAACTCAGTTTTAGTTGAATTATAGTTCAAAATAGAAAAGACAGCATACCAGAAGTGCTGCGGTAGTTCAGATTTCAAAACAAGGTTTAAATTTGGTTTCAGCAAAGACTGCAGACCATTATAGCATTTCCAGGGAATGCTATAATAGACCTGAGTTCAATTTAGCCTATAAGTTCAATTACAGCAACTACAGCATTTCAGAAATGCTGTAATAGCTCTTTTTACACAATTTTAGTTCAAAACAGAATCGATAGCATTTCTGAATGCTATTAAAAGTAAATTTCAGGTGTTAGTGTATTTCCAGCAATTAAATAACTTTAATTTAAAACACATAAACATTTTAAAAATCATATTTTAACATTTAAAATGTTCATTTACATATTTAACATATATCTTTTCATAATAAATTTCTTATAATAAAATCCAATTTTCAACAATTTACTTAATAAATATAAGTGTAAAAGTTTCCAATTCTTCCCATTTCAACAAATAACTTAACACTTCAAATTTAAATTACCATTTCACAAATTTAACTAAATTTCCAATTTTATTTAATTAACTTAACCCTTTAATTAAAACCAAATTTCACATTTCCAAGTCAAGTTATATTTTAAAAGATCACTTTTAAACATTCACTTATTTAACCACTTAAATTCATAGAAAAATCAATAATACTTTAATAAATCACTTAAATTCAAATTTAATCAAATTATCATATTTACCATTTCCAAATAAAATTTAATATCCATTTTATTTATATAACTTAAATATCATTTTTAACCAAAATTCCAAATTTCCAACTTAAGTTATATTTCAAAAATCCAGTTAAACCATTCATTAATTACATTTTTAACACATGGAAAAAAAATCATAATTTTTTATTTTAAAACATTTCAAAATCTATTTAAATCAAATTTCATAAATTTATAATTTTTTAAAATACTTAAAAATATCCAAAACATTTTATAAAATAACCACAGGCCTTTATATAATTTTCTAACCTAGGTCAAGTGATACGGATATGTATCATTTCAATCCGTAGTTAAAAAAAGAAAAATCCGGGTTCTATCATTTAAAACCCGCAATCCCAAGTTAAAATAAATTAAATAAAAATCGTTCAGGCCTATCATTTCAGCCCATAACAATTTTTTCCTATTCTAAAGTCCGTTCGGGTATGTATCATTTCAACCCATAGTGATTCTAGTCTACAGGGAACTTGCAATGGTGATAACTGATATAAATAACAGAATAACATTAAATAACAGTAACATATGATATAACAGGTGTATAAACATCATATGATCATAATATACTTAAGTATAACATGATAATATATTTCTACAGATTCACAGTGTGTCAATTTACTAGTTATATAGGTACATATTGTCTGGTGAGAATAACTCACCTGTTTGTGCTTGAGATATCAAAACCAATGACATAATGGAAACAAAAGCACGATGACAAGACTACGGACTTGAGTGGAGAGCGAATCCAAGCTACAACTCTTGTGCACAACCCAAAACAACCAATCAAAACAACAAAATTCAATACGACTTTAAAATGAAATAACTTTGAAATGAAAAGAGATTTGAATGTCAAATCTTTTGCCTTGTTTTCTACAATGCTTTGCATGGCCTAGGGATTTATTTAGGTCAGGTTTGACATGACTTTGGCTCAGGTTTGATCATAGGAATGCATGGCATAAAGGCTAGAACATGTGGAGGAAGTTACAACACAAGAATATCAAGAGACTAGGCAACAGAGTGGAGTTTGGTTCAACTTTTGGCTCGGTCTATGGGTCAAATGGCTCGGCCATCATCTGGTACAGGTCTGGACAGAGGTTTGGGTGATGAGTAGCAGCAGCCAAAGGTCATGTAGCAAGTGGTGGTGGTGGCTAAGGGGGTGGCCAAAGCAAGATATGGAGGGTAGGTGATGATATGTGTGGTCTAGGCAATGTTTTGTGGAGTTTTGTGGTGATGGCTTCAAGTGGAAGGTCATGGCCTGTCTTGGTCAGAGGGAAGGGAGTGTTTGCTGTAGTAGATGGAGGAGGTGATGATGGGGATGAAGGTGGTAGAGGCTAGGCCAAGAAAACATGTGAAGAGATCAAGCAAAATCATTTAAAGAAAAGAGGAAAAGTGAAGAGAAGAAGTAGAGAATGGAAGCCATTGGCAAATTTTTCTTAGCCGTGAGTTTTAGGAGATGAGAACTGAAATTTTGAGAAGTTTTTCACTTGAATAAGAGAGAGGTACAGCTGAAGGAAGTATAAGGAACGGCCAAAATAACTGATGTATTGATTGAAAAAGAAACGGTAAAAGAAACGGTGAAACGACTTTACGTTTCTTAGCTTTTAAAACCTTCCATACTTCCTTTTCTTTTAAATCAAATAAAATGAAATAAAATTCAGCAAGTACATCTAAAAACCGAAACAAAGTGAAATAAAATAAAAATATATAATTAAATTTAAAGAAAATATAAAAAGAATTAAGGAAATTGCTTAAAAATAGTAAACTAGTCTAGAAAATTTGAAATTGAATAGAATAAATTTTAGAAAATTCATATGAGCTTGTACTATATTTTTAAACATAAATAATAACATAAAATAAAAATATATTCACAAAATAAATATTAAAAATTTAATTTACATATAATTTTAAAGTGGAGAAAATAGCAGAAAATAGGAAAACAGCCTTTAAAAATAGGAAATCATCATAGTAAATTTTGGGAAAATCTATTATTATTTTTAAAAATATTTAGAGATCAAAATATACATAAATTAACATATTGACACATATTAAAATAAATAATAAGAAATAAAATATGATTTATAAAATTTAAAATAGGCAAAATTGCACAATAAAACAAATTATACTAAAAATTGAAATGTACATAACTTTTACATTTTAACTCCGTTTTCAACGAAACGAAAAGCAGTATTCATGTTATTAAATCTATTTTCATAATAAAAGATAAAATTTAAAATTTCAAATATTTAAAATTTAAATTTAAAAGTCAAAGTTTGACTATTGACCAAAAATTCACATTTTCTGGAAATATTTAATTTAGTCATATTTGGAATTCTAATCCACATCAAAATAAAAGTTTATACTTAAAATAACAAAAATTTATTCTTTTTCATAAATAAAGCTTTTAAATCTGGAAATCAATTTAAAAATAATTGTAAATACAGGGTTGTTACATTTAAAGATTAAACTAGAATGATTTGGAATTATTTCCAAATATTGAAATTTGAATAATAATATACTAATTGTTGAAATCTAAATTGTTTTGGGAAGAATTATTAAATAGATTTTAGAGTGAAGTATTTTGGAAGTTAATTAATTTAAATATTATGAATTATTATAAATATGTAGAATTTAGTTATTTAATTGATAATGATAATACTTTTGAATTTAAAATGGTTTATGTTTTAAAAGTAATTGAATAATTTTATAAAGTCTTATATTAATAATAAATGAGATTATAAGTATATTTTAAAGGAAAAAGAAGTTTTTATTTTATTGAAAAAAGGGTTCATGAATTTATTTATTAAATGGGCTTAGATAGTGAAAATATAGAAATAATTATATAAATGAAATAAATTATCGAGAATAAATATCGTAAATTTTTGTAATGTTAGTAAAACATACAGGAAAGATACATATGAATTTTTTTGGTCAGTTTAACTACTTTAACATGGTTGATAAATTGATTACCAAAGAAAAAGAAGAGAGAAGAATAAGTAAAGGTGTATGAAATGAGCCCATTTGGCCCAATTTGATGTTTGGAAAATCATTTGACTCCTCTTTTCATTATCTTTCACTTTTCAATTTTTGAACAAAATGAATGTAAACCCTCCTCTTCTAATAAATTTAAAATAAAATCAAATAAAATCCTAGAAATTATGAAAATTAAATATATGCTTCCCAACATGCCACTACACCTTCTAGTATAAGTAAGTTGGAATTTTGAAGCTTCTTCGAATGGGTTTGGCATTTTACTATAAAAGGAAGAGAAAGCAAAGAAGGTTTTTCTATAGCTATGAAGCTAAATAAGAAGAGTGTCTCTCCAATCGAAGATGAGTGAATTCCACTCATGAATCCATGTCGTAATGTGATGTATATTGTGTGTATGTTTTTACTGTTGATCTCAGTATATTGATTTTGCCTTTTTCTTTGCTCACTGTTAAACCCTCAGTCCTTCACTCTATTCACCGTTAACAATAATTCAATATATTGCGCTGTGATTTTTGTTGCTATGATTTGAATTTGGTTAATTTGTTTTCTGGGTTTGCATCGAAGTTTCGTTTATTACAGGGAAGAATCAGTGGAAGAAACAGCAGTCTAAGAGGCAAACCAAGAGAAAAATGCTCCAGGTTTGAACACATGCAATCAACCTCATCTCTTTGAGTGGTGGACTGCTCGAGAGAAGAGGTTGACCCATAGGGGTTGACTCTTGGTGCCACCCCCAAACTAACTACAAAAAACAAAAGAAAATTCAATAAATAAATTTGGAAAATAAAAGTTTTACGAAGTGTAAATAAGATATTATTTTATGAAAAAGTTTATTTCATATTAAATATTAATTTCTTAATTTAGATATTGATTATTTAATGAAAATTTAATTTTTGATTATTAATAAATCTATTAAAATCCTATAAAATTCTAAAAAAATTTAAAATTGTTTCTAATTATTATTTTATAATTTTCAAAGAATATTCCACGAATTTTGAGAATAATATAGAGTTTTAAATATATTTTTTATGGATTCGGAATAAAAATAATTTTTTTAGATATTGTAAATTTAATTTAAAAACCATATTTAATTATAGAAAATTATGAAATAATTGTAATGAGCGATATTGGATTTTACAATCTATTTTTAAGTTTTTAAAGGATAGAAAGAGTATTCAAAAGCTTATTTGTGAATATTATATTATTATATAAATATAAAAGGTTGAGAAATTAGTATTTTATCATTTAAAATCTATAAATGGTTTTATTAATTATAGATATGTTTCTATAAATAAGTATATCTATATCTCTTTCTAAATAAATATGTATGTCATGTACGTACCAGTTATGTGTAACGAGGAATCTGAATAAATGGATTAATACTGTCGTCTGGTATGGGACTTTCGGTAATACGTTTCGAAATTTTCTTTAGACTTATTATATAGAATAAGATATGTGAGTGTAGTTTATCAGCATTAAGAAAATGGGTGAACATCACTGGGTGGTACGGGATGTCCATGTCAATATTTATCTGATTGCTTTCTATAAGTAAATGTCAATCAATAGGGTTAAGTCTACGAGGTATTATATTTATGGTGAAGTGAATTGAGAGTGAGCAGGCTAAGAGCCATAAGTGTGTCGACCTTGTGTGTGTTATCCTGTTATACGTCATGGGCAAACCAGATTGTCTATTATCCATCCTAACGGCCGAATTGCGGGGTCGCACCTCGAATCCATTACGCATCTATTGATTGTATATGGTTGAGAGCCACTGCCCCATGTCACGTAAGCTAGTAGTCAATTACCATTGGTGCACTTGGAGGGTCCCGACCAGCATAACGTATTTATGCATTTGATGAATATTGGGTCACGCTGGCTGTCGAGGTAACCGATGACTATAGGAGCAGCACCGAGAGCCTATGAGGAAGGCCCCTAGAGTGGGCTAAGAGTTGTTAGTCTCCCGTCTAGTATTATTGATATAAACACTACTTATTCACATATATTAGATCATTATAGATGCAGCTGAGCGTTGTTTGGATCATTTATTAAAGCTGATGTCGATACAGTTATTATAGGGCTGAGAACCCATCGGACTAAAAGTCCATATGATTATATATGAAATGAGAGTTGAGTAGATAGTAGAGGTCTGAGAGACCGCATGATTATGTCATTGGTTGAGAGCTAGTGGATTACTATGAGACTATAAGTCCATATGAACCTCATGTGATTACAGATCTCCATGATTGTTCATTGGACTATATATCCATGTAGTTATGTAACCCCATATACATTGGTTATATTGCTATCATGGATAGGTAGAGATGGCGAGATCATAGAGTTAGACCATGTTCCTATCTTTATGGTTATCTGGGAAATGACCATAGTCACTGAGGGTATGCCATATTCATATTTTTGTATGAATGATCTGGATGATTATTTGTACATGTTTCATGTGCGTTGATTATGACAAACCCGAGTATATCTAATTTATGATTATCTGAGAAATAATCTTGGATATTGCAGAGAGCATGCCCTATGTATTTTATGATATCTTATAAATGACCATATTTGGATGCGTGGATTGTTTCACCCATTTGACATTATACTCCTAGAATGTAGTTTGATTTGACTTCTATATAGGTGATATTACTTATCCATAGTTTTGTGATGTGATTCTATTATTGTGATATATTGACACCTGCATTTTGGATATAGTCTAACCTATATGTTATTTATATGTCAGTCCGCGACATTTTTGGTTAAGAGACAAGATGAATAGTTTGTGGATGATGGGCTTAGATAGAGCATAAGGTATTATTATATATCATTATATTTTAAGATATCACATGTATGTAAGATATTGGATTGTATATTGGACATACATTGTATTTATCCTTGAGTCAGTGGTAATTTGACTTATTCTATCCCACCCAGATTTTTATTGTTTTATATTATATATTGTCGTAGCATTATCGACTCTGTGTTATCTATGTTTTCTGTTTTATATTGTGTATTGTTTCATACTAGAGATGCACGTGTTTATTGCTTTGTGCCGATACTGTGTACGATAGGTGAGTTGTTTATTTGATTTTTGAATACATATCAGCGTTAGCCCAAGGGAATATTCATGTGTGTAAGCCCAATATCGCCTTATTTCTGTATAATCAGACAATATTACCTAGTAATACTCTTTGGTAGTACTGATATAGAGGTGGTGTGTTACTTTTTTGCTCCGTAAACTTCAAACGCTAATAACTTCTAAGTTTGTACTCCGATTGAAAAACTTTAAATATGAAAGTTGCTCGGAAGATTGCCATGAACACAATGGTGCGAGTTTCATGGCCAAATTCCAACATTTAATTAAATTCTATTTTTGATCCTGATTTAATATTTATTAATTACCATTTATTTTACAAGGTATTACATTTTATTATATTCTTCTATTACTTGGCGAACAGGACAGACGATTCGAACTATAAATAAATGCACTAGAGCAACTTAGAGGGAACATTTGGCCTGCATACTCTTAATATATTCTTCTCTACTTCATCCTTATCGCTAAGCGCTATACTCTTACGTTTCTAAATGTGAAACAGTTGTAAAGCTCTTGCATTTGTGACGAATCCAAAAAAATAACATTAAAGTGGAGATAGGTATGAATCTTGGCCAAACCACTATAAAATTCTCTATATCCTTTACTATTTTTGTTCATACTATTTAGATCCATCTCGTTTTTGTTCGATTTGGGTGTTGTACCACTTTTTGGTTCAACATTTTTGGTGCTTTCGTTGAGATAAGAACTTCTCAGGAATAGATATAGCTTAGTATTGTGGGTTGCAAGCATATATTTGTTAGATATGAAAGATAGTTACTGAAGATCTGAAGAAATAGGCCCTAGGAAACCTTCCATGAGATATAGGTCCAACGGTGGAGAAGATGAAGCTTCTCACCATAATGATGAAAGTGCTCGGTTATTCAATGCTTTATTGGGTATGTCTTCCCTACAGTAGATAGTGTCAAAGGTTGAACTTGATAGGATGATGGATGAGATGAACCATAGAATGCTTGGCGGTAAAAAATATCTGTTTAATAAGGTGGAAAATTTTTGTATCGCTAGATCAGTACACACAAAGGCACAGGAAGAGCCATAGGAATGCGTTGCCTTCAAGTTCTAAAGAAGATGGTTTGTCTTCATCAAGTTAGAATAGGAGAGATGGCAAGCAAAATATGAAGGGAAAAGCTGTTGGAACATTAAAGAAGACCATAAGAGAGAGTGGCCAAAATTTGGCCATGGCTAATGTGCTCGGTACCAACCAAAATCAGGTCGGTACCGAGCACATCTTGAGTGGTTTCGGAGCACAACTACCCGAAGCCATTAATTTTTCTGGCAGTAAAGATGATTTCTAGGTTGCTAGAAACGATGTTAGGCAGACCGTTAGTGCTTAAACGAATGCCATAGAACTAGCCATGCCTCGTAGAAGATCTGGGCGAGTAGCTCTCCTGGAGATAGGAGTGCCTAGATGTCAACGAAAAAACCAAGAACGTTTGCAGAGTCAAACACCCCGCTCGAGGTTGTTCTTGATGATTGCCATCCAGATTGTCAAGCTAGGCAAGAGTATATCATTGATATGGTATGGAGACTACTGAATGAGAACTAGTGGAGAAAGAACGAAGAATGGGGCTCAGCACCTAGCAAGACCCCATTCACTGATGATATTTTGCGAGAAGAGTATCCCGAAAAGTTTGTCATGCCAACGATGCCATCGTACAACGGTTTATAGACCCAAGATAGCATCTATTTAAATTTGAGTGGCTCATGGATGGTGCCAGAGCGATTGGTGTTGTGACGTGTAGGTGTTTCCCTATATTCCTATATAGAGTGGCAATGATGTGGTTTTCTCAGCTCGTGCCGAAAACAATATCTTCATCTGATTAACTGGTTAAAAAGTATATACAGCGGTTTAGGACCCACACTGCTAGACTGAAGGATGTGATGTCCTTATCGAATATTTATCTATGTGCTGGAGAGACCCAAAAGGATTTTTTGAGTTGATTTAGTATTGCTGTGACTAAAGTGCAATCCAAAGGAGGATATTATTCTGATGGCTTTAATTTGAGGGCTACACCCAAAAATGGAGTTTGTCGATAGTTAAGTAGAAAACAACCACCTACTATGGAGGAGTTCTATCATAAGGCACACCTATTTCTATGATTGGAAAAGAGACCTGGCCGTTGGAAAGACTCGTGGTTGGTCGTTGAATGAAGTTGTGCAAAGCATCGTCACTATTTAGAAAATCAATTAAAGCACCGGTAACATTGCAGTAAATGTAGGAAATAATAACAATAATAAAAAAAGTAGAAATTAGGATGTTGGTGGTAAGAGGAATGATATAAAATGCGTTCAAGTTGCTTGAAGCCAGAGGATTATATTACGTTGAATGATACGGCTGAAAATATATACCTTACTACATAAGGAACTGAGAATTACAAGAACCCGACTTGGAGGGAGGTAAATGAAACCAAATGACGCTCAGGGAAGTATTGTCGATTCCATGACACTTATGGGCACAACACCAATGAGTTCCATCACTTATATAATGGCCCACACTTTTTATCCTTAGGAGTCGACACGAGTATGTTCATGGTATTCATGTGTCAAGCATACATATGCCGTAATAACAAATTGTAGGGGTAAAAAGAAAGAAACGATGGAAAAAAATCTCACATTGTCATGAGTAATATATAATATACAACAAACCTTTACAAAAGAAAACTGTAATATACATACATCAAATCTGAGTAACTATCTATTATCGGCCTGGACAATTATAGTAACATGTCCACACAAATGTTGATCAATATAAAGAAATGGAAAATAAAACATAAATGAGTATGCCTTGGAGGCATCCAGCTCGTTTCCTGAGCCTCCATAGCATCTAAACTAAATCTGGAAAATACTCGGGTTGACCGAGTATTATAAGAAAATAAGACTCGGATCGTTCTGGTAAACCAGCGAGAGAAACTCAAGCCACAAGGAATTGTTATACCGTAAAATAAACATTTATAAATAAAGGTATCTCGTAAGACCATGCCGCACATAAACACAGAAGAGTTTTTACCTTACAATAACCAAAACATTTTTATAGCAAATCCAGTGATTTTATAATAACGTCTAGGGTTTAAAATAAATTATGAATATAGCTGGAATGCTTGCTTCTCACGTTCCAGCATAGTTGGGCACCACTAAATCCATACGGTGCTTATTGTAGAATGGATTTCATACAGTGAAAAGGCACCAGGGTACTATCTACCATAGTAAACCTCTAGAAAATATACTAAGGGCCTCGTCAAGACCGCTGCTAACACAGAACCGACCTATCCCTTATTGGACAGTACCGAATATATCATCACCCCGGTTGCTTTGCAACCTTTTCTTCGAGAGCCCTCATGCACAACCAAATCCATAAATACATACACAAACAAACTCATAGATAGATACATACATACATATATATATACACACACATATATATACATATATATATATATAGACACACACACATATATATATACATATAGACACACACACACACAGATATATATATATATATATATATGGGTGATGACATACCCTAATGGATGCGACCCACATAGCCCCGCTACATCTTCCCTAATTATATATATATATATATATATATATATATGGGTGATGACATACCCTAATGGATGCGACCCATATAGCCTCGCTACTTCTTCCCTAATTTTAGTCATTCTCGGATGTGAGGCTTGAGGCTACGTTTTACCTTTTTAGCAAATCCCACTTGGAATGCTAACACTGCCCTCCAAGCGATAATGCAATGTTAGCATTCCTTCATACAAGTTGTTTAGAATATGAACAAACCAAAGGCACTACTTCAACTACATCCCTTTTGGAATCACCCTAGGATTAATAGCAAGTAGCCCTTGCACTTCAAAGAGCTCCATCTTTAATTCCATTATCTTCAAGATACTTCCAATTCGAACACTAATGTTGGTTCGGAGTGGTTTTTAGATAATTTGTATTTATCCGATCTCGGTCTCTTTGAACCAACATTCCATAATTTTCGATAAACTCAACTCCAGTTCTTTTAGAAGTAAACAGACAATACATAAGAGCGGAGATCACTTCTTAACTGTTTAAGTTGATGGATTTCCTTATCATTTATCCAAGAAGAACACCCTGAGTTTATACGTATAGTATAGCATCATCGAAGATAACTATACAATATATTTCTCATGCTTCTTATATATATTTCCAAAGTTAAAATCGGGTTAAAATTTGATAGCGGTTAGATAACTATCAAATAAAACAAACAATCAATCATAATTTAATTCCATATGAGATCCACAAAGGCACATTAAAATAAATCTTCATTGATTAAATCGGTTTAACTATTTACCAAAAGATATTCATATACTTATCTCACTGGTGTAAGTATATTCCTAAACCATTTTAGTCTCTATATTTGGAAAACTCTACCAAATACATGAGTACATTCACAAAACATTCAAGAAAGATTTCCTATTTCAAAATCATATTAAATGGATAAAAAATATTGTTTCCTGAAAACCCAAACCATTATCCTTTGGTGTTAAGTATGAAAAAAGGCTTCTATATCGTTATAATTAAGAAGGTTATTTATTAATTTTATAAACTTATTCTTCATAAGCGATCTAATTCATATAGAATCAAAGTTTTATAAACCCAAAACTTCCTTTCCAAATTCCAAGATCTCTTTCCAGTTTATAACTTTAACAAACCCTTCATAAAAATAATTCTTATAAATCAATGTATTATTCTTAAACATCTTTTGCATTAATATTATTTTAAACACATTGTTAAATTAATTAAATTAACTTAAACACCATTATTAAATAAAAAATTAAACCAAAAACAATATTACCAAAATGATTAACTAAAATCAAACATCATCATTAAATAATAAACTTAAACCATCATTTATAAAATAATTAATTAACTTTAAAAATATCATTAATAACACAATAAATTAACTTTAAAATAACATTATTACAAATAATTAATTAACTTTAAAACATCATTAACAAAATAACCAACTAACTTTAAAAATATCATTAATAAAATAATATTGACTTAACCATTTAAATATAGAAACCACTTTACTTCAAAACATTGTAAAGTAAAATTTATAATCCATAACTAACAATTGACAGATAACACGTCACTTATCCTAATCAACCAGCATGTAAATAAATGTCCAAATTGTTAAAATAGCAGAACGGGGATTTATTCTGCTAAATAAATATCCACAATAATCTACTCAATTTAAATATTGCAGAAAGTGTTTAATTTTGCTAACAGGATGTCAGTAGTAAAGTAAATTATTTAACTACGTAATCTTAATTTAATTCCAACAATAATAAGTTAACAATATTTTTCACTTCATCAAATTTATCAAATAATTATGTTGAAGTGTTCTACTAGCTACTAATAATCAAGTGTTAAAATCCGTGGGTCAATGGATATAAAATGAGTGATTTATATTCTTTATTTCAAACTACTTCCACCCACCCACATCCCCAACCCATCCACCCACATCACAAACACAAACCCGACACAAGCCCGGTTAGACCAAACTAACCAAAGCTTCTTTTCTCTAAACTTAAAATTCCGAAAATCCAAACTGGAGCCAAACTTATTGCACGAATGTGCATGCGTGCACGTGCATGTCATCTCCCCACCACCGATCATCGCCTCATCCTCACCCACAAACGTCGACCACCATGCTCGACTCAACCGTACCATTGCCATCCACACACACGCCCTCTAGCCAAATCTGACTCCATAACCCCAAATTCCAAAAGCATGTGCACCAGTATTACACATGCGCCACCTAAAAGGGCACGCCACGTCGCCCCGACCATCTACCTATCATGCCACCACAACCCTTGCAATTGCAACCCAACACTGCATCCTTGACCAACACCTTGGCCAGCTCACTACCTCACACCTCTGTCACCACTACCCCAAAATCTAACCCCAAAAACAGGTTTTAAATCCTAACTCAAACTCGATAGAGCAACCTCGACAACCGTACACTTAACGACCACCGCCCACGCCACCGCCTTAACCCAAGGTCGCTCTAGAATCCATTGCCGACCTTCCCAACCTGCACCTCATGGAACACAATTTTTGAACCAATACATTTCATCACTCCACCTCAACCATTTTTGACCACCTAAAATTACACGACTTTCCCCAAAAATCATGATTTGCAAATACAAACATGACTGTACCCTTCATTTGACGATCCGAGCTCAACAAAAAAACCAATGATGTTTGACCATTTACTTATCTAAACCCATATCTCTTACATCCCTCGACAAAATAACCCCCGATTAATTAAAAAAACTAGAGACCAAACTCTACCACTTTATAGTTGAAACCTTTAGCTAATTCTCAATGGTTTAAGGTTTGTGGATTTTTTAATCTAAGACGAAAAGTCTATTTTCATATTTTTCAAAGAATAGTGAGTGGAAAAAGAAGATATTCTAGTTCCTATTGGTTTCCCGTATGCATATTCATCAATTTTCAAATCAAAATATGATTTTTAAACAATTACTTAAACATGATGGATATTTAAAAAAAATAAACCAAGCAATAAATTTTAACTCCATTTATCTCATATAGGATAAAACAAAGAAATGGAGATCTCACCTTGCACAATTATTGTAAAATCCAAGCTAAATTGTTTTAAGCAAAATATGTGATTTTTCTTCTAATACTCTTGAGTGATATAGAAATAAAGATGAGAATAAGAAAGTTAAGTATGAAATATAAGATGAGAATATTGTATATATATATAAAGAGGTTACATAAAAAATAAAAATAAGAAAATAAAATAAAGATACCCTTAAATCAAAAATTCAATTCTTACATCAAATCTAAGCCATCCAAGTACCATATCATATGAAAGCATGTTGGATAATACAGTGATACATGTACCTTTTGTTAACTTGATTACTTAAGGAATCTAACGTCTTTTCATATTCAAATCTCTAATTTTTTTTCATTAATTTATTTCTTCATACATTCCAAAATACAAAGTCTTTTCTTCTTTAAACATTTAAATATTGTTTTTTAAAGCATATGCAAGGTATTAAGACTGCCTATAACTTGTCGTTCGACCAAAATCTAAAAATCCGAAAAGCGGGTTTGGGTCAATTGTTTAGTTTTCTATCGAACTATCTATTTATGTAAATAGTTAAAATATGAATTTTCTATCATTAATTATAAATTAAAAGAGGGCTATTTAATTATTAAAACCATTAATTGAATATTTAAAATAAATTAAATAGTCACAAACTAAAGCGATAAAATTCCGGGTCATTGCAACTTAAGAGACATGACAGAAGATTTGATACATAATGAAAAGTTATAGCAGTATGTGAGAGACCCATTGGATGGCGGGAAAAGTGCTAAACCTTAGGGTCAGAATGCTTGAAAAGATTGACCTAATTCTAGCAGAGAGGGGCCAAGGTGACCGGATGGTAGGGATGTGATTAATATGATAACTGGAGGACCTCATCCAGTGGAGGAGAGCTGGAATAAGATGGAGCAGTATGCAATTTCTTTAAAGCACATGTCGTATGAGAGTTGTTTTGTACTTGACTATGGAGCTTAGGTAAAACAACTGCAAATAATGATTGATGATATTGTTTTTCAATACAGAGATGTTGATGGGTTTCAAGTGCCAATGCTTGGCCCTATGGTGATTGCGGTTATGTTAGGGCTAGCAACTATGCATCGAGTTCTAATTGACTATAGAAGCTCGATTGATATTTTGTTCAAGAATACATTTAACCAGACGAAGATCAGTCTGAAGGACATAAAGCCCTGTAAATCCTGCATTTAAGGATTTACCACATAGGCAAAAGAGCCTATCAAGTGTATTAATCTATCAGTGGAGTGCGGTGAAGGAGACCGCAATATTGTGCGGGTATTGACCTTTGTGATAGTTGATGAGTTTTCTACTTATAATGATTTTTAGGCCTATCGGCCCTTGCCAATAGCAGAATAGCATTGGCCGCATTATGCCTCATGATGGAGTTCCCCACTAAGTGTGGCAAAGCGACGTGAAAAAGGAAAAGGTGTAGAGAAGGCGCTCTGCATCAAGAGTGCATATGCATAACAACTACCATCCATGCCCTGGCTCTGGCCCCACAGTAAGTTCAACAATCCTATGAACCCCCAAAAAGAGTCTGACGATGCGAAGGCGGCACCAGCGAAGCTTACAATTAATATCTCTATTAATGAGGATGATCCAACTAGGGTCTTCAAGGTTAGATATCACCTCAGTATAATGATGAGAAAGGAAATGGTAGGTTTCTTCTAACAAACCTAGATGTGTTTGCCTAGACACATTCTGATACGTAGGGATATTGCCAAAAATAGCGTGCCATGCTTTGAATGTGGACCCAAGATGTCATCCTATGAAGTAGAAGAGATGTAGCTTGGGTCTCTAGTGATCCTCTGCACTAAATGAAGAAGTGGATCAGCTGAAGGCAGATGGCTTTATTCATGATGCGTTATACCCTAAATGGGTATTGAACCCTACGTTAGTCAAGAAGCCAAACAGAAAAGGCGGACATGCATCAATTATTTGGATTTGAATAAAGCATGCCCCAAAGATAGCTTTCCACTATCGAAGATCGACCAACTTGTGAACTTAACGGCTGGACATGAACTATTATCCTTTGTGGGTGCATATTTTGGATACAATCTAATAGCAATGTATAGTCCAGATCAAGAGCAATGAGTTTCATCATTGATTTAGGCTTGTGCTACTATCAATGGTGTAGTTTAGTTTGAAGAACGCTGGAGCTACCAACCAATGATTGGTAAATAAGATATTTGAAGGTCAAATATGAAGGATGATGGAAATTTATTTGGGATATGAGGGTGAAGTCACAACGATCGATGAATTACATAGAAGACCCCGCTGAGATGTTCGATGTGCTTCGGTAGTACAGAATAAAACTCAATCTGTTGAAATGTTCTTTCGAAGTCGCATCGGGCAAATTTTTGGGTTTTATTGTGAACTCAAGGGGCATCAAAGCTAATCCAAAGTAGATTCAAGCTTTGAAAGATGTCACTGCCCCAAAAACAAGGAAAGAAATGCAAAGCTTAAATGGGAAAGTCACTGCGCTGGGTCGGTTTATTCCAAAGGCAATGAAAAGTATATACCGTTCTTTAGCACATTCAAAAAGAAAAAGGAAAGTTTGTTTGGACCAAAATATGCCAAGAAGCTTTCTAGAAATTGTTTAAGCATATGGGAAGACCAACAATCTCATCGAAGCCTTTGGAAGGAGAAGACTTGTTTATTTATTTGGCAATATCCACTCACACATTGAGTGCTGCCTTGGTATGAGACGAATCAAAGATCTAAAGGCCCGTAGATTATATTAGCGAACAGTTTATCGAAGCAGAAAAGAGCTACTCGAAGTTAAAGAAGCTAGCATAATGCTTGTTGGTTTCTTTGAAGAAACCACGGCCACACTTCCGTTCACCAGATAAAAGTGCTTACTGATCAACCTCTATGGGATGTAATGCATCAACCCGAGACTTCAGGAAGACTATTATAGTGGAACATCAAGCTGAGCCAATATGATATAACATACCATCTTGGAAAGGCGTTATGAAGACAGCAGTTGGCTAATTTCATTGTAGAATTCATTTTCCAAGATAGTGAAGTGGAAGAAGATATGACCTGAATTTCCTAACGGAAGTTGTACATAAATGGAGCTTCTAATGAATGAAGTTTTAGGGTAGAAGTAATTCTTATGACCCAGAAGGAAAAAAATATGCTATGCACTAAAGCTAGATTTTGACAATAAACGACGAATCCAAATATGAAGTATTGATTACGGGACTCAAGAAAGCGAAAGAACTGGTGGTCAAGACACTGCATATATTAAGCAACTCTCAAGTGGTGGTCTATTAAGTCAAGAGGATTTTCAAGCTAAAGGGGCAAGATTTTCCCCTTATCGAATAGAGATACTATAACTATTGCTGATATTGAGCACTGTATAATCACGCACATCCTCAGAGAAAGGAATACGAAAGCTAGTTTATTAGCCAAATTGGCCAACTCTAGAGATGCATAGCTTATGAGACTTATCTAGTGGAAGTTTTATCGGCTTCGATCGTCGACTAAATGGAATACGACCGGACCTTAGAGACCAAAGAGGATAATAATTCATAGATGACTCCAATTAAAGATTATATGTTAAAAGGAACTCTCCAAAGTGGAGGAAATGAATGGTAAAAACTCTTTCGTAAAGCATCATGACCTTTTGGAGGCATGAATTTGAGTAGTGGAACCTTAGGAGTATGGCTTGATTTCTCGAAGCTGGCAGGTTTCCTAGCTCCTGGGTCGCTCTTAACTTTAATTTCCTCAAAATCAAGCTATAACCTCTCTACCATAGTAATATGATCACAATGGTCATTTGCGCTGGTGATAGTAATGTCTTCCTCCTAGGATTGATTAACATCTTTAAACCCTTCCAAAGCCTTTTTTTTCCTGAAACTAGGTTGAAGCACTGGAAGGAGGAACTTGGATGATCGACTCTATAGTGATGGAGGTTGATATGGAAGAGATGGCACTAGAACCCAAGTCCTGAGTTGTTGGAGGTGGAGGAGGAAGCGACGGGTGACCTGTAAGTTGATAGGTAGTGAAGTAAAGACTATAGACTGCCTCAGGTGAGAACCGAAGCTTCACTGATGAGACGAAAGAAATACCTTGTCCAAACAAAGCTCCTTTGGTTAGAGACTTAGTGATCTCACTCCCTTCAATAGATGATTGAGCATGCCGAGCGACGTGAAGAGGAATATGAAGTTCATCGGCAGTTGTTACTGTTAGGTCAAGAGTTTCAAGGTGGGAGACCTCAGAGTTAACCACCGTAGAAGTTGAAATTTCTATTGCAGGCTCATTGAATTTAAGAGTGGATGATTTCGTTCCATCTAACGCACTGGAATTGATAGGAGCCTCAATAGCTCCCGTTCCCATAGCTGTATCCAATTCAGTCAAGATAGCCTTTCCTTTCTACAGAGCTGTAATGTCTCCTTCATCTAAGGGTTTTTCCTTTAGTATTTATTCTGTTATGTCTTTGGCGGCTTGTGGCAACCTGGAGTTTTATAACGATTTATTTTCGTCCAATGACGATAAAAATTGTTGTTAATTGCTATTTGGAGTTTTAATTCGAGTTGAAATTCTTTTCAAAAATTTGGTTAAGAGTTTATGGGCTTTAAATTTAATCTCGGCCCATGGTGTTTCTTTGTTTTGATGCCGTGATAATCCAAGACTTGACCCCCATTTCACTTTGATTCGAAAACCCTAAACCTAAACCTAAACTAACGAACGAAAATGGCGGCCTCCTTTCGTTCGTTCCTCTTTTCGAAATTTAGGCTTTGCAATCCGTAGTCGCCGCTTTCAGAGTTTGTCGATCGTTCGTCTTGAGCTCAGCTCGGTTGCTCCTTCTTCGTGGAAAAGGTGAGTGAATTATCACTCACATCTCTTTCAATCTTAGGTCGCTCGACTTTGTTAAGATGTTAATGCTTTCTTGCTGTCTTGGTTCGATTTTTGTATACCACGACACTTATTTTGTTTGAAATCTGCAAACATGATTTTGGGAAATTATAATTTTGATGAGGATTCAATTTGATTTTGAGTTTGATGATTTTCACTTCACTCTCTGGCTTCATGAGTTTGCTAGCTTCGGCTTTGGCTTGAGATTTCGCTTAACTGTACTTCGGTACTCGATTTTAATTCGAGAATGATGTTTTCTCTTATTTTAACAAAATTTGAAGAAAAGAATTTGATACTTGATGTTCTCGGTTTTGATTTTGAGCTGGTTAATATCCTTGGCTATCAGTTTTGACTTTGATCTGTTACTTAACCTTGGCCATGTGTTCATCCGAGTGTTGTTAGCATTGCATCACCACTGTTGACCTTATCTGAGCATTGTCCATTTTTGATTGAGTCTGGATTTACATATTTTGTCTCTGGCCATTCTTTGTACAACCTGTCCTGGATTACCATATTGTTGTGATGAGCTCGGGTCGTCTGCACTTGTTTGTGTACACATGAGTCGCATTGAGTCGGTCTTGTACTGTCCGGATTCATTAATCTTAGTTGTATTTGTACATTTTGATTTTGGTCTCTTGATGGTGCACCGTGCCTTGTACTTGTAGTCTTGGCTCTAGTTAGATGTGCAGTTTGCTTTATTACTGCCTGGTCTGTCGTAGAGGTATACTTGTAGTTCCTTTTACTGGTCTGCTTTGATCTTGGTTACAGTCTTGCATAGTATCCATACGCATTGGGTCTAACCATTTTGTTCTTGTATATCATGTGATGGTTAGTTTACATCAGTTATTTATGCATCCCTTAACTGTTGTAGTCTGGTCCACCCTCTTTACACTTGAGTTGATTGCTGCTGCACTTTTTAGACCTGTTGTGTGGTTGTTACTGAGGCATTACTGGTTCATTTTGCATTTGTAGATTTATCTTGTTTGCACTCAATTGTAGTCTACACCTCATATACTTTTGTAGCCTGGTCTGATTACTTGCCTGATGGTTCTGTCCACTGTTCCATTTTGTTATACATTACTTCTGTTTATTCAAGACCATATATGTGCATACATACATATGTATGTGTGTACGCGTATATTCTTGAATTTAGGCTAAGTCTCTGATGTTGATATTCACTCTGGTTTCATTGTAGACTTTTACTCTGACCATCTTTGTTTTAGTCTTGGCCTCGAGCTCTTTGTCATGTGCACACTGTATTTACTTCTGACCTTTGAGCGAGTTCGTTGTTGCATTTATTCACTGAACTTTGATGTTGTAGTCTGCATTCCACTGAAGATTCATTTGAGCCTGCATTGTTGTTTCGAGCAGCTGTTTTAGGAGCAGTTTGGAATTCGGCAAGTATCACTTAATTGCATACCTAAATATGCTTCATTGTTGTTCCATACTGCATGCTTTTATCCATGATTTTGATCCATGTGTTCCATTCGGCAAGTTCTATTTCCATTGTATAATTGTAGGCATGCCACTGATCACATGCTGACATGTTCACTTGAGTCATTCCAGTGTTTTGAGCATTCGATATTTGAGTCTGCATTATATTGCTTGACTCAAAGCTTGGCACTTATGTAATGTATCTGCACTTATATACTTCATCATGGTTTGCCATATTGGCTTCACTGCATCTCCATGTGCCTGTAGTACTTGCAGCGTAGTTGTTGCAGTGTTATCATATTCACTGGTGGCATTTGGCTTGCATTTGAGTTGTCACTGTCGAACTTTGAGGCATATCATATTTTAATTGAGGTTCAGGTCAGTGGCAGGTTCTTTGCATTTGGTTATATTTTGGGTTCCTCCATGTAGTTGCATCTGTACATTGCCTGAGTCACTTGATACTACTGTTACATGTTGCTCGGCCTCATTTACGTCGACTTAGTATGATTGTTGCATATGGACTAAATTGTGCAGCGTCATGAGTGCATTTCGTTGATTCAGTCTGTTAGTCGAACTTGCATTTGATTTGGGTATTCATTGTTGCCATATTAGCTTCACTATATCTTCATGTAGCTGCACATTTGAGTTTGGTCTTGCATTATGCGCCGCCATTGTTTTATATACTTTGGGATCTGATTGCATTCCAATTTCATTTAGTTGACTCTGATCTAGTTGGCATTGCTTATTCTAGCTGTATTCATGTGTGTCTGCTACACATGTCTCACTTGTGCATGTTGTTACATTGCTCAAGGTCCTAAATTGATTTGGGTTGTTTTGTAGTGGCGAGGCAGTGCACGCGTGCGTGTACTGTAGCCCCACAGAATTGACAGATTTTAATTGATATTTCTTTTGTTCTGGATTCGTGGATTTGCTGCGTATTTCGTATGCCGTATTGGCGAGGCAGTACCCGTTAGCGGGTACTGCAGCCAATCAGAACTAATAATTTTGTTGTTTTCTAAAATTATCTTCATTGATAATTCTTTTTATTTATCTTTGTCGATGATTTGGATTGCTTATTTGTTGTTTAACACTGTTTAGTGTTATATCTGCCGTTATCCGATTCTTTTATCGAGGAGTCGGATATACGAGATTTCTGTGACTGTCGTCTATTTGATAATTGATTATTATTGCTTCTGTGCACTAATAACTGAGTTTGAATTAGACTGACCCGTGTATTATTTTCTTTTGAATGTAATACTCGGGTCAGACCCGAGTTATTTCAGGTTGTAGATTTCCTGCTTTGAGTTGCTGTTTGAGCTATGAAGACTTTTCACATCTTTTGGAGAAATCATGTCATAGTATAGGTTGATATGTATTCATGTATATTAGTTGATAATGTACGTGTATATATAACTTCCAGAGTCGACAATTGTAGTTGTATCATATGTATTGTGTCAACTGTATTGTAACTGACATCAGTTATATATATGAGACCTTTGTTTTTATCCGTGTTCCGCATTCTTTGTGTATCTGTGTTGTTTTTATATATATTGTCCTAAACCATTATGAACCATCATAGCTCGTTTTATACTGGAATTGGGTATGTCGATGGGAGTGAATAAATAAGAGATGAAAAATTTAAAATATATACCACTCCTATCGAGGTAACCAATACTAGTGTAAGGCCAACTACGGATGGCCGCTCCTATCCAGCCTTATTCTTCATAATAACAGACAGTATTTCTTTTAATACTCTTTGTTATTGTGAGTATAGAGGTGGGGCGTTACAGTTGGTATCAGAGCTTGGGGTTTATGGACATAATATAAAACATAACTTAGATGGAACATGTGTTACAACTATTTGTCGATGTTTTCTTTGTGTTTTGAGTCAAAACTAAAGTTTTGAAATTATGATGAAATTTTTTTAATATCTTTATTTAAAAATAAAAAGTGAATTTGTGTTCTGATGATTTGATTGATTTGAGTACTGTTTATCAGAGTGCGCAGCGGAAACAGTGAAGCTGTCTTCGCTGAGTATAACTGATAATCTATTTGATTTAAAAATTGAAATATGAAATTTAAAATTTCATTGGTTGTTTACATAGCTGTAATTATTTTGTTTCTTTGAGAATTTCGAATCCAAATTGAGGATTCGAAGAAATTATAGTTATGTGATTTTTGTTGAAATTTCCGCTGGCTTTCTTTTGTACTAATCATCTATTGATTAGATTTTGCTGTTTTGAATTGTCTTCATTGAAGATATAATCGAAAGATTTCTTTGTTCATCTTGTAGTACGTGCAAATTTGAGTTGCACGTTACTGTATTAATTTTACGTTGAACCGATGCTTGGTTATGAAACGTATTTTGTTGCCGTTACCTTTATAACGGGATTTTTACACTAGTGCTATGTTTTGAAGCACGAAGTTTAGTTGAAAATTTTAATGAATGAAAATTCACTGGTGTTACATTGTGGTGTAAATTATTTTGATGAGATTTTGACGTTTTAAAAAAAATATTACTGTCGCTTTGGCTTCAGTAACCATCAAATTTTAAAAGTGGATTTTCAAGCGGTTATACCGCAATGCTGATTTGTGACCCGTTTTTACGGTATTTTGAGAAGTACAATTTCCTTATCAAAATTGTTACTAATATTGCTGCTTTAATCACGTGATTGGAAATCATTTTAAAAATGAAAATTGTTTTACAAAATTTTACAATTTGCACTTTCAAAAGAAGAAAAAGGTGAGTGATAATCACTTATGAGATTTATGGCATTAAGACCCAAGTAAGGGCAGCCAATTATTTTATATGAAAATCATATTATGATTTCTGTTAATCTTTATTTCTCTGAATAAATATATGATGATCATGAATGACATTTTGGTTGAATTTTTGGTTGCTGTTTTGATTTGTTTTTGGCTAATTTTGTTTTGAAAATTGTTTAATCAATCATATAACCTGATTACAGAAATGAGTTTATGACTCAGTTTTTATAAGAAAATAATTTGATTAATTTACTGAGAAATATGGTATTGAATAATAATAATGGATTAGGCAGTATGAACAAGGAGGTTTATGCTCATGTCTAGTTCATTTAAAAATTGATATGAACAAAGCAATATTGAAAAAAAAATGTGCGATCAAGCAGAAATGACTTTGAAATGGGTTGTAAAATTTGGCATGAATGTTGGTATGTTTAGATATAATTTTTAAGGAAATTAAATTCCCTACTTATGAAATGAAGAAAGGATTACAAGAGTATTTCTGGAGTTAAAAAGGAAAATTCCTTAAATGAATAAATATGTATGGTCTCTAAATTACCAAGTAATTTAGGAGAGGTGCCTTGATCTACTCATCATCAGGTGGATGATGGGTATGTGCATGACTTGTTCAAGTCCTGGAGGCCTCTGTGCAAAGGTTAACAGAATTGAGTCCTTTGCAATGCACACTTTGTGTTCAAAGGCAAGAGTTTAGACCATATAAAAATGTAAAATGGAACTGGAAAATAAGCTAGGTAGTGTGAACAAAGGAGGTTCATGCTTATGTCTAGATTGTTTTAAATTGGAGATGAACAATGCAATAAATTATTTATGTGCTGATTTGTTCAGATCTAAAGCTAAAATGTGTTATGGGTTTTTCTCTAAAACCTTACCCTATGTTCACAATAGAATTGAGTATAAGAATTTTTATAGAATTCTACTAGATTTGTTTAAGAGATCATGACATTCTTGAATATAGGAGATATGCAAGTGATAAAACAAATTTTGAATGAGACAACTGGAGAAATGAAATAAAGCATTATTTTCATGAATGAAAGTATGGACAGATGAGATTTTCTGAAATAAGAAATGAGACTGGTCACTAGATTATAAAACTAATCTAGGAGAGAAGCCTTGATCTATTCATCATAAGGAGTATGATGGGTATGTGCATGACTTGTTTAAGTCCTATAGGCCTTTGTGCAGGGGTTAACAGAATTGAGTCCCTTGCAATGCATACATGGTGTTCAATGGCAAAGAGACATGACCAAATTAAATTGATAAATCAAGTTTTGAAGTTGAACTATGGAAATTAAAATGAGTTAATTCCATAAGAGTATGTGTACATGTATACTGAATTGAATATTTGTTGATTTGAGATTCGATTATCGTTTTTGATAATTGAAAATTTGTTGATTTGAGATTCGATTATCGTTTTTGATAATTGAATATTTGTTGATTTGAGATTCGATTATCGTTTTTGATAATTGAATATTTGTTGATTTGAGATTCGATTATCGTTTTTGATAATTGAATAATTGTTGATTTGGGATTTCTGATTATCGTTTTGATAATTAAAGATTATCGTTTTGATAATTTGGCAATTGCTAATTTTGCTGATTGTAAGATTTTCTAGTCTCTAATTGATTCTAGATTATGTTGATTATATTAAACTGCTGTTTTCTATCTATCTCTGTTGATAGTTATAGTTTACTGATTATGAAGTTCGTGTTTTCTATTTATCCGTTGGATAACTAGATATTTGCAGTTTTGCGATTTGCGAATTTTGTTTTCTAATTATCCTTGTTGATAATTAGATATTACTGTTTTGTGATTTCTGTATTCTAATTATCTAATTGATAATTGAATATTGCTGATAATTGCATTTATTCAGTTTTTTTGTTTTCCGATTATCTATTAGATGATTAGATTTTGTGAGAATTTGTGAATTTTTTTTATGGAATTAAAAGTTTTCTTCGGTGTTGGTGTTCTCGATCTTTATTTTTCTAGCTCAACCAGTTTATGTTAGAAAAATAATTGTTATTGACAACCTTAATTATGAAAATTGCGGGGACGCAATTTCTATAAGGAGGGGAGACTGTGGCAACCTGGAGTTTTATAACAATTTATTTTCGTCCAATGACGATAAAAATTGTTGTTAATTACTATTTGGAGTTTTAATTCGAGTTGAAATTCTTTTCAAAAATTTGGTTAAGAGTTTATGGGCTTTAAATTTAATCTTGGCCCATGGTGTTTCTTTGTTTTGATGCCGTGATAATCCAAGACCTGACCCCCATTTCACTTTGATTCGAAAACCCTAAACCTAAACCTAAACTAACGAACGAAAATGGCGGCCTCCTTTCGTTCGTTCCTCTTTTCGAAATTTAGGCTTTGCAATCCGCAGTCGCCGCTTTCAGAGTTTGTCGATCGTTCGTCTTGAGCTCAGCTCGATTGCTCCTTCTTCGTGGAAAAGGTGAGTGAATTATCACTCACATCTCTTTCAATCTTAGGTCGCTCGACTTCGTTAAGATGTTAATGCTTTCTTGCTGTCTTTGTTCGATTTCTGTATACCACGACACTTATTTTGTTTGAAATCTGCAAACATGATTTTGGGAAATTATAATTTTGATGAGGATTCAATTTGATTTTGAGTTTGATGATTTTCACTTCACTCTCTGGCTTCATGAGTTTGCTGGCTTCGGCTTTGGCTTGAGATTTCGCTTAACTGTACTTCGGTACTCGATTTTAATTCGAGAATGATGTTTTCTCTTATTTTAACAAAATTTGAAGAAAAGAATTTGATACTTGATGTTCTCGATTTTGATTTTGAGCTGGTTAATATCCTTGGCTATCAGTTTTGACTTTGATCTGTTACTTAACCTTGGCCATGTGTTCATCCGAGTGTTGTTAGCGTTGCATCACCACTGTTGACCTTATCTGAGCATTGTCCATTTTTGATTGAGTCTGGATTTACGTATTATGTCTTTGGCCATTCTTTGTACAACCTGTCCTGGATTACCATATTGTTGTGATGAGCTCGGGTCGTCTGCACTTGTTTGTGTACACATGAGTCGCATTGAGTCGGTCTTGTACTGTCCGGATTCATTAATCTTAGTTGTATTTGTACATTTTGATTTTGGTCTCTTGATGGTGCACCGTGCCTTGTACTTGTAGTCTTGGCTCTAGTTAGATGTGCAGTTTGCTTTATTACTGCCTGGTCTGTTGTAGAGGTATACTTGTAGTTCCTTTTACTGGTCTGCCTTTGATCTTGGTTACAGTCTTGCATAGTATCCATACGCATTGGGTCCAACCATTTTGTTCTTGTATATCATGTGATGGTTAGTTTACATCAGTTATTTATGCATCCCTTAACTGTTGTAGTCTAGCCCACCCTCTTTACACTTGAGTTGATTGCCGCTGCACTTTTTAGACCTGTTGTATGGTTATTACTGAGGCATTACTGGTTCATTTTGCATTTGTAGATTTATCTTGTTTGCACTCAATTGTAGTCTACACCTCATATACTTTTGTAGCCTGGTCTGATTACTTGCCTGATGGTTCTGTCCACTGTTCCATTTTGTTATACATTACTTCTGTTTATTCAAGACCATATATGTGCATACATACATATGTATGTGTGTACGCGTATATTCTTGAATTTAGGCTAAGTCTCTGATGTTGATATTCACTCTGGTTTCATTATAGACTTTTACTCTGACCATCTTTGTTTTAGTCTTGGCCTCGAGCTATTTGTCATGTGCACACTGTATTTACTTTTGACCTTTGAGCGAGTTCGTTGTTGCATTTATTCACTGAACTTTGATGTTGTAGTCTGCATTCCACTGAAGATTCATTTGAGCCTGCATTGTTGTTTCGAGCAGCTGTTTTAGGAGCAGTTTGGAATTCGGCAAGTATCACTTAATTGCATACCTAAATATGCTTCATTGTTGTTCCATACTGCATGCTTTTATCCATGATTTTAATCCATGTGTTCCATTCGACAAGTTCTATTTCCATTGTATAATTGTAGGCATGCCACTGATCACATGCTGACATGTTTACTTGAGTCATTCCAGTGTTTTGAGCATTCGATATTTGAGTCTGCATTATATTGCTTGACTCGAAGCTGGGCACTTATGTAATGTATCCGCACTTATATACTTCATCATGGTTTGCCATATTGGCTTCACTGCATCTCCATGTGCCTGTAGTACTTACAGCGTAGTTGTTGCAGTGTTATCATATTCACTGGTGGCATTTGGCTTGCATTTGAGTTGTCACTGTCGAACTTTGAGGCATATCATATTTTAATTGAGGTTCAGGTCAGTGGCAGGTTCTTTGCATTTGGTTATATTTTGGGTTCCTCCATGTAGTTGCATCTGTACATTGCCTGAGTCACTTGATACTACTGTTAGATGTTGCTCGGCCTCATTTACATCGACTTAGTATGATTGCTGCATATGGACTAAATTGTGCAGCGTCATGAGTGCATTTCGTTGATTTAGTCTATTAGTCGAACTTGCATTTGATCTGGGTATTCATTGTTGCCATATTAGCTTCACTATATCTTCATGTAGCTGCACATTTGAGTTTGGTCTTGCATTATGTGCCGCCATTGTTTTATATACTTTGGGATCTGATTGCATTCCAATTTCATTTAGTTGACTCTGATCTAGTTGGCATTGCTTATTCTAGCTGTATTCATGTGTGTCTGCTACACATGTCTCACTTTTGCATGTTGTTACATTGCTCAAGGTCCTAAATTGATTTGGGTTGTTTTGTAGTGGCGAGGCAGTGCACGCGTGCGTGTACTGCAGCCCCACAGAATTGACAGATTTTAATTGATATTTCTTTTGTTCTGGATTCATGGATTTGCTGCGTATTTCGTATGCCGTATTGGCGAGGCAGTACCCGTTAGCGGGTACTGTAGCCAATCAAAATTAATAATTTTGTTGTTTTCTAAAATTATCTTCATTGATAATTCTTTTTATTTATCTTTGTCGATGATTTGGATTGCTGATTTGTTGTTTAACACTGTTTAGTGTTATATCTGCCGTTATCCGATTCTTTTATCGAGGAGTCGGATATACGAGATTTTTGTGACTGTCGTCTATTTGATAATTGATTATTATTGCTTCTGTGCACTAATAACTGAGTTTGAATTAGACTGACCCGTGTATTATTTTCTTTTGAATGTAATACTCGGGTCAGACCCGAGTTATTTCAGGTTGTAGATTTCCTGCTTTGAGTTGCTGTTTGAGCTATGAAGACTTTTCACATCTTTTGGAGTAATCATGTCATAGTATCGGTTGATATGTATTCATGTATATTAGTTGATAATGTACGTGTATATATAACTTCCAGAGTCGACAATTGTAGTTGTATCATATGTATTGTGTCAACTGTATTGTAACTGACATCAGTTATATATATGAGACCTTTGTTTTTATCTATGTTCCGCATTCTTTGTGTATCTGTGTTGTTTTTATATATATTGTCCTAAACCATTATGAACCATCGTAGCTCGTTTTATACTGGAATTGGGTATGTCGATGGGAGTGAATAAATAAGAGATGAAAAATTTAAAATATATACCACTCCTATCGAGGTAACCAATACTTGTGTAAGGCCAACTATGGATGGCCGCTCCTATCCAGCCTTATTCTTCATAATAACATACAGTATTTCTTTTAATACTCTTTGTTATTGTGAGTATAGAGGTGGGGCGTTACAGGCTGTAGCCGTTTGACAAAGAATTTCTTCCCAGGCATCAAGCAGTTTGACAGAATAGCTATCCCTCAACCATTTCAAGTTCTTATTTCGATGACATTAGCAAAAAGGTGAGTTTTTGGAGGTTCCTATTAAGGAATCTTGGAAAAGCATGCGGTTAAGAAGCATTAGAGATGCACTTGGAATGATCGCAGAAGTCATAGAATTTCTTTTTGAAATCATGGCACACCTTTTTCTTCTATTCGACGCCATTTTCTTACTTCTTCATCCCGATATTCTTTATCTTTCCTTCTCCTCTCCTCTTTTGACTCCAGGTGTGAGTTGGGACGATGTGTGTAGAGGTCGGGAGCCAATGAATGGGGTTGGCTAACGCCCGATTGAAGATAGTTCATACAATCTCTTGCCATTATACCTAAAAAGAAGAAGAAAGTGTATCAGAACTAACACGCTGGATAAAGAACGAATGCAGAATCCCAGTCTTCGTAATCCTAAAAGTTTGTGAAGTGTTGTTATTTCCCTGTATTCTACGGACCATGTTCTAGAAGTTGCCAAGATGGGGTTTCATCAACCTTGGCGAGGATATACCCTAATAGGAAGGCAAATTTGCCAAAATGTTCATTTAGAATATTTTCAATGGTAGCGCCTCTAGTTCTAAATTACTAGAGAACGTCGATATCGCAAAACATGCTGAAGATATTCTCCGTAGAGCCCACAGGTGGTGTCAACTCGCGATGGGTGCTAGACTTCGACTAGGAGCCTATGGAAAACGCTTGATAACCAATTGTGTCGGACAAGGCGGGACATGAACTATGTCACCTTCAAGGGATATCTCCTTGTATGACACATTCTCATAGACGTTATAGTCTTTAATTGTCATCGTCTTCATCATCTCCTATATCCTCTACTTCTTCCTATCATTCTCTCTTCTCTCATCCTTCTATTTCTTATTCACCTTCTTGTCCTTATTCTCTTTCTTCTTCTTCTCCTCTTCCTTCATTTCCATCCATTACCATATTTTCTTTTGTTACTCTTTCTTCTCCTTCATCACACCCTTGATCGTTATTATCAAAATCATGAATGGGGACTGAAGACACGATAGTTGCTCAAGACTTCTCGGACGGAAGTGGAAGAGGAATATCATGTCTATTAGGGGTGAAGAAGGTCATGCCGATGAAGCCCCTCTCACTGATAGGTAAGAGGGAGGTGGTGTGAATCCTTTAGGAGCGCTGGAGTTTCAACATGTGCTCTATTATCGTCTCGATCAGGAAGTTCTACGAAGAGCAGAGAAAAGAAGTTAAGCATTTGAATAAGGAGAATCTAAATAAAAGAAAGATGGTAGAAGATAAGACTTGCTTCCAGACAACCAGAGGCAGCTGAAGCCATAAGGACAGCAGACATAGGACTATTTGCTTTTAAAAAACTATTTTTATTGTGAAGCACCTCAATTATTTTGCGATGGTTCCAAGCTTCGAAGATATGTAATAATGACTCAATCTCCTTATGGAGAGGATATATAAGGAATTGAGTAGAGCATATCCATTGGGATGCACTTGAGTTGGAGCCAGTCCAATCTCTTGTAGAAAGAATCTAATGAATTCGTTGAAAGGCAAAGCGGCTCCACCCAAGCACATATATTTATTGCAAGAAGTATATCCTTGAGGTGGATTATGTTCTCTTTGGTCAATCAACAGTTATAAAACATCACTTTTTGGGATTTTATGATAGAAACAATTGGTCTGGAGTGATGCCATAGTTAGTGAAGACATTGTCTGGTCAGGAGGGTTGTCCAAGACCATTAGGCCATGTTGCTCATTTAATGAAGGAGGATAACTTTGAAGAGGAGCCATTAGAATAGTTTGTCTATGAAGCCCATCTCTAATTGAACGTCTTGCTCTGGATGGAGTAGATGTGAGTCCTGGGCAGTAGAAGAACAAGCTTCAGGAGGAGTTGAAGGGTCGTAGCCGACCTTGAGACTTGGAGACCATCAAGTTTCTAAATTGAAAATCTTGATAGCGAATGTAGTCAGGTATGTTTTGATTTAAAAAATTTCTTTAATTAAAACACATATAACTGATGCGTAGAATCAAATGGATGTCAGTGTATGTTGACCAATCGTATTTAGGACATCGACCGCGGAAGTGTGAAGTGTCAATCTATGCAGTGTGCATCCTATGTTCGGAGCACAGTGTATGGATCACTCTGTATAGACTTCCTGGTTGTGCTAGCAAACAAGCTCTGTCACATGATGGAACCGTGTATCCGATCTTATCCATTTTCGCAGAGTTACGATAACAAAACCGTCGTTTGGAAGGAAATGGAACTTTTTATTCAGGAATACAGAACCCTGGTGCAACTTGGAATTTTGACTTGCATATTCCATTCGGAAGCTTGAGTGAATTCGATGCAAATTTTCCTTAGAACCATATCACCGAAATCAAGTCGTTGATCCCCATTCAACCAAGGCTAGATAAAAGTAAAGACTTGTTGCATACGATTAAATAGAGATTAGCCAAGGATAAACTCAAAGCAAGAGGTGTGAAGTCGTGAATCGAACACCAAGCACCGTTGAGTTTGGAATTTGAATGTGGACTTGATGCCACTTGGTGTCTACTTCACAAGCAATTTGGGTCTCCAGCCAAAGTGCTTAATACAGATTTGATCAAGTATAAGTAGTGGTCAGTGGAAGAATAACGGCGACTTGGGCGTCGACCAAAGATTGATGGCAACGATAGCCACGACATCACCTCCATAACAGCCATTCTAGCAGCACCATTTGGGAGCCTACCTCAAATTCTAACTAGATCTGTGGAAAAAGGATGTCGTTGATGTGGGGTCGATGCCGATCTGATCTTGGTGCTCGAGTGATTAGGATGGAAGTTCTAGCTGAGGTGGTAGTGAATGATTATGAGATCGAGAGGCTTAGCCAGCGGTTGAAGTTGAAGTCATATGTGGAATATAGATCGAGGTTGAAACACTGAAGTTAAAATTAAAGTGAAGTGAAAATGTGCTCAATGTCGAATTTATATAATTAATAAAACACTAAGAAATCATGTCGATGCCGACATGATTTTTTTCGGCAATGACATGATTCAAGTGTTGGTTTAAAAAAAGTGAGAAGAGAAATCATACATGATTAAGATGTAATACGATCTCCAAGATGGTAGGGACTCCACTTGATTGCTAGAAAGAGATGGTATGCAAACTATTTGAATCGATGAACCGTTATCTTTTGAATATATATGATGCTTCAAAGGTGGTTGTTGGTTACCTAAAGAAGCTTGAGAAACTAGGGCTATACCGTTTGCCTTGATTCAAAGCTCTCTTTATTTCATGAAAGCATACTTTAAGGGGCAAGTGTTATCCAACGATTTAACCTATCAGATTCTAAGTGGATCTGGACGTAGAGATGAAGACAAAATGGATCAAGAGTTTGGAGGCATGCTTAGAATAGCCAGGAGAAGCAACCTAGAAAGTTTCAAGCAAATGGGACCAAACAAACATGGTCAGTACTGACCACAATCGTGGTTGGTACTGAGCTAATTTTCCAAGGGAGGCCATATTCAAAAACTATGGAAGTTCGATGCTTATAAGAGTATGCTAGCATAGGTTCATAGTGACAATCATTGGTCGGAACTGACATGATTTTTTCGCTTAGAAAGACAAGTTATTCCTCCCTATTCTCTTGGATTTGAAATTTTACATGTCCTTTCATGATTTGGGGACTAGGATGGATGATTCAAGCTATAAATAGAAGCACTTTAGCAACATAGGGAGGACTTTTGGCCTTCATGCTCTTCATATATTCTTCTATACTTCATCCTTGTCACTAAGGGCAATAGTCTTGCTTTTCTAGATTTGAAGTAGATGTAAAGCTCTTCTACTTAATGAATCTAAATCTAATAATATTAAAGCTGATATAGGCACGAATCTTGGCAAAACCACTATAAAATTCTCCATGTCCTTTATTGTTTTTGTTTGTACTATTTAGGTCCATCTCGTTGTTTGACTGGGTGTTGTGCCACTTTTTAGTTGAACTTATTTATTATATATTAATATATTATTGTTAAACATAAATACATACATACATACATATATATATATATATTAAAATTTGGTTTATATATATATATTTATGTACGTATGTATGTATGTATGTATATATATTTGTATGTTTGAAAATATATGTGCTATAAAATTCATTAAATAAATTATGTATATATTATAATGAATATAAGATCAATATTAAAATTTAGATTAGATTTAAATTTCATTTTGAAATATTATTATTTTTGGAAAAATGTTTATTATTATTATTCATAGCTTAAACCAAAAGTTGTAGATATGTAAAAAAAATATTTATAACACATACAACTATACATATAGATTTGACAACAAGCAAATATATAAAGTTGTGATATAATTCTAACCTATTCACATATAATGGTATAAACTAATACATACATATATACATGCATACATGCACACACACACACACACATATATATATATATATTGATATAAATTGAATGTTACCTAAACTATGGTATTGATGTAAAACCTTGAATGTTTAGTTGAAGAAATTCCTTGAATCATATTAAATTTCTTCCAAAAATGCTACTAACCACAGAGATCACCACAACTTTAATTTATTTTGATTTTGGTTTGAAAATTGAGAGGGGAGGATAGTTGTAACTTGCAGCCTAGACTAGAGATGGAGGCTAGCAAAATGTAAATATAAAATGATCAATGTGTTGGTTTTATATAAGAAAAAAAAGGAGAGTAAGAAAGAGATCTAGATCTAATCTTTACCTTTTCTTCCCCCACCAATACAAACCCTTATTTCAAAAATAACACACCCCTACGAGTGAAAAACTGACCCCAGGCAGCACATCATGAGATATGAATGGCTGATGGACTCTGCATAAGCCGATGATGCCACAAAATGTAGATGTTTTAACATCACTTTTTCTGGCATAACAACGATGTGGTTTATGGGATTATCCCCATGGTTGGTCTCTCGATTTGATAGCAATGAAGTTTGTGGAGCAAATTCGTATGCACGCAACTCGCCCAAAGATGTATATCCCTATCAACCATGATTCAGGCTCTAAGAGAATCATTGAAAGATTACTTGGAGAGATTTCATACGGTTGTCACGAAAGTTAGTATTCTGAATGACCATTCAATATTAGTTGCGGTAACAAGAGGAGTTGATCCAGAATCTAACTTTGGTAATTGGTTAGCTGGCAAACGAACTACGACTTTGGAGAATTTCTATGCAAGAGCAGCTCGGTATTTGAGGAAAGAGTAAGCTAGATGCTCTAGGAAGAAGAATGTTGTCAGACCAAGTGGAGTGGGAATGCAGAGTAACATTGCAGTGAAGTAATCTGAGGAGAGCTCTAGAAAAGTTCAAGTAAATGCCCAAAATAAACCGAATTAACAAAAGAAAGGTGGTGATAGGAACCTTGAACGAAAGAGGGATTCTGAAAGAGGAAAGCCAAAGATTCCAATGTACGATACCGACACACCACAGAATATGTCTCTAAAGAACGTCTACTTGTCTACATCCAATACCATGAAGTATAAGAAGCCACCTCTGAAAGAATCGATGGAGAAACAAAAACAGACTGGAAAATATTGCCAGTTTCATGAATGCTATAGTCATAACATGAGTGAGTGTAGGAATCTCCAGGATGTTATCGAGAAATTGATTCGAAAAAGAAAGTTTAGCAATTTGTTAAAGCCTCGTAGGATGGTGGGCAGGGGACGTCTGACCCCAACCGAGGACGAGCACTGCATAGGGCTAAGGAGCCTACGTGAACTGGTGGATGATTAGTTATCAACACAATAGTCGGAGGACTGCATCCAGCTGATAAGAGCTGGCACGAGATGGAGCGCTATGCTAGCACGGTCAAGCGTATGAATTTTGAGTGTTGTTCAAGTGTAGATGATGGGGCTTCAGCCAAACAACAACATACAATGGTGGACGACATTGTATTTAGAAGCAGAGATGTAGACAAGGTGGAGGCATCGACGATCAAACCAATGGTCATTTCGGCCATGATCGGCCCCGCCTTAGGAAGGAGGATCATGGTTGACTGTGGAAGTTCCGTAAATATAATCTTCAAAATGGCTTACGATCAGATGAGAATGGAGGATGGAAGCCAAGGACATGAAATCATCTAAGGCACATATTCATGGCTTTAATGGTGTTACGAACGAAGTTGTCAATTATGTCGAATTACCCATGGAATTGGGAGCAGGTGACCGCAGGAGTGTGCGGATGTTGCCATTTGTTATTTTGGATGTTGACTCTCCATACAATGCTTTTCTGGGCCGACCAACCCTAGCTGAATTCGAGGCAGCTCTTCCCCCATGGTGTTTGACTCTGAAGTTCCCAATTGATAATGGTGTTGGAGTTGTGCATGGTGACTAGGCGACCGAACGTGACTGCTATATGGCTGAATTGAGGGACAGCCTTAGACAGGTCTCTCCGCATCTAAGTCACTTAATATTGACAACCAGTGCCTGAGCCTTGGCTCGGGTGCCATAGTCGACATCACGGTAAGCCACAACGATGAGCCCAAAGAGACTAAGGCTGCATCGGTTGAGGTGACAATAGACATCATGGTCACTTGACAATCGACATCACGGTTAGCCACAAGGAGGAGCCCAAAGAGACCAAGGCTGCATCGATTGAGCTAACAATCGACATCATGGTCAGCTGACAATCGACATCACGGCTAGCCACGACGACCCATGATGGGCCCTAAAGATAGGATTATAGCTTAGCACCATGATGATGAAAGAACGTGCTGGTTTTCTCCGAGCGAATCTTGACTTTTTCGCTTGGACTCACTCTGACATGTGTGTTATTTCGCCCGCCATTATGAGCCATGCATTACATATCGGCCCAAGGCATGTCCAGGTGAAGCAGAAAAGGCTTCGCATGGATCCGAAGAGATTCGCTACCCATAAAGAGGAAGTAGATAGATTCAAAAGCAACGGGTTTATCTGCTATGCCCTCTACCCTAAATGGGTATCCAATCCTCTACTTTTGAGAAAGGTGAATGGGAAGTGGAGAACGTGCATTGACTATTCGGAAATAAACAAGCGTGTCCGAAAGATAGTTTTCCTTTTCCAAGGATCAACCTGCCGGTGGACTCAACTGTAGGACATGAGTTGCTTTCTTTCGGTACACCGAGTATAATCAAATCCCGATACACATCCCCAACCAGGAGCACACCGGCTTTATTATCGACGTGGGATTGTATTGCTATATGGTAATGCCATTTGGATTGAAGAATGATGGAGCAACTTATCGGCGCTTGGTCAAACGAATGTTTAAACATCAGATTGGGAAGTCGATAGACGTATACGTGGATGGTATGCTCGTGAAATCACGATGATCAAGCGAACACATTAGCGACTTAGCAGATATGTTCGATATCCTTTGATATTACAAAATAAAGATCAATACTCTAAAATGTTGCTTTGGCGTCGTATGACAAAAATTCTTTAGTTTCATTGTCAATGCTAGCAGAATCGAAGCTAATCCCAAGAAGATTTGTGCACTTTGCAATATTCAGGTGCCAAAGACTATTAAACAAGTATAGTGCCTAAATCGGAAGGTTGCCATCCTAAGTCGGTTTATTTCCAGAGCCACCGATAAATGCATTCCTTTCTTTGACTTGATTAGAAGAGGGAAAAGAAACTTAGAATGGAAGCAGGACTGTGAAGACGCATTCCAAGCCTTGTTGAACCACTTAGAGAGGCCTCTCGTCTTGTTAAAGCCTGTGGACCATGAAGACTTATATATCTACTTGGCTGTGTCGGTAAACGTTATAAGTGCCGCACTGTTTTTGAGGAGAATCGAATCCAGAGACCGGTCTATTATGGTAGAAAGCGATTGATAGGAGCTAAAAGGAACTATCCGAAGATAGAGAAATTGGTGCACTACTTCTTGATTGCTTCATGAAACCTCTGCCCTTATTTTCAGGCTCATCTCATCAATGATTATGCTACTCAGCCGTTACTACCGCTCACATAAGGACCTGAGATGTCTTGGAGGTTACTGAAGTGGAACATCAAACTGAGCAATTTCTACATTACCTATCTCCCTCGGAGATCCATCTAGGGACACGCACCGGCAAACTTTATAGCAGAATTCACTATACAGGATGATCTCCCAAGGAAGGGTGTAGCCTCTACCATTCGGTGGAAAATGTACATGGATGGAGCATCCAATGATCGTTTTTCTAGAACCAAAGTCATGCTCGTAACTCTAGAGAATAGATCAGTTTGCTACGCTTTGAATCTTGACTTCCTTGCAATGAATAATGAAGCCGAGTATGAAGCACTGATTACTAGGCTCAAACTTGCCAAAGAACTGGGAATAAAATCTCTTGAAATCTTTTGTGATTCCCAGTTGGTGGTATACCAAGTTAGGTGAGATTATCAGGCTAAAGGACAACGACTCGCTCCATACCTTATCCGAGTTCAAGAGTTATTGAGTATTATGACATCATACACATTTCTCGAGATCAAAACAAAGAGGCCGACTCATTGGCAAAGTTTGCTAGCACTGGGGATGCACAACAAATGAACTTGGTTGTCGTCAAATTATTGACGCTTTGAGCATAAACCAGATTGAAATCGATTGAACACTAGAGATAGAGCCTAAAAAGGAGCCGTGGATGACTCGCTTTAAAGATTATTTGCTATGGGGAGTCCTTCCCGAACAGAGGAATGAAAGATGCTAAATCCTTAGTAAAGCTTCATGATATGTCATTCAGGAAGGAGTCATGTATAGAAAGGGTTTTTTCGTTCGCTTGCTCTGGTGTATCGCTCATAATGAAATAAAATGGGTCATAAGGGAAGTTCATAAAGGAGAATGTGGCGATCACATTAAGGGGCAAACCCTAGCAAAGAAAATACTCTGATATGGGTATTCCTAGCCAACTGTCAATTGGGATGCTGCTGACTATGCTAAGCAATGCGATAAGTGTCAAATGTATGAAAAAGTTATGTGAGCTCCACTGGTAGAAATTACACAAATAGTCAGTCCATGGCTGTTTGCCACATAGGGCATAGATATTATCGGTTCATTATCGATCTCTAAAAGTGGTGCGAAGTACGCCATCATAGTAGCTGATTACTTCACCAAATGGGACGAAGCAGAAACTTTAGCCACAATCACAATGAAGAAAGTAATCGACTTCATTGTTTGGAACATCATTTCTCATTTTGGCCTTCCTTGAACCATCGTAACTGATAATGTAACTCAATTCGACAACGTTGAATTCAATGACCTCTGCCGTCGGCATCGTATTGAAAAGAGATTTGCGGTAGTTGCTCATCCTCAAGCAAATGGACAGGTGGAAGCTGTGAAGAAAATCAATAAGTCCATTCTGAAGAAACGTTTGGAAAATTCTAGAGGAAAGTGGGTGGATGAACTCCCAACCGCATTATGGGCTTACAGAGCCATCCACACATCCACGACTGGCCATACTCCATTCACTCTTGCTTACGGTTTCGATGTCGTCATTCCTGTTGAACTCAACGTCTATTCTTATAGATTGACCTACTATGACTCCAAAACGAATAGAGATCTCCTCTTAGAATTAGATGAGAAATGTGAAGAAGCTGATTTGAGGGCAACTGCATGTCGATATCGAGTCGCCCCATACTATAGCACTAAAGTCTGACCCAAGACCTTTAAAATCGGTGATCTCATCTTGAAGGGAGTTTTTCCTATCCCATCACACATGAATCCTACTTGGGAAGGACCGTACATAATTGAACAGAGGCTTGGAGAAGGAACTTTCAAGCTAGCGACTATTGATGGCGTTACACTCCCAGTAGCATGGAACAGCGAGCATTTATGACGCTATTTCACTTAGTTTATTCTTCTTTCATTCAATCAAATTTAATTTCTGAATTTTCTTTAGCATTTGATTTTCTAGATATGTAATAAGACAAATTATCTCATTTCTTTCCATTTGGCAAATAAAAGTTTGAAATTTACTTTATATTTGTGATTATTATAGCACCGCATGTTAGTTGTAATACTCGCTAACTAAAAATTGACATGTCCAAGCAGGTTCTTAGAGTTTGGAGCCAGTCGGTTACATAAGTTAATGACTAAACAAAACAAAATGAACGTTGTCCGACAGTTCATTCGAAGATTCTTGCTCGCAACTCGATAGACATAGTACCTAATGAGAAATGGATGTGGCTTGACCATCCAATAAACAAATTAATCCCACCAAGCAATAGGACAAATGTGAATCAAAAGCGATCATGACATAACTGATCGCTAGCTAAGACATACACCGGACATGGGGGCAGACTAATCAATTAAGGAAAGTACAGTCCGACTATTTTCCAAAATAACTCTAATTCCCTAGAGTGTGGACAAGAGTATAAACATAAATTGGGTGCAATTTGATCACCCGCCAACTAAGTCTTATCCCCAGAGTGAGGATATAAATATAAACAAATGGACGAGTACTGTTCGACCACTCACTATTCTATAAACTACGACCTAAAACTGACAAGAGTATAAGTTCGTTAAAGATGAAATTTGACCATCCACTACCTAACACCTCTAACCCAAGAACTGGGGGCAGGAGTATAATCACTAAAATCGCTGAATCCAATAGCGTAACACTAGGGCTTGAGCCTAGTGTCTAGTATGGCTTGAGGCCACGACCGTATGAAGGCCTTGAGAGAAGATTGATGGATTATCATTCAAATTAGCGAGCGACGAATTACATGTACATTGAACGGAAAATGTAATAGCTAAACTACTTAAGTAAATTCACATAGGAGTTCGACAAAAGTAAAAGAACTTTATTTACATAAGCTTGGAAAGTCAAGTACAAGTATTCATCGCAAAAGAGTCGAAAACAGGGGCCGATCCCATACAAATTCGGCCAAAAAACCCGAAAGACTTGGGAGCATGAGTGCACACAATGAATCACTTCCTCCTAGGCTTTCATTGCTTCTTCTTGGAATCGTGAGAAATTTCACTTGAACTTTCTCCTCTCCTCTTATTCCCTCTCTTCCCGCTTCCTTCGCCTTTAACTAGAGTGGACTAGGGTGACCCAATAGGTGCATCTTGAGCAGGTCCTGGCTGAGTAGCAGAGGTATCCACAATTTCTCCAGGAAAAACAAGTCAAGAAGGATTTTCAGGCTAAAGGAGCAAGATTTGTCCCTAATCGAGTAGAGATACTAGAACTATTGAACGATATTGAGAACTGTACAATTGCGCACATCCTTAGAGAAGAGAATATGAAAGCTAGCTCATTAGCCAAACTGGCCAGATCTAGAGATGCACAGCTTATGAGACTTACGTGGTGGAAGTTTTATTGGCTTCGATCATCAACCAAATGGAATATGACTGGACCTTAGAGACCGAAGAGGAAAATAATTCATAGATGACTCCAATTAAATATTATGTGTTAAATGGAACTCTCAAATGTGGCGGAAATGAATGGAAAAAACTCTTTCGTAAAGCATTATGACCCTTTGGAGGTGTGAATTTGAGTAGTGGAATCTTAGGAGCAGGGCTTGGTTTCTCGAAGCTGGCATGTTTCCTAGCTCCTGGCTCGTTCTTAACTTCAATTTCCTCAAAATGAAGCTACAACCTCTCTGCTATAATAATATGATCACTATGGTCATTTACATTGGTGATTGTAATGTCTTCCTCCTATGATTGATTAACGTCTTCAAACCATTCCAAAGCGCATTTTTTTTGGAATCTGGGTCGAGGCCAAAGCTGGAAGGAGGTACTTAGATTATCGACTATATAGTGATGGAGGTTGACATGGCAGAGATGGCACAGGGACCCAAGCCTTGAGTTGTTGGTGGTGGAGGAGGAAGGGACATGTGACCTATAAGTTAATAAGTATTGAGGTAAAGATTATAGACTGCCTCAGGTTGGAACTGAAGCTTCTTGAACACTAGTGAGATGAAAGAAATATCTTGGTCAAACGAAGCTCCTTTGGATAGAGACTTAATGATTTATTCCCTTCAATAGATCATTTAGAATGTCGAGCGACGAGAAGAGGAATATGATGTTCTTCGATAGTTGTTACGGTTAGGTTAGGAGTTTGAAGGTGGGAGACCTCAGAGTTGACCACCATAGAAGTTGAAATTTCTATTGCATGCTCATTGGATTTTAGAGTGGATTATTCTGTTTGATCTAATGCACTGGAATTGATAGGGGCCTCAATAGCTGCCTTTCCCACAGCTGCATCCAATTCAGTCAAGATAGCCTTTCCTTTCCCTAGAGCTATGATATCTCCTTCGTCCAAGAGTTTTACCTTTAGTATTTATTCTGTTATGCCTTTGTTGGCTGCATCCATTTGACAAAGAATTTCCTCCTAGCACTTGAAATGATCGTAGGAGTCACGAAATTTCTTTTTGAAATCATGGCATACTTTTTCTTCTGTTCGATGCCTTTTTCTTACTTCTTCATCCCGATATTATTTATTATTCCTCCTCTCCTCTTCCGACTCCAGGTGTGAGTTGGGATGATGTATGTAGAAGTCGAGAGTCAATGAATGGTGTTGGCTAACGCCCGTTGAAGATATTTCATACAGTCTCTTGCTACTGTACTTGAAAAGAACAAGAAAATGTATCAGAACTAACATGCTGGATTAATGCAGAATACTAGTGTTCGTGATCCTAGAAGTTTGTGAAGCATTGTTATTTCCCTGTATTATATAGACCTTGTTCAGGAAGTTGCAAGGATGGGGTTTCATCAACCTCAGCAAGGATATCGCCTAATGGGAAGGCAAATTTGCCAGAATTAATGTTCATTCATAATATCTTCAATGGTAGCGCCTATAGTTCTAAATGACTAGGGAATGTCGATATCGCTAAACATGCTGAAGATATTATCTAAAGAGGTGGTGTCAACTTACGATTGGTGCTAGACTTCAACCGGGAGCTTATGGCAAACGCTTGATAACCAATTGCGTCTGACAAGCCGGGACAGGAGCTATGTCGCCTTCAAGGAAACTCTCCTTGTACGACTCATTCTTACCGAAGTTATAGTCTTTATCGTCATCATCTTCATCATCTCCTGTGTCCTCTCCCTTTTCTTCTCATTCCCTCTTTTCACCTCCTTCTCTTCCTTATTCTTCTTCTTGTCCTTCTTCTCTTTCCTCTTCTTCTCCTCTTCCTTCATCTCATTCCATTACCACATTTTCTTCTGTTACTCTTTCTTCTCCTTCATCAGTATCTGCATTGCCTCCTTAGCCTTCACCATACCCTTGATCGTTATTATCAAAATCATTAATGGGGCTGGAGACCCGATAGCTACTTGAGATTTATTGGATGGAAGTGAAAGAGCAATATCATGTCTATTTGGGGTAAAGATGTTCATGCCGGTGAAGCCCCTCTCATTAATAAGCAAGAGGGAGGTAGTGCAGATCATTTAGGAGCGCTAGAATGCTGGCATGTGAACTATTATCATCTTGATCGGGAAGTTCTGTAAAGAGCAGAGAAAAGAAGTTAAGTGTTTGAATAAGTGGAATCTAAATGAAAGAAAGATGGTAAATGAGGAGACTTACGACCAGACAATCAGAGGTGGTTGAAGCTATAAGGATAGTGAACGAAGGAGTATTCACTTTTACAAAACTAATTTCATTGTGAAGCGCCTCGATTACTTTGCGAGGTTCCAAGCCTTTAAGAAATGTAAGGAATGTGATTCGATTGCCTTTTTGAAGCATAGATGATAGGTAAGCTCCCTGAAGTTTAGGGGATAACTCAATCTCATCATAAAGAGGGTGCATAATGAATTGAGTAGAGCATATCCGTTGGGTTGCACTTGAGTTGGAGCTAGCCCAACCTCTTGCAGAAAGAATCTAATGAATTTGTTGAAGGGGAGACTGGCTCCACCCAAGCATATTTTTTTTGCAAGAAGTATATCCTTGAGGCAGATTATGTTCTCGTTGGTCAAACGTTAATAATAAAACATCGCTCACTTGGATTTCATGATAGAAACAAATGGTTTGGAGTGATACCATAGTTAGCAAAGATAATGTCTGGTCAGGAGGGTTGTCCAAGACCATTAGGTCATGTTGCTTGTTCAGTGAAGGAGGTTAACTTTGAAGAGGAGCCATTGGAATAATATGTTTATGAAGCTCATCTCTAACTGAACGTCTTGCTCTGGATGGAGTAGATTTGAAGGCCTGGGTGGTAGAAGAACCAGCCTTAGGAGGAGTTGAATGGTCGGAGCCGACTTTGAGACATGGAGACCATTGAGTCATTCTAAACCGAAAATCTTGATAGAGAATGTAGTCAGGTATGTTTTGATTTAAAAAATTTCATTAATTAAAACCCATGCAGCTGATGTGCAAAATCGAATGGATGTCGATGTGTGTTTACCAATCAGATTATGGACATCGACCGAGGAAGTGTGAAGTGTCAGTCTATGCAGTGTGCATCCTATATTTAGAGCATGGTGTATGGATCACTCTGTATAGATTTCTTGCTTGTGCTAGAAAATAAGGCCTTTCACACGACGGAACCATGTGTTGCATCTTATTTATTTTTGCAGAGTTACGATAATAGAACCATCATCTGTAGCGAAACGGAGCTTTTTATGCCAGAACATAAAACTGTGGTGCAACTTGGAAATTTGACTCACATAATCCATTCGAATGCCAGAGTGAATTCGATGAACCATCTCACAAGAATCAAGTCGTTGATCCCCATTCAACCAAGGCTAGATAAAAGTAAAGACTTGTTGCATACGATCAAATCGAGATTAGCCAAGGATAAACTCAAAGCAAGAGGTGTGAAGTCGTGAATCGAACACCAAGCATCGCTAAATTCGGAATTTGGACATGGACTTGATGTCGCTTGGTGTCTACTTCACAAGCAATTCGGGTCTCCAGCTAAAGTGCTTAATCTTGATTTGATTAAGTATGAATAGTGGTTTGATAGATGAACGTCGACTTAGGCGTCGACCATGGCCTGATGACAACAATATCCATGACATTCCTCCATAGCAGCCATTCTAGCAGCACCATTTGGGAACCCACCTCAAATTCTAACTAGATTCGAGGAAAAAGGATGTCGTGGATGTGAGGTCGATGCCGATCTGATCTTGGTGCTCTAGTGATTAATAATGGAAGTTCTAGCCGATGTGGTAGTGAATGAAGACGAGATCGAGAGGCTTAGGCAGAGGTCGAAGTTGAAGTCGTATGAGGAATATAGATCGAGGCTGAAATTCGTAAGTTAAAATTAAAGTGAAGTGAAAATGTGCTCAACGCCGAATTTATATAAGTTAATAAAACATTAAGAAATCACATCGGTGCCGACATGATTTTCTTCAGCACCAACATGATTTTTTCCAACACCGACATGATTCAAGTGTTGATTTAAAGAAAGAGAGAAGAGAAATCATACCTGATGAAGATGTGATTCGATCTCCAAGGTGATAGGGTCTCCACTTCATTGCTAGAAAAGAGATGGTATGTTTATTATTTGAAGCGATGGACAGTTATCTTCAGAATAGAAAAGATGCTTCAAATGTGGTTGTTGGTTACCTGAAGACCCTTGAGTAACAAGGGCTATAATGTTTGTCTTGATCCCAAGCTATCTTTATTTCATGAAACATACTTTTTGGAGCAAGTGTTATCCAATGATTTAACCTAGCAGCTTCTAAGTGGATATGGACGTCGAGATGAAGACAAAATGGATTAAGGGTTTGGAGGTATGCTTAGAATAGCCAGAAGAAGCAACTTAGAAAGTTTGAAGAAAATGGGACCAAACAAACATGGTCAGTACTGACCACAATTATAGTTGGTACTGAGCTAATTTTGCATGGGAGGCCACATTCAAAGACTTTGGAAGTTCGATGCTTAGAAGAGTATGCTGGCATAGGTTCATGGTGATAACCATTATGGTCGGTACTGACCATAATTGTGGTCGATACCGACATGATTTTTATACCTTAGAAAGACAATTTCTTCCTCCATATTCTATCAGATTTGAACTTTTACCTGTTCTTTCATGATCTGGGGACTAGTATGGACGATTCAAGCTATAAATAGAAGCACCATGGCAACATAGAGAGGACTTTTAGCCTCCATATGCTTCATATCTTCCTCTATACTTCATCCTTGTCCCTAAGGACTATACTCTTGCTTTTCAAGATTTTAAGTAGATGTAAAGTTCTTCTACTTAACAAATCTGAATCTAATAATATTAAAGCGGATGTAGGCACGAATCTTGGCAAAACCACTATAAAATTAACTGTGTCCTTTATTGTTTTTATTCGTTCTATTTAGGTCCATCTCGTTGTTTAACTAAGGTGTGGTGCCACCACTTTTTGGTTCAACATATTTATTATACATATACTAATATATTATAGTTAAACGTAAAAACTTATATATATATGTATATACATATATTAAATTCGGTTTATATATATGTATGTATGTATGCATATTTGTATATTTGAAAATATATATGCAATAAAATTCATTAAATAAATTATGTATATATTATAATGAATATAAGATCAATTTTAAAATTTAGATTAGATTTAAATTTCATTTTGAAATATTATTATTTTTGGAAAAATGTTTATTATTAGTATTCATAGCATAAACCAAAAGTTGTAGATATGTAAAAGATATATTTATAACACATACAACTATACATATAGATTCAGCAACAAGCAAATATATAAAATCGAGATATAATTCCAACCTAATCACATATAATGGTATAAACTAATACATACATATATACATGCATACGCATACAAATATATATATATATGGACATAAATTGAATGTTACCTAAACTGTGGTATTGATGTAAAACCGTGAATGTTTAGTTGAAGAAACTCCTTAAATCTGATTAAATTTCTTCCAAAAATACTACTAACTGTAGAGATGACGACACCTTTAATTTATTTTGATTTTGATTTGAAAATTGAGATGGGAGGATAGCTGTAGCTTGCAGCCTAGACCAGAGATGGAGGCTAGCAAAAGTGAAATATAAAATGATTAAGGTGTTGGGTTTATATAAGAAGAAAAAAAGGAGAGTAAGAAAGAGATCTAGATCTAATCTTTACCTTTTCTTCCCCCACCATTCAAATCCTTATTTCAAAAAAAACACACCCTCCCACCCTCCATTGTAGGTAGCCATCTAGAGTAGGCATATGTGCCTATATGCATTTCCATACTCAATCAGTAATTGCACATTTTAAATCCAATTCAAATGTACATCGATATCATATATTGATACATACATATATAACTTTATATACGCACTATATTCAATACTGATTCAAATAAATCAAATAAAAAATTTATAATTAATATTTCACAAATATTAATTAATTTAATTAATTTATAACAATTATAATTCAATTAAATTATATGGTATTCGAAGTATAGAACATTTTTGTTATGTGTCTCATAGACGTAAATTTAGTCAGCGAATAATACCGAACAATTCAAATATTAAAGATCACATGTCATCTTAGCTAGTGGCCTGATAATATGGCCGAATTTATCGCTTACACGGTTTTGGTAAAATCTTGTTTTACTATTTTAAGTGGTTCCTAGTAGTGACAATTATTTACACCAATTCTCTTTGTCAAAACTATATTACATTAGGAATTATGGAATCTGGTATTGGTCTAAAATTCCAAAATCCTTCACATTCAAATTGTATAATTCAAAGACAAAGTCCTTGGTTTAATAATAAAAATTATTATTAACTGAAATGCACTGGCCAAAGACTTTGACTTAACTACAATTGATAGTGATACTAACCTCATATAACCAAGAAGACAAATTTCCTTATGAATAGTGTTTCACTTCCAATGTTTCAACACAGACCCAACTATAGTCGCTCGATGGACATCGTGCCATGGTTTAAGTATAATCAAAGTGGAGGGTCCACATTGAAGTTCAATAGTATTCTCTAGTCGAGAAAACAGTATAATATTGTCACTTCGATATTCTCTGTTGGATCTTATTATATTAACTAAAAGAAAATTACCGAGTGAGTCACTCCATAGTTATCGTATAATTATATGTACGTAAACCTTTGGTGCATCCAACTCCTATAAGTAATACAATTCCCAACATTTTGAGAGTGTTACGTACTCTGTCTCTATAAATGTATCGATATCCAGTCTTAATACATCTGGGCTAGGAAAATTTAAAATGATATGTTTATTTTCATTATGATAAATTTCTCATAATTACAACATATTGTAATTACTATCTCAAAACATATCATTTATGGATTTTCTATTAAATATAGTTAAATTAGATAAATAATTAATATAACATATTGTATTCAATATTTAATAGAAAGAAAAAACCTTTTATTTTGAAGGAGATTTTATTATAGAGTTGATACTTACAACAAAATATAATTGCCTCTTGGGCATTACCTTAACTTTATCAATCTCCCACTCGCACATGGGCTAATTATGGATTCTATATCCTATCCCTTTGATCGTTTTGGTGAGAACTGCTCGAGTTAGTCCCTCCGTGAGTGGATTTGTCATATCGTTTTAATTATCTACTCAATCGAAAAACTCTCTCTCATGCTATTGAACTACCCTTATCATGTGAAACTATTTCGAGCATGTTTCTCAACTTATAATGAGCTCTTATCATTACATTGTTATCATATAACAATGATGTAGTATTCTCAATACTTGGAATTACCTTTAGCTCGATTACAAATTTGTGCATAAATATTTTTACATTACTTTTATTATGGCACTATTCAAGGCGATGTACTTAGCCTCTTCATTAAATCAGCCATAACCTTTTATTTGAAAGATTTCCAACTTAAAGATACTTAGTTTAGGTTTGAACATGAATTTAATATTGATATATAATAGTTGATATCACTTATGAAGTTTGAGTTCGAATACTCCGTAATAAGAATTTTGTTGTTTCTTTAAACAATTCTCTAGTTTTTCATAAATACTCAAAAACGCTCTAAACTATCATTTGGTGATCTTAATTTGGATTTTATATTTGCTTCATGTATAAAATGTGTAAGAAAAATACGATATTATAGGCAAAACAACATGTACGATAATTCCTATTGTTAATGCATAAGGAACCAATCTTACATGTTCCATATTAAACATTTTATATGTTGTGTGTATATTGTTTGGGGAAATCCTAGCATTCATTGATACTGATTATAAAAGATACCATTCACAAATCCAATGTCGAGTATTAAACAACCAAACTATAATGATTTTAACTTCGGTATATCATTAATAATCATAAGTTTGTTATTTACCTTTTAGAATTATTCTAGTACATTTATAGTTCATTTTTATAGACACACGCTTCCTTTATATTTTGACTGAAAATTAAACTATTTGATATCAAAAATACCTGTTCAACTCTGATGCTTATTGGATGATACTTTTGTATCAGTCCGTGGATCATATTCGAGTCCCACAAACTCAATATTGCTCCCATTGACTTCGAGACACCCTGGTTTTTATGTGTAAACCGTCAATTCTAAATCATTATTTAGAATTTTCCTTTACAACAGATATGTACCAAAGTTCAAAGTCATGCTCGAGGATAATTTTGTGAGTAACATCTGAATTACTTAAGCACGTTGAGTTATGCTAATTTCAACAAATGAATTTTACGATGGTATTTTTATCAACATGGCTTATTATATTCAACCTACACTGGTCCTCTTCTCATAAACACATTTGCGTTGATGATCATATCCCTTTGAGTACAACCATCAAAATCATATTTTAATATCGCAATGGGGAACTACTTGGGATTTACTCATCATATCATGTGGTGGAGTTTATACTCTTAATGATTTTATTGACAACCAAGAATATTTATTCTCGACATTGATACTCATAGTTACTCCTTAATGTGCAAGAATACATATTTAATGTTTTTATGTGTTGGGCCCATTTCGGTTTGGTTAATTTCAATTCCTTCCTCATAATCGATTTTATCTTTGGATCGAATCCAAATCCATTTTACTGTCGATAATTTTTGAAAGAAATTCCTTCACCCTGAAGTTGGTGTTTCTTGAAACAACAATTGTTTCTCAGTGCAATAAAATATGTATTTATAAATATTTTATGACTTGTCTTCCATATATATATAACCAATGTGGTTTTAATTTAGGAAACTTATATTTAAAACATAAATTGGTCATCCAATGACGATAAGTCCGAAACTCTTTTTAGGGTGGTCCACATAAGATCACTCACGAACAATTACTATGCACAGTCATTTGACTAGAATAAACTATCATCTCCTTGACCTAGGATATATTGGGGTTTCTTATAAACCCATATTTGTATGATTTTGTAAACTGTGCATTAGATGAAATTAATTTAAACCTTATGTACTAATTATAAGTAAATAGTCTTATAAAAAAGTTAACTTAACCTCACTAATTATCAATCATAATTTGTTCAACAAATTTCGATTACTCCTTATCGATACATCATTACATATCATAGGGAAGAGTGACTATCGAGATTGAATCTTTATTCGTTTTAAACACAGTTGGAACTCTTTCCAATATACTTACTTATTCGATCAAATCAAATCATTTTATTATCTTTTGCAATGTTATGTTATTTACTTCTCTTTTATATTCTGCAAGCTTACTATAGGCATATTATGTGTATGTCTAATACATATGCTCAATTTTTTGATAACTCTTTAGTGAATTTAATAAAGTATGGGGAATCATTTTGGTATCATTAGACTTACTATTGCATACATTAATATTTATCAATCCCAGGTGTTCGCCAACTCTTATGTCGCTCCCACTGAAAGAGAGATTTGTCCTTTATTGTTAGTGGTATAATTCTCTAGTATTATAAGTTTGATAACATATAATTAAAGAATTTTTTCTCAAAACTATGGTTCTGTCTATAAGTCCAAAAATAATTACAAAATGTTTCAGATACTTCTACATTTTCTAACGCATTACTTCTATTACGAAAAAAATACCACTGCTACAGTTTTATTTTATGATGAATATTCAAAATACTTACATTGAAATAGAATTATATCCATTTTCAATCAACAATAAAAATAGTTATTATTTCATAAATAATGCTGTATGTTTTATGAAAACAATTTTCGTAAGTTGATGCGACCAAAAACGGTTATATGTATGGTCCCACTATTTCCACCAGGACTATAATAGCATATGAAATATGAAGCTCCATTCAACCACTTAATATAGACAATTTATTCCATCTATTGTATCAATTTAGAATCGGGAGTTTTTGTGTCAAATGTCATAAACTCAAAAAAAAATCTCGTAGAAAACAATCTTATATATGAAAGTACATTTTGGAATAAAAATCATATTTTTCATTCCTGTTAAGTATTTATATTATTTTACAATTTTCATTTTCGATATCTCTACATTTAGAAGCGATCATTCACACTCTTCGTCCCAATTGTGCTTTGAGTTATAGTCTACCTTGAGTTGCATCCACTCATACGTTTATTTTCCTTTCTAAATGGTCGAACCATTCAAAAGTAAACCCATACTACAATATTATAACAAACACTTTATAAAAGCACATTTGGTCATCATTAGCATTTAAGGATATCAAATAAGTTACACTTTATGTAAATTGATCAAATTTACATTTTAATGATCGAATTGTCATAACCACTTTGTAGCTCATAGTCTAATAACCACTTTGTAGCTCTTAATCTAGTGTTAAATCTGACACAATAAGATCCATATTGTAATCAATCATATTGAATGCACGATCTCATACTATAGTTTATTTGCTTATTTTGAATAAACTAATTTCATCGAGTATTCATACATTACGAACTGTGATCGTTCACCATGTAACATTTTATGTAATTGGATATGGATATAACATTCATATCCACGTATTTTTTGTAGGGTAAGAAACACATAGAAGTAAATACATAGTCTCCAACAAATAAACACATAAGCGACCAAGTAACGGAAGTATTTAGTAGTTTTATAATTAGGCTCTTGCATGGGTCTTGAATTGAGAACGTGCAAAAATTTGTTGTTAAGTATATTTTGTATTTCTATTTGTCAATCCTGCTTGAGTTCATTTGAATACTTTAATCGATAAACATTTAATTAATTATATTAATTGCACAAACTTATCGAACTAGATTAATTTAATTTATACAAAGCAGATGTTCTTAATATATTAGAAAGGTTAAATGCAACATCCTTAATTTCTTTTAACATTATTTAGGGAATTTAACTAGATACATTAAATAGAATAATGTGAGGTGATAAGCAGTATGTGATTTGTTAACTAATTTGGGTCGGGCCTTAATTAATCAATTAATAAGATTATTTTAAACATAGAATAAACAAGAATTAATGAGAAGATCATAATGGGAAGAACTCCATTTTCATTCCCTAAACCCTTCCTCTCTCGTTCATTCTCATTTCATTTTTGTAAATCGAAACAAATCCAAAAAGAAAGGCTTTGGCAATTACTTAAGGATAAAGAAGAAGAAAGCTTAGGAATTCAAAGGGAAAAGCTTAAAGGAATTAATCTACATCAAATCTTAGACTCCCTTATCCAATCTAAGGTGAATAATCGTTAACCATCTCACTTGTTTGTGTTTTATTTCTGATTTATGATTGATTTCCAAATTGGATGTGATAATATTTTATGCTTGGATTGATAATATCATTATCAGATTAAATAATGGTTTGTTGGGATTTTATGGAATTTTTCTAATGGGTTTTAAAGGAAAAACCTAAGTTTTTAATCTCTTATTGATTTAAAATTTGAAAATGTTATGTAAAACATTATTTTGAAGATGGGTTTTCAATTTCATAATTTTCCAAGTTCATTTCAGTATTTTATGAATTTCCTAACAGGATAAATGTGTATATTTCAAATGTTAATTAGTAAATATAATTAATTTAATATTTTAGCCTCGAAATTTTGTATATCGAAGAAGACGGAAATTCGGATTTTTGTTGATTTTTAGGCATTTTTTCCTTATGATTTTCTATGAATTTATTATTCTAGAAAAGTCTTAATTTATATAAATTATAATAGTGATTACAGGCGTTTTGTTAAGGTGATTGAGAAGGTAGAACGTAACCTAGCAGTGATTCCTGAAAAGATTATGAAATGCATTTTGTTATCTAAGAACAATTTGACATGAGACATGAGTTAGTGAAAAGTACTAACTTTAAAAAGGAAACAAATCAGTTTATTACTTAGTAAAAATGAACCATTTACACTATAACATAAAGACTCAATACCTCTAAATTGTAGAAACTTAACAAGGAGTGATGCATGCGATGGCTACTTAATAGATATGTGATGTATCCACTTTTATGAGGATTCAACAAGGGTTGATGTATGCGATAGCTATTCAATAGCTATGTGATGTATCCACCTTTGTAAGGACTCGATACCTAACATTGATAGGGGTTCGATGTCTAATATTTTTAAGAGGCTTGATAACCCCATGGTTTCATGACCTAACAACTTCTTTTTTTAAAGATTTACATCTTCAAGTTTTAGAGGCTCGATATCCAATGTTTATAAAGGTTTGACATCCAAAAATTTCTAGAGGTTCGGCACGTCATGTAACCCTTGTCATATAGTTTCATGATAGCTTTCTTATAGCAATTTTACAATTGTATTTTAGTGGCATGAATGGCGTATGTTTTACAAACTTAAAGGCTATGTTTTAGAGGCTCGATAGCCCTTGTTTTCTAAACGCTCAACAACCTTGTGTTTGCTATCGAATGTTTTGAAAGCCATATAATGATGATATATATTTTACTGGTTCGAAAGCCAATGTTTTAAAGATACTCGACATCTATATTATAGCAGATATACGGTCATATGTTTTATAAGTTAGAAAGTATGATTTATAGGCCCAATAGGCAATGTTTTATAGATGCTTGACATCCTTATTTTGATAGCAACTGTTTTAAAATCTATGTAAAGATGATAGTGCTTCGGCATAAGATTTTGGATTAGTATTTGGGCTATTTTTTTCTTGTTTTAAGAATGATTTCAAGTATTTTATCTATCATAAAGATAAATATTTTCAAGGTAGTAAAATACTATTTTAGCACAATTCTATATGAATTTTGTGAAAGGAAAATATTACTTAGACGTAAGTAATTTTGTTATGGATATAACAATTGGTTGAACATATTTTGATGTATGATTTTATATGTTCTTGTTATCATTTGATCTATTAAATTTGCATACTTTGTCATTTCTCATACTCCCATTGTCATCACCCAACATTGCACTGTGTTAAATTACCAGTTAGGTTATTCTAGTAGTAAGTATGGCGAGATTAAACTATTGAGTGAGTAGAATTACATCCAAGGTATCAGATAGATCAATTATGTCGGATGCCTTGAATTGATCAAAAAGGTATGACCTATGGATTTAAGACCAGATAAGATTTTTGGTGGGAATGGTATAAGATCGCGCCCTATGATTTAGCCATTAGCCCTCGGTTGGTAAAGGTGTACGATTCCAGTGCGTAAGACTTTGTCAGTAGTGAGACTAAAAGATGTGTACGCATAGAAAGGAACTCGTAGCTCTATATGCTCACTGTAATGTTTAATTGTATTTGGAGATTTTAGGACATCTGGTTATGTTTTGGCCCAATTCAGCCTGATAGGTTATTAGTTGGCATGTGAAAACTAATAAGTTCATAGCGACCCTATGAAAACTATAATTTGAGACAGAAAGTCAATTTTGTGGGATGGGTACACTTTGGGAATGCATAACCCCATAATGACAAACTAGACACATTTACCCATATTGCATGCATATGATCATATCAAGTTTTATTTTAACCATTGTGGAAGCAGGTGTATGATTTGTGTTCAGATTGACATACTTTTATAAGATACCAGTAAGGGGAATACTCGTTCCGTTCTGCAACATGGTCGCACTAGATATATGTTTTTGGTTCGAGTTGGTATATTATTATTCACACCAGACCTTTTGTCTAACCTGAAGTTTTTTCCCCTTAAACTCTTGGATACTCATTTGAGTAAATGAGGGGTAGGGTTTTCAGGTTAGATGAATACGCTTCCAAAGATGTGCAGGAGGCAAGCTAATATTAGGAGTTTAATTCTGTTGTGTTGTTTGAAGTTTACACTTTGTTTGAATGTGTGTAATAATAGGATTTATAACTGTTAAGTAGTTAGACTCTGACCATCCAAGGGAGCATCCTTATATGTCGTTCTTGGAATATATTTGTAATCATTATATTTTCTTTGAACGTTGAATCGATAATATTATGTAATGAATGTGAAAGTTATTAATAAAATGTATTTTGAAAACTTTCATACTTATGTGCTCTTGATGTTATAGAAACAATTAGCTGATCTCATTTTTTTCATCGGGAATTAATACTATGGATGACTATAACATCCGTAGTGTTTAGTTTTGGACCTCAAAATAGGGGATGTTACAACTTGGTATTAGAGCATATGTTTATGTAAAATTTAAAAGAGTTTTTGAAAAGATAATCCAAATAAACCAGAGACTAAGACTGGAGTATGAGATAACACTATGGTAACATACTTGTTATTGTTATATATATATTCTATCTCTATTATCCCCTCTCTCTTAGACCATTCTTCTATATCTTAGAAATACTCGTATGTATATTACGAGAAAGCAAGATATGAAAGTAGGAAATTGAAGAGTGAATCTAGGTGGAGGAAGCACCACAAATAAGGGAAATGTTCGACCCAATACTAGAAGGAATACGGGTCAACAAGCAAATGTAATCCAAATGCAAATGCTAATATAACGGTTGGAACCCCAATAGTAGATATGGGGGCTATGTATCAGTTCTTCGTGAATATGATGGAAGCCAAAGTTGTTGCTGGTTTTACTGGAGGAAACGCTGATAATGCGGGAGGTGCTAATCCTGAGGTACCTTCTCACTATAATTATGCTAAGTTGAGTCGTTATTATACCAGTCTTAGAGGAAATTTTTTTCTTGAACGAAAAGTGCTACTGAAGTTTAGAATTAGCTGTTGCATCGTGAAAGGATTTTTTCCGACATAGGCTTGAATGATGAGCAAAATAGGAGGTTGACATCTAGGTAGTTGAAAGGAGCTACTTTGTATTGGTAGAACAGTGTGACTATAGGAATACCAGAGGAGAATTTGACTTGGGCTAAATTTATAAGAAAGTTTGAGGAAATGTTTTGTCCACAATAGCAAAGTCAACCTTTCTTAAGAAGTTCATGGAATTGGAGCAAGCAGAGATGTCTGTACTGGAGTATACAACTAAGTTCAATGAGTTGGCCAAATACGGATATGCTACTATTGGTACTGGGTAAAAATGAATAAGTAGTTCATTCATGGATTGAAGCTAGAAATTGCCAAGGCAACTATGCCGCATCTTAGAGATCCATGTGATGTGGTGGTGGAGATAACATTAAAGAACGATGAAATGCTTTCAACATTTGGAAGTGAAAATCCCATGGAAACTCAAGGTTTCATGGCAAGAAGAGGAAGTTATTTAATAAGAAAGGTGCTTAGAAGGGTGGAGCTGCCAAGAAAGGTAAGACTAATATCATTTGCTATAAGTGTTATAAGAAAGGACACTTTACTAATAAGTGTTGATATGGAAATGGAAGGAAGGTTGTAGGGAAGAAGGGTGTGAAGTACTACAACTGCAACCAGATGGGGCATTACAAGAATGAATGTCCAAAACCAGACAAGGCTGATAAAGGGAAAGTTTTTGCTCTGAAACCATCAACTTTTGGACCGACTGCAGAAGAGAAAGGATAATTTGCGATGGGAGGTACGATTTTGATTCATGGCATACCTATTAAATTACTATTTAATACTCATACATCATATTTTTTATCTTGCAATGTTTGTTAGATAAGTTAAATCTAGAACCATCATACCTTATTACTTACGTTAGGGTTGCGAATCCGATAGAAGCATATGCAACTCTTGGGATGAGATATGGCCATTTAGAATTTGAGTTGTTAAATCATGCATTTACCTACAATTTACATGTATTTGATTTTGTGGGTTTTCGGATTATTCTTGGTATGGATTGGTTAAGCAAATGTGAAGCTAGGATATTTCCAGGATATGAAGATATCGATAAGACATGCTAATAGCTGTGATCCAATTATATACTTAGTAGAAAATTCAAGTTTAGATTTATGTGCGTTATTGGGTGCAATGGAAGTGGAAGATGAGGTAAATTAGGTGTTTGTTGTAAGATAGTATGCGGATGTGTTCGAGCCTATTATAGGACCACCACCGAAACAAGCTATTGAGTTTCAAATAGATCTTTTATATGGAGCTAAATGCATGAGTAAATCGCCTAACAAAATAACACCTGCTGAGATGGAAGAGTTAAAATGCAGCCAATAGACTTAGAAGTAAAAAAATTATTACACCAAGCAGTTCGTCTTGGGAAGCCACCACGATATTCATAAAGAAACCGAATGAGTTGTTAAGGACGTGTGTTGATTATCGTACGTTAAAAAAGATGAAGGTAAAGAATCAATATCCTTTGTTGAGAATAGATGATTTATTTGATCATTTGAGTGGAGCCAAGATATTTTTCCAATTGGTTTAGCAATAGGGTTCATCAATTGAGAGTGGCAGAGGAAAGCATTCCACTAACGATGTTTCGAACAAGATATGGTTTGTATGAATGGTTACTCATGCCCTTTGGATTGGCAAATGCACCTGCATAATCTGTGGATTTGATAAACCATATCTTTCGAGAGCATTTGGACATATTTGTGTTAGTGTTTATAAACGACATTATGATATTCTAAGAATGAACAAGATAATGAGATTCATCCTAGAATAGTACTAGAAATGTCAAGGCAGCATCAACTAAAAGCATAGTTTTCAAAATGTTATTTTTGAAAAAGAGAAGTGAAGTTCTTTGGTCATGTAGTTTCAGAAAATGGGTTTACAGTAGATCCAGCTAAGATTGAAGCTATTAATAATTGAAAATACCCAAGACTGTGATCAAGTAAGGAGTTTTATGGGCTTAGCTGGCAATTATCGAAGGTTCATCAAGGATTTCTTTCGTATAGTGACACCTATAACTAAACTAACAAGGAAGGATGTAAAGTTTGTTTGGAGCGATAAATGTGAAGAAGCATTCTTAAAGGTGAAATATTTATTGACCAATGCACCCATGTTATTTATTCCAGATGGGAATCAAGATTTAGTGGTGTATACTGATGCATGTGGGACAAGATTAGGAGCTGTGTTAATGCAAAGAAGTAAAGTGACTGCCTTCGCTTCTCGATAGCTTCGACCATGTGAAGTTAAATATCCACCGCATGATTTCGAGTTGGCAGCGGTGATCTTTGCTTTGAAAGTATAGAGACACTATCTTTTGAGGGAACGATTCGAGTTATTTACGGATCATAAGTCCTTCAAATATTTATTATCTTAGAAGGAGTTGAATATGAGATAGCAAAGACGACTATAATTTTTGGCGGCTTATGATTTTGATATTGGGTATATGCCAGGGAAAGGAAATAAGATTGTGGATGCACTTAGCAGGAAACATCAAAGTATGGTGTTAGCTATGCTAGCAGAATGAAAAGATTTAGAGGCATTGACTATTTGGGGTGTGAAGTTAAGATTGATGGCTAGTTCTAGTCGAAATATACAATGTTGTCATGTTTGGAAGTTCTACCATTGCCGATCGAAAGAATTGCTTCTAAATAGAGAGATGATCCATTACTAGCGGAAGGATTAGATTATTTGAAGAGGGAACTAAGATTGATGATTTAAAAGGTTTTAGTCTTGAACATAACAGATGGTTATGGAAGAAGCGACGGTTGTGCGTTCCAGATGTTTGTAACCTAAGTAAGGAAGTTCTTAAGGAGTGTCATCGATCGAAATTTGCTATTCATCCTGGAGGAACTAAAGTGTATCGGGATATTAAGATAAGTTTCTTCTAGGAAGGAAAATAGATGTAGGCTTATGGATGAAACAATGTTTGAATTGCCAGCAAGTAAAAACCGAGCATCAGAAGCCAAGTGGATTGCTTCAACCTTTAGAAGTACCACTTTGGAAATGGGATTCTATATCCAGGGATTTTATTAATGGGTTTCCAAGGTAGAATAGGGGAAATAAAAGCACTTGGGTCATGGGAGATAGATTGACTAAGAGTGCACACTTTATTACCGTTAGGTCGACATGGATGGCACCTACATTGGCAAAGTTGTTTATGAAGAATATTGTAAGACTACATAGGATTCCTAGAAGTATAGTCAGTGATAGAGATATATTATTCACTAGTTAATTCTGAAAGAGTTTGCAAGAAGTGTTAGGCACCAAGCTGAAGATGAGTACCGCTTACCATTCATGAATGGATGGGAAAATGGAAAGAGTTAAAAGAGTTCTTGAATATTTGTTAAGGGTTTGTGTACTAGACTTTGGAGGGTCATAGGAAGACCATTTGCATTTTGTCGAGTTTTCCTATAATAATAGTTATCAAACTAGTTTAGGAATAGCGTCTTTCGAAGCACTTTATAGAAGGCCGTCCAAATTGCCAACATATTGGCTAGAAACAGATTGATTCCAGGCCTATATATGGTGAAAGAAGCTATAGAAAGGATTGAGTTGATCCGAGCAAGGATGAAGGAAGCTCAGTCTTGGTAGAAAAATAATGCAAATAAAAGGCGTAATCATTTAAAGTTCTCACTTGGAGACCGTATCTTTGTTAAGGTATCATGGATGAAGGGTGTGGTATGGTTGGGAAAGTCAAGGAAATTGGCACTGAGATATGTTGGTGTGTTTCCTATCATAGAAAGGATAAGGAAACTCATTTATTGGATAGAGTTATCGAATGGTTTGGTGGAAGTCCATAATGTTTTTCATCTTAGAACGTGTGTGCATGATCCAGAGACTACTATTACACCGACTGTATTGGAAGATTTAGTAGTAGAACCGGATATTACTTTTGTTACACAATTAGTTCGTGTTGTAGCAAGAGATGAGAAGAAATTAAGAAACAAGATAGTCAAGTTAGTGAAGCCCAATGGAGTGACAATGAGAAAGATTATACTTAGAAACCAGAAGATAGGATTAGAGATACCTATCTTGAGTTGTTTTGATGGTATGTTCTATATTTGCAATATAGACTTTTTGCTAACAGGATATACCAGTATTGTTGTTGTTATGTATTTGTTACACATGTTTGAATGATTGTTATGCCTGTTGTCTTCCTTACCATAACTTCGAGGACAAAATTCTTTTAGGGGGGATCTTGTAACACTCCAAATTTTTGTTTAACATTATTCACGGAATTTAATTAGATAAATTAAATAGAATAATGCGAGGTGATAAGGAGAATGAGATTTGTTAACTAACTTGGGTCAAACCTTAATTAATCATTAATAAGATTGTTTTAAACATAGGATTGGAAGGGATTAATGCGAGGGGCACAATTGGAATAACTCCTTATATCATTCCCTAAACCCTTCCCTTCTCATTCATTCTCATTTCATATTTCTAAATCAAAACAAAACCTAAAAGTGAGATCGTCCATTACTTAAGGAAAAAGAAGAAGAAAGCTAAGGAATTCAAAAGGGAAAGCTTAGGAGAATTAGTCTACATCAAATCTCAATCTCTCTTATCCAGTCTAAGTTGAATAATATATTACCATTTCATTTGTTTGTGTTTTATATTGGATTTATTATTTATTTCCGAACTGGATGTGATAATATTTCATGCTTAGAATTATAATATCATTATTAGGTTAAATAATGGTTTGTTGGAATTTTATGGAATTGTTTTAATGCCTTTTAAATCCAAAACCTAAGTTTTTGATCTTTTATTGATTTGAAATTTGAAAATGTTAAGTAAAACATTACTTTGAAGATGAGTTTTCAATTTCACAATTTTCCAAGTTCATATGGATATTTTATGAATTCCAAAAAGGAAAAATGTGTATATTTCAGATTTTAATTATTAAGTATAATTAAATTAATTTTTTAGCCTGAAATTTTTGTATAGGGAAGATGGAAATTTGGATTTTTAGTGATTTGGGGATTTTTCCCTAATTGTTAATATTTTCTATGAATATATTATTCTAGAAAAGTCTTAATTAATATAAGTTAAAAATATTAATTATAAGTGTTTTGTTATGGTGATTAAGAAGGTAGAACGTGACTTACCAGTGATTTTAGAAAAGATTACGAAAAGTACTTTATTATCCAATACCAATTTGACATAAGAAATGAGTTAGTGCAAAGTGTTAACTTTTAAAAGGAAAAAAATCAATTTATTACTTGTTTACAAAAGTGCCATCGACATCATTACATAAAGACTCGATACCTCTAAATTGTTGAAAATTTATAAGGGTTGATGCATGCGATAGCTACTCAATAGCTTTGTGATGTATCCACTTTTACAAGGTTTCGACAAGGGTTGATGCTTGCAATAGCTATTCAATAGCTATGTGATGTATCCACCTTTATAGAGACTTGAAACCTTGCATTGTTAGTGGTTCGATATCTCATGTGTTGAAGAGGCTTGATAACCCTATGGTTTCATGACTCAAAAACTTCTTTTTTGTTAAAGATCGACATCTTCACGTTTTAAAGGCTTGATATCCCATGTTTTTAAGGGTTCAATATCCACAAGTTTTTAGAGGTTCGACACCTCATGCTTTTAAGAATTCGACACCCATGACTTATAGTTTCTCAATAGCTTCTTCGATAGCTTCTTGTAGCTATTCGACAACTGTATTTTATCAGTATGAATGTCGTATGTTTTACAAACTTAAAGGCTATGTTCTAAAGGCTCGATAACCCTTGTTTTCTAAAGAATAGACAACCTTGTGGTTTCTATCAAATGTTTTGAAAGCCATATAAAGATGACATATATTTTAGTGGCTCGGAAGCCGATGTTTTAAAGATACTCGACGTCTATATTTTAGCGGCTATACAACTATATGTTATCGGCTATACAGTTGTATGTTATATAAACTTGAAAGCTATGTTTTATAGGCTCGATAGCCAATGTTTTCTAGATACTCGACATCCCTGTTTTGATAGCAAGTGTTTTAAAAGCTATTTAAAGATGATAGTGTTTTGGCAAAATATTTTAGCTATGTATTTGGGCTATGTTTTCCTTGTTTTAAGAATGATTTCCAATGGTTTATCAATCATAAAGATAAATGTTATCAAGGAAGTAAAATAGTGTTTTAGCACAATTTTATATGAATTTTTCCAAAGGAAAATATTACTTGGACTTAAGTAATTTTGTTATGGATATAACAATTGGTTGAACAGATGTATGATGTTATATGTTTTTGTTATTATTTGATCAATTAAATTTGCATACTTTATCATTTGTCATACCAAAATTTTTATTACCCAACATTGCAATTTTGGACTTAGGAACAAAATTACCAGTTAGGTTGTTCCAGTAGTAAGTATGGTCAGACTAAACTATTTGAGTGAGTAGAATTACATCCATGAAATTGGATAGATCAATTATGTTAGGATGCCTTGTACTGATAAAAAAGATATGACTTTTGGATTTAAAGCCAGATAAGAATTTTGGTAGGACTGGTATAGGGTTGCACCGTATGCTTTAGCCATTAGCCCTCGGTTAATAATGGTTCGCGATTCCAATGCGTAAGGCTTTGTCAATGGTGGGACTTAAAGATGAGTACACACAGAAAATAACTCATAGCTTTATATCCTTATTGTATTGTTTAATTGGATTTACTCTAACTGTATTTGGAGATTATGGGACATCTGGTTATATTTTGGCCCGAGTCAGCCTGATAGAGTATTAGTTGGCCAGTGAAAACTAATAGGTTCATAGTAATCTTAGGAAAACTATGATTTGAGACAAATAGTCAATTTTATGGGACGGGTACACTTTTGGAATGCATAATCCTATAATGACGGACTAGTCATATTTACCCATATTGCATGCATATGATCATATCATGTTTTTTTAACCATTGTGGTTGTAGGTGCATGATTTATGTTCAGTTCGACATATGTTGATAAGATACTTGTGAGGGGAAAACTCATTCTGTTCCGTAGCATGGTCTCAATAGATATATATTTTTGGTTCGAGATGATATAGTATCATTCACACTAGACTTTTTATATGACATGAATTTTTTGTTTTTCCCCTTAAACTCTAGGGTACTCATTTGAGTAGATCGGGAATATGGTTTTTAGGTTTGACGAATAAGCTTTCGGAGAAGTGTAGGAGGCAAGCTAATATTAGGAGTTTATTTCCGCCATATTGTTTGAACTTTATACTTTGTTTGAATGGATGTAATGACTGGATTTATAACTATCAAGTAGTTAGACTCTGTCATCCAAAGGGGCATCTTCATATGTCGCTTTTGGAATATATTTGTAATTGTTATATTTTCTTTGGACGTGGAATCGATGGAATTATGTAATGAATGCAAAAGTTATTAATGAAATGTATTTTGAAATTTTTTGTATTCATGTGCTCTTTATGTTATAGATACAATTAACTAATCTTGTTTTGTACCGGGAATTAATACTATGGATGACTACAGCATCCGTAGCGTTTAGTTTTGGGCCTCAAAATAGGGAATGTTACATTAAACATTACCGTTTCATTTTTCTAATGAGGCTCCCACTAGACTTTTATATTTCTCATAGCCCTAAGAAGAAACACATAAATCTTTGATTTTCTAGTGGGTGTTAGGACTCGCTTGCCTTGAGATTCTGACCTTGAATTTGCTTAATAAATAATAGGCCCATAAATGATGGATAACTCTTTATCAGTTGTATCATATACAATTCCTTACCCATGGTCTTTGTTCTAATCTCATTTTGACCTTGAGTTTGCTCAACAAATCAAAAGAGATCTTGCATTCGTACATACCACTTCACGAAGACCTAAGTACGGTATATGTATCTTTTGTTTGCTCAATAAATGCATATATTTATCTTATATCGTCCAGTCTATATATAAACAATACTAGAAATAACATCACTAGCTTGAGTTTGCTCAACAACCAGAAAGTATGCATGTAACTTGTTAATATATAAATGGTAGAGGACAATACTTATATTAAAGATTCATGATCTTTAATATATTTAATTAAGTGATATCAACTTAGAATAAAGTATTTCTTATGAAATATACTCGTGATTAAAGTGTCAGACACATCTGAAACCATGATATATATACTATACATACGTGTTTATTCATTTATACTAATTAAGGTTTATTACAGATCCACCTTTTATTATACATTAATATTCTATATGTTTAAGTCCTGTATAACATTTTATAATTTTATTAACTTAGATAATAGTCTTATGCATAATTTTATATCAATTTTATCAAGTAAATTTAATTTAATTAATTTTATATTAATTAGCTTATTAACATTTTAATTAATTTTATTTATTCATTTTAAACATTTTAAAATAAATATGCATACCATAACATTTACCATCATACACGTATATCTTATATGAATGTATGTATGTATTATGTTATTTATTAATTAATATTTATTTAAAAAAAATTCATTGATTATAATTAATTTTTGGAAATTATATTTTTATATTACCTTAACATTTTAAGACAATGTTACATCTATAAGTATGTATATTATTTAATTCAATTAACTAACTTTTAATTATTTATTTATTTAATCTAATTAATTATTAAACGATTTTCGAAAATAATTATTTTATTTTCAAAAAAAAATTAAAAATTATTCCACAATATTTGTAAAAAGTTACTTATTTTAAATTAACCTTTTAAATTTAAAATTTTACTTAGTTTTGAAGCATATTTGAAAATTAGCCCAAGGCCCAAAATCAATTTGGGCATTTATATGGAGATGACCTTCGGGCTTACCTTATCCTTTTGGGCTAAGCTAGTAGCCAGGTAGGGCAGAGTACTTTACTACCTAAATCAACCTTAGACACTACTTTTTTAGACACCATACTAAATGAGTAGACTTTAATATGTTAGCCCTTATATTGCTAATATGTACCACATAGGCAATTGGGCGCTATACCATTGTTGGAATTGGGCCAACATTCAATGGGTTAAATGTAACGACCCGGTATTTTCAACCATTCGCATCCGCACATGTCGGACTTGAATTGCTCAAAATACCGCGTTGTAAATAAAATTTGGCAAATCTCAGAATATACAGTAAATAAATATAATCACAGATCACAGACACAGAGTAAAATAATGCAGCGGAAGTAAAAGGAATAATAGTTCATGAAGCGACTATATAAATATATCAGAGTTACATAAGATATAACAGAAGAAATAGTGTAAAATAGAAGTCTCAATAAAATAACCAAGTACAAGTTGAGTAGAACAACGAAACTGAAATAAATAGGACAAGACAAGCAAATAATCTCCAGCGATTCAAATCTCCAAGAGAGTGGAAATCCAAATCTGTGAATTACTCAGGCTGACCCGAGCGTATAGCAAAATACAAAACACTCGAGTCAGGACAATATATACTTATATAATGTAAACCAACTCAAGTGAACTATAATAAAGGTACAAGTAACTTAAAGAATGCTTGGGATCGCCCATTCTTTAAGGATTCGTTAAACTATCTACTATGTAGTAATATCCGCTATTATAATAATGTCTAATCATAAAATAAACATACTTTTAAATAGCGTTAAGGCTGTATACTTTCCACCTTAACACGTAATATGTAAATAGTCTACACCGTACATGCATACCTCGCAAGGCTATGAGAAGATACTCCATAGGTACGACACAAATAGAAACTCGTAGTAAAGCTCGATACGGTAGGTGACACGGCACACAAGGCAATGCCAGGGTAGATATACCAATTACGCACACGGACTGATGGAAACGCATAGCAGCCACTACCGCTCCACCTCGAACAACACTCCCAAATCAAGGGTGCGCACCAAATCAATCACAAGTAATAGAATGGTATAGAAGAAGTGTGTCCGATAAGAGGTGCTACCTCACTGGTCCGAGATCGCTCCTGTTTTAGCCACCTTATGCCAACTCACAAGAGTTGGGTCCACGTATATACCTTAGGATCGTCGCCACCATCCTACTTCATTCTGGAAACTCCACCGCGTACACAGTTGTCAAAGTGGTTTTCGGTATCGACAGAGAGTATGTCCATATCCGATCCCGGTCTCTTTAACAACAAATCGTTATTATAACCCGTGGTTATAATTTAAAACAATATTTTATACTTCAAAATAGAATATCATTTCAAATCCAAATTTTTATCAAAATAAAGATTAAATCATTTCAAACCATTTCAATATATTTAAAATATCATATCATTTCAAAACTTCATTTCAAATCATTTCAATATATCAAATATCATATCTTTTCAAAACTTCATTTCAAATCACTTTAATATATCAAAATATCATATCTTTCCAAAACTTCATTTCAAATCATTTTTATATACCAAAATATCATTTGAGTTCAAATCTAAATATTAAATTTTAAATACTTTTTAAATTCAAAGATATCATTCATTTATTATCATTTCAAGTCACCTTTAAATAATTTATATTCCAACAAATTAATTCATTTAAATTCATTTAAAAGTGTAAGTATTATATTTCAAATCAAGTATTCAATTTCCAAAGTTTCAATTCAATTCAATCATTTATTTCAAATAAATTTCCATAGACCACTTCAAATCTTATAAATTTCAATTATAGGTTTAATCCACAAAATAACTATTCAAATTATAAAATAAATTCCAAAGCTTTATTATCTTATATTTCATAAGTCCAATATCTTTTAAATAGATTCAAATTACAAGTAAACCAAATATTTTTCATACTAATATAAACTTCAATTATTCATTCCAAGATTTAATATCATTTCAAATTCATTCCAAAATATCATTTATTTAAATTAAATTTAAATACCATTTAATCACATTTCAAAATAGTTGTATTTCCCAAATCAACTATTCCATTTAAATCATTTAAAGTCAATTCATTATATTTAATAATTAAATATTAATTTCCAAAATTTAATCTTTTTCAAAGATCATTTATTCATTTGAATTTATTAAACAAAGAAAATTCAACTTTCGTAGCACATAGAAAATGCTACGAAATGTTATGTTTTAAACTAGTCCATTAACAAAAGACGACATTTAAAATGCTGTAATATCTTAATTTAGTTTCAATCAAAATTTTAGTTAAATTTAACAACTATAACACTAACAAAGTTCTATAATAATCCTTAGTTCAAATATGCTATTTGGTTCATTTAAAACAACTACAGCATTTTCCAATGCTGTAATATCTTTACAATACATTTCAAAAAATGCTGTCAAATCAAATTCAGTGTTTTATTTACAATTTCACACATAATTAACTTTTAATATAAATCATTTTAACTTATAAAATCATATATTTTCACATTTAAAAACAATCATTTAAATACCTTCATTTCTATGATTTTATAAAGTCAAATTTCCATACAAAAATCAAATTAAATAACAATTAAATTTTCATTTCTTTAATTAAATTCTTAACTTAACAACTAAGTTTAAATTTCCAAAATATAACTTTTTCCATTTATTTTACTTAATTAAAACTTCACTTTTAACAAAATTCACAATTTCCCAATTTAAGCAACACAATTCACTTAAACGCTCATTTATTTCATATTTTAATTTATACAAAATCATTAACACTTTTAAAAATTATTATTACTTAATAAAATCATTAAATTCGTCCTTTAAATCAAACTTGTCATATATTCTTACTTTACATAAATTCCATTTATAAACAAAATAATAAATTCTAAAATTTACTTATATTTCAAATTCTACTTCACCATTTACTTAATTCACTTATTTAATTTGTAGAAAATCACAAATATTTAATAGAAATCATTTTAATAAAATTTAAATCAAAATATCATAATATTTACATTTTTAAAATATTTTAAAATTTTCAGAAAAATATATAAACCACGGGTCTGTATATAATTTTCTAGCCTAGTTCAAGTGATACGGATATGTATCATTTCAATCCGCAGTTTACAAAGAAAAACCGGGTTTTATCATTTCAAACCCGCAATCCCAAGTAATATAAATAAATAAATAAAAACCGTTCAGGCCTATCATTTCAGCCCATAACGATTTTTCCCTATTCTAAAGTCCGTTCGGGTATGTATCGTTTCAACCCATAGTGAACCTAATCTACATGGAACTTGCAGTGTGATAAACTGATAAAAATGAACAGTACACAATATATAACAGTAACAGATGATATAACATGTGTATAAACAGGGATGAACATCATATAATCATAATATAACAATTATAACAGGGTGATATAAATTTATAGATTCAAGTGATGTCAGTTTATCAATTATATAAGTACATATTAGTCTGGTGAGATTTACTCACTTGTATAAGTTGGAGACAACGATCAAAAGCACAAACTGAGATCCTCAAAAGCACTATGGCACGACAACACGGATATGACAAGAGAGTGGAGAGCCAAAGCTAATAGCCTTGTTCAAACATTTACACAAAACAATACAAATATATGTAAGTTTCAACACGATTTAAACATCAAATAACATTAGAATTCAAAGCCCAAAACAACATCGAATGATTTGCACTTTTTCTCAACCTCATGTACTTCAGTTAGGCAGTGATTAGGCTCAGCTAACACAGGCATTGGGTCTGGTTTGGGCGTGCAAGAGGTCGGCGTACATGGTGTTAAATGGTGAAGAGGTATAGGTGCATCAATCTACCACTACAAAGCAAAGTTCATTATTTTCTAGGCTACAATAGGTTCGGCCATGGGTTATGTGGGCCCAACCAGAGGTGAAGGTGGTGGTGGGTGATGTGGCAGGGGGTGGAGGTCAGGTCGGAGGTGGTGGTGGTGGAGGAAGTGGCGGCTTGAGGTGGTAGAAGGTGATGGTGAACAAACTAGGTCTAGATTTGCATGTAGGTGATGGATTCTTGGATTTTTGTGGAGATGCAAGCCATAGGGGTGCTCTGCCTGGGGATGAGGGTGGTCTAGGGAGGTTGCTGGTCGGGTCAGAGCTGGAGGAGGAGGAGCCAAGCCTAGAAGAAGAGAGCAAGTGCAAAAATCAATGTAAACAAGTATAAAAAGAATAAGAAGAAGTTGAAAATCATTACCCAAACTTTCCTCAATAGCCATCGCCGAAATTCTTTTGTTTCAGAAATGAAAATGAATGTACGTGAATAGAAAATAGAGTATGCAGCTGAAAGATGTAACGACCCGTATTTTTACGGATTGAAAGATCGTAAAACTGTTATTTTTAGGTCGTTAGTGTTGAGATGTTGTCCAGAGTTTAAGTCGACCAAAGCTTAAGTCGTACAGAGTTAGGTCGTGTAGCGGGTTGGGTTATGGAGCGACTTAGTGGCTTAGGTGAGTGACCTAAAGAAGTTGACGACCTAAGGAGTATACGACTTAAGGGGTAGACGACTTAAGGGTTTAGACGACCTATGGAAGTTAGTAGTAGAAGTGAACGTAGGAGTTAACGGCTTAAGTTAGTAAGCGACTTAAGGAGGGTAGCGACTTAAGAATTAGTGGCAACGACCTAGTAGTTAGCGGCTTAAGGATATTGGAGTTAGCGAGTTAACGACCTAAGGAATTAAGCGGGTTAGCGACCTAGGGAGTTTGGGTCGTTCGAACGACTTAAGGAGTTATTGTAGTTAGGTCGTGAGCGACCTATGGGGTGCTGTGCTTAGTTAGGTCGAGAGCGACCTAAGTTTAGCAGTTATGAGTAGTTAGATCGTCCAGACGACTTAGGTGTTAGGTCGAAAGACCCTGTGTTTAGTTAGGTCGCGACCTTGGATGAGTCATTAAGTCGCGAGGGTGTTGAGTCGTTAAGTCGCATCTCAGTTAGGTCGTGACTTATGATAAGTCGTTAGGTCGCGCACTTGCGTTGTTGCTAAGTCGCGCATGCGTTAAGTGGTATCTCACTTAAGTCATAGGATTTGCTAAGTCGTAAGATGTAGGTCATGGGGTTTTCATAAGTCGTGGACGACTTAAGGGGGCGAACGAATTATGGATCAGCCTATAAATACACGTCCTTGCCTCACTTTTTGGGATTCGGATTTTGAAGCGACGAAGTGCTGCCATTTTGAGAGCTTGAGGACTACACTTCTTCACTTCTTTTCTCCACTCTAATCTTGTGATTCCTTCCATCCAAATTGAAGATCAAATCGAAGATTCAAGAGCTTAGATTGAAGATCTACATCCATCGAAGAGAGATTCCATCGTTTGAAGCGGAATTTTGGTGGATCAAGCTAGATCCTTCATTGTCCAGATCTGAAGTGTGTTGCTTTTGAAGTGTTTAGACGATTCGGTGAGTGGTGGCTATCTCTCACACGGATCCAAAGGAGTATATCGGATTGGTGGCTTGATTTTGTGTTAAAATAGTGATTTTCATGCATTTTCGTAAACTTAAGTATAGATCCATTGTTCATGATGATTTGACATCCATTTTACTACATGTTAATCTATGCAAGTTCATTCATCAAGTTGTAGAGATATTGCTCATTATTCATGCTTGTTAGATTTGGACTCTTTATTTACAAGATTGCCATTATTGTTATAATTGTTTATTAGATCATGTTTGAATGCTTGATTACTTGGATTAATGATTGACTTGATTGATTGTTATAAATTAGTTGATTGATGATTTGATTTGGACAAGTTGGTTGAAGATGATTCAAAAGTTAAGGGAAAGGCTCTTGAATAAGAAAAGCTGCTCGTGGCATATGACGCGGATGATAAAGCTCATATGGATAGATTTGATGATGATGGTGAGATGAGGCTTTGCTATGATGAGATGAAGCGAGGCATGGTGTGAGATAGCCTTGGTTAAATCCAGACGGGATCATTCCAAGCATGTTGATGACTCGGTGAAATGGTTCGAGTTTGAGGATAATGGTTGGCTCGAGAGGCGCTTGAGCTAGTATGAGAATAGTCATCGAGGAGGATGACTAGAAGGCTGAGATTTCATCGTTGTTGAAGGTTCTAGCAGGCTCAAAGCAAGAGTACGCTGGGCAGATTCGATAGTCCCAAAAGACTACAGTTGGTGGTCGAGTACTCTGGGAAGATTCGATAGTCCTAGGCACGGGCTGCGACGACGTGCGGAGTTATGTCTAGAACCGGGGTTACCATTGGCCATTGACGGACGGCTGAAAGAATGTGCCGGCCATTGAATTAACGGTGGTATCGAAGCAATGATAACAGTGATATCCAGAGTCATGGATGTTTGGTTGTATCGTCATTCGGTCTCAAGAGCGATATTTTCTGGGTGCTTATCTGATCTTGGTTTAGGCCTTGGGGGTTTGTACTTGGAAAACATCGACCTTGACTCGAGTGATAATTGCTTTACTTTAAATGTTTGCTTTACTATGTTTACTTCTGCTTAGTGTGTCTGGGGGCTATCACTGTAGAAAGAGGTGGAGTGGGAGGGTTGGGTTCCTATTCCTTTTACCTTTATGCTCTTTTGGTACGTTGTTAGTTAATTTACCGCTCACTAAGACTGTTGTCTGACTCAAGGTTTTATGTTCAACTCTTATTACCTTGGGCTGTTCATCCATTTTGGGATGGGCAGACTAGGTAGCAGGTGACAGGTGCTGTTCTTAGTTTCCAACAATGCTGATGACGAAGATGAGCTGGAGGCTTGCATATTACTTTCTTATTATATGTACTGGATGTTCCGCTGCTTATATATTCTCTGAGTGATATGTAGTGAGGCTGGATGTATTGACTATTCAAATTTTTGTATCAAAATACTATGAGGCTTATTTGATACGATTCTGTTCTGTGTAGCTTCACTATGTATATTTTTCTCTATTGTATTTTATCCATGTGCTGTGAGTAATACGATAGATTTTGCTGTTTTAACTTACCTCTGACGATCACCCATGGCTGCCTGGCACACTTTTCAGTGCACTATTTCTATGTTTAGTGCAGGGGTCATGGGCAGTTGTCACATTTGGTATCAGAGCCTTGATTAATCGATTTTACCCAACGCTCGCTGACGTAACTACATATGAGAGACGTAATTGTATTTTGATGGATGATTACTATATATAATATAGTAGCTTAGAAGGATTTGAGTTCTTTATGCAGTTGTTTCTCAAGGTGTGCTGATCATTTCTTTTATCGATATTAAGGATGAGTCGAAGAGGGAGACCAGCTGCTAGGGAAGGCCGTGCTGCTGAGGGGGTTGCTGATTATGCTGCTATGTTCGAGGCTATGATGACTTCGATCATGAGAAGGATGCCAGCTCCGAGGCCAGCAGTTGATGTTGGAATTCAAGTTCAAGCTCCAAGACAGGTGGATTTTGCTAAGCTGTGTAAAGACTATAATGCTCTTGGAGGAAAGGTTTTCTTGGGAACAGAGTCAACCATTGAAGTTCAGAGATGGATAGATGCTTGTAGAAGAATCTTTGGTGACTTGGGAATCGAGGATGCAACCAAAAGGAAGCTAGCATCAAGGCAGCTTCAAGGAAGAGCTTCTGATTGGTGGAACTCTATCACCATTGATACTCCGGAGGAAGAAATTACTTGGGAGCAATTCCAAGCCAGATTTGAAGCTAAGTTCATTTCTACAGCTCAGAAATCTGTTCTGTTTAAGAAGTTTGTGGAGCTCAAGCAAGGTGGAAGACCTGTTCTTGAGTATGTTTCTGAGTTTGAAGCTTTGACCAAGTATGCCCAGTCGTATATTGAATCTCCTTATCAGAAGAACGAGAAGTTTGTGACAGGCTTGGACATTTATCTTGGGAGGCAGTTGGTGGATCATCTGGACGATCCATTTGAGAAGCTTGTGGAGAAAGCTCTCAGGCACGAAAATCTGTTTCCCAAAGAAGGATCTGTTGTTGCTGTGGCCAAGGAGGAGTCTAAACCACAACAGGGTGGAAACAAGAAGAGGAAGCAGCAGCAGCAAAAGGGTAAGGATGGCCAGAAGAAGCCGAAGGGCGAAGTGACCTGCTACAATTGTCAGCAGAAGGGCCATTTCTCTAGAGATTGCAAGAATCTAAAGGTGCCGGTGAAGTGCCACAACTGTGACAAGCCGGGACATATTAAGAAGAATTGTCCAGAACCACGAAAGGACAAGCAGATTATGCAAGCTTATGCTTTGGGGGCTGTTCCATCATCTTCAAAAGCTCCTACCGCTGAAGAGAAAGGAAAGAGTGTGGTGGTTCTAGGTACTCTTTCCATATGTGGTGTCCCAGTTAGAGTGTTATTCGATACTGGGGCGTCGCATTCTTTTGTTTGTAATGAACTTGTAGGCCGGTTGGGTTTAAAACCGGATATTGTTGATAGACCATTGGTTGTGACTAATCCAGTTGGGGGTTCGTCCTGTTTGTGTATGCTATGCCGAGGTTTGGTTGTATCGAGTCATGATTGCTCTTTTGTTTGTGATTGTTTTGTTCTGAACTTTGCGGGGTTCAGAATTATTTTGGGTATGGACTGGCTTAGGAAGTATGCGGCAAAGGTTGATTGTGAAAGGTTGGAGGTGACAGTCGAGAATGTGGAAGGGCGAAAGGTTGTGATACGATGTAAGCATGAGGAAGGCGTCTTCATGAGCTTCATGTATTCGCTAGTTGTTCCACGGGATGGACTGTCATCGGTGCCAATCGCTAATGGATTTGAGGATGTCTTTGAAGAGGTCAAAGGGTTACCGCCGCATAGAGAGATCGAGTTTCGTATCGATCTAGTTGAAGGAGCCAGACCTGTTGTGATGCCTCTTAGGCGGATGGCGCCTAGGGAACAGCAAGGGTTGAGGGTGCAAGTTGATGATCTTTGTAACGACCCGATATTTTGGACCATGCAAATCGACAATAAATCCACACATGTCTGACTTGAATAATTCAAAACAATAGATTGTTAATTAAAAGTTGGCAAAACTCAACATATACAGTAAATAAATCAATCACCGAATCACAGGCACAGAGTAACACAATAATACGCAGCAGAATAGATAAAATAGTAGTTCATGAAGCTACTATATAAACATCAGAGTTACAAATAAAAAAATACAACAGAATATCTCGAATACAGTGAAGTCTTCAGTACGAATAGATGACCTCTCTGAACAAATCAATGGGAAAGCTGAAAGCCGAATCGATGGTTAGATCTCCAAATGAATCTCCAAACTCCAAGGGTGAATCTCAAATGATGTATCACTCAGTCCGACCAGAGTGTAAAGCAAAACATAAAACACTCGAGTCAGGATTAACATTCTTATACTAATAAATCCAACTCAAGTGAAATATCAACTGAAATACAAGTAACTTAAAGGATGTTTGGGATAACCATCCTCTAAGGATCTGCGGAACTATCTACAAGGTAGAAATATACACTATAACACCATGGTCATTTCAAATTAATTTATTCTTCAAACCCAAATATCATGTCATTTCAAAAATATCTACTTTCCTAAATAATTTATAAAGTAAAGTATTTATAATTTCCTCAAGTCTCACAAATCAACTCAAATTCCAAATCCAAATTTATTCAAAGCTCGAATCATCAATTCAATTCAGTTCTCAATAGACCATTTAAAATTTCAATATTTTTCAGGCTTTAATATTCAATATTTTCAAATTTAAATTTAACAGTTTCATATAGCTCTTGATTCAACTTCATTATTATTTAATCAGGGAATATTCACTTAATAATTCCAATATCATTTAACTAGCCTTAAATTACATTTTTACTAAATATTTCCTTAAGTTTATTTAAACAAGAAATATTCATTTAATTATTTAAATCAAATCCAAGTTAAAAATCATATCTTAATCTCAATTTCAATAAGTTTAAAATCGGTTTAATTAAATAAAATTATCTTCCCAACCTTAACTTATTCAAATTATTACCGAAATCTGTTTGAAACATAAATTTAAATACTTAACCATATTATATGTATTAAATCAATCATTCCCATTTATATATAATAATTTAAGGCTCAACATTTATTAAAACCATATATTTCTTTCCAAAACCATAGAATTTATTTTCAAAATATTTATATATATGGACCAACGGTGTCTGTATATATATTTATCATATGGTTAAGTGATACGGATATTTATTATTTCAATCCGAAATTTAAATATATACGGGTAGATATCATTTCGACCCGTAATCCCAATTTCAATACAAATGAAAATCGCTTGGGTTTATCATTTTAACCCATAACGATTTTCTCCTATTCTAAAGTCCGTTCGGGTATGTATCATTTCAACCCATAGTGAATTCTAAACTACAGGGAACTTGCAGAGTGATAACAGATAATATAATAACATAACAGGCATATATCATCAATAACAATATAATATAGACAATAGGATATGGTGTCATATCCCACAGGTGAACAGTTACAAATAATAGCATATATATAACAATTTAAATAACTTCAGCAGCATATTTCAGTTGTCGTTTCAATTGAAATCAAATTTAATAAATATAAGAACGTTAAATCGTGAGTGATTACTCACCTTTCGAGGCTAGGGATGATTTGACGATAGAGTATGTTACGATTCCAGGCACGAATTTCAAAGCAAGGCAAGATTGAACGCGAATTCAACGGATAAGCTAATAAAAGGGAATCGATGAAACAATTAGAATCGGCTCGATAGAAATAGGAATTATATATATTTATTATTAATATTATCCCCAAGAAATCAATATTTAATTTAAAACAATATTAAACAATATACATATAGAAATAAATAAATAAAATTATTGTTTTTAAATTAAAACATAAATTAAAAAAAAAATCCTTATATATATTAACTAATAAATATATATATAACTCATACATCAAAAAAACAAAAAAATCTACATCTATATATATATTCCACGTTCATTTTACATTTAACACATAACTTTAATATATATATATACACTAACCTATTGTTTGCACAAAAAATGGACAAACACCTCAAAGTTGTATGATTTAGTAGATCTTATGTTGTTCTTAGTGATTCGGGTGATTTATGCAAATATATGAAAAAACAGGGGCTAAACTGTAAAAAGACATGCAGATTTATAGTGGTTCAGCCAGAATGTGCCTACGTCCACTTTATATGTTATTTCTCTTCTCTTGTTTTGATTACAAGTACAAAGCTTTAATACAAGTAAAAGAAAGTTGTTTGAAAGTTCTCTCCGTGCTTGAGCTCTCAAAACTTGTCCCCATTGCTGTACCCCTGCCCCTCTATTTATAGAGTGAGGCTGGGGGTAGGGGTCTTGGATGTATATAACAGCTGGTGGGCCTGGGCTGACGCGACCTGGCCTGGTATTGTTGGCCCAGAAGGAGCATGGTTCGGTAGGATGGAGTGTAGAGGTTGGTCCGGTGTGGAGATGGTGAGGTTGGTCCGGTGTGGAGTTGGTGAGGTTGGTCCGGTGTGGAGTTGGTCCGGTGTGGAGATGGTCCGGTGGCTCTGTGGAAGAAGGTTGGTTTGGCAGGAGGTGGTTCGGTGGTTCTGTGGAAGAAGGTTGGTTTGGCAGGAGGTGATTCGGTGGTTCTGTGGAAGAAGGTTGGTTCGGCAGGAGTTGATTCGGTGGGAAGCAAAGTCCGGTATTGATGTTGGTCCGGTAGGAGTATGGTGGAGCTTTTGCTTCGGCATCTCTTGGAGATGCGTTGATTCGGTTGTAGGATGCTTTGGCCAAAGATCACATAACACTTGCCCCCCAAAGTAGGGCGTGTGTATGCACAGGGCATGCTTTGGTTAAGCCTGGCCGTCCTTGTTTGGTCCTGTGTGCCGAATGTGTTGGTTCGGTGGCCTCTCCTTTGCCTATAAGTATGGGAGCTATGCCCCCGTGGTTTCATTACTATCCGAGATTGCCGAATCAAAATTCCTACCTTTTGCCGAATCAGTGGTGTTAGCCGAACCAGGTGTGACTTATTTTACTGCCGGATGAACTTTTATATTATAATACCGAATGAACCTTCGTACTGTACTACCGAATGTACTTCTAGACTATAATACCGAATGAACTTTCATACTATAATACCGAATGAACTCTCATACGACAATACCGAATGGACCTCTCAGACTATAATACCGAATGAACTTCTGCATTTATTTGTTTACATCTTCTGTTCTAACGATGTGCTTTTCCGGTGTTGCAGATAATGTCTCGTAAAGCGGAAACTCGATCAGACAAAAAGAAATCCGGGGGCGAAGGAGGTTCCTTTGCCGTGCCCCCAGCTCAGCCGAATCCAGAACGTCACGGACCAACCCCGAGATCGCTAGTGGACGGGTACGGCCCTCAGGAACTTCTGAACTCCCCGCCCGATTGCTTTCCTAGCTCCCTCAAGGAGGAGCAGCTTGATGTCATTTCCCGATCCTTTGGAATCGATAGGGCGCACTTGCTATTGCCTGGGAGAGACGTTATGCCGTATGATCCTCCTGAAGGGTACTTCGCCTACAGCAGATACCACTGCATGTGTGGTGCCATTCCTCCTCTTAACGCTTGGATAGCCAGCTTCCTCACATATCTAAAGGTGGCCCCATTCCAGCTTCAACCCAACTCCTATGCTATACTGGTGAGCCTCTTCATCATTTTCCAGAGGAAGAATGGTCGTGCTCTCTCCAACCGAGAGATCCGGTATCTATATAATCTGAGGGGCTATAAGAAGGGGTCCCCGTACATTAGCTTGGAGTCAGCTGTGACCTTCAAGCCGGTCTTGGATCTGTATTCCAAATTCAGCATGTTCAAGAAGGAATGGTTCTTTGTCAGGGACGACTCCGTTTCAATTCGGCGCTTTACTTCTGGATGTAAGTTGATGCTTTTACTTATAATTTCCATTACGATCGCGATGCTTTTTCTCCTACTTTCTCATTTTTGCTAGCGACAGGTGGCTTTGCGGTTGTGGAGACTGACCGCCTGGTTCAAACGGCGGCTGAGATAGAAGCTATTCTCGGGAAATATAGATCATCTGCCTTCCTGATCAGAAATGCGACCCTTCTGGAGTATAATTTAATCCTTCCACAGCAGTCAGTAGTCAAGCTGAGGGAAACGGCGGAGGAGAGGGTGGCTGTTCAGACTAAGGAAGATGTTACGGCAGAGAGTAGCAAGAGGAAACCTTTCATAAAACCTCCAGCCGTCGGAGGTAAGAAACTCAAGAAGTCGGACGGTCCCTCCCCCAGCAATTGTCCACTTACCCAGGAGGAGGAAGACATAGAGGAGGAAAGAGGTGAGGGTGGAGATGGTCGGGAAGGTGATAAAGGTGGCGATGGCATCGGGGCCTTGCTTCCTGGGCAGGCGGGTGAGATTCAGGAGTGGACGGATGACGCGTTCCACCAGGCTTTCGAGGGGCTGGACGAAGATCCGGCTTTGGTAGAGAAAACCGGGACAGCGGACAAGGCCGGGACTGGTGCAAGCGAGTCTTTTCAGACCATTCCAGCCAAGGTGGCTCCGACGACTCAAGGTGAACTCTTGACTCCTGCTTGCTTCATTAATGATAGGGACTTAGGAATATTTTATGATCCGCTCCCGTCCTGGAATGAAATCCAGGACTTATTGCAGTATCCTACTTCTCCCCAGGGTTTGTATAACAGACGTGCTTTCTTTCTTCTTTTAACTTGTACTTTACCGCGTTTTTCGAATCATATAGTGATGTAAGCTTGTGACACTTGTTTTTCATATCAGGAGCAGGCAAGACATCCAAGGCCTCAGACCTTCGGCGCAGGCTTGAGCAATATAAGCTTTCCAAAACTTCTGTCAAGCCGAAGCCTTCGACCCACCGCTCCGGGGATGTAGTCGGCTACCGTCCTCTTCTCGGTGTTATCGAAGAAGGTATTCAGCAGAGAAAGAGGAGTCATCCCTTATCCAAAACTTTGCCCGGTCCTCAGCTCCCGGCTCAGCCTCTTCATGACATCACAGAGGAGGACAGCGAGTTTGCACTCTCTCCTCGCCCGTCCGGAAACCCTTCCGTTACTCATATCGATCGCCCTGACTTGGCTCGTAATCCATTTGCGGGTCATCCTGATCTGGATCCAAGTTCCCACGACAATACCTTTGACGAGGTTACTGGTGAGCACCTTCTTCCCCGCAATCCCATGGTACGGGTGCTTGATGAAGCTAAGTCCTTAGATCTCGATCTACTTACCACTCGGATAGTTACCATGGGAGACGAGGCCAAGGCTAATATTGATCGGGTGGCGGAGGAGACTAGGAAGATGATGGGGCATCATGCCCGGCTGGTTAAGGCTGGAGAGGAGATTGGGAGTGCCAACATCCGACTAAGATTGGTGGTTTCGGACCAGGCCAAACAGCTCGCTGATCAGGCCATTCAGATTTCTCAGCATGAGGCTGCCTCCGGGCGGTTGAGGAAGGCTATGGAGGAGGCTAGTAAGGCGGAACTGCGGAAGATGGAGGCTGCCTGCAAGGAGCAGATAAATATGGCCATCTCGACAGTGGATGAGGTTCGGAGGGTGGATCTTGAGCGGGTAGAGGAGCTGTTGGGGAAGCTTGAAGCCGCAGAGCTTGCTCAGGTTAGGCTGAAAGAGGAGATGGAGGTGATGCGGAAATCCCTTCAGGCTGACTGCTCGAGATACCGTTTGGAGAGAGAAGCTGTTGTTGGAAGGTTGTCGGCTTCCGAGGCACGGATGAGGGAGTTTGAGGAGAATGAGGGGATGATGGATGAAATGCTTCAGGACATGTACTTCTGAACTTGGAAGCAGGGCAACCTGTCCTGGATGGATGATTATCCTAGGGTCATGGCTAAGATCTATCTTCGGGCTTTGGAGGAGGCTAAGGCCGATGCGGATAAAGATGGTGGCGTGGCCTCCAGCATGGATGTGGTCACGGCCCAGTTTTCCAAGGGGGAGAAGGTGGCGGTGAAGGAGGGTATGCGGTTGCTTGCTGCTGAGGAGGCAGGGGTGCAAGTAGATGATGACAACCAGGATGGCCAGTAAGCATATGTTGGTAAGTCTTCCTTTTTAGTTTCTCCATTGACTTGGTTGCTTATTGCTAATGAACCCTTTCTCTGACTGGACAGGGGGTCGACAGGACAAGGATAAAGCTCCACTGCAGCCGGCCCCTTGATTATACCTGGAAAAACTCTTTTTGCGGATTTGACAGGGTTGTATATGTTGGTCGAAAAATGGTAAAGTAGCCTTTAGGTTGTAATATTCTGCCACTTGTAATAAATAGTCTTATTTTTGATGTGTAATTCTTTAACTTAAGCTGATTTTGTCGTCTTTTGAATGTTTGTTGTTATTTTGGCATGTCGCATGAGAAATATAGCTATGTATATTCTTGTAATTAAATTGTGTTTGATGTCGGGTTCTGGTTTAAGACATAATTTCATAACTTGCAATGTTAGTGTGTGGTGTGAGTAAATTATAGTCATGTCTTTGTACTTAAAGGAAAAAAATACCGCCCTTCATGTTCTGTTTGTAGATGGCAGTTTTGAATATCATGGAAAACAGTTGAATGCCCTGCCATCCGATTGTGAATCCCTGCATCCATTGGCGAGTATCTCCTACTCTGTATCCTGTACTTTATGGATTGTTATAGAGGATAGGAGGAAAGCTTTTTAAGTAAAATTGAAATATGTGAAATAGTAAAACTTCCAATCACGGAAGGCCTTCGATGTTCTTAAGTTCGTGGCAAACGGGTTTTGTAGTCACTTTCCCTAGCTGTGGGTCTTGGAGACATTTGTCACCCATCTTACGCCTCCGCGGGGAGTTAATTCTTTTTTACCACAGCCGCACTTAAGACACATCGGAGCCGAGATCGCGCACAGTAACTACCCGGGCCATTATGGCCCGTAATCGTGGGTATTATTCGATTTACTGTGGCCGACTAGTGTGGGTGCCGATCGTCAACTGTGAACTGCCCTGGCTGGCCACACCTTATGTTGGGGCTTATAGTCGGCTCACAGTTGCCGGCGAGCCTAACGCCGTAATGAGCTGCCTCGGCTATAGTCGGCCTTCTCGGTGGCCTATAATCGGCTCATTACAGTTGGCTTTAAGGGCCGTCATGAGCAATGAGTTAACCCACAGCAAAGGGATGCTGGAGCGAAAGTGTCTCATTGGCGAGGGCATAGATTCGCATAGTACCTGTTAGGTTTTGCCCAGGCGAAGTTGCGCCGTGGAGTGCTTTGAGTGGAAATGTTATGCGCATAGGATTTTGTTCAACATAAAAGGATAAAGTTAACAAGTAGCCAAGATATAAAGGAACAAGTTAAAAAAGAGACAAAGTTTTTTAAAGTGGTTCGGCATGAAAAGGCCTACGTCCACTGATTCTCTTTGTTAATTCACTTCATATGGGCAATACAAGTTAAGAAAAGTATCGACGGAGGTGTTGGATGTTCCATGCCCTCTGGAACACCTCTCCGTCCACTGTTGACAAAATATAGGCTCCGTTGTGGAGATCTTTATGAATTACATATGGTCCGTCCCAGATTGGGACTAGTGCTCTGGGGCAAGGGAAGATTCGCTTGAGGACAAGATCCCCTTCTTGTAAGGTACGATGCTTGACTTTGGAGTTGTATTGAGCTGCCACTTTCTGCTTGTGGGCTGCTGTTTTAAGGACTGCATCATTTCTTCTCTCCTCAACTAGATCCAAAGACATGTGGAGGAGCTCTTCATTCTCTTCCGGGTTATAGTGGATCCTACGGTGGGAAGGCACAATGGTTTCAACTGGGAGCATAGCCTCCGATCCGTATGCCAAAGAGAAAGGAGTGTGCCCTGTTGATGTTCTGAAAGATGTGCGGTAGGCCCACAGTGCCGTAGGGAGTTCATCCACCCAAGCGCCCTTTGACTTTTCGAGCTTCTTTTTTATCAGAGTTTTTAGAATTTTGTTGACTGCTTCGACTTGTCCGTTTGCCTGGGGATATGCTACGGATGAGAAGCTTTTATGAATTCCATGTTCTTGGCACCAGTTGGCGAATTCCTCGCTGTCAAACTGAAGTCCATTGTCTGATATGATTTTGAGTGGGACTCCGTACCTGCATAGAACATTTTTGATTAAGAAGTTAATAACTTTTGCTAAAGATACTTTATTCAGTGGTTCCGCTTCCACCCATTTGGTGAAGTAATCAACTGCCACTATAGCATATTTGGCCCCGCCTCGGCCCATCGGTAGCTCGCCGATTAAGTCAATTCCCCATATTGCGAAGGGCCAAGGGCTGGTCATTTGAGTAATCTCGGTTGTTGGTAGCCGTGGAATCTTAGCAAATTTCTGGCATCTGTCACACTTCTTGACGAAATCTAAGGCATCCTTGCTTAAGGTGGGCTAGAAATATCCGTATCGGAGTATCTTTTTTGCTAATGTTTGCCCTACGGTGTGATCTCCGCAGCTCCCCTGATGGATGTTGGATAAGATTTCCTTGGCTTCTCTCCCGGCGACACACCTTAATAACGGGTTAGAGAATCCGCGTCGATAGAGGATGTCTTCTTGCATTGTGTAGCGGGATGCTTTCCTCAAGATTTTCTTGACTTCGTTACGCCCGTTGGGTAGAGTGCCACTTTGTAGGTAGTCTCGGATGGGAGTCATCCAAGTTGCTTCTTCGGTTGCAGCTATCAGATTTACTTGCTCAAAACTTGGGGCCAGTTGCTTTGAGATGGTTACTGCCCCGAAGATGGCGATGTCTCTCACACTTGCTTGCTTTGCTAATTCGTCGGCCTCTCGGTTCTCCTCCCGAGGGATATGTTTGACTAAGTAGTGGTCCAATCGGCTAAGAAGTAACTTGGTCTTCTTTAGATATGCTATGAGTCGTTCTTCTCGAGCTTGGAATTCTCCTAGTATTTGATTAACAATAAGTTGAGAATCGCTGTGAAGACACAAAGAATTGGCCCCGATTTCTATGGCAATTTCTAGTCCAGCTATCACTACTTCATATTCTGCATCGTTGTTGGTGGCAGCGAACTCCAACCTTATAGCATAGTGCAGTTTATTTCCCCTAGGAGTGATTTTTACCACACCTGCCCCCGAGCCTTGTTCGTTAGATGCACCGTCCACAAAGAGATTCCACTTGATGTCTTCTGTTAATTCCAATTGCTCCTTATCCTCGTTGGTAGTGAATTCTGCAATGAAATCAGCCATGGCTTGTCCCTTGATGGCGGTGCGAGGGTGATAGGTGATATCATATTGACTCATCTCAATGCACCATTTAAGTAGTCGCCCGGAAGTGTCGGGACGATGGAGTACCTGCCTCAGTGGTTTATCGGTCAGAACTTTGATGGAATGGGATTGGAAGTAGTGACGTAGTTTTCGTGAAGTGGTTAGTAAACACTATGCTAACTTCTCAAGTTTAGGATATCTAACTTCTGCCCCAGTAAACCTTTTGCTGACGAAGTAAACTGGCCGTTGCATGCGGTTGTCTTCCCTTACCAAGGCAGCGCTTAGGGCGTGAGATGACACAGCGAGGTATATGTATAATTCTTCTCCTTTGCTTGGAGTTGAGAGTACCGGTGGTTTCTGGAGGTGTTCGATTAAGTGAAGGAAAGAGGTCAGGCATTCGCCAGTCCATTCGAACTTTCCCTTGTCTTTCTTTAGGGCTTCAAAAAAGGGAACGCACTTGTCCGTCGCCTTGGAGATGAATCGGCTTAGAGCAGCCACTTTTCCGTTCAAACATTGCATTTCCTTCTGAGTGGAAGGTATCTTAATATCCCTTAGTGCTCGGACTTGTTCAGGGTTTGCTTCTATCCCTCTGGCATGAACGATGAATCCTAAGAACTTTCCTGATGACACTCCGAAGGAGCATTTTAGTGGATTCAACTTCATTCCATATTGTCGAAGTACTTGAAACATCTTGCCTAGGTGGCTTACGTGATCTTTGGCTTTCCTTGACTTTACCAGCATGTCATCCACATATACTTCCATAGTTCGTCCTATTAGCCCCGCAAACATCTTGTTGACGAGGCGCTGGTAGGTGGCTCCTGCATTTTTAAGTCCGAAAGGCATTACCTTATAGCAGTATAAACCTCGATCGGTGATGAAACTAGTGTGGTCTTGATCGGGAGCATGCATAGGAATTTGGTTATATCCTAAGTATGCATCCATAAAAGATAGGAGTTCGTGCCCGGCTGTGCTGTCTACAAGTTGGTCGATTCTGGGAAGTGGGAAGCAAACCTTTGGGCAGGCGTCGTTTAGGTTGGAAAAGTCAATGCAGGTTCGCCACTTCCCATTAGCCTTTTTTACCAGCACCGGGTTGGCGATCCATTCCGGGTAGATAGCTTCTCGTATGAAGTCATTGGCGAGTAGGTTTTTTACTTCTTCATTGAGGGCTGCTGATCGCTCTGCCCCCATACTTCTCTTTCTTTGTTTTACAGGCGCCTTGGTAGGATCAATGTTTAATACGTGGCATGCTATGTCGGGGGAGATTCCGGTCATGTCAGCGTGTGACCAAGCGAATACATCCAAGTTGTGGCGGAGAAAATCGATGAGCTGTTCCTTCAATTCGGCTTTTAGTTGGGACCCAATTTTCAATAGTCTACTTGAGTCGTGCTTGTCTACAGATATAAACTCCATAGCCTCTGCAGGCTCGGCGGTGGCCTCCTCCTCTTTGTCCCTAGGGTCTAATTCATTGAAAGGGTCGCTGGTATATCGAAGAGGAGGGGCTTTCTTTAGTTGCTATGCTTCTAGGCTTTTTGTGCAGAGGGCAATCTCTACACCCTTCCCTTTATCCTTCCTGTGGTTGTTGCGAAGTTCAGTTACATAGCAGTCTCGAGCAACGTCCTGGTCTCCTTCCACTTCCCCTACTCCATCGTCTGTTGGGAATTTCATCTTTAGGCACCATGGGGCTAAGACAATTTGGAAGTCAGACAAGGATGGCCTTCCTAAGAAGGCGTTGTAGGCCGACTGGTTTTCTATTAGCACAAACGTTTGTTTCCGTACAGTAGAGCGGGGATGGCTTCCAATTTCAACAAAAAGGTCCAGTTGCCCGAGGGGCATCTTCGCATCTCCAGTGAAGCCGTGCAGTGGTTTATCGCAGGGGGATACATCCTTCATTGATAGCTTCATTTTGTCGAATGCGTGTTTGAACAGGATGTTTACCGAGCTTCTAATGTCTACCAGGATTCGGTATACTTCGACGGTACCAAGTCAGGCAGAGATGACCATGGGATCCATGTGAGGGTACCGCCTTCCTTCTAGGTCACGCTTACCGAATGTGATGTCATTACTTTCTTTCTGCTTCGGGTGGCGCTCTTCTATAACCGAATTGACATAGTCTTTATTGTCTCTAAGCGACTTTCTGTATCTTTCCATCTCTTTCCAGCTTCTGTCTGCGATGTGTGGCCCTCCTGAGATGGTATGGACCACTATCTTTTCTTGGCTAGAGCTGCTAGCGTTACGGTTTCCTCTGTCGGCCCCCGGTGAGGGTAGCCTTGGGTTTTCATTGGCAGGAGCTGGGGTCCTGTCCTGACCTTTTACATAACGTTCCAGTTTCTTTCTTCTGATGTGTTCCTCAATCAGATCTCGGAGATGATGGCATTCGTTGGTATCATGCCCGTGAGATTCGTGGAAGCGGCAGAATTTTCCAGACTTCTGTGCGTTATCTGATTCTTTCTTGTATGGTGGGCGTTTGTATCTAACTTCGCCTTGGGTGGCAAGGAAGATATTTTCGACGGTCTCGTTCAAAGGGGTGTAAGTGTCGAATCTTGGTCCTGGCCGATATAGGCGCTTTTCTCCCTTCTTGCCCCCAGCATTGTCTCTGGAATCATTTCTTCGAACGTCCCTTGCCACAGCAGGGGCGTTGCCATGGGTAGTCTTATTTTGCTGTCCTGACTGCCCCTCAACGGCAGCATCCTCAAGCCTCATGTATTTCCCGGCTTCATGGAAGAAATCGGGTAAAGTAGCTGGTTTTTCTTTTGTCAACCTTCTAGCAAATTTAGTGTCCGGATGCACACCATTGCAGAGGGCCATTAGGATAAGCTTCTCATCGGCATCTTGGACTGCGGCTGCTGCGGCGTTGAATTTGGTTAGGTATTGCTGCAGCTTTTCTCCAGGTTTCTGTTTGACGCTGGATAAGGAATAAGCGACCTTAGGTTGCTCCACATGAATGCGGAACTGACTGATAAATTTTTCTTTCAACATTTCCCACGAGCTGATGGATCCTTGGGGTAGATGACAGAACCAGGAGGTAGCAATATCTTCTAAGAAGAGCGGAAAGCATTTGCACAGTACTCCCTCTGTCGCTCCACTCATGAGCATATGCTGTGTGTACCTCTGTAAGTGGACATAGGGATCGGAGGTTCCTTTGTAGGGTTCCATTGTTGGCATCTTCCATTCTCGGGGGGTGATAGCAATTTCGATATTGCGGGCGAAAGGGCTGGTTACCCTAGCGCCTATCCCTCGATCTCTTTGTTCCCGTTGGACACATTCTCTGAATAAGCGTGCCATCCTTTCATCAGAACTTGGAGCAGATAGAAATGAGTTTGGTTCTGTTCTGTGGGATTGATTCCGTCCAGATGACCTGTAGGGATGGTATCGTCTATCATTCCTCATATTTTCCAGAGGCTGCCTTTGATCTTCTGGGAGCATGCTCGGGTCAGCTACAGTTGGCCCTTGCCTCGATCTCCCCCTGCTGGGTTCTGATCTAAGCACTTCCTCGGGTCCAACTTTGGGCTGGACTCTAGCTCGGCCCCGTTCACTGGCGCTTCTGTGGTTAGGCAGCATGACAGGCTCAGCTACAGTTGACCTTCGCCCGGTGCCTCCCCCGTTGGGTTCGGTACCAAACGTTTCCTCAAGCCTAACTTTGGGCTGTGCCCGGTCTCGGCTCCTACCATGGCTACTTCTGCCGTTAGCTCCTTCGAAGAAGGAAGATCTTTGTTGTCTCTGAGATCCTCCTGACTGGGACTCACCCCATGATTCAGTGTTGCGGTTGGATTCTTCAGCGTCCCTTAAGCGTGACATGAGATGGTCCACCAAGGCTTCCTGCTGGGACGTGAAGCGGTTAGTTACTTCAACCACAACTCTGTCCAGATCTGCTCTAGTAATTGCTGCAGGCTGTTATGTGGCAGGAGTAGTTGGGTTAGCCTGTTCTTCATTTGTTACTGTTGCTAGAGGAGGACGATTTACTAGATTCGTGACAGCTGGATCTGGAAGACTGTTGGATGCGATGTTTTTTCCTTTGTTAACATCTTTTCTCTGTTTGGGAGGCATGTTTTCCAAGTGGCGGACGATGCTGTTAGGAAAACTTATTAAGCGGATGAAGCTGAAGCTTCGAGCTTCTACCTCTCAATGAAAGCACCAAAAATGTTTGCACAAAAAATGAACAAACACCTCAAAGTTGTATGATTTAGTAGATCTTATGTTGTTCTTAGTGATTCGGGTGATTTATGCAAATATATGAAAAAACAGGGGCTAAACTGTAAAAAGACATGCAGATTTATAGTGGTTCAGCCAGAATGTGCCTACGTCCACTTTATATGTTATTTCTCTTCTCTTGTTTTGATTACAAGTACAAAGCTTTGATACAAGTAAAAGAAAGTTGTTTGAAAGTTCTCTCCGTGCTTGAGCTCTCAAAACTTGTCCCCATTGCTGTACCCCTGCCCCTCTATTTATAGAGTGAGGCTGGGGGTAGGGGTCTTGGATGTATATAACAGCTGGTGGGCCTGGGCTGACGCGACCTGGCCTGGTATTGTTGGCCCAGAAGGAGCATGGTTCGGTAGGATGGAGTGTAGAGGTTGGTCCGGTGTGGAGATGGTGAGGTTGGTCCGGTGTGGAGTTGGTGAGGTTGGTCCGGTGTGGAGTTGGTCCGCTGTGGAGATGGTTCGGTGGCTCTGTGGAAGAAGGTTGGTTCGGCAGGAGGTGGTTCGGTGGTTCTGTGGAAGAAGGTTGGTTTGGGAGGAGGTGCTTCGGTGGTTCTGTGGAAGAAGGTTGGTTCGGCAGGAGGTGATTCGGTGGGAAGCAAGGTCCGGTATTGTTGTTGGTCCGGTTGGAGTATGGTGGAGCTTTTGGTTCGGCATCTCTTGGAGACGTGTTGATTCGGTTGTAGGATGCTTTGGCCAAAGATCACATAACACCTATCACTTCAAATATATACAATACAATACATAAAACGTACATATAATGCAAAAATCAATACTGACACAACACAACTATCAAGTATGTTCTACCATAACCCAATCTATTACTACAATGTACACTATCTATATAACCAATACTCTTGCTAAACTTATAAAATAATCGAACAGGCTTCTTATGAACTTATATAAATATATATATATATATATATATATATATATATATATAATATAACATATATATATGCAGACACTATGATTAAATATTGCACCTAAGTGTACTTATTCATGCTATATATACAAACACAAAAAAAATAAAGTTACCACTGAGTGTATTCCACGCATGCTAAAATATATTATGGAGCCTAATAATATATTAGATATATATATACTTAACAACTTTGTATCAGTAATAAGTTAAATATAGGACTAACATATATAAGCTTTTATATAAGCTAACAATATCAAGTATGCAGACTGAAAATTCACGACAGCATATGCAGACCTATTTATATATAAATATATGTTGAGAGAGCTTGCCTTTCCACCAAACACAGTAATATAAATGTAAACCTGACATGAAATGTAGATATACTCATACCCAACTGTAGATCAACATATAAATGAACTAATATATATATAAGTTATACATGTATCTAATTCATACAATATTTACTTAAACTCATGTACTAATTCTTTTTTTCAAACTGATATTTAAGCACTATATATAGACACCAAGGCTATTGCACAAAACTAATTTAAAGATATTAAGCAAGTTTAAGTGAGTATTTCAAACACATACTATACATATTATATTTTAAACTCAATGTTTACTATAAATAAATATTGAATTTTAAAACATGTAAAGAGTGAAGATCTAAAAGTAGACTACAAATTTGAAATTTTTATGTATATAAGTAGACTATAAATATGATATTGTAACTTATTATAAAACAATTACTAACAGATAATATAGCTTATATATATCTACAAATCGTATAACATAGCAACACATGTCATATATAACTATCTATATATAAAATTTCCAAAACTTTGTTCAAAATAAACTATATATAGTATAACATATATATAGATAATATAAATCTCACCAACCTGTCAATAAAGTAGACATATATGGCCTTATATATAGAGGCACGGTAGTGGCAATAGGCAAGGCGGGGCACGAGGTTCTGAGCAGAGGTGGCTAAACGAAGGGCAAGGGGATGGATCTGGGAAGAGAAGGGAAACGGGTAGGCTGCGGTTGGGCGAAGAGAGAGAGAGGGAGGCCACTCGAGGGAGATGAGGCGGAGCGGCGTTTGATGGCGGAGGTCTGGGTGGAGATGGGTTTGGTTGAGCCGATACTGGGCTGTGGGCGTGGAGGAAGGGGAGAAAGGAGAGGAAGATGGTGATGGCCTCGGTGGTGAGGGCGGAGATGGAGGAGCGGATCGGGTTTGTGAAAGATGCATGCGAGAGAAGGAGGATCCATACTGCTTAATACATTTTTATTTCGTAATTTCCAGAGTTCAGAAAATGGAATGGCATGAGCCAGAACGAATATATATGCTTTGAAATTTTATAACAGATGAAAAGAACAGGGAAGGGTGAGAATTGAATCAGGGAGACGTGCAGCCTTTCATACTTAGATCAGGTTTTATAACTTTTGCTATAAAGTTCATACACGTTTCAAACAATGGAGGAATTTAGCCAGTTATGGGATGGCAACGGTCCCCATTGGATTGAGTTGAAATAATAAAAGCAATTAAAAGTGAACAGTAGAAATAGAGTAGCCGGTAGACTAAATATAAAGTGAGAATGACAACGGTCACAAGCCTTGATTCAGCTGAGAATTGAAAGCAATTAATTGTCTGGACCACAAGTTTCAAATTTGAAAACGATAGTAAGTTGTCACAATTTATGGTACCGATACGACGCACCGTTTTATTGCTCCGCCGCGTACCGGACCTCAAAATACAGAAATAAATATACCGTAGAGATCAGCACGAAGTGACGATCAAAATGGTATACACATACTAGTGGTACGATCATCCGATCGAAAGTCGATAATCGGTACCAGAAATGCTGCTATGCTGAAAATAAGATAAACGGAGCAATAACAGTATGAATTTGATGAAACGAAATATGATGACTTGCTCATAAGATGATTTACAAATTTTCTATGTAAAAATATTCAGGTTTGAAAATTATTTATAATCATTAATCTTTAACTGATTTAAATTGAAATAAAATTCCACATGAAAATAAACTTCAATATTATCAAATGAAAATTTACTAGTTGCTATGTTTAAATAGACGTATTGCAAATAATAAATTTTTAATTTCAAATTTTATTGTTTAAAATTTCACAGAATTTCAATTAATTAAATAAATAAAAATCACTAAAATTTTGGGTCGTTACACTCTCCCCCACTCAAAACTTTTCGTCCCCAAAAAGGAAGGAGGTAGGAGAATAGAACAACCAGAAATAGAAGTAGATGGAAAGTCAAGATTACACAATTAATTTGAGACTATATAAAATTTTACTTGAAATATTCATTTGAAATTCAATTTTCTTTAATGCTTTAAAACCTTTCAAAAACCTATTTGTAAAATTTTCTTGCTTCCTCTATAAATACCATTTATGTTTAAATAACACCCACTTTTTTTTATAAAGATATGAAAACTATTTGAAAACAGTTATTTACATTATTACGTATTTTTACAAAGAAGCTATTTGAAAACATTAAATCCATAATTCATAAATTTATTAATTTTTATCTCAGGATACTTTTCACATATTATTAATAAATCACTAATCATTTACTTTATATATGTTTTATTTAATTAATAACCTCTAAAATATTTATAATACTAAAATTTTCTATTAAACCATGTAGTATATAAATAAACAATACTTAAAAAGGATATAGTGAACAAGGAAAAGAAAGAGGATTTGGAAAAATAGAATATAGGTGGATAAATAAAGCTGAGCAGATAAGGTAGATTCAAAAGAATAGAATCGGGCACGAATAATTAATTTAAACCATGAGAATTTCAATTTCGAATATTAATACAGAATTTCTTTGTTAATAAAATACTTTTATATCGAAACAAATTTTTCTTTCGAAAATACTTTTATAACTCGATGTTTCAACAAGTTTATCCTTGTTCCTGTAGACTCTGGTAGTGCGTTGATCAGGCACAAAACTAGAATTCTCCAGGTACTTAGTAGACTTGTTTCAACACCCAGTGAAAATACTGGAAAACTTGGAAAAGCAGATATGGAAAGTACAATCCAAACAAAAACAAACAAAACCTTTGTCTAAGCATGGTTCGCAGATACACAATGGTTACGCCTGGTTCCCCCAGGAAACAATCCATATCCGTAAGCTTTCTCAGCCCTGCGAGTTACGCCATGATGACTAGTAGAATGCAGGATACACAATGGTTACGCCTGGATCCCCTAGGAAACAATCCGTACCCCTAGGCAAGACTCAGCCAAGCATTTGCGCTACTATTCGCAACCTACATAGATGCAGGGTACACAATGATTACGCCTGGATCCCCCAGGAAACAATCCGTACCCCTAGGCAAGACTCAGCCAGGCAGTTGCGTTATGCATCCGCGCTCGTAAGACCATGGGTAACGCCATGGAATTCGAAGGACACTCGAGTATCATATCTGGAAAACCAAAAATCAGAGAAATATCGATAGAATGAATCCAAGATGTGGCCACAAATAGGATATCAAGCAGAAGGAACTTTCCATATCTTTACTTCGAAAATATGTATCATATAGTACCTTTTCAAATCACTTTCAAATATCGTACTTATATAAAATCCATTATATATAAGATTTAATTTTCAAATCAAATACTTTTCCAAAATCAAAAGTATATCAAATCATACTTATATAGACTTCAATTATATAAGATTTCACTTTTCAAATTGAGTACCTTTTTAAATCCATAGTTTTCGAATCAACATCATACTTATACAAAAAAATTTTTATATAAGTTCGATAACTCCTAAATCAAGTGTTTAGTAACATAAGGTTCTCAAATTTCAATTTGTTTCAATATTAGTTCAATTTCAAAATCATATACAATTTCACCAAATTATTTCTTCTCAAATTAATTATCTTTAGTTTCAAAGTTTCCAAAATAATAGATTTAGAAAATAAATCCAAATTTCCAAATCAATAATTTAAGTCAACCAATTCATTTCCAAAATCAAATGTTTTCAAAATCATCTTATACTTACGTAAGGTCTATCTTATATAAGGATCAAATTTTTCAAAATAAATTTCGCTGTATGAAGAGCCATATGGGATTGAATATCTTTGCTTTTATGGGTTATATATCTTTTGTAATTTAAATTGGAAATTTTCTTTTAGTAAGCAAAGATATTCTAACTCGATAGCTTTCAATTTCAGCGTCAAAATATATCAATGATATTAGAATATAAGATGTACATACGTCATCACTTCTCAGAATCACATTTGATCACTCGCTCGATCACACAAGTTCGCTTTCGAACTAGTATTGTCCATTCGACTTCCCTAATGCGGACTTCGATATTGTTTCTCGACTAGAAGCCATCAGTCTTCTTGCATAGCCATATACTATGATAGAGAATTCTAGAATCGAGCCCAAAATCCATATCAAATATTCGCCATCAAGAATCGAACGAAAAATCCTAACATGAAATGGTGTAATCCACCTCTAACTTGTGTACTCAAACTTGGATCAAATTAATTATGCGAATAAAACAGCATACGTACAACTTATATATTTATTCCAATTTGTTAAATATATAGTTTCATAAAGAGGTTACTAAGTTAAAACATTTAAACTAAATTTTATTCAAAATATTTTGAAGACCAAATTCTTTTCAAAGCATTTCGAATCTAAATTTCATATTAGAAAAATTCAAAATAGCCTTATTCGTTTACTTAAGAAAACAGTTTCAGCTTATTTAAATCACATTACAACATACTTTAAACATACATACCAAACTTTTATACTTTATACTTTTCGAAATTTCTTAGCTTTGAAAAGTTAACCTTGATTTGGAAGTGCTCGAACCTTCAAAATAGTTGAAGAAATCATTTTCAAATTCAGGAGTTGGAAATCAACAACAAATCAGTAAGTCAATTTCAAAAGATAGGTTTATATCAAATTCGAAACACGAGGACTGAACACCGGCTTACTTCAAATCATTTCAAGTATATATATATACATATATCTTTCGAATATCAAATCATACTTTGGAATTTGAAATCAAAATCGGTTTCGCAAAAAAAAATCACTCGTGTAGCAATGCTACTAAAGTGGCCTTTCCCCCACTCTGAAACTCGAAAATCAATGTCGATGATGCGTGCACTCATCACCGAAATTATTTTCCAGCGACATTAGTGAGTTTTGGACTTCTATTTTCTCAAACTTCTTTTGAAATTTCTTTAAAATCATTCGAAACTTATTAAAAACATTTGAAACATTTCTTATTCGGAAAATACTTTTAAATCATATTATTATTATATATTTCAAAATCTTAAAACCAATTTCAAAATATCGGAGTTCAATTCTTGAATTTCAAATTTATAATCCTTTAGTCATAAATCATTTTTAGATAAATCAAATTTCTTATAAAATTTTCAAAATTTCAAATCCTTTCGAAACATCAATTTCTCATTTTAAAAAAGGTATATAATCTTTATCGAAAACATTTCACTTTTATTTATAGAATATAATCATACTTATCAAAATAATAATTTCAGTTTAGAAAACAATTTCCAAAACACAAACAAACCCGATTTTCGAAGGATGATTCAAGGATGGATTTCAGAACAAAGATAGGGATTCAAATTAGAGGGACTCTAATCAAATAGAATTCTGATTCGAAGATAGGCTCGAACGAAGATGAGATAATTAAATTTCAAAATAGAAGATAGATATACTTATACAAGTCGCGGATGACCTTAACCGGGTCAACCATGACTTTAGGAATATGATCGATGCAGAATTCCAAGGAAAATCATCATTCGATCGCCAGAGATAGAATTCGGTATAACAAGAGATAGCAGCTTCTAAACCGAGTGATATATAAATCTTCGGTAAATCAATGCCAATTGTAAAGGAGTTTCACCCCTTTACAAAACATTCAAAGATCGGCGGGATCGCTTATTCTTTTAGAGATTATTCGAAGTGGAGTTATGGGATACTCCAGAATCAAAAGAATACCAATAGAGAGAGACAAGAATGAATTTTGGAACCGTAGGGAACGTTCCAAAGTTCAAAGGAAATCGAGTCAAAAGGAAGAGATTAAACTCAAACGAAAGTGATTCTGTAAATAAATTTACAATATATGCTAAGTTTCGCCTAGAACCAAAGCTCTGATACCAACTGTAACGACCCGATATTTTGGACCATTCAAATCGACAATAAATCCACACATGTCTGACTTGAATAATTCAAAACAATAGATTGTTAATTAAAAGTTGGCAAAACTCAACATATACAGTAAATAAATCAATCACAGAATCACAGGCACAGAGTAACACTATAATACGCAGCGGAATAGATAAAATAGTAGTTCATGAAGCTACTATATAAACATCAGAGTTACAAATAAAAAAATACAACAGAATATCTCGAATACAATGAAGTCTTCAGTACGAATAGATGACCTCTCTGAACAAATCAACGGGAAAGCTGAAAACCGAATCGATGGTTGGATCCCCAAATGAAGCTCCAAACTCCAAGGGTGAGTCTCAAATGTTGTATCACTCAGTCTGACCCGAGCGTAAAGCAAAACACAAAACACTCGAGTCAGGATTAACATTCTTATACTAATAAATCCAACTCAAGTGAAATATCAACTGAAATACAAGTAACTTAAAGGATGTTTGGGATAACCATCCTCTAAGGATCTGCGGAACTATCTACAAGGTAGAAATATACACTATAACACCGTGGTCATTTCAAATTAATTTATTCTTCAAACCCAAATATCATGTCATTTCAAAAATATATACTTTCCTAAATAATTTATAAAGTAAAGTATTTATAATTTCCTCAAGTCTCACAAATCAACTCAAATTCCAAATCCAAATTTATTCAAAGCTCGAATCATCAATTCAATTCAGTTCTCAATAGACCATTTAAAATTTCAATATTTTTCAGGCTTTAATATTCAATATTTTCTAATTTAAATTTAACAGTTTCATATAGCTCTAGATTCAACTTCATTATTATTTAATCAGGGAATATTCACTTAATAATTTCAATATCATTTAACTAGCCTTAAATTACATTTTTACTAAATATTTCCTTAAGTTTATTTAAACAAGAAATATTCATTAAATTATTTAAATCAAATCCAAGTTAAAAATCATATCTTAATCTCAATTTCAATAAGTTTCAAATCGGTTTAATTAAATAAAATTATATTCCCAACCATAACTTATTCAAATTATTACCGAAATCTGTTTGAAACATAAATTTAAATACTTAACCATATTATATGTATTAAATCAATCATTCCCATTTATATATAATAATTTAAGGCTCAACATTTATTAAAACCATATATTTCTTTCCAAAACCATAGAATTTATTTTCAAAATATTTATATATATGGACCAACGGTGTTTGTATATATATTTATCATATGGTTAAGTGATACAGATATTTATCATTTCAATCCGAAATTTAAGTATATACGGGTAGATATTATTTCGACCCGTAATCCCAATTTCAATACAAATGAAAATCACTTGGGTTTATCATTTCAACCCATAACAATTTTCTCCTATTCTAAAGTCTGTTCGGGTATGTATCATTTCAACCCATAGTGAATTCTAAACTACAGGGAACTTGCAGAGTGATAACAGATAATATAATAACATAACAGGCATATATCATCAATAACAATATAATATAGACAATAGGATATGGTGTCATATCCCACAGGTGAACAGTTACAGATAATAGCATATATATAACAATTTAAATAACTTAAACAGCATATTTCAGTTGTCGTTTCAATTAAAATCAAATTTAATAAATATAAGAACATTAAATCGTGAGTGATTACTCACCTTTCGAGGCTAGGGATGATTTGACGATAGAGTGTGTTACGATTCCAAGCACGGATTTCAAAGCAAGGCAAGATTGAACGCGAATTCAACGGATAAGCTGATAAAAGGGAATCGATGAAACAATTAGAATCGGCTTGATAGAAATAGGAATTATATATATTTATTATTAATATTATCCCCAAGAAATCAATATTTAAGTTAAAACAATATTAAACAATATACATATATAAATAAATAAATAAAATCATTGTTTTTAAATTAAAACATAAATTAAAAAAAATCCTTATATATATTAACTAATAAATATATATATAACTCATACATCAAAAAAACAAAAAAATCTACATCTATATATATTCCACGTTCATTTTACATTTAACACATAACTTTAATATATATATATATATATATACACTAACCTATCACTTCAAATATATACAATACAATACATAAAACGTACATATAATGCAAAAATCAATACTGACACAGCACAACTCTCAAGTATGTTCTACCATAACCCAATCTATTACTACAATGTACACTATCTATATAACCAATACTCTAGCTAAACTTATAAAATAATCGAACAGGCTTCATATGAACTTATATAAATAAATATATATATATATATAATATAACATATATATATGCAGACACTATGATTAAATATTGCAACTAAGTGTACTTATTCATGCTATATATACAAACACACAAAAAATAAAGTTACCACTGAGTGTATTCCACGCATGCTCTAATATATTATGCAGCCTAATAATATATTAGATATATATATACTTAACAACTTTGTATCAGTAATAAGTTAAATATAGGACTAACATATATAAGCTTTTATATAAGCTAACAATATCAAGTATGCAGACTAAAAATTCACGACAACATATGCAGACCTATTTATATATAAATATATGTTCAGAGAGCTTGCCTTTCCACCAAACACAGTACTATAAATGTAAACCTGACATGAAATGTAGATATACACATACCCAACTGTAGATCAACATATAAATGAACTGATATATATATAAGTTATACATGTATCTAATTCAAACAATATTTACTGAAAGTCATGTACTAATTCTTTTTTTCAAACTGATATTTAAGCACTATATATAGACACCAAGGCTATTGCACAAAACTAATTTAAAGATATTAACCAAGTTTAAGTGAGTATTTCAAACACATACTATACATATTATATTTTAAACTCAATGTTTACTATAAATAAATATTGAATTTTAAAACATGTAAAGAGTAAAGATCTGAAAGTAGACTACAAATTTGAAATTTTTATGTATATAAGTAGACTATAAATATGATATTGTAACTTATTATAAAACAATTACTAATAGATAATATAGCTTATATATATCTACAAATCGTATAACATAGCAACACATATCATATATAACTATCTATATATAAAATTTCCAAAACTCTATTCAAAATAAAGTATAACATATATATACAATAATATAAATCTCACCAACCTGTCAATAAAGTAGACATATATGGCCTTATATATAGAGGCACGGTAGTGGAAATAGGCAAGGCGGGGCACGAGGTTCTGAGCAGAGGTGGCTGAACGAAGGGCAAGGGGATGGATCTGGGAAGAGAAGGGAAACGGGTAGGCTGCGGTTGGGCGAAGAGAGAGAGAGAGGGAGGTCAATCGAGGGAGATGAGGCGGAGCGGCGTTTGATGGCGGAGGTCTGGGTGGAGATGGGTTTGGTTGAGCCGATACTGGGCTGTGGGCGTGGAGGAAGGGGAGAAAGGAGAGGAAGATGGTGATGGCCTCGATGGTGAGGGCGGAGATGGAGGAGCGGATCGGGTTTGTGAAAGATGCATGCGAGAGAAGGAGGATCCATACTGCTTAATACATTTTTTTTCGTAATTTCCAGAGTTCAGAAAATGGAATGGCATGAGCCAGAACGAATATATATGCTTTGAAATTTTATAACAGATGAAAAGAATAGTGAAGGGTGAGAATTGAATCAGGGAGACGTGCAGCCTTTCATACTTAGATAAGGTTTTATAACTTCTGCTATAAAGTTCATACACGTTTCAAACAATGGAGGAATTTAACCAATTATGGGATGGCAACGGTCCCCATTGGATTGAGTTGAAATAATAAAAGCAATTAAAAGTGAACAGTAGAAATAGAGTAGCCGGTAGACGAAATATAAAGTGAGAATGACAACGGTCACAAGCCTTGATTCAGCTGAGAATTGAAAGCAATTAATTGTCTGGACCACAAGTTTCAAATTTGAAAACGATAGTAAGTTGTCACAATTTATGGTACCGATACGACGCACCGTTTTATTGCTTCCGCCGCGTACCGGACCTCAAAATACAGAAATAAATATACCGTAGAGATCAGCACGAAGTGACGATCAAAATGGTATACAGATACTAGTGGTACGATCATCCGATCGAAAGTCGATAATCGGTACCAGAAATGTTGCTATGCTGAAAATAAGATAAACGGAGCAATAACAGTCTGAATTTGATGAAACGAAATATGAGGACTTGCTCATAAGATGATTTACAAATTTTCTATGTAAAAATATTCAGGTTTGAAAAATATTTTATAATCATTAATCTTTAACTGATTTAAATTGAAATAAAATTCCACATGAAAATAAACTTCAATATTATCAGATGAAAATTTACCAGTTGCTATGTTTAAATAGACGTATTGCAAATAATAAATTTTTAATTTCAAATTTTATTGTTTAAAATTTCACAAAATTTCAATTAATTAAATAAATAAAAATCACTAAAATTTTGGGTCGTTACAATCTTTTACAGAAAGGATTCATTCGGCGTAGTGTGTCTGAATGGGGTGCACCAGTTGTGTTCGCAACCAAAGCGGATGGATCGTTGAGGTTATGTGTGGATTATCGTGAGCTGAATAAAGTGACTAAGAAGAACAAGTATCCATTGCCAAGAATAGATGACTTGTTCGATCAAATTCACGAAGCTAAGGTGTTTTCTCAGATGGATTTGGCAACGGGATTTCACTAGTTAAGAGTGGCTAAGGATAGAGTGTCGAAGACTACTTTCTGGACACCATCCGGTTTCTTTGAGTGGCTGGTAATGCCGTTTGGATTGACCAATGCGCTAGCATATTTTGTAGATCTTATGAATAGAGTGATCAGGGATCAGTTGAACAAGTTCATACTAGTGATCGTGGATGATATTTTGATTTATTCCAGAACTGAAGAAGAGCACATGACGCACTTGCATTTTGTTTTGGAAATCTTACGGAAACATCAGCTGAAGGCTAAGTTTTCAAAGTGTCACTTCTGGAAGCGTGAAGTGAGGTTCTTAGGCCATATTATCTCTGGAAATGGAATAGCAGTTGATCCCGCTAAGGTGGCAGCAATCCAGGATTGGGTTAGACCTAAGAATACATCTGATGTGAGAAGTTTTCTTGGATTAGCAGGATATTATCGTCGATTTATCAAAGACTTTTCCAAGGTAGCTGCACCATTAACAGGATTGACAAAAAAGAATCAAGTATTCAGATGGGATGCTAAGTGTGAACAGGCTTTCGGAATTCTGAAAGAGCGACTGACAAGTGCTCCTGTTTTGACTATTCCAAGTGGAAATGAAGAGATGGTGGTTTACACCGATGCATGTGGTACTGGACTTGGAGCAGTGCTGATGCAGAAGAATAGAGTTGTTGCCTATGCAAGTCGACAACTGAAGCCGCATGAAAGGAATTATCCGACTCATGATTTGGAGTTGGCGGCGATTGTATTTGCTCAGAAGATGTGGAGACATTACCTATTGGGAGTTCGATTCGAGTTATTTATAGATCATAAGTCGTTAAAGTATCTTTTCTCCCAAAAGGATTTGAATCTTAGGCAGCAACGATGGCTAGAGTTTTTGGCATCATATGATTTTGGTATAGCCTATACTCCGAGAAAGGGTAACGCAGTGGCAGATGCGTTAAGTCGAAGACATGCAGGATTGGGAGCCATGTTTTCAGAATGGAAGAGTCTTGAGTATTTAGCTGGATTTGACTTCAGGCCCAGATGTGAATTGGAACCTGAGATGTTGGCAAACTTATCTATAAGACCGACTCTTGTAGAAAGAATTGGCGAGAGCCAAAAGCGAGATGATAAGCTTGTCAAGATTATCCGTGATTTGGAATCTGGATTGGACCCAGAAAAGGATAAAGGATTCGAGGTCGATCGAGAGGGTTGGCTTCGGAAGCAAGGACGACTAGTTGTCCCCGATATAGATGAATTGAGAAATGAAGTTCTGAAGGAAAGTCATCACTCGAAGCTGACAATTCATCCAGGTGGAAATAAGATGTATCGGGATATGAAGAGAACCTATTACTGGGAAGGTATGAAGAAGGATGTTGGAAATTTTATTTCCAAGTGCATAAACTGCCAGTTGGTAAAAGCTGAGCAGAAGAAGCCCAGTGGATTGCTTCAGCCATTAGAAGTCCCTACATGGAAGTGGGAGCAAATATCGATGGATTTTATCGATGGGTTACCTAGAACAAGAGCGGGAAATGAAGGGATTTGGGTCATCGTAGATCGTTTGACTAAGAGTGCAAGATTCATTCAAGTTCGATCAACCAGGACTGCATCAAAGTTGGCTGAGCTGTATGTTAAGTGGATAGTTCGATTCCATGGTATTTTGAAGTGTATAGTGAGCGATCGAGACCCATTGTTCACTAGTGGATTTTGGAAGAGCTTTCAGGAAGTTCTGGGAACCGAGTTGTGTTTGAGTACAGCTTATCATCCCCAAACAGATGGTCAGACCGAGAGAGTCAATCGAATTTTGGAAGATCTCCTTAGAGCTTGTGTTTTAGATTTCGGAGGATCATGGGAAGATCACCTTCATTTGGTAGAATTTTCGTATAATAACAGTTACCAGTCAAGCATTGGTATGGCACCGTATGAAGCATTGTATGGAAGACCGTGTAACTCTCCGACATGTTGGTTAGAAACAGGAGAAAAGCTGATACTTGGGCCAGAAATGATTCGACAGACTTCAGATTGCATAGAGATCATTCGGCAACGAATGAAGGCAGCCCAAGACCGACAGAAAAGTTATGCCGATAAGCGTCGAAAGGATTTGGAATTCGACGTAGGTGATATGGTTTTTGTGAAGATTTCTCCACTGAAGAATGTTATTCGATTTGGGAAGAAAGGAAAATTAACTCCGAGATTTATTGGACCATTCTCAATCATCGAGCGAATTGGAAAGCTCGCCTATAAATTGGAGTTACCAGAAAAGATGTCGGGTGTGCACAATGTTTTTCATGTATCGTATCTACGGAAGTATGTGCACGACTCGAATAAAGTAGTTTCTGCAGATAGATGTGAAGATTTTGAGATTTATCCAGTCAATAAGAGACCTCGTAAGCCGCTTCGTGTTGTGGAAACTGACACGAAACAGCTTAGGAGGAAGGTAGTTAGGTTGCTCAAGATACAATGGAGTGATGATGTTAACGACTGTACATGGGAGGTGGAAGAGAGGATGAAGGCAGCTCATCCTGAACTCTTCAAGGTATGGCCATAAGGTGTCGTGTCATCTCACGACATTGTAACTTGTTCTAGTCTTAAAATTCTGCATGGTAGGCTAGTAATTGGATGCATGATTTGTTGATTGCTATGGATGGTAGGCATGCAGAATAGTTTTTGATTGCTCTTGTTTGTTTGGAATTTCGGGGGCGAAATTCCTAAGGGGGAGAGAATGTAACGACCCGTATTTTTATGGATCGAAAGATCGTAAAACTGTTATTTTTAGGTCGTTGGTGTTGAGATGTTGTCCAGAGTTTAAGTCGACCAAAGCTTAAGTCGTACAGAGTTAGGTCGTGTAGCGGGTTGGGTTATGGAGCGACTTGGTGGCTTAGGTGAGCGACCTAAAGAAGTTGATGACCTAAGGAGTAGACGACTTAAGGGGTAGACGACTTAAGGGTTTAGACGACCTATGGAAGTTAGTAGTAGAAGTGAACGACTTAGGAGTTAACGACTTAAGTTAGTACGCGACTTAAGGAGGGTAGCGACTTAAGAATTAGCGGCAACGACCTAGTAGTTAGCAGCTTAAGGATATAAGAGTTAGCGAGTTAACGACCTAAGGAATTAAGCGGGTTAGCGACCTAGGGAGTTTGGGTCGTTCGAACGACTTAAGGAGTTATTGTAGTTAGGTCGTGAGTGACCTATGGGGTGCTGTGCTTAGTTAGGTCGAGAGCGACCTAAGTTTAGCAGTTATGAGTAGTTAGGTCATCCAGACGACTTAGGTGTTAGGTCGAAAGACCCTGTGTTTAGTTAGGTCGCGACCTTGGATGAGTCGTTAAGTCGCGAGGGTGTTGAGTCGTTAAGTCGCATCTCAATTAGGTCGCGACTTATGATAAGTCGTTAGGTCACGCACTTGCGTTGTTGCTAAGTCGCGCACGCGTTAAGTCGTATCTCAGTTAAGTTGTAGGATTTGCTAAGTCGTAAGTCGTAGGTCGTGGTGTTTTCATAAATCGTGGACGACTTAAGGTGGCGAACGACTTATGGTTCAGCCTATAAATACACGTCCTTGCCTCACTTTTTGGGATCCGGATTTTGAAGCGACGAAGTGCTGCCATTTTGAGAGCTTGAGGACTACACTTCTTCACTTCTTTTCTCCACTCTAATCTTGTGATTTCTTCCATCCAAATCGAAGATCAAATCGAAGATTCAAGAGCTTAGATTAAAGATCTACATCCATCGAAGAGAGATTTCATCGTTTTAAGCGGAATTGGATCAAGCTAGATCCTTCGCTCTCCAGATCTGAAGTGTGTTGCTTTTGAGGTGTTTAGGTGATTCGGTGAGTGGTGGTTATCTCTCACACGGATCCAAAGGAGTATATCGGATTGGTGGCTTGATTTTGTGTTAAAATAGTGATTTTCATGCATTTTCGTAAACTTAAGTATAGATCCATTGTTCATGATGATTTGACATCCATTTTACTACATGTTAATCTATGCAAGTTCATTCATCAAGTTGTAGAGATATTGCTCATGATTCATGCTTGTTAGATTTGGACTCTTTATTTACAAGATTGCCATTATTGTTATAATTGTTTATTAGATCATGTTTGAATGCTTGATTACTTGGATTAATGATTGACTTGATTGATTGTTATAAATTAGTTGATTGATGATTTGATTTGGACAAGTTGGTCGAAGATGATTCAAAAGTTAAGGGAAAGGCTCTTGAATAAGAAAAGCTGCTCGTGGCATATGACACGGATGATAAAGCTCATATGGATAGATTTGATGATGATGTTGAGATGAGGCTTTGCTATGATGAGATGAAGCGAGGCATGGTGTGAGATAGCCTTGGTTAAATCCAGACGGGATCATTCCAAGCATGTTGATGACTCGGTGAAATGGTTCGAGTTTGAGGATAATAGTTGGCTCGAGAGGCGCTTGAGCTAGTATGAGAATAGTCATCGAGGAGGATGACTAGAAGGATGAGATTTCATCGTTGTTGAAGGTTCTAGCAGGCTCAAAGCAAGAGTACGCTGGGCAGATTCGATAGTCCCAAAAGACTACAGTTGGTGGTCGAGTACTCTAGGCAGATTCGATAGTCCTAGGCACGGGCTGCGACGACGTGCAGAGTTATGTCTAGAACCGGGGTTACCATTGGCCCTTGACGGACGGCTGAAAGAATGTGCCGGTCATTCAATTAACGGTGGTATCAAAGCAATGATAACAGTGATAGCCAGATTCATGGATGTTTGGTTGTATCGTCATTCGGTCTCAAGAGCGATATTTTTTGGGTGCTTATCTGATCTTGGTTTAGGCCTTGGGGGTTTGTACTTGGAAAACATCGAACTTGACTCGAGTGATAATTGCTTTACTTTAAATGTTTGCTTTACTATGTTTACTTATGCTTAGTGTGTCTGGGGGCTATCACTGTAGAAAGAGGTGGAGTGGGAGGGTTTGGTTCCTATTCCTTTTACCTTTATGCTCTTTTGGTATGTTGTTAGTTAATTTACCGCTCACTAAGACTGTTGTCTGACTCAAGGTTTTATGTTCAATCTTATTACCTTGGGCTGTTCATCCATTTTGGGATGGGCAGACTAGGTAGTAGGTGACAGGTGCCGTTCTTAGTTTCCAACAATGCTGATGACGAAGACGAGCTGGAGGCTTGCATATTACTGTCTTATTATATGTACTGGATGTTCCGCTGCTTGTATATTCTCTGAGTGATATGTAGTGAGGCTGGATGTATTGACTATTCAAATTTTTGTATCAAAATACTATGAGGCTTATTCGATATGATTCTGTTCTATGTAGCTTCACTATGTATATTTTTCTCTATTGTAATTTATCCATGCGCTGTGAGTAATACGATAGATTTTGCTGTTTTAACTTACCTTTGACGATCACCCATGGCTGCCAGGAACACTTTTCAGCGCACTATTTCTATGTTTAGTGCAGGGGTCATGGGCGTTCGTCACAAAAGAGGTGGATAGTAAAGGCTAATTGATGAAAATATAAGTTACAAATGTGAAAGGTTGGAAGATAAAAGGCCTTAAGCAAATCAAAAGTCATAACCTTTCAAATTTCTTTTAATTTCTTTATATAAGTTTATATAACTGAAAATAATTATAAATTCAGTTTAAATTCGAAAATGTAACAAAATATAAAATATAAATAATTAATTAATAATATATATATGATTAAAATAAGAAAATAGCACAAAAATGTAAACTAGTCTAGAAAATTTGAAAATAAATTCAATACACTTTGGAAAAAACTATTTTAACTTAAATACATGTAAAATGAATATAAATAGAGTAAAACACAGCAAATAAAAGTGAATGTATAAAATAAATAAATAACTTTTAATTATATATAATTAAATAAAGAAAATAGCAAAGAAAATGGAAACTAGGTTTCAAAAATTGAAATAAATTCAAGTAAACTTTAGAAAAATTACTATCACTTTAAAATTATTAAAAGATAAAAATATACATAAAATAACATATTAACACATATTAAAATAAAATATGAAAAAGAAAATATAATTTATACAATTTAAAATAACAAAATTGCAGAATAAAACAAATTGCACTCAATATTGAAATATACATAACTTTTACAGTTTAACTCCATTTTCAACGACACAAAAAGCAGTGTTCAAGTTATTACATCTATTTTCATACTAAAAGATAAAATTTAAGATTTTATATAATTTAAATTTGAAGTTTAAAAGTCAAAGATTGAACAGTTTGAGTAGAATTTCACTTTTCGGTAAAATATTCAATTTATATTAGTTTGAAACTATAACTCACATAATAATCAGCATTTATATTTAAAAATGAAATGTTTGAAATGAAACAAGCTTAAAAATAATTTCAAAATAAACTAAAGTCAAATTTAAAATATATGCAAAAATCTAGGGTTGTTACACTCTCCCCCACTCAAAACTTTTCGTCCCCGAAAAGGAATGAGGTACGAGAAAGCACAGAAAAAGATAGAGTGAAATTAGATTAAGACAAGATGACTAGGGGATTGAAATTTATACCTGATAACTATTGTTATAGGTAAGTTTAACAAGGTGGTGGTGATCTTTCCAAGATTCTCCAGAATCAGGAACACAAGCATGAAAAGATCCTCTAAAATCTGATTCACTCTTTCCGCTTGACTGACAGTCTATGGATGAAAGCTGTGCTCAGATTCAAAATGAGTAGCAAAGATTATTAAAGATTATAGAAAGATTTCTAAACATAAAGATTATAGGAAGAGGCCTATACCAGTCTGTTTCAAGATAAGGAAAAATAAGAACAACCAAAAGATAATTTGAAAAACAAAATTAGTAATAAGTTTGAAAAACAAAATAAGATAATAGGTTTGAAATTTCTATGGTTTCAGCTTAAACTGATAATTAATTTTACACAATTTAGATAAATCTTAACTACCTCTAATTACATTATCTTATCATCTAATTTTCTTAAACTAACAATTTCAAAAATCATGGATTTGATTAAAATTAGGTGTATAACATTCAATAAATTTAATTCTTCTTTATTCCTAATTAAAATTAAATTTATCCCTCTCAATATATTTTATCACCTATGTTAAATATACTTACACTTATTATAACTGTTTTAATTTATTCCTAATTCCCTTAACATCATTTTGTTGTGTAAATTATTCCATTACTCTTTTACTCTATTTACCTCTGTTAATCTTTATATAACCAAAATTTAAGTGTATAACATTTATCATAACCACTCAAATTTTATTTATAAAAATCTTTTTATATTGTATATTATCCAATTACATAGTTAACTTCTAAAAATTTAGGTAAGTAATATTGGAATGCAATTGAGAATTATACAAATAAAACTTTCTAAAATTAATATACAATATAAACATTCTAATTCAATCATTTCAAGCTTGAATATTTATTCATAATTTTGATTTTCTTTTTATACTTGAAGTTATTATTTAAGATAGAATTTAAGAATAAAATTTCTGATTCCTTTCAAACCATTTAGAGATAAATAAATGTATGTACATAATTTGTCAAATCAAATTTAAATCATATATTTATATATATTATAAATCAAATCATATTTTAGAAATTCAAATCAATCAAATTTCCCAAAACAAAGCTGTAGGAAAACTACAGAATGGTTTCTTCACTTCGAAACTCGAAAATGAACGTCGATGATGCCGCGGTCATCATCGAAATTATTTTCCAACGACAAAAAGAAGAGCACTAAAATTTTAAAACTTTAAAATTCTTTGGAAACAAATTTCTATTCATAAATACTTTAAATAATATATCCTTTTAAAACTTTAAACACAAGGTTTGAAACTATCGGAAATTAAATTCTCAAATTCTTGATTTAAATTCATTTCAGCTCCCAAATCAAATTTATAAACAACTATTTATAAATTCATTTATAGAATGATAAATCAAGTATTATCATTTTAAATAATCAATTTAAATCAATTTATTAAGTTCCATAATATTTACTTATATAAAAATTTATTTCATTAACCAAATTTTAAAATAATATTGTGTCAGTTTGTTCTGTCAAAGTGTTTTAGAAATCCTATCAATAGCGTTGATCAGACGAATCGATCGGAGGCCCAAATCAACATCAACAACTCAAACAACACAATATATTAAACAAACTTAGATTTACAAGTACAATTCAAAATGTTTGGAGATATTTTGGAAACAAAACAAGATGATTAATTAACAAAATATGAAGATGGATAAGCTTAGATAAATCGCGGACAACCTTAACCGGGTCAACCGTGACTTAAGGAATAAGATCAAATATGGATTTTTCTGGGGTAAATCTACATCTGATCTCAAAAGATAGAGTTTCGAACAACAAAAGACATTAGCATCTAAACCAAGGATAAATATAAATCTCTAGTGAATCAATGCTAATTTGTAAAGGAGTTTCCCTTTTTACAAGCCATTAGAGTATTGGCGAGACCGCCAATTCACTATAAAGCTCATTCGAAGCGGAGTTATGGGATACTCCAGAATCACAAGAAGATGAATAGTGAGGGACAAGAATGGATTTTGGAACTCCAGAGAACGTTCCAAAATTCAAAGGAAATCAAATAAAAATGAAGAGATTCAAGCGCGAATGAAAGTGATTCTGTATCTAAATTTACCATATATTCTAAGTTTTGCCTCAAAGCCAAAGCTCTGATACCAACTATAACGACCCGGTATTTTCAACCTTTCGCATCCGCACATGTCGGACTTGAATTGCTCAAATTACCGCGTTGTAACTAAAATTTGGCAAATCTCAGAATATACTGTAAATAAATATAATCACATATCACAGACACAGAGTAAAATAATGCAGCGGAAGTAAAAGGAATAGTAGTTCATGAAGCTACTATATAAATATATCAGAGTTACATAAGATATAACAGAAGAAATAGTGTACAACAAAAGTCTCAATAAAATAACTGTAACGACCCTGAAATTTTAAATTTATTTAAATTAATAATTAAATGAAATATTGAGTTAAATTTATGATTAAATAAATTTTGATTAAAAATTGTGAAATTAAATTGATTAAATGGAGCGAGTTTCCCTGATCTCCAAGTATATTCTGTATAAATCCTTTGAGATTAAAATATTGTAATCAGTGTATATGTGTGTATATTGAATGTATATGTATATTTAGGTATATACGTGCAAATTTAATATATATATTTGAATTGATGGTTAAAGATGGTTTGAGTTTATAAAATAAATAATTGATAATGATATTAAATATTAAAATTTATGGTTAATAATAATTTGAATTTACAAATAGGATAATAAATATTAAAGTAAGATAACAATATGATTTAAAACTGGAAATAGAAAATAAATTTGACAATTCAAATATATATATATATAATAAGATAAATTTTAAAATATAAAATAATATATAGTTAGATTCAAACAACATAATTTAAGATAGGAATTTATTTACAATACAAAGTTAAAAACAAACAAGAAATAGGAATACAAACAAAAGAACTTACTAACACCTTTCAGCCGAAGTCAAGGATGGCCAAAGCAAAGAAGTTTAAATATATATATATACACTTGCAAAAAAAATAAGAAAAAGAAAATATGTACAAAGCATGGGCAGGCAAGCCACTAAAATCATCTCAGCCGAGTTTGAAAGCTAAGAAAGTATATATGGTACAAAGCAATAAATGCAACATGCTTCAAGCATTTAATGAAAGCAACCTCAGCCATGATAGTGTATAAACAAAACATCACCTGTACACTTCCTTTTTTCTCATATATCAACTTATTTCGTATACCAAAGGGCTGAGTAAATCCCAGTTCAAAGTTTTAAACAAGAGAAAAAAAAAAGAAAAAAATGAAGTGAATGTCATTTGTAAACAAAACAAGCATCTCAAATTTAAACATCAAAACAAATAAAAAGCAAACCAGAGATATGTAGCAAGCTTCATCATCTTGCATGCATTCTTAGCAAGTTCAAGTGTTTTCAAGCATTCCAGTTGATAAGAAATGCAAGTTTTAAAATCAAAGACAAATGAAGGCAATTCCAAGTTTTAAAGTTTACAAGCTTTTTCACTTTCAATGGTGCTCTGTCCATTTAAAAACCCAGGTGAGCAAACTTCTTCCCCTTAAATTTGAACTTCTTCTTGTTCTCTGCCTTATTCAAGATCCAAGTGAGTAACAATTTTTACTAAATGAACTTTAGTGTTAATTTAGTTGCTTGTTTTTATACTGGAATTAAGTGTGTTTGCATGCCATAATTAAAGTTCATTACTGGTATAACATGTGAGTCACATTTTGATAATTATTTAAGTTAAACATGGTTGCCTAATTTAGTATGATTTTTGTTGCCTGATTGTCTCTGGAAGTAAGATGGCCTGTGTATATTTATAAGAATGTTTGTGTGTATATGGATGAATAATGTGTGCACATATGCTGTTGTCTGTAATGTCTCTGTTTTCCAGAGTCAAGTCCAGTTTTTTTTTTATTTAAATCCCCTACCTCTTGATCGAAGCATTGTTATGATTTAAGTTGTAAACAAAAATTATTTGTATGGTCATAAGTTTAAGTTTAAAAATTTAATTAGGTAAAAACAAATTTAAACTTGCCCTGGAAACTAAATGGATGGGGAGACAGGAGTTTTGTTCAAAATTTAAATCCTCTAATTCATAAATTTGGGTTGTATATCTGAAACCTTATAGGAAACATGATTTTTAAAAACAGAAAACACAATTTTTAACATTGAATTATGGGAGTAGTTCATGTTGTTCTCGAAATGGTGTTTGGGGTGTTTTCTGGTGAACGAGGCGATAGGGATGGTCAGGGTGGTTGCTGGGGGAAGTAGAATGATCTGGAACTTTGGCAAAAATGTCAGGTGGTGGATCAAGAGGTTGTGGTGGCGTAAGGAGGTCGATCTTGCCTGTAACCCTAGTTTTTCTGGGTAACGAAAGTTCGATCACCATGGCCAGTGTGGGTGATCGAGCGCAACGAAACTCCGGGATATGGTGGCGGAGAAGTTCGTCGAGGTGTGGACAAGTTTTCACGTCATCTGATGATCGGGATCGCCTGGACGAGGAGGTTTGGTCAGAGTTGCTTTATCAGGTGGAGTTCGAGAACGCTCGAATTCGACTGAGGGTTCGTGGTGCAGTTTCGTGAGCCGGGTTCATTCTGGTGGTGGTTCGCCGAGTTGTCTGGAGGGTAGCCAGAGGTAGCGGCGGCGGGAACTTCGTGTGCACGTGCACCATAACTGATCTGGTATCAGTTCATGTAGTTGGGGAAGAAAGAGTCGACTCGAAGCGGTCTCGTGAAAACTGAATGTTGGCTCGGGTGGATTGATAAAGGCCTCGAAGTAAATAAGGGCTGTCTCGGGTTGTTGTTTTCACAGTTTAACAATACCCAGATTTTAAATCGAGTGCATACTCGGGTAAAACGTGGTTTGGCTCGGGTAAATCTGTATTTTTCTCGAAGCAAACATAGGGAAGACTCGGGTAAATCATTTCATGTTTTACAGTAACCAGTTTTTCATAGTTTTAAGTTTTTGTTTAAATTTAAACAAGATTAAAACTGAAATTTAATTAAGTGTTTAAATCCAGATTTTTGAAATAAAAGAAAAGTTTTAAATTTAAATACTTTTAATAAATTTAAATATTTGAATTTAAAGGGTTTTGATTTAAAATCCTCTTCATGGCAAAGTGTTTTTAAATGTGTAATTTAAGATGTTTAAAAAGTTAGTTTATAAAATGATCAAAGCTTAATTTATGAAGTAATTAATAGATGATTACTTAATGTAATTTATTGAATAATGATTTGAAATTTGAATGAATTGATTGTTAAAAATAAAAGGATCAATTAATAACGGTGATTAATTAAAATTAATTCAAAAATTAAAGATTCATTGATTCATTGATTTAAAATTGATTAGTTAATAATTAAGGGTTAACTAATGAATTTGAAAAGGGATTTATTTCAAATAATTTGTAATTAAATTATGATAATTAACCCGGATTAATAAATTGATACATCTGATTTAAATTAATCAGTTGATTTATAAATTCACTTGTGAATGTTTAGATTCTATTGAATGTTAAATTGTTTGATATTTCCTGATATGTGATGATTGTGATATACCCTGATTTGTGTTTTAATCTGTGATGTAATTTATTATCTGTGATATTTATATATCTGTGATCTGTGCCTAAACGATAAGCGATATAGTTTATATCGTTTATCAACTATACCTTGTATTTTGATCTGTGATGATTCATTGTGTTGCACTATTGTGTGTGAAACCCCTGGACTACACTTTTACACACACAAATATGGATTTCATGTGGAAATCGGTTAAGTCACAGATAATTTAAATTTGATGTTTTTGAAATTGAAATTTTAATTTCAATTGATTTTGAAATTAGAAATTTGGGTTTTAAAAGTGAAAAGCTTTTGAAATGGAATTTCAAATATAAAAGTTATTTTGAATAACTTAATCGAGTTTTGAAAATTTAAATAATTAGATTTAAATTTGAATTCAGGTTTGAAATTAAATCTATGATTTGGAAACTAGGGATAAAAGATGATATAAATGTGTTTGTATGAATTAGACCATTTAAAAGTATAAGTTGGGAATTTGAATTTAAAACTAAGGATTTCAACTCGTATGAATGAATCAGATTTCCAAATTTGAAAACTGTTGTTTTCAAATGATAAAAGTTTAGATAAGAAATGAAATTCCAGTTTAATTAAAGGAATTTCATGATTAAATTAAAAAAAAATGATTTTCCAAGTTATGAATGAATTCTTTTTGAAAGCTATGAATTAAATCTGTCTATTTTTAACAGATTTAAAATGATGATTTGTTTAACCCATTCAAAATGGAATTGTTTTGAAAGCTTTGAGTTAAATCTTTGATTTAAAGATTTAACGAGTTAATCAAATTGAGAGGGAAATTGATTTGGAAAATCTGTAAATGAATCTTTGTGAAATTAAGTGAACTTTGTGAATTGAATCTTTTTTGTTTAAAAAGATTAAAATGGTAATTTGTTAAACCATTTGTAAAGAAAGTTTGGGTTTAAAATTGTGACTTAATTGAAATCCCATTATCCATTTGTTTTTGAATATTTCGCTCACTATTCGGGTTAGCCGGGAAAAGACAATTGTGTCGTATAACTCATTCCGAATAGTGATACGTCGTATATGGATCGCATTTGAAGACCGGTGTTGAAGACCGGATATTTTTCGAAAATGAAAGGACAACCTGTCGAATGTCTCTGCACTGAGTCGCGCCGGTATAGAGATTTATATCACTCTTTTGTGACGGGAAGTCCGAACGTGATTGAAAATTATCCGGAATTGCAAGGGCTTCGTGAGAAGTGCCTTCGGTTCTGTTCGAACCCGGAACAGACTTATATGGATACATGTCTGACATTACACTTTGAGATATAAAATCGATTTCTTTCAAATACATATCTGTTGGTGGCGGAGAATTTATTCTCTTAGCTTAACACCCTTCTCTGAGACGTACGAGCTCAGAGGTTATGTAGTTGAAATTTATCAGCAATATATCCCAATTTGGTAATGTGGCATGCTGAGTGTTGCTGTGTGATGATCAGTGTTCGATCATTTGTGATATGATCATTTATTTGATCTTATATCTTTGTGATCATAGGTTGATCATTTGTTTGACCCGAAGCATGGCTTTGTAGAAAGCGTAGCTTTGTGGATGAGACTTCGTCGAGCCTCACACCCCGGAAATGGTCGAAACAGGAAGGATGCAGCAAGGTTCTAGGGAGTAGCACCCCTTAGTGTATGTCATTCCTTCTGGATAAAGGTGGTATCATGGTATGGAGCCCAGATACTTAACCTCTGTGGTTGCTGCAAGTTTATTACTTTGTGGTTGTTGGAAAATCGGGGATCCTCGGGAAGATCGGTGACGATCGGGGAATGGCATACGCGTGTCAGTAGTTACCTATTTTTGCAGAGGTAACCCGGCCTTGTGTTGGCAGAGATCCGGTTAGGTTCTCGGGTCGTCTATTCCAGGGACGTACCCATCGTGGATAGGAAGTTCCTTAGCCTGACCATTTGTTGGAAATCCAAATAAACAATACGCGACGTGTACGGTTTTAGTTGTATTACCTGCTATGGAATGTGGCGGTAACCTGCTATTGAACATGGTAGCTATAGTAGGCATAAGTGCGGAATGCCTATGCTGGCTAAGATTAATATTATACTTTCGAAATGTTTTCTACACTATGCACTAATAATAATATCAAGAAGAATTTGATTTTTGCGTAGTAAGCATCTTTGACTATCATAAGAAGAAATCTCCTCCAATTCTGCGTTTGCATTGTGTGTGTGGTGGGAGGTCTTATGGTAGTTTCATTTTCCAAAAGCATTGCGAATTGACTTTAAATTCTTTTGTTGTTCGTGTTTAAAGATAAACTGTTTTTGTTGCTCACACCAGTCCCATGACTGATCCGGAGTTTATTGTTTCCTTCCTAAACTCTGGGTGCTCATAATTTTCCACACGAGCAGTCTAGAGTTGGGTTTCTTTTTAGATATTCAGGTTCAGTAGATTTTCTGGAGCTAGTTCAGTCTTTGGATCGGACTGCACTTGCTTATTCTTGGTGTATCGTTATTGGGAGTTCGAGATACTGCTGGAGTTCTCTCTTGAAGACTATCTTAGAGTTATTTGTTCCGCTGCTGGTGTTATCGTTTTTTATTCCGCTGCTATTTGTTGTATCATATCTCTGATGTATATTGATATTCATTGTATCACTCTGTTGTATCAGATATTGCATATCAATGTATTATTCATTTATTCCGCTGTGTTATTTACTTAACTGTGTTATAAGCTCCCGAGAACCAGATTCGGCATTTGAATCTACGGCATTTTGAGTACAAGGGAAGTACGGGTGCCGATTTTCGAAGGTCGATTTTTTGGGTCTTGACAAGTGGTATCAGAGCTAAGGTTGAACTTTAGCTCAGGAGTGTAACACATTAAGTAGCTCATTAGAGATAGAGTGAAGTAAACTCTAGAATGAGTAATCTCTCAGATATCCGTCTGAACGTCTCAGTAAATTCTCTTACTATCCACTGATAGTGAGTATGAGTGCAAGAAGAAGACGAGATTGGGGACGGTGGAGTACGACTATAAATGGTCAATACCCGGCAACAGTGGAAACAACTTTCTTATCAATTTTCTTTGATTCGTTTCCAAATTCTTTTGTTTCTTCGTACCAGCTACAAGAAGAAGTTTCGGTGTGATGATGGCTCTACGAATCGTTGTAGAAGATCTTATTTCGTATCTTCATCAATTTCTTATCAGCTTTTCGTTTTTAAACCTTAATAAATTTGAAATTGAAAATTTTAAATTGAGTTAAATCGATTAATAGAATATGAGGCTAAATTTGAATAGTATCGATAAAACAATCTCGTTTGAAACCAAAAATTTGAAATTCTATTAAAATTTCTGGTGTAAACCAAAGTCCGAAGATGGACGAATTGGTATGTATTTTGAGATATTCGAACTTGAGTTTGGAATTCATATCTTGTGTTTGAGGAATTATAGGAGATCGAATCTATCTATCTCTGTGCTGTTTCGTGCCTGCGAATTTCGAGGACGAAATTCTTTTAAGGGGGGAAATTTGTAACGACCCTGAAATTTTAAATTTATTTAAATTAATAATTAAATGAAATATTGAGTTAAATTTATGATTAAATAAATTTTGATTAAAAATTGTGAAATTAAATTGATTAAATGGAGCGAGTTTCCCTGATCTCCAAGTATATTCTGTATAAATCCTTTGAGATTAAAATATTGTAATCAGTGTATATGTGTGTATATTGAATGTATATGTATATTTAGGTATATACGTGCAAATTTAATATATATATTTGAATTGATGGTTAAAGATGGTTTGAGTTTATAAAATAAATAATTGATAATGATATTAAATATTAAAATTTATGGTTAATAATAATTTGAATTTACAAATAGGATAATAAATATTAAAGTAAGATAACAATATGATTTAAAACTGGAAATAGAAAATAAATTTGACAAATTCAAATATATATATATATATAATAAGATAAATTTTAAAATATAAAATAATATATAGTTAGATTCAAACAACATAATTTAAGATAGGAATTTATTTACAATACAAAGTTAAAAACAAACAAGAAATAGGAATACAAACAAAAGAACTTACTAACACCTTTCAGCCGAAGTCAAGGATGGCCAAAGCAAAGAAGTTTAAATATATATATATACACTTGCAAAAAAAATAAGAAAAAGAAAATATGTACAAAGCATGGGCAGGCAAGCCACTAAAATCATCTCAGCCGAGTTTGAAAGCTAAGAAAGTATATATGGTACAAAGCAATAAATGCAACATGCTTCAAGCATTTAATGAAAGCAACCTCAGCCATGATAGTGTATAAACAAAACATCACCTGTACACTTCCTTTTTTCTCATATATCAACTTATTTCGTATACCAAAGGGCTGAGTAAATCCCAGTTCAAAGTTTTAAACAAGAGAAAAAAAAAGAAAAAATGAAGTGAATGTCATTTGTAAACAAAACAAGCATCTCGAATTTAAACATCAAAACAAATAAAAAGCAAACCAGAGATATGTAGCAAGCTTCATCATCTTGCATGCATTCTTAGCAAGTTCAAGTGTTTTCAAGCATTCCAGTTGATAAGAAATGCAAGTTTTAAAATCAAAGACAAATGAAGGCAATTCCAAGTTTTAAAGTTTACAAGCTTTTTCACTTTCAATGGTGCTCTGTCCATTTAAAAACCCAGGTGAGCAAACTTCTTCCCCTTAAATTTGAACTTCTTCTTGTTCTCTGCCTTATTCAAGATCCAAGTGAGTAACAATTTTTACTAAATGAACTTTAGTGTTAATTTAGTTGCTTGTTTTTATACTGGAATTAAGTGTGTTTGCATGCCATAATTAAAGTTTATTACTGGTATAACATGTGAGTCACATTTTGATAATTATTTAAGTTAAACATGGTTGCCTAATTTAGTATGATTTTTGTTGCCTGATTGTCTCTGGAAGTAAGATGGCCTGTGTATATTTATAAGAATGTTTGTGTGTATATGGATGAATAATGTGTGCACATATGCTGTTGTCTGTAATGTCTCTGTTTTCCAGAGTCAAGTCCAGTTTTTTTTTTTTTTATTTAAATCCCCTACCTCTTGATCGAAGCATTGTTATGATTTAAGTTGTAAACAAAAATTATTTGTATGGTCATAAGTTTAAGTTTAAAAATTTAATTAGGTAAAAACAAATTTAAACTTGCCCTGGAAACTAAATGGATGGGGAGACAGGAGTTTTGTTCAAAATTTAAATCCTCTAATTCATAAATTTGGGTTGTATATCTGAAACCTTATAGGAAACATGATTTTTAAAAACAGAAAACACAATTTTTAACATTGAATTATGGGAGTAGTTCATGTTGTTCTCGAAATGGTGTTTGGGGTGTTTTCTGGTGAACGAGGCGATAGGGATGGTCAGGGTGGTTGCTGGGGGAAGTAGAATGATCTGGAACTTTGGCAAAAATGTCAGGTGGTGGATCAAGAGGTTGTGGTGGCGTAAGGAGGTCGATCTTGCCTGTAACCCTAGTTTTTCTGGGTAACGAAAGTTCGATCACCATGGCCAGTGTGGGTGATCGAGCGCAACGAAACTCCGGGATATGGTGGCGGAGAAGTTCGTCGAGGTGTGGACAAGTTTTCACGTCATCTGATGATCGGGATCGCCTGGACGAGGAGGTTTGGTCAGAGTTGCTTTATCAGGTGGAGTTCGAGAACGCTCGAATTCGACTGAGGGTTCGTGGCGCAGTTTCGTGGGCCGGGTTCATTCTGGTGGTGGTTCGCCGAGTTGTCTGGAGGGTAGCCAGAGGTAGCGGCGGCGGGAACTTCGTGTGCACGTGCACCATAACTGATCTGGTATCAGTTCATGTAGTTGGGGAAGAAAGAGTCGACTCGAAGCGGTCTCGTGAAAACTGAATGTTGGCTCGGGTGGATTGATAAAGGCCTCGAAGTAAATAAGGGCTGTCTCGGGTTGTTGTTTTCACAGTTTAACAATACCCAGATTTTAAATCGAGTGCATACTCGGGTAAAACGTGGTTTGGCTCGGGTAAATCTGTATTTTTCTCGAAGCAAACATAGGGAAGACTCGGGTAAATCATTTCATGTTTTACAGTAACCAGTTTTTCATAGTTTTAAGTTTTTGTTTAAATTTAAACAAGATTAAAACTGAAATTTAATTAAGTGTTTAAATCCAGATTTTTGAAATAAAAGAAAAGTTTTAAATTTAAATACTTTTAATAAATTTAAATATTTGAATTTAAAGGGTTTTGATTTAAAATCCTCTTCATGGCAAAGTGTTTTTAAATGTGTAATTTAAGATGTTTAAAAAGTTAGTTTATAAAATGATCAAAGCTTAATTTATGAAGTAATTAATAGATGATTACTTAATGTAATTTATTGAATAATGATTTGAAATTTGAATGAATTGATTGTTAAAAATCAAAGGATCAATTAATAACGGTGATTAATTAAAATTAATTCAAAAATTAAAGATTCATTGATTCATTGATTTAAAATTGATTAGTTAATAATTAAGGGTTAACTAATGAATTTGAAAAGGGATTTATTTCAAATAATTTGTAATTAAATTATGATAATTAACCCGGATTAATAAATTGATACATCTGATTTAAATTAATCAGTTGATTTATAAATTCACTTGTGAATGTTTAGATTCTATTGAATGTTAAATTGTTTGATATTTCCTGATATGTGATGATTGTGATATACCCTGATTTGTGTTTTAATCTGTGATGTAATTTATTATCTGTGATATTTATATATCTGTGATCTGTGCCTAAACGATAAGCGATATAGTTTATATCGTTTATCAACTATACCTTGTATTTTGATCTGTGATGATTCATTGTGTTGCACTATTGTGTGTGAAACCCCTGGACTACACTTTTACACACACAAATATGGATTTCACGTGGAAATCGGTTAAGTCACAGATAATTTAAATTTGATGTTTTTGAAATTGAAATTTTAATTTCAATTGATTTTGAAATTAGAAATTTGGGTTTTAAAAGTGAAAAGCTTTTGAAATGGAATTTCAAATATAAAAGTTATTTTGAATAACTTAATCGAGTTTTGAAAATTTAAATAATTAGATTTAAATTTGAATTCAGGTTTGAAATTAAATCTATGATTTGGAAACTAGGGATAAAAGATGATATAAATGTGTTTGTATGAATTAGACCATTTAAAAGTATAAGTTGGGAATTTGAATTTAAAACTAAGGATTTCAACTCGTATGAATGAATCAGATTTCCAAATTTGAAAACTGTTGTTTTCAAATGATAAAAGTTTAGATAAGAAATGAAATTCCAGTTTAATTAAAGGAATTTCATGATTAAATTAAAAAAAATGATTTTCCAAGTTATGAATGAATTCTTTTTGAAAGCTATGAATTAAATCTGTCTATTTTTAACAGATTTAAAATGATGATTTGTTTAACCCATTCAAAATGGAATTGTTTTGAAAGCTTTGAGTTAAATCTTTGATTTAAAGATTTAACGAGTTAATCAAATTGAGAGGGAAATTGATTTGGAAAATCTGTAAATGAATCTTTATGAAATTAAGTGAACTTTGTGAATTGAATCTTTTTTGTTTAAAAAGATTAAAATGGTAATTTGTTAAACCATTTGTAAAGAAAGTTTGGGTTTAAAATTGTGACTTAATTGAAATCCCATTATCCATTTGTTTTTGAATATTTCGCTCACTATTCGGGTTAGCCGGGAAAAGACAATTGTGTCGTATAACTCATTCCGAATAGTGATACGTCGTATATGGATCGCATTTGAAGACCGGTGTTGAAGACCAGATATTTTTCGAAAATGAAAGGACAACCTGTCGAATGTCTCTGCACTGAGTCGCGCCGGTATAGAGATTTATATCACTCTTTTGTGACGGGAAGTCCGAACGTGATTGAAAATTATCCGGAATTGCAAGGGCTTCGTGAGAAGTGCCTTCGGTTCTGTTCGAACCCGGAACAGACTTATATGGATACATGTCTGACATTACACTTTGAGATATAAAGTCGATTTCTTTCAAATACATATCTGTTGGTGGCGGAGAATTTATTCTCTTAGCTTAACACCCTTCTCTGAGACGTACGAGCTCAGAGGTTATGTAGTTGAAATTTATCAGCAATATATCCCAATTTGGTAATGTGGCATGCTGAGTATTGCTGTGTGATGATCAGTGTTCGATCATTTGTGATATGATCATTTATTTGATCTTATATCTTTGTGATCATAGGTTGATCATTTGTTTGACCCGAAGCATGGCTTTGTAGAAAGCGTAGCTTTGTGGATGAGACTTCGTCGAGCCTCACACCCCGGAAATGGTCGAAACAGGAAGGATGCAGCAAGGTTCTAGGGAGTAGCGCCCCTTAGTGTATGTCATTCCTTCTGGATAAAGGTGGTATCATGGTATGGAGCCCAGATACTTAACCTCTGTGGTTGCTGCAAGTTTATTACTTTGTGGTTGTTGGAAAATCGGGGATCCTCGGGAAGATCGGTGACGATCGGGGAATGGCATACGCGTGTCAGTAGTTACCTATTTTTGCAGAGGTAACCCGGCCTTGTGTTGGCAGAGATCCGGTTAGGTTCTCGGGTCGTCTATTCCAGGGACGTACCCATCGTGGATAGGAAGTTCCTTAGCCTGACCATTTGTTGGAAATCCAAAGAAACAATACGCGACGTGTACGGTTTTAGTTGTATTACCTGCTATGGAATGTGGCGGTAACCTGCTATTGAACATGGTAGCTATAGTAGGCATAAGTGCGGAATGCCTATGCTGGCTAAGATTAATATTATACTTTCGAAATGTTTTCTACACTATGCACTAATAATAATATCAAGAAGAATTTGATTTTTGCGTAGTAAGCATCTTTGACTATCATAAGAAGAAATCTCCTCCAATTCTGCGTTTGCATTGTGTGTGTGGTGGGAGGTCTTATGGTAGTTTCATTTTCCAAAAGCATTGCGAATTGACTTTAAATTCTTTTGTTGTTCGTGTTTAAAGATAAACTGTTTTTGTTGCTCACACCAGTCCCATGACTGATCCGGAGTTTATTGTTTCCTTCCTAAACTCTGGGTGCTCATAATTTTCCACACGAGCAGTCTAGAGTTGGGTTTCTTTTCAGATATTCAGGTTCAGTAGATTTTCTGGAGCTAGTTCAGTCTTTGGATCGGACTGCACTTGCTTATTCTTGGTGTATCGTTATTGGGAGTTCGAGATACTGCTGGAGTTCTCTCTTGAAGACTATCTTAGAGTTATTTGTTCCGCTGCTGGTGTTATCGTTTTTTATTCCGCTGCTATTTGTTGTATCATATCTCTGATGTATATTGATATTCATTGTATCACTCTGTTGTATCAGATATTGCATATCAATGTATTATTCATTTATTCCGCTGTGTTATTTACTTAACTGTGTTATAAGCTCCCGAGAACCAGATTCGGCATTTGAATCTACGGCATTTTGAGTACAAGGGAAGTACGGGTGCCGATTTTCGAAGGTCGATTTTTTGGGTCTTGACAAGAACCAAGTACAAGTTGAGTAGAAGAACGAAACTGAAATAAATAGGACCAGACAAGCAGATAATCTCCAGCGGTTCAAATCTCCAAGAGAGTGGAAATCCAAATCTGTGAATAACTCAGGCTGACCCGAGCGTAAAGCAAAACACAAAACACTCGAGTCAGGAGAATATATACTTATATAATGTAAACCAACTCAAGTGAACCATAATAAAGGTACAAGTAACTTAAAGAATGCTTGGGATCGCCCATTCTTTAAGGATCCGTTAAACTATCTACTATGTAGTAATATCCGCTATTATAATAATGTCTAATCATAGAATAAACATACTTTTAAATAGCGTTAAGGCCTTACATTTTCCACCTTAACACGTAATATGCCAATAGTCTACACAGTACCTGCATACCTCGCAAGGCTATGAGAAGATACTCCATAGGTACGACACAAATAGAAACTCGTAGTAAAGCTCGATATTGTAGGTGACACGGCACACAAGGCAATGTCAGGGTAGATATACCAATTACGCACACAGACTGATGGAAACGCATAGCAGCCACTACCGCTCCACCTCGAACAACACTCCCAAATCAAGGGTACACACCAAATCAATCACAAGTAATAGAATGGTATCGAAGAAGTGTGTCTGATAAGAGGTGCTACCTCACTGGTCCGAGATCGCTCCTGTTTTAGCCACCTTATGCCAACTCACGGGAGTTGGGTCCACGTATATACCTTAGGATCGTCGCCACCATCCTACTTCATTCTGGAAACTCCACCACGTACACAGTTGTCAAAGTGGTTTTCGGTATCGACAGAGAGTATGTCCATATCTGATCCCGGTTTCTTTAACAACCAATCGTTATTATAACCCGTGGTTATAATTTAAAATAGTATTTTATACTTCAAAATAGAATATCATTTCAAATCCAAATTTTTATCAAAATAAAGATTAAATAAATTCCAAACCATTTTAATATATTTAAAATATCATATCATTTCAAAACTTCATTTCAAATCATTTGAATATATCAAATGTCATATCTTTCAAAACTTCATTTCAAATCACTTTAATATATCAAAATATCATATCTTTCCAAAACTTCATTTCAAATCATTTTTATATACCAAAATATCATTTGAGTTCAACTCTAAATATTACATTTTAAATACTTTTTAAATTCAAAGATATCATTCATTTATTATCATTTCAAGTCACCTTTAAATAATTTATATTCCAACAAATTAATTCATTTAAATTCATTTAAAAGTGTAAGTATTATATTTCAAATCAAGTATTCAATTTCCAAAGTTTCAATTCAATTCAATCATTTATTTCAAATAAATTTTCATAGACCACTTCAAATCTTATAAATTTCAATTATAGGTTTAATCCACAAAATAACTATTCAAATTATAAAATAAATTCCAAAGCTTTATTATCCTATATTTCATAAGTCCAATATCTTTTAAATAGATTCAAATTACAAGTAAACCAAATATTTTTCTTACTAATATAAACTTCAATTATTCATTCCAAGATTTAATATCATTTCAAATTCATTCCAAAATATCATTTATTTAATTTAAATTTAAATACCATTTAATCATATTTCAAAATAGTTGTATTTCCCAAATCATCTATTCCATTTAAATCATTTAAAGTCAATTCATTATATTTAATAATTAAATATTAATTTCCAAAATTTAATCTTTTTCAAAGATCATTTATTCATTTGAATTTATTAAACAAAGAAAATTCAACTTTCGCAGCACTTAGAAAATGCTACGAAATGTTATGTTTTAAACTAGTCCATTAACAAAAGACGGCATTTAAAATGCTGTAATATCTTAATTTAGTTTCAATCAAAATTTTAGTTAAATTTAACAACTATAACACTAACAAAGTGCTATAATAATCCTTAGTTCAAATATGTTATTTGGTTCATTTAAAACAACTACAGCATTTTCCAATGCTGTAATATCTTTACATTACATTTCAAAAAATGCTGTCAAATCAAATTCAGAGTTTTATTTACAATTTCACACATAATTAACTTTTAATATAAATCATTTTAACTTATAAAATCATATATTTTCACATTTAAAAACAATCATTTAAATACCTTCATTTCTATGATTTTATAAAGTCAAATTTCCATACAAAAATCAAATTAAATAACAATTAAATTTTCATTTCTTTAATTAAATTCTTAACTTAACAACTAAGTTTAAATTTCCAAAATATAACTTATTTCCATTTATTTTACTTAATTAAAACTTCACTTTTAACAAAATTCACAATTTCCCAATTTAAGCAACACAATTCACTTAAACACTCATTTATTTCATATTTTAATTTATACAAAATCATTAACACTTTTAAAAATTATTATTACTTAATAAAATCATTAAATTCATCCTTTAAATCAAACTTGTCATATATTCTTACTTTACATAAATTCCATTTATAAACAAAATCATAAATTCCAAAATTTACTTATATTTCAAATTCTACTTCACCATTTACTTAATTCACTTATTTAATTTGTAGAAAATCACAAATATTTAATAGAAATCATTTTAATAAAATTTAAATCAAAATATCATAATATTTATATTTTTAAAATATTTTAAAATTTTCAAAAAAATATATAAACCACGGGTCTGTATATAATTTTCTAGCCTAGTTCAAGTGATACGGATATGTATCATTTCAATCCGCAGTTTACAAAGAAAAACCGGGTTTTATCATTTCAAACCCGCAATCCCAAGTAATATAAATAAATAAATAAAAACCGTTCAGGCCTATCATTTCAGCCCATAACGATTTTTCCATATTCTAAAGTCCGTTCGGGTATGTATCATTTCAACCCATAGTGAACCTAATCTACAGGGAACTTGCAGTGTGATAAACTGATAAAAATGAACAATACACAATATATAACAGTAATAGATGATATAACATGTGTATAAATAGGGATGAACATCATATAATCATAATATAACAGTTATAACAGGGTGATATAAATTTACAAATTCAAGTGATGTCAGTTTATCAATTATATAAGTACATATTAGTCTGGTGAGATTTACTCACTTGCATAAGCTGGAGACAACGATCAAAAGCACAAAAGGAGATCCTCAAAAGCACTATGGCACGACAACACGGATATGGCAAGAGAGTGGAGAGCCAAAGCTAATAGCCTTGTTCAAACATTTACACAAAACAATACAAATATATGTAAGTTTCAACACGATTTAAACATCAAATAACATTAGAATTCAAAGCCCAAAACAACATCGAATGATTTGCACTTGTTCTCAACCTCATGTACTTTAGTTAGGCAGTGATTAGGCTCAGCAAACATAGGCATTGGGTCTGGTTTGGGTGTGCAAGAGGTCGGCGTACATGGTGTTAAATGGTGAAGAGGTATAGGTGCATCAATCTACCACTACAAAGCAAAGTTCATCATTTTCTAGGCTACAACTAGGTTCGGCCGTGGGTTATGTGGGCCCAAACAGAGGTGAAGGTGGTGGTGGGTGATGTGGCAGGGGGTGGAGGTCAGGTCAGAGGTGGTGGTGGTGGAGGAAGTGGCGGCTAGAGGTGGTAGAAGGTGATGGTGAACAAACTAGGTCTAGATTTGCATGTAGGTGATGGATTCTTGGATTTTTATGGAGATGCAAGCCATAGGGGTGCTCGACCTGGGGATGAGGGTGGTCTAGGGAGGTTGCTGGTCGGGAAGTCAGGTGGTGGAGGTCGGGTCAGAGCTGGAGGAGGTGGAGCCAAGCCTAGAAGAAGAGAGCAAGTGCAAAAATCAATGTAAACAAGTAGAAAACGAATAAGAAAAAGTAGAAAATCATTACCCAAACTTTTCTCAATAGCCATGGCCGAAATTCTTTTGTTTCAGAAATGAAAATGAATGTACGTGAAAAGAAAATAGAGTATGCAGCTGAAAGAGGTGGATAGTAAAGGCTAATTGATGAGAAGATAAGTTACAAATGTGAAAGGTTGGAAGATAAAAGGCCTTAGGCAAATCAAAAGTCATAACCTTTCAAATTTCTTTTAATTTCTTTATATAAGTTTATATAACTGAAAATAATTATAAATTCAGTTTAAATTCGAAAATGTAACAAAATATAAAATATAAATAAATAATTAATAATATATATATGATTAAAATAAGAAAATAGCACAAAAATGAAAACTAGTCTAGAAAATTTGAAAATAAATTCAATACACTTTGGAAAAAAGTATTTTAACTTAAATACATGTAAAATGAATATAAATAGAGTAAAACACAGCAAATAAAAGTGAATGTATAAAATAAATAAATAAATTTTAATTATATATAATTAAATTAAGAAAATAGCAAAGAAAATGGAAACTAGGTTTCAAAAATTGAAATAAATTCAAGTAAACTTTAGAAAAATTATACTATCATTTTAAAATTATTAAAAGATAAAAATATACATAAAATAACATATTAACACATATTAAAATAAAATATGAAAACGAAAATATAATTTATACAATTTAAAATAACAAAATTGCAGAATAAAACAAATTGCACTCAATATTGAAATATACATAACTTTTACAGTTTAACTCCGTTTTCAACGAAACAAAAAGCAGTGTTCAAGTTATTACATCTATTTTCATAATAAAAGATAAAAGTTAAGATTTTATATAATTTAAATTTGAAGTTTAAAAGTCAAAATTGAACAGTTTGACCAGAATTTCACTTTTCGGTAAAATATTCAATTTATATCAGTTTGAAACTATAACTCACATAATAATCAGCATTTATATTTAAAAATGAAATGTTTGAAATGAAACAAGCTTAAAAATAATTTCAAAATAAAATAAAGTCAAATTTAAAATATATGCAAAAATCTAGGGTTGTTACATTAAATGGGTGAATTTTAATTTTATTTCGACTTTAGATCTTATTAGGCCAGTGAAGTCTAAAATGATATTGATCTCATTTAAATTAAATTTTAAATAAAATATTTATTTTCTTTAATTAATTAATATAAAGATTTGATTTATTAATATATGTTATATATATTATGTTCATGTGTATTAAATGCACATATACATGTATGTACACTAGCAATATATAATGTGTATATGGTTTAAAACGCCTGTGTATACGTATTGAGATTTATCCCGCAATAGACACATTTGCCCCTTTATATACGTGTTTGCTATCTAAACTTATTTTAAAATTAATATAATTTAAAGTATACTAATATACACACACACACACACATTTATGTATTCATACAAGTAAATATGTGTGTGTGTGTGTGTATGTGTGTGTGTGTATAGTCAAACAATTATAAGTAAAAAAATTTAAATATAAATCCAATTCAAGTGAAATATTTAAAAGAGCTAAAGAAATATTCAAATTTAAAATTAGATCAAGATTTAAAATAATATCATATTTGAAATTCAAACAAGAATTAATTTTTCTAGAAAATGCATATGATATATATATCTGTGTATGTGTGTGTATGTTTTGAATTCTAATTTATAAATATAAAATAAGATATTTAAATATGAAACAAAATGAAATTTCCACATGCTTAAAAATATTTTTGACAAATTTTTTTTTTAAATCCATACAGGTTAAAAAAATTATTTTTTAAATTTAAAATAATTCCGTGCGGACTAGTCAAAAAAATTGGATGTAATTTTATTAATTACACTTATAATAAACATATATTAATATATCATAATTGAAACTTAAAAATATATATAAACATATTTATATATACAAATATATTATTTGAAGTTAGTTTAAATATATATAGACAATTAAAAAAATATACATGAATTTATTAGATAAATTACGTATATATTTATACCGAATATACGATCAACTTTAAAATTCAAATTAAATTTAAAATTCATTTTAACATATTATTACTTTTGGAAAAATTATTATTATTCTTCATGGCTAAAAAAGCTGTAGATATGTAAAAAACCTACAATGCATATAATTATATATATATTCGACATCAAAAAATTATACAAATTTTTGATATAATTCTAACCTATTCACATACAATGGTATAAACTAATATATATACACACACACACATATACATAAATTGGTATAAACTGATCGTTATTTAAACCGCGGCCTTACCATAACTCCTTTAATGTTGAATCGAAGAAGCACCTTGAATCACATTCAATCACTTTTTGAAATGCTACTAATTGAAGAGTTCACCATACCTTTAATTTTATTTTATTTCGGCTTGAAAATGGAAATGAGAGTATGGCTATATCTTGTGGCCTAAATAGAGGTATAAGAAAAAAATTGGTAGAAAGAAGGATATACATATCTAATCTTTACCTTTTCTTTCTCCACCAATTCAAACCCTTATTTCAAAAATAACACACCCCTCCTACCCCATATTATGGCCGGCCTTCTAATGTTGGCTTATGGACATACATACATTTCAAAACCCAATTGGTAATTTCACATTTTAAAGCCAATTCAAATGTACATCAATATCGTATATCGATACGTATATATATAACTTTTTTATACGCAATATATTCAATACCGATTCAATAAATCAAATAAAAATTTTATGACTAATATTTCAAAAATATTAATTAATTTAAAAAAAATTAATTAAATCATGTGGTCTTCATAATATTCAATATTGTGGTTGTGTGATTCATATGTATAGATTAAGTCAGCAATTAATATCGAAGAATTTGAATATTAACTTTCATATCCCACCTTAGCTAGTGATGTGATAATTTGGTTGAATTTATCACTTACATAGTTTCAGTAAAATTTAGTTTAACTATTTAAGTGGTTCCCAGTAGTGACAATTATTTACACCAATTCTCTTCGTCAAAACTATATCAAATTAAGACTTATGGAATTTTGTACTGGTCAAAATTCAAATATCGTCCTTATTAAATTTATCTTCAACCATAATGTGACGCCCCACCTCTATACCCACGCTAGCAAAGAACACTACGAAGTAATGCTGTCAACTAGCGCGGAGAATAAGGCTGTTGAGGAGCGACCATCCATGTAACTTCTTTGTGCGAGTACCGATATGTCAGATAGTATAGAATGCATATCATTTAAGGAGGAAATCCGACATACCGATACAAACTCAAAGCTATCACACAGTGGCTATATATAATCTTTGGAAACAAACATAGAAGTAAACATAACATAAATCAGTCACAGACATCCATATCACAAAGGCGGAAGAAGATATGAATAAATATACAACACATGAAAGTGTACATCAGAGAAGTGGTTAGAAAGATCCACGATAATACAAAAGAATAGCATCACGTGCTATACAAAAGAATAAGTACACATCATAGGGTCTATATCTCAAAAGTGTACAACCAAAAACAACTAAACTATGTAGTTGGCCAAAAGTCAGACTAATCCAGAAGGGAAGTCAAGCAGAAGCACCTGTAACATCTCGGTCTGACCCGAGTATTATTTATAGGAAAATAATAAACGGATCAGTCTAGCTATAAATATCAGATGATATGGTATATAGTAAAAGGCATGACATGAACATGTAATAACCATAACGGCATACTACGATAAGTATGTAAAATAGGGTATCATACCCTAAACTTGTATCCATAACAAGTCAATAACACATAAATTCACCAATGCACAAAAACTGATATCATATCAATGAAAATCATGAAAATTGGTGAAGCACAAAATTCCAGAAATCATCACCAGAAATCCAGAAAACACATAAAAAGGGGGAAGGCCTAACACATGAATGGGAGCATGAAAACTCACCTACGCGTATCACACAGGAATGAGAAGCTATCTCATGGAAGCTATCCATTAAATTTCCACACAGTAATGGCCCGAAGACCATGGGGTGCTACCCCATATTTGACACAGGAATGGCCCGAAGACCATGGGGTTTCCACACAGAAATGGCCCGAAGACCATGGGAGACATCGCTCAATCGCTAGTCTAAATCATAAAAATGATCGTCATGATCATAAGGAAGTGTCGATTACACTAAGCTAGTAAGTATAAGAGTTTAGCTTCATGTCCCATAACCACTTTCTTAACTCAAATATTTACGAACAGATTGTAGATCTGCACTAGAAAATTGTCACAAGAGTTTCAATATGTGTGAATCGAAATCACACCAATGAGGTATAGACTAACCTTGAAGATAAAGAGATATGTGTGAATCGAAATCACACAAATGGTGTCTAGTCTAACCTCGCAAACAAAGAGACATCGCACATTGCTAGTCTAAACCATAAAATGATCATCATCGATCATAAAGAAGTGTCGATTACACTAAGCTAGTAAATATAAGAGTTTAGCTTCATGTCCCATAACCACTTGCTTAACTCAAATATTTATGAACAAACTGTAGATCTCCACTAGAAAATTGTCACAAGAGATTCAATCGAACAAGTCCATAAATTAACCGACGAAGTAAACGCAAGCGTTTCATACCACTTGTTTTGCTAAGCCGTTTAATTATATTTTCTCATACGAATGAGGTAAAGGTTTGTATATACTAGTAGATTGGAAAACAATTTTATAAACGAGTTTGATATTGAAAATAGAGTTGAAATCGTTTTGATGAAAGAGTTTTGATATTTACTACTAGTATTGAAACCTTTATATTTTTAAAGTGACAAGTCATAGAAGTGATTGTAGAAACAATCAATTATAAAAGTTCACATTCGAAGACGTGAATAAAATCCAAAGAAATCAATTCCCAAAACCATCAAAGTAAGAAATTCTGATGAATGTTTTTCAGATAAGATTTGCCTACGCAGAGTTGTACGGGGTTCGACCTAGTGAAGACAAAATGTGGTCTAACGACCTAAGGGGGATAGGGTCGAGCGACCTAACGAGGTACCATCCCGAAAGAGGAGTCATCAAAGTCTTAGAGATGATAACAACAAATAGGAGACCACACGAATCGATTAAAGTTGGAAATTCAAACAAATAAGCAATATAAGAAAAACTGGCAAATAGGAGCAGGTCGGTCAACCGGACTCCCTGAGTCGGTTGACCGGACCAGAGACAGAAGTGCTCGGGTAGCAGGTCGGTCGACCGGACCCTGAGGTCGGTCGGCCGAAGCCTGTAACCTGCACTTCCAAACAGAGGCAGGGAGATGCTAGAGTAGCAGGTCGGTCGACTGGACTCTGAATTCGGTCGACCGGAGCCTGTTTCCAGCACTCCCATGCCAATCAAATGAATACCAATTCCTTCCGAAATGCAATCGGTCGAGCAACGGCGCTAAGGGTTTACGCGAATCGACTACCCGGCCATATATGCTCTTCGATTCATCACCAAAAACATGATCAAAACATCAAAGTTAGGATTTTCAAAGAGTTGAACTCAAAATTCTAAAAATTGGAATATTCACCAAATCAATCCAAACCAAAAGCAATTGCACAAGAATAAGTGTTAGGAATTCATACCTAACAATTAAAGATAAATATAGATTAAGATGTGAGATAGAAATCTCACCTTTAATCCCAAAAGCACAAATGAGAAGCACAAGAACAAGCTAATATCAATCCCTCTTTAATAATAACTCAAGAAGCTTCAATCTATGCTCAAAAGAAAAATATTTCCTAAGTTAGGTTTAGGTAATTTCTGAGATTGAAGAGAGAATGCGTTGGAGAAGAAGAAGGAGACGCTTACCTAGACTTCTTCGGAAATTTGGAGCTAAACTTGGATTTGCAAAATGAAATTAGGGCTTAGGAATTTCAATTTCCAATCTTTTCCCCCATTGTTTCTCTTTAGAGCTGAAATATAAGGAATGAAAATGAATGAGGGGAGAGGGGTTCAGTTTGGGGTATTAGTGGGCTAGTGGGTTGAACCCAAACTCAAACTTCAAGTGGAAAAGGTCGAAATTTTAGCTAGCTCCAAACATATCGAAGTTTATACTCAAAAAGATCGCAAACGACATTTTGAACTCAATGGGAGTGGTCTCGAGTCCTAATTTGACCGTATGCAAAAAGTAGCTTTTCGGACTAACATCCGATTAACGATTTTAAATATAAAAATATAAAATCGATAAATATGCGGGTTGTTACACATAAAGTCCTTGATTCAATAATTAATAATAATTATTAACTGAAATGTTTTGGCCTGAGACTTTGATTTTGGATTGACTACAGTTGAGCATAATATTAACCTCATATAACCGAGGGACGAATTTCCTACTGAAGAGTGTTTCACTTCAAATGCTTCAGCTCAGACCTATATATAATCGGTTGATGGATGTGCCATGATTTAACTATAATTAAAGTGGAGTGTCCACATTGAAGTTCAACGGTACTCTCAAATCAAGTGAGCTGAGTAAATTAACGTTTCGATATTCTCTATTTGATCTTATTTATTTTAACTAAGAAAAAGTGGGTCATTCCAAATGTAGCGAACCAGGCTTTTCAACCCTCGAGAATCGACACTAATACGTCCATTGTATCACACACCGAGTAATTGAATGCTGGAAGTCTCGATTGATATGGAAAAGAAAGAAAGAAGAAGATAAGAAGAAGATAAGAAGAAAACTAAACAACACAGAATATCATAGCGGAACGGATAATCTATAATATACCATAGATCTTTACATAAAAAAAATGTAATATATGTATATATTAACATCAATCAGAGTATACTAACCTAATTCAGCGCGGACAGTTATAACATCATGTCCTCACAATTACTGATAGACACAACAATGAATATAGCGGAAAATAACCATCTACGTGAATACGTCTCTGGGCCTCCAACTCGTCTCCTGAAGCTCCAAGCATCCAACTAACCTGTAATATGCTCGGCCTGACCCAAGCATTATAACAAAATAACACCCGGGCAGTCTGGAAAACCAGCGTGAGAAAAACACACCAAACTGGATTTTAAAGTTATATAAAAATCTTTGAAATCAAAAGGTATCTCGTAAGACCATGCTGCACATAAACACGGACAGGTTTTTACCTTACGATAACCAAAACATTTTCTATATAAAAGCCATTTATATTATAATAATGTCTAGCGGTCAAAGTAAAATATAAATATAGCTGAAATGCTTGCATCTCACATTCCAACATAGTTGGGCACAATCAAAATCGTAATGGCTCATATTGAAGATTGGGTTTCATACAATGACTGGGCTACTGGGGTCCGCCTATCACTGTGCATCTCGAGATAAAATACACCAAGAGCCTCACATTGACTCCCTACGAGTCAAGACAGGCCCTACCCTTTACTAGACAGCACCGAATATGTCATCGCCTTTGTTGGTATCAACAACCTAACTAGGCCTCGAGCATATATGATCTATAATATTAATCTAGATTGGGTGATGACCGTATCCTAATGGTAGCAAACCACATAGCCTTGAAGCATCTCCCTTGTTTTAGTCATTCTCGGTTGATCAGGCTTGAGGCTACGATTAACTTTTATATAGCACTTCCCACTTGGAATGCTAACACCGCCCTCCAAGCAGCAATGTAATGGCAGCATTCTTCTATTCAAGTTCGTTTGAGACTGAACGAAACACTTGAGAGCTCTGTCTCTGAATTTCCATTATCTTCATAATGTCTTCACTTCTCAATGATTAAGTTGGATCAAAGTGGTTTTCGGATAACATATCAGATCTCGGTCTCTTCGAAACAACATTCAATAATTTCCGGTAAAGTCAACCCCGGTTCTCTAGGAAATAAACAGCCAAAGATAAGATCGGAGATCACCTCCTAACCGTTAGTGGACGGATTTCCTTATCATTGGCCAAGAAGAATGAAACGAGATTTATATGCATAGTACATCATTATTGAAGATGACTGTGCCATATAACTCACGTGTTTCTCCTAGATATTTCCAAAGTTACGTTTTGGTCCATTTCCGATAGTCGGTTATTTAACTATCGAATAACAAACATTCAATCAGGATTTTATTTCATTTGGAAATTCAACATTGGTTCAGTATATAAGCAATCACTGGCCTCCTTTAATAAGTCTTTATACATACAATTACTTTGTAAACTACTTGTAGATAAACACGTTTAAAAGATATACTCGCAAATCCTTATATTTCCATATTTAGAAATAGCCATATACTTATCCCAACGGTATAAGTATATCCAAAAAAATTAGAAAAGTTTTCTTTTTATTCGATTCTCAAATAGTTTATAATTCCCCTTACAATTCTCCTAGATCGTTTATAAACCATTTTATAAATCTCCAAAAAACATTAATAATTCCTTTACTAAGAATTCAGTCACTTATAAACTTCTTGTACATTTCAAAATCATTTATAACTCTTTATGAACCCATATACCATTTATAAACTTCTTTTATAAATCTATAAACCCACTTCTAAAATTCATTTATAAATATCTAACCATTTATAAACTCTTCCACCTTGCAAATAATCCTTCCTTAATTCTTCAAACCATTTTATAACTCCTTTATAAAATCTAAGTCTTTCAACTCCATTTTCGGGTCATGGAAACATTTATAAATAATTTTAATCATTTACCTCAAAACATCACTATATGATAATAATTATTAACAATGAACATTATAAATAAATGGAAATCATTAACTTTAAATATCCTAAAATAATGATTAATCATTCCAAAATATTGTTTAAGAAATAATACTAATTAATCTTTACCATTTTATAAATAATAATAATTTATTTTAAAACCTCATTAATAATCCTTATTATTAATTTCAAACCATAATTATTCGTAAATAATTAATCTTTCAATTTATTAACCTTTTTATAAATTCTTAAAACATATTAACTATAAACAAATAACTTTTAAACAATATTAAAATAATTAAATAACTTTAAAATAATATTAATATGATTATATAACTTTAAAACAGTTTTAATATAAATAAATAACTTTTAAAAGAATATTATTAAAATTAAATGACCTTAAATTAATGTTTATAATTAAATAACTTAAAACAATATTAATATATTTAATTAACTTAAAAACAATATTAATATATTTAATTAACTTAAATAGTCCTTAAACAACATGTTTCTGAAACCCAATTCCGGATTTAAAAATCGTTTCTTGTCCCAAAACCCAATTCCTACTTAAACGGCAATCTATAGTATTTTTAAAATACTAACTTGAGGCCAATAGCCACCGAATACTTAATCAATAACGATATTGATTTTCTTATCACTACTGGGTTTTATTTTCAAACGTATAATGAGGTTATAATCACAGTGTCCACAATCATATTTATTATTCAATAAACCATATAAAAGAAATATCATTGAACAATTCAATAATAGCGAAGAATCCGTTGGATCCCTCCAACCTGTTTCCCCCTGTATTACAAATGTTAGATAATCATAAAATATAGATCAACCGCTTCGAGGTGGGATTCGTATACAAAGGGTCATCCGCTCTTACATGGGAACGCAATAGGGTCTCATCCGCTCCAATAGGTGGGAATATATTTGAACAACTAATAAATATAATAATTCATCCAAATAATCATTCAACAATTTTATAAACTATATATCATACTAGTTATCCAAAAAGGTGAGTTTAACTCACCGAAATTTTCTGTTGTCGTCGAGGCGTTTCGGTTTGGAACGAATATCAAACGACGTTCAATTTTAGCCCAATTTTCAAGTCTCCAAATTCGACCAAACTAGCTCCATCGCGAAGCTTTCATCATGACGAGCGCATGCTAAAAGTTTCGTCTCGATCGGACTTCATATGAAAGAGTTATGAGTTTTATAAGTTAACAGAATTTTAAATAACAATTTAATAAATAAACTACAACTTCAAGTAATTACCACTATGCCCCTCAACCCTTCTTCCACAATCGATCAAATTAACATGCATGTACATGTACGACTGCATGGCCGTGCACCATATCCCCCTCCCCAACCAACGATATTTCGAATCGATGCAGCTAACGACTTCCTCTTCACCTGAGCTTCCAGATGGACCCTCTTCGCCGCACCTAGACCCCCCAGGCAAAACACGACAACAACACGTCTCCTTATCACACGCCAGGTCGTGCAACCCCCTAAGGCACCAAGCTTTATGAATTTACCACCCGAGAAGACATTTCCAACGACGAATCCAAATCCAGGCTCCGCTCGATACCAGTCCTCTTCGATTCCAAGCAATTGCCAACCCTAGTTCTTATACGCATGCTCTGTAAATCAATCGAGTACTCCAAACAAAGGTCGAACGTAGCACTAAGCACAAGGACAATAGTTTACACCATAACAAACCCAAAAAAATTTAATTTGGAATTTTCCATTGAATACACATTTTGTTTTTGATTTTTGAATGTGATGAGATCCTTTCTTTCTTCATTTTGGAGATGATATATAACAGGGGAGACACGTGAAGGGTATGTGGGCTTGTACAGGAATGAGTAGAGAGTATGGCTGATGTGAATAGTCGGTCAGTGTATGGTTAAATCGAAGAAAATATATTATTTAAAATTCAAAATATCTTGCTATATAATTTTGGACTCCAATTGAGTCGTGTCGCCTGGCGTTCTCTATGTTATACCCTTAATTCGATCGTCTGCAGAAGATAGCTTTTTGAACCCAATTACTATATTAATTTTTCAATATTAATTTCAATGCGTTATGATCTTGCACGGCCAAACGGTACATCTAATCTCCACGAAATTTGATGGCGCATTAAAATTCATTATCACGGACCCAATGAAACTGGTTTAGTCAAAATCCGAGACTGTGCCCCGGAATGCTATTTTTATATGTTAACTAAAATGAGTTATTTTCAAAATCGAGTAAATCACTTTTTAATTCAATTTAAAAGTTTATTATCTTTATTCTTATTAAATAGAAATTTAATAAGCTTTTAAATCATTTTTATCGAACTTAAAATCCAATATTCAATTATTTAAACAATTTTCAATTATTAAATTCAACAATTAAATTATCAATAATTCACTGTTTTTGAAATTCAAGTTATTTAATTAAAAAAATTAACCTTACAATATTTAAAATTAATTAAATATTCCAAACTCAAATAGCTAAAATTCTAGGTCGTTAGACCATAATTATCTAATAACTTTCAGTACATAACCCCTTGGTGCTCCCAGCAATAATCATTAATACACTGCCCAGCATTTGGAGAGCATTACGTACTCTAGTCTCAAAGGATGTATAGATGTCCAGTCGATACATCTTGACTAGAAATATTTAAAACGATATGTTTATTTTCATTGTGATAAATTTCTCTTCATTACAACACGTTGTAATTACTATCACAAAATGTATTATTTATGGATTTTCTATAAAATATATTTAAATAAAATAAAAAATTAATTAACATACACATTATATCAAGTATATAAAAAACACCTTTTGTTTCGAACGAGAATTTATTACAGAGTTAATAATTTGCAGTTAGTTACATGATTGCCCTTATAGAATACCTCTAAATCTATCCCATACGAACTCGAAACTATCTTCAATTTGACGAAATAATTGTTAAAGTTGAAGAAATCATCGAATAGAGCTAATGGCGAAGATTGGGGCTTGGCGACTGCGGGGATTGGGGCTTGGCGATGGTGGCGAATTAGGGGACCAACTCTAGCGATCTTTTAGACGATGGCAAGAGGTGAAGTTTGAAGGTGGCGGCGTCATCTCAGGTGGTCGGAGCTAGGTGGATTCGACTCCGATGGTAAATGATTTCAGTTTGGGGGGTATATATATGGTTTTGTCTTGCAAAGGAGAAAGTTATTTTTATAATCTAGTCCCTATGTTTTATTTAATTGCGAATAGACAACGAAACTTCTAATCATCATATCTTTTCCATATGAACTATAATTCATGTGTGGTTTCTTTCATTGGACTTGTAGAGGAATTATGGAAGGTTTGGAATTAGTTCTATTGAGTTTTGAGGCTTTTTGAAAAAGCATGTTCGTATGGTTTATTTAATTTAATTAAATTAGTTTTAAAAAAATTAAACACACATCTATTGACCAAAATTTATGTTTATTGAGATGTGTTAAGTTATGTTGATTACTGATATTTTACTATCATAATTTAGTTGTGTTGTGCATCGATTGGACTGGTTATTGTTGGTTGTTATGCCATAGGATGTTTAGCTTTAATTAATTGTGATTTTGAATGGAAAAATAATTAATTGAAATAAAATGGATGAAATTGTGTGATAATGGAAAAATTAAATAAATGAATGAAAGATAAATTACTTAAAGATTTTGAACAAATTAAAATGAAACTAAGGTAAGAAATTCAGTATTGTTATTATTTGTGAATTATTTGGGAAATTCATAAATAATAACAAAAATTTCTATTTTAAAAAAAATTTGGGGAGTTTATTATTATTTATAAAATAAAGTGATAGATCATAAATAATAATATGGTTTTGTGAAGCTTATTGTAACGACCCGACTTTCTATGCCCAGAAAGTCGCATCGTTATGAAGAAAGAAAGGGGTAGAAAATAGAAAAGAAAAGAAGAAAGAAAGAAACAACAACAACGATCTCACAGCGGAACGAATAAATTATATTAATAACATAAACTATTACATAGTATACAACAATTTACAGAGTTACACAGCATATACATCACTTACTAGACAGTTATAAACATCTGTCTAGACATTACAACTCAAATACAAGACAAGACACTATCACAGATATCAACACAGCGGAATACTATATCTACGAACGCCGAAGCCTCCTGCTCCATTGCTCCTCCAGAATATTCGTCAAAGCTAAACCTGAATCCCTTGGCTACTCGTAAAAATTTGAGTACCCAAGAGTTTATAAAACAGAAAATAAACACTTGGGTCAGACATGGGTCTGGTGTGAGTAAACGGGTTAAAATTGTTTAACTTCAAAACCTTTTGAAAACAAAGGTATCACGTAAGACTTCCCACACATAAACATGGAAAAGTTTTTACCTTACGCTAACCAAAACATTTGATAGGAAATCCAGTTATATTATAATAGGGTCTAGGGTTTTCAAGTAAAATACAGAAATAGCTGAAATGCTTACATCTCACATTCCAACATAGTTGGGCACAACTAATACGTACGGCACTTATTGGAGTTTGGATTCCATACAATGGCAGGGCTACTGGGGTACCGCCCGTCACAGTACGTGGCCTAGATCACCGTACCGAGGAGTACGCCCGCTCCCCTGCAACACAAAGCCGGAACCATCCCTTACTGGATAATTCCGAACAAGACAATCCCGTAGTTGGCGCGACCAACCACACACTAAGCCGAATAAAATAAAGGGACCTCTAGACAGGGATCTATCTTGCTCTCAGTGGGTGCTACCCACGAAGCCTTGCTGCACCTCCCCTGTTTTAGCCATTCCCGGTTGATGAGGCTTGAGGTTACGATTACCTTTAATCAGAACATATCACTTAGAATGCTCATCGTCCGCCTGACGATGTGCTGAAAGCATTCAATCCATACAAGTTCGTTCCGGGTTCGAACGAAACCGAAGGCATTATCTCGTTACACTCGTTTTGGAATCACCCTCAGAGTTAACGACAATAACCCTTGCACTCTGAATCTTCATCTTCACTTGAGATTCACGACCTATCGTTAATTTGGATCGATGTGGTATTCGGGTCTCCAGACCTGGAATACCGGTATACGGAAACCCGATCCCGGTCTCATCGAAATCCAAAACGTATCTTTTAAGGCCAAGTTGTTTAAAGGTTTAAACAATTTAAACTTATATTCAGGATGATATATAAACAGATAGATGAATCATATTATCACAATAGATAATTCATTCAACTCACAAAGCAGCATATCACATCTCAGAGATATCCCAATCATCCAGTATCAACCAATCATTCAATATCATTCAACAAATATCAACCATCCAATATTTATCAATTATCCAAAACAGATTTGATTAACTCAATCAAATTTGATTACCTAAATCATTCTCATTTATTTATTTCAAATAAATAAATTAACCATATCTAATGATCTTCTTTAATTAATCTTCCTAGATTAATCATCTTTAATTACATTCAAGTAATTATCCTTAACCATATTCAGTAATTAACCTTTAATTACTATCATTAATTACAATAATTAATGATTCTTCACTTGCTTTCATTAATTAATAATAATTAATTACATTAAACCTTAATTAATTAAAATTAATTAATCTTACTTAAATTAATTGCTTTTATTAATTAACCTTGATTAATTTCATTAATTAAATAATCCTTATTAATTAACTAATCCTTTAATTAATTAATTATATAATTAACTTGTAATTAACCATTAATCATAAACAGTAATTAACAACTTGTGATTATTTATCTTAATTAATTAACTTCTTAATTAATTATATTAATCTTTGATTTATAAATCTTAATAATTAGAACTTTAATTACTTCATTAAGTAATTACTAATCAATTAAATTAACAAGTAATCCTTAATTAATTACTTTATTAATTAATTATATATTTAATTAATTATCCTTAGTAATTAATCTAATATTAACTAAGTAATTAATTCTTAATTACTACCATTAATAAATCTTAATTAATCTCTTAATTAATTACTTAACAAATAATTAATTTCATCATTAAATAATTCTTATTTAATTACTTCATAACTAATTAACTCAAAAACAATTATATTAATAAATTCCTTAATTGATAATATTAAGTGATTACTCATTAATCACCTCATCTAATTACTCTTATGAGTAATTTTTCTTCCTTTAATTGCATTCAGTAATTAAGCATCAATTACTTCAATAATTAATTACACTTAATTAATTCATAATTAAGTGATATTTAATTTAACCAAACCATTAACTAATCATTTAAAATTAATTAAATAATTTAGTTAACTCCTTATATATAAAAGTACTTAAATAAATTAAGAAAACAATTTAGCTTAATTAAACCTTTACTTACTAACAAATCATTCTCATTAATTAACAATAATTAATTAACCTTATTTATTTCCCCAAATTGCTTCATTTAGTAATTATCCTTAATTACAATAGTAATTAACCTTTAATTCTTAATCAATCTTAACATAACTAATTAAGAATAAACTTGTATTTATATTAAATACTTACTCAAAACATTTACTTTATTGAAACCAAATTTTGAAATTAATTTTGAAATATAATTTACTTTAAACAAACCAATTCTAACATTTTAATTTTGATATACTTAAATTTTGAAAACCAACTTCAAACATGTTTAATCAAATCAAACCATTATTTATTTTGAAACTTGTTTTAATACTAAAAAAAAACTTGTTTATGCTTTAAATTTTAAACTAAGATATGATTTCTTTAAAATTTCAAAACCAGGTTACTTAAATAAAAAAAAACCGAGCCCACTTCATTTCTTCCCCGAGTCACTCGCGAGGAAACTCACGTACATCTCTACTTCGAGTCGACTAGCAAACATCACGAGACTTCCCCGAGTTGCTCCCTTCTTCCCCAAACACAAAAACTCCATATGCACAGATCAATCACCGTGTACGTGCACGATCATCCAACGTTACTCCGATCAACGTCGCTCCCTCCAGCACATCATCGGCTACCAGTCCAACACCCCTGACCACCCAGCTTCGACAATTTAACAACAGATCGAAATCGAGACATTCGACACCAAGGAACCCAAACCTATCGATGAAAACTTACTTCGCCGCCGGCGATCAAGACGACTGGAACCACGACACTCATCCCAAAGCACCATCACATCGCCACGCTGCTATCTCCTGCCTCGCGATCCACTCCGATCTTCCCCAGCCTATGCCATTTCCTCGACAGCAACCACGATCGAAAACACACCAAAACCCTACTTCAATCGAATTCGAACAATTTAGACATTAGAAAAATTCGATAGTATTTTTCCCATTATCTTCAACACTCAAGCTAGCTTCGATCAAGAAATTTCCTCCGATCATCACGTTGATCAACTACAATTGACGAAAGTACCAAATTCGTTCATCTAGACATATCTCACTAAATACTTGCTTAAAAATCTTGATTTGAGTTCCAAAATTCATCAATTTACAATACGAATTTGTTTATATAATTCAAACTTGATTTCCAGATAATCAAATTTTGACCTGCCTTTGATTCTCTCTGTATATTTTCAAATTTTGAATTAATTTCTAATTATAAAATCCTAAAACTATTTTTAGAATTAACATTATGCTATAATGATTATTTTTCATTCATAGATCAGAACTTAATTCTGATTTCAAGGCCAGATATGAATTTTTAAAAGGTAAATCAAGTATAAGGAAGTAACAGAGACATCTTGCATATATTCAGATATACACATATATAATCAAAGCAAATTCATCACATATTTCAGATAAGATAAATCAATGCAAATCATATTATAATTTCCTATACAAATTTATCGCATGCATCCATATAATCACAATTTAAAACTGTTTTTAAAAGAAATTTACTCACCTATAAACAGAGCAGAGAACAGGGCAGAGCATGTTCCAGGCTTTGAAATTTGATTTGTGAAAACTTTAAATTTGCTTTTGAATTTCTCTTTGTTGTAATATTGAGTTGATCCTACTGCATGCTTACAAATTGTTGAACTTGCTGTTGATTTGAATGCCTGCTGTTTGATTCTTGTTCAGGTTGAATTAGTTGAAGAAATTGAATGTTGTTGCTTGATCTCAGGCTTTCATTACTTGCTGTTTGATTTTTTTTTTTTTTTTTTTGAATTTAGAAAAGATGGAGAGAAAAAGAAGATGGAGGAAGAAGATTTGAACTGAAATAAACTTTGAACGGGAAAGAAAACAACCTGGTTTCTCTTTTTACCACTACATAATTTATAAACTTAAATTGATAAAGAAAAGAGTTGCCACTTGTATTTTTTTTAAAACATACATGTGTCCTTTATCACTTAATTACCCTACACTTGTTACTACTAAGTGTTAATGTATTTACACATGTTACTTAAGTATTTTAATAAACCTTTATTTAATTTAAATGTAGATATAAACTTACATTTTTAATTTACTTTATTAAAGAAATACTCTAAAGCTAGTTATAATATAAATATACATCCTATACATGTATTTAAAAATCTAAAACATTTATATATATACATTTATAACCATTTTATTTTGAGCATTTTTAAAACAAAGCTTGTTTAAATCCTAATTCATACATATATAAATTATCAATACATTAAATTAAATTCAAAACAATCCAAATTATAACATATACATACATATATATTATAATCTGAAAACACATCTTTTATTTAAACAAAAGATTCTCTGTTCACAATATATATATCAATATATACATTATAAATAGAATCTATTTTATTTAGCTTTTAAAAGATTAAATTTATCAATTTATATTAAAATTAGAAAGGAAAATTATCAAATCAATTAAATTATCAATACAGATTATTAAATTTAAATTGCCCAAAAACCCGGGATATCACATTCCTCCCCCCTTAAAATAATTTCGTCCCCGAAATTAAAAGCAAAGTTAATTTAATAATCCAACAAATATTTTAATTTCAAACACAAACCTATCATCCAATTTCTAACAACCAAAGCAACCAATCAAACAATCTAATCTAACTAACTATTCTGATATAAATCAGAATAGACTTCATAATACTATCTCGAGTTTCCCCGGATATAAATCACCGGAAGACTCGCTCTACAGAAGCTAAACAAACAACACCACTATGATCCAGAGCTTCCCTTATCTCTAGATCCACTAATCTGAACAGAATATCAGATCACACCCAAGTCCAGCTCAAACTTTCAAATCCATCTGAACTGCAGATTCCACAACCAGCGATGAATCATACACGTACTCCCTCAGAGATACATGAAATACAATGAATTCCAGATATCCAAACTGGCTATTCATTCCTGTAGACAAAGAACTACTCCTCTCGAGAATACAAGAAATCCAAAATACTTCGGAGCTAACTTTCCAGACTTACCAAATCTTATAGCTCTTATAATTGGAGAAAAACTTAAACAATTTCCAATTTCCAATTCCGAATTCCAAACTCCTTGTCTCATATCTGCATAACTCAACAGACGATCCTGGGCTATCCCATCTTTTCCTGATCAGCTTAACCTTCGCTGATGCTCCTTGAAATAAATTTGAACCAAGCACAAGATGATCTCTAGATCCTATTCAACAATATGAAATTCCAAAATTCGTTGAAATCCAAACTTGAAAACTAGATCTGACCTATCCGTTTCCAAAAATTTCTGAGCTGCTACACCAACTCTTCTTTCTCTAAGAACCATCCTACTACCAGACTAATTACCGGTATCGCTTCTGGAATCAAGTCGATACGGAACTCAAATCCAAATGCAGACAAACTTCTACTTCCTCGAAGACATCCGAAAAAATCTCTGACTACTTCAGTATCTCCTATTTCCACATGAGAAACCTCAATCTCAAACAAAAGATTACCCAAGATAAATTCCCAAACTAATCGCAAGTCACTTTTGCATTACAACCTAGTTCAGATTTCAAAGAAACTGTTCTCTCTTTACCAATTAGAACAGCTTTTAGCTTTTCCAAACAAGGTTAACCCTTCAAGGAAAACTTCACCATCTACTCGGACTGCTGATAGAAGAACCACAAAGATTCCGGAACCATCAAAGAAACGAACCACACTGCTGCTTCCAAACTCTATCTCGACAGCACACCGAACACTCCGAGCTGCACTGCTATCACAGCTAACCAAGAACTTCTAATCCAAAGGCTTCTCAAAACTAAAACCATCAACAAACCTCTCAACGAATCTCCGAGATGGCAGACATCCAAAAGAAACTCGGGCTCCAACCAATCGCCAATAACTTACTCTTCTTAAGGGAACAATGAGACCATGTCCGAAGAACAACTAATCGACCTTAGTCCCATACTTCAAAATAGACAAAACTCTCTTACTTGATATCAGAGAATTCCTATACAGTCGAGTCTTTCCTGCGGTAGACATCAACTGTTCCTCCAATACCTTCTTAATCTTGTTCCAAAAGAAAATCTCCTTCGAGAACATCCATAGATACTGCGTCTTATCACACAACTGCTCCTTCCTGAAGTCGCCAAGCTACCATCACTTACTTCTGCACAACTGATAGATTCAACTCTAGAAAATCTGCTCACCCGAGCTCAACCAATCTTACATTCCAATAATGGACTCCGAATCTTGAAAAGGATTCTCTTCAGAGATCCGAGACATCCTTACTCCATACTGCCAACTTACTCGAGACGATATTGGGTTTACAGTCTCGATATATACTTTCAACCTCAAACATTCAAACTCCAACTATTGGTAATTGTGTTACACACACTACCACCTTATCTACCTTTATAACTTATATTGGAAAACCCGAACAGGTAACCCAATAAATAGGTAGAAATACATATATATTATTTAAAATGGTACTTTTTTTTTATATAGAAATTATTTCTGGGTAAAATTATTTCATTTACCTCTTTAAAACAATATTGTGTCCGTTGGCCTGGTTCAAGTGTTTAGAGATCCCTATCAATAACGTTAGCTACTCGTATTGACCAGAATCCATATACCACTCAACCGATCAATTAACACAATATAAAATCATTTTTATATAACTAACAATTACGCGCTCTCAAGATAGACACCACTTCAGAGCCTAGGTATTCACTCAACCTACTGCTCTGATATTCACTTAACCAATAGCTTAGGTATTCGCTCAACCTATGCTCTGATACCAACTGTCACGACCCGACTTTCTATGCCCAGAAAGTCGCATCGTTATGAAGAAAGAAAGGGGTAGAAAATAGAAAAGAAAAGAAGAAAGAAAGAAACAACAACAACGATCTCACAGCGGAACGAATAAATTATATTAATAACATAAACTATTACATAGTATACAACAATTTACAGAGTTACACAGCATATACATCACTTACTAGACAGTTATAAACATCTGTCTAGACATTACAACTCAAATACAAGACAAGACACTATCACAGATATCAACACAGCGGAATACTATATCTACGAACGCCGAAGCCTCCTGCTCCATTGCTCCTCCAGAATATTCGTCAAAGCTAAACCTGAATCCCTTGGCTACTCGTAAAAATTTGAGTACCCAAGAGTTTATAAAACAGAAAATAAACACTTGGGTCAGACATGGGTCTGGTGTGAGTAAACGGGTTAAAATTGTTTAACTTCAAAACCTTTTGAAAACAAAGGTATCACGTAAGACTTCCCACACATAAACATGGAAAAGTTTTTACCTTACGCTAACCAAAACATTTGATAGGAAATCCAGTTATATTATAATAGGGTCTAGGGTTTTCAAGTAAAATACAGAAATAGCTGAAATGCTTACATCTCACATTCCAACATAGTTGGGCACAACTAATACGTACGGCACTTATTGGAGTTTGGATTCCATACAATGGCAGGGCTACTGGGGTACCGCCCGTCACAGTACGTGGCCTAGATCACCGTACCGAGGAGTACGCCCGCTCCCCTGCAACACAAAGCCGGAACCATCCCTTACTGGATAATTCCGAACAAGACAATCCCGTAGTTGGCGCGACCAACCACACACTAAGCCGAATAAAATAAAGGGACCTCTAGACAGGGATCTATCTTGCTCTCAGTGGGTGCTACCCACGAAGCCTTGCTGCACCTCCCCTGTTTTAGCCATTCCCGGTTGATGAGGCTTGAGGTTACGATTACCTTTAATCAGAACATATCACTTAGAATGCTCATCGTCCGCCTGACGATGTGCTGAAAGCATTCAATCCATACAAGTTCGTTCCGGGTTCGAACGAAACCGAAGGCATTATCTCGTTACACTCGTTTTGGAATCACCCTCAGAGTTAACGACAATAACCCTTGCACTCTGAATCTTCATCTTCACTTGAGATTCACGACCTATCGTTAATTTGGATCGATGTGGTATTCGGGTCTCCAGACCTGGAATACCGGTATACGGAAACCCGATCCCGGTCTCATCGAAATCCAAAACGTATCTTTTAAGGCCAAGTTGTTTAAAGGTTTAAACAATTTAAACTTATATTCAGGATGATATATAAACAGATAGATGAATCATATTATCACAATAGATAATTCATTCAACTCACAAAGCAGCATATCACATCTCAGAGATATCCCAATCATCCAGTATCAACCAATCATTCAATATCATTCAACAAATATCAACCATCCAATATTTATCAATTATCCAAAACAGATTTGATTAACTCAATCAAATTTGATTACCTAAATCATTCTCATTTATTTATTTCAAATAAATAAATTAACCATATCTAATGATCTTCTTTAATTAATCTTCCTAGATTAATCATCTTTAATTACATTCAAGTAATTATCCTTAACCATATTCAGTAATTAACCTTTAATTACTATCATTAATTACAATAATTAATGATTCTTCACTTGCTTTCATTAATTAATAATAATTAATTACATTAAACCTTAATTAATTAAAATTAATTAATCTTACTTAAATTAATTGCTTTTATTAATTAACCTTGATTAATTTCATTAATTAAATAATCCTTATTAATTAACTAATCCTTTAATTAATTAATTATATAATTAACTTGTAATTAACCATTAATCATAAACAGTAATTAACAACTTGTGATTATTTATCTTAATTAATTAACTTCTTAATTAATTATATTAATCTTTGATTTATAAATCTTAATAATTAGAACTTTAATTACTTCATTAAGTAATTACTAATCAATTAAATTAACAAGTAATCCTTAATTAATTACTTTATTAATTAATTATATATTTAATTAATTATCCTTAGTAATTAATCTAATATTAACTAAGTAATTAATTCTTAATTACTACCATTAATAAATCTTAATTAATCTCTTAATTAATTACTTAACAAATAATTAATTTCATCATTAAATAATTCTTATTTAATTACTTCATAACTAATTAACTCAAAAACAATTATATTAATAAATTCCTTAATTGATAATATTAAGTGATTACTCATTAATCACCTCATCTAATTACTCTTATGAGTAATTTTTCTTCCTTTAATTGCATTCAGTAATTAAGCATCAATTACTTCAATAATTAATTACACTTAATTAATTCATAATTAAGTGATATTTAATTTAACCAAACCATTAACTAATCATTTAAAATTAATTAAATAATTTAGTTAACTCCTTATATATAAAAGTACTTAAATAAATTAAGAAAACAATTTAGCTTAATTAAACCTTTACTTACTAACAAATCATTCTCATTAATTAACAATAATTAATTAACCTTATTTATTTCCCCAAATTGCTTCATTTAGTAATTATCCTTAATTACAATAGTAATTAACCTTTAATTCTTAATCAATCTTAACATAACTAATTAAGAATAAACTTGTATTTATATTAAATACTTACTCAAAACATTTACTTTATTGAAACCAAATTTTGAAATTAATTTTGAAATATAATTTACTTTAAACAAACCAATTCTAACATTTTAATTTTGATATACTTAAATTTTGAAAACCAACTTCAAACATGTTTAATCAAATCAAACCATTATTTATTTTGAAACTTGTTTTAATACTAAAAAAAAACTTGTTTATGCTTTAAATTTTAAACTAAGATATGATTTCTTTAAAATTTCAAAACCAGGTTACTTAAATAAAAAAAAACCGAGCCCACTTCATTTCTTCCCCGAGTCACTCGCGAGGAAACTCACGTACATCTCTACTTCGAGTCGACTAGCAAACATCACGAGACTTCCCCGAGTTGCTCCCTTCTTCCCCAAACACAAAAACTCCATATGCACAGATCAATCACCGTGTACGTGCACGATCATCCAACGTTACTCCGATCAACGTCGCTCCCTCCAGCACATCATCGGCTACCAGTCCAACACCCCTGACCACCCAGCTTCGACAATTTAACAACAGATCGAAATCGAGACATTCGACACCAAGGAACCCAAACCTATCGATGAAAACTTACTTCGCCGCCGGCGATCAAGACGACTGGAACCACGACACTCATCCCAAAGCACCATCACATCGCCACGCTGCTATCTCCTGCCTCGCGATCCACTCCGATCTTCCCCAGCCTATGCCATTTCCTCGACAGCAACCACGATCGAAAACACACCAAAACCCTACTTCAATCGAATTCGAACAATTTAGACATTAGAAAAATTCGATAGTATTTTTCCCATTATCTTCAACACTCAAGCTAGCTTCGATCAAGAAATTGCCTCCGATCATCACGTTGATCAACTACAATTGACGAAAGTACCAAATTCGTTCATCTAGACATATCTCACTAAATACTTGCTTAAAAATCTTGATTTGAGTTCCAAAATTCATCAATTTACAATACGAATTTGTTTATATAATTCAAACTTGATTTCCAGATAATCAAATTTTGACCTGCCTTTGATTCTCTCTGTATATTTTCAAATTTTGAATTAATTTCTAATTATAAAATCCTAAAACTATTTTTAGAATTAACATTATGCTATAATGATTATTTTTCATTCATAGATCAGAACTTAATTCTGATTTCAAGGCCAGATATGAATTTTTAAAAGGTAAATCAAGTATAAGGAAGTAACAGAGACATCTTGCATATATTCAGATATACACATATATAATCAAAGCAAATTCATCACATATTTCAGATAAGATAAATCAATGCAAATCATATTATAATTTCCTATACAAATTTATCGCATGCATCCATATAATCACAATTTAAAACTGTTTTTAAAAGAAATTTACTCACCTATAAACAGAGCAGAGAACAGGGCAGAGCATGTTCCAGGCTTTGAAATTTGATTTGTGAAAACTTTAAATTTGCTTTTGAATTTCTCTTTGTTGTAATATTGAGTTGATCCTACTGCATGCTTACAAATTGTTGAACTTGCTGTTGATTTGAATGCCTGCTGTTTGATTCTTGTTCAGGTTGAATTAGTTGAAGAAATTGAATGTTGTTGCTTGATCTCAGGCTTTCATTACTTGCTGTTTGATTTTTTTTTTTTTTTTTTGAATTTAGAAAAGATGGAGAGAAAAAGAAGATGGAGGAAGAAGATTTGAACTGAAATAAACTTTGAACGGGAAAGAAAACAACCTGGTTTCTCTTTTTACCACTACATAATTTATAAACTTAAATTGATAAAGAAAAGAGTTGCCACTTGTATTTTTTTTAAAACATACATGTGTCCTTTATCACTTAATTACCCTACACTTGTTACTACTAAGTGTTAATGTATTTACACATGTTACTTAAGTATTTTAATAAACCTTTATTTAATTTAAATGTAGATATAAACTTACATTTTTAATTTACTTTATTAAAGAAATACTCTAAAGCTAGTTATAATATAAATATACATCCTATACATGTATTTAAAAATCTAAAACATTTATATATATACATTTATAACCATTTTATTTTGAGCATTTTTAAAACAAAGCTTGTTTAAATCCTAATTCATACATATATAAATTATCAATACATTAAATTAAATTCAAAACAATCCAAATTATAACATATACATACATATATATTATAATCTGAAAACACATCTTTTATTTAAACAAAAGATTCTCTGTTCACAATATATATATCAATATATACATTATAAATAGAATCTATTTTATTTAGCTTTTAAAAGATTAAATTTATCAATTTATATTAAAATTAGAAAGGAAAATTATCAAATCAATTAAATTATCAATACAGATTATTAAATTTAAATTGCCCAAAAACCCGGGATATCACACTTATGATGTTTTTAGTAAGTAATAATAAAATGGATTTTATGTTGTTTATTGAAAAATATTATCATTATTAGAGTAATAAACTAAAAGATATTTTCGAAATACTAATAATAATAGTAAAGATATGTTTCCAAAAGTGTTTTAGGTTTGTTTATTACTATTTAAGGCGAACAACAATAAAACGACTTTTGAAGTTTAATATAGAATATTGTTACTTTTAAGATAAACAATAATAAATTGGTTTTGGAAAATATTAAAGAGTTTTTAATATATATAGACACACACATATAATTTTAATGTAAAACAATAATATTATTATTTTTAAAAGTAATTTGACGTAAATTACAATTTTTTTGGAAAATACCATGTTTAAGGGATTTGAATAATAGAAGTATAATAAGGATTTTGAAGTATATTATCATTTTGGAAGAATTTTTATTATTCTGAGATAAATAAATGTGCTTTTACAATAAACAATAGTAAAATAATTTATACTTAAGAGAAAATAATGGTCTAAATATGTTGATTTTATAATAAATCCTAGCCGTCATTTGATAATGTATTTAAAGAGAAAACCAGTTGTCAAATGACGACTAGGGTTATGAGCTGCTTGAATGGCCTAGATTTAAACATTTTAAAAAACCCAATCCTTTAAAGGCCCATATCTCCTTACCCTTTGAGTCGACCATAATTCACATTAGTTCAACTCAAATTGAACGGAAATACGAATCTTTATGGGTGAAGAAGAAAAAGGTAGAAGAAAATATAAACAACAACATAGAATCTCACAATCAAAATATAATATATAATAACAGATTTTTATACAAAAGAATCTGTAACTATTTTATACTTACAATCATCAGAGTACAACAATCAATACATCAATCTGGAAAGTTATAATAACTTGTCCTCATATAGCGTAAATATAAGTCAAGTACGGAAATACGTCTCTGTCATCCAGCTCGTCTCCTGAGCTCCATAACATCCTCTCCTGAACCTGTAATACTCGGTCTGATCCGAGCATTATAATAAAATAACACCCGAGTTAGTCTGGAAAACCAGCGTGAGAAAACACACTCAATTTGAATTATTACTGTTATCAAATCCTTTTGAAAAAGAAAAGTATCTCGTAAGACCACGTCACACACAAACACGGCGGGTTTTTCCCTTACGATAACCAAAACATTTTATATCAAAATCATCTGATATTATAATAGTGTCTATTGAAAGTAAATTAGAAAATAGCTGAAATGCTTGCATCTCACGTTTCAGCATAGTTGGACACAATTAAAACCATACGGCGCTTATTGAAGAATGGATTCCATACAACGACTAAGCACTGCGGTACCACCTATCACGGTACACTTCTACAAAAATGTACCAAGGACCTCGCCGGGATCCCCTACAACACAAGGCCAGCCCTATCCCTAACCTGGATAGAACTGAATATGTTATCACCCTGGGTGTTCCCACCCTTATCGAGAGCTCTTTTTCCATGCACCATAGTATCCATAATTTATAATATATCCTAGGGTATCTAGAAAGGTGATAATATACCCTAATTAGGTATGACCCACTTAGCCTTGCTGCATCTCCCCTGATTTTCAGTCATTCCAGTTGATGAGGCTTGAGGCTACGATTACCTTTTTAAGGAATTTCCACTTAGATGCTCATTGTCCTCCAATGACAATGTACCGATAGCATTCATCCATACAAGTCCATTATGGGTCTGAACGAAACCGAATCATCGTCTTCACCATCTTCATGATATCCATTCGTAATGCTCAAATCGGATCAAAGTGGTTTTCGGATAATTAAATTTGATCCCGGTCTCTCCGAAATGATCAACAAAATTGGCCAATACTTGATTGTTGGTTATTTAACTATCAATATAACATCCATAAGCAGTCACTAGGCCCATATTATAATTTTCCAAAATTTATTTTCAAAATATCTTTATAAGATATATATTCAAATCCCTTCCAAATTTTCAATATTTGAGACAACTCAAATACTTATATCCATATCAGGATATTTCAAACCATCTCTTATTTCAACATTTAGAAAAATATTAATTTTTTTTTCTACACTCCTTACTTCCCAACACTTAGGAAAGTTCCGTTTATTTCTCTTTTCTTAAAACCCTTCGCAATTTATATTGTAAATTCCTTAACTCGTTTATAACGAATTCTATAAGTGTTGGAGTTCCTTAATTAAATCTCTTTATTCAAAAGTATATAGTTATCTCACTGAAATAAGTACACGCGGTATCAACCATGGATACATAGCTCAATGATTACGTCTCTATCATAGAGAAATCCAAACTTAACTGTAGGCAATCTCTACCTCCGATTTCGCCATGAATGTATACCATTACTTTCCGAAAACTTTATTTAATAGTTAAATATACTTTTAAACAATTAAAATAATTACATAAATTCTGATTTATTAATGAAATTCTAATCGATTCACGAGACTTGTTTATAAAACTTCTAATTCACTTTGACAATTTAAAAATATTTAAATAACTAACTTTCTGAAATATTTTTATGCTAAAACTTTTTTAAATTACGTAGTTTAATAATTAAAAATCCTCTTTTTATAACAAACTCAACTTCTCGATACATTTATATTTTCCAATTCCAATATAACCAATCTAATATTTATAGATCTCTTCTCGATTTATCACCATTCGCGTTCCAAATTTAATAAAACCCTTTTTCACATTTCCAAAAGTAAATCTATCATTCCTTTTTAAACCGATTTACCCATCTCATTATAAATTCATACCATGAATTTATATCTTTAATTTATCAAATGATAATCGTTTCACTATATTTATAAACATTGTTTATAGATCCCATAATTTCATTTCCAGTTTACAACGGTTTCACATCACTTAAATCCATTATAAATCGATTTCTAAATTAAATTCCATTTATAAATCAATTTCTTAAAAAACCCAAGTATATTCCAAACCAGCCAAATCTCGATTGTAACGGCCTAATATTTAACCCATGATAATTAATTCGTTAATTAATGAAATAATAAAATAACTTTGTGAAATTATCAAAATTGAGCTACTAGGGTTGCACCATTGTGTCCGTGGTAATTTTCTGGTCAATTTCCATATATAGAACGTCAGAATCTGAGCTAATTTGAGCAACTTATGAATTAAACAAAAATAAAGAAAATAATAATAATAATAATAATAATAATAATAATAATAATATGGGCTAGGTCGACCGGCCGGTCGACCTAGGCACCAGGGCGGTCGACCGCCCGGTCAACCCGCCTCACCTTTTGAATGAACGAAAGTTCGTTTCGTTTGTTCGAACGTTGTACGCGTCATTTGCATTCTTTTAACCAATCCGGTCATTCCGTCCTTGCATCTGATGGCTCCTATTCAGCCTATGACGTGGTTGTGTCCTGTTCAATCCTCAAATCCAACGGTCCGAGACCCACTTCTACAGCTATAAATAGAACCCTCGGCACAGGTACAAGCTTTGGATGCAGCACTTTCTAGCAGTGATTCAGATAGAGGTAGGAAAATCTCTTTTGAAGGATTAATCTCTTTTTTTTATTTTCCCATTCGGACTCTTTTCGATTTTGGTGCATTACGCCCTTTCATTACGAGTTCTTTGGTAGATTGTTTGCAATTAGACATCTCTTTAGTAGTAGACCCCATTGTTGTTTCAAACCCCATATAAGGATCGACACACTTGTCTATGGTTTATATGGGTTTTAAATTGTGGGAATTAGCCATAAGGGCCTCTTTAGCAAGTGAAATTAATTTCTAGGACACGCAACTAAAATAATTACTTTTAAGGACAATATGCAAAATAATTAGTTTCTAGGGCCTAAAAACCTATGAAATTATATCCTTGAAAATAATTGGACAGCTGACTTTGTCCTTGAAAGTAATTATTCTGCTGACTTTGACCTTGAAAGTAATTATTTCAAATGTGTGTCCTAAAAATTAAATGGACTGCAAAGTTTGTCCTTCTGGTGAAATGTCCCTTTTAAATTTTTTATCCTAGGCATGGAATTTGACTGTGACGCCTATGTATTGGGATTTTCGGGGTATGGGATGATTTTGGGAATGGATTGGCTATCCACATATGGAGCAACATTAGACTGCGAGAGGAGAGTCGTTAGGCTAGAGACATGCAGCGGTAGGACTCTCGAGGTTTCTTGCGACCCATAAGGGTCAGTTATGTTGAGCTTCCTTTATTCCCTCGATTCATCATCATCAGAGTTAGATTCGGTTCCTATCGTCAGATATTTTTTTTCTAGATGTCTTTGAGGAGGTTAGGGGACTACCCTTAAGAGAGAGATTGACTTAACTGATAATTCTAAGCCAGTGGCATTACCCGTTAGGCACATGGCACCTAGGGAGAGGAAGGAATTGAGCAAGCAAATCCATGAGCTTTAGGAGAAAGGTTTCATAAGAAGGAGCATATCGGAGTAGGGAGCGCCAGTCGTCTTTGATACTAAGGCGGATGGTTCTCTTCGACTTTGCGTGGACTATAGCGAATTAAATAAGCTCACAAAGAAGAACCGTTATACACTCCCTAGGATTGATGATCTTTTTGACCAGTTAGTTGGCTCTTCGGTATTCTCCCAACTTGATTTAGCCATAGGATTCCATCAGCTTAGGGTCGCCGATAACAGCATAGATAAGACAGCATTTAGGACACCAAACGGATTCTTCGAGTGGTTGGTTATGCCTTTTAGGCTAACCAATGCCCCAGCCTACTTTGTTGATTTGATGAGCCGCATCTTTAGAGAGGTCCTAAATAAGTTTATGATGGTATTCATGAACGACATTTTGGTGTTTTCCAAGAGTATGGAAAAGCATGCTATTCATCTTGAGGAGGTTCTTCGTACGCTCCGCGTTCATCAGTGGAAGGCAAAATTCTTGTAGTGACACTTTTGGCATAAGGAAGTGTGTTTCTTGGGGCATAGAGAAGGTCTACACATGGAAAGAGTTTGAGAAACAGTTTTGTACATTTAGGCTCGGATTGTGATAATCCAAAGAGTGGTAGGGAAAGTTTGGGGATGTACAATAGAAAAGGAGGTAATCCACGTGTAGATAATTGCAAAAATTATATTTGTTTCATATAAGTGGATTTAACGGTAACACCTTAGAATAAATGTGAGTATAGGAACAAAAGAATTTAAGTAAGGAAATGAGATTTCCACGGTTTATAAAGGATACTCCTAGGGTAGTAAGTAGGAAATCCACTTTATGTCTAACCCAATAAAATGAAATTATTAGAATTGAAAATAAGAATTGTCAATTTTTTTTAAAAAGTAAATACTGGGCATTTAGGAATATGGTAAGAAATTTAAATTGGGTTTTATATGATATAAATTTTGTTAAAAGTGAAATTCTTTTTGAAGAATTACAGAACATATATAGTTCACTAGTTTCTTTGTAAGTAAACAAAAATTTTAAACCTAAAAAGTATTAAGTATCGGAAACGTAGATTACAACATTTATTGTTGTAATAGATGTTTTCGTGAAAATAAAGGGAGCATAGACTATAACGCTACCGTTACAGTAGGTAACTAACTCCCAAAGGAAATGTTTTTACTTAATATGTGAGGTTTATTAGTATTTATTTTTAGTTAAATTCATACACTAGTATTTTTTTGGGTTGTAGTAACAGTGTTTTACGCAACATCGGTTTTAAACCCAAATAAAAATGAATTTTAAAAGATAGTTTTTAAGAGTAGAAATGAAAGTGATTTGTCAAATACACTTATTATTTAAATAAGTATAAGAAAATGTTTTCTGGCTATGGATATATTAAAACAATTTTAAAAATGAGTTTTTCTGAAAAGAAAAGAGTAAGTTAGATATTAGAAGATGTCTATCATAAGAGAATATAAATTAAATATACTTTAATCTATTGGAATGAAAAGAGTAATGCTATAATTTCCTATGAACCAATAAAAATGTTTTGTGCAAGTTATAAGGAATGCATGAAAGAGATATACAAGATATGGGAGCATCATATTCTGTATAGCCTATTTCGAAAAATATAAAATAAGTTCCTTATAATTTCACATAAACATGAAGTCCTCTTTTAAAAGGTTCATAGAAGATTTTCACGTTAATAATTTCTCATAGGAGGAAGTGGTTCCAATACATTAAGATATGAGACCGTTAGGTGTAATAAGAAGATGTTTTGAAAACACATAAGGATATTTTAAAGATATTTTAAAAGGAAATGGTTTGGTGAAAAAGTAAATAAGTTTTTGAAATGAAAAACTTAATAAAAGTAGAATTTGAAAATTCAAATTTTACAGAAAATTGAAAAGGTCTTTAAAAGAAAGCGAGAAATAAGTTTTGGACTTAGAATTTGAAAGTTTTTCCCTCTAGGTTTGGGAAATAATGTAAATTCAAAAAGATGTAAGGATGCATATCTAGAAACATAAAATGTTAAGCAACCGAGTATTTTTGAATTTAAGAAGAACTTAAAGATAACACTTTTAAGCATAAAGATTTTGTGATTTGAAAATTTTGAAGCCTTAATTTTTGAAATGAGAGGATAAATACCAAACCAAACTCTTAAAAGTGGAATAGATAGGAATCATTCCCTAAGGAGTGATGGAAAAGGTATAAGGCTATAAAGGAGACAGTAGTAATTACTTTTGGAAGTAATAATAGAGTTTCCCATAAAGCATATAGGGCACTAGTGAGAACCTAGGAATGTTGATTCATGTGAACAGGCTAAAGAAGAATAGTAAAGTGAAATTAGTAAGATTGTAAGGCACACATGGTTGAAGACGTGCATTTTTGATTTTGAAGAAACTTGGGAAAAGCATCTTCCTTTAGTGGAATTCTCACATGATGGTAGTTTTCAAGATAGCATTAGAGTGGCACCTTTCGAAGCTCTTTATGGAAGATCGAGCAAGTCGCTTTCGTGTTGGATAGAGTCTACAGAGGTTAAAAAGGATTCGGAGAAGACTAAATTTGATTTGGAGAAAATTCGTATCTCATATCCGCATTTCTTTGTTAGTAATTTTTCGAATTTCCTATTTTCCATCTTTAGTTTTGAATAGGTTCTTTCCTTTATTATCCTTTGGGAGGGTAGAACTTTGAAGTTCACCTATGGATGGTAGGATTTGATGTAAACATGTTATTAGAGGATGTTATGAATGATGGATGCAAGTGGTTGCAAGTGTTTGCTAGTGGATGCTAATGGATGCATATACTTACACTAAGCACTATTATCTCTTAGGGATCGGCCTAACTAGGACACTCGAGCATATGCATATGGATGAGTGCGCATTTTCATTTTTCTTCATTTTCACGGCTGCTATAAAATGAATGTTTATCACATGGTTGTTGCATTTGGATGATGATTGTAGCACGCATATAGAACTGTCAGTTATCATTAGGAATTTTTGCATTCATTTGGATACAGCACGAACATGATTGCATAAAAGGAGGTCAACTGAATTAGTGGACCGCCTAATCTTTTGCATTAGATTAGGGACATTAACACTACACTAATTGCATAGGTGTCAAAAATCGCATTAGAAAACTTAAGGACAATGGATGAATGGTTGATGATTGAGTAGTTGGTTGTAGATTTTGGATGAAAACATTTAGTTCATTCTCTTATCCTTAGAGAATGCGGGGACGAAATCCCTTAAGGAGGGAAGAATGTAACAACCCGAAATTGAACCCATAATAATTAATTCGTTAATTAATGAAATAATAAAATAACTTTGTGAAATTATCAGAATTGAGCCACGTGAGTTGTACTATTGTGTTCGTGGTAATTTTCAGGTCAATTTCCATATATAGAACGTCAGAATCCGATCTAATATGAGCAAGTTATGAATTAAACAAAAATAAAAAATAAAATAATAACAATATAGGCTAGGTCGACCGATTGGTCGACCCACCTCACCTTTTGAACGAACGAAAGTTCATTTCGTTCGTTCGAACATTGTACGCGTCATATGCATTCTTTTAACCAATCTGGTCCTTCCGTTGTTGCATCTGATGGCTCCTATTCAGCCAATAACGTAGTTGCATCATGTTCAATCCTCAAATCCAACGGTCCGAGATCCACTTCTACACCTATAAATAGAACCCTTGACCTAAAATTTTTTCTCATTCTACATTTTCTCTGCTTGGGTTCACCTTTTCAGGAAGGACCCTAAATGGAATAATTTTCCAAGGAGTGAATCTTTTTAATAAAAATATTTTAATACCCTCAAGAGGATCCGGGAAGACTAAAAGGGAAGAGCTTAGGACCACAGGTGAGTGATTATAATTATTTTAGATTTCTTTAAGTAATTTAAAATAATTAGGTTTCCAATAGTTGTAGTTTTACTATGATTTTTGGGATAATCTTTTTAATTGTTTATTTACAGTTTTTAGAATTATTTTCAGTCCATTTCTTTTAGCTATTCTTTTCAGTTAATTTTAGTTTATTTCTGTTAATTATCGCTTTTGCATTTTTTTACAGTTTATTTACAGTATTTTAATTCATTTACTGTTATTTATGCATTATTTACATCTTTTTCCTACGCTTTGGATTTTCTTCTATTTTCAGTTTTCTTTTATTTCCCCTTCTTCTTCGCATATGGATTAGAATAGATTAAACGCGAATATGGATTAAAATTAAAAGAATACTGAAATAACGGAAGATAAGATGTAAATTGTAAAGACTGTAATAAAAAATGAATTAAGACTGAAATTGAGCCTAATTATGATATTGATGTTAGAATTGGACTAATTAAAGATAATTGGTCTAGTTATAACCTAGAATTATAAGTAAAAAGAGTATAAGATGAAAGAAGCTTATTTTTTTCACATAGACCTTGGGTTAAGTAATAAGCATGATTATAACGTAGGTTATAATAAGAAATAAAACAGAGTGACGCTTATTTTAAGACTAAGGATAAACTAATAAGCACAGATAGTAAGAAAAAAAAGTAAAGGCTCATTTGAATAATTTATCTAAGTTAATAAGCAAAGAATTAAAGTAGGACCTATACCAAATAGCATTTCCCTTATTATTTCTATGGACACTGTGTTTCACATAACCCTGAAGTGAAACGAGGTGTCTCACATAACCCTGAAGTGAGACGAGGTGTCTCACATAATCCTGAAGTGAGACGTGGGGCAGGCTTATGTTAATAACGGTAGTAAATGGTCAATAAGTGGAAGTCAAATCATGGGGATTTGGGCAAGGGGCGCAACTAGATATCGTTTGGATGATGGGCCAGTACCAACAGCATTTCCCCTATTATTTCTATGGACACGGTGTTTCACATAACCCTGAAGTGAAATGAGATGTCTCACATAACCCCAAAGTGAGACGAGGTATCTCACATAATCCTGAAGTGAGACGAGGGGCACGCTTATGCTGGAGCTTGATGTAATAAGAAGACCCAATAGGTGGAACAACAAGTAACATGAGCATAGTGGCGGTTACACGTGCGACTTCCATTCGGGTGCTCAGTAATCGTTATGAGTTTCAAGCGCTTAGTGTGTGCCTATCGTAAGCACCAATGTCTATTGGGTATGGAGCTTTAGCGTCCGGTCCACAGTAGATTCTATGGAGTAGTAGGCCGATCAAAGGGTAGTATTAGGAATTCAGTCTAATCTAAGCAGCTATTAAAAACAAGTGCAAAAAATCAAAGTTAATCAATTATGTCAATTTAGTTAATTCATATTTATTTCTAGCTTATTCCTTCTCTCTATTTCCTTTGTTTCCTTTTATATACTAGAACTATAGTAAGGTCTATTACTTTTACTTTGCTTAAAGATTCTAGTAATTACTATCATTCACCAGACTTTTAGTCTGACCCACTCCTCTATTTTACCCTCTCCCCCATAGGCAATCATGGGCAAGGAAGATAGACCGTTGCTTCTTGGAGACTTGTTGGAGATTCTATCATGTATTTCTTCCCTTCAGTTTCAGTTTTTAGTTCTTTTTGTTGAGCTGGCATTTTTTGAGGGATGCATTATACTATGATATTATTGATACTATGGATTTTATTTCACAGGACATCTAATGTTATTTTGATATTTGATGTATTTGGTATTTGGCGACTTATTTGATTTATAAAGTAATTATGTGGTTTTGTTCTAAATAAATTAGAATTATTATAATTGTTTCCACTGTTTATATATTTTTGTCTTGTGAATCGCAGTCTCTGCTAGTTTTAGTTATACCTACAACGCACCACATCTTTTAGTGTGTCTTTTTGGGTATACTAAGTGATGTGGGGTGTTGCATCGATTTTACGTCTATTTCGTAATTTAGAATCTTATTTAAGATTCAGTATAACCAATTTTATCTCTACTTCCAAATTCACTGTTATTTTCTCAATCTATCAAAAATCTCGATTTTTAAAACCCTTTATATTTAATCAAGTACCACTTAAGCACTTTTATTTGAAAATCCTTTATATACTTTACTCCAAAATCTCTATTTTCAATATCACGAAATAGTTAAGTACAAATTCAAAGTCAACCATTTATTTTATCCAAATAAATTTCTTCAATTAATCCAAAATTCAATATAATTATTTCACTTCCAAAATCCCTTTTTAAATTTATTTTCAAATTTAAAACATATATTTATGGTATTTTTTAAAATACCAAAATCTAGGCCAGTGCTACCATAGCTCCAATAAATTCAAATCACACTATAATCTATCATAGATTTTCAAACATATCATATATCACTATATATGAGATTAAATTCAACATTTTAGAGGAATCCAGTTGGATCCCTCTAATCTATTTCCTACAACTACAGATGTTAATACAACATAAAAATACCAATCCCGCATCGAGGCGGGATATCGCGGTAATATAGGGTCATCTGCTATTATGCGGGGAGCATAGTGTCATGGCCCGCAAATCCGTACCTCTTGATTAACCACTAATCTCCATTGATTAACTCAAAATGAACGGGAATACGAACTATGATGGGTTTTAAGAAGAAGAAAAAGGAGAAGAAGAAGAAGATAGAAGAAAAAGAGAAGAAAGAAAGAAGAAGAACAGAACAACATTAGAACAGAAAACAATATCAGAATCTCACATATCGCAGCGGAACAATATATAATAGATAATCACTAGTCCTTTAAAATAAAGAATTATATCAGTTTTTATACATACATCAATCAGAGTCAATATACAACAATGGACAGTTTAATAAACTTGTCCTCATATAGAATACACAGCGGAATAAATACATCAGATACAAATACTACGTCTCGTCGTCCAGCTTATCTCCAAAGCTCCAGAATATCCAGAATATCCTGATAACATAACTCTAGGCTGCCCGTGTGGAAAATGGTGGGCACCCAGAGTTTAGAAGGGAACAATAAACTCCGAGTCAGTCATGGTGACTGGTGTGAGATCGTAAAACAGTTATTCTTTAAAATAAATAGCAGAGAATTTTAAAGTCAATTCGCAATGCTTTTGGAAAATGAAACTACCATAAGACCTCCCGCCACACACACAATGCAAACGCAGACTTGGAGGAGATTTCTTCTTATGATAGTCAAAGATGCTTACTACGCAAAAATCAAATTCTTTTTGATATTATTATTAGTGCATAGTGTAGAAAAAATTTCGAAAGTAGAATATAAATCTTAGCCAGCATAGGTACCATTATAGTATGCTTGCTATAGCTACCATATTAAATGGCAGGTTCTACAACTAAAACCGTACAAGGCTCGTATTGTTTCTTTGGATTTCCAACAAATGGTCAGGCTAAGGAACTTCCTTTTCCACGATGGGTACGTCCCTGGAATAGACGACCCGAGAAATAACCTAACATTACGGTTAGATCTCTGCCAACACAAGGTCGGGTTACCTCTGCAAAAATAGGTAACTACTGACACGCGTATGCCATCCCCCGATCGTAACCGATCTTCCCGAGGATCCCCGATTTCCAACAAACCACATAGATAATAATGTAGCAACCACATAGGTTAAGTATCTGGGCTCCATACCATGATACCACCTCTATCCAGAAGGAATGACATAAACTAAGGGGCGCTACTCCCTAGAACCTTGTCGCATCCTTCCTGTTTCGACCATTTCCGGGGTGTGAGGCTCGACGAAGTCTCGTCCACAAAGCTACACTTTCTCAAAAAGCCCTGCTTCGGGTCAAACAAAAATGATCAACCTATGATCACAAAGATATAAGATCAAACAAATGATCATATCACAAATGATCAAACACTGATCATTTCACAGCAATACTCAGTATGCCACGTTACCAAATTGGGAGTATATCGCTGATAAATTTCAACTACATAACCTCTGAGCTCGTACGTCTTAGAGAAGGGTGTTAAGCTAAGAGAATAAATTCTCCGCCACCAACAGAAATGTATTTGAAAGAAATCAGCTTTATATCTCAAATTGTAACGTCAGACATACAATCCATACAAGTCTGTTCCGTGATCGAACAGAACCGAAGGCACTTCTCACGAAGCCCTTGCATTTCCGGATAAATTTCTAATCACGTCCGGACTTCCCGTCACTAAGGGTGATAAAACCTCTAAATCGGAGATCAGCCGATGTAGAGTAACTCGACGGTAATCCTTCCGTTTTCAAAAATATCCGGTCTTCAACACCGGTCTTCAAATGCAATTCATAACGACGTATCACATATTCGGAATGGGTTATACGACCCCATGGTCCTTTCTTGGCTAACCCGAATAGTGAGCGATTATTCAAAATAAGTGTGGCATTCAAATTCATCCAATCACAACAAATACCTATTCAAGGTAATTATTGATAGTCGGTTATTTAACTATCAATAAAGATGTGCAACATCATCAGATTCCAAATAATTTTCCAAATTATTTATCTTCAAAAATATCTTTACTAGATATAAAATTTCCACACTTCAAAAATAAATCAACGTTTATTTTCTAAACAGTTTCCCTTTCCTTTATAAATTCCATATTGAATTTATATTTTTCGAATATCTACTAATATTCGATTTTCAATCATTTTCAAATATTCAATTTTGATTTATCTTTAAGAAGATAAATTCTCAAAAACATTTCATTTCATATTGGAAAACATTCCATACTTATTTAATAATAAGTGTTTCACAAATCTTTTATTTTCAACATTTGAAATATTCGATATACTTAAATCAAAAGTTAAGTATAAATTCATTCTTTAAGGAAAACATTACTATAACAACATTTATTTGAGTCAAAACGAATGTTACGTAAAACATCGTTACGACGACTCAAAATCACTAGTATAGGGATTCGGAATTTAGATAGATATATGAATCCCAATACTACACAACAATATTTCCTTTCGGAAACCATTTACTATAACAACAGTGTTATAGTCCATCATTTCCTTAAATTCCTCGAAAACGTCTATTTCAACAATAAATGTTGAAATCTATGATTTCGATTCATAATACATTTTAAAACATCCTTAAAATGTTTAACTTCATTTTTAATATCACTTCTTCAAAAACGTATCCATTTTACTTAAAATTATATTCACTGTCCAAAATCGTGAATATAATTCACTTAACCCAATTTCAATCTTTTCTACACATTTTTATTTCAATAAAAATTCGCTATCCAAAATCGCGAATATATCTTCTTTAACATTTTAATTTATCAAATCCAATTGATTTCGAATTTATAAAACAACGTTTATAAATTCTATTTCTATTTCTATTTCTATTTTCTAACGACTTAAATTTAATAAATCTTCTTTATTAATAATTCGATAAATATTCCATCTAAAGGTAAAAATCCAATTTATAAGTTTATTACTTATAAATCCTTTATTCTATACATCTATTCAATTTATACTTCACAATTTATAATTTCATTCACTTACGAATTTTTATCTCATCTTGTTCTAACACTTACAAAGCTCGTTTAAAATTCCAATATTTTAGATTTATAAATATCGACTTTTTAAATCCTTTAAATAGACCGTTTATAATACTGTGAAAAACTCAATTTAAACCTTTTTTTAAATAAATCAACTATTTATTCAAAAATGACACTTGGGTTATATTTCACAAAAATCTTAACTTTTATAACTTTAAAATTTCAAACGTTTATTTATTTAAAATAAATCAATTCAACAATTCAATAAAATGTCTACTTTCCAAAATCACTTTAAAATCCTTTTTTAAAGTAAAAGTCGTTATTCTTACATTTCAAAACTGAATCCGATGATGCAACAGCATCAATTAGTCCATCACAACAGTCAATATCATATATCAATATGATAACAGAATATATATCAATATCTGTAAATAAGTAAATACAGTTGAGGAATCCAGTTGGATCCCTCCAACCTGTTTCCCTGCATCCAAAGATGTTAGCACAATACCAATTCCGCTCCAGTACGGAATTATCGCGGTATATGGGTTTTATAAAAATAATCCGCTTACTAACGGCGCAATAGGGTCTCATCCGCTATACGAGGCGGGAAATCAATCAATCCAATATATAGATATATCCTATAATATCTACTATCACATCCAATATAGCAATCATATCAATCAATAATAACTGCAAAAATTCCACATTCAATTTGAGTGAGAAGATCTCACCGTGATTTTCTGATAGCAATTTATAGCGTTTATTTCGAATGAAACTAAACGGACGTTTAATTTCACTCAAAATTTTCACTGACCCCGATCGCTTCCAATCCAGTTCCATCGCGAAGTATTCAACAAAACGAAGCCAACGCTTTTTGTTTCGTAATTTTCCGACCTTGTATGGAAAAGATATACAATTTTAAAGTTTATACACATTATTACATAATTAATTTCAACTTTAGTTATTATTTTCAAACCCAATCAGATCCAGACCGTTCGTTTTGATTGGAGAGATCACGGCCACGCTTTTGTTTTCTTCCCTCCCAGTTATCACGCACGAAACCCTACAGGTTCGAATGAACCCATGCCGCCTTCGTCCTTCGAATTTTTGCAACCTCCACATCGATTTCCACGATGATCAAATACCATCACGCGAAAGGCCATCATGCGAGCCACCATCACCCAGAGAGCGGTCGAGCTCGGCACCCCAAACCCCCTAGAAACGCGTGCGAACGTATGAGTTTTGAATCCAAATCGCGATCGATTCGCTTGACTATAGAACATCTCAGCCGTTAGATACGTAGTACTCGACGAGTTCTTCAATCTTCCAGTTGGAAGTCTCTCGAATAGATGCAAGGATTTAGAGCAAATTGAGGGGGAACGAGGGACGATTTTGGCCATTGATATCTAGGGTGGCGGCTGCTGCTTTAGAACCCTAGGGTTTAAGTTGTTTTGCAAAATGGAAAGAAAGGGGTTTATTTATAGAAAATGTCAAAAACACTATTCACCGAAAAATTTCCTAACTCCAAATCGAGCGTGCCGACCGACGTTCCTAAGGTTTACCCTGCGTTCCGAACGCAATGGAACAGGTTTCGGAAGCTAATTCGATCGTATGTGTGAGATATGGCAATAAACGATCAATTTAAATTAAACCGATTTAAATCGATTTCGAGGCGTTTTAATTTGCCCCGGACAAACGGTAAATCCAAAAATTACGAAATTTGAAATCTTACAATAATATCACATTACGGATCCGATGAAACTGGTTTCGTCGAAATCCGAGACCTTTCGAAAAATGACTATTTTAACTCGACGATTTAAAATTAAAACGATATCGATGCGTTTCGAGCTGCCACGGTCAATCGACAACTCCGATTGATACGAAAATTGAAATCCGATAATAACTAACTATTACGGATCCAATGGAACTGGTCTCGTTCAATTCTGAGACTGTTCGAAAATTGGCTATTTTTCAGTCGATAATTAAATATTAAAATATTCAATTTTCACAAATTAACTCCAAATTCGATTCTGAAAGTTCTATAACCTTTCTATAACTCCAGTATGATTAAATAAAATTTTCCAAATCAATTTCAATCACTTTTAATCCAGATTTCAATTATTTCTGGAATTACAACTATTAAATTATCGATTTAATTACCTAGGTAAATCCAATATTCGATAAATAAATTATCCGATTTCTAAATTCCATTTATTGATATTAAAAATCAATTAAATATTCGAATTTTAATTATCAAAAATTCTAGGTCGTTACACATAGGGTCTCATCTGCTAAAATATGCAGGAACATCAATCCAACTACTAATATATATACTACTATATATGTATAATATAATATCAAATTCTAGTAATCCAAACGAGTGAGAATTTTCTCACCTTGATTTTTAATTTTTCGAACATCCAGATTTTAATTTTCCTAAAATCCCAGCTTGTATATTTCTCAATTACGAATCCAAACTCGTCTTGTTTTCATGATTTTTTTTCGACCTCGTATAAACTAGTGATAGGGTTAATAACATTCACGTATTAAAATATATTTTAATTTCACTAATTACGACTTAAGAAAAATTAATTACCTTTATTAACGCAAAACCCTTCTCTCCCAAATTTGCAGAAACGCACACGACAGCTGCTTTCTCCTCCTTTACTTACACCTGACTGGATCTCGCCAATTCCTTGCCTCCGATAACCAATTTCCTGCCACAAATTTCTTTCCTCGATCCCCTTATACGCGCACGAACATCCTACTGCCATTTCAATCACCAGACCTTCCCTTCAACGAACAACTGAAACCCTTCTTAAATTGCGACCTTCTTCTTCATACATGACTTGCTCCATCGCGATGGCCACGAACGACAAGCGTCCCCCATTTGAAGTCGCCGACCTTGCTCCTTCCAATCGTGACCAAATCGCTGCTCGGCACGGCCACCTACTCGAAACCCTAAATTGTTCGAACGCGCTTCTCCACGTGTGGCGTCCCTTCCTTTGTTCCTTCCATAGACTCGTGAATTGATCGTGATTTAACTTCATTTGTTTTTTTAGATCTGGGTTTTCGAACGAAGAAGGAAAGGGCATCGCCATCTTATTTGTTTCTTTTGTTTCTTTTTCGACTTTGAAATGATTTTGTGAGGAAGAAGGGAAGAGGAACGCAGTTTTAAATGAAGGTCGCATGTTTGAGTGGTTTTGAGGTCGCATGTTTGGAAAGGTACAATGACTGGGTGAAAGAAGAGACGGCCCAGTCCAATCAAAGAAAATAAATTATTTATTTTTTTTCAAAATCTCTCGATTTAACTAACTCAAAATTTTGAACCCCTATTGAGGTGTGCCGCTAGGCATTAATAATGTTATACCCCTATTTCGAATGCAATGGAACAAGTTTCGAGTCCTAATTCGATCGTATGGAGAAGATAGCTTTTTGGACCCAATTATTATATTAAATTTCGATATTAATTTCAACGCATTTTTATCCCGTACGATCAAACGATAACACCAAACACTACGAAATTTAAAGTCCGATAATAATACACTCTTACGGACCAATGAAACTATTTTCATCGAATTCCAAGATTGTGACTCGGATTGCTATTTTAACGCGTGATTAAATCGACGATTTCCAAAATTGGCGAAATCGCTAGAATTTTTTTTAAAACTTACTTACAAAATTATTATCCCAAATCCAATATTTCAAACCATTTAAATATCCTAAATTAAACATCGAAAAATCTGGGTCGTTACAATCCAATGGTCCTGAGTCATCCAAGCAACTATAATTAAGAGGCTAGCCCCATTATTCTGTTGATGCAAATATTTAGCCATCAACAACACTCTATCATTCTTTCTTAGTAGTAAAACTTCTTCAATAGAATAAATATATACGTGCGAGGATTAGAAAAATACTGAGAGAAATATAACGAAAGAGAAAGGTAATTATAAATATAATTATATGCATATCTCTCTTCTTTGGTAATTTTTAATTTCTAAATCAAATACGCGTAAACAAATTTATTTTATAATAAAGGAGATAACTTGAAGAAAGGGAAGGCTATAGCACAATACTATTCCAAGCTGGTTCAATAGGAGTTATCTATGAGTGGTAATCTTAAATTTCCCTAATAGTATATTGTGTAATTTGATGTTTGGATTTGTGCCTTGGAAGATTTTGTATGCGAAAATCTATCAACATAAACCATAAAATCTCTCAATAATATGTAAATTTTGAATTGTTGGAATCCTCATTAATATTTAGAATAAAATTTCTATATTCTATTTGATTCTACTTTTCGCTACATAGTTGAAATGACAAAGAATAAGCAAATAAAAAGTGGTGTGAAAATTAGGAAAAAAATGGATTTTTTTCTTATCCATAGTTTTTACCCCTATTTCTACAAATAATAGTAGGATTTCTTTCATTCGAACGTTATTCGTTTAAAGGTTGAATAGAATATCAAAAATTTGTATTGTAAATCTACTTGTTTGAAAACAATGACTATAATTATGTAAAATAAATTTTATATCCTGGATTCCATTTTAATTGTATAACAAGTCCTTTTTTGTGTAGTTAATTTATTTATGGTATTACCCTTATGTGATTTTTGTATTAAATTGGGACTTGTTTAGTAATTGCAGCTGTTAACATTAAAATACTATAGCATCTTGAATAAATTGCTTAAACACGCATAAAAACTATAATTAAGTATAATTTAATATTTGATATTGATATAACAATAACTAATTCGTTCAAACTTTGAAATTGGAGATTATAATTGTAACCTTAAACATATATAATAAGTAACAATTAATAATCTTTCTAGTAAAATGAAATAAGGAAAATTATGCAATTTAATCCATGAATATAGGTGGAATAAGAAATTCCTTCACAAGGCCTTTAATGCATAAATACGGGTAAAGTGTATATATAATTGGTATATATTTACATATTATAGATATATGTAGGCATAATTCCATGTAAAACATTAGAGTGTGAAAATATGGCTAAGTTATAGGTATCCGAGGTCAGTTAACTACACACAAAAGTTTACCCGTCTAGTGTCCAAATCTGGTAGATCCGCCCCTTTTCGACCCTCTAAGACTTGCCCCATTGGGTCTTTGGGGTGGGTAGATGCATAGCCCGTTCTTGAGAGCTTTGGATCTACGGTTGGGTCATAGCTCGGTGGACCCCTAACTCGACTTGCACTATTGAGATCTCATGAAATCGCTTTATTACTATATGATGACTTGTTAATATTTTTAGATGCAAGTGATTATGACATGGATATTATATTGTTCCATTCACTAACTATAAATTTTTATAGTAAGTTGCATCATTTATAACTGTAAAATAATATATGCTTATTTTTTTGAACTATTATTGCATACCTCATTTTTAATATCTTCCCTTAATATTGTAAACATGTTGTTATTTGTATTTAATGTATATTTTAATGACAGTACCTCCTACAAATAAAAATAAACAAATATATGTACATTAGTACACAATTATGAATCAATACATAGAGCTCTACTAGCTCTTGGTGTGGGGTGAGTCTACCATGACCCGTGGTGGTTTCCGGTTCGGGACAAAAATATGGACCTGCACCGGGTCTACATGATGGGTTTGGCATTGGGATAACAAACCTAGGGTAGGTCTGGGGCTAAAAAACCTGGCTCATTGTCATTCCTAGCTAACATCACTGTGACCTTTGTAAGTGATGTGGAACATCACTTATAATAAGTATATACGGTGGATGCGAGGTTTGTCCCAATTTTGTAGAGGATAAGTCAGCCCAACAAATCTGGCTACCAATGCCTATAAATAGTCACACTAATGTGAGGCATCATAGTCTAGTTACGGGCCACAAGGTCAAGATTATCCTTAATGTGCGTTAGTGAAAATCCCTTGGGGAAGGTCCACTTTGGGGTTGAGGTATTAAATGATTGTTGGGAGTCTGCCCCTGCCTTATCCAATAAGTATTAAGTGGCCTACAAGAGGATTGGTACGATGATGGTTAGGGAGTACTAGGAAAGGTTAGCTTGGGGTTAGGTATTAAATGATTGGGGGGTCTGCCTATTTTCCAATTTAAGGGTATTAAGTAGCCGAGGTACTTCCTCTTGCATTATTAGGATATGATTGGATGAGAGATGGGTTGTTGAACTCGAGATACTACATAGTTGTGTTGTGTCCACTTTTTTAGTCAAGGAGTGGGATTTGTAGGGCCAATAGCCTATAGTAGAAATATACGTGGAGAAATATAATAAATATGTAAGACATAATGCTTATTTGAATGATTACTGCCTACAATCAATTATAGTTAAACTTGAGGTTTTCATTCATTAGACATTGTTGTTTTGACTCCCTCCTCATTACAATCTACATGTTAGGGACCACGATGAGTATGGATAAGATGGTGGAGACTTGGCGGGCAGCTATCTATTATAGTAACCTATTTATGTTATTTTTATGTACCAAGACTATATATCAGACATATTTTACGAACTATTGTGACATTGTATTCCTATGATTTGGTTTTATGAGATGAGTAATTTATTTTATTATTATATTATATTCCTTTCACTATGAGACTCTGAAAACATAGATAGATAGCTCTGTATATTATTTTATCAATTATACCAACCAATATCTAGTTTCGAAATGGACCTAAGGTTCAATATGCTTTTTTGGACCGAAAATTAGGCCCATTTCGGAGAGGGAAGTTACATTTGGTATCATAGCTTAGTTACCCAATTAACGGGAATAGGAATACGCGAGAGTTCGTATTTGTGACTTTTGAAAATATTTTTCAAAACTCTACTGTATATACATATATGGACGCAAACACCCAAGGAGAATTCTTATTTCAGCAAGTGATAATATGGTAGGGAGTCATGACTAATTCAAAATTTTGAGCCTACGGATAATTGATGACAGTTGAAACCAACGATTCTGAGGCCGAGAACCATGCCAACCAGGAGATACCTACCATACCAGGCATTCCAACATGGTTTTAGCAATACTTAAGTCGTGGGGAAAGTCCTTATTCCCTCGCATGCTACACTTGTGGTGCAGGTGGCTCCGCCTGCTGTGCTAGCATTCCGACCGCTAGACTCCCTAGACTATGAAAGGATTTTCTGTAAACGGCCCACATTTTTGACCCTCAAAAGTCGACACTAATACATCCATGATATTCACGTGCCGAACATCCAAGTGTCGGAAAGACAAATTGTTGAAGGAAAAGAAAGAACATAATCTCACATCATAACGAGTAATAGATAATATACAACAGATCTTTACAAAAGAAAGCTGTAATATACATACATCAATCAAAGTATTTTAATCTGTCATCAACTTGGAAAGCTACAACAACTTATCCTCACAAATGCTGATAAATATACACAACCAATGCAGCGGAAATAAAATATACATTAATACGTCTTGGAGGCATCAGGATCGTCTCCTGAAGCTCCAAAGCATCCATAACTAAATCTGAATGGTATGACCCGAGCATTACAAGAAGTAACATCTGGATCGGTATGGTAAACCAGCACGAGAAACACACATCATATGGATTTTAATATTATAACCTTTCAAAAAAAGGTATCTCGTAAGACTACGTCACACATAAACACGGATGGGTTTTTATCTTACGATAATCAAACCATTTCATAGGAAAATGGGTGATATTATAATAATGTCTAGGGTTTAAAATAAATATTGAATCATAGTCGAAATTTTTACATTAATTAAATTTCAACATAATAGGTATACAACTAAGTCTGAAGGCACTTTGGAGAATGGATTACATATACTGACAAGGCACCGGAGTACCACCTACCATAGTACACCTCTGAAAAATGTAAAGAGGACCTCATATGGACCCCTTTTCAATACATGACCGACTTACCCCTTATTGGATAGTATTGAATATGTCATCACCTAGGTTGCATTGCAACATTTTTCCGTGAGCTCTCGTGCATATACCAAATCCATAATTATATAAATAGTGATCTAGAAGGGTGATGCCCATACCCTACTGGGTGCAACCCACATAGCCTTGCTGCCTATCCCTGATTTTAGTCTTTCCTAGTTGTGAGGCTCGAGGATACATTTTACCTTTTTAACAAATCCTATTTGGAATGCTAATATTGCACTTTAGGCAATAATGCAATGCCAACATTCATCCACACAAGTTGTTCTAGGACCGAACATACCGAAGGCACTACTTTTGCTACATCCTCGGTATTAGTAGTAAGTAGTCCTCAAACTTCAAAGAACTACATCGTCAATCATCTTCAAGATGTCACCAATTCGAATGCTTATGCCGATTCGAAGTTGTTTTCGGATAATATATCTAATCCCGGTCTTCCCAAACTAACAGCGATAGTTTTAAAACTGGCCAACGTTTGATTGTCGGTTATTTAACTATCAAATAAACAAACACTCCAAATCAAGAATTAATTTCACATGGTTAAGCACAAAGCAACCACTAAGCCTCTTTAATTATTCTTTTCATTAATTAAACTCACTTTGTGAATATTTTTATTAAAGTACTTTTACAAAGACATATCCACAAAACCTCTATATTCTTTCCAATACTTGAAAATATCGATATACTTATCTCAACTGTATAAGTATACTCATAAAACATTTCACTTTTCATACTTAGAAAACTTTTCTATATACTTTTCTAAACAGTATAAGTATATTCACAGAATGCTACATTTTCAATACTTAGAAAATTTACCTATATAGTTATCTCAACCTGTTACCTGGTATCCTAACCTAGCCATATAGGTCTAATTGCATAAAATAGGTTCGACTGTCATCAAGTACGATGACCACGGGGTAATGATTATAGGACCCGGAAGTAAAGTACAGATGATTATATAAAGCCAGAATTGGACAAAATTGGTAGATAAACAATGTTGGATGCTTGAAATATGGATATAGCTTAGACAAGTAAAGGGATTGGCATCGCTTGGTAACTTCATAATCGGTATGATTGAATAAACGAGGGGTCGGAATGGTCGAAACAAGAAAGGGGTCAGCATGGTTACTTGCCTCGAAAGCCATGCTTCGACTCATAAAGAAGGGCTCGGCATAGATGAAGGAGATGTATCGACATACTTAAGCCCACCAAAGAGGGGTCGACGCATGTCAGAGATCAAGTACATTCTTGCATTCAACCATCAGTATCTTCGGATCTAAAAGTCCAAAGCAGATGAAATTTGGAGAGTAAGGCATATGGACCATAGGGAACCTCCCCTAGGGATCGCATGTCAAATGGGCAAAGTAATAAGGATCCGCATAAACCATTCGGAGGGATTAGCAGAAAGTAGTTCATAAGCGAAGTTAAATCAAAGATTAATCAATAACTTGAGCTCCAGTAGCCTAAATGACATGATATTTAAAGAGCCAATATATTTAAGCATGTAGAAGCCACTATAGGGATCGCTGCATAGAAATTGACCAATGAAGGGATCGGTACTGATCCCTCTTAATTGGATTTGGGCCTAGCGACCCCTCTGTTGGGCTCATATATGTTAGAAGGTCCTGTAGCCGAAGTTTTAGAGAGATTGGTGGTCACCTTCACCTATAAATACTAGCCTAAGGGGCCATTCTGAGGATCTTCATGCTATTGGTTACTTTAGTGCTTATTGTAGTCAAGTTTTTCCTACTTTTTGCTACTGTAATCAGACTATTAGTGAATCAATAAAGATAATCTTCAAAGTGGATGTTGGCGTACATCGCAAATCACTATAAATTTTTGTATTCTTGATTATTGCTTTTATTAGCCTGTTAACTCATTCTATTTCTCGGTTTTTATTTTATTTTCTTCATTTACTTCTCTACATAAATATACTCTTATGTGTTTGTGACCAATTTGGTTGCAAATATTTTGGTGCTTTCCCTAAGAAGGCTTGATTCTCAACTTGCTAGGATCACCTTTATTGCTACTGGATTGGGTAAATCCCCCGAAGGAGATCCATAGTTATCTTTATAAAGTTGCTTATATTACTCAAATTTGCTAAAATCTAAGTACGGAGATTGATAATGGTGAGACTACTAGATCTACTTCCTAGAATGTGGATGGAAATGAGACTGCTAACATTCACCAAGGAGGCCCAAGCAATCAACGTGCAAATTTGAATGCCGATCTGGCTGAAGTTCTGAACCCTATTGATTCTATGACCAGAGATGAATTTCATAGTCTAAAGAGAGTTGATGGAAAGCCGTCGACAACTAAATCAGCAAATTCAGACTAATATTAACCTGATGAAATAGATTACTCAGCAGCAGCATGGGAAGGCCAGGAGGGATCCCACTCCTTACTTGGCATTGGAAAGTTCAAGCTCACCAAATGAATATCACAAGCATAGGCATCGCAGGGATGAAGAGGATCGTGCAGAAACTTCATAGCACGCTTGGCAGACCATCATGGTCTGCCAAGGCCGATCGATGTTGATCCCTCCCTAGGGATCGGTACCGATCCCTCCTCTGGAGGAGGGATTCCCCCTTACAATTAGGGAATCATGCCGGAACAATTCCTGGAAGCTTGGATGGTGGAGTTCGATTGAATGTTAACCAGGTACCCCTCCGGAATGACGATGAAATAAATGTTCGAGATGTGCACCAAGAGAATGGTGAACTAAGAAGGCATCAAATGGCCCATAGACATCGATTGGACCATTCACGTGATGTGGAGTGTGACCACCGATTGGAACCACCCATCTAGACACCGGACTTATCGGCAATGGTCTGATAGTTAGTGAGAGAGAACACAAGCTTGACTAATGATGACTGGGGAATCTCGAGAAGCCATACCCCATTAACTGATAATGTTCTGCATGCAAAATATCCAAGAAGGTTCAACATGCCATCAATGCATGCCTTCGAGAGAGAAACCGACCCTAGGCATCATATTATGAGATACGAATAGCTAGTGGATTCTGCATGAGCCAATGATGCGACCAAGTGCAAATGTTTTCCCATAACCCTTTCTAGGATTTCGACGATGTAGTTCACGAGACTACCCTCGCGATCAATATCGAGCTTCGAAGAGTTGGCAACCAAGTTTGTGGAACAATTCTAAATGCACGCGACTCGTCCTAAAGACGTGATGTGCCTTTCTAGCATGATCCAAACTCCAGGGGAATCGTTGAAGTATTATTTGGAGTGATTTCATACCACCACCACAGAGGTCAGTAGCCCAAATAATCATGTTATACTTATGACCGTGACGAGATGGATTGATCAGGAATTTGAGTTTGGTGATTGGCTGACTGGAAAACCACCTACCACGTTGCAGCGCTTCTATTCAAAGGTAGCTCAGTTTCTAAGAAAGAAGGAAGCCAAGTCCTCTAGAAAAAAGTATGTTGTGGGACCGAGTGGGGAAGCAATGTAGAGTAATGTTGCAATAAAATAGTTTGATGATAGTTCTGGGAAAATCCAGGTGAACGTTCAGAATAAGCCGAATCAGCAAAAGAGTGATGGAGATAGGAATCGGGAGGAAAGAGGTTCTGGGAGACTAAAGCCTAACAACTACATGCCACTAAACACATCTCTGGAGAATATCTACTTATCAACTTACAATACCATGCAATACAAGAAGCCGCCCTTGAAGGAGTCAACAAAGAAACAAAAGAAGACCGGGAAATATTGTCGGTTTCATGAGTGTTATGGGCATAATTTAAACGAATGCAGCATCTCTACTATTTTATAGAAAAGCTAATATGGGAATGGAAAACAGTTTGTGAAAACCCCGAAGGATGGCGGACAGGGGACATCTGATCCCAATCAGGGACAAGCTCCGCATAGGGCTGAGGAGCCTGCACGAACCAGTGGAAGACTGGTGATAAATATGATAATTGGAGGACCACACCCTGCAGACAGGATTTAGCAAGAGATGGAGCGCTATGCTAGCGCAATTAGGCATGTAAATTTTGAATGTTGTTCGAATATGGAAGATGGAGCTTCAGCTAGCAGCGCACCATAGTAGATGATATTGTATTTAGAAGCAAGGAAGCAGACAAAGTAGTGGCTCCAACAATTGACCCGATGGTCATTTCGGCTATGATTGGTTCTATATTGGTGAGAAGGATATTGATTGATTATGGAAGTTCGGTGTGTATAATCTTCGAAAAGGCATATGATTAGATGAGAATGGAAGCCAAAGATTTAAAACCATCTAAAGCTCATATTCATAGTTTTAATGGCGTTGCGATCGAGGCTATTGGTTGGAATTACCTATTGAATTGGGAGAAGGTGAACGAAGGAGAGTGCGAATCTTCCCGTTTATTGTTTTGGATGTTGACTCTCCATATAATGTTTTTCTGGGCCGATTGGCCCTGGCTGAATTTTGGGCAGCTCTTGCCCCATGGTGCTTAACTTTGAAGTTTCCGATGAATAATGGCGTAGGAGTTGTTCATGGCAATTAAGCGACTGGACGTGCCTGTTATGTAGTTGAGTTGAGGGAAGTTCAGCGCAAAGAAAAAAGAAAGGATGTGGACAAGATTGTCCACGTCCAGGCTACTGAAGATTGACAACCAACACTTGAGACTTGACTTAGGCACCACAGTTGGTTCTATAGAGATATAGATCCGAGAGATGAAGAAGAGGAGCCCAAAGAGACCAAGGTTGCACCGTCTGAGCCGACGATTAATATCAAGATCAGCCACGACGACCCATTACGAGTCCTAAAGATTGGGTCATAGCTCAACCCTCCGATGATGAAAGAACTCGCTGGTTTTCTCCGAGCGAATCTAGATGCATTCGCTTGGACTGACTCTGACATGTGTGGAATCTCGCCCACCATTGCAAGCCATGCATTGAATATTGACCCAAAGTATGTTCCAGTAAAGCAAAAAAGACGCGGCATGGATTCAGAGAGATCTGCCGCTATCAAAGAGGAGGTGGATAAACTGAAAGTCAACGGGTTTATCCGCGGCACCCTCTACCCTGAACGGATATCTAATCCAGTACTTATGAAGAAGGTGAATGGAAAATGGAGAACGTGCTTTGATTATTCAGATTTGAACAAAGCGTGTCCAAAAGACAGCTTTCCCCTTCCAAGGATTGACCAGCTAGTTGATTCAATCGCAGGACATGAATTGCTATCTTTTATGGATGCGTACTCGGGATATAACCAAATCCCGATGTATATCCCAATCAGGAGTACACCAGTTTTGGTACGAATGTTGGGCTGCATTGTTACGTAGTAATGCCGTTTGGATTGAAGAATGCCGGAGGAACCTATCAGCACATAGTTAACAGGATGTTTAAAGATCAGACTGGAAAAATAATGGAAGTATATGTGGATGATATGCTCATGAAGTCACAACGATCAAGCGACCACATTAGAGACATGGTAGAAATGTTTGACATCCTCCGATATTACAAGATGAAAACCAATCCTTTGAAATGTTCGTTTGGTGTTGCATCAAGAAAATTGTTGGGCTTTATTGTTAATGCATGTTGAATAGAAGCTAATCCCGAGAAGATTCAGGCTATCCGTGATATCCAAGCATAGAGAACCATTAAACAAGTGTAGAGTCTGAATGGGAAGGTTGCTACCTTAAGCCGATTTATCTCCAGAGCTACCGACAAGTGTATTCCTTTCTGCGATTTGATAAGGAAAGGAAAAAGAAACTTCGAATGGACGCAGAATTATAAAGGTACATTCCAAGCTCTGGTGAGTCATTTAGAGCAACCCCTTATCCTACCAAAGCCGATAGATCATGATGAGTTGTACATTTATTTGGCTATATCGGCACATGCTACAAGTGCCGCTTTGATTCGTGAGGAGAATCGGGTTCAAAGGCCGGTGTACTACATTAGTAAACGATTAATAGGAGCATAAAGGAATTGTCAAAAATAGAAAAACTGGCGTACTGCTTACTAATTACATCATGCAAGCTTCGTCCGTACTTCCAGGCACATCCGATTAATGTTTACACCGACCAACCATTATGATAGGTCCTACAACGACCTTAGATGTTTGGAAGGTTACTCAAATGGAAGATTGAGCTCAACCAATTCGACATTACTTTTCTCCCTCGAAGAGCCATCCACGGTTAGGCATTGGTGGACTTTATAGCAGTGTTTACCATGCAAGATGATATTCCAGAAGGTAGCGAAATCCCTACTGTACGATGGAAATTGTACACAGATGGAGCATATAATGATCATTGTTTTGGAGCTGGGAATGTGCTTGTAACCCATGAAAACCAATCAATTTGTTATTCTTTAAAGCTTGATTTCCCAGCAACAAACAACACGGCTAAGTATGAAGCTTTAACTGCTGGACTTAAACTCGCTAGAGAACTTGGAGTAAAATCTCTTGAAATCTTTTGCGATTCGCAGTTGTTGGTTTATCAAGTTAGGGGAGACTATCAGGCTAGGGGACAATGGCTTGCCCCATATCTTACCCTAGTTCGGGAGTTGTTGACAAAATTGGAATACTATGGCATTTCACATATTCCACGCGACCAAAACAGAGAGTTTGATTTTTGGTAAAGTTTGCTAGTACCGACGATGTACAGTAGATGGGCTTGGTCCTGGTCGAAGTATTGAATACCCCAAATATAAACATAAGGGAGATAGACCAGACAATGGAAGCAGAGTTTGAAAGGGAATCGTGGATGACACCCATTAAAGACTATTTACTGCATGAGTCCTGCCTGATAAGAGAAATGAAAAGCGACAAGTCCTTCGCAAAGCCTCACGGTATATTATGCAAGAAGGAGTTATGTACAAGAAAGGTTTCTCAGTCCCTCTACCCCGGTGTATCACTCATGATGAGATAAAGTGTGTTATAAGAGAAGTCCATGAAGGAGAATGCGTTGATCACTCCGGAAGGCAAACTCTAGCAAAGAAAATAATCCGTTATGGGTATTATTGGCCAATCGTAAATCGAGACGCCACAGATTATGTAAGACGATGAGATAAATGCCAGATATATGCAAAGTCCCAAGAGCTTCGTCAATAGAAATCACGCAAATGGTTAGCCCATGGCCATTTGCTATGTATCTGTTCTTTACCGATCTCTAAAGGTGGCGTGAAGTAAGCTATCATTGTAGGTGATTACTTCACCAAATGGGCTGAGCCAGAACCTTTAGCCACAATTACAACCAAGAAAGTAATCAACTTTATTGTCCAAAACATCATATGTCGCTTCGGTCTTCCACGAACTATTATAACTGACAATGTGACTCAATTCGATAGTGCTGAATTTAAAGACTTTTGTCGAAGATACCATATTGAAAAGAGATTTTTAGCGGTCGCTCATGCTCATGCAAATGGACAGGTTGAAGCGATCAATAAAATCATAAAGTCTATTCTGAAGAAAAATCTGGAGAAGGCTAAGGGCAAGTGGGTGGACGAACTTCTTACGACACTTTGGGCTTATAGGACCACTCACAAGTCCGCAAATGGCCATACTCCATTCGCCCTTGCCTACGGTTCCGAAGCCATTATTCCTGTTGAACTCGAAGTCCCTTCTCATTGAGAGACTTACTACGATCCCAAAACAAATAAGGATCTCCTCTTGGAATCTTTGGACTTTATAGACGAGAATCATGAAGAATTCGATCTCAGGGCGGCTGCACACCGACATCGATTCGCCGGTATTACAACACTAAATTTCGACTGAAAACCTTCGAAATTGGCAATCTCATCCTGAAACGGATTTTTCATGCCTATCTCACATGAAGTCGATTTGGGAAGGACCATACATCGTTGAATAGAGGCTTGGAGAAGAAACTTTCAAGATAGCGACTGTCGATGGCATTACACATCCAAGAGCGTGGAATAACGAACATTTAAGACGCTATTTCACTTACTTTATTTTCTTTACATTTCAGTTGTATTTACTTTCAATGTTTGCTTTAGCATCTGATTTTCCGAATATGTAATAAGATAGTTTATGTTATTTCCTTCCATTTAATGAATAAAGTTTCATGCTTCTTTTGTATATACGTTTACTATTGCATTGTATGCTAATTGCATGGCGAAACTGATTGATATCGATGCCTGTAAATCGGCTCCCAGTGGTTAAAATCCATCAATCATGCTATCTCTTGATGGGATCAAGCAAGATAAGCTCAATTAACTTGTTCATTAAACAACTCTTATTTGCAATCCAATGGACATAATACACAACAAGGATTGAATGTAGCCGACAGCCTGATGATTGAATAACTCTTGCCCGAACTGTGAACTGAAACAAAATTAAAGTGACCAAGATACGACCGATTGGTCACTAAATCAAACCCCAAATCTAGGGGGGCAATTAATCAATCAAAAAGAGTACAAGTTGACTGCTCCTCGAAATAACTCTAAGAACCCAGAGTGCGGACTAGAGTATAAACATAAATCGGGTGTGAACCGACCGCCCGTAAAATAACTCTAAGTTCCCATAGTGCGGACTGGAGATCGGGTGTGCCGACCGCCCACAAAATAACTCTAAGTCCTCAGAGTGTGGAATGGAGTATAAACGTAAATGGGGCATGAACCGACCGCTATTAAGATAACTCTGAGCCTTGGAGCGCGGACTAGAGTAAAAACATAGACTAGGTGCGATTCGACTGCCCATCAACCAAATCTTATCCGCAGAATGTGGATACAAACACGAATGAGTAGACGAGTGGATTCAACCATTCATTTTCACAAACTCCGGCTGAAATCGACAGGAGGAGTATAAACTCACTAAGGATGTAATTCGACCGTCCGATTTACAGCATTGCTAAATCAAAGCCGGGGGTAGGAGTACAGTTACTCGAAAAACACTGATTCCAACAGTGTAACACTAAGGCCTGAGCCTTGTGTTTGATACGACTTGAGGCCACGACCACTTAGAGGACTTGGGATGGAGTTGGTGATCTATTACCAGAATTTATGAAAAACAAATTACGAGTGCATTGAATGGAAAGTAATAGTTCAACTACTTAAATTACAATTCACACAAAAGCTCAAAAGAAAACAAAAACTTTTATTCACACAACAGGTTTTGAGATCTAAGTACAAGTTATTCCAAAAATATAATTTCGAGATTCTTACCCGTACAACCACAACTATTGAAAGAAACGACTATGCAAACTATATACATTGAGCCGAAACGGTAGTTATTTCTTCAACTTCCTCTCTTTTATGGATTTCTCGGGAGTAAAGCCACTTGTGCTTTTCTTTCGGGGCCCTTTACCGCCTTTAGTGGGAAAACTTGCAGAGCTCAGAGGAAGTTCACCAGGAATCGACCAAGCAGGTGGAATAATTTGTGGTGGCACATGATGAGGATCATCAATGTCAACCTCGGCGGGTTAAGTTTTAACTTTTCTTTTCAATAACTCCTCCTTTCCCATCTGTCCTTTGAAGCTAACCTTGGCAATGTGTTCGGAGGCACCAATAATCATTACTTCGTCAGACTCATCTGCTGGAAGTTGGTCTTCGGACTTATCATCATCTAGGGCCCAGATGACTTGGGCATCGAGCGTTGGTACATCAATAGCTGCTGGATCCTCAGCTGGTTTCTCCTGTTGTTCTCTAGCAGTACAAATTTTAGGAGTCTGACTAGGGCCCAGAAGACCTACAAAATTTGTTAAAACAGGGAGATAAGCTCAAGACCAATGCGCGTGAAGAACAAAAATTTTCATATATAAAGGAGTAAAGTGCGATACCTGAATCCAGTTAGCTCTCCGTGGTTACCGGTGTACCTCCTTCTAAGACAGGGGATAACATCTTGGATTGGTAGCCGGGCTTGTCCGGATCATAGCCAAGGTCCTGCTCCATATCAAGAGAGATTGATGTCCCGGCTTCTTGGAATGGAGAAGAACCCTTAGGATCAGTCTCGAAGATTCGGTAATATGTTCTCCCCCCTCGGTAGGTGTAGAAGTTTTGAAGTATCAAATTTTTGCGGCAGCTAAATTCAAGCGTTCGTTTCCACAAAAGAATTCCCTTACTAACTTTTCTTCATTGAGCTCGACTTCACCCTGTTCTTTTTTCTTCATCTCGATAAAATGCTCCCAAGCTTCAACGAGTGATTCGAGATAACCCTCACCGAGAAAACTTAAGTCGCGATGGATATGGACTTTGGCATTATATTCAATGATCAATGGGTCGAATAAGTTCTTAATCTCATTTCTACCAGACTCTATCGCAACTTCCACTTGGGAGTTAACTTTTTCAATCATCTCTTTTCGGCCCTCTCCTCGAGCTTCTTCTTTAAAAGCTTCGATTTTAGCGAACCGCTCATTGAGTTTAGCCATTAAGCTTCGGGCCTCAACCACTTCCTTGCAATACTTCTTATATTCTTCTTGAGCTTCGACTTTCTCCTCCCTTTCCTTCTTGAAAAGTTCTTCAAGTTCCTCGACGCGGCGAGCCAGAGCGTCCTTTTCTTTTTGCAAGGCGTCCTTTTCTAAAGCAAGTGCCCCGCTAAGATGAAGTGCTGTGTCAAGTTCCTTCTTATGAAATACTTTCAATGGCTTACTGCCTCTGCCGTTTCCTTAGCGATTTTCTCCGCTTCCACAAATTGAGTTTTCAATTCTAAAAATTCAACATCCTAATGCTTAATTATGTCCTTATCGTGTATAGCTTCAAACTTGAGGTGGTCTATCTCATGTTGTCGCCCAATGGACAATTCGAAGACTTTTTCTACTAAGTGTATAAACGATTCGTGTTGCACGAATACATCATTGACTCATGCGAGAGAACTCTCCTTGGCATGCCCTAGAATTATATGAATGGAAGGAAGGAATTTGTGCCCATTAAAGCAAATTTTTGGAAAATTTGCCTTGAGCTCGGCCAACTTCTCAGTTGTAGAAACATCGGGAGCAGTAGCTGGCAAAGGAGGATCAGAGGTAGCAATTGGATGTTTGCCAGATAGACGTTCACGGGGTTGTTTAGAGCTCAAGGAGCCGGCATGCTGCTCGTGAGATGTAGCGATATGAGAGCCGTGGTATGAAGTCTAATTGTATTCTTCATAAATAACTTAGCCAAAATAGGTGCCGTCCTAGTTGACTTAACTGGAATGAAATAGGCACTCTTTGTTAATCTGTCCACTTTTACCCATATACTTTCATTTCCTCTATTTGACCTTGGAAACCCGTGTATGAAATCCATAGAAATAGAATCCCACTTCCATACTAGAATATCTAATGGCTGAAGCAACCCACTTGGCTTCTGATGTTCGGTTTTTACCTGTTCACAGTCCAGACACTGCTTCACCCATAAGCCTACATCCCACTTCATACCTTCCCAGAAGAAAGTTCTCTTCATGTCCTCATACCTCTTAGTTCCTCCTGGATGAATAGTGAACTTCAAATGAAGGCATTCCTCCAAAACTTCCTTCCTTATGTCTCCCACATTTGGAACACATAATCTTCCCTTCTTTCTCAACCATCCATTCTGGTCAAGATTAAAATCCTTTAAGTCATCGCTCTCCACTCTATCTCTTAACATCCTAATCCTTTCAGCCAATACTGGATCGTCCTCTTGTTTAAAAGCAATCTTTTCGATCATTACTGGTCGAACTTCTAAACAAAACAACACAACAGATCCTCCACTAGACCCAGCTTCAGATCTCCACTGCACTCTACAAGTCGACAACGCTACCAAATCGTTCCACTCAGCTATCATTGCCAACATTGCATTTCGATGCTTTCTCCTAAGAGAATCTTCAACCTTATTACCTATTCCTGGTGTGTATTCAATACTAAAGTCATAAGCATCTATAAATTCCAACCATCTCTATTGTCTCATGTTCAACTCCTTCTGAGAGAAGAAATACTTCAGTGACTTATGATCCGTATATAACTTAAATCTCTCTCCCAAAAGGTAATGTATCCATACCTTCAATGCAAATATCATTGCAGCTAATTCCAAATCATGCGTTGGATATCTAACTTCATGCAGTTTGGGCTGTCGAGAACAACTAATACAAGTGCATGAGTCAATAAGTGTTTCAAGCTCTGGAATGCTTCCTCACACTTATCAGTCCAAACAAACTTCACATCCTTTCGCATGTTCATCAGTGTTGCATCTGCGAAAAATCCTTAATGAACCTCCAATAATATCCAGCTAATCCAAGAAAACTCTTTATCTCAGTCACATTCTCGGGTCTCTTCTATTCACCGCTTCAATCTTAGTCAGATCTACAGACAACCCTTTCTCTAAGACTACATGACCATAAAACTTCACTTCCTTCTTCCAGAAAGGACACTTCGAAAACTTCGCCTTCAATTGATGCTGTCTCAACGTCTCGAGCACAAATCTAAGATGAATTTCATGCTCCCATTCATCTTTAGAGTATATCAAAATATAATCGATGAACACCAATACGAACCTATCCAAGTGCTCTCGGAAAATTCAGTTCATCAAATCCACAAAGAATGCTGGTGCATTAGTTAGTTCGAACGGCATCACCAACCATTCATACGATCCATATCTAGTTCTAAAAGCCGTCAAAGGAATACAATCCTCTGGAACTCTAAGCTGAAGAAATCCAGTAGCCAAATCCAACTGAGAAAATACTTTAAAGCTCCGCTCAGTTGGTCGAACAAATCGTTAATTCTAGGTAATGGATGTCGATTCTTTATCTTCTTCTCATTCAACTTACGATAATCGATATATAACCTTAATGATTCATCCAGTTTCTTTGCAAACACTGTGACTGCTCCCTAAGGTGAACTACTAGGTCTAATAAAATTCTTGCTTTCCAAATCCACCAACTGCACCTTCAGCTCTTTAATCTCTGTAGGTGTAATCCTACTTAGCGGTTTACTCACTGGTTCTGCTCCAGGTACTAAATCTATCCAAAACTCAATGGCTAGTTTCGACGACAATTCTACTACCGGCTCGAAAACATCTGCAAATTCTCTAACCACTAAAACTCTATTTAACCCGTCTTCCAACTCCACAACACCCAACAAAGCATTCACCTCACAACTTGGACTTTCTATGGTATATACAATCTGATCACTACAGTCAAGGGGTCCATGTGATATTTTCCTATCATGGCAAAATATCCTAGCATCATACTTACTTAATCAATCCTTACCCAAAATAATTCTGAACCCAACAAAATCATACACATGCAAACTACAAACAAAGGTATGACCTAACAAATCAATCTCAAAGTGGTTACAATTCATCCCAAATGTTGGGTATCCTCCTTTCGGATTTACGACCCTTAAGGAAGTAACTAAGTATGAGGGTTCTAGGTTAAGCTTATCTACCAAACATCGAGATATAAAATAATGCGACGCACCAGTATCAAACAGAACACTAACATACATACCATGAATTTGAAGCGTACCTCCCACCATTGCCTTCCCTTTCTCCTGCACTATTGGTCCCGATGTAGCAGGTTCCAATGCAAATACTTTGCCCTTCCATCCTTAGCAAGCTGTAAAAACCCATAAATTTTAGTAATTTTATTTATTAAATTAATTGAAATTTGTAAAATTTTAAACAATAAAATTTGAAATTAAAAATTTATTATTTTTAATATGTCTTTAAACATAGAAACTGGAAAATTTTCATCTGATAATATTAAAGTTTATTTTCTTGTGAAATTCTATTTCAATTTAAATCAGTTAAAAACAGCTGAATTTAAAAGTTTTCTGAAACCTAAAAGTATCAACGTGAGAAAATTTATTTAGAACCCTCTGAATCTGACTGCGAAATTCGTTTCACTAAATTCGGAAGTTTCTAGCTCCATTTGGATTTTTTCATACGGAATAGCAGCATTTTTGGTACCGATTATCGACTTTTGATCGGATGATCGTACCACAGATATCTATATACCATTTTGATCGTCTCGTCACACTGAACTCTGCAGTAAATTTATTTCTGTATTTTGAGGTCCGGTACGCGACAGAAGCAATAAACTGTGCGTTGTAAAGGTACCTTTAATTGCGACTTTTAACTTCCCAATCCTTTTCAAATCTTCACCGTGTCATCCAAGCAAGAATTAATTGCTTCAATTAGCTGTGTCAATCAGGCGTCCTTCTGTAACTTTTCATTTATTTTGCATTTATTGCCAACAGTACAAAATCAAACAGTCAATTGCTTTTATATTCTTCCTGAATTCATGTCTGTCGTTTTCTATTCCTTTGATTTAGTTTATAAAGTGCGTGAGCCTGCTCTTTCCCTTCCTCTTATCTCTCTTATTTCCTGTATCTCTTCAAGCTTCAATCTCCACGCACGCCAGGCATTCTCCTCCTCCGCCTTGAACCCCCTCGCCTCAAACCCAGAGCCGACCTCCTCTTGAGCCACTAATCTATCACCGCCTCCCCTTGCATTTCTTACATCACCGACCTCCCTCATCCACCACTTGAACCCAGCCCACTGCTCCAGCCATCTTCCCTTTCCGGTCGCCAAGCTTCTTTTGTTTTGAGGTACACAAAAATATAAGTGTTGCGTGAGTATATATATTAGTATGCATAGTACATTTTAGTGTTGATCTGTTAGTATATGAGTTATAGATTATAAGAGTTTTGCCGTATATATATATATATATATATATATATATATATATATATATATTGTATGATCTATTATTAGTTTTCTTGTTGCCTGTTTTGAATGTGTGTATATATATATATATTTATTTATATATATATCGTAAGTTGCATATATGATTTTATTTCAATGTTAAAAGTTATATTTACAAAACTAGACAGGTTTGGGTAGGATCCATATTTATGAATGTAAGATTTATAGAGTGTATATGTTTGTTATATGTAGAAGTTGTATAAGTTGGTTGTTATACAATGTTAGTCCATACGCATTTGTTACTATATGTTTGAAAAAAAAAGAGGAAAAAATCGTATGTATACGTTTCAGTCTGGGTATGTATATATATAATATATAGTTTATATTTATGTCATATATATCTGTTCATAAATATTGTTATGTATACGTTACTTTATACTTATGTTATATATTGTAAGCGCAACTTAGATATAATATCGTTTTATATTAAATATATACGTTATTTATATTTTATATGTTGGTTTTGTAACTTACTTTTGTCAGTTTCTATCTTGCTTTGGTTCTGAAAATATAAAATATATATTATATAAAGCAAGTCTGCATATAAATGTTAGTTTTAACTATAAGTTCGTACTAGTTTATGGAGTCTGTTTGAGTCATTATATATCTATATATATATATAGGCTGTGTTAGGTATATATGTGAGTCTGCATATAACATGTATATTAGTATTTTATATTATCTGTTTACATGAATTTATATACATAGTTTCAGCAGTTTTATTATAAGTTTGAATCTATACCAGTTATATAAACCTTAAGTTCTAATATATATTATTTTAAGTGTATGTTTGATTTTAAATAAATGTAAGTTTGATTTTAATATATATGTTTGAAACGCATGTATATTAAATTTATTGTGTTTGAATTTAGAATATAAATTTTACTTATATATATAGTTATATATATAACTTCACTTATATCATTTAACTTCATCGATCTAGTTCTGATTTGAATTCGATTTGCCATTTATCAGCTTTGTCCGTCATGCCTATTTCCTTTGTCGAATTCGTGCCCATCTCACTTTGCTCTGGATTCGTAGCTCATTTGGTGTCAAATTTCTCTAGCCTCGAAAGGTGAGCAATCACTCACGATTAACGTTTTTGTATTTATTAAATTTGATTTCAATTGAAACGGCAATTGAAATATGCTGCTATAGTTATTTATATTGTTATATATGCTATTATCTGTAACTGTTCACCTGTGGGATATGACACCATATCATGTTGTTTATATTATATTGTTTTTGATGATATATGCATGTTGTTGTATTTTATATTATCTGTTATCACTCTGCAAGTTCCCTGTTAGTATAGAATTCACTATGGGTTGAAATGATACATACCCAAACGGACTTTAGAATAGGAGAAAATCGTTATGGGTTGAAATGATAAACCCAAACAATTTTCATTTGAATTGAAATTGGGATTACGGGTTGAAATGATATCTACCCGTATATATTTAAATTACGGATTGAAATGATAAATATCTGTATAACTTAACCATATGATAGATATATATACATACACCATTGGTCCATATATATAAATATTTTGAAAATAAATTCTATGGAGTTGGGAAGAAATATATGGTTTTAATAAATGTTGATTCTTAAATTATTATATATAAATGGTAATGATATATATATATATAGATTTAATAATAATATTTAATTTAATTAAGATTGATTTAATATATATAATATGGTTAAGTATTTAAATTTATGTTTCAAAATAGATTTCGGTAATAATTGAATAAGTTAAGGTTGGGAAGATAATTTTATTTAATTAAACCGATTTGAAACTTATTGAAATTGAGATTTAAGATATGATTTATAACATGGGTTTGATTTAAGTAATTTAATGAATATTTCTTGTTGTTGTGTGCATTTCTACCACCGAACCAAGAGGCAAGGACCAACTCTCATCCGGTCTCCCACCGAACCGACTATCATCCGGTCTCCCACCGAACCAAGCTTCCACCGGACCACCATTCTCCTACCACCGGACCAAGCTGCCACCGGACCACCATTCTCCTACCACCGGACCAAGCTGCCACCGGACCACCAAGCTCCTACCACCGGACCAAGCTTCCACCGAACCACCATGCTCCTACCACCGGACCAAGCTGTCACCGGTCCACTCATCCTCTTCCGCCGAACCAAGGCAAACCGAACCAACTCCACCAGGCCAGGTTAGATTAGCCCAGGCCCATCAGCAACCATATACATCCGAGACCCCTGCTCCCAACCTCACTCTATAAATAGAGGGGCAGGGGTACAACAATGGGGAGAAGTTTTGAGAGCTAAAGCACGGAAGGAACTTTCAAACAACTTTCTTTTACTTGTATCAAAGCTTTGTACTTGTAATCACAACAAAAGAAGAGAAATAACATATAAAGTGGACGTAGGCACATTCTGGCTGAACCACTATAAATCTGCGTGTCTTTTTACAATTAAGCCCCTGCTTTTCATATATTTGCATAAATCTCCAAAATCACTAAAAACAACATAAGATCTACTAAATTATACGACTTTGAGGTGTTTGTCCATTTTTTGTACAAACATTTTTGGTGCTTTCACTGAGAAAATAGAAACTCGAAGCTTCAGCTTCATCTACTTAACGAGTTTTCCTAACAGCATCGTCCGCCACTTGGAAAACATGCCTCCCAAACAGAGAAAAGATGTTAACAAAGGAAAAAACATCGCATCTAGTAGCCTTCCTGATCCAGCTGCCGCGAATCAAGTAAATCGTCCTCCTCCAGCAACGGCAACAAATGAAGGACAGGCTAACCCAACCACTCCTGCCACAGAACAGCCTGCAGCAATTACTAGGGCAGATTTGGACAGAGTTGTTGTTGAAGTAACTAACCGCTTCACGTCCCAGCAGGAAGCCTTGGTGGACCATCTCATGTCACGCTTGAGGGACGCTGAAGAATCCAACCGCAACACTGAATCATGGGGCGAGTCCCAGTCTGGAGGATCTCAGAGACAGCAAAGATCTTCCTTCTTCGAAGGAGCTAACGGCAGGAGTAGCCGTGGTAGGAGCCGAGACCGAGCTCAGCCCGAAGTTAGGCCTGAGGAAACGTTTGGTGCCGAACCCAACGGGGAAGGTACCGGGCGAAGGTCAACTGCAGCTGAGCCTGTCATGCTGCCTAACCACAGAAACACCAGTGAACGGGGCCGAGCTAGAGTCCAGCCCGAAGTTGGACCCGAGGAAGTGCTTAGATCAGAACCCAACAGGGGAAGATCAAGGCAAGGGCCAACTGTAGCTGACCCAAGCATGCTCCCAGAAGATCAAAGGCAGCCACTGGAAAATATGAGGAATGATAGACGATACCATCCCTACAGGTTGTCTGGACGGAATCAACCCCACAGAACAGAACCAAACTCATTTCTGTCCGCTCCAAATTCTGATGAAAGGATGGCGCGCTTATTCAGAGAGTGTGTCCAACGGGAGCAAAGAGATCGAGGGATAGGCGCTAGGGTAACCAGCCCTTTCGCCCGCAATATCGAAATTGCTATCACCCCCCGAGAATGGAAGATGCCAACAATGGAACCCTACAAAGGAACCTCCGATCCCGTTGTACACTTACAGAGGTACACGCAGCATATGCTCATGAGTGGAGCAACAGAGGGAGTGCTGTGCAAATGCTTCCCGCTCTTCTTAGCAGATCTTGCTACCTCCTGGTTCTGTCATCTACCCCAGGGATCCATCAGCTCATGGGAAATGTTGAAAGAAAAATTCATCAGTCAGTTCCGCATTCATGTGGAGCAACCTAAGGACGCTTATTCCTTATCCAGCGTCAAACAGAAACCTGAAGAAAAGCTGCAGCAATACCTGACCAGATTCAACGCCGCAGCAGCCGCAGTTCAAGATGCCGATGAGAAGCTTATCCTAATGGCCCTCTGTAGTGGGGTGCATCCGGACACTAAATTTGCTAGGAGATTGACAAAAGAAAAACCAGCTACTTTACCCGATTTCTTCCATGAAGCCGGGAAGTACATGAGGCTTGAGGATGCTGCCATGGAGGGGCAGTCAGGACAGCAAAGTAAGACGACCCATGGCAACGCCCCTGCTGTGGCGAGGGACGTTCGAAGAAATGATTCCAGAGACAATGCTGGGGGCAAGAAAGTAGAAAAACGCCTATATCGGCCAGGACCAAGATTCGACTCTTACACCCCTTTGAACGAGACCGTCGAAAATATCTTCCTTGCCACCCAAGGCGAAGTTAGATACAAACGCCCACCGTACAAGAAGGAATCAGATAGCGCACAGAAATCTGGAAAATTCTGCCGCTTCCACGAATCCCACGGACATGATACCAACGAATGCCATCATCTCCGAGATCTGATTGAGGAACACATCAGAAGAAAGAAACTGGAACTCTATGTAAAAAGTCAAGACAGGACTCCAGCTCCTGCCAATAAAAACCCAAGGCTACCCTCACCAGGGACCGGCAGAGGCGACCGCAACGCTAGCAGCTCTAGTCAAGAGAAGATAGTGGTCCATACCATCTCAGGAGGGCCGCACATCGCAGACAGAAGTTGGAAAGAGATGGAAAGATATGGGAAGTCGCTTAGAGACAGTAGAGACTGTGTCAATACGGTTATAGAAGAGCGCCACCCAAAGCGGAAAGAAAATGATGACATCACATTCAGTAAACGCGACCTAGAAGGAAGACAGTACCCTCACATGGATCCCATGGTTATCTCTGCCCGACTCGGTCCCGCCGAAGTTTACCGAATCCTGGTAGATACCGGAAGCTCTGTAAATATCCTGTTCAAACACGCATTCGACAAAATGAGGCTATCAATGAAGGATGTATCTCCCTGTGATAAACCGCTACACGGTTTCACTGGAGATGCGAAAATGCCCATCGGGCAGCTGGACCTCTTCGTTGAAATTGGAAGCCATCCCCGCTCCGTTGTAAGGAAACAGACGTTTGTGCTGATAGAAAACCATTCGGCCTACAACGCCTTCCTAGGAAGACCAGCCCTATCTGACTTCCAGATTGTCCTAGCCCCGTGGTGCCTGAAAATGAAATTTCCGACAGACAATGGGGTAGGGGAAGTGGAAGGAGACCAAGATATTGCACGAGACTGCTATGTAACCGAACTTCGCAACAACCACAGGAGAGATAAAGGGAAAGGTGTAGAGATTGCCCTCTGCACAAAAAGCCTTGAAGCATAGCAACTAAAGAAAGCCCCTCCTCTTCGATACACCAGCGACCCTTTCAATGAATTAGACCCTAGGGACAAAGAGGAGGAGGCCACCGCCGAGCCTGTAGAGGCTATGGAGTTTATATCTGTAGACAAGCACGACTCAAGTAGGCTACTAAAAATTGGGTCACAACTGAAAGCTGAATTGAAGGAACAACTCATTGATTTTCTCCGCCACAACTTGGATGTATTCGCTTGGTCACACGCAGACATGACCGGAATCTCCCCCAACATAGCGTGCCACGTATTAAAAATTGATCCTACCAAGGCGCCTGTAAAACAAAAAAAGAGAAGTATGGGGGCAGAGCGATCAGCAGCCCTCGATGAAGAAGTAAAGAATCTACTCGCCAATGACTTCATACGAGAAGCTATTTACCCAGAATGGATTGCCAACCCGGTATTAGTAAAGAAGGCTAATGGGAAGTGGCGGACCTGCATTGACTTCTCCAACCTAAACGACGCCTGCCCAAAGGATTGCTTCCCGCTTCCCAGAATCGATCAACTTGTAGACAGCACAGCCGGACACGAACTCCTGTCTTTTATGGATGCATACTCAGGATATAACCAAATTCCTATGCATGCTCCCGACCAAGACCACACTAGTTTCATCACCGACCGGGGTTTGTACTGCTACAAAGTGATGCCCTTCGGACTTAAAAATGCAGGAGCCACCTACCAGCGCCTCGTCAACAAGATGTTCGCAGGGCTAATAGGACGAACAATGGAAGTATATGTAGACGACATGCTGGTAAAATCACGAAAAGCCAAAGATCACGTAAGCCACCTAGGAGAAATGTTCCAGGTACTTCGACAGTATGGAATGAAGTTGAATCCACTAAAGTGCTCCTTCGGAGTGTCATCGGGAAAATTCTTAGGATTCATCGTCCATGCCCGAGGGATAGAAGCAAACCCTGAACAAATCCGAGCATTAAGGGACATCAAGATACCTTCCACCCGAAAGGAAATGCAAAGCCTAAATGGAAAAGTGGCTGCCCTAAGCCGATTCATCTCCAAAGCAACGGACAAGTGCGTCCCCTTTTTCGAAGCTCTAAAGAAAGATAAAGGAAAGTTCGAATGGACGGACGAATGCTTGACCGCTTTTCTTAACCTAATCGAACACCTCCAGAAACCACCGGTACTCTCGACCCCAAGCGAAGGCGAAGAATTATACATATACCTTGCTGTGTCATCTCACGCTCTAAGCGCTGCCTTGGTAAGGGAAGATAACCGCACGCAACGACCAGTTTACTTCGTCAGTAAAAGGTTTACTGGGGCAGAAGTCAGATATCCTAAGCTTGAAAAGTTAGCATACTGTTTACTAATCACTTCACGAAAGCTGCGTCACTACTTCCAATCCCATTCCATCAAGGTTCTGACCGATCAACCACTGAGGCAGGTACTCCATCGTCCCGACACTTCCGGGCGACTACTTAAATGGTGTATTGAGCTGAGTCAGTATGATATCACCTATCACCCTCGCACCGCCATCAAGGGGCAAGCCATGGCTGATTTCATTGCAGAATTCACTACCAACGAGGATAAGGAGCAACTGGAGATAACAGAAGATATCAAGTGGAATCTCTTTGTGGACGGTGCATCTAACGAACAAGGCTCGGGGGCAGGTGTGGTAATAATCACTCCCAGGGGAAATAAACTGCACTATGCTATAAGGTTGGAGTTCGCTGCCACCAACAACGATGCAGAATATGAAGCCGTAATAGCCGGATTAGAAATTGCTATCGAGATCGGAGCCAAGTCTTTGTGCCTTCACAGTGATTCTCAGCTTATTGTTAATCAAATACTAGGGGAATTCCAAGCTCGAGAAGAACGACTCATAGCATATCTAAAGAAGACCAAGTCGCTTCTCAACCGATTGGACCACTACTTAGTCAAACACATCCCTCGGGAAGAGAACCAAGAGGCCGACGAATTGGCAAAGCAAGCAAGTATGAGAGACGTCGCCATCTTCGGGGCAGTAACTGTCTCAAAGCAAACGATCCCAAGTTTTGAGCAAGTAAATCTGATAGCTGCAACCGAAGAAGCAACTTGGATGGCTCCCATCCGAGACTACCTACAAAATGGCACACTACCCGACAGGCGTAACGAAGTAAAGAAAATCTTGAGGAAAGCATCCCGCTACACGATACAAGGAGACATCCTCTATCGGCGCGGGTTCTCTAACCCATTGTTAAGGTGTGTCGCCGGAAGGGAAGCCAAGGAAATCTTATCCAACATTCATCAAGGAAGCTGCGGAGATCACACCGGAGGGCAAACGTTAGCAAAAAAGATACTCCGATACGGATATTTCTGGCCCACCTTAAGCAAGGACGCCTTAGATTTCGTCAAGAAGTGTGACAAATGCCAAAAATTTGCTAAGATCCCTCGGCTACCAACAACCGAGATTACTCAGATGACCAGCCCTTGGCCCTTTGCAGTATGGGGAATTGACTTAATCGGTGAACTGCCAATGGGTCGAGGCGGCGCCAAATATGCTATAGTAGCAGTCGACTATTTCACCAAATGGGTGGAAGCAGAACCTCTAAATAAAGTATCTTCAGCGAAAGTTATCAACTTCTTAATCAAAAATGTTCTGTGCAGGTACGGAGTCCCACTAAAAATCATATCAGACAATGGACTTCAGTTTGACAGCAAGGAATTCGCCAACTGGTGCCAAGAACACGGAATTCACAAAAGCTTCTCATCCGTAGCATATCCCCAAGCAAACGGACAAGTCGAAGCAGTCAACAAAATTCTGAAAACTCTGATCAAAAAGAAGCTCAAAAAGTCAAAGGGCGCTTGGGTGGATGAACTCCCTACGGCACTATGGGCCTACCGCACATCTTTCAGAACATCAACAGGGCACACTCCTTTCTCTTTGGCATACGGATCGGAGGCTATGCTCCCAGTTGAAACCATTGTGCCTTCCCACCGTAGGATCCACTATAACCCAGAAGAGAACGAAGAGCTCCTCAACATGTCTTTGGATCTAGTCGAGGAGAGAAGGAATGATGCAGTCCTAAAAACAGCAGCCCACAAGCAAAAGGTGGCAGCACAATACAACTCCAAAGTTAAGCATCGTACCTTACGAGAAGGGGATCTTGTCCTCAAGCGAATCTTCCCTCGCCCCGGAGCACTAGACCCAATCTGGGATGGACCATATGTAATTCATAAAGATCTCCACAACGGAGCCTATATTTTGTCAACAGTGGACGGAGAGGTGTTCCAAAGGGCATGGAACATCCAACACCTCCGTCGATACTTTTCTTAACTTGTATTGCCCATATGAAGTGAATTAACAAAGAGAATCAGTGGACGTAGGCATTTTTTCGTGCCGAACCACTTTTAAAAAAGCCTTGTCTTTTTTTTTAACTTGTTCCTTTGTATCTTGGCTGCTTGTTAACTTTATCCTTTTCTGTTGAACGAAATCCTGAGCATGTAGCATTTCTATTCAAAGCACTCCACAATGCAACTTCACGTGGACGAGACACAACAGGTACTATGCGAATCTATGCCCTCGTCAATGAGACACTTTTGCTCCAGCATCCCTCTGCTGCGGGTTAACTCATTGCTCGCGACGGCCCTTAAAGCCAACTGTAATGAGCCGATTATAAGCCACCGAGAAGGCCGACTATAGCCGAGGCAGCTCATTACGGCGTTAGGCTCGCCGGCAACTGTGAGCCGATTATAAGCCCCAACATAAGGTGTGGCCAGCTAGGGGCAGTTCACAGTTGACGATCGGCACCCACGCTAGCCGGCCACAGTAAGTCGAATAATACCCATGAGTACGGGCCATAATGGCCCGGGTAGTTACTGTGCGCGATCTCGGCTCCGGTGTGTCTTAAGTGCGGCTGTGGTAAAAAAGAATTAACTCCCCGCGGAGGCATAAGATGGGTGACAAATGTCTCCAAGACCCACGGCTAGGGAAAGTGACTACAAAACCCGTTTGCCACGAACTTAAGCACATCGAAGGCCTTCCGTGACTGGAAGTTTTACTATTTCACGTATTTCAATTTTACTTAAAAAACTTTCCTCCTATCCTCTATAACAAACCATAAAGTACAGGATGCAGGGTAAGAAATACCCGCCAATGGATGCAGAGATTCACAATCAGATGGCAGGGCATTCAACTGCTTTCCATGCTCGGTCATACAAGATATTCGAAACTGCCATTTACAAACAGAACATGAAAGGCGGTATTTTCTTCCTTTATGTGCAGATGCATGACTGTAATTTAATTTTTTCACACCACACGCTAACATTGCAAGTCATGAGACTATGATTTAAAACCAGAATCTGACATCAAACACAATTTAATTACAAGAATATACATAGCTACATTTCTCATACGATATGTCGAAATAGCAACAAATATTCAAGAAACGACAAAATCAGCTTAAGTTAAAAAAAATTACACGTCAAGAATAATGTTGATTATTACAAGTAGTAAGAATTACAACTTAGAAGTTACTCTACTATCTTAAGACTAACAGATACAACACTGCCAAGCCTACAAAAAGAATTTTCCAGGTCCAATCAAGGAGCCGGTTACATCGAAGTCTTGTCCTTGCTCTTTTGCCCACCTGTCCGGTCATGAAAAGGATTCATTAGTGATGAGTAACCAAGTTAACGGAAAGACTAGAAAGGGAAACTTACCAACACCTGCTTCTTGACCGTCCTGGTCGTCATCCTCTACCTGCACACCTGCCTCTTCAGCAGCAAGCAGCCGCATACCCTCCTTTACCGCCACTTTCTCCTCCTTGGTAAATTGGGCAGTGACCACATCCATACTGAAGACCGTTCCACCCTCTTTATCTGCATCAGCCTTAGCCTCCTCCAAAGCCCGAAGATAGGTCTTGGCCATGACCCTGGGATAATCATCCATCCAAGAGAGATTGCCCTGCTTCCAGGTCCGGAAATACATGTCCTGGAGCATGTCATCCATCATTCCCTCGTTCTCCTCAAACTCCCTCATCCGGGCATCGGAGGCCGACAACCTTTCGACGGCAGCATCTCTCTCCAGTCTGTATCTCGAGCAATCGGCCTGAAGGGACCTCCGCATCACCTCCATCTCTTCTCTCAACTTAGCTTGGGCAAGCTCTGCAGCCTCAAGTTTCTCGGACAATTCCTCCACCTGCTCGAGATCCGCTCTCCGAACCTCGTCCACCGTGGCAATAGCCATGTCAATCCGCTCTTTGCAAGCAGCTTCCATTTTCCGCAATTCGGCCCGACTGGCCTCTTCCATGGTTTTCCTTAATCGCCCAGTAGCAGCCTCATGCTGAGAAATCTGGATGGCCTGATCCGCAAGCTGCTTGGCCTGATCCGAAACCACCAATCGAAGTCGGATATTGGCGCTCCCAATCTCCTCTCCGGCCTTAACCAGCCGAGCATGATGCCCCATCAGCTTTTTGGTCTCCTCCGCCACCCGATCAATGTTAGCTTTGTCCTCGTCTCCCATAGTGACTATACGAGTGGTGAGTAGATCGAGATCTAAGGACTTGGCTTCATCAAGTACTCGTACCATGGGGTTACGGGGGAGAAGGTGTTCACCAGTGACTTCGTCAAAAGTAATATCATGAGAACCTGGATCCAGATCAGGATGACCCGCGAATGGATTACGGGCCAAGTCGGGACGGTCGATATGAATAACAGAAGGGTTTCCGGACGGGTGTGGAGAAGGTACAAACTCGCTACCCTCCTCGGTAATATCATGAATAGGCTGAGCCGGAGGCTGAGGACCGAGCGAAGTTTCGGATAAAGGATGACTCCTCTTCCTCTGCTGAATACCCTCTTCGATGACCCCAAGAAGAGGACGGTATCCGACTACATCCCCGGAGCGTTGGGTTGAGGGCTTCGGCTTAGCAGAAATTTTGGAAAGTTTATATTGCTCGAGCCTGTGTCGAAGGTCTGAAGCTTTGGGCGTCTTGCCTGCTCCTGATATAAAGAACAAGTGTCACAATCTTACATTACTATATGATTCAAGAAACGCGGTAAATTACAAGTTAGAAAAGGAAAAGAAACACAGCTGTGGTTGTACAAACCCTGGGGAGGAGTGGGATACTGCAATAAGTCCTGGATTTCATTCCAGGACGGGAGCGGGTCATAAAATATTCCTAAGTCTCTATCATTAGTGAAGCATGCAGGGGTCAAGAGTTCACCTTGAGTCGTCAGAGCCACCTTGGCCGGAATAGTCGGAGAAGACTCACTTGCACCAGTCCCGGCTTTGTCCGCCTTCCCGGTCTTCTCTACCAAAGCCGGATCATCATCCAACCCCTCAAAAGCTTGGCGGAGAGCATCATCCGTCCACTCTTGCATTTCGCCTACTTGCCCAGAAGATAGAGCCCTGGAACCATCACCACCCTGTCCATCGCCACCATCATCACCAAGACGCTCAACGTCACTTCCGCCCTCCGCCTCACCTCTTTCTTCCTCCGCATCTATCTCCCCCTGAGTAAGTGGACAATTGCTGGGAGAAGGACCGTCCGACCTCTTAAGTTTCTTACCTCCGACGGCTGGAGGTTTCGTGAATGGTTTTCTCTTTCCACCCTCTGCCGCAACGCCTCCCTTAGCCTGAGCAGCCGCCCTCTCTTCCGCCGTTTCCCTCAAATTAACTACAGACTACTGCGGAAGGATCAAGTTATATTCCAGAAGAATCGCATTTCTAATCAAGTAGGCAGATGATCTGTATTTCCCAAGAATGGCTTCTATCTCCGCCGCCGTCTGAACCAGGCGGTCAGTCTCCACAACCGGAAAGCCACCTGTCGCTAGCAAAAATGAGAAAGTATGAGAAGAAGCATCGCAATCGGAATAAGAATTATAAGTAAAAGCATCAACTTACATCCTGAGGTAAAGCGCTGGATGGAAACGGAGTCGTCCCTAACAAAGAACCACTCTTTCTTGAACATGCTGAATTTAGAGTACAGGTCCAGGACCGGCTTGAAGGTCACAGCGGACTCCAAGCTAATATATGGGGACCCCTTCTTATAGCCTCTTAAATTATACAAGTACCGGATCTCCCGGTTGGAGGGTGCGCGACCATACTTTCTCCGAAAGATAACGAAAAGGCTCACCAGTATGGCATAAGAGTTGGGCTGAAGCTGGAATGGGGCCACCTTCAGGTACGTGAGGAAGCTGACTACCCAAGCATTGAGAGGCGGGATAGCACCACACATGCAATGGTACCTACTATAAGCAAAGTATCCTTCGGGAGGACTGTATGGCATGACTCCTGGGCCCGGCAGCAGCATGAGGGCTCTATCGATCCCAAAGGAACGGGATATAACATCGAGTTGCTCCTCTTTGAGAGAGCTAGGAAAGCAGTCAGGCGGGGAATCCAGCAACTCCTGGGGACCATACCCATCCACTAATGACCTCGGGGCGGGCCCATGACGCTCCGATCCTGATTGAGCTGGGGGCACGGCCGAGGACTCTCCTTCACCCCCGGATCTCCTCTTATCTGATCGAGTTTCAACTTTTCGAGACATTTATCTGCAAACATGGGAAAAGTATATCGTTAGAATATACAAGCAGTATAATCTGGAATTTCGCTTAAAAATTCGAAGTATGAAACACATGTTCACTTGATATAAAGTTCATTCGGCGCTCAACTCATGAGTTCATTCGGCACTCAACTCGTGAGTTCATTCGGCACTCAACTCGTGAGTTCATTCGGCACTCAACTCGTGAGTTCATTCGGCACTCAACTCGTGAGTTCATTCGGCAAATAGAACCTCACCTTGATTCGGCTAGCAACGTGATTCGGCAAAGAAGCTGATTCGGCTGGGAATGATCTGGTCCGGCTGTTACACTTGGTAGGGAATAACGGTGGCACGTAGCCTCTACTTATAGACGAAAGTGGACTACCGGACCGGTTGGCTCGGTAATGAAAACCGAAAGAAAGCTCCTCCAAACTTAAAGCAAAGCACGCCATGCGCACGCACATACCCTACTTTGGGGGGCAAGTGTTGTGTGCATTTCTACCACCGAACCAAGAGGCAAGGACCAACTCTCATCCGGTCTCCCACCGAACCGACTATCATCCGGTCTCCCACCGAACCAAGCTTCCACCGGACCACCATTCTCCTACCACCGGACCAAGCTGCCACCGGACCACCATTCTCCTACCACCGGACCAAGCTGCCACCGGACCACCAAGCTCCTACCACCGGACCAAGCTTCCACCGGACCACTATGCTCCTACCACCAGACCAAGCTGTCACCGGTCCACTCATCCTCTTCCGCCGAACCAAGGCAAACCGAACCAACTCCACCAGGCCAGGTTAGATTAGCCCAGGCCCATCAGCAACCATATACATCCGAGACCCCTGCTCCCAACCTCACTCTATAAATAGAGGGGCAGGGGTACAACAATGGGGAGAAGTTTTGAGAGCTAAAGCACGGAAGGAACTTTCAAACAACTTTCTTTTACTTGTATCAAAGCTTTGTACTTGTAATCACAACAAAAGAAGAGAAATAACATATAAAGTGGACGTAGGCACATTCTGGCTGAACCACTATAAATCTGCGTGTCTTTTTACAATTAAGCCCCTGCTTTTCATATATTTGCATAAATCTCCAAAATCACTAAAAACAACATAAGATCTACTAAATTATACGACTTTGAGGTGTTTGTCCATTTTTTGTACAAACACTTGTTTAAATAAATTTAAGGAAATATTTAGTAAAAATGTAATTTAAGGCTAGTTAAATGAAATTGAATTTATTAAGTGAATATTCCCTGATTTAAATATAATGAAGTTAAATCAAGAGCTGTATGAAACTGTTAAATTTAACTTTGAAATGTTGAATATTAAAGCTTTGAAATATATTGAAAATTTAAATGGTCTATTTAGAACTGAATTGAATTGATGAATTGAGCTTTGAATAAATTTGAATTTAGAATTTGAGTTGATTTGAATCGATTTGTGAGACTTGAGGAAATTTTAAATACTTTACTTTATAAATTATTTAACCTATGCATACTATTTTGGAAAATAGATATATTTGAAATGAAATGATATTTGGGTTTGAAGTATAAATTAAATTGAAATGACCACGGTGTTATAGTGTATATTTCTACATTGTAGATAGTTTCACGAATCCTTAGAGGATGTTTATCCCAAACATTCTTTGAGTTGCTTGTATTTCAGTTGATATTTCACTTGAGTTGGATTTATTGATATAAGAATGTTAATCCTGACTCGAGTGTTTTGTGTTTTGCTTGACGCTCGGGTCAGACTGAGTGGTACAGCATTTGAGACTCAGCCTTGGAGTTTGGAGCTTCATTTGGAGATCCAACTATCGATTCAGCTTTCAGCGTTTCCAGTTGATTTGTTCAGAGAGGTCATTTATTCATACTGAAGACTTCACTAATTTGAGATATTCTGTTGTATTTTATTTCTAACTCTGATGTTTATATAGTAGCTTCATGAACTACTATTTTATCTTTTTGCTGCGTATTATTGTATTACTCTGTGTCTGTGATTCTGTGATTGATTTATTTACTGTATATGCCGAGTTTTGCAAAATTTTAAATTAACAATCTGATATTTTGAGCAATTCAAGTCCGACATGTGCGGATGCGAATGGCTGAAAATACCGGGTCGTTACACAGGCTCTTTGCACTAGTTCTTATAATGACTAATCTGATCGCAGTTGAAGCACTTAATATTCTTCTTCCCGATCACTTTCTTTGCCTTTCCAGTATGGCATTCGTTAGCAAAATGTCCCTTCTTATCGCACTTATAACAAACAACCTCCAACTTTCCTTTCTATACGGCTCCACCTTTCTGAGCTCCCTTCTTATGAAAGAACTTCCGTTTTTGACTCTACTCCACCCAGAGCTCATTTTCCTTATTCTTCTCTAGAGAAGCAAGCATCTCCACATGTCTTAAAGCCATCTCCACTGCAACATCACAAGGATCCCTAAGATGATGTAATGTAGCCCTGGCCAACTCAGGCTTCAACTCCTTGATGAACTTCTCATTCCTCTTCATTACGGTATCCACAGTAGCATGCCCATACCTTGCCAACTCCTCGAACTTATTCCAACACGGACATCTCTCCCTGCTCCAACTCAGCAAACTTTCTGAGCGAAGCAGACTGCGCCATCACAGACATGAACCACTCCTGGAACCTTCTCCTAAACTCAGCCCATGTCACCATTTCCCCATCCACTCCAACCGTCACACTATTCCACTAGAATAACATTGCTACCTGAAGTTGTCTCGAAGCAAACCTTCTCTTCTCCTCATCATTGAACCCCTGGTCTGCAAAAATCTCTCATTATGCAACAATCAGTTCTCCACCTCAATAGCATCTTCGGTTCTGATAAAAGGATTCCCTCTAAGACCAACATAATCTCTGCTCAAGATAGAATAATTGTTGAACACCGAAGCTTCCTGAACTCCTACTCCAGCATTTCTGCCAACCACTCCAGCACCAATTCCAGCTTGCATCATGTTCACGAAAAACTAATACATAGCTCCTATATCCACTAGTGGAACTCCAACACTAACATTCCCAGCTTGTGCCTGACCTTGGCTCCTTATAGTATTTGGTCTAGCATTTCCATTTGTGGTGGTGCTTAATCCAAGATTCACACTTCCACTTCTAGCGTCCATATCTGTATTCAAGCCTCGTGAGATACAGAAGAATAGCCTAAGAGAGATAGGAGAATAGAGATATATCATATACTTATATATCGTAAATACAAGTACGTTACATAGCGTTATCCCATACCCCGATCTTATCTCTAATTCCTTAGGATTATGTTTTCAAAAACCATTTTTAGTTAAAGTTTTTCATAAACCTATACTCTGATACCAAGTTGTAACATCGCCTATCTTGAGGCCAAAACCTAAACACTATAGATGCTGCAGACATCTATAGTATTAACTTCTGGTGAAAAAATACCGTAATGTTAATGGTATCCATAATATCAGAGACACATGAATATGAAATAAAATAATCATAGATTAAAAACCTTTTCTGATTACATTTCAAAACAACATTTCATATTCAAATTACATAATCCCATCGTTCTCCCAGGTTTTGATAAAATATAATTATCACGAAATACGCCAAGAGCGACATATGTAGATGCCCCCTTGGTTGACCAGAGTACTATATAGATATAATTGTCTTAAATACAACACAACAGAATTAAACAAAATTAAAATTGCAACTCCTAAATAGCTATCCATCAGCCACCTGCACCTATCCGGAAGTTTTATTCGCCAACCTACTAAAGACCTGGAAATTCTCCACCCTCAGCCTACTCAAATCAATTTTGAGCACCAGAGAGTTTAAGGGGAAAAACATAAACTTCGAGTCATACATAAAGCCTGGTGTGAATAATACTATACATCTCGGTTATTTGATATTAAGTGAGACCACGCCGCTTAGCGGAACGGGTTTCCCCGCACTAATATCCTTTAAAACATATCTTTTGCAAATCATAATCCTGAAATTAAAACTGGTTAAAACTGTAAAGCATTATCGTGTAAACATATATATCAGATAATAAATGGACTATCTGTCTGAACACTATAGTTTTGTTTGGCTAACTACTAACCTTTGGCTGACTCAGGTCTACTAGACAATATACACAAATAATCTAACATTTGATAGATACTCCTCTTCTAGACGGTCCGTCCCTAACTTATCTTCTCTCAGGGTCACCTGATCCTAATTGTTTTGCAGTCTCACCAATAACCTACCTCTGTACAAACATATATATTCCTTTCTATGTGTAATAATAATTTTAGTCTTACCTGTGACAAAGCCCTATACACTGGAATTTTGGACTAAATTAGTTGGGGCTAATAGCTAATGTATAGGGCGCGACCCTATACCAGTCCCATCTGGTATATAAATATCCGAGTCATTTTACTTAGGGTAGTCTTCCCTTAAATTTTCCTTGAAAGCATTTAAATCTCAAATAATTTAGAACCCTTAAATCAAACTTGAACAAGGAAAATATATACTCTATGCTTTACGCAAGATCACATTCCCATGTTATTTATACTTTACTCAAATCTTTATTTATGAAAACATTTAAACCTTTGAAACTACCCCTTTCGAATCCATTGAAAGTACCCCTTTCGAAACATTTCATATAAACCTTTCAAAGCCATTGAAAAACCTATCCTTTGAAAACTTTAAAAGCCTTAGACATCCTTCGTTAGAACACTTAACATTGCCTTTCGAAACATTGGAAAAACCTTTCCTTTAAAACCATTCGAAACCATTAGGGAACATCCCTTCGAAACCATTCTTTATAACCTCTTGAATGCATTAAAACATCAAACCTCTCGAAAGCATTGGGTTCAAGTAAAACATGTGGAATAACCTTTCGAAACCATTTAAAACCATCTCTTTCGAAACCTTTCGGTTTTACTTTCAACAGAGCAAAAGGGTCATAAAACATTTAAATCAAAAGCACTCTTTCGAAGGAATTTCCTAAGTAAAGTAGTGATGGGGTCAAAACCAACCTTCTGAAGGCATTGGAGAAGCGGCTAAGTTTTAAAACAAAGTATACCTTCCGAAACCATTAGCTTCGAAAGGTAGGAAAGCGGCAGCTAGGGTTTCGACCCCATTCGAAAGCATTTACTTAAAACAAAATGCGCAACCCATTCAAAACCTTTCATTTAAAACATTTGACTCGGTTGAATGCCAACCAAGTCGAAAGCATACCCTTCGAAAGCAAAGAAGGCGCGTTTTTCATTTGAAAGCAAAGTAGTGCTTCGACCCCTTCGAAACACCTGGTATTCGACCTCATACCTTCCCCCTAGTCCAATTCGCTGCGCACCAAGGCTTTGATGCCATGCACATCGGTTTTGATGGTGATAAAGGCGGAGGAACTTAGTCGAAAGCCATCTAAGTTGGAAGCAGGGTGCCAAAAGTGGCGAAACATGCTGAAAGCGTGTAAAAACTAAATTTTTCCTTATTAAATTAATCTTTTTAACAAACCTGCCTTGCTTGTCAAAATCTTATTTGTTGCAAATTAACTTTTCTAAAAGAACTGCCATAATTTCTAAAATAAACAATTTAATTTATTTATAAAATACCCCTTCTTGTTTTTCAAATATATAAAACATTTAAGTCCCATACCTTAAATAATTTTTTATATTCATCAAAACACTTAGGAAAATTCCACAAAAATTCTGAAAATCATTTTAATATGTTTTTAACATATATTAATTTCAGAGCCAAAACTTATATTATTTAGCCGTAAATAATATTAAACCCAAAAAATCGTTTTCCTCACTAGAAAATTAATATAAAATCCACATTAATTCAGAAAATTATGAAAATTGAAACCCATCTCTAAAATATCATTTTCGATCTAAATCTAAAATGGCAAGGTATTTGGATGTCATTAAATAGGGTTTTCACATTAAAACATATCATAAAACCTATATTAATAAGCAAAATTCACAACTATAATATATAAGCATTTAATCATTCAAAACATGGCATAACCTTGCAAAATACTTTGGATTCATCTTAAAACGAAAACAATCAGAAAAATGAGATGTAGTCATTATTCACCTTAGCTTTGAGATTATGGAGTTTGAGATTTGAATGGATTGAGTTGATTAATTTTTTCCCTTTAGCTCTTTCTTCCTCTTGTTCTTGCTAATCGTGGCCAGCATCTATTTGTATTTAATTTTGCAAATGAACGTTTAGAACATACACGGCTAAGGTTTAGGGTATTAGAATGATTTCTTTCCTATTTTACCCCTCCTGTATTTCATTTTAACTCTTCTTTAGTTTATTGGTTACATAGCATGGCTACCCCTTATTAAAATCAAATCTTAATCCCTTAATCATCACATTACATTATTTTATTTTATTTAGCTGATTAAATGTCCTAAATAATATTACTAAAAATATGGGGTGTTACAATCTCCCCTCCTTAAAGAATTTCATCCTCGAAATTATGATAAGGTACACAACACATCAATCAAAAGGTAAAACATACCATCGACAAATCAGGATAAGTGTCTCTAATCCTGCTCTTTGTCTCTTAAGTACAGTCTCTCTCATCGTCGCTCCGCTAGACTTTAACTAATCTAACTGTCTTGTTCCTTAGCTTCTTCTCATCTCTCGCAACTATACGAATCGACTTTCTAACTATAGTCAAGTCTGGTTCTACTACTACATCATCTAACACAGTTAGTGCTATAGTAGACTCCGGATCTCTAACACACTTCCTTAGATGAGAAACATGAAAAACATCATGGACTCCTGCCAAACTATTTGGTAACTCTACTCTATATGCGAGTTTCCCAATCCTCTCTACAGTAGGAAATGGTCCTACAAATCTCGTTGCCAACTTCCTTGATTTTCCGAATCTAATCACACCCTTCATCGGTGATACCTTAATGAAGACATAATCTCCAACTAAGAACTCTAAGTCTTTCCGTCTTCTATTTGCTAATTCTTCTGCCGAGACTGAGCTTCCTTCATTCTTGCCCTTATTAACTCGATCTTTTCTGCAGCTTCTCTAACCAAATCTGGATCAAGAACCAACCTTTCCCTAGTCTCTAACCAACAAACTGGAGAGTTGCATGGCTTTCCAAACAAAGCTTCAAACGGTGACATCCCTATACTAGTCTGATAACTATTGTTATAGGAAAACTCGACTTAGTGTAGATGGTCTTCCCATGATCCTCCAAAATCTAACACACAAGCTCGTAACAAATCCTCCAAAACTTTGTTAACTCTTTCCGTCTGCCTATCGGTCAGTGGATGGTAAACGGTACTCATCTTGAGCTTGGTTCCTAAAATATCCTGTAGATTCTTCCAGAACTCGCTAGTGAACAAGGAATCTCTATCACTTACAATACTACTAGCAATTCCATGAAGTCTAATTGTATTCTTCATAAATAACTTAGCCAAAATAGGTGCCGTCCTAGTTGACTTAACTGGAATGAAATAGGCACTCTTTGTTAATCTGTCCACTATGACCCATATACTTTCATTTCCTCTATTTTACCTTGGCAACCCGTGTATGAAATCCATAGAAATAGAATCCCACTTCCATACTGGAATATCTAATGGCTGAAGCAACCCACTTGGCTTCTGATATTCGGTTTTTACCTGTTGACAGTCCAGACACTGCTTCACCCATAAGCCTACATCCCACTTCATACCTTCCCAGAAGAAACTTCTCTTCATGTCCTCATACATCTTAGTTCCTCCTGGATGAATAGTGAACTTCGAATGAAGGCATTCCTCCAAAACTTCCTTCCTTATGTCTCCCACATTCGGAACACATAATCTTCCTTTCTTTCTCAACCATCGATTATGGTCAAGATTAAAATCCTTTAAGTCATCGCTCTCTACTCTATCTCTTAACTTCCTGATCCTTTCAGCCAATACTGGATCCTCCTCATGTTTAGAAGCAATCTTTTCGATCATTACCAGTCGAACTTCTAAACAAGACAACACAACAGATCCTCCAGTAGACCCAGCTTCAGATCTCCACTGCACTCTACAAGTCGACAATGCTTCCAAATCGTTCCACTCAACTATCATTACCAACACTGCATTCCGATGCTTTATGCTAAGAGCATCTTCAACCTTATTACCTATTCATGGTGTGTATTCAATACTAAAGTCATAAGCAGCTTTAAATTACAAACATCTCCGGTGCCTCATGTTCAACTCCTTCTGAGAGACAAATACTTCAGAGACTTATAATCCATATATAACTCAAATATCTCTCCCAAAAGGTAATGACTGCATACGTTCAATGCAAATATCACCGTAGCTAATTCCAAATCATGCGTTGGATATCTAACCTCTTGCGGTCTGAGCTGTCGAGAAGCATAGCCAATCACTTTAACTTTCTGCATAAACACAGCTCCTAATCCAGTTCTACACGCATCTGTATAAACTACCAAGTCCTAATTTCCCTCCGGAACAATTAATACAAGTGCATGAGTCAATAAGTATTTCAAGCTCTGGAACGCTTCCTCACACTTATCAGTCCAAATAAACTTCACATCCTTTCCATTAGCTTGGTCATCGGTGCTGCTATCTATGAAAAATCTTTAATGCTAATCCAAGAATATTCTTTATCTCAACCACTATCTCGGGTCTCTTTCAATTACTCATCGATTCAATCTTAGTCAGATCTATAGACAACCCTTTCTCTGAGACTACATGACCAAGAAACTTCACTTCCTTCTTACAGAAAGGAACTTCGAAAACTTCTCCTTCAATTGATGCTGTCTCAATGTCTCAAGCATAATTCAAAGGTAAACTTCATTCTCCCTTTCATCTTTAGATTTTATCAAAATATCATCTATGAACACCAATATGAACCTATCCAAGTGATCTCGGAAAATTCAATTCATCAAATCCACAAAGAATGGTGGCACATTAGTTAGTCCAAATGGCATCACTAACCATTCATATGATCCATATCTAGTTCGAAACGCCGTTAAAGTAATACTATCCTCTGGCACTCTAAGCTGATGAAATCCTATCGCCAAATCCAACTGAGAAAATAATTTTGCTTCACTAAACTGGTCGAACAAATCGTCAATTCTAGGTAATGGATATCGATTCTTTATCGTCTTCTCATTCAACTTACGATAATCGATAATAACCTTAACGATCCGTCTGGTTTCTTTGAAAACACCGCGGCTGCTCCCAAAGGTGAACTACTAGGTCTAATAAAATTCTTGCTTTCCAAATCCACCAACTGCACCTTCAGCTCTTTCATCTATGTAGGTGTCATCCTACTTGGCGGCCTACTCACTAGTTCAGCTCTAGGCACCAAATCTTCGAAACTCAATGGCTCGTTTCGGTGGCAATCCTACTACCGGCTCGAAATAAATATGCGAATACTCACTACAACAAAAACACCCTTTAATAGCGTTTAAAAAACGCTATTAGAAGCTATTATAGTGTTTTTTCTTACGCTGTATATTAACATGTTGTAATAGGTCAGTGACCTATAACAGCAACATACAAAACGCTATAAGAGACGCTATGGACAAGGACATTTCATAGCGTTTTATGAGTGCTGTAAACATGACTTTTAATAGCCTTGAAAATTCGCTATGAAGTGAAACTATAGCGTTTTCATGACTGCTATGTAAAAACAGGCTGGCACACATATGAAATATACAACAGCGTCTATAGACGCTATAGAACATAATATTTTACAACGTTATCTGCTGCAATAGTACATTGTATGTATAAGTACAGCTACTTTCTATAGCGGTTTGCTGTCTTTTATTGTGTTGTTTTTTTGTTATGAAAATTGTTTATAGCACTATCATAATGCTATAGTATATAAAACTGGAAAAAACAACCTCTCCATAGCACAATTTAAATGCTATAAATTTTTATCCCTGCGGTTTTTTTACTAGGTACATCCAAACTTACAATTCTACTAATATATTATAAAATTTCAAAAAACACAATTATCACATAATGATGTACGTAATCAAATGAAGACATAAAGCCAAACCACAATATATATTTAAATATATATCCATAATATTTCGTACACAAAGTTTCAAATATTTGTGATCTTAAAAAAAACAATACATACAACCATAGCTGACCAAAACGATACATACTAAAAGCAAAGATATATGAACGTCAATACAAAATACGTTAATCCAAGCATGACCGATTTGAAAGAGAATGAATGCAGCAAAATAATTTTTCCTTCCTTCCAGCTTGTAGTAACCCCGGTATCATCATACAGCACCTGTCAAAACGAAGCACATAAGTTATTTTTCAAATCCAAACATCATCCGCAAGTTATATAATTTTTCATAACAAAAAAGATAAAGACTGTTAGTACATCATTTTAACTAAATAGACTGCCAGTACATCAGTTTAACTAAACAGACATTGACGTGAAATAAAACAAAAATAACGTGTGATTTAGAAAATACAGCAACAAGAAGCGGATTATTACCAGGCATTATACAATGCAGAAGAACAAAAACTACATTATTTATCTTTTCATTATAATTTTCATAACAAATAAATCAGAAGTACCCCTGTGCTATGCAAACTAAAGATAATAAGGAATAATTTAACCATCTACATGGACCAAGGCAAGCCTACCCACATTATAACTAAAAGGATGGGAAATTTTTAGAAACCAATCAACATCTGAAGTTTTATGATACAAAAAATTCATTATATAATCATGAACCTATGAAACAGAACTCACCACATTATAACACACTATGGAAATTGAATCAAAAATTTCTAATTATCCAAGGAAATAATCAAGCCTAAAGTATGTAAAAATATAAAAAATCAGAGCTTATGTATAAAAAGGACTAAACAACATAACAGCGAATATGGAGAAAATCTATACATAAGAAGTATATTACTCATTTAAAATTTGAATTTTAAATAATGTGATCGGTACTACCGTTAAGCTATGGACTTTGCTCCAGAAATGAGGGTGCTCCAAAAAAGCATGCCTGTTATTGGCAACTGTTCAAGCTAATATATTGAATCTTTAGGGAGAAATAATTGGATATCACTGAATACTAATCAGCGTATAATCCAATTGTTGTTATACATACAATTGCATGAAAATAAGGCAGATTTAACGGAACGGAAGAAATGTGCTACTCGACAACCATGCCTAAAAGGAAATAAAAGGAGAAAGGGTCGAAATGTGAGGATCGGTTATGGAATATAATGGTAAATATCAATGCTTTATTTTTTTTGTTTTTTTACCAGCATCAAGTTTAAGTCACCCAATTTGAATTAGAACTGGATGGCATATGTCAATTGATGCTCACTAGAAATATGGAAAGTGATAAACCAATCTAGTATTAATCAGAAAAACTTACAATTATAGTCTCACCATCCGAAATGAACTGTTGCATAAGATGAACTCAATTGATTTTGGCTGTTAATTCTTTCAAGGTTCTTTCATCTTCTACTTACTTCTATTTTTAGTCTTTGATAACGTAACATCATTCAACTTTTCATTCTCATTTTCATGACTAACAGATCAGAAGTATCCCTTGTGCTATGTAAACTAAAGATCAAAGGAATAATATCATATTCACTTACAGTGCAAGTATATTGCGGAAACATCACCACTCTGTCAATGTAAATCCTGGTTGCCCACAATCCAGCACTATGGTAAAAAGGTGTTGTATTAGTAAATTAGTAGTAGATTATTATATATATTGTTTTTCAGTGATGCAATAAGGAATTGAAAAGGTAATATAAGGGAAAAGGGAATCTGATACAATAATGATATAACTAAAGCTAAGCTAGCTCAAAGTTACGATGCCCTCAATTTTTCTATAAATATTACTACAACCAATGTCAATTGTTCTTTAACCAAGCATGAACCACTGTTGAAGCTCAGGTCATGTAAACATATAGCATGCAAAACAAAAACATGACTTGCCTCTTTATTTGGAGGATTATGACCATTGAGCTTTGCATTGATAACAACAATCAGGAAGGCTCACATCAATCTCTTCGTGGCTGCAAAGATATATAACAGCTGGAAACATTATTTATTAGCAGTAATATAGAACTAGCAAGTAACTGTCATAGCAAATATCTCCTGTCAGGTAGTACCCGTGCTCTCTGCTTTCATCCTGCATTTCATAACTCTTATCATATGAACATATAGTATCTACTTATTAACATATTTATGCATAATAACACAGTAAATGATATCATATATGTACATCAACTGGATTAGTGCCCACATCGATCACAACAGAGCCACGTTTCAGCCAATGCTTGCGAACCAAGTTGGGTACTCCAACTGCTGAGATCACGATATCAGCTTTGCTTGTGATCTCTTCTGGATTTTTTGTGAAAGCGTGCACTGTAAACACAGTTGCATGATGTCTCTGTCAAACCACCAGTGCAGTCGCCATTTAATCAGTAGGATAAATTATTCGCACATTTAATCGGTAAGCAGAAAAATGCTTAACTAAAGCTGTGTCAAAACCCATTGGGGTTCTGTTTCTTCTAATTCCGGGGTTATATTACTATATCAGAAAGCGATAAGGAAACCCTACCTTTACATATGAATATTAACTCAAATGTTTTTTCCTGCAACAAACTTTTTGTTAGCTGAACATATGACATTTTTAAAAGAAAATCTAATCAGCGATCTGTTTTCAGCATTTACTAACAAATTTAATGCTACTTATAACTAGCAAGTAACTTGTTGGTAGGCACAATTCCTGCTTCGCTTGCAAACCTAGTCAACCTGAGCTTGCTGTCACTGGGTGGTAACAAACTTACAGGCACCATTCCACCAAATCTATTCAGTAAATTGCTGAAACCTTCCCTTGCCTTTCTTTACCTCTCCAGCAATAGACTAGAAGGCAGTATACCTCTATCGTTTGCCAAGGTTGACTTTTTTGCTTGTTACTTGCATAAGAATAAACTGACAGGAGATGCTTCACTTCTTTTTGGGAGAAACAAGACCGTAGATACAATTTCTATCTACTCGAATAAGTTCAGGTTTGATCTAAGTACGGTTGAGTATCCATTGGCTATGACATATTTGGATATTAGTAAAAATGAGATTTATGGAAGCATTTCAAACCAGATTACCGAAGCATCTAAGTTGTCCACAGCAGTGTTTAGTTACAACAATTTATGTGGAAGAATACCAAGTGGAGGACAATATAAACCTTTTCGAGCTGATTATGATCATAATAAGTGTCTTTGTGGAACACCTTTGAAACCCTGCAAGTAATTTGCTTTTGCAATTACATTTTAATTGTAATTTGCATCTTTGAAGCTGCAAGTATTGCAAAAATAAATATAGCATCCACGTTATCTATTTTCATATTGGCTTAGTGTTATTCATAAACAAAAATTAGTTATGACACAAATTAATTATCGGGCTTTATCATAGCTAGTCGTCTTTATTTCAGACCCAATTTTGTTTGCATTATATTTACCGGTTCTTTTGAATGTTATCTACTTATCTGTCATTCTTTCAAAAATCAACTAAGTGTCTTTTTCAGCATAGATACAGTTGACTACCTATCATAAAGGTTTATCTTCTCATTAAAACATAACACTTACAATTACATGTGCATATAAAAGAAAATTTAGTTATTTCATTGTTTCCAAAGAATAATTCAAAATTTTCCACTGCTATACCTTACTACTTCAAAATTCTGTTTCAAGGATCTATTTAAAATACACATACGTTTTTACGAATACAGCTGATTTTCAGCATTTAACTCCGGTATATAAAGTTATTTTGTATTATCTAAATACTATCATTTTTTTTCACAAATACATTTCAAATTTTAAAATCGGAGACAAATCGGGTATCAGGTCTACTGAAACTCCAATGGAGATCATGGGCAATATAATTCCGATCAAATTTGCGCCTGAGCTTTCAAGTATTTTACCATATGATAATGTGAATATAAGATTTCAGAGGACATATTTAAGCCCTAAAAGATTAAACTAAGGGAAGTTCTAGAGGAGCACATTATGTAAAACTCCCATTCCAGGAACTGTACGTGGTAAGATTAAGTCAACATTAGTCATATCATACGATGAGTCTACTCTTTTGAAATTGATGTAGGTTGACCATTTATGTGAAAAAACAAATCATGCTTAGTATGTTGCTGAAAAGAACCTAAGCAAAAATATAATATACGTTGTTACAGGTTGAATGAAGCACTTTAAGGTTAATGTTCCAAAAACTACAACACATGAATAAAGTGATAAACAGATAAACAACATTATAGAAAACCAAGGCAAAATGATGTAACACCTTTCAGCGGCCAGGCTTAAAAAATAGAGCTTAAACTATTTGATTGCTTCATCTACAGGACTCTACAAGAGATTCCTTGTTCTAAGCACAAATTTAAGTACACAAAATACAAAGGCTATGGTACACTTGAAAATGACAAAACTAAAATGAACAATGTGTGCATGCCTAACATGAATCAAGGAAGCTCTGGTAGTAATTTAGCTCCCAAAAGAATTGGTAAAAACAGAGAGAAGATTGATCAAATATTTTTATTTTGACATCCGTTAAAATTTTTCTATTTCATGCTTTCACCGAACTGTATATTCATTACCCGAGTCAGACTTTATAACAAAGTAATACAAAACTTATACGCATAAATTTTCAAAAAATAAAATCAGTTGGTAATGTCATTGCTAATATGATTACTGTGTTTTACAAAAAACGATAAGGTCCCATAATGCACATAATGGATATCGATAGATAATATATAAACAATGACATACAAGCTCAATCAACTGCGTTAAAAAATTTAACTGACTTACTACTATTCGACAATGAAAAGTAGGGAAGACTTGTTTCGTAACAACTTATAAGAAAGGGCGGAGTCTAAGAAGCTAAGTATACACATGATATACGCAAATAAAGAATCAAGAATACTAGTTATGGTGTTGGTTAAGGATTTGGTTAAGGACGGACTTGAAACATGTATTTGGATTATTAATTTCCTATGTAATTTGGTACTAAATCAAAAGTATCATATCGATCAAATGACTTGGAATATCTAGCAACTTACAGATGAAAATTACATGAAACCAGCACAAATTGGAACAAACATAGTACGATAGGGAGGGACAGTAATAAAATTAGATTTTACTTACCAAAATAAAGATTTATGGAGGGTATGTGGATAAAAGGTAATATGTTGCCAGTAGATTGAACTAAATTTTTCTCAGGAAAAGGCATATAATATTTTCAGAATACTAGAAGCTCACCTAACAAGAAAGAAATAATGTACAACGTTAGCAATTGACCATCTCAATCCATGAAGTTTACTATGCTTTATGCTCAATCATATAAGAGTTTGGTTATAAACCAAGGAGTACATTTAGCCTCCTATGGTAGAACCTTCAAGGGAAAATAAAGAATAAAAGGATGCACATGTATATAGATTATAGAGGTAACATCTTAATCATACAGAAACTAGAGTAATGTAAGCAATGCCTTTATCATGTTAAGAAAAAATTAAAATAATTAACTTTGCACAAAAATTCCTAAATTATATAAACATACTACTTGACTACAGAAACTATTCTTTAAGTATGAAGTTTTCCTAATTTATCTTTTCAAATCTAAGTTGTTAGAAGATTTACCGCTCGGAATCGACGACGTAGACAATCTAACAATTGAAATTTCGATCAGCTTCCGAAGACTAGAGATTATCACACACAATTATATGGCAGCAGGGACTACGACTTTGCACTAATGACGATTAGGATTTTGAAGCAGTGGAAGAAGCGGTGATGTACTCTTTTATGGAAGTGGCGATTAGGATTTGAATTTGGACTTTTTGTGTCTTGGGTTTGGGCTCCAAGACCTACTAGTCTCCTTCTCTCTTTTCGATTCCGAAAGCCATGATTTTGGAATTTCTGGGATTAGGGGGAAATTAGGGTTTGGTGTTTGCTTTTGGTGGGAAAGGCAGAGAAAACATTTGTAGAACGAAAAATAAAAGAGGGAAAGAGCGGCCTCGTTAAATTTCATTGAGTAAATGAAGTTAAGCGTATACATCGTCATTAGCATGCTATTCTTATCCCAAAATAAATGAAGACAGCAACAACCTATCAACCGCTGTCCATTTTTGCCATTAATATGAGTTTTTCTTGTAGTGACTCTAACCACGAAAACTCGATTCAACTCATCTTCTATCTCCACAATACCCAACAAAGCATTCATCTCACAACTAGGGCTTTCTATGGTATATACAATCTGATCACTACAGTCAGGGTGTCTAAGTGATATTTTCCTATCATGGAAAAATATCCTAGCATAATACTTACTTAACAAATCCATACCCAAAATAATTCCAAACCCTACAAAATAAAACACATGCAAACTGCAAACAAAGGTATGATCTAACAAATCAAACTCTAAGTGGTTACACTACATCCCAAGTGTCGCATATCCTCCTATCGGATTTGCAACCCTTAAGGAAGTAACTAAGTACGAGGGTTCTAGGTTAGGCTTATCTACCAAACATCGAGATATAAAAGAATGCGATGCACCAGTATCAAACAGAACACTAACAGACATACAATGAATTTGAAGTGTACCTCCCAACACTGCCTTCCTTTTCTCCTACACTATTAGCCCCGATGTAGCAGGTTCCAATGCAAATACTTTTCCCCTTCCATCCTTAGCAGGCTCTTTGCACTAGTTCTTATAATGACCAATATGATCGCAGTTAAAGCATTTGATATTCTTCTTCCCGATCACTTCCTTTGCCTTTTCAGTATGACATTCATTAGCAAAATGTCCCTTCTTATCGCATTTATAGCAAACAACCTCCGACTTTCCTTTCTTTACGACTCCACCTTTCTGAGCACCTTTCATATGAAAGAACTTCCTTTTCTGACTCTGCCCCACCTAGACCTCCTTTGCCTTATTCTTCTCCAGAGAAGCAAGCATCTCCTCATGTCTTAAAGCCATCTCCATCGCAACATCACAAGAATCCCTATGATGAGGTAACGTAGCCCTGGCCAACTTACGCTTCAACCCCCTAATGAACTTCTCATTCCTCTTCATCACGGTATCCACAATAGCATGCCCATACCTTGCCAACTCCTCGAACCTTCTAGAATATTCCAACAAAGACATCTCCCCCTACTCCAACTCAAAAAACTTTCTAAGCAAAGCAGACTGCGCCATCACAGACATGAACCTCTCCTAGAACCTTCTCCTAAACTCGGCCCATGTCATCGTTTCCTCATCCACTATGGCTATATGCTATTCCACCAGAATAAAGCTACTCCCTAAAGCTTTCTTAAAGCAAGCCTTCTATTATGCTCATCATTGAGCCCCAAGTTTGCAAAAATTCTCTCATAATGCAACAACAAGTTCTCTACCTCAATAGCATCTTCGGTTCCGATAAAGGGCTTCCCTCCAAGCCTAACATAATCTTTGCTCTAGATAGCATAATTGTTGACCACCGGAGCTTCCTGAACCCCTACTCTAGCATTTCCTCCAACCACTCCAGCAGTAATTCCATCTTGCATCATTTTCATGAAAAATGATACATAGCTCCCATATCCGCTTGTGGATCTCCAACACCAACATTCCCAGCTTGTTCCTGACCTTGGTTCCTTCTAGTATTTGGTCTAGCATTTCCATTTGTGGTGGTGCTTCCTTCAAGATTCACTCTTCCACTTCTAGCGTCCATATCTGTATTCAAGCCTCGTGAAATATGGAAGAATAGCCTAAGAGAGATAGGAGAATAGAGATATAGCGTATACTTATATATAGTAAATACAAGTGTGTTACTATAGCATTATCTCATACCCTGATCTTATCTCTAATTCCTCAGGATTATGTTTTCAAAAACAATTTTTAGTTAAAGTTTTTCATAAACCTATGCTCTAATACCAAGTTGTAACATCCTCTATCTTGAGACCAAAAGCTAAACGCTACAGATGCTGTAGTCGTTTATAGTATTAACTTCTGGTGCCAAAATATGGTGATGTTAGTGGTATCTATAATATTGGAGATACATGAATATGAAATGAAACCATCATAGGTTAAACAACTTTTCTGATTACATTTCAAAACAACATTTCATATTCAAATTACGTAATCCCATCATTTTCCCAAGTTCAGATAAAATATAATTATTACAAAATACGCCAAGAGCGACATATGAATAAGCCCACTTGGTCGACTAGAGTACTATAGAGACATAATTGTCTTAAATGCAACACAGCAGAATCAAACAAAATAAAAACTGCCACTCCTAAATAGCTATCCATCAGCCACCTGCTCGTCTCCGAAATCTTTATTCGCCAGCCTACTAAAAACCTAAAGATCCACAACCTTCAACCTATTCAAATCAATTTTGAGCACCCAAGAGTTTAAGGGAAAAAACATAAACTTCGGGTCAGACATAAAGCCTAGTGTGAATAATACTATACATCTTGGTTATTTTATATTAAGTGACACCATGCTGCTTAGTGGAACGACTTTCCTCTCACTAATATCCTTTTAAAATATATCTTTTGCAAATCATAATCTTGCAACCAAAACTGGTTAAAACTGTAAAGCATTATCTTGTAAACGTACATATTAGGTAATAAATGGACTATATGTCCGCACACTATAGTTTTGTTTGGCTAACTACTAACCTTTGGCTGACCCGAGCCTACCAGACAATATACAACAATAATCTAACATTTGTTAGATACTCCTCTTCCAGACGGTCTGTCTCTAACTTATCTTCTCCCAAGGTCGCCTGATCCTAATGGTTTTGCGGGCTCAACACTAACTTACCTTTGTACAAACATATATATTTCCTTTTGTGTGTAATCATAATTTTAGTCTTACCTGTGACAAAGCCCTATGCTATGGAATTTTGGACTAAATTACCTTGGACTAATAGCTAATGTTTAGGGCGCGACTCTATACCAGTCCCATCTGGTATAAAAATATCCAAGTCATTTTACTTAGGGTAATCTTCCCTTAAATTTTCCTTGAAAACCTTTTCATCTCAAATTGATTTAAAACCTTAAAATCAAACTTAAACAAGGAAAATATATACTCTATGCTTTACTCAAAATCACCTTGCCATGTAATTTATACTTTTCTCAAATCTTTGTTGATGAAAACATTTAAACCTTTGAAAGTACCCCTTTCGAATCCATTGAAAGTACCCCTTTCGAAACCATTCATATAAACCTTTCAGAACCATTGAAAAACCTTTCCTTCGAAAGCTTTAAAAGCCTTAGACATCCTTCTTTAAAACACTTAACATTGCCTTTCGAAACATTGGAAAAACCTTTGCTTTAAAACCTTTCGAAACCATTGGGGAACCACCCTTTCGAAACCATTCACTACAAGAAAATCTGCCTTTAGTTGCAATAAGTGGTAGCGTTTATTGCTGAGTACAACTAATAATATTTTATCCTACGTTATTTACGCAACCAAATATTTCACGTCCATCCCGCCTTGTAAAATTTTCACCGCTCTAATTTTTTTTTCGCCTTTGTTCTGTCATGTTTCCCTCCATCATCAATACTTAGAAAAAAATTTAACCCTTCCTTTATTCCTCTTCAATACTTCAAACTTTTTTTTCCTTTTCACTTCTGCAAATTTTACCTCGTGCTCCGATTCCTCCATCCTCCACGTCACGCTAGCGCTCTCCATCGTCCTCGTCGCGCTAGCCCTCTCCATCGTCATTGACTATTTCAATCGGATACCACGTCTAATTGCTCGAGATTTCTACATAAACCCTAAATAGGTATGAATTTTATATTTCAACTTGATCGACTATTTCGATTTGATTTTGTGATTCTACTATTTGGGTTATGCCGATATTGTGCAAATATCGTTTCTATAGTGTAACGTTTTAAAGGTTTGAGTCAAAAGAGGATTTAAATTAGAGTCGGGATGGATGCCACACTTGTAACGACCCTGAATTTTTGATATTGGAAATCAAGATATTTAATTGATTTTAAATATCTGAAAGTTAGTTTAATTTGAAATTCGAGATATCAAAATCAATTTGGCGATTTAATTATTGAATTTTAATCGTTAAATCTGGGTAAAAATTTGAATCTTCAGTTTTAAGCTGATTAAAAATATTTTCAAGGCTTAGAAAATTTATATTGACAATACTGAAGATAATTGGACTTTCAGAATTGAATTTGAAACTGTTTTGTTCAGTTTTGAAATTTTATCGTTTAAATCGATATTAAAAAATAGCCTTCCAAGGCACAGTCTCGGAATTCGACGAAACTAGCTTCATTGGATCCGTAATAGTGTATTATTATCAGATTTCAATTTTCGTAATGTTTGGAGTGATCGTTTGGCCGTACGATAAGAAAACGTGCTGAAATTAAATCGAAAATTTAATATTATAACTGGTCCAAAAAGCTATCTTCTCCATACGATCGAATTCGGACTCGAAACCTTTTCCAATGCGTTCGTAATAGGGGTATAACATTACAAACGCCTAGCGGCACGCTTCGATAGGATATCGAAATTTTGAGTTGCAAATTCGTGACGATTTGAATTTGAATTTGAATGGGATATTTATACTAGTCAACTCTCAGCCGTATTTCTTTCATGTCGATACTTTTTCCATTTCATTTCAAGGGCACTATAGCTCATCTGCTACATGCAGAAATATTCTCCACGCAAACATCATTTCCCCCTTTATTTCATTTCATAGCCGAGTGAAATAATTACTCGTTCAAATCAAATAAATGGCGGAGCTAAGAAATATAAAACTTTTATCTCCTGTTGAACTTCGTTCCTCCCTCCTCTACAAATAAATCAATTAGTCCCAAATCGATTTTTGAATCCAAGATGTAACGCTCGCAATCGAATCGCGAGCAGTGGTTCTAATCTACATCGCGTACGAACCGGCTTCGATCAAGAGAAGTTCAACGTTCAGTCTATTGAATTGCGCGAATTAGGGAAGGGACGTCGTGGCTTCACAGTGAGATCTCGAGTCGGCCTCGCAAGCTTCGACGATGGAAGTTGATCGAGTAGATGGAAACTCGATTTCGAGCAACGCGTTCGAGAGGGTAGTCGTGATCTGGTGGCCTTCAAGGCGAGTGGCAGGGCCGCGACTTCGAGCTAGGGCTTTGGGTTCCTAATGGCAACAGCGGCGCTCGCGTACGCGAGGGGAAGTCATGATGGCGGCGACATCAATGGTCGCAGTGATGACCGAGGTGAAGGTAATCTCGATTTTTATTTTTATTTTCAATTAAACGTAATTTATAAATATATATATATATAATTAGAAGAAAATTTTATAAAAAAAGAAAAAAAATATTTACAGCAAGTTTATATATATACACACACACAGTTTATTTATTATATATATATGTGGATATATACAGTGAATCAAAAAATATATTTACAGTTAAGTTATAGGCTGTTTTATTTTTGAACTTAATTTAATAAGTGTATATATATGTAGATTTATAATGTAAAAGGTTTAAAACAGAAAAGAATATATATATACATAGGTACACAGACCTGTTTTATTTTGTACAAAGGTAAACAGAAAATATAAAGGCAGGTTTTGGGAAAATAAATATTTTTAAATTCATTTGTTTAAGTTGATTTTAAATAATAGTTTATGGTGATTTATTTGTTTTATTAACTTGTTAATCTATTTTAGTTCCTAAAAAGAAAAAATTATTATTAGTTGGATTAAAATTATAAAATGGCAATTGGATTGTTCGATTTGTTCGAACATTAATAAATTGTATAAATTGTTTATACAACGTCTATAAATCGAGAAAATGAACTGGGATGGAAATGGATTGCAAAAAAAAAAAGCAAAGGTGAGATCTTCTCACTCAAATTAAAATTGAAGTGCAGTTATTGGTTGATTGCCTGATTGTGATAGTATATATAGTAGTATATAGCTATATATATATTGGAATATATATATTGGAGTTGTTGATTTCCCGTATTATATAGCGGATGAGACCCTATGCGCCACATAATAGCGGGCGATATTTTATAAATCTCATATACCGCGATATTCCACCTCGAAGTAGAATGGGTATTTAGTTGTTGTGCTAACATCTGTGGATGCAGGGAAACAGGTTGGAGGGATCCAACTGGATTCCTCAAATTATATGAATTTATTTCATATGTTGTATGAATTTGTTTCATATGCTGTGTGATTATTTATTTATAATCTGTGAATGATTATATTTGTGGTTGAATTTGTTAAAGGCTATAATTTAGCCGAATGTATTTTTGGTATCGTTGGATACCATGAATAAATAAAATTGGGTTTTTGAAATTAAAGTTGGAATTTTTGTTGTAAATTCCTTTTGAAAGAATCGGATTAATTTAAAAGAAGTTTGAAAAAGATAAAGTTTTATTTTTGAATCATATTGAATAAAATTCCAAATATGGGAAAAAGGCTTAATAAGTGGATTTCGAGTAATATTGTTTATAAGTTGAAGAATTTATTAAAATTTGGATTTTTAAATAGATTGGAAGAGATAAAAGAATTTTTTTTCTTTTAAAGGAATTTATCTTAAAAGGGAAATAAATATGGAAATCCATTTGAAAGTTGATTTGGAGTTGAAAGTGAATATTTGAGAAATCGATTTGAAAATCGTATAAAAAGTGAATTTTTGGAAATGTAAATTCATAATGGAATTTATAAAGGAAAGGGAAATTTTCTTTAAAAATAAACACTGATTTATTTTTAAAGTGTGGAAATAAATTTACAAATTTGGAATGTAAATTTGAAATAAATCGATAAGGATTTATTTAATTGGTTTAAATGGACCATTTTGAAATGGAAGTGTATTATTTTCCTTGAAAAGCCGAGTATATTTCCAAAGTAGTTTTAAATTTTAAATGAAGAAATTTTGAAATTTGATTTTAAGGAATATTTGGGAGATAAAGTATCTGAACTCGGCAGATTTCCAGTGGAAATGAATAAATATTTGGAAATATATTCCACGCAAGGAGATTGATTTGAAATTTGTTTTCAAAAGTTGAAAGGTGAAATGTGATTTGAAATTTGTTTTCAAAGTGATGAAGTGTGGAAAATATATATATCTTGCGAAGATATTTGAAATTTAATAATTTGGGAAATTATTTAAATTGGTTGATTGTTGTGAATGTTGTTGATAGTTAAATAACCGACTATCAATATTTGCTTTTGAAATGGCATTTGAATTTGTTTTAAAACAAGCGCTCATTATTCGGTTAAGCCGGGAGAGTACTTTGTGTCATATAGCCCATTCCGAATAGCGATATGTCGTAATGGATCGCATTTAAAGACCGGTGTTGAAGACCGGGTATTTGTGAAGATGATAGGATGTCCTATCGATTGTCTCTACACCGAGTAGCTACGGTATAGAGATTCCCTATGTTATGGGAAGTCCGATCGGGATTGTGGATACACGGATTGCAAGGACTTCTTTGGAAGTGCCTTCGGTTCTGTTCGAACCCGGAACAGACTTGTATGGTTGTATGTCTGACATTACACTTTGAGATATAAAGCTGATTTCTTTCAAATACATTTCTGTTGGTGGCGGAGAATTTATTCTCTTAGCTTAACACCCTTCTTTGAGACGTACGAGCTCAGAGGTTATGTAGTTGAAGGTTATCACTGATATACTCCTAATTTGGTAGTGTGGCATGCTAAGTGTTGCTGTGTGTTGCTGATCATTTGTTGATCATTTGTGATCAAAGCATGGCTTTGTGAAAAAGCGTAGCTTTGTGGACGAGACCTCATCGGACCTCATAACCCGGAAATGGTCGAAACAGGAAAGATGCGGCAAGGTTATGAGGGTATGTCATTTCCTTCTGCAAAAGGGTGATATCATGGTATGGAGTCCAGATATTTACCTGTGTGGTTGCTCCAATCTCATTTACTGTGTGATTGTTGTTGTGTGATCGAGGCGCCACGGATAAAGGTCCCAAAGGACCTGGGGGTGGCATATTCGTGTAGTAGTTACCTAGTGTAAGCGGTAACCCGGCCTTGTGTTGGCAGAGAGCTAGTTAGTTATCGGGACGTCCATCTAGAGGCGTACCCATGTGGCAGTAGGAAGTTCCTTAGCCTGACCATTTGTTGGAAATCCAATTTCCAATACGAACCTTGTACGGTTTTAGTTGTAGAACCTGCCATTTACTTATGGTGGTCACCACTGTTTAGGCGGCAGCTATAGTAGGCATAATATAATGGTACCTATGCTGGCTAAGGTTAATATTGTATTTTCGAAATGATTTTGTACACTATGCACTAGTAATAATATCAAAAAGAGTTTATTACGTAGTAAGCATATTTGACTATCATAAGAAGAAATCTCCTCCAAGTTTGCGATTGCATTGTGTGTGTGGCGGGAGGCCTTATGGTAGTTTCATTTTCCAAAAGCATTGCAAATTTCTTTTATTTTCTTTGTGAAAATAACTGTTTTACAATCTCACACCAGTCACCATGACTGACTCGGAGTTTATTGTTCCCTTTCTAATCTCTGGGTGCCCATAATTTTCCACACAGGCAGCCTAGAGTTATGTTATCAGGATATTCTGGATATTCTGAAGCTTTGGAGACGAGTTGGATGGCGAGACGTACACTCGTACTTATTTATTTATTCCGCTGTGTATTCTGTATGGGGGACAAGTTTATATAACTGTCCATTGTTGTATTGAGTTGTATATTGACTCTCATTGTTGTATTGTATAAACCGATATAGTTCTTTGTTTAAAAGACTAGTGATTATCTATTATATATTGTTCCGCTGCGAATGTGAGATTCTGATATTGTTTCTATTTCTGTTTTTCTGTTCTTTCTTTTCTTCTGTCTTCTTCTACCTCTTCTTTTTAACCCCAATGGTTCAGTTTTCCGGCATTCGATTGCGCGGCATTTGATATAGTGGACGTATTAATGTCGACTTTCGAGCGTCGAAAGATCTCAATCGTTACATGTGGTATCAGAGCAATTGGTTAAGCGATAACCTTGGCTCTGTTGGGTGTTACTCATTAGAGATAGAGTCAATAGTACTCTAGAATGAGTGTAACTATAATAATAGATATGAGCGCGTATTTGTTAGTGAATATAAAAATTTGTTTTATATTGTGTTGACTTATCGTTTGATAGTTTATAGATTCTGGTCGGTTCAGTTTGGCCAACTGTAATCGATAGGGGTTCGAAACTGTTAAACAAGATAAACTGACACAGTATTGTTTTAAAATAGGGTAAATGAAATGATTTTACCCAAAACTATTTTTGTATAGAAAAGAAATTATTTTCTATGAATTATTATAGTATATGGATGCTTGGTTGTTAGGAAGTGATAATATTGAATTATTATCATTATTATCTGGAAATTGAATAAGAAATATTGGTATAACAAAAATTTGGAGATAAATTCATTTAACCAATGAAATTTATAAATATGAATTGAAAAGATAAGGAAATAAATCCATATACGAATGAGATTTTGGGAATGTGAATGGTAAATGTGATTTATAATTTGAAATAGAATTCCAGAAAAATATTTGAAAAATAAAATTCATTAATGGAATGAAATTGGTAATGTAAATTTGTGAATGAACAAATGAGGTTACATTTGTGAATAAATGAATTGGAAATTGAATAATGAAATGAGATTTGATTTGGATCAAGTTGAATAAAAATCCAAACTTGGAAAATAAAACAAAATGGATTGAATTCAAGTAAACAAACTTGATAATTTATTAATTCATGAAATAATGAATTGGAAGTTGAATTAGTAAAATTAAAATTGAATTGTGAGTTGAATAAAAATGGGTTGAATTTGCATATAAATGGTTGTTGTTTGACGCAAACGAGATTGTATAGAATTCTATAAGTTAAATGAAAGCCAATAAAATTGATTTTAAATCGATTGAAATAGATATGAATTCGTTTCGTTTAAAAATGAATAGAATGTAAGAGAGTGAGTTGTAAATCCCTTGAATTGAATAGAAATGATGTGTGGTTTAGTTGTAAGCAACTAAATTTGTATTGAAACTTTATAAATTGCTTATGGAAATTATTTTGAGTGCATTGCTTATGAAAACTATGTGTTTACTATTGAAAATAAGTGAAATGTAAATGAATTTCCTATATATGTCACTTACGTATTTAAATTGAGTAAGTACAGGTTTTTGGAAGGGGCATTTCACCAGAAGGACAAACTTTGTAGTCCAATTAGTTTCTAGGACACACATTCACAAAAATTACTTTGAAGGCCAAAGTCTGCAGAATAATTACTTTCAAGGACAAAGTCAGCAGTTCAATTACTTTTAAGGACATAATTTCATAGGTTTTTAGGCCCTAGAAACTAATTATTTTACGTTTTGTCCTTGAAAGTAATTATTTCAATTGTGTGTCCTAAAAACTAATTTCACTTGCTAAAGAGCCCCTTGTGGCTAATTTCCACTTTTTGGAAGCCGTTTGGCTGCATTTTGGGTTGCGCAAATGCTAAAAAATAAGCTGCTTTGCTTAAAATGCTAATAAAGGTACGCCTACGCAATACAAAAATAGGAAATATGAACTGTTTTTGCTTTTCCGACCGAGTGGGTCGATGTATATATATTTATATCTTTTGTCAAATTGCAAAAGCTCCTCCGTACAAAGGAGACTCCGCTAAAATTTTCTAAAAATTTTGAGAGTTAGAAAAAATTTGGAATTTTTGAAATTTTTCACTTAACGACAAGTGATTTCAAATTGAATTTGAGATAAGGTAAATATAATTCAATATCTAAAATGAAGTAAATTGAATTCAAATGTAATTGAAAATGCAAAGTTGAATGGAAATGAATATATAACTTTGTTTGTGAAGTGAAAATAAATATAAGAAGTATGTAAATACTTATATTGAACTTAAGAAATAAAAAATGAAATTCTTAAGTAAATGGGTATTTGGAATCCAATAAGTAAATTTGGACATTGATGTTAAATAAAGTATACAGGGATTATAAAGGCTATAGGAAAATGGAATTGGATTTTGATTTCGAAGATAAGGTATGTATTTAAAATTTCAGTATGAAATTTGATTGGGTTTTTTATTTTGCCACTTGGCATTTTGTTTTCTTTTGGAATCTGGGAGTCCGTAGGGACATTTTGTAGTTGTACCGAGTTAGCCGCGCAAAGGAGTCGCTGGCGAAATTTTTCGAAAATTTAGAGAGTTAGAAAATTTTTGAGAAATTTTGGATAATTTACAATTTGAATTTAAATTTAAATTTGAATTGTGAAGTAAAATAAAGATGTTTGAAACTATGAAAATATTTGGAAGATTAATAAGAATGATAGTGTGGTTATGATAAGAAAATTTGGCTGGGAATTTGATAAAACTGTTTGGTTTTAGGAAAATGACAAATGGGTATTGGAGCATTCTTCTTAACTTGTAATTTCGGGATGAAATTCTTTTAAGGGGGAAGATTGTAACGACCCTGAATTTTTGATATTGGAAATCAGGATATTTAATTGATTTTAAATATCTGGAAGTTTGTTTAATTTGAAATTCGAGATATCAGAATGAATTTGGCGATTTAATTATTGAATTTAATAGTTAAATCTGGGTAAAAATTTGAATCTTCAGTTTTAAGCTGATTAAAAATATTTTCAAGGCTTAGAAAATTTATATTGATAATACTGAAGATAATGGGACTTTCAGAATTGAATTTGAAACTATTTTGTTTAGTTTTGAAATTTTATCGTTTAAATCGATATTTAAAAATAGCCTTCCGAGGCACTGTCTCGGAATTCGACGAAACAAGCTTCATTGGATCTGTAATAGTGTATTATTATCAGATTTCAATTTTCGTAATGTTTGGAGTGATCGTTTGGCCGTACGATAAGCAAACGCGCTGAAATTAAATCGAAAATTTAATATTATAACTGGTCCAAAAAGCTATCTTCTTCATACGATCGAATTCGGATTCGAAACCTTTTCCAATGCGTTCGTAGTAGGGGTATAACATTACAAACGCCTAGCGGCACGCTTCGATAGGATATCGAAATTTTGAGTTGCAAATTCTTGACGATTTGAATTTGAATTTGAATGGGATATTTATACTAGTCAACTCTCAGCCTTATTTCTTTCACGTCGTTACTTTTTCCATTTCATTTCAGGGGCATTGTAGCTTATTTGCTACACGCAGAAATATTCTCCATGCAAACATCATTTCCCCCTTTATTTCATTTCATAGCCGAGTGAAATAATTACTCGTTCAAATCAAATAAATGGTGGAGCTAAGAAATATAAAGCTTTTATCTCCTGTTGAACTTCGTTCCTCCCTCCTCTACAAATAAATCAATTATTCCCAAATCGATTTTCGAATCCAAGATGTAACACTCGCAATCGAATCGCGAGCAGTGGTTCTAATCTACATCGCGTACGAACCGGCGTCGATCGAGAGAAGTTCGACGTTCAGTCTATTGAATCGCGCGAATTAGGGAAGGGACGTCGTGGCTTCACAGTGAGATCTCGAGTCGGCCTCGCAAGCTTCGACGATGGAAGTCGATCGAGTAGATGGAAACTCGATTTCGAGCAACGTGTTCGAGAGGGTAGTCGCGATCTGGTGGCCATCCAGGCGAGTGGCAGGGCCGCGATTTCGAGCTAGGGCTTTGGGTTCCTGATGGCAACAGCGGCGCTCACGTACGCGAGGGGAAGTCGTGATGGCGGCGACATCAATGGTCGCAGTGATGACCGGGGTGAAGGTAATCTCGATTTTTATTTCTATTTTCAATTAAACATAATTTATAAATATATATATATATATAATTAGAATAAAATTTTATACAGAAAGAAAAAAAATATTTACAGCAAGTTTATATATATGCACACACACAGTTTATTTATTTTATATATATGTGGATATATATAGTGAATCAAGAAATATATTTATAGTTAAGTTATAGGCTGTTTTATTTTTGAACTTAATTTAATAAGTGTATATATATGTAGATTTAAAATGTAAAAGGTTTAAAAAAGAAAAGAATATATATATACATAGGTACACAGACCTGTTTTATTTTGTACAAAGGTAAATAGAAAATATAAAGGCAGGTTTTGGGAAAATAAATATATTTTTAAATTCATTTATTTAAGTTGATTTTAAATAATAGTTTATGGTGATTTATTTGTTTTATTAACTTGTTAATCTATTTTAGTTCCTAAAAAGAAAAAATTATTATTAGTTGGATTAAAATTATAAAATGGCAATTGGATTGTTCGATTTGTTCGAATATTAATAAATTGTATAAATTGTTTATACAAGGTCTATAAATCGAGAAAACGAACTGGGATGGAAATGGATTTCAAAATAAAAAAAGCAAAGGTGAGATCTTCTCACTCTAATTAAAATTGAATTGCAGTTATTAATTGATTGCCTGATTGTGATAGTATATATAGTAGTATATAGCAATATATATATATTAGAATATATATATTGGAGTTGTTGATTTCCTGCATTATATAGCGGATGAGACCCTATGTGCCGCATAATAGCGGATGATATTTTATAAATCCCATATACCATGATATTCCACCTCGAAGTGGAATGGGTATTTAGTTGTTGTGCTAACATCTATAGATGCAGGGAAACAGGTTGGAGGGATCCAACTGGATTCCTCAAATTATATGAATTTGTTTCATATGTTGTATGAATTTGTTTCATATGCTGTGTGATTATTTATTTATAATCTATGAATGATTATATTTGTGATTGAATTTGTTAAAGGCTATAATTTAGCCGAATGTATTTTTGGTATCGTTGGATACCAGAAATAAATAAAATTGGGTTTTTGAAATTAAAGTTGGAATTTTTTTGTAAATTCCTTTTGAAAGAATTGGATTAATTTAAAAGAAGTTTGAAAAAGATAAAGTTTTATTTTTGAATCATATTGAATAAAATTCCAAATATGGGAAAAAGGCTTGATAAGTGGATTTCGAGTAATATTGTTTATAAGTTGAAGAAATTATTAAAATTTGGATTTTTAAATAGATTGGAAGAGATAAAAGAATTTGTTTTCTTTAAAAGGAATTTATCTTAAAAGGGAAATAAATCTGGAAATCCATTTGAAAGTTGATTTGGAGTTGAAAGTGAATATTTGAGAAATCGATTTGAAAATCGTATAAAAGGTGAATATTTGGAAATGTAAATTCATAATGGAATTTATAAAGGAAAGGGAAATTTGTTTTAAAAATAAACACTGATTTATTTTTAAAGTGTGGAAATAAATTTACAAATTTAGAATGTAAATTTGAAATAAATCGATAAGGATTTATTTAATTGGTTTAAATGGACCATTTTGAAATGGAAGTGTATTTTCCTTGGAAAGCCGAGTATATTTCCAAAGCAGTTTTAAATATTAAATGAAGAAATTTTGAAATTGGATTTTAAGGAATATTTGGGAGATAAAGTAATTGAACTCGGCAGATTTCCAGTGGAAATGAATAAATATTTGGAAATATATTCCGCGCAAGGAGATTGATTTGAAATTTGTTTTCAAAAGTTGAAAGGTGAAATGTGATTTGAAATTTGTTTTCAAAGTGATGAAGTGTGGAAAATATATATATATCTTGAGAAGATATTTGAAATTTAATAATTTGGGAAATTATTTAAATTGGTTGATTGTTGTGAGTGTTGTTGATAGTTAAATAACCGACTATCAATATTTGCCTTTGAAATGGCATTTGAATTTGTTTTAAAACAAGTGCTCATTATTCGGTTAAGCCGGGAGAGGACTTTGTGTCATATAACCCATTCCGAATAGTGATACGTCGAAATGGATCGCATTTGAAGACCGGTGTTGAAGATCGGGTATTTGTGAAAACGATAGGATAACCAATCGATTGTCTCTGCACCGAGTAGCTACGGTATAGAGATTTCCTATGTGATGGGAAGTCCGATCGGGATTGTGGATACCCTGATTGCAAGGGCTTCTTTGGAAGTGCCTTCGGTTCTGTTCGAACCCGAAACAGACTCGTATGGTTGTATGTCTGACATTACACTTTGAGATATAAAGCTGATTTCTTTCAAATACATTTCTGTTGGTGGTGGAAAATTTATTCTCTTAGCTTAACACCCTTCTCTGAGACGTACGAGCTAAGAGGTTATGTAGTTGAAGGTTATCAGTGATATACTCCCAATTTGGTAGTGTGGCATGCTAAGTGTTGCTGTGTGTTGCTGATCATTTGTTGATCATTTGTGATCAAAGCATGGCTTTGTGAACAAGCGTAGCTTTGTGGACGAGACCTCATCGGACCTCACAACCCGGAAATGGTCGAAACAGGAAAGATGCGGCAAGGTTACGAGGGTCGCACCCTTTAGGGTATGTCATTTCCTTCTGGAAAAAGGTGATATCATGGTATGGAGCCCAGATATTTACCTGTGTGGTTGCTCTAATCTCATTTACTGTGTGATTGTTGCTGTGTGATCGAGGCACCTCGGATAAAGGTCACAAAGGACTGGGAGGTGGCATATTCGTGTAGTAGTTACCTAGTGTAAGGGGTAACCCGGCCTTATGTTGGCAGAAAGCTAGTTAGTTCTCGAGACGTCCATCCAGAGGCGTACCCATGTGGCAGTAGGAAGTTCCTTAGCCTGACCATTTCTTGGAAATCCAATTCCCAATACGAACCTTGTACGGTTTTAGTTGTAGAACCTGCCATTTACTTATGGTGGTCACCACTGTTTAGGCGGTAGCTATAGTAGGCATAATATAATGGCACCTATGCTAGCTAAGATTAATATTGTATTTTCGAAATGATTTTGTACACTATGCACTAGTAATAATATCAAAAGGAGTTTATTGCGTAGTAAGCATATTTGACTATCATAAGAAGAAATCTCCTCCAAGTCTGCGATTGCATTGTGTGTGTGGCGGGAGGCCTTATGGTAGTTTCATTTTCCAAAAGCATTGCAAATTTCTTTTATTTTCTTTGTGAAAATAACTATTTTATGATCTCACACCAGTCACCATGACTGACTCGGAGTTTATTGTTCCCTTTCTAGACTCTGGGTGCCCATAATTTTCCACACGGGCAGCCTATAGTTATGTTATCAGGATATTCTGGATATTCTGGATCTTTGGAGACGAGCTGGATGGCGAGACATACACTCGTACTTATTTATTTATTCCGTTGTGTATTCTGTATGGGGACAAGTTTATATTACTGTCCATTGTTGTATTGAGTTGTATATTGACTCTCATTGTTGTATTGTATAGACTGATATAGTTCTTTGATTAAAAGACTAGTCATTATCTATTATATATTGTTCCGCTGTGAATGTGAGATTCTAATATTGTTTATGTTTCTGTTTTTTTGTACTTTCTTTTCTTCTGTCTTCTTCTACCTCTTCTTTTAAACCCTAATGGTTCGGTTTTCCGGCATTCGATTGCGCGGCATTTGATACAGTGGATGTATTAATGTCGACTTTCGAGCGTCGAAAGATCTCAATCGTTACAACACTGGTCGGTAAGGATGGTGCACGGAGACCACAACGGTCGGCGAACGATTGGACGGAAGCTGAACGGGTTGAAAGTTGAAAACAAGAAGGGGAAGAAGAAGTTTAAATCGGTGTCTATTAAGAACTGAGCTCAATCTACGCAACTTATGCTTGATTGGTACTGTCTTTTTCTTTCTTTTCTACCTTTGTTAATTTGTTTTCTACGGTTCACTTTAATCATTGTTTGTTTGATTCTCATATTGGGTAAAACCTTAAGAAATATAAGGTGAAAATATGTTTAGGTCCCTTGACTATTGTTCACTGTTTGAATAGTTGAACTTCCTTTTATATTGATAACCAGTAATAATCTAGCACATGTATTTGTATTTTTGAATCTTCAAATTTATGTATATGTGTTTCTTTCTCTAATCAACAAGTGAAGCGACCACCGAGAGCATTGAAAGGACTGGTGAAGCTACCAGCACTAGTAAGAGGACACAATGTACGAAAGCAAGCAAATATGACATTAAGATGCATGCAAGCTCTAGTGAGAGTTCAAGCAAGAGTTCAAGATCAACAGATCAGATTATCTCAAGGATGATAGTAGCACAAAGTCTTCTCTGAGTAACTGCGATACTTCTCTTTGGGATTCAAGGTACTTCCAAGAAATGGCAGAAAGAAGATCAATGGTGATGTTCCATCTCACTTCTTTTCTCATTTTCATAATATTGTATATCTTTGTTTAACTAATATTTCGAAACCATCAAGCAACATAGCAGATAAGTGGGATGATCGCCCTCGCACAATAGAAGAGATCTAGTCTATGCTCCATAGCAGGAAAGATGCTGCTCTTAAAAGGGAAAGAACTTTTTCTTATGCCTTTTCCCAGCAGGTTTTTTCACTTTTTAAATAAATTTACCAGAAATACCCAACATAGCGGTTGAGCATCGGTGAGAGTAAAAAGTAAAATACACAATTTGAACTGCAGATATGGAGGCAAGACAGGAACTTACACCAACCACTAAATGAAGAGGAATTCGAAATGTCATCCATAGATCAAGAGCCACCGAGATGGTTTAACCGATGGATGGCATCGAGATTATCATTCGACAACCGGTGCAGCAGCAGCAAGACGACAGACAACAATCATTATGAATCAAGATAATCACTGGACCATAGAGTGGACACCATCAGAACTCTTGAAATCGACATAGCCCGACCCTTGTATAATGCCGGAAAAAGAATGGTACAGAATTTATCAAGCCACTGTTAATATGGATAATATATACACCTCCACTATAAAAGCTCTGTTAATTGCCAAATGCACATGCTAGTCAGCGCTTTTCAGAGTGAGGCCTTCATCACTACATGATTGGAATTACCAGACTTCTTATGTTATTTTGAACTAGGGAGCCTTTATTGGTAAATCATCTTTTTCAAACATTTGATGTTTGGGTTGCATACCAAAAATATGCATGCAGCATGTATGAAATATGAATACGTGCATCAACAAATAATTCTTCTATGGTGACTCGTTATATTAAACAAATGTACATCTTGATTGGTTTAGAATATGACAATATGCATCTATAAAAGACCATCATCTCACAAGTTCTGTCAAAATTTATCAATTCTCCTCTCTTTCTAAGCTTTTAGAGGTACATTCACAATGTCTGCAGGTGTGAGAATTTGCGTGTTAGGTACTTCTACCAAACCTGTATCGCTAGTCGACCACAGCTTGAAACTTTCGTGTATAGTATCCTCAGATCGTCCATGGAAAAATTTAAATGTCATCCCATGTCACCATGGTCTAAAGAAATTCATGCCTATATTTTCAATAAATGTTAGAAACGATTACAAAAAAAGCAATGTTGATGATGTTATCAGAACCTCAGGTAACTAAACCTAACCAATGGGATTACAGTTCAACTCAGTCCACAAACAAAAATTCCACGGTATGATTAATTTGGAACGTTGTGTTTTTTCCCTTTTTAATTAATAAATTAGGTCTTAGGTGTAGAGTAGTAAAATGCTAAAACAATGTTATACCTGTGCATATATAGGAAGAAAAGTACGGGGCTCTAGCTAAGGACTTAAAAGAAGAGGTGCGAGCTTTGTTCAATGTCTCGGACCCATTTGCACAGATTAAGCTCATTGATTCAGTTAAACACCTAGGACTTGCTTACTATTTGAAGATCAAATAAAAACGATAATAAATGATTTGATGACAAGTGGTTATATCAATCTCGTGCAATACGATGGACTTCATGCAACGGTGGTACTATTCAGGCTTCTCAGACAAAATCGTTTTACGATTTCAGAAGGTACGATTATAAAGTCACACCATCGTGCAATGTATGTGTATGTATGTGTGTGTATTTACACACTCATAATATTTATGGGCGTGTGTTAACGTACACTCATATTTGTGTAGGCACATTTAAATCCTTTAGTGTGTATGTGTGTAAAGGGCATTTGAAGTAAGTAAGAATATTGGACAAATGTTAATATCATCCATGGAATATTATTTAAAAACCTTTCCCTTTCATACTCCTCAATTTTATGGAGAAAATGAAAAATAACTTTCTTTCCAAATAATTTTTTTGTAGGTAAGTTCTATTCCACAGCAAGATCCATGCAAAGTTTTGAATCATTTACTTTTAAACACTTCGAAATTCGCAAATTCCTATAAACTATTGAAAATACTGATATTTCATGCTGACTTGAAATATAATTGAATGCCTTAGAAGTTTCCAAATATTGATATTATCGCTAACAAACAGAAAATATGCACAAATACTTATTTGATTTTACATAAAAATGGAGATGAATCGGAAATAACCAGGGATACAAAAACACTTGAATGTGGATTCCTTGTGCACACAGGCATTATGTCCGTAAATAGGTTATAAAAAATTAGTTTCTTATCGTTATTCTACAAAAAGATAGGACATATATCACTATCCATAGTAGTAAAGAAATTCAATTTGATTAAAAAATTTGTAACAATTTAAAAAATTTGTAACAATTTAAAAAATCTTGTACAAGTTGCACCCTGTTCTGAAATCTCTAGTTAGCATGTTATATGTTTTAGAAACATGTAAAGATTTCAAAACTAACTACAGCTTTAGTGGCCCTATTTTACGTGTAACGTGCGGCTAATAATTTTTTAGTGACAATCTAACAAACCAATGAGTTGTAAGGTTTATACGGGCTCAGGACTGGAAACCGTTCAGTTGAGATATGTGATCAACCTTCTATGATTCATATGAGATATGAGGTGTAAGGTTTATATCGAAGCCATATTTTTTTGTGCATACAGGTAAATCGTATTTGATGGTTTAGTTGGCAATCAGGAGATGATGGGTTGCTGCTGACAATCAGAATATGTTAATTCTGTTTAGGTGAGGTCGAGTGTGCCGGTTGGGGTTGCTGGTGAAGTGATAGGGTTGCTGGCGAACTGTTGTTGACGATCTGAATCCGAGGTGCTAAAATACTCAGTTGAAAACTAGAGGCTAAGTTTCATCCACTGTTTCACATCTACTCTAGGGAAAACATTACTTGTGATTCTATTTTGAGCACACTACTTCATTACAGAGGATAGCTCACTGTTTCCTTATTAATCTTCATATTCTTTAGTAGTGAAAACCCAACAATGTACAACGATGATGTGAATGCAGTTAATGCTTGGCTTTTATAAACACAGTACTGATCTTTGCTGGCTATAGAAGCTCTCTTTAATACACTAGGGAAAAATGCTTCCAGAAATGGCTCCATGGTGGAAACTCCTCCTACAACACATAAGGTATGTATATAGTAACTAACTGCACAAACAAAAATCACATAAATCATCAGTTAGTACAAGAATTCGCAACACAAACCTGAAATTACAACGTCATATCTGAAAATAAGGCCACCAGAAGTAGCCATTAAGAAAGTTATTAGTACGGATAGTGTTAGTCTTCCTTCATATTCCTTTCCAACTCCATTCGAAATAATTACTCTACCTGCCATAATCTGTAATTATGTTCTCTTTTAGTTACAGAAAACACACTGCTTATGTATCACACACATAGTGTACTGAAATAGCTGGACTAGAGAGGAAAAGAATTTTATGTAGGCTTAGCACCTTAGCAAAATTATGGTATTTATGGTTTTTTTAAAGCATTACTCGTATGGTTATCTTTTATTATCATTGAAATGGTCTGATCCTAGTTTGACTATCAGATTGGTAGATAGAAGTTCAAATGTGGTCACCTAACAAATTAATAAGCCAGAGAACTTTGTGCTCAACTTATAAGTAGAGATTCTAAGTGTGTTGGAAATCAAAATTCTAAGTTCAAATGTGGTCACCTAACAAATTCTAAGTGTGTTGGAAATCAAAATTAGAACTTTGTATTGAGTAATTTATTCACTTTTATATCTAGTGATGATTTTGGATGGTTTTGTAAAGCAACTGCATATTTGCAGCCATTATCAGTAAGAACACGATTGTTTTATGTTTTGCAGGAAGGGTGGGTGCTGCTTCAATAAACGCTACTTTGTACAAAACTAGTAGCAGCTATTGAGGTCATTAGCATCTTTGGATTATAGAGTCGGGTAAAATTTACTTGCATGTGTTTTCTCATTAAAGTTTTGTTAAACATCCTCTTGAAACATCTTATCAGCCTAACACGGGCTCTAGTGTATGTAGATTGGAAAAATATACAAGAAGATGGATGAAAGCTAGTTTGATTACTACCATCCATATTATAGTAGTAAAGTTTAATAGGCGATACGTTTCTAAAATAACATGATAGGTTTTCCTTAATTATATATTGAAATTAAAATAATGCGAGATAGTGTAAAGATTAAGCAACTGCAATGAAGCTGGATCAATTTTGTATAGGCACTCACCTGATCATTCTTGAATCTGTTTCACAGGAACCAAACATGGCCAGCACTAACAAAGTTTGATGAGCATTAACAAAGTTTATAAAAATTAGCTATGTTTATGATAATAATAATAATAGACAATAGTTTGAATAAATTTACTAAGTTTTATAAAAATTAACAAGTTTATTATAATAGTAGTAGTTGTAGTAGTAGTAATATTAATAATAAACTAAGTTTGATAAAAAAATAACTGAGTTTATAATAACAATAACAATAACAATAATAAATTATATTTTGATAAAAATTAACTAAGTTTATAATAATAATAATAATAATAATAATAATAATAATAATAAATTAACTAAGTCAACTAAGTTTTATAATTAATAACAATAATAACAAAAACTAAGTTTATAAAAATCAACTAAGTTAACTAAGTTTTATAAAAGTTAAATGAGTTTATAAAAATTAACTAATTTTATAATAATAATAATAAAATAACTAAGTTTATGAAAAATTTATAAGTTTGAGATAATTTATAAAAATTAACTAAGATAATATAGTTTAAGTTTGAGATAATTTATAATTTTAAGTTAATTAAAGTATAAGTTATGACATTTTAAGTTTTAGCAATTTAGATAATTTATAAGTTTAATAATAATAATATTAATAATAGTAGTAATAATAATAATAAACAATAGTTTGAATAAATTAACTAAGTTTTATAAAAATTAAACACGTTTATAAAATCAACCAAGTATTATAAAAATTAACAAGTTTATGATAATAATAATAATAAACTAAGTTTGATAAAAAATTAACTAAGTTTATAATAATAATAAAATATAGTTTTATAAAAATTAACTAAGTTTATAATAATAATAAATTAACTAAGTCAACTAAGTTTTATAACTAACAACAACAACAACAATAACTAAAACTAAGTTTATAAAAATTAACCAAGTTAACAGAGTTTTATAAAAAAAGTAAGTTTATAAAAGTTAATTAAATTAATAATAATAATAATAATAAAAATACTAAGTTTAAAAAAACAACAACAACAGCAATAATAATAAATTAACTAAGTTTATGAAAATTTATAAGTTTGAGATAATTTATAAAAATTACCTAAGTTAATAAAGTTTAAGTTAATTAAAATTTAAGTTATAAGTTACGACATTTTAAGTTTTAGTAATTGAGATAATTAATAAGTTTGAGTTAATATAAATAAAGTTATAAATAAGTTAATTAAAATAGTAGGGGATTTCCTTGGACATTAGTGTTTAGAGATTATTGGATTATGTCCTTATACTCCTAATTTAAACACCAGGAATTATTGTACCTGAAGTTGATAATTGCATTGACTGAGTGATTATAACTAAATTTGACATGGATAGGAGTGTGATCACTCAGAGAGTGGTTTCTAAAGTGAATCCCAAATTCTGAAAATTTATTATTCAAGCAGTCATGTAACGACCCGCCATTTTGGACCATTCACATCCATTATAAGTGTATAGGTAGACACTCATGCCGGAATTGAATTGCTCAAAATACCGCGTTGTTAATTTAAATTTGGAAAACTGAACATATACAGTAAATAAATAATCACAGATCACTGACACAGAGAAATAATTGCAGCGGAAATAAAGGAGATAGTAGTTCATGAAGCTACTATATGAATATATAAAATACATCAGAGTTTACAACAGAAGAGTAATACGATACATCAGAGTTAAACTAGATACAATGGAAGAGTAACAGATACAAATCAGAATACATCACTGGAATCATCGAATATCTGAAAGCTGGATAGATAGCTGGATCTCCAAGCGAAGCTCCAACTCCAAAGGTGAGTCTCGAAAGCTGAACTACTCAGTCTGACACGAGCGTAAAGCAAAACACAAAACACTCGAGTCAGGATTAACATTCTCATATTAATAAATCCAACTCAAGTGAAATAGCAATTGAAATACAAGTAACTCAAAGGATGTTTGGAATAACCATCCTTTAAGGATCCGTTAAACTATCTACTATGTAGTAATGTACGATAAGTAGATAATGTCTATCAGTAATATAAAGATATCAAAATAGCGTTAAGTCATGGCCCATTCCACCCTTAACACATTTTTATTCCCAAAAGCATATACAAGACCGTAGTTTCCCAAAAACCGGAAGTCACCAGAGGGCAATCCATATACTAAAGGTACAAATCAAAATCGTAGTGGTCGCGCATAAATGGAATACAAGTATGACAAGGCACATGAGGCAATACCCAAGGTAGTGATACTACCGTTCGCCTGATCCGGACTGGTGAGAACGCAACGCCGCAGCGCCCGCAACACCGTGAAACAACACTCCCAAAATCAAGGGTGCACCAATCGACAACAAGTATAAGTAGTTCGAAGAAGTGTGTCCACTTGAGGTATCAATCCTCCATTGGCCAAGCACAGCTCCTGTTTTAGTCATTTCCAATTTGACACAAGTGTCAAGGCTATCCATTATCGTTCTCTTTCTTCAGTCAACACGTACATCATTCCAACCACTTCATTCTGAACATCACTCCGCGTATAGTTATTAAAGTGGTTTCCGGTTTAGATAGAGAGTATATCCATAACCGAATTCCGGTCTCTTTAATAACTTTCGTAATTATTACACCGATTGGTCATTTATATATTTCACAAAACCAAATCAATTTCAATTCAATTAGAATTCGTAAATCAACATTTCATTTGTCTTTCTAAACCAATTTCCAATATTTGCTTTTCAAAACTTCCAAATTACCATTTCAAAATATTATAATTCAGTTTCAATTTCTATTCAAAACAATTCAAATATTGATTCAAGTTCGTATATAAATTTCATTCCGAAATCATTTAAATTAATTTAATTTAACATTCAAATCAATTTAAATTCATTTATCGATTTCATTCAATATTCACTAAGTAAATTTTCCATTCAAAACAATTTCTATTAAATTTCCAATTCATTAAATCCATTATTTAAATTCAACTTCCTTAAATCAAAACTTACAATTTGAATTAAATTAAATTTGTCAAATTATTTCTTTCAATTACAAGTCCTACGTTAATTCCAAAATATCACATTTTCATTTCTCGTTAAACAAAAATTCAATTTCAATTATTTATTTACTTACTTTAAATAGTTTTCCAAAACTTAATAAATAAAGAAATCTCAATTCCATTTTTTTCTTCGAAGTAAATTTCACTTATTCAAAAAATTCAATTTAATTTAAATCATTAAATAATTCAATCTTATTTAATTATTAAATAATTCAAAACTTAATTATTAAATAATTTCAAAGTTTAATAATTTCAAACTTAATTAAAATTTCAAACTTAATTATTAAATCATTTCAAAGTTAATAATTTCAAACTTAATTCAATAATTTCTCAAATTAAACAACATTCTTTCATCAATTCCATTTTTAATATTTTGTTTCAGATTATTAAACATTAACATTTTCCTTTCATTAAAATTCAAATTTCAACTTTATTTCAAAACCATATTATTTATTCAAATCAAATCTTCGTTTTATTTTTAAATCAAATTATTGACCAATCGGGTTTTTATTTAATTTTCTATATCTAAGGTCAAAGTTTAATTTGGGTATTTATCATTTCAACCCGATTCCAATTCAATTCAAAATCAAAACATAGTAAAGTGAACTTGCAGTGTGATAACTGGGATGGTGTCAAAGTAAATAAACAAGCAATAACAACGAACAATAACAATCCAATAATCAATTTAAATAATCTCGAAATAATCGTATTAATTCGCATTGTTATTTGTACGAATTAATATAATTATTTCTAGAATCTACACTATCATTTCATGTAGATTAAAGATTATTACATTACGGTTTTCACTTGTCATTCAATTTCAATTTCATACATCATCAATTTAACAATATACATTCAGTGGTTCAAAGTGTAATTAAACAAATCCTACGTGTCAATAAATTTAACAGTTAAAGGGGTCATATTATACAAATGTCAGTTAATCAAATTTTTACATTTAATTATCCTATATCAATTTCAATTTCATACTATTTATCATTTTTAACATTAACAATTTAACGTCCAATATAAACATCAACAATCAATCAATTATCAGCCAAACGGTATTATTATTGCATAAATAAATAACAGATAATGGTGTCAGATGTCATAGGTGAACTGATACGGGTAATATCATATATAACAGTGTAATTAACTAACAGCAGTATATTTCAATTGTCGTTTCAATTGAAATCAAATTTAATAAATAAAAGAACGTTAATCGTGAGTGAGTGCTCACCTTTCGAGGCTAGAGGACGATAGAAAACAGCTACGGAAAAGAACGATGTAACAGACACTGACACGAAATCAGGCACGACAAATCAATTAACTGTGACAAGAACGAAATAGATTTTTAGCCTGATAAATTCGATGGGAACAAAATATATACATATGTTTACAAAAAATCAATTTTAGTAACATATACAAAAACTACGTATAAAATTTAAAATCAATACATATTTTAAAATAACATATCGTACCCAAAATCTTATGACATTTTCATTTTCAAACTCTATATATATATATATATATATATTAGTGTGTGTTTGAAATACTAGCAATATATGCAACTTTTTACATTTATAAACATATTCCAAATTCAAACCCGTTTAAATCAAATATATACACACACACACGGACATTGCCTTAATTTAAACCCATATATAAATAACATTAATATAAACTATATTTGAAAGCACTATACATAAATTGCCATATAGTAATTCTTGTAATATTTATATAAACAAAAGCCGCATATTATAAATACTAAAATCAATAGGTACGACATGCTCCTAGATATGAGTTATATTTGAACCGCACTATGCATGCTTAAGAATTCACGTGTATAACAGCATGGCCCAAAACGATGAAACAATATAGCCTACCAATATATACACATATATATCTACGTTGCAGTTATAAGTAATTTTATATTAAAGTATTTACAGCATATCATTTTAACAAAAATATTCTATATCTCTTCCAAAAAATGTACTATACTGTTATACAAAACAAAAAAAAACTGTTGTAATGCAAACGTTGTATTCATTAATAAATGCAAAACATAGTATACTTATCACCCTGTCACAAAATATGCAATACAGTTGTGAAAGACTATACGAGCAGCATGAACAAGTAACAAAGTACCAAACTTTGGTAAATCAATCCCATCTTAAACTTGTATAACTTTTATAAACTGTACAAATATTTAAAACTATTGTATATATACTTTATAATAGAATAAACTATATATATAAAATACTGCTATGCATAAAATCATTGACAACCGATGTATTACCACGGTACAATTTGAAATCTATATTTATACGTGTAAAGTAGATATATAAACTAGTAGGTATACAAATATACTGATACACCATATCATTTTCGTATATAGCAAACCTTAGTATACATAGTACATATATACTTTTACATAATGATGAAAGAACAAATAATATGTAACCACTTTAAAAATGCAACACGTATGTAGTTGCTAATATATGTAAATAAACACGGAACATACATAACAGATCTAAACATGGTATGAATTTACACATATTACAGATAGTGCACTGTAAATATTATACTCGAATATAGTATCCAGCCATAAAAAAATGTATTTTATAAAACTATATAAACAACAGCAGCTAAATATATAAACTTATATAAAAAAAATGCTCTGTATGTATATAACTTCCCAGCAAAACAAAAATAATAATAATAACATAAACTACTTTTCAAATAACATACACAACAAGCATATATATATAAGCTAACTTTTATAATATATATACTTACATAAAATACAAGAAGGAGATTAGGCGAACGGCCGAAGGGGTGCGGTTCCAAGGCGACGGAGATGTCGAGTCGTGGCCAGATCTGGTCAAGGGTGGAAGCTGAGCATGGAGAAAAGGAACAGTGGGCGATGGTTGCTCGTCTTCCATTGTATGGGTTTCGGTGAGTGGGTTGGGGAATGGAAGGTCGGTCACCCAGAGGCGTGCGGCTGAGCAAGGAAGCGGAGGCGGTTGACCGGGAAGGCACGCACGAGCTCGCGACGGAGGGAGGAAGAAGGTGGAAGAAGGGAAGAGGAGTCCGGCTGAACGGGACGCGCGAGCCTGGGTTGTGGTCGAGTTGGTGCTGCCGTGGGGAAGTGCAGGCGCCGAGGTGGGCTCGAGATGGTAAGCGATGGTGGGAGGTCGGGCTGGGGTTGTTGGAATGGCTGTTGAGGTAGGCGAGTAGGGGAGGAAGACAAGAGATGTTGCTTCTGTATATTTTTCTTTGGAAGATGAGCTTTTATTGAAGGAGAAGAAAGAAGTGGGGAAAAGAAGGAATGAGGGTGATGAATCAAAGCAGGCATTCACGTGTAAACAAAAATATAATGAAAGCACAGAGTCGAAAGAAGGGTAGAGAATAAGGTGAATAGACGTACTAAAAGACATTAAATGAACAGTGAGAATTTGTAAAGCTAGGCACGTTAACCAATAAAGGCTGGTGGGTAAATTGTTCAACCCGATGGATAATGAATGGTCATCAAAAGTGCAAAAGATCCAAATACAAAACTGATACTGTATATCGTTTTGCGGATTCTGCGGTGAACGGAACCCCAAAACATAGAAGTGGATATACTGTTGAGATCAGCACAATGAAACGATCAAAATGGTATATAGATATCAGTGGTATGATTGAATTATAAAAATTCGAAATTTCTAATAGCGGAAAATGCAAGAAAAACACTGAAAAATAAGATCGACGGAGCCAAAGATGTCCGAATTTGGAAAAATGACAAACTGACATCTTGCTCAGAAGATGGTTTAGAATTTTTCTATGTAAAAATATTTAGGTTCCAAAAACATTTTATTTTCATTGCTTTTTAACTGATTAAATTGAAGTGAATTTACGCGCGAAATAAACTTTCATATTTTCGGACGAAAATTTACCAGTTGCTATGTTTAACTAGACGTATTCCAAATATTAAATTTTTATTTCAAAATTTTATCGTTTAAAATTTCACAAAATTCCAACTAATTACGTTATTAAAACAGTTGAAATTTACGGGTCGTTACACTCTCCCCCACTCAAAACTTTTCGTCCCCGAAAAGGAACGAGGTAGGAGAATAGAAACAACCAGAAAGAAAAATAGATTTGAAATACAAAATAACAATTAATTTAAAACATATAAATTTAAATTTAAATTAATTGATATTCAATAATTGATTTAATCCATTTGATTTCACTAAAATCAATCTCTACTATTTCTAAATTCACTATCTTTATTATCCAATTTTCTTTAATTTACAATTTCTAAAACCATAAATTTGAATAGTCTTTTATTATAATCATATTTTCTTCAACAATTTTAAATTCTTCTTTATTCCAAATTACTGTTAAATTTATTCTACTTAATATATCAACTCACATATATTTAACCCATATAAATTAATTTAAACCATAAAAGTTTCGATTTAAATTAATTTATATTTTATCAATTTCTTTTAAATTCAAGATATTTACATAAGTTGATCAAATTTCAATTTATTAATTCTTTTAAAACAAATTTATTTCATTATTAACTGAGTTTTACTTATTATCCTATCCAACTCTGTTATCATTTTAATAATCAAAATTTAGTGTATAACATTTATTATAAACACTCAAATTTTATTTATAAATTCAATTTATATTATATATTATCCAATTACATATTCAACTTCTGAATGATTTAGGTAAGTTGTATTAGAATGCAGTTGAACAATATACAGATAAAATTTTCCCAATTCAATTATTCAAGTTTAAATATTTATTCCAAATTTGGTTTTATTTATAATTAAAATCATCCTTTAACAAAATTTAAGAACTAGATTTCCGATTAACTTTAAACCATTAGAGATATATATAATATATTTATATCAAATCAAATTAATTTTTTTAAAATAAGATACCCATATATATATATATAAATCAAATTATACTGAAGAAATTCTAATCAAAATATTTTCCAAAACAAAACCGTAGCAATGCTACAGAATAGTATCTCCACTTCGAAACTCGAAAATGAACGTCGATGATGCGGCCGCCATCACCGAAATTATTTTCCAGCGACAAAGAGAAGAGCACTGATTTCAACATTTTAAAATTCTTTGAAAACGATTTCTATTCGAAAATACTTCCAATAATATATACTTTAAAATTTTAAAACCAAAGTTTGAAATCACCGAAAACTAAATTCTCAAATTTCTGAATTAAATTCATTTCAAATTCCAAATCAATTTATAAACCGTATTTATAAATTTATTTAGAACAATAAATGATAATCAAATATTATCATTTCAAACAAACAAATTAATTAACTTATTAAATTCCAGAAAATTTTACTTATATTTTCACACTATAATCAAACAAATTTATTTCATTTCCAAATTTGAAACAATATTGTGTCAGTTTGCTCTGTTTAAGTATTTTGGAAATCCTATCGATTGCGTTGATCAGACGTATCGATCGGAAACCCAAATCAACATCAACAACTCAAACAACACAATATATAAAACATTTTAAAATTAATTTACAAATATACTTCCTCACTTAACGATACAATAATGGATTTCAAAGCAAGGATAGGGATTCAAATTTTGATAGATTCAAATCAAAGAGAATTTCGATTCGAAGATGGGTTTGAAACAAAGACGAGATAATTAAATAACAAAATAAGGTGATGGATAAGTTTATATAAATCGCGGGCAACCTTAACCGGGTCGACCGTGACTTCAAAAATAAGATCGGTGTAGAATTCCGAGGTAAATCGACATTCGATCTCAAGAAATAGAATTCAGGTATAGCAGGAGATAGATAGCATCGTAAACCAAGGATACAGAAATCTTCGGTAAATCAATGCCTATTGTAAAGGAGTTTCACCCTTTTACAAATCATTTGAAAATTGGCGAGACCGCCGATTCACTATAAGGGTCATTCGAAGTGGAGTTATGTGATGCTCCAGAATTTGAAAGGAGACGAATAGTGAGGGACACGAATGAAATTTGGAACCGTAGGGAACGTTCCAAAATTCTAAGAAATCGAGTCGAAAGGAAGAGATTGAAACTCGAATGAGAGTGATTCTGTAAATACATTTACCTTATATGTTAAGTTTTGCCTAGAGCTACCAAAGCTCTGATACCAACTGTAACGACCCGCCATTTTGGACCATTCGCATCCATTATAAGTGTATAGGTAGACACTCATGCCGGAATTGAATTGCTCAAAATACCGCGTTGTTAATTTAAATTTGGAAAAACTAAACATATACAGTAAATAAATAATCACAGATCACTGACACAGAGAAATAATTGCAGCGGAAATAAAGGAGATAGTAGTTCATGAAGCTACTATATGAATATATAAAATACATCAGAGTTTACAACAGAAGAGTAATACGATACATCAGAGTTAAACTAGATACAACGGAAGAGTAACAGATACAAATCAGAATACATCACTGGAATCATCGAATATCTAAAAGCTGGATAGATAGCTGGATCTCCAAGCGAAGCTCCAACTCCAAAGGTGAGTCTCGAAAGCTGAAATACTCAGTCTGACCCGAGCGTAAAGCAAAACACAAAACACTGGAGTCAGGATTAACATTCTCATATTAATAAATCCAACTCAAGTGAAATAGCAATTGAAATACAAGTAACTCAAAGGATGTTTGGAATAACCATCCTTTAAGGATCCGTTAAACTATCTACTATGTAGTAATGTACGATAAGTAGATAATGTCTATCAGTAATATAAAGATATCAAAATAGCGTTAAGTCATGGCCCATTCCACCCTTAACACATTTTTATTCCCAAAAGCATATATGTCACATACCGAAATTTTCGACTTTCGAAAATTCGAAATCGATACTCACTTTATCGACTGCCGAGCAATCGAGTGCCGGAAACTCCAATAGTGAGGGTTTTAAGAAAAAGAAAAAGTAGTAGAAGAAGAAGATAGAAGAAAAAGAGAAGGAAGAAAGAAGAACAACAACAGAACAAGAGGAGAAACAGAAACAGAAAACAAGATCAGAATCTCACATATCGCAGCGGAACAATATATAATAGATAAATGAATATCATTTAAAAAACAAAAGAATTATATTTGTTATTACATTACATCACATCATATCATCAGAGTCAATAAACAACAATGGACAGTTATATAAACTTGTCCTCATACAGAATACACAGCGGAATAATTACTATCAGATACAAATACTACGTCTCGTTCTCCAGCTTATCTCCAAAGCTCCAGAATATCCAGACTATCCTGATAACATAACTCTAGGCTGCCCGTGTGGAAAATTTGTGGGCACCCAGATTTTAGAAGGGAACAATAAACTCCGAGTCAGTCATGGTGACTGGTGTGAGATCGTAAAACAGTTTATTTTTCATAAGGAAAATAAAACAAATTCGCAATGCTTTTGGAAAATGAAACTACCATAAGACCTCCCACCACACACACAATGCAAACGCAGAATTGGAGGAGATTTCTTCTTATGATAGTCAAAGATGCTTATTACGCAAAATCAAATCCTTTTTGATATTATTATTAGTGCATAGTGTAGAAAACATTTCGAAAGTATAATATTAATCTTAGCCAACATACGACCAGTATCGTATGCCTACTATAGCTACCATCTAAACAGTGGTGACCACCGTACGTAAATGGCAGGTTCTACAACTAATACCGTACAAAGTTCATATTGGAGTTTGGATTTCCAACAAATGGTCAGGCTAAGGAACTTCCTATCCACGATGGGTACGTCCCTGGAATAGACGACCCGAGAACCTAACCTAAAATTACGGTTAGATCTCTGCCAACACAAGGCCGGGTTACCTCTGCAAAAATAGGTAACTACTGACACGCGTATGCCATCCCCCGATCGTAACCGATCTTCCCGAGGATCCCCGATTTCCAACAAACCACATAGATAATAATGCAGCAACCACATAGGTTAAGTATCTGGGCTCCATACCATGATACCACCTCTATCCAGAAGGAATGACATACACTAAGGGGCGCTACTCCCTAGAACCTTGCTGCATCCTTCCTGTTTCGACCATTTCTGGGGTGTGAGGCTCGACGAAGTCTCGTCCACAAAGCTACGCTTTCTCAAAAAGCCCTGCTTCGGGTCAAACAAAATGATCAACCTATGATCACAAATATATAAGATCAAACAAATGATCATATAGCAAATGATCAAACACTGATCATTTCACAGCAACACTCAGTATGCCACGTTACCAAATTGGGATATATCGCTGATAAATTTCAACTACATAACCTCTGAGCTCGTACGTCTCAGAGAAGGGTGTTAAGCTAAGAGAATAAATTCTCCGCCACCAACAGAAATGTATTTGAAAGAAATCAGCTTTATATCTCAAATTGTAACGTCAGACACACAATCCATACAAGTCTGTTCCGGGATCGAACAGAACCGAAGGCACTTCTCACGAAGCCCTTGCATTTCCGGATAATTTTCAATCACGTCAGGACTTCCCGTCACTAAGGGTGATAAAACCTCTAAATCGAAGATCAGTCGATGTAGAGTAACTCGACGGTAATCCTTCCGTTTTCAAAAATATCCGGTCTTCAACACCGGTCTTCAAATGCAATTCATAGCGACGTATCACATATTCGGAATGGGTTATACGACCCCATGGTCCTTTCCCGGCTAACCCGAATAGTGAGCGATTATTCAAAAACAAGTGTGGCATTCAAATTCATCCAATTCACAACAAATACCTATCTAAAGGTAATTATTGATAGTCGGTTATTTAACTATCAATAAAGATGCGCAACATCATCAGATTCCAAATAATTTTCCAAATAATTTATCTTCAAAAATATCTTTACTAGATATAAAATTTCCACACTTAACCGTTTGAAAACAATTTCAAATCAATTTCCACACTTCAAAAATAAATCAATATTTATTTTTAAACAACTTCGCTTTCTTTTATAAATTCCGTATTGAATTTATACTTTCGAATATCTACTGATATTCGATTTTCAAATCGTTTTCAATATTCAATTTCAATTTATCTTTACAAGGATAAATTCTCAAAACGTTCATTTCATATTGGAAAAGCAATTCCATACTTATTTAATAATAAGTATTTCACAAATCTATTTATTTTCAACATTTGAAAATATTCGATATACTTAAATCAAATTAAGTATATATTCATTCTTTAAGGAAATCATAAATTTTAACATCTATTTGAGTCAAAACGAATGTTGCGTAAAACATCGTTACGACGACTCAAAATCACTAGTATAGGGATTCGGATTTAGATAGATATATAAATCCCAATACTACATAAAACATTTTCTTTTGAAAATCATTTACTATAACAATAGTGTTATAGTCCACCATTTCCTTAAATTTCTCGAAAACGTCTATTTCAACAACAAGTGTTGAAATCTATGCTTTCGATAGTCAATATATTTTAAAACATCTTTTAAATGTTTAACTTCATTTTCAATGTCACTTCTTTAAATATAAATCCATTTTTCTTAACAATATATTCACTGTCCAAAATCGTGAATATAATTCACTTATCACATTTCAGTATTTAATTCATCAAATTCAATTAATTTTGAATTTATAAAACAACGCTTATAAATTCCATTTCTGTTTTATAACAACTTCGGTTTATAAATCTTCTTTATTAACAATTTCGATAAATATTCCACTTAAAGGCAAAAATCCAATTTACAAGTAAATTTCTTATCAGCCTTTATTCTACAATTTCATTCATTTTATAACTTCATACTTTATAAATCTATAAACTTCAAACTTCACAATTTATAATCCTATAAATTTTCTATCTTCCCAAGCTATAATTCTATAAGTTTCATATCTTTACAATTTAATACTTATAAAAAAAAAACTCGTTTTAAAATTCCAAAAATTTTAATTGATAAATATCAATTTTGTACATCTCTTATATACATCGTTTTTAATAATTCAAAAATTCAAATTTGAACTATCTTATAAATTACTTAACTATTTACTTCAAAAATCATCTTTTGGTTATATTGCCCAAACATTATAATCTACATAACTTTAAATTTATAACATTTATTTATTTAAAGTAAACCAATTCAAGGATTCAAATAAAACGTATACTTTCAAATAATCACTTTTAAAATCTCTTTTTAAAGTTAAAATCGTTATTTTTAAACTTCAAAATTTGAATCCGATGATGCAACGCATCAATTAGTCAATCACAACATCAACATCATATATCAATATGATAACAGAATATATATCAACATCTGTAAATAAATAAATACAGTTGAGGAATCCAGTTGGATCCCTCCAACCTGTTTCCCTGCATCCAAAGACGTTAGCACAATACCATTCCACTTCGAGGTGGAATATCGCGGTATATGGGTTTTTATAAAAATCCGCTTACTAACGGCGCAATAGGGTCTCATCCGCTATACGAGGCGGGAAATCATCAATCCAATATATACATATGCCAATATGTATATATTGCTATATATATAGATATATCCTATCATATCTAATATCACATCCAATAGCAATCATATCAGTCAAATCAATAACTGAAATACAAAAATTTCCTTCGAGTGAGAAAATCTCACCTTAGCTTTTTAATTTGCCATCCAATTTCCATCTTGACTCGATTTTCTTGATTCTTAACCTTGTATAAATAATTATACAATTTGTTAACATTTGAGTTAGTCGAACTATTAAATTTTCATTTTGATAGATACTTTTAATTTGGCTAACGATTTGGGTTTAAACCAATAACTTATTCTTAATATAATATTTTAAACTAATATTTTCCTTTAAAATCTTTTAACAACTAAAAATAATTAAATTAGTAAATAAACAAATTTTCTATTATCTACTGATATACTTATAAAAACAAGCTATATAGGTTTGAAAATCAAATTTTCTATACACTGTTCAATATTTAAAATCTTTATAGATTTTCCAAACCCTGTACAAATGTATATTTATATTTTCACAAATTTAACTTGCTGTTTTCAGAAACTACACCTCACTGCAATCATATACCTTTCCTCTGTATATGTATAAAATTGCATATATTATCAAAATTTAAAATCGAAATAAAACTGGATATACCTCTCTGTTAAATCGAGCAAACCCAGGCTCGATCTTCATCACGCCGATCGACTCCTCTTATTGACCATCGATCACGGCCTCCTTCCAAAATCACGACTGCAAAAACGTGGCCCAGCTTCGAAATCGACCTAAGCCCTAGCTGCTCGTGCCACCCTCCAGAACATGCACCACGAACCACCCCATCTTGACACGCCTCGATTCACGGTTGCCACTGCGATACACCAGTCCCCCAAACTCGATCGCGACGCTATCTTCATCGCGACAAACCCCCAATCTCAGAACCCCAACGCGGCGCCTACACTCGACGAAGCTGCCACGTGACTCAATCGCGACACCATGAGATGCTCCCCAGCTCCGAACAGATGCAGCCCCTATCTCAATCGCGACCTTCATCTTTGCGAACCCTAGGGAGAGCTCGAGATTGTGATTGTAGAAGGCTTGGCCTCGTATCCCCTCCATCGGCGATCTGCTCACGATGAACTCGAATTCGATGTGGAGACCTTTCCTTTGTTCGACTAGAGGAAAACGGCTTCGGCCATTAATTTGATTTTGTTTTCTTCGAATACGACTTCGTTCTTATGAACGAAAAGGGGAAGCCGCGAATTTGAAATTTGATTGAAGAAGAGAAATGCTCGATTTCGTTTGAATGAGTGGGGGGGCTTCGGCCATTAATTTGTAACCGAGAACGAAAATGTTTCGTTCCTTTTTCTTTCGTTTTGTTATTTTGGGTTTGAATCCGAGAGAGGTATGGATTTCGTGAGGGGTTGCACGTTTATTCTCGTGATTGCAGGCGCGATCTTAGGCGTGAGGTAAGGGAGAGGAACGTGCTGTCTTTGACTTAGCTAAAAATTTAAATTTAAAATTTAAATTCAATTTAAATTTTCAACGCGTTAATGTGTCGTGTGCTCACGTATCAACACCGAAAAATACGAAACTTGAAATCTGACAATAATTCAACGTTACGGACCCAATGGAACTGGTTTCGTCGAATTCCGAGACTGTTCCCTGGACGACTATTTTTAAATATCGATTCGAACGATTTAATTTCAAAACTGAACGAAACACTTTTAAATTCGATTCTGAAGCTTCTGTTATCTTCAGTATTATAAATACGAATTTTTAAAAGCCTTTGAAATATTTTTCTTCAGCTTAAAATTGAAGATTTAAATTTTTATTCAATTATTAACAGATTAAATGCTATAATTTAATCGCCGATTTAAAGTTATATTCGGGATTCAAATTAAATCGTCGTTCAAATATTTAAAATTAATTAAATATTCTCAATTTAATTTGTTCAAAATTCTGGGTCGTTACAGACTTCCCTCCTTAAAAGAATTTCGTCCCGAAATTACGAGTCAGGAAAAGTGATCCTTAACTCGTCTACTATCTTTCCACATTCAAATAGTTTTATCAATTTCTCAAAACAAATCTTCCTACTAAAGATTCGTTATTATTTCTACTAACTTTCCAAACCTTTTATAGTTTTCAAACATCATTGTTTACTTCAAAATTCAAATTTCAAATTCAAATTCAAATTCAAATTTTAAACTTTCAAAATTTCTCAAAAATTTTCTAACGCCCTAAATTTCCGAAAAATTTCGCCAGCGTCTCCTTTGCGCGGCTAATACGGTACGACTACAAAACGTCCCTCCGGACTCTCAGATTTCAAAAAGAAAAAGAAAAAGCCAAGCGGCTAGACAAGAAATCATCAAAAACTCATATTATAATTCAAATACTTACCTTTTCGAGTAATTCAAATTATCTTCGAAATCAAAATTCCAACTCCTTTTATAACACCTGTATGTCCTACTAGCCATAATATCTAGTTACAGCATTCAAACATTTTGCAAATTTGATTACAAAATTTCAATATAAACTGCTTATACATTTTTACTTCACTGTTGAAGTTATATATCAAATTTCGTTCAATCTTGCATTTCACATTCTCATTTGAATTAACTTTACCATTTCAATTCAATTTGAATTCTATTCATCTTCAATTCTGAAATATTGAATTTCATCGATTAACTTTCATTTACAACTGCTTATTTTAAATTAGTTCCAATTACTAATTCATTCGTCTTCAATTTGAATTCCATTCCAATCAGATTTCAAATATTCTATAAGTTAACAACTTATTTACATCTTGATTTATACAATCATTTATACATTCACATTCACAATTCCATTTTATTAAGGAATTTTATTTTCATTTATAAATTCATTTACAATTTATATTCACCATTTTATTCATATATGAAATTATTTCCTTATACTTTCAATTCACATTTATAGATTTCATTTGTTAATGAACTTTAATTCCAATCACATTTACATATTTTACATTAACAATTTCTATTTATATAAGTTATCAGCTCATTTATTTTTCCCATAAATATTTTAAATAGGATTCCAGAGTTTACCAACATTTCAAAGCCATTTTGAAAACAATTCAAACTATCCTTTGAATTTCCAAAACAAACCCAAATTTTTCAAACAACTTGCATTTAAAACAATTTGGCAGCAATTCCTCTTTTGGAAACCCGAAAATGAACACCGGTGATGCCACGGTCATCATCGAAGTTATTTTCCAGCGACCGAAAAGAGTTTAGAGCTTTTATCTCTCTAAAATACTTTTCAAACCCTTCGAAATCAATTTTCAAATAAAAAAGATTTAAACTTCCCAAATCTCTAAGATTTCCAAATTCTTTCAAAACATTTCCAAAAACTTCTCTGGAATTCCGTTTCAAATTACAAATCACATTTATAATTTATATTCTTTAATTTCATTTGTATGTGAATTTATTTCTTAACTTTGGAGTTATGATTTCAATTTCTTATTCAATTTTAGTGATGATAATTTAATAATATTACTTCTAGCAACCATGCAACCATATACTATAGTAATTTACAGAAAAACATTTCTTTTCTATACAAAAATAGTTTTGGGCAAAATTATTTCATTCACCCTATTTTAAAACAATACTGTGCCGAACTGTTCTATTCGAGCGTTTAGAAACCCCTTCGATACAGTTTTGCAAGACTGTGCCGACGAAGGTTCATATACCACTCAATAAACCAATTATCACAATACAAAACAATTTTATATTAACTAACAAATACGCGCTCGTATATATTATTACACTCAACTCATCCTAGAGTACTGCTGACTCTATCTCTAATGAGTAACACCCAACAGAGCAGGGTTGTCGCTTAACCATATGCTCTGATACCACTTTGTCACATACCGAAATTTTCGACTTTCGAAAATTCGACATCGATACTCACTTTATCGACTGCCGAGCAATCGAGTGCCGGAAACTCCAATAGTGAGGGTTTTAAGAAAAAAAAAGTAGAAGAAGAAGAAGATAGAAGAAAAAGAGAAGGAAGAAAGAAGAACAACAACAGAACAAGAGCAGAAACAGAAACAGAAAACAAGATCAGAATCTCACATATCGCAGCGGAACAATATATAATAGATAAATGAATATCATTTAAAAAACAAAAGAATTATATCTGTTATTACATCACATCACATCATATCATCAGAGTCAATAAACAACAATGGACAGTTATATAAACTTGTCCTCATACAGAATACACAGCGGAATAATTACTATCAGATACAAATACTACGTCTCGTTCTCCAGCTTATCTCCAAAGCTCCAGAATATCCAGACTATCCTGATAACATAACTCTAGGCTGCCCGTGTGGAAAATTTGTGGGCACCCAGAGTTTAGAAGGGAACAATAAACTCCGAGTCAGTCATGGTGACTGGTGTGAGATCGTAAAACAGTTTATTTTTCATAAGGAAAATAAAACAAATTCGCAATGCTTTTGGAAAATGAAACTACCATAAGACCTCCCACCACACACACAATGCAAACGCAGAATTGGAGGAGATTTCTTCTTATGATAGTCAAAGATGCTTATTACGCAAAATCAAATCCTTTTTGATATTATTATTAGTGCATAGTGTAGAAAACATTTCGAAAGTATAATATTAATCTTAGCCAACATACGACCAGTATCGTATGCCTACTATAGCTACCATCTAAACAGTGGTGACCACCGTACGTAAATGGCAGGTTCTACAACTAATACCGTACAAAGTTCGTATTGGAGTTTGGATTTCCAACAAATGGTCAGGCTAAGGAACTTCCTATCCACGATGGGTACGTCCCTGGAATAGACGACCCGAGAACATAACCTAACATTACGGTTAGATCTCTGCCAACACAAGGCCGGGTTACCTCTGCAAAAATAGGTAACTACTGACACGCGTATGCCATCCCCCGATCGTAACCGATCTTCCCGAGGATCCCCGATTTCCAACAAACCACATAGATAATAATGCAGCAACCACATAGGTTAAGTATCTGGGCTCCATACCATGATACCACCTCTATCCAGAAGGAATGACATACACTAAGGGGCGCTACTCCCTAGAACCTTGCTGCATCCTTCCTGTTTCGACCATTTCCGGGGTGTGAGGCTCGACGAAGTCTCGTCCACAAAGCTACGCTTTCTCAAAAAGCCCTGCTTCGGGTCAAACAAAATGATCAACCTATGATCACAAAGATATAAGATCAAACAAATGATCATATCGCAAATGATCAAACACTGATCATTTCACAGCAACACTCAGTATGCCACGTTACCAAATTGGGATATATCGCTGATAAATTTCAACTACATAACCTCTGAGCTCGTACGTCTCAGAGAAGGGTGTTAAGCTAAGAGAATAAATTCTCCGCCACCAACAGAAATGTATTTGGAAGAAATCAGCTTTATATCTCAAATTGTAACGTCAGACACACAATCCATACAAGTCTGTTCCGGGATCGAACAGAACCGAAGGCACTTCTCACGAAGCCCTTGCATTTCCGGATAATTTTCAATCACGTCAGGACTTCCCGTCACTAAGGGTGATAAAACCTCTAAATCGAAGATCAGTCGATGTAGAGTAACTCGACGGTAATCCTTCCGTTTTCAAAAATATCCGGTCTTCAACACCGGTCTTCAAATGCAATTCATAGCGACGTATCACATATTCGGAATGGGTTATACGACCCCATGGTCCTTTCTCGGCTAACCCGAATAGTGAGCGATTATTCAAAAACAAGTGTGGCATTCAAATTCATCCAATTCACAACAAATACCTATCTAAAGGTAATTATTGATAGTCGGTTATTTAACTATCAATAAAGATGCGCAACATCATCAGATTCCAAATAATTTTCCAAATTATTTATCTTCAAAAATATCTTTACTAGATATAAAATTTCCACACTTAACCGTTTGAAAACAATTTCAAATCAATTTCCACACTTCAAAAATAAATCAATATTTATTTTTAAACAACTTCGCTTTCTTTTATAAATTCCGTATCGAATTTATACTTTCGAATATCTATTGATATTCGATTTTCAAATCGTTTTCAATATTCAATTTCAATTTATCTTTACAAGGATAAATTCTCAAAACGTTCATTTCATATTGGAAAAGCAATTCCATACTTATTTAATAATAAGTATTTCACAAATCTATTTATTTTCAACATTTGAAAATATTCGATATACTTAAATCAAATTAAGTATATATTCATTCTTTAAGGAAATCATAAATTTTAACATCTATTTGAGTCAAAACGAATGTTGCGTAAAACATCGTTACGACGACTCAAAATCACTAGTATAGGGATTCGGATTTAGATAGATATATAAATCCCAATACTACATAAAACATTTTCTTTCGAAAATCATTTACTATAACAACAGTGTTATAGTCCACCATTTCCTTAAATTTCTCGAAAACGTCTATTTCAACAACAAGTGTTGAAATCTATGCTTTCGATAGTCAATATATTTTAAAACATCTTTTAAATGTTTAACTTCATTTTCAATGTCACTTCTTCAAAAATAAATCCATTTTTCTTAACAATATATTCACTGTCCAAAATCGTGAATATAATTCACTTATCACATTTCAGTATTTAATTCATCAAATTCAATTAATTTTGAATTTATAAAACAACGCTTATAAATTCCATTTCTGTTTTATAACAACTTCGGTTTATAAATCTTCTTTATTAACAATTTCGATAAATATTCCACTTAAAGGCAAAAATCCAATTTACAAGTAAATTTCTTATCAGCCTTTATTCTACAATTTCATTCATTTTATAACTTCATACTTTATAAATCTATAAACTTCAAACTTCACAATTTATAATCCTATAAATTTTCTATCTTCCCAAGCTATAATTCTATAAGTTTCATATCTTTACAATTTAATACTTATATAAAAAAAACTCGTTTTAAAATTCCAATAATTTTAATTGATAAATATCAATTTTGTACATCTCTTATATACATCGTTTTTAATAATTCAAAAATTCAAATTTGAACTATCTTATAAATTACTTAACTATTTACTTCAAAAATCATCTTTTGGTTATATTGCCCAAACATTATAATCTACATAACTTTAAATTTATAACATTTATTTATTTAAAGTAAACCAATTCAAGGATTCAAATAAAACGTATACTTTCAAATAATCACTTTTAAAATCTCTTTTTAAAGTTAAAATCGTTATTTTTAAACTTCAAAATTTGAATCCGATGATGCAACGCATCATTAGTCAATCACAACATCAACATCATATATCAATATGATAACAGAATACCATTGGATCCCTCCAACCTGTTTCCCTACATCCAAAGACGTTAGCACAATACCATTCCACTTCGAGGTGGAATATCGCGGTATATGGGTTTTTATAAAAATCCGCTTACTAACGGCGCAATAGGGTCTCATCCGCTATACGAGGCGGGAAATCATCAATCCAATATATACATATGCCAATATGTATATATTGCTATATATATAGATATATCCTATCATATCTAATATCACATCCAATAGCAATCATATCAGTCAAATCAATAACTGAAATACAAAAATTTCCTTCGAGTGAGAAAATCTCACCTTAGCTTTTTAATTTGCCATCCAATTTCCATCTTGACTCGATTTTCTTGATTCTTAACCTTGTATAAATAATTATACAATTTGTTAACATTTGAGTTAGTCGAACTATTAAATTTTCATTTTGATAGATACTTTTAATTTGGCTAACGATTTGGGTTTAAACCAATAACTTATTCTTAATATAATATTTTAAACTAATATTTTCCTATAAAATCTTTTAACAACTAAAAATAATTAAATTAGTAAATAAACAAATTTTCTATTATCTACTAATATACTTATAAAAACAAGCTATATAGGTTTAAAAATCAAATTTTCTATACACTGTTCAATATTTAAAATCTTTATAGATTTTCCAAACCCTGTACAAATGTATATTTATATTTTCACAAATTTAACTTGCTGTTTTCAGAAACTACACCTCACTGCAATCATATACCTTTCCTCTGTATATGTATAAAATTGCATATATTATCAAAATTTAAAATCGAAATAAAACTGGATATACCTCTCTGTTAAATCGAGCAAACCCAGTCTCGATCTTCATCACGCCGATCGACTCCTCTTATTGACCATCGATCACGGCCTCCTTCCAAAATCACGACTGCAAAAACGTGGCCCAGCTTCGAAATCGACCTAAGCCCTAGCTGCTCGTGCCACCCTCAAGAACATGCACCACAAACCACCCCATCTTGACGCACCTCGATTCACGGTTGCCACTGCGATACACCAGTCCCACAAACTCGATCGCGACGCTATCTTCATCGCGACAAACCCCCAATCTCAGAACCCCAACGCGGCGCCTACACTCGACGAAGCTGCCACGTGACTCAATCGCGACACCATGAGATGCTCCCCAGCTCCGAACAGATGCAGCCCCTATCTCAATCGCGACCTTCATCTTTGTGAACCCTAGGGAGAGCTCGAGATTGTGATTGTAGAAGGCTTGGCCTCGTATCCCCTCCATCGGCGATCTGCTCACGATGAACTCGAATTCGATGTGGAGACCTTTCCTTTGTTCGACTAGAGGAAAACGGCTTCGGCCATTAATTTGATTTTGTTTTCTTCGAATACGACTTCGTTCTTATGAATGAAAAGGGGAAGCCGCGAATTTGAAATTTGATTGAAGAAGAGAAATGCTCGATTTCGTTTGAATGAGAGGGGGGGCTTCGGCCATTAATTTGTAACCGAGAACGAAAATGTTTCGTTCCTTTTTCTTTCGTTTTGTTATTTTGGGTTTGAATCCGAGAGAGGTATGGATTTCGTGAGGGGTTGCACGTTTATTCTCGTGATTGCAGGCGCGATCTTAGGCGTGAGGTAAGGGAGAGGAACGTGCTGTCTTTGACTTAGCTAAAAATTTAAATTTAAAATTTAAATTCAATTTAAATTTTCAACGCGTTAATGTGTCGTGTGCTCACGTATCAACACCGAAAAATACGAAACTTGAAATCTGACAATAATTCAACGTTACGGACCCAATGGAACTGGTTTCGTCGAATTCCGAGACTGTTCCCTGGACGACTATTTTTAAATATCGATTCGAACGATTTAATTTCAAAACTGAACGAAACACTTTTAAATTCGATTCTGAAGCTTCTGTTATCTTCAGTATTATAAATACGAATTTTAAAAGCCTTTGAAATATTTTTCTTCAGCTTAAAATTGAAGATTTAAAATTTTATTCAATTATTAACAGATTAAATGCTATAATTTAATCGCCGATTTAAAGTTATATTCGGGATTCAAATTAAATCGTCATTCAAATATTTAAAATTAATTAAATATTCTCAATTTAATTTGTTCAAAATTCTGGGTCGTTACAATATACAAGACCGTAGTTTCCCCAAAACCGGAAGTCACCAGAGGGCAATCCATATACTAAAGGTACAAATCAAAATCGTAGTGGTCGCGCATAAATGGAATACAAGTATGACAAGGCACATGAGGCAATACCCAAGGTAGTGATACTACCGTTCGCCTGATCCGGACTGGTGAGAACGCAACGCCGCAGCGCCCGCAACACCGTGAAACAACACTCCCAAAATCAAGGGTGCACCAATCGACAACAAGTATAAGTAGTTCGAAGAAGTGTGTCCACTTGAGGTATCAATCCTCCATTGGCCCGGCACAGCTCCTGTTTTAGTCATTTCCAATTTGACACAAGTGTCAAGGCTATCCATTATCGTTCTCTTTCTTCAGTCAACACGTACATCATTCCAACCACTTCATTCTGGATCATCACTCCACGTATAGTTATTAAAGTGGTTTCCGGTTTAGATAGAGAGTATATCCATAACCGAATTCCGGTCTCTTTAATAACTTTCGTAATTATTACACCGATTGGTCGTTTATATATTTCACAAAACCAAATCAATTTCAATTCAATTAGAATTCGTAAATCAACATTTCATTTGTCTTTCTAAACCAATTTCCAATATTTGCGTTTCAAAACTTCCAAATTACCATTTCAAAATATTATAATTCAGTTTCAATTTCTATTCAAAACAATTCAAATATTGATTCAAGTTCGTATATAAATTTCATTCCGAAATCATTTAAATTAATTTAATTTAACATTCAAATCAATTTAAATTCATTTATCGATTTCATTCAATATTCACTAAGTAAATTTTCCATTCAAAACAATTTCTATTAAATTTCCAATTCATTAAATCCATTATTTAAATTCAACTTCCTTAAATCAAAACTTACAATTTGAATTAAATTAAATTCGTCAAATTATTTCTTTCAATTACAAGTCTTACGTTAATTCCAAAATATCACATTTTCATTTCTTGTTAAACAAAAATTCAATTTCAATTATTTATTTACTTACTTTAAATAGTTTTCCAAAACTTAATAAATAAAGAAATCTCAATTCCATTTTTTTCTTCGAAGTAAATTTCACTTATTGAAAAAATTCAATTTAATTTAAATCATTAAATAATTCAATCTTATTTAATTATTAAATAATTCAAAACTTAATTATTAAATAATTTCAAAGTTTAATAATTTCAAACTTAATTAAAATTTCAAACTTAATTATTAAATCATTTCAAAGTTAATAATTTCAAACTTAATTCAATAATTTCTCAAATTAAACAACATTCTTTCATCAATTCCATTTTTAATATTTTGTTTCAGATTATTAAACATTAACATTTTCCTTTCATTAAAATTCAAATTTCAACTTTATTTCAAAACCATATTATTTATTCAAATCAAATCTTCGTTTTATTTTTAAATCAAATTATTGACCAATCGGGTTTTTATTTAATTTTCTATATCTAAGGTCAAAGTTTAATTTGGGTATTTATCATTTCAACCCGATTCCAATTCAATTCAAAATCAAAACATAGTAAAGTGAACTTGCAGTGTGATAACTGGGATGGTGTCAAAGTAAATAAACAAGCAATAACAACGAACAATAACAATCCAATAATCAATTTAAATAATCTCGAAATAATCGTATTAATTCGCATTGTTATTTGTACGAATTAATATAATTATTTCTAGAATCTACACTATCATTTCATGTAGATTAAAGATTATTACATTACGGTTTTCACTTGTCATTCAATTTCAATTTCATACATCATCAATTTAACAATATACATTCAGTGGTTCAAAGTGTAATTAAACAAATCCTACATGTCAATAAATTTAACAGTTAAAGGGGTCATATTATACAAATGTCAGTTAATCAAATTTTTACATTTAATTATCCTATATCAATTTCAATTTCATACTATTTATCATTTTTAACATTAACGATTTAACGTCCAATATAAACATCAACAATCAATCAATTATCAGCCAAACGGTATTATTATTGCATAAATAAATAACAGATAATGGTGTCAGATGTCACAGGTGAACTGATACAGGTAATATCATATATAACAGTGTAATTAACTAACAGCAGTATATTTCAATTGTCGTTTCAATTGAAATCAAATTTAATAAATAAAAGAACGTTAATCGTGAGTGAGTGCTCACCTTTCGAGGCTAGAGGACGATGGAAAACAGCTACGGAAAAGAACGATGTAACGGACACTGACACGAAATCAGGCACGACAAATCAATTAACTGTGACAAGAACGAAATAGATTTTTAGCCCGATAAATTCGATGGGAACAAAATATATACATATGTTTACAAAAAATCAATTTTAGTAACATATACAAAAACTACGTATAAAATTTCAAATCAATACATATTTTAAAATAACATATCATACCCAAAATCTTATGACATTTTCATTTTCAAACTCTATATATATATATATATATTAGTGTGTGTTTAAAATACTAGCAATATATGCAACTTTTTACATTTATAAACATATTCCAAATTCAAACCCGTTTAAATCAAATATATATATACACACGGACATTGCCTTAATTTAAACCCATATATAAATAACATTAATATAAACTATATTTGAAAGCACTATACATAAATTGCCATATAGTAATTCTTGTAATATTTATATAAACAAAAGCCGCATATTATAAATACTAAAATCAATAGGTACGACATGCTCCTAGATATGAGTTATATCTGAACCGCACTATGCATGCTTAAGAATTCACGTGTATAACAGCATGGCCCAAAACGATGAAACAATATAGCCTACCAATATATACACATATATATCTACGTTGCAGTTATAAGTAATTTTATATTAAAGTATTTACAGTATATCATTTTAACAAAAATATTCTATATCTCTTCCAAAAAAATGTACTATACTGTTATACAAAACAAACAAAAAACTGTTGTAATGCAAACGTTGTATTCATTAATAAATGCAAAACATAGTATACTTATCACCCTGTCACAAAATATGCAATACAGTTGTGAAAGACTATACGAGCAGCATGAACAAGTAACAAAGTACCAAACTTTTGTAAATCAATCCCATCTTAAACTTGTATAACTTTTATAAACTGTACAAATATTTAAAACTATTGTATATATACTTTATAATAGAATAAACTATATATATAAAATACTGCTATGCATAAAATCATTGACAGCCGATGTATTACCACGGTACAATTTGAAATCTATATTTATACGTGTAAAGTAGATATATAAACTAGTAGGTATACAAATATACTGATACACCATATCATTTTCGTATATAGCAAACCTTAGTATACATAGTACATATATACTTTTACATAATGATGAAAGAACAAATAATATGTAACCACTTTAAAAATGCAACACGTATGTAGTTGCTAATATATGTAAATAAACACGGAACATACATAACAGATCTAAACATGGTATGAATTTACACATATTATAGATAGTGCACTGTAAATATTATACTCGAATATAGTATCCATCCATAAAAAAAATGTATTTTATAAAACTATATAAACAACAGCAGCTAAATATATAAACTTATATAAAAAAAATGCTCTGTATGTATATAACTTCCCAGCAAAACAAAAATAATAATAATAACATAAACTACTTTTCAAATAACATACACAACAAGCATATATATATAAGCTAACTTTTATAATATATATACTTACATAAAATACAAGAAGGAGATTAGGCGAATGGCCGAAGGGGTGCGGTTCCAAGGCGACGGAGATGTCGAGTCGTGGCCAGATCTGGTCAAGGGTGGAAGCTGAGCATGGAGAAAAGGAACAGTGGGCGATGGTTGCTCGTCTGCCATTGTATGGGTTTTGGTGAGTGGGTTGGGGAATGGAAGGTCGGTCACCCAGAGGCGTGCGGCTGAGCTAGGAAGCGGAGGCGGTTGACCGGGAAGGCACGCACGAGCTCGCGACGGAGGGAGGAAGAAGGTGGAAGAAGGGAAGAGGAGTCCGGCTGAACGGGACGCGCGAGCCTGGGTTGTGGTCGAGTTGGTGCTGCCGTGGGGAAGTGCAGGCGCCGAGGTGGGCTCGAGATGGTAAGCGATGGTGGGAGGTCGGGCTGAGGTTGTTGGAATGGCTGTTGAGGTAGGCGAGTAGGGGAGGAAGACAAGAGATGTTGCTTCTGTATATTTTTCTTTGGAAGATGAGCTTTTATTGAAGGAGAAGAAAGAAGTGGGGAAAAGAAGGAATGAGGGTGATGAATCAAAGCAGGCATTCACGTGTAAACAAAAATATAATGAAAGCACAGAGCCGAAAGAAGGGTAGAGAATAAGGTGAATAGACGTACTAAAAGACATTAAATGAACAGTGAGAATTTGTAAAGCTAGGCACGTTAACCAATAAAGGCTGGTGGGTAAATTGTTCAACCCGATGGATAATGAATGGTCATCAAAAGTGCAAAAGATCCAAATACAAAACTGATACTGTATATCGTTTTGCGGATTCTGCGGTGAACGGAACCCCAAAACACAGAAGTGGATATACTGTTGAGATCAGCACAATGAAACGATCAAAACGGTATATAGATATCAGTGGTATGATTGAATTATAAAAATTCGAAATTTCTAATAGCGGAAAATGCAAGAAAAACACTGAAAAATAAGATCGACGGAGCCAAAGATGTCCGAATTTGGAAAAACGACAAACTGACATCTTGCTCAGAAGATGGTTTAGAATTTTTCTATGTAAAAATATTTAGGTTCCGAAAACATTTTATTTTCATTGCTTTTTAACTGATTAAATTGAAGTGAATTTACGCGCGAAATAAACTTTCATATTTTCGGACGAAAATTTACCAATTGCTATGTTTAACTAGACGTATTCCAAATATTAAATTTTTATTTCAAAATTTTATCGTTTAAAATTTCACAAAATTCCAACTAATTACGTTATTAAAACAGTTGAAATTTACGGGTCGTTACAAGTCATTAACAAATACTCTATCAATTTTACTATGAATTGAAAAAAATTGCTCCACCTCTCCAAGTAAAAAATTGCCTGCAAAATTTGGTTTGATTAATTTTGTTCTTTATATGGTTTATGAAATCAGTATCACCCAAAGAAGTATGTATTCCTTGATTGATCCTTTCTTGACTAGGTAGAATTGTTTTGAAGTCGTTAAGTATGATCCAGGGTAGATTGAAGAAATTAGCTTTTGTGGTTAGGTACTACCATAGGTATGTTCTTTGACCTGAAAAGTTATAAGCATAAATAATAGTACATATCATACTTAATCCATTGGCACTATGAAGGATGCAACTAATATATTGCTTATTGGTATGCATGGTAATGTTGGACCAAACTGTGGAATCCAAAAAATAGTAGAATTCTACTCTTGTTATCTGCATCACTATTGTGAGAACATTTCAACTTGTTATTCAATATATACATAAACTGGTCTATTCTTTGAGTATTTAACTTGTTTTCCAAAAGACCAAAGAAAAAGAAACTGTGACTATTAATCAAATTCAGAATTTATAGCTGTTTTGGAGGAGAATTAATTCAGAAGTTTCATATCTTTATAAATATCATTGGAATAGATTATATATGCATGTAGTTGGATCCAGCAACTGTATCAGACTTGGGAAAACAATGATTAATTGAGTTATATCTGACAACTGCTTGAAAGCCAAAACTGTTTTTATATAGTTGCAAACACCTAACATATGTGAACTAGAGATTGAAATCATTGATTAAAGATTAATCAATTTCTCTTGTAATATTGTTTCTTTATTAACTTGCATGTTGATTTTACATCTGAATTTTTTGTTTTTATAGGTATAATTAAATATGAGAACCAAGAACCAAGTGAGGCTGAACAAGGGAAAGGTGTGCTTGATTTGTTAATCAGCCCAACATCAAAGGTGAGTTCAGCCTTAATATTGCTAAACCTATATTTCTGCTTCTCCAATGGATTTAGAGCGCATCTAATCCAAAGTAGAAAACACCAATGGTTTAAATTGTTAATATATATTGGCCCACACTAACACAACCTTCATTTACCTTGATTGATGCCTTAATGGGCGAAAGTAAAAAAGGAACATGAACCAATGTAACATAATGTATTAGCTGCCTTGTCAAAATAAATTTTATATTATTATAGTCACCATAGATTATGGGTAAATACTGATATGGATACCAAAATAATAACATATATTCCATACAAATCTAGACATATCTAATCCACACAAGCCTATGCATTTTTAAATTCATGCACACCTGTAGATGCCATCCTTTTCCTTTAGTGGAATTGACTAAACTGACAGTTCCAATATACTCAATTACCAAAAGAAAGTTAAATAATAAAAATACTGGAGAACATTTTCCTTTTAAAGGTAAAGCTGCATGATTCCAAATAAGTACACATATGCAAAATCCAGATTTGGTTGTCGAGGAAGGATTTTGTTTCCTTTGACTTCTTGAATGAGGTTGTTTAATACTTGAGAAAGCCGATCAAATTTACTATTAATGTATTGTGATTGATGTTGCAAGGCTTGGGGAGCTCTTGATGGGAAGGTTACAGCTCTGCTTGTGATTCCTACAACCGCCTCAGTGTCAAAGTGGTTCTATGATCAGTTTTCTCCTATCTTGCCCATGCATCTGCATCTTCATCAAGCCTTGGCAAAGAGAGATGCCTATCATCTTGATCATCATTTTTGGGATCGTCTGAATGATGAGATGTTTCTTTCTTGTCAGTTTGCTATAATAACTAGTTTGGACGACAATTTTCTACTTTGTGATCTTTCTGAATAGGCCATGGTGTTATCAAAGTGATTGGGATGTTTGGCTTAGGTCTAAGGTAGAGTTAACGAAATATGGAGGAGAGGTCTGAGTGGATTAGGAGATAGTTTGATTTGAAAAGATGAGTTATGAGTCATGAGTGGAATGGGCTTTAAGGTATGTTTTAGTGTCATTTTTCTTTTATTTTTGACATCCAATAACTGTTTTCCAATTTAATAATGTACCAAAGTTGACTGTTACAATATTTTGAAGGTTATATTACGAAGTCATGCTTCCTTCTGTTTACTTGTATGCTTTCCAATATACTTCAAATGAATTGGAAAAAATATATTACTCAATATTGGATTTTCAATTTGAATCAAATTAATTTTAGTTAATGCACTATGTTAGCGCACTTCTCTAGTTTGTTATTTATATCAAATATATATGAGAATGAAATCTTTCAATTTGAATACTAGGCCCTTTGTTAAGTTGATCTCAGTGAGGAGATTAAATTTTTTGAATAACAAGGACCACATTTTTATTATTTCTCTCATTTTGTATCTATGCAATATAAGGTTGCGATATCTTGATACTGTGCTATTTTTATATCTATCTATTTTTATTAATTTTTTCAGTTTAGTACTATTTGACATCAACTCTTCCTCTTTCTTGTTGCTTCATTTGTTCATTCTTTTAACAAATGATGGTATCACTCACTTATATGCAGGATATGGTGTCACAACTGATATCCAAACTAGCTATGCTGCAAGGATCATGGCTTTATTATCTGGTGCATTTATACCGCCTATCCTTCAACATATAGTACTTACTCTCTACACACCTATAACGCAGTTTTGTTTCTTTTTTATTTGTCCCGTGATCTGCATTTTCAAAGATGTTTGCTGGCAAATTCATAGTTAGTCGCCAAGTTATTTTATTTATTTCAAACATGAGTCTTGAAGACAACTTGTTACTCCCATCAAGTTATTTATTTGAAACAAGTAATAAACCAAGCAGATTCTAACTTCGTTGAAACTTAATACAGGATCCTCTGCGATAGTATGCTACTGGATACTCTTTTTGTGTGTATACAGTCTTCAAGAAATACCTGCTTTAAGGATACTTTCTAAAACTAATAGCAGGATTGAATTATGAGTACATACTATTTATTGATATTGATATTTTTGTACATGAAATTAGTGCTCACAAGTATACCTATTAATTTATCAGATACTATTTGAATGGATTAAAATCTAGATCCGATACCATATACTGAAATCATAATCAGAGTTTAGTTCGAGCCTGGGTACTTCAAATTCATTGCCCAAGTAAATTTGCTTGGTAGAAACTGAATACAGGTTTGAAAATTTAATATTACATCACTTTAAGTCATAAAACTTAAAAACTATGAATAAACTTAGTTTACAGACAAATTGCATAGTGATAAAATTATACAAGTTACCTCTAACACAAATATCTTAGTTTTCAAGTGAATATGGTAATCGGTAGCCTTCCTATCCAACTTTCTTTGGTTTTCCTACATCCTATCATCCATAACTTATCTTATCCTCGATACCATCTGTTAATTTAGTTCAAATTTGAAAACAATTCTTCTTTGGATGCATTTTTAAGTAAAATTTTGAGGCACCTTGTCAGGTGGACAAGAAACAGGACACTTGAGATGCACAAACGCGATGACAGGGCAACATTTTGCTAGTTATACACACATGACATATTTATATTTCATGTGTTTGTTTTCTTTACACTACTATGATCTGCAGAATACATTGGATCCTTATTCATGACATGTAACTTTGTCATATAGGCTGGATCATGAGCATGAGTAGGCTAAAAAATAGCTGAAGCATAGCATGACAAAGGGAAACTTATTGGACTGTACATGTACATGAGATGCACAAACTTATGCATTTGATTGCAGCAAACTTGCTTTCTAGCCTGAAGACAATTTTGAAGATATTAAAGACAAACTTGTTTGAGGATATCATATTATGTTTGCCTTACTAGTCCCCTAAGAACTGAGGTAATCAATTGATTCAATTCTACTTATGAAGATGTATATTAACCATGAGTTCAAATCCAAATACAAGTCTATTTGGATAGTGACAACTAATTTTAGTTCATGAAATCAAACTAAACGGCTTATAATTTGAAATCAAATAAAACGGCATATGTCATTGGGTAATCAAGTTCTAGTAAGTATTTGTAATGTCGGCATTTCTATATTTCCCTATTCTATCTATTTATTTACCGATTCAACTACTGAATCATCTATCTTTTTGGTTATGTAATTGTTACCATGCAAAATCACCTATAAATGTTGATCATGTTCAAGGATTCAATATAATTTGCACTTAAAAAAATCAAAATTAGAAAAATGTGATTAAAGTGATAATTGATACAAATTGCTAATTATATCGAGGGTACATATAGTTTATGGTTAAGAAAATGGTTTAAGGTAAATAAATTCAAAACTCAAAAGGTAGAGAGATGGGAAATTTTGAAGTTGCAAAGTTGCCTTTTTTTTACAGGACAACAAAATTTGCAGTTATGTTATTTGTTAAAGTACCGTTTTAATTTGCAACAAAGGCCGACAGTTCTTCAACCAGTAACAGTAGTTACATAGGGGTATTGAGAAATGGTAGCCAACATGACGTTGATTATATTAAAATTGGGTAACTTAAACAGTGCCAAATGAGCTAGGATTAATTAGTCAATTAAAAATCAATTAATTACACGCTGGTAGAATTAAAGAACTTGTCAATTATAGCCTAATTACACTTAAATTATACATCTAGCAACAAATTAAAAGTCAGGATTCGAAACCTATATCTAATAATAATTCATGTTAAAACCTTTGGTGGTAAAAGAAGCATACTTACATTCCTATTAGGTGGACTGAAATGGATGTTGCCCGTTCAATTTTTTATATAAAACGGTCATCCCAATCCTTTAATTCATGACCCAGTAAACAACAGTTGTTACATAACTAATATCATGACATGAGCTATGAAATGTTGTGAACTTGATGGTTTGATTGTATATGTGCTTGTTTGAATAATAATCAATTAATATTGTTTGAATGTTACTCGATAATTCATGGCAAATTCTTATTGTTGATTATCAACCTTGTTTATAGGTAATTAGCTTTTTCGGAGTGAAGACCATCAACAACAATGGACATGATTATATGTATTATGATATTTGTTAGTACTAGTTGTGTAAACTTGTTTGTGAATGCTTGTGGTATGTGAATTTGCTCATTTTGTCTAATAACTATTATCTAAATGGTTATGGATATTACACTTATGTGATTAACATGTTCTTAATTATTTAAATATGATGATTATATTATTGATTGATTGTTGGTTTGAACAAGGTAATTATACGATTGTTGTTGATTTTAATATGACCATTATATAACTGGTTGCTGAAAATAATATAAGCCATTAACAGTATATAGTTGCATTTAGAACATGCTAGAAAAAAATCAATACCTTTTAGTAGTATTTAAAATGCTACATAAACAAATTGAATTTATAGTGGCATAAAATAAATGCCACGAAAAGTTTTTGGTTGCACAAAATAAAGGCTGCAGAAAATCAAAGAATGATCCATGTACAAACGCAACTAAAATTGTTAGTTTTGGGAGGTTTTTTCAACGCTATAGAAAACCTTTAGTAGCATATAAAAAATGCAGTTATACGGAAATATTTTGTAGCGTTTATTAAAACCCAACCAAAAAAATCATACTTTTAGTTGCGCGACCTATAGTAGCGTTCTTTAAAACGCTACTAAAAGTTTTGGTAGCGTTTTTTCAACGCTACAAAAGGTCTTTTTAGGTGTAGTGATTCTTTATAACCTTTTGAAAGCATTAAAACATCAAACCTCTCGAAAACATTAGGTTCAAGTAAAACATGTGGAATAATCTTTCGAAACTATTTAAAACCATCTCTTTCGAAACCTTTGGGTTTTACCTTCAACAGAGCAAAAGGGTCATAAAACATTTAATGCAAAAGCACTCTTTCGAAAGCATTTTCTAAGTAAAGAAGTGATGGTGTCGAAACCAACCATCCGTAGGCATTGGAGAAGCGGCTAAGTTTTAAAACAAAGTATCTCTTCCGAAACCATTGGCTTCGAAAGGTAGGAAAGCGGCGGTTAGGGGTTTCGACCCCATTCGAAAGCATTTACTTAAAACAAAAGGCGCAATCCATTCGAAACCTTTCCTTTAAAACATTTGACTCAGCCAAAAGCCAACCAAGTTGAAAGCATACCCATCGAAAGTAATGCAGGTGCGTTTTTCATTTGAAAGCAAAGTAGCGCTTCGACCCCTTCGAAACCCTTGGTTTTGACCTCATACCTTCCGCCTAGTCCAATTCGTTGCACACCACGACTTTGATGCCATGCGCATTGGTTTCGATGGTGATAAAGGCGAAGGAACTTAGTCGAAAGCCATCTAAGTCGGAAGCAGGGTGCCGAAAGTGGCAAAACATGCTGAAAGCGTGTAAAAACTAAATTTTGCTTTTTTAAGTAGCCTTTTTATCTAACCTGCCTGTTTGTCAAAATCTTATTGGTTGCAAATTATCTTTGCTAAAAGAATTACCATAATTTCAGAAATAAACAATTTAATTTATTTATAAAATACCCCTTCTCCTTTTTTAAATATATAAAATATTTAAGTCCCATACCTTAAATAATTTTATATATTCATCAAAACACTTAGGAAAATTCTTCGAAAATTCCAGAAAATCATTTTTAATATGTTTTCTAACATATATTAATTTCAGACCCAAAACTTTATATTATTTAACCGTAAATAATTTTAAGTCAAATAATCATTTTCCTCACTAGAAAATTAATATAAAATCCACATTAATTCAGAAAATTATGAAAATTGAAACCCATCTTTAAAATATGATTTCAGATCTAAGTCAAAAATTGCAAAGCATTTAGATGTCATTAAATATGGTTTTCACATTAAAACATACCTTAAAACCTATATGAATAAGCATAATTCATCAACAAGCATATATATGCAGTTAATCATTCAAACATGGCATAACCTTGCAAAATACTTCGGATTCATATGAACTTGACTTTTCTTTAGAACCAACGTGTTGCGTCGCCGAATTAGAAGATATATCAGCTAAACGCTACGAGCGTTTAGAATCTATATTAGCTATACTCAATAGATAATCGAGATTAGAAAAGATAACATGTTCCCTCCATGCTAAGTGTGAACCAGTGAAGTGCAGTATATAACATTTATAAATAGTTTGAAATAAAAAACAAAATAAAACGACGAGACTTAGGAGATTTTCCAGAGAGACCATTATCGCTAGCCGTCTCAACTGATAAGAAGATTCATTGATTATGAAAGCTTTGGGATCGGCCGCCGGCATATCAAATTGTGAAGTATTTCGTTTAAGTTCTTTTGTAAGTTTTTAGTCCATATTGACAGTTACGGGGACCTGATTGTTCAGTCTCAAGTTCAACAGTGAATATGCACGTTATATTGTTCATCGTCATCATATGTTCAATGTCAATAAGGCAAATTAATGCTGATTGTTCGAACAAATTAGGTTTGATTAGTTTACAAGGTATATGCCGACCCCAAAGTATATGCTAATCCCTTTCCCAAAAGCTCCTATACATATCCCTCTCCTTGACTAGAACCTATCGAACCCTAAGACCAGCCAAACCAAGGAATGTCGAACCCTATGTCATCACCATGACCGATCCCTTAGTTAAACACTTTATACCAGTCCCTCTCCCAGATGACAGCCTAACGCTAAAGATGTCGATCCCTACCTGACTGACCTATGTCACAGCCGTATTATCATCTACCGATCCCTACATTCCTCCTCTACTGACCTTTCTTCCATCAACATCCCTCGTCGAACCCTCGCCTTTTCTCCTCCTCTCCTTTTCCGACACCTAATTCAATCTGCTAAACCCTTATTCCAGTAATCATCTACCTCCCTAAGATCATTCGACATCATGACCTTGAACACTCACCAACAACTCAAAGCAAAGAATCCTACTATGCAATTAAAGGAAGTTTTACAAAATCTTACCAATATGAAAGTATGGATGTTCAAATAAAAATAAGGACGAGTGATTAGGGGTTATTGAATCAAAGGGGAGAAGAGGCGAGTTTGTAGGTTAGTTGGAATCGTGGATGGACTTAAGGCTGAAGGTTGGAGAGTTTGGGTTCGTAGAGAGGGAAGAGTGCAAAAACAAATAAATAGGATAAGTGAAGAAGGAAGGAAGGAAAAGATGATATATATATATATATATATATATATATGGGGGAGGGTTCAGCTTCAAGGACTTTAAGCATGTAAAGAGGGGAGAGGGATCGGCTTAGACGCTTGCCGACCCCTATTTGCATGGATTAAAAGATGGGTCGGCATAATGAATGTCGATCGCTATATGTATATATATATATATATATAAACATAGTTATGAAGACTTTGCTATGAACATGAATATATCGGATATTACAGAAATTGGCAATGACCACTAAGTGCTCGAGCACGTCCGGGAACCGACAACAGAAACGTGTGAATAAATGTGCATGAGACTGATTTAAAGGTTTAACTTTTTGAAGTCAATGGAAATTGGAATCAAGCCTGAAACCTTCAAGTTCAAGACTAGACCAGATAATAAAAGGTTTATAAGCCTTGCAAAACTAGATTTATATATATTGATGGAATATGGCACTGGATTTATACTATTGGAAATCGACTAAGTGTCATGGCAATCGATGAAGAATTCAATGCCTTGAAAAAACAATTTGAAAAAAGAATAGCAATCATTTCGGAAGCTAGATGGACTTCTTTTTGACAATTTAGACTTGCTTCGATTTAAAGCATGTCATGTTTCTCACATGATGTACTTTAGAGGGGGGAATGTTACCCAGTATCCTAACCTGGCCATATAGGTCTGATTGCACAAGATAGGTTCGATAATTATCAAGTACGATGACCACGAGGAAATAATTATAAGACCCAGAAGTAAAGTACAGATGCTTATACAAAGCTAGAGTTGGACGAAATTGGTAGATAAACAATGCGGGATGCTTGAAATATGGAATATAGCTTAGACAAGTGAAAAGATCAGCATGGCTTGGTAACTTCATAGGGATCGGTATAATTGAATAAACGAGGGGTCAGCATGGTCGAAACAAGAAAGGAGTCGGCATGGTCAGTTGACTTGGAAAGTCATGCTTCGACTCATGATGAAGGGCTCGACATAGATGAAGGTGATGGATCGGCATACTTAGGCCCACCAAAGAGGGGTTGACATATGCCAGGAATCAAGCACATTCTTCGTTCAACGATCAATATCTTAGGATCTAAAAGTCCAAAGTAGATGAAATTTGGAGAGCAAGGCATATGGACCCTAAGGAACCTACTGTTAACTCCTCTTTTTGGGGCGACCTAAAACTTTGCGACCTAACACTCAGCGACCTAAAACTTCCTAGCGATCTAACTTCTCCAACTTCCTAGCGACCTAACTACTCCAACGACCTAACGACCTAAAGTCTCTAGCGACCTAACTCTAGAAAGAGGGTTAACGACCTAAAGTCTCTAGCGACCTAACTCTAGAAAAGGGATAACGACCTAAAGGTTAAGCGACTTAACGACCTAAAAGGTTAAGTGACCTAACGACCTAAAGTCCAGCGACCTAAGTACACAGCGATCTAACAACTCAGCAGGCTTTGAAGATAACCCTCACATCACCTTTCCCTTTAGGTCGCACGCGACCTACGACCTATCTTAGGTCGCTCACGACCCATAACTTAGCAACTCATTCAGATACAAAACTGCTAGGTCACAAACCATGCCCACTAGGTCGCCAACGACCTATGACCTACCTTAACCCGTTCACGACCTATGACTTGTCAATATGATCAAATGGTCAGGTGCAAAACTGTTAAGTCGTAAAACGTGCCTACTAGGTCGCCCACGACCTACGACCTACCCCTAGGTCGTTCACGACCTACGACCTAACTCTGAACTCTCCCTATAAATACCCCACCTACTCCAACTTCGAAAGGACTTTTGGGATCATTCTCTGGAGCACCTATACTCTGCTGCTTTCTCGACTCAACTAACACTTCAAACACCGAAGACACTTCAACGAACTTCAAGAGTAGATCGAAGACATCCGACGTGGATTCAAAGAGCTCTCTTGCATCAAAGTTCTAGCTACTTATCTCAAGTTTGTCGTAATCAAATTGTAATCGAAGAATTGTTGCAAAGATTGTAATTGAATCAGTAATAAAGAAGATAAAGTGGACGTAGGCTTAATTTCGAGCCGAACCACTATAAAACCGCTGTCTCTTTACTTTTCTGCTATTTTCTGCTTATTTCTGTTCCCGTACCAACGGGTGGTGCTTTCACATAACTCATACGCACACCGGGGTGTTAGCGTTCAATTTTTAGCGTTAACATTTTGGTGCTTCCACCGAGAACCCAACTCATGAATATTGTCATCATTGCTCCACCAGAGTTTGTGGAAAAAGTTTCTTTGAAAACCAGAAGCTTGTCGGAAATAATGGCTCCCGGAAGAAAGCGCAAGTCTACCATATTCATCAATACTCATGATAACACTGCTACTTCTCCTTCATCAAGTCAAGCAGCTCCAAGCATTGGAGTGACACGAGCGGAGTTAGATGCTGCGGTGTCTGGGTTATATCAGCAAATTGAAACCTAGAACACCTTGATGCTAGAAAGGTTGAATGCCCTGCTCGGGGCAAACCGACAACCAGAAAATGCTGAACCAACCTTTGCTGAACAAACTCATGATTCCCAAGACAAAGATATTCCTCAAAGAGCAACTGGCTTCGCCGAAGGGTCACCTCCCCAAGCTGGAGGATCAAGGCCGCAGCTGCCTCTTCGCAAACGTTTGTTCACGCAAACTTCCGAAAAGGTGGCTGACGTCTGCTCGACAAGGCCTCTGAATGATGAGGAATATCTATCAGGAATGGTTCGCCAGATTATGAAAGAGAGCATGCAGAGGGAAGAAAATGATAACGACTGGGGATTTGCTCCAAGTAGGACTCCGTTTACTGAAAGGATCCAAAAAGAAGAATTTCCAAGAAAATTTGTACCTCCTACTATCCCGGCCTATAGGGGGACGAGTGACCCAAACCAGTTTCTATACAAGTACGATTGGCATATGACCGGGGCCAGGACAACAGATGAAATCAAGTGCCGATACTTTCCGTTGTATTTGGAAGGGGTTGCATTGCTTTGGTTCACAAAATTGCCAGTCCGATCTGTGGATCAATTTTCCGACTTAACGCGAAAGTTCAAAGACCAGTTCAGGTTGTATGCTACGAAGGCTAAGGACATAATGTCATTGTCCAGCCTCGAACAAAATCATGGAGAGTCTATTAGATCCTTTTTGAACCGCTTCAACGTAGCCTTAGCCGAAGTTGACAACGCAGAGCCGTGGATGATTTTGACTTACTTGATGCGGGCTATCAACAAATCGAGTGAATTTGGAAAATGGCTAAAAATGAAGGAGCCAAACTCACTTGAGAAATTCTATAAGAAGGCCGACGAGTTTATGCGCTTGGAAAACCTTCTGGTACCAATGAGAGCGGAAGTGGCCGAGATTCAGAATAACGATGTCCCTTCCAACAAAAGAGAATCTGGAGGATAGAAGAGGGAAAATGATGATGAGAAAAAGCAGGGAAATGCGAAGAAAACTCGCCACTTTGGACCTTCGAATTTCACTCCCTTGACTGATACTCCAGAGAATATTTTCTTTGCAATTAAGGATGCTGTTGAATATCCTAAACCACATAAGTTGAGACTTGGGAAAAATGCCACGCAGAGTGGAAAATTCTGTAAATTCCACAATCAGCCTGGTCATGACACTAATGAGTGCCACCACTTGAAGGATCTGATTAAGGAGCTGTTGAAAGAGAATAAACTTCAACAATATGTCAAGAAAAACAGGAATGACCCATCCTCATCCACTAAGGGGCAACTAGTTCCCGCTCATCAATACGGCTCAGGCAACAAAACTACAGAGCAGGAATCAGAGAGGCTTGTCATTAATGTTGTCACAGGGTGTCCTCACACAGCGTCTGACCACACTCCATTCTGATTGGCATATAGACCAGAAACAATGATTCCAGCGGAAATGAAGATTCAATCCCGAGATTCTGGAACAACAATTATTTGCATCCAATTTTTACTTAACAACATTGCTTAAATTTGTAAAATGATGATGGATGTATAACTCTTGTATTGTAAACCACTGAGGAATCAGTGTGAATCAATAATAAAGAACTATAAATCTTGTGTTCTCTAATACTATAAAATGCATGTCTCATTTCGATATGCAAGTATCTTTAAAATATTGCTAAAATGTCGATTTAATATTGCAGGCCATCAAAGCAAAGCTTACCTATTTAACACATCACAAGGCTCAGCGATTCCTACAAATCACTCAACAAACAAATGTCAAGTCTCAAAAGTTCCAAAATTCAACTCTTACAAAAAAAAGGTGCTATTCACAAACAGTTGAGGGTTCCACCAAAGTGGACACCTTCCTGACAAGAAGGTTCTAGACCCTTGCTAACTAATCGCAATCGTTTGTGCAAACGAACATCCGGTAAAGTAGCTTGCGTCTGCCCCGTGGATTCACTCAACGATAAAGTACACTTCTCTGGCAAAAAGCAAACAACTTGCAAAAAGAACGAGACATGTATTTGAAGTGATAACGAGGAATCGCTAAGAAGCAGATGGTGGAAGGACACAAGCAATAATGCTACTCCTCAGAGTCCACGTGCTACTCTTCGGAGTCCAAATGCTACTCCTCCGAGTTCACATGCTACTCTTCGGAGTCCAATGGCTACTCTTCGGAGCAAAAAGACCTCTTCGGAGGCACATTTCACCGGAGTTGAAGTGCAAAAATCTCTCTTCGAAGGCCCACTTCACCAGAGCTGAAATGCCAAAAAGACCTCTTCGGAGGCACATTTTACCGGAGTTGAAGTGTAAAAACCTCTCTTCGGAGGCCCACTTCACCAGAGCTGAAATGCCAAAAAGACCTATTCGGAGGCACATTTCACCAGAGTTGAAGTGTAAAAATCTCTCTTTAGAGGCACACTTCACCAGAGCTGAAATGCCAAAAAGACCTCTTCGGAGGCACATTTCACCGGAGTTAAAGTGTAAAAATCTCTCTTCGGAGGCCCACTTCACCAGAGCTGAAATGCCAAAAAGACCTCTTCGGAGACACATTTCACCGGAGTTGAAGTGTAAAAATCTCTCTTCGGAGGCCCACTTCACCAGAGCTGAAATGCCAAAAAGACCTCTTCGTAGGCACATTTCACCGGAGTTGAAGTGTAAAAATCTCTCTTCGGAGGCCCGATTCACCAGAGCTGAAATGCCAAAAAGCCCTCTTCGGAGGCACACAAACAATGACCTCTTCGTAGGTAAAAACTGCTTCGGAGGCACAGGCCCTCTTCGGAGGCACACTTCACCAAGTCGAAGTGCCAAACCAAAGCCCTCTAACGAGGTACAAGCCCTCTTCGGAGGCACAACTCTTCGGAGGAGCCCTCTCCCGAGGCACAACAGAAAAGCACTTCCCAAAAGGCATATCAAACAAGCCCTCTTCAGAGGCACACTTTATTCTCAACAGTGAAGTGTTAAACAAAGCCCTCTGACGAGGCACGTCCAATAGATCAAAACATTCTTCAGAAGCTCGCTTCGCTGTGTAGGGGAATCCACTTTTCAATAAATAAAAGTGATCATCCCCGAAAGTTGAAGTGCGTTAACTCTTTCTAAAAAGAAAAGAAAGAAAAACTTCTCCAATATAAGGCATACTCTATTAAAAGCAGAATAATATTTTCTCAAAACGAAAGAATTATTCTCTAAAATAAGAGTATAAGTCTTTTCAGAATATTGCAACGAGCCGTGGTATGGGGGCAATATAGCTAAATTAACAAAAGCAGCGCTCAAACATCATACCACGAGCTCACTGCAGTATCATATAAACTAAATAAAGAAACTTGTGCAAAAACAAGGAATAAATGCATTCAAACACATACTGACAAGAAATTGTACAAGTAGAAAGAACCATTTTATTCCATACTATAAAGTTTTTGTACATATAAAGGTTTCAAGCGGGGACCGGTACCCGCACAATCTTCGGTCAGTACATGCAAAAAGCAAAAAAGCAAAACGATAAGCATGAAGTCAGTTCATCACTCCTTCTTCCCGCTACCTTTGGAGCTCTTGCCCGGCTTGATGATTAATTTTTGAAGCCGGCGTTGACAGGTCGGGGAAGAAGGAGAAGGAGGTATGGCTGGGTCAACTTCCGCTTCCTCTCCAGTAGCAGAAGTGCTTTTCCTTCTCTTCTTCGCAATTGCGCGCTTCCCCTTCTTTTTCGAAGAAGACTCACTGCCCGGAGTAAAAAACTCAGAAAGCTTTGTGTCGTCATCATAAGTTTGCTCTGGGGTCTTTTCGCCTTCTTCAAGTTCCCCAGTCTTCTGCTCTTACGAAGCAAGTGGATCGTCCAAGCCTTGAAGGGCTCCTATTTGTTCTTCCTGCGATCCCGGCTGAGAAGTAGGAGTGATCTGAAGGGATGGAGGAGGAACAGCTGGAAGGGGAGAAGTTTCCGCAGTCTTCAGTGTTTCCGCTACAGAAGAAAAGAAGTTAAAATAAGTATTCTCCGAAAAAAGAGAAGATATTGGTTCATCGAGACTTAAGTAATCAGCGAGAAATTCATCAAACTCAGGTGAAGCAAGCAAGTAATCCGCTTGACCTGGTTCGACGTTGAAGTTACCTGGAGAAGTCGGTTTAATCACTTCGATTTCAAAGTTTTCGGCTTCAGTATCATCCTGGGTCTTCTCCTCGGCTTGAACAGTGGGAGGCTCGGTAATTGCGGTTTTTGTTTCGGCTTTTGCAGGAGGTGGAGAATAAGAACTAGAGCCGATGGTATCAGGGTCGACTGAAGCCGGAGGACGAGCGGGGTCAGTTAAAGTCGTTTTCTCCAAACGCTCTCCTCCTGCTGCTTCGGCTCGCTCCCTAGCAAGCTACTCTTTTCCCCTGGCAAGGGCGGTACGTGCCTCATCATCCAGATAGGTCGCCTCAAGATCCGCTTCTATATAGCCAGCACCTCCGAACATGTCAATTACCGCTTCCCATACTTCGGCCAAAGTAATTTCGTATGTCGGTCCCAAAAATGAAAGGCTCCCGCGCCCCAAGATGTTATGGATGTAAAAATCAAATAATGTAGAGCTAATTTTGGCCTTCATCGCCTCGTGCGATTGCTCAGCCGCTTCTTTTCCGACGATGGCTGCTTCTTTTCCGGCAACGGCCTCATCGTGCTCTTTTTCAGTTTTTGACAGTTGAGCTCGCAACCGCATAATTTCCAAATCATGGGAACTTGCCTTCTCCCGTAGCTGGGCAATGTCGGTGCGATAGATTTATGTCATCTTCTTTTCAGCTTCAAGTTGAGCCTCAGCATTCCGTTGAGCAGCATGAGCATCGCGAACTTGTTTTTGAAGTACTTCTTCCTTTTGAGTGTAGGAAGTAGTAGAAGTAACAAGCTAATTTTTGAGTTTTCTAACTTCAGCCTCAAGTCTCTCATTGTCCTCAACAATGCTTGTCATTTCTATATCGTGCTGCTTAAGAACTTTCTTCCATTCAGAATGATCATTTTCCAAAGTTAACATGGCTTCGAGATTCATATGATTAGCCCTTTGAAGCTCGTCAACCAACTTCTGCCATCCGAACATTCTCTCAATGTCAAGTTTAACAGCATCGAGATTCCTTGGCATGGCCTGGTTATCAATAGGAACCAAATCTAAGTCAAAGCGCACTCCTTTTAGACACCAATTTGGAAATTGGCTTTGGAGTGTAGGAGGACCATCCCCGACTTGATACTGAGGCCTGTTGATAATTGTCTGAATGTCAGATTTCTTAAGAGCAGGAGAACCGGAGGGGATGTCAAGAGGGATAGAAGCAGCAGTCTTTTCAGAAATTGCAGACGCGTCCTTTTCGCTAAGTTTGGTCCGTTTGCTCGGATCTTCAGCAACGTGACCTTTCCCTTTAATGTCGTAAGATTTCCTTTTATGGGAATCATCATCCCTTCTTCTTTGCCACTCCTCATAAGTTTTTCTTTCATGAGCTTTTCTGGCAGCTCTTTCTTCATCGGTTTCCCTCAGGGCAGGAAGATATCGCCTATAGTCATAAGTGTCACGGCTTCCATGGCACTGGAAATTGTCATAGTACGAGCCACTTCGCCCCATCGGAGAATCTGAATGTAAAAAAGACAAGTCTTAAAAAATTTCAGAGTAAAGAAGTTAAGTGCGCATAAGTGCCAAAAAATTCTAAGTGTGTGTGGCGTGTAAACTATGCGCGTCAAGCTACAAACCACTCTTCGGCTTGGGGGTAATGTCAACTTTTGCAGATGGCATTAACTCTTGGGATGATGGAGTTTGCTGCAAGGCGGATGTCGCCTCAATTGCTGAAGAAATAACTTTAGTAGTAATAGGGTCATCCTTAAAAAGCTCTTGTGAAGTTATCATTAAGTCGCTTAGATCATCAAAAGTGTCGTCACCGTCAAACTTAGCGGGACTCTTTCTCTCAACTCCTTTATCATCAGCATTCCCGGAGTGTTGAGAATGTTCTTCTTCTTTGATTACTGGGGAGAGTGTGAGTTTTCCAGATGACCCCGCAACATCAACGGAAGTAGAACACTTTACCAATGCAGCCTCTACAGTAGGTTCTTCCGATGCAATTTCTTCTGCAGAAACTGGGGCATTTGATGCCTTTGCTTGGGAACCTGGGGCAGCTAATGCTTCGGTCTCAGAACTAGAAATTTCGTGAATCTGAGTAGATCGAGAGGAGTGTAAAAGTCCGAACTGGTGCAAAAACTCATCTTTCAACAAAAATTTTGTGCTTCTCTCTTCAACAGCCACAACACTTAAAGTTTCGAAGGTTGGCTTATGGCTGGGATCCCTAAGGGGAGGAGGAAGTGCTGAAAAAAGTAAAGAATGAAGTTAAGCATTTGACAATTCGAGTTTCGAGAAGTTCAGAAAATGAAGTGAACGGAGAAGGGCAATCCTACTTCCAACTCTCCAGACGGCATAGAATCCCGGGGGGCATCTGACGAAGAAAAATTGACATAAAAACCTGTGTGCACTCTCGGGCAAGTCCAGAATCAACTTACGGTTTCTAGCACCTCTTACAAGTATAATTGAAGGGTGGTCTTTGTTCTTCGCAAAGGTGCACAAGTAGCAAATCTCTTCAAAGCTTGGAAGACGATCGAGCATCCTCCTGAACAACACACACAACCCCATCAAGATGGCATAACCGTTGGGGTGCAGCTGGAAGGGAGAGATAGTCAATCGAAGAAGAAGCTGTCGAAGAAAATCATTAAAGGGAGGAATAGCTCCACTTAAGCACATCTGACGGTTAACTGCGACAAAACCAAGAGGTGGCCTGTCAGCAGTATCGTTTACTCCAGGAAACAAAGCGTCTGCTTCGGAAATACGGAACTGGATACACAATTGACTGAAAGCTTTGTGGCCCAAGGTGGTCGAAGTTCTTTCCGGAGGATCAATCAATGGGTTAGCAATCGGAAAAGCCTCCCCAGCTTGTCTTGTTTCTTCTTGTTGAGAAGTCATTCTACACAAGGAAATGGATATTCAAATATGAAGGTGCGCGTTTCCTAAAAGTGTGATGTGTTGTGTAAAACTAATAAAATGACAAGCAAATATAACTGGAATCAAATTAGTTGACGTATGTCGATTATAGAGTTTCAAGGCTTGTTATTTTAAGTCCAAGTACATTGTTGATGCAAACGAATCAGCTTTAGTTGATTACTTCAGTTTTGTTTTAATACTTCACTTGAATTTGTTGATTCACAGCATTTCATTCACGAAGTTCATTTAAGTTGATTATTCTTTATCGACTAATCTGTCATTCGATGTGGGCAGTCAATGGCAGTATATTTTCCCTAGTTTTCTGCAAATGTTGTGTTTGACAGGTTGTTAGATTAAAAGATTAGTATAATCTGTAACAAAGTTCAAACAGTTCAAGTCCAAGCAGTTCAATCGTGTTCTACCCAAATTTTACAAGTCTTAGGTCGTCCAGCAACCTAGCATAGGTCGAAGCTTCCTTAGGCGCACTGTGCAAGTCAAAAGGTTCAAGGCAATTCAAATTTGTCCAAGTCTTAGCTCGGCCGCGACCTAAAGCCTATGCCGCAAAAAATTAGGCCGTTAATTTGTTAAGTCGCTCTGATTGGAATTCATATGCAAATTTAACCAAGTCCTAGGTCGCTGGAATCCTAGCACGACCTAAAAGTTAAGTCGCAGATTCGAAAGATCCTTAGGTCGCGAAAGTTCTTAGGTCGGCCAGGCTTCTTAGGTCGCGAGTTATCTTAAGTCGCTCGAATTCACTAAGTCGCTAACTTCCTCTCCACGCAATAACTCACCAGACCCGATAACCTGTTATCGCCAATACAATGAAATCCATCATCCTCTTCGTAAAATTCATCATCTCTTCATACCATCAAATCACCCGAAAACTGATTCAACATATCTCTGATCTATCATAGATCCAACTCGCTGCTGTGCGTTCGTGAATCACAACAACCAATAACGATCAAAAGTCGATCACAACATGACTCAAAATGAAGCACGGCGTACAAAATTGGTCTGGGGTTCGGAGATTAGAATTCGGGTTTCGATGGTGATCGTGGAATGGATAAAGATCGAGTGTACTTACATAATATGGTAGCGAGGATGAATTGTTGAATGATTAACTCAAATTCGCCTTTGAAATCACAAAGTTCTGTTAATAGCAGAGCGGGAAATCGAAGCAGGTGAGTGAGGAAGAATTAGCGACCTAACAATTTATATGGGGCAACGGGAAGAAGGCGAATAGGCACGCGAGTTAGCACAGGTTTTAGGTCGCTAAAACCTAACAGAGTTAGATCGAAGCACACGACCTATGACATAGGCCTGTACTTCGAGGGGCAAGTGTTAACTCCTCATTTTGGGGCGACCTAAAACTTTGCGATCTAACACTCAGCGACCTAAAACTTTGCGACCTAACACTCAGCGACCTAAAACTTCCTAGTGACCTAACTTCTCCAACTTCCTAGCGACCTAACTCCTCCAACGACCTAAAGTCTCAAACGACCTAACTCCAGAAAGAGGGTTAACAACCTAAAGTCGCTAGCGACCTAACTCCAGAAAAGGGATAATGACCTAAAGGTTAAGCGACTTAACGACCTAAAGTTTAAGCGACCTAACGACCTAAAGTCCAACGACCTAAGTACACAGCGATCTAGCAACTCAGCAGGTTTTGAAGATAACCCGCACATCACCTTTCCCTTTAGGTCGCATGCAACCTACGACCTATCTTAGGTCGCTCACGACCCATTACTTAGCAACTCATTCAGATACAAAACTGCTAGGTCACAAACCATGCCTACTAGGTCGCCAACGACCTATGACCTACCTTAACCCGTTCATGACCTATGACTTGTCAATATGATCAAATGGTCAGGTGCAAAACTGTTAAGTTGTAAAACGTGCCTACTAGGTCGCCCACGACCTACGACCTACCCCTCGGTCGTTCACGACCTACGACCTAACTCCGAACTCTCCCTATAAATACCCCACCTACTCCAACTTCGAAAGGACTTTTGGGATCATTCTCTGGAGCGCCTATACTCTGCTGCTTTCTCGACTCAACCAACACTTCAAACACCAAAGACACTTCAACGAACTTCAAGAGTAGATCGAAGACATCCGACATGGATTCAAAGAGCTCTCTTGCATCAAAGTTCTAGCTACTTGTCTCAAGTTTGTCGTAATCAAATTGTAATCGAAGAATTATTGTAAAGATTGTAATTGAATCAGCAATAAAGAAGATAAAGTGGACGTAGGCTTAATTTCGAGCCGAACCACTATAAAACCGCTGTCTCTTTACTTTTCTGCTATTTTCTGCTTATTTCTGTTCCCGTACCAACGGGTGGTGCTTTCACATAACTCATACGCACACCGGGGTGTTAGCGTTCAATTTTTAGCATTAACACCTACCCTAGGGATCGCATGTCAAATGGGTAAAGTAATAGGGATTGGCATACAACCATCTGGAGGGATCAGTAGAAAATAGTTCATAAGCGAAGTTAAATCAAAAATCAATCAATAAATTGAGATCAAGTGGCCCAAATGACATGATATTTGAAGAGCCAATATATTTCAGCATGTAGAAGCCACCATAAGGGTCACTGCCTAAAAAATAACCAATGAAGGGATCTATACATATCCCACTTCATTGGGATTTGGGCATAGCGACCCCTCTGGTAGTCCCATATAGGTTAGAAGGTCTGATAGCCGAAGTTTCAAAGAGATTGGTGGTCACCTTCACCTATAAATACTGGCCTAAGGGGTCATTCTGAGGGTCTTTATGCTGCTGGTTACTTTAGTCCTTATTGTAATCAAGTTTTTTGATAGTTTCATCCAATTAAGGTGTTTCCTTAATTAAAATTATTTGCCATATAAATAAATTACCATAAGGTAATATTTTCCAAAAATACTTTACCCAAAAGCTTACTTAAGCATTTTAAATCATAGTTTAAATAAGACAACAACTCCAAACTTCAAAAAAATTCAAGTTAAGAAAATGAATTGTTTAGAAAACAAAAATATTGATTGGAATGAGGTTTAGTAAAAAGTAAAAGGGTAGTTATGAAGATTAGTTTAAACATTTAATCATTTGATTAATAACAAGTGGAAAAAAATATGCCTTTGGGAAAATTTAAGAAAATGCTACATTTTAGCGATTCATGAGATTTTTCATCTCCTTTGTGTTTTGTGCCTATTGAAGCAATAATGTTCTATCACCTAGTGTAACCATATATGCCATACATGATGCGTATCCTCCATATGTCTATGGTTAGCTTTCCTATTGTTTCTTCTTGTTTAAGAAGAACATCACTATGCTCTTATGCTCTATTATTCTACTATCACCTTTTACTGATTTGTTTAGCTAGACTGACCCGAGCTAGCCTCTGAAACTCGAAGCAGACCTCTACAAGATGGACTAGGTTAGTAATCTAGTAACGCGTTAATCTCAAGTAAACGCAAAAAGGAAAATCTCGTATAACACCAGTGTAGGCAATTAAAATCTGAAAGTGTGTATGCTTGTGCACACTAATTATGGATCGTGTAATATGGATTGACGATATATGCGGAATGTTCTATACAAGTAAATATTTAATAAACTAACTATAACAATTCTCAGATATAGAATAGTAAATGCAGTAAACTGTAAAAAATCACACCAGGGATTTTTATACTAGTTCGGACCTCCCGTCCTACGTCCAGTCCCAGACTTCTATCTGGATTTTCACTACCAACTACCTCGCTTCACCCGGAGGAACAGGTTTACAACACCCGAACAACCGAACGGGATTTCGTGCCTCTTACAACACCGAGGACTTCAACAAAAACAAATACAATTGCCGTTGACAACTTGTGCTCTTGATAACACTGATTTGTCACTTGTAGTACACCCTTCCTATAATCTTATCCTCAAAGTATGTGAATGATGTTTGTGAAGATTGAAGGAAGTATATTACTTAATTGAATCAAAAGATATGAAATAATTTCAATGATTCAATAAGCAATTTGAAGTAGAGAGCTTTTAGAATGCAAGAGTATTTAGAAAGTAAGATCAGAAATTTAAAGCAAAGAATTGTTATTTTTCAATCAATGATTTAGACATGTTTATATAGAGAATAAATGGTTGTAACTCTTTGTGAAGAGTAGCCATTAATAGATATGATCATTGATGAAAGGTAAGAGATGCAACCATTGGAGAAAGAAGTGTCTTTTGGGAAAGGTTGCTCTCTATTTAAAAACGGTCGACAGGTCAAAGATGGCCGGTAGACATAATTTCGAAAATATAGACGTTATGTGCATGTGTGCACGTTCATTGTGCATTTTACACAGAGACGGTCGACCGCCTGGATTATCACCGGTCGACCGGTCCCTGTTAAATTGCACAGTGAATGTGCAATGCCTATTCAAACGTATATATTTAGGTGCATGATTATTTGAGGATAGATTTTAACAAGTTTATCACTATTGCAACATTAAATAATCAACCTATAATCTAGAGTACCCTATGTAGCTCTTTTGTGTCTCTTTATAGCCAAGATGTCTTCGTTTTGTCGATCGCCTTTATTTCTTTGTCAGAAATCAAAACTTCATTGAATCTGTGATCAACATTCTCCCCCTTTTTGATTGATGACAACATATATTTGAAGTTCTGAATCTCCCCCTGAATATGTGATCTCCCCCTGAGATTTTGTCTGTATTCTTTATATATATATATATTCCTGCAAATAATTGTTAGCACTTTCTCCCCCTTTGTCATCGACAAAAAGGAGTAATAGATAATGGAATAATATAGGAATGTATCAACCAGAATATCCATGCATAGCTAAACATAACATATCCAAGCAAACCAAAGTATCATACACACCATAAAATCATACGAATAAAAGTAACGACGCTATTTAGTACAAGTGTCGAATGATGTTTAAAGTACTAAACCAAAATATAGAGATAGAAAACAGAATCTAGGATGAGTCAGATGCTATCTCCTCTTTTCTTAAGTGGGACCTGCAAAAAATATAATTAAGACCATGGTACCCACTTTTTATGGGGTCCTAAGAGTTAGATCTTAGGAATCCAAACCCATACGGGTCCGGTATCCCCTTCATATACATAATTAGAATTATAATGCACAGTATTCATGAATTGCTGAATGTATTTGTTCCTAATCAAATTGTTATTTGTTTTAGGAACCCATATTTTGATAGTCTTTGTATTTTTCTTTTGAAATTTCACAACTGGCTTTGGTTTGGAATATAATAAACTAAGATTTTTCTTAACTTCAGTCTTTTGTACTTTCTTCTTTCTTTTATTATCAAGATGTTTCTTGATTTCTTGTTTCTTATATCCCAAACCTTGTTTATTTGATGCAGATTGTGAATTTTCAATGATTTTTGTCAAATTTTCTCGACCTTTGTTAAAGTTAGAAACATTTTGAGTAATGTCATCAAACTTTGTTTGTAAACTAGCTTTTTCTAGGTCTAGAATTTTGACTTTTGCCTTAAGCTCATGATTTTCAGTAGTGAGAGCATTATTTTTCTCTTTTTGAGCTTCTATTTCTCGACTCAAAGGAGATAGTTGAGAGTCAACATTAGATGATGATTCTTGAATTTTTTCAAGTTCTTATTCTAATATTTTCTTCTCATCTTTTAACATATCTCGTTCAAACTCTGCTCTACTTAAATCTGCTTTGACTACTTTTAATTAACGTTTTATGTCTTTATATTTGACTATCAATTCAGCATTAATATCAAGTAATTCATCAAATGTAGGAATTTGTACCTCATCTTCTGTTGCCATAAAACAAACATTAGCTTGTTCATTCTCCGAATCATTTTCACTTTCTGATGAAGATGAGTCTGAATCATCCCATGTTACTGAGAAGGCTCGTTTCTTTGACTTGTCCTTCTTATATTTGAATTTGTCATTTTTTGACTTCTTCTTTTGTTCTGGACAATCCTTCTGCATGTGCCCCTTTTTGTGGCAGTTGAAACATTCTATAGCGGATGAAGATGGTTTATTTGATCCAGGTTTCCTTTTGTTGTAACGACTGGCTTTTCGATATTTTAGGAATTTTTTGAATCCTTTTGCAATGAATGCCAGATCTTCATCTTCAGAATCTGATTCATTTTCATCTTTCTCAGCATGAAATGCTACATTTTGTTTTCTTCTTTCTGTTCTTTTCTAGCCTGCAAATTTGCTTCATAGGACATTAGATTTCCTATCAATTCATCTGGCTTCATGACGGAAAGGTCATTAGCTTCTTTAATTGCTAATACTTTTCCTTCCCATTCACTAGTCAGAGAATGTAGGACTGTTGAAACAACATCAAAATCTGAATATTTTTGCCCTAATCCGATAAGTCCATGATGAATAGTTTGAAACCTTGAATACATATCATTGATTGTCTCATTCGGTTTCATTTTGAAATTTTGAAACTGACTTTTCAGCATGGCTATTTTGGCTTGTTTAACCTTGTTAGTACCTTCATGAGTGGTTTTCAGCGTTTGCCAAATTTGATATGCAGTAGTGCAGATACTAACACGGTTATATTCATTTTGGTCTAATGCACAAAACAACATATTTATTGCCTTTGCATTTATGGCTGCTGCCGTTTTCTCAACCGCTGTCCATTCTGAATATTCAGTTGTTGGATTTACTATTTCTTTTTGGGTAGCATTCCAAGCATCATAGCTATTTGATTGCATAAAAAATGACATACGTGTTGCCCAATAGCTATAGTTGAGACCATTAAAGAATGGAGGTCTTTGTGTTGATTGACCTTCCGTGTAAGTGTTAGTGCTAGTGCTTGCGTTATTTGCCATATTACAAGAATATATCAAATAACTGTGTTACGGTTATATGATGACCGTGCTCTGATACCAAATGAAAGTGTGTATGCTTGTGCACACTAATTATGGATCGTGTAATATGGATTGACAATATATGCGGAATGTTCTATACAAGTAAATATTTAATAAACTAACTATAACAATTCTCAGATATAGAATAGTAAATGCAGTAAACTGTAAAAAATCACACCAGGGATTTTTATACTGGTTCGGACCTCCCGTCCTACGTACAGTCCCAGACTTCTATCTGGATTTTCACTACCAACTACCTCGCTTCACCCGGAGGAACAGGTTTACAACACCCGAACAGCCGAACGGGATTTTGTGCCTCTTACAACACCGAGGACTTCAACAAAAACAAATACAATTGCCGTTGACAACTTGTGCTCTTGATAACACTGATTTGTCACTTGTAGTACACCCTTCCTATAATCTTATCCTTAAAGTATGTAAATGATGTTTGTGAAGATTGAAGGAAGTATATTACTTAATTGAATCAAAAGATATGAAATAATTTCAATGATTCAATAAGCAATTTGAAGTAGAGAGCTTTTAGAATGCAAGAGTATTTAGAAAGTAAGATCAGAAATTTAAAGCAAAGAATTGTTATTTTTCAATCAATGATTTAGACATGTTTATATAGAGAATAAATGGTTGTAACTCTTTGTGAAGAGTAGCCATTAATAGATATGATCATTGATGAAAGGTAAGAGATGCAACCATTGGAGAAAGAAGTGTCTTTTGGGAAAGGTTGCTCTCTGTTTAAAAACGGTCGACAGGTCAAAGATGGCCGGTAGACAGAATTTCGAAAATATAGACGTTATGTGCATGTGTGCACGTTCATTGTGCATTTTACACAGAGACGGTCGACCGCCTGAATTATCACCGGTCGACCGGTCCCTGTTAAATTGCATAGTGAATGTGCAATGCCTATTCAAACGTATATATTTAGGTGCATGATTATTTGTGGATAGATTTTAACAAGTTTATCACTATTGCAACATTAAATAATCAACCTATAATCTAGAGTACCATATGTAGCTCTTTTGTGTCTCTTTATAGCCAAGATGTCTTCGTTTTGTCGATCGCCTTTATTTCTTTGTCAGAAATCAAAACTTCATTGAATTTGTGACTCAACAAAATCTCCAAAAAATTAGAACTTCCAAGTGTTCAAATTCCCAAAAGGTAATCGCCACAAATATATATCAAATGGTTCAAAGGACCAATTACGGAAATGGGCTATACACTAGGGGAAATAGTCAAAGAAACCATCTCAAAAGTGTTTTTAAATTTAGATTTTAAACAAATTAAATCACTTTGTCCAAAATATACACTTTAACCATTTTAAATAAAGTTTTGCCGCTGTAATCAGACTATTAGTGAATCAATAAAGATAATCTTCAAAGTGAACGTAGGCATACAATGCCGAACCACTATAAATTTCTGTATTCTTGATTATTGCTTTTATTAGTATGTTAGCTCATTCAATTACTCAATTTTAATTTTGTCTCCTTCATTTACTTCTCTACATAAATCTACTCTTAGGTGTTTGTAACCAATTTGGTTGCAAACACAACGGTATAAGTGTATTCACAAATCTTAAGAAAGATTTCATTTCCAAAACCATACTTAATTGGGTTAAAACAAATGTCATTTAAACATTGATAACAATAAACCCAAAATACTTTCCCTTTAGAGTAAGTAAATGGATCATATAGAAATTAAACCAATTATACTTACCACCACTTCCCAATTTCAAACAGTACCATCCCTTGATTAATAATGAAAACGGATAAGTCAGAAAACTAACGTTGCCTCGACACACATTCTTAACTCTCAAGATAGAGATGAGTTTTCGTACTTTGGAATTTGGTATTAAGTATGAAAAGAATACTTTCCATACTACCAAAATTTAAATTGATCATTTGTGGAAATCAGGACTCATTCTATTTATAAAAATACTTTTGTAAATCCCTTCATAAAATTCCTTGTAAAACTCCTTTCTATTTGTAAAACTCTTTTATATTTACAACTCCTTTTATAAAACACCATTTATAAAACTCTTTTATAAAACATCATTTATAAAACTCTTTTTATAAAACCCCAAATTTATTTCAAACTCTTTTTATAAAACTCCAAATTCATTTATAAAACTCCTTTTATAAAAAATCCTTTTTTTTATAAAACTCCTTTTTACAAACATAATTATAAACTTCTTTTATAAATCTCCAAATATATTTAAAAAACTCTTTTTATACTTAACACAAACCATAGTTTTCAAAAGAAGACCAAATACTTCCATAAAACAATTATTTCATATATTACTATAAGTCCACAATTATGAATTATTATATAATTCCTTAAAATGGTATCATTCCCTTTCAAAAGTATTATTTATAAATCCATTCTTTTTATCAGTAAAATACTATTTATAAAACTATCCTTTATATAAAAAATAGCATTTATAAATTTATCCTTTTATACAAAATCTTATATAAAATGTTCACAAATATTTATTCCAAAATATTTCTACTTTCTTTTAACAAGAAAATCACTTTAAAATAAAAACAATCCCCTTTTATTTTCTTTTAAAATAAACTTTCATTATTATAATAACTTTCTAAAAAAATAAATACTTTCCAAAATAATTTTAGAGGATTCACATATATACATATATTAGAAAAGAATAATAAAATAAGTTGAAGTAAAATAGAGAAGTTCAAAAACCCATTTTAAATAAAATATCATAGAAATTCCAAAAGTGTCAGATTAAATCATTTCCCGAATCAAAACCGTTTCCAAATCAAAACAGCAATAAATAATATTTCAAATACTATAACGAGGCCAATAGGTACTATAGCACTTAACCAATGCTATTACTACCTTTATCACTAAAAAGGTTCAATTTTTAACATATATCAATGTCACATCCGATATGTCCAATGTTATCCAGCCTTTTAGCCTGGCTATATTCGAACTGATTAGACAAGTTCGATTCGACTATCATCGTGACCAACAATTTAGATTAATAATCACAAAGCCTAGAGATCTGGCATAGATGATATTATGAAGTAGGGATGGAGTGAAAGCAGAAGACAGACTCAGTAGAACGATAAAGTATGAAAATATACCATCTACTGAAAATGGATCAGTTACAGTCCATATTCAGCGATTATGGATCATACCATATCGATAATATAGTTCAACTCAATGAAAAACGATCAATATCTCAAAACCTACAAGTAAAATACACATGAAACGTTAGGAACATCAATATAATGAAGAGTGGAGCCCACCATATCAATTGCATGTTAAAACGAGCCTATAGAACGATCGATACCGATCGTTATTGTGAATGATGTTGGACCCACGATCGGTACCCTAACTTCTTCTGAATCTGGAGACTCCATTGCCGAAATTTCAAGAAGATATTTCACCGTCTTCCCCTATAAATATAGACTAGATTGTTCATTTTCAGGATCTTTATGCTACTTGATGCTTTGCACTATTTCATAACTAAGGATTCTACTTCGATCCATCCACCTATATTCAGCAATTCAACTGATCAATAAAGTTATTTCTCTAAAGTGGACGTAGGCTTTCAATGTCGAACCACTATGAATTGTTATGCTCTTGTATTGCTTATTTTTTTGTTATTTAATCGCTTATTCCCTCGTTTTCATTTTTTATTCTTTATTTATTTATCTACAAAATCTCTATTGGGGTGTTTGTGCCAATGTTTGGTGCAAACATTTTGGTGCTTTCACTGAGAAGGAGATTCTCGGCTCTATTTGGATCCCTTTGCTGCTACTAGATTGCATAAATCCGTGGAAGAGATCCGAAATTGTCTTCAAGAAGTTTATTCGTTCTATTCAGATTTGCAAAGTGTAAGGAAAACTATCAACGATGGTTAGGAACACCAGATCTACCTCTTAAAATGCACGAGGAAACGTGAACACTAGCATCTAGCAAGGAGGCCAGAGCAATTTACCAGTAGATGTTAATGCTACCAATCCAGTTGATACCTAGAATCCAAGTGATTCTTTCACAAGGGCCGATTTCCAGAATTTGATAAGAGAGCTTGTGGATAGCCGTCGACAGTTAAACTAGAAGATTCAAGCCAATATCAATTTAAGGAATCAACTCAAAGATCAACAGTGTGGGAAAACTAGGAGGAAGACAACTTCCTATTCTACATCAGAGAGCTCAACTTCATCAGATTACTATCAAAGACATAGACATTGCAGAACCGACAAATTCCACGCTGAAACATCAACTCGCCATCATCCGACAGATCAAGACGGACCAATAACTATCAGTACCGATCCATCTAAAACGATCGATGATGATCCAACTTTTGGAAGCGGGTTACAAAAAATGACAGAAAGAATGAACACTGGTAACCCCACGGTTGATATGGATGATGGAGTTCAAGTTAAAAAAGATCGGTTACCCCTCCGAAATGACAGTAATGTGAACACACACGACACACATTGAGAGGATATTGAGCCAAGGAGGCATGGAATGGCCCATACACATCAATCGGATTATTCATGTGAGGTGGAGCACGACTACCTCTTGGCTCTAACTATCCTGATGTCGGACTTGCCGTCTATGGTCAAACGACTAGTATGGGAAATCTAATGCTTAACTAATGATAATTAAGGAATCAGAAAAAGCCACACCTCGTTCACTGACAATATTTTACATGCGAAATATCCAAGGAGATTTAGCATGCCATCGATGCATGCTTACGAGGAAAAAACTGACCCCAAGTAGCGCATCATGAGATATGAATGGCTGGTGGACTCCACACAAGCCGATGATGCCATAACATGCAGTTGTTTTCCCATCACTCTTTCTGGCATAGAAACTAGGTGGTTTACAAGATTACCTCCAAGGTGGATCTCTGGATTTGATAATTTAGCAATGAAGTTTGAGGAGCTGTTCCATATGCACGCAACTCGCCCCAAAGATGTAATGTCCTTATCAAGCGTGATTCTGGCTTTGGGAGAATCACTGAAAGATTATTTGGAGAGATTTCATATGGCTGTCACAGAAGTCAGTATTTCGAATGACCATTTAATATTGATCGTTGTAGAAAGAGGGGTTGATCCAGAATCCGACTTTGGCGATTGGTTAGCTGACAAACCACCCACGATGTTGAAGTGTTTCTATGCAAAAGCAGCTCAATATTTTTGGAAAGAGGAAGCTAGGCGCTCTAGGAAGAATAATGTTGTTGGATCGAGTGGAGAGGGAATGTATAGTAACATTGCAGTGAAGCAGTCTGGGGAGTGTTCCAGAAAAGTTCAAGTAAATGTCCAAAATAAACCGAATCGGCGAAAGAAAGGCGGTGATAGGAATCGCGAATGAAAGAGGGATTCTGGAATCGAAAAGCCACAGATTCCAATGTATGATGCCTACACACCACTGAATACGTCTCTGGAGAACGTCTACTTGTCTACATGCAATACCATGCAGTATAAGAAGCCACCTCTGAAATAATCGAAGGATAAACAAAAGCAGACTAGAAAATATTGTCGGTTCTATGAATGCTATGGTCACAACACAAATGAGTATAGGCATCTCCAGGATGTTATCGAGAAACTGGTTCGGGAAAGAAAGGTACATAAATTTGTTAAAGCCCCATAGAATGGCGAGCAGGGGACATCTGACCCCAATCAAGGACAAGTACCGCATAGGGCTGAGGAGCCTCTACAAACTGGTGGAAGATTAGTTGTCAACACAATAGTCAAAGGACCTTATCCAGCTGATAAGAGCTTTCACGAGATAGAGCGCTAAGCTAGCGCAATTAAGGATATGAATTTTGAATGTGGTTCAAGTATAGATGATGGGGATCTGGCCAAATAGCAACATACAATGGTAGATGACATTGTATTTAGAAGTAGAGATGCATACAAGGTGGAGGCATCGATGATCGACCCAATGGTCATTTCAGCCATGATCGTCCCCGCCTTAGCGTGGAGGATTTTGGTTGACTGTGGAAGTTCCGTAAATATATTTTTCAAGAAGACTTACGATCAAATGAGGATGGAAGCGAAGGATTTGAAACTGTATAAATCTCGTATTCAAGGCTTTAATGCTGCTGCGATCGAAGCTGTTGGTTATGTTAAATTTCCCGTGGAATTGGGAGAAGGCGACCGTAGGAGTATGCAGATTTCGCGATTTGTTGTTTTAGATGTTGACACTCTATACAATGCTTTTTTCGGCAGACTAGCCCTTGTTGAATTCCGGGCAGTTCTTTCCCCATGTGTTTAACTTTGAAATTCCTAACCGATAATGGTGTTGGTGTTGTTCATGTGACCAGGCGATTGGATGTGTCTGCTATGTGGCTGAATTAAGGGACGCTTAACGGAAGGAGAAAGGTAAGGATGTGGACATGTCTCTCCGCATCCAAGCCACTGAAGATTGACAACCAACGCCTAAGCCTTGGCTCGGGTGTCACAGTTGGTTCTATAAGGACATAGATCCATGGGATGATGATGAGGACCCCAAAGATACCAAGGATGCACCGAGTGAGCTGAAAATTGACATTATGGTCAGCCACAACGACCCGTCATGGGTCCTAAAGATCGGATGACAGCTCAGCTCCACGATGATGAAAGAACTTGTTGGTTTTCTCCAAGCAAAACTTGATGTGTTCACTTGGACTCACTCTGACATGTTTGGGATCTCACCTGCCATTGCGAGCCATGCATTAAATATCAACCAAAGGCATATGCTGGGGAAGTAGAAAAGGCGCAGCATGGATCCAGAGAGATCCTCCGCACTTAAAGAGGAGGTGGATAGACTCAAAAGCAACGGGTTTATCCACGATGCTTTCTACCCTAAATGGGTATCCAATCCTCTACTTGTGAGAAAGGAAAATAGGAAATGGAGAATGTGCGTTATCTATTTGGAATTAAACAAGGCGTGTTTGAAAGACAGTTTTCCCCTTCCAAGGATCGACCGGCTGGTGGACTCAACCGCAGGACATGAGTTGCAATCTTGCATGGATGCGTACTCTAGATATAATCAAATCCCGATGCACATCCCCGATCAGGAGCACACCAGCTTTATTACCGACATGGGATTGTATTGCTACGTGTTAATGCCATTTAGATTGAAGAATGCTGGAGTAACTTATCAGCGCCTGGTCAACCGAATGTTTAAAAATCAGATTGGAAAGTCGTTGGACGTATATGTGGATGATACATGAAATCACAATGATCAAGCGACCACATTAGGGACTTAGCAGATATATTCGATATCCTTCGATATTAAAAAATGAAGATCAATCCCCTCAAATGTTCCTTTGGCGTTGCATGAGGAAAATTGTTAAGTTTCATTGTTGATGCTCGCGGAATCAAAGAAAATCCCGAGAAGATTCAAGCAATTCACAACATTTAGGTGCCAAAGGCTATCAAACAAGTATAGAGCCTAAATGGGAAGGTTGCCGCCCTAAGTCGATTTATTTCTGGAGCCACCGACAAATGCATTCCTTTCTTCGACTTGATTAGAAGAGGGAAAAGAAACTTTGGATGGATGCAAAATTGTAAAGACATATTCCAAGCTTTGGTGAAACACTTAGAGAGGCTTCCAATCTTATCAAAGCCGGTGGATCATGAAGACATGTATATCTACTTGGCCATATCCCTACACGCTATAAGTGCCATGCAGTTTCGCAAGGAGAATCGAAACTAGAGATCGGTCTATTATGGTAGCAAGCGATTGACAAGTGCTGGAAAGAACTATCCGAAGATAGAGAAATTGGTGTACTTCTTGTTGATTGCTTCATGAAAGTTCTGCCGATTCGCTAGAGAACTGGGAAAAAAATCTCTTGAAATATTTTGCGATTCCCTGTTTGTGGTATACAAAGTCAGAGGAGTTTACCAGGCTAAAGGACAACGATTCGCTCTGTATCTTATCCGAGTTCAAGAGCTATTGACAGACATTGAGTATTATGACATCATGCACATTCCCCGAGATCAAAATAAAGAGGCCGACTCATTGGAAAAGTTTGCTAGTACCGAGGATGCACAACAAATGGGCTTGGTTCCAGTCAAAATATTTGATGCTCCGAGCATAAACCAGATGGAAATCGATTGGACACTAGAGATAGAGCCTGAAAAGGAGTCTTGGATAACTCCCTTTAAAGATTATTTGCTAGAGGGAGTCCTTCTCGAACAGAGGAATGAAAGACGACAAATCCTCCATAAAGCTTCGCGATAATCATTCAGGAAGGAGTCATGTATAGAAAGGGTTTTTCTATTCCCCTGCTCTGGTTTATCGCTCATGATGAAATAAAATGGGTCCTAAGGGAAGTTCATGATGGAGAATGTGGCGATCACACTGGGAGGCAAACCCAAGCAAAGAAAATACTCCGATATGGGTATTACTAGCCAATGACAACCGGGATGTTGTTGACTATGCTAAGCGATGCAACAAGTGCCAGATGTATGCGAAAGTTTCGAGAGCTCCACCAATGGAAATTACACAAATGATCAGTCTATGGCTGTCTATTACATGAGGCATAGATGTTATCGGTTCCTTGCCGATCTCTAAAGATGGTGCGAAGTACACCATTATAGAAGTTGACTACTTCACCAAATGGGCCGAAGCAGAAAGCCACGATCATGACGAAGAAAGTAATCAACTTCATTGTTTAGAACATCATCTATCATTTTGGCCGTCCACGAACCATCATAACTGATAACGGAACTCAATTTGACAGCGTTGAATTTGAAGACTTCTGCCGTCAGCATCGTATTGAAAATGGATTTGCGGCCATTGCTCACCCTCAAGCAAATTGACATGTAGAAGCTGTGAACAAAATCATAAAGTCCATTCTAAAGAAACGTTTGGAAAAGGCTAGAGGCAAGTGGGTGGATGAACTCCTAACAACATTATGGGCTTACGGAACCACCCATAAGTCCACAACTGGCCATACATTATTCGCTCTTGCTTACGGTTCCGAAGTCGTCATTCCTGTTGAACTCAAAGTTCATTCTCATCGAGTGACCTACTACAACCCTAGAACGAATAGAAATCTCCTCTTAGAATCTCTAGACTTGGTAGATGAGTAACGCGAAGAAGTTGATTTGAGGGTAGCTACACATTGATATTGAGTCGCCTGATACTACAACACTAAAGTCCAACCTTGGACCTTTGAAATTAGTGATTCCATCTTAAAATGGGTTTTTCCAATCCCATCATAAATGAATCCTACTTATGAAGGACTGTACATCATTGAACATAGGCTTGGAGAAGGAACTTTCAAGCTAGCGACTGTTGATAGCGTGATATTCCCAAGGGTGTGGAATAACGAGTATTTATGATGCTATTTCACTTAGTTTATTCTTTTTTCATTCAGTCGAATTTAATTTTCAAATTTTCTTTAGCATTTGATTTTATAGATATGTAATAAGATAAATTATGTCATTTCTTTCCATTTGGCAAATAAAAGTTTGAAATTTCCTTCATATCTGTGATTGTTGTAGCACCGCATGTTAGTTGCAATACCCAACTAACTAATATTGAAATGTCCGAGCAGGTTCTCTGAGTTTGGAGGTAGCTGGTTACATAATTTCATGACTGAACTAACAACATGAACGTGATCCAATAGTTCATTCGATGATTCTCGCTCACAACCCGATAGAAAGAGTACCTAACGGGAAATGGACGCGGCCAGACCATCCAATAATCAAATTAATCCTACCAAGCGATGGGACAAACATGAATCAAAAGCGATCATAACTTGACCGATCGCTCGCTAAGACAAACCCTGTACTTGGGATAAAACCAATCAATTATGGAAAGTATGGTCCGACTATTTTCTGTAATAATTCTAAGTCGCCAATGTGTGGACTAGAGTACAAACACAAATTGGATGTGATTCGATCACCTGCCAATTAACTCTTATCCCCCGAGTAAGGATATGAGTATAAACAAATGGACGAGTGCTATTTGACCACTCAGTACTCCATAAACTCCAACATGAAACCGACAAGAGGAGTATAAGTTTGCTAAAGATGAAACTGGACCATCCACTATCTAACTCCTTTAACCCAAGAACCGAGGGCATGAGTATAATCACTAAAATCACTATATCCAACAGCATAACACTAGGGCTTGAGCCTAATGTCTAGTACGACTTGAGGCCATGACTATACAGAGGCCTAGAGATAAAATTGACGAATTCTCATCCGAATTAATGTGCGACGAATTATAACTACATTGAATGGAAAATGTAATACTCAACTACTTAAGTAAATCCACAGAATAATTCGAAAAAAGTAAAAGAACTTTATTTACATAAGCTTGGAAAGTCAAGTACAAGTATTCACAGCAAAAGAATCAAACATGGGGGCCGAGCATGTACAAATTCGGCCAACAAAACTCGAAACACATGGTAGCATGAGTGCACGCGATGAGTCGCTTCTTCCTCGGTTTCCTTTTCTTTTTCTTAGAATCGGAAGAGATTTCACTCAAACTTTCTCCACTCCTCTTCTCCCTCTCTTCTCGCTTCCTTGGCCTTTAACCGGAGTGGACTCGGTTGACCCAGTAGGTGCATCGTGAACATGTTCTGGCTGAGGAGCGGAGGCATCCCCAGTTTATCCAGGCAAAAAAATGTAGATAGAAAGGGGAATGATATATATTTTCTACCGCTTGACTTTCGCCTCAAGGGCAATGTCCGCTTCAAGTTTCTATTCCATTTCTTGCAAGGAGGAGCCCAATAAGGATTGGGAAGCTCCAATAATCACATTGTCGTCATCAATAGGAATTTCTTGACGTGGATAACTTTCTTCCCTCAAAAAAGCATCCACCAGTTGCTCATCGATCATAAAAGCTTCCTCTTCCGGGACATCTTAGGTTGTTGCCGAAGCCATGACAATAACGGACTCTGTCGTTGCCACTTCAGGTCCTGGTTAAGATTCTTGAGGAAGAGGTGGAACTGCAGCTAGCGGATCTAAAGCTGAGGAAACATAACTAAAAATATTAGATATATCGACCGGGGACACTCAAGCTTTCTGAAGGACGGGTGAGTTTAATGAAATACCTTCTCCAGATTGATCCCCACGTAAGCCAGAGTGCCTCTGAACATCCTTCCATAATTGAGGAAATCCTACTAGATGTAGTAATATGCGGTTTCTTCATATTATAGCCGGACTCGATATAAGAATCCACAACTGTGTTGGGAATAGCTTGGGTTACCGGATTCTGGTCATCTGCGACATTATGTGACATGGATCCAGAACCTTCACCAGCTTCATGTTGAGAGGTTGTGGCAAGCTCTTTTTGGAGTAAAATTTGGGTTTCATGTAGAAATTTGGGTTCATCACCCAATAGAATTTCACCTTCCAACCACATCAAATCAATTTGTCCGGTACTAAGAGCCTCCTTCTCCTCCTGAAAAAGATGCTCCCAAGCACGTACAAAATGGTAAGAGTAGTCACCCCGGAGGTACTCTAAGTTTCCGTACTTTAAGACATTGGCATTGTAGAGAATGAGTAGTGGATCTAATTCCTACAAAACCTCCTCCCCGACCTTTTCTTTCGCTGCCTCCACTTCTCGTTTTACGAGGGCATCAATATCTTTGGCCTTTTCGATAGTTGCATCTCTTTCAAGCCTGACGGTAACCAATTCCTCACAAGCATCCTGGCTGATTTTTTGCACCTCCTCTTTATCTTTGGATTCATGCTCAAACTCAATTTTGTACTCAACTGCGCTTCTTTGGGCTGCATCCCTTTCTAGCACCAGTTTATGATTCTGATGATGAAGCACTTCAACCTCAGCCAAGTTCTTGGCCTTCTCATCATCGAGTGCTTTGATGGTTGTTTTTGTTTTTCTCTCGGCTTTTGCCTATAAGCTCCTTAAAGATTATAACTCATACGTTAGAGTTTCGATGATCCGCTTGTCATAGGCCTCTTTGCGTTTCAACTTTTCAATCTTTGCTTCTCTCTTCCAAGATAACTTATAAATCCACTCCACCGCACTCATCCACTCATTATACTGCTTGTGGATATCATTCACACAATCCATAGTCATTTGCTGGGCTTTTTTAAGAACTTTCTTAAGATTTGGTACAAAGAAAAATATAAGAAGAAATACATTTGGAAAATCTGACTTAAACTAGGCCACGCGAGCGGTGGCATCAGCTTTTGAGCTTCGGTGACAACTTGGGTGTCAATGCTTTCTTTGAGCAGCCTTTGTTGGTGAACATCATGGCGCCGGTGATTGTTGCATCGCTAAGGATGAGACAGAACAATGGATTGTGAAAAAACCGAAGTGGAAGGGGGACCATGAGAGGTGTCAGTAAAAGGAACATCATTGTGGTGATCTTGTTGCCTTTTAGAATCTTTAGGGGGAGAAGATCTAGAGTTGGACCGATGATTGTCACAGGAAGACTTATCTATGTTGCCTTTATTCTAGTAATCCCGATCCCGGTAAGAGCGGTAGGTAGGGTCATATTCACGACCACTACCTTGGTGATACGAGCCCGAACGAGAACCAAGATTCTGGCATGATATTTCCTGTGGAAACTGAAACATGTGCTTCTTCCTCATTGTTGTTTCTGCAAAGAAAGACAAAGAATGAATCAGCTTTAAATATCAAAGGACTTGAAATAAGTGCAATGCAATATTGTGAAGTGTGTGTGAATGTGTGTGTCCTTATGTCCCCCCAATAGACTAGTTATTAAAGCTTTACTAGCATGAGTAACCTCTCCACTAGTGGTAGGAGGGATTCCAGCCCCAGCGTTGGACGGAGACTCTGATCCACCGATACTTATGTTAAAATGAAAGGCATCGATGTCATCCGGTATCGAAAGATCAGATAATGCATCAAATGTTTCTTCCAAGTGTCTTGAAGGTTGAGAAGCGGACTGATTCAAAATAACCCGAGGGTCGATGGATGGCTTGGGCTGTTTGATGAGCCGACTCTTAGGGAACTACTGATTAGCTTCTTCTTTTTCATTTTTTGAAAGTGGAGGTCTGCGAGGTTTGCGGAAATCCAACCGCAGCCCCGAAACTAGAACCCGCGTCATCGCCACCGAGGTCATCACCCTTATCTCCCACAGTGTCTTTGTCGGTAGCTTCATAAGCCCCCTCAACTAGGGGCACGACAGGATCAGCTTGATGGCCTTCGTCATCATCCGCATCCCGCTGCTCAGTAACTCTAATTCTAGCAGTGACCAGTAGCCCTATGCTACGACCTTCTTCTATCAGGTGGTAAGTAATGAGACGTTCATCGATAATGAGATTCTTAATGTCTCTATCTTTAGATGGAACCCTTTTTAGCGCCAAGACTGCATTTGTATATTGTTTTCCATCGGGCCATGGAGAAGAGCTTGCGTGAACCAAAAAATTGCTTAATTCAGGATATGATGTGGATACAAGTACTCAAGAAATTAAGCAAGGAGTAATACTTACGTCCTTCTAACCACCATCTGGAAAAGTCGGGCGGGCCGCGGATATAGAACCAATCGCTCAGCTTTCTCCAAGAACCAGTCATGACCTAGCACGTCTTGGCTAACTCAAGAAATGTGAACAAAAGGCTTCCTTTTCATCACTCGAAGGTGAAAAAAATAGAATGTCTTCAGGAGTTAGAGGACAAAACAAAAACTCCATGAATGCCATGTTGGTATAGTTTAACAAGGCATAGCCGCTTGGATGTAGTTGTGTCGGTGCTAACCTCATGTGATGTAACATCTCTCGGATAAATGAATTGAAGGGTGGGATGCATCCTGCCAACACATGAACTTGTTGCATGCAGTGAACCCTTCAGCGAGCATATGAGCTCTATCATTCCGAGTCGGGACTCACACATCATCAAAACAAATCGCATGTGTGGCACAAATTCTATGAAGAGAGGCTTCATTAATTTTTGAAGCCACAGACTCATTCAAATCTTCCAAAAATATAGCAACTTCTAGAGTGTCGGCAACAGGGTCTATCACTTCTGCTGGAAGAACAGGAACGATAGAGAAAAGGTCGAATGATGGATAGGAATTTCCAGTTGTTTAGCTTGATGTCCAAGGGAGAATACATTGGAAGCAGTTGCGGAGCTCGATTAGTCACTCGTACTATTGTGCTGTGAAATCTGTTCAGAAGACATGGCGGCTAAACGCACCTAGTGTATGGAACCCATGATTACTAAACTCAGTAGATAATCATCATTAGAAAAAATAACATATTTCCCCTATGAAAAGTGTATGCTAGTGTAGAGTGGTGTAGTGTCATGCAATGCAATAAAAAACAGTTTAGAATTAAAGACTATGATTATGACAAGAGTTCGGAGTTTGATCCGAGTGACCGTCATTGCTGACAGTCTCAACCGATTCTCTACGTCAAAGGAAAAGGGTTCAGTTTAGTCATCGGGATCAGTTGTTAGCATGTCAAAGTTTGAATTGTGCATTTAGAAGTGGATGAGATTCAAAATTGTTTTTAAGGAAATGGTAACAAGCATAAATATGCAAGAAATTAGTCAAATTCATTCCACGATTCGATTATTATATACATCTAATAAGTAGTCTATTTCATATGCAATTCATGTATGACCATTCAAGCGTTCAAGGCCGAAACTTATCAAAAAGTTCAACTTAAGATTTGGGGATTTTAATTTCGTTTATCCAAGTTAAACCAACAACCGATCCAAAATATTGTTACAATCTATCCATCCCACTGTGCATGAAAGATTGTTTCTACACGATCGTTTCATAACCGATCGTTCTTCAACAATTCGTTCTCCAACCGATTGTTGCGATCGATCGAACCTTCAACTTCGGTTCCATACTTCGCTTCAATTCAAGACTCCAAAATGCCGATCCAAAGAACGATTGACCAAGAACTCCAAGAACGATTAGTTGAAATTGATCTTCCACCTTCGACCTCAAACAAGCACATTCCATCCAATATCAACATCAATGTAAACGACTCAACCCGACCGTCACCATCAACCCACTCCACTCCAACCGATCGAATCGTCATGACCCAAATCATGCTAACTAGAATGAGAATCATTATCTTGTCACTAAATTATCACAAGCAAAAGAAGTTTGACCTACCTATGTAAAATAATTGAAAATCGAAGGCGATTTGAATTCGAGTATGAAGCAAGATCTATAGGAGATGCCGGTGGTGATGGTTGATGTAGCAAGGAGTTAGACTGACCTATAAAGATGGTTATGAGATGAATATGGTGTTGGATCAGAAGGCACGGTGGACTGATGGTGAAGGAGAAGATGAAGGTAGGTTTTTTCTTTCTTTTTTGCCTCGGGTAGCAGTGATAGAAAATGAAATAAAGTAAAGAAATGCTCTAAGTATCTAAGTATATATATGAAGGATGCGGTGCAAACCATCAAAGTTTGCAGTTCAATTGAAGCCCAACCGATAAAGGATCGCGTACGATCGTTTTGTGATGGCCTTATGCTGAACCATTCTTCTTAACCTTTAGTTCAACCAAATGGCTAAATCAAGAAACGATCAGGCATGATCGTTCTGTGATGGATGTATGCTGATCGTTCTCTTTAATACGCAGTGCAATTGGTCCATTCAACATGTACTTGGATCATGTACGATCCAAAACTAATGGCTTTGGAACGGTCCACCATCTTCTTTCTCGGGCTAAAAAAAGAGAAGAGAGGGGGGAGAACAATCAAAAATGATCTAATCTCAAACGAATATGACCCGATCCATATTAAAAATGGATCAAGTATGATCCAATTACCCGATGGATTCATGCCAATCCATCTTTTAAAAAAAGAAGATAAATGCAAGTGATTGAATTGCATTCCACCAATTTGGTAACGACCCATGAGCATACGAACGCATTCAGAAGCGAATGATAAGAACATGTACATGAATGTGTACGTGTGCATCCCAAAAATTCAATTTCTTGATATCGATAGGAATTGAATTCTCACATGGAGTTATCAGAGAAAGAACCGGATCAGATAACTGAGGCCTGCTAGCTCAATTGAATTGGGCATAGATATTAGTTGGCAAATTACAATTCATAATTTATACTTTTGGAAATCATTCAATCGTCATGTCAAACAGAAAGAGATACGACTCTTCAAGGAAATCAATTCATCAAAGGGATGACAAATTTTCAGAAAGTTGAATGGATTCCTTTCCGATGACTCTAACTTGCATCGATTAAAAGCACATCATGTCGAAACAAGACGTGCTTTGGGAGGCAAGTGTTATCCAACCTTTTGGTTCGGCTATATTTGAACTAATTAGACAAGTTAGACTCGACTGTCATCAAGACCGACAAGTCAGATTAACAATCACGAAGCCCAAAGTCAGGCACAAAAGGTAATATGAAGCAGGGATTGAGTGAAAGTAGAAGACATACTTAACAGAATGATAAAAGTATGAAAATATACCATCTACTAAAAATGCATTAGGCACGATCCATATTTACCAATTATGGATCGTACCATATCGATATTACAGTTCAGCTCAATGAAAAACGATCGTTCTCAAAATCTACAAGTCACATGCACATGAAACTTTGGGAACATCAATATAGTGAAGAGTGGAGCCCACCATATCGATCGCATGTTAAAATGAGCCAAGCGGGACCGATCGTTACTGTGAATGTTGTGGGACCCGCGATCAATACCTTGACTTCTTCTGGATATGGACACTCCGTTCTTAAAATTTCAGCAAGATATTTCACCGTCTTCCCCTATAAATATAGACCTGATTGTAATTTTCAAGATCTTTACACTGCTTGATGCTTCGCACTATTTCATAATTAAGGAATCTACTCCAATCCATCCACCTGAATTCAGCAATTCAAGTGATCAATAAAGTTATTTCTCCAAAGTGGACGTAGGCTTTGAACGCCGAATCATTATAAATCATTGTGCTCTTGTTATTGCTTATTTTTGTTATTTAATCGCCCTTTCCCTCTGTTTTCATTTATTATTCTTCATATAATCTCTAGAAAATCTCCATTGGTCGTTTGTGCTAATTTTTGGTGCAAACAGCCAACTACCAAGTTTTAGCATTCAACTGTTTATATAACAGGTATATAACTGAAACTAAAATCAATAGGTACATAACTGTAAATTCACAATGGTGAAAAATCCAGATTTCTCTACAAAATTCCCGGTATTACATTTTAAATGTCAATCGCTTTTTAAAGCAGGAAATTCAACCAAACCAAGCCAATAAATCATTCAAACACAAAATAATAGTTTTTTATTTACTATATATCATATAGTAGTCATTCAAAGGTGAGATAAATCACCAAAATTCCAATGGACGCTTAAGCGCTCCGGTTTGAAGACTTTCGAATTTAGCCTAAAATTTCACTTGCTCCAAACTCAACGAAACCAGTTCCATCTTGTAGATATTGCTCCTACGAGCACAATGCAAAAGACTTCATCTAAATTGGACCTCATATGGAAAAGTTACACATTCTAAAAAATTTAGAATTTAAATTATATTAATTAAATCACTAATTACATTTAAATCTTAATTACCCACCCAAAAACTCTTCTTCTGCAAATTGTATCACCTGCACATGGATACACTCAAACCCACCACACATGACACCCTCTCTCTCTCTCTCTCCAGTCGATGAAATGACGAACCACCGCCTTTAACAAATTCCATTACGCGAGCTCTCTGCCATGGACATCACAACACCAAGCTCGATATACCTTACCCTTTTTCGACCTGCGCCATCCACGACATGACACTACACTATCACATTTCCCAATTCACCATCATACTTCTCCCAACTCCATTCGCCCCTACTCTAAACACAAGACAAGCAATGGAACCATCCCCATGCCTTATAGTCGACTATAACTCAAGAAAACACCAACATTTGTTACCACCATCTCATGTCCTAATTATCGATCATCTTAAAACATCACTACACCAATCCAAACCCATATAGATTTGTAGATCTAGACCTCACAAGTTCAAAGAATTAAACGTTTTAATTGTTTGTTAAATAAATCTTTGGATTTGAATTTTTGAAGAGGAAGCTTGTTTTTGTTTTTTTTCCTTTTTCTTACTGGAACATGAAAATAAAAAGGAGGAAGGGAAAAAGAAAGTCAATATGTTGAATTGTTTAAGTGTAGAAGTTAGTTTTATTTTGAAATTCCCAACGTCTTGCTACACAAAATTCCTTTCGCGTACGAGCTACAAACGGTAAAACAAAAATATATCGTGTAAAAAAATATGACATGATCCCAATCCAGTAATAATACACACTGCTTGTCTAATTTTGTAAAATCACAAAAACATCATCATTTGCAAAACAATCGACAAACAATAATTTAATTATCTTTCAAATTAAAAATTATGGAAAAATAAATTAAATTAAATTAAAAATGCTACAATAGAAATCAAGTCATTTTATTAATAATTTATTTTCTTATTATTTATTAAATTCGAATCAAATTTGAATATTTAAATAAATTAAATATTCCCATTCGAAATGTTAAAAATTCCAGATCATTACATTTTCAAAATATGGGTAGACGAGTATTCTCGGGCTTGTAGGACTTTGTAGGAACTAAAGCTTGGATTGATGATTGTGAACGCATATTCATTAAACTAGAGTTGGAAGACTGTGTCAAGAAAGTTAGCTGCATCGCTCTTGAAAGGAGAGGCATTGAATTGGTGGACCATAGGGACCACAGTGAACATTGAGGAAGGTATAACTTGGGAAGAATGTAAGACTTGCTTCGAGTCGCGATTTATGTCTTATGCATAGGTGTATATGCAATTAAAGAAGTTTATACACCTAAAATAAGAAGATTCCTTAATAAAGGTTAATATTACCAAATTCACCGAGTTGGCCAAATTTTGGATGAGTTTGATAGACACCCAAGTGAAGAAGGCAGTGAAATTTATGAAAGGTCTAAATTCTCCCTTGAGTGAACTTCTCTTATCCCAAGTTCCCACAGGCGTACCTACATGATGCTCATCGAAATGGCTCTACTTTAGATGGCTGGTAAATAAAGGAGAAAGTAGGGCAGTCTGATGATCAAACTAAATCAAAGAAAAGAAAGTTCTGCAAGGATAAGAAGGCCAGAGAAAGGTTCAAGAAGAAAGGACTGACATGCCAAAGATGCTACAAGAAGGGACACGTTGCTAAAAATTATATGGTAAGCTTGACAAGGGAGCGTTCAAGGGAAATGTTGTCATATCCACCGAGAATGGCATTATAAGTACCAGTGTATGGAGCTAATAAAGGAGGGACATGTTGTGCAGGCTTACGCCATTGAAGTTGTACCCCTCTCAAGCAAACCTCCTCCGAAGGGCAAGGAAAAAGCTGCTATAGAAGGTACAACATTTTTTTTGGAAATATTATTCATACCGTATTTGATTCAGGAACACATTCGTTCATGGCCAAAAATATATTTAAAGCCTTAGAATTAGAAACCTAACGAGTCACTAACCCGATAGTGGCGTCGAATCTGGTTGGGTGGTCGACACATCTTTCTATGATTTGCAAAGACTAATTGTTGATATATGTAATGTAGACTTTTATGTAATGTGTATGTTCCTGGTTTTGAGGGCTATGATCTTATCTTAGGAATGGACTGGTTATCTTACTATGGTGCAGTCTTAGATTATTATAGGAGGATTGTATGATTGAAGAGTTGTGGGGGCGAGATAAATGTAACATCCTAGAAATTTATCATTTTTTATTTTGAATATTGAATTAATTTTAAATATATAAATAATCGGTGACTAAAAATATCAATTCAAATATAGGTATTATTTGAATATTCGAAGTAAGAATTAAATATTTGGGTTGTGAATTAAATATTAATTAAACGGATTTAATAACTATATTTAACTCCTTTTAATAAAAAATAATAATGGTAAAATCATTTCGAAAATTTATTTGTAATAATAAATAGTTCGAATAAGTAATAAGAGATTCAATTATTAATAAAAGACTTGATTTTTATTTTAGTATTTTTAATTGAATTTATTGGATTTTCCATAATTTTTAATCTAAAAAATATTTAAAATTGTCGTTCGACGATATTCGACAAACAATGGTATTCTTGAAACTTCACAGAGTTTAATGATCTGTGCATTTTACTATTGTTTTGGGATCACCTGGCTTTTTGGTGCACGATGATATTTTTATTTCCATCCTTCGCGGTTCTAACACGGATGAGATATTGGACAGTGGAGTACTGCAAAACTCTATTTCTAAAACATTTTTTAAATCAAATTCAAATTCAAATCATCAACTTGCATTTATGGTGATTTGATTTGAATTTGATATGTTGCTTAAGAATATTGTTTAACTTGGAAAAGTTTGATTATCTTTTGGGTAAAGAGGTGTGTTAGTTTTGCTTATGAAAGAAACCAAAAAAAACATTTAGCTCATTTTCATTCTCCACCTTTTCTCTTCTCTTCCTTTTCTAGTTCAAAACTAGATAATGGCCTCAACAAATGGCCAAGGTAGATCGGGATAGCTAGATGTAGATTTAGGCGGCGACTCTAACATGAAAGTTGTTAGCAGTGGTGTGTTGAGTGAAGCGGTTGGTTGGATTTGGCAGTAGTAGTGGAAGTAGCCAAAAATCACCAATAACGGCGACAACCATGGTTATGTTTTCTGGCGGTGGCGCCTCTAATGCAAAGTCGTAGAGTTGGTGAGGACTTCAGTCTGGTGAAGTTTGGTGGTGATCGATCGCCTGTAGCACCCAATGGTAGTTGAACGGTGATGGGTTTTTTTATGCTCGTTCCTGAGCTGCATTAGTCATATAGCAGCGAAATCGGTGGCATCGTTGGATTTCGAGGAAGGGCTACCACCTGCAGCGGAGCGGCGGCCGATGAAGCAGTACGGTTGCGTGGGCGAGATAATGAATGACGCGGCTAGGTCATGTTCGAGAGCATGATTAAGGGCTAAGCAAGTTTGAATTAGGGTAATTAACTAATTAATGATGTAATTATCTGATTTATTATATTATTTAATTCAAAAATCTTATAAATGCAATAACTTGTTCATACGAGGTCGAATTCGAATGCGATGAGTTGCCTTGTACTCATGAAAGTAATATCCACATTTTGTAATTGGATTGGTTGAGATTGGAGCTCATAGAATTTTAAGCTAAAATTGAATACTGTTCGATTTTGGACGGAACTAGAACGCTTTGGCGATAACTCGAATTTCAATGAGTTAACTCACCTTTAATTAAACTATATACTATCTGCGATGCTGTAGATTATGTCGAATTCCAAGATGATAGTTTATATTGTTGTTTGATTGATTGTTTTGGTTGGATTTTTATTTTGGAAAAACGAATGACATATTATTTAATTTGCAAACACATACGACTATATATATTGTCCATAACCATTGTTTTGCAGGGAACATGTGTAGAGAGACCCTAAGGGGTTTCTTGCCAATATTTATTTATTTATCTCCTTATGTTGCCTATATAGATTGGAAAAACTTTTGAAAGGAATTCTTTTTTAAAATAAAACTAAGTATAAATTGTTTTGGGTTATTAGTAAGTAATATTTAATGATATTTCTTTTGTTTAATACACTTAGTATTATAATATGCCTTTCTAAAATAACGTTTTAAAAGATTATTTTGAAAGAAACATTCGTGATGTGAAAACCAGGCATATGTTCAAGTTTTAAAGTTTTGAGTTGGTTACGAAAAGAATAAGAAATTTAATTTTTTATTATCCATATCGCTTATATAGAAAGGATATATTTACACTTGTAGCACTAAAAGTCGAGGTATGGAAACTCGTTTCCATCTCGAAAGTTAAAAATGGCGTCAAGACAATGCCTAGAGCTAACACTACCTTCATTTGCCCGACTCTATTTTCAACCCAGAAATTGCACAGTATTGAAATTGATGAGCAGTGGTAAGAATATGAGATTTAATTTCCATATATAATCATTTTAGTTATTCTCGATAGTTGATTTATTGACATCGATTCAGCTTTCTCCTTTGGATATTGCCGATTTTAGATGATTTGTTGCTCATATGAGCTTTGTTATCCTACGAAGGAAATTACTAAAACCAGAAAGCGAGTGAGGGCCAAGTTATGCGGGGTTGCTCCCATTAGGGTATATTCACTTCTACTCTAGTTTTGGTTCGGTGGATTGAGCGTGGGGAAATACTCGAATACTCGGTAAGGTTAGCATGGTCCGGCTTGGAGTTCCCGAGAGGAGTCATGTGAAAGAATGACCTTCTCAAGTATATTTACTATAGGTATACTTTCGATAAGGCATCACACCTTCCTAGTCATTTGTTGGAAAAGTTTCATTTCCTTTATTTTGATTCCAAATTTTTAAATTTAGTTCTTTCTTAATTTCATTGAGAAGTGTTGAGAGCACTTCATGATGTTCAAATTATTTGTATCCATGGTCATGATTGGATATTGTTATTGTGAAAGGGAACCCATTTCGTAGTTGGTGGCATGGTCTCATATATTGTTGGAAGATTCCTTTCCTTGTTTTTAATTCAAATCTTTGAATTGTTTCCTTAATTTCATCGAGAAGTGACTGGAGCCCTTCTCGATGTTTAATTATTTGTGTCCATTCTTTAAGTTTGGATTCTTGATCTTGTCTGTGATCATTCTTTCTTATTTGGATTGTTGTTCTGATTTGTTGCCCATTTCTTCTTCTATGGATGTTGTTCTTGTGAGGTAAAAACCTGTTCCGCATTAGCGGCATGGTCACATAGAATTATTATATGTTCCCCATTACTTGAGTTTTCTAACGCTGGTTTTCCAGACTGATACGGGTGTTATTTTTTATGGAGTGCTTGGAGAAGAGATGGATGTTCACCTATCATACTATTTTATTTTCTACTGTATTAAATAGTACACCTATCAACAATTGTAATGTTAGGATTTCATAACTGTTTGGCTGATAAGATTTATTTTTAACTTTGATATACTCTGTATTTTGGAGTGACTGTTACTGTCTTTGTTATATTATATGTTGTCGTTTCTGTTCTGAGATTCTGTTCTCCCTGTTTTTTCTTTTTTTCTTTTTATATTACCCTAACAATCTACCTTTTCGGTGATTGGATGTTTGGCATACCGTGGACGTATTTGATGTCGACTTTCAATGGTCAAAAAGGCGGGTCGTTACAGAATGGTATCAGGGCTGAAGGTTAAGCGAGAACTTTGGCTTTGGTAGAGTTTGGCTTATTAGAGGTAGGGTAAGTGACACCCTATAATTAGTTCGAGAGTATTATATATACGAGAGCATATTTGTTAGTTCTATAATAATGTACTGTGTTAATCGGTCTATTGAGTTGTTTATGAATTCTAGTCGAGACGTGGGACGCTAAAGTGTCGCTAGGGGTTTTTAAACACTTGAATAAGGCAAACAGACACGATAATTTTGGAAAAATTGGTAAATGAAATATTATAACTAGGATTATATATTTTATATATATAAAGGAATAATTTTCAAAATATATATAAATATAGTGTTTGTTTGTTGTTTGAATGTGATAATATTTATTTGTTATCACTGTTATTTGAACAGTCATGTTCGATTAAATTAGGAGTGTTGATTATCATTTGTTGATTACCGATTATTTATGCTCATCTTATTTTTAAGCATTTATTGTTTTGATTATAAACGAACACCTTATGAATTAAGTTTCATAATTTGACTCTAAGGTGTCAGTTATAATAATAGGTTAAAATATGAACTTTTGATAAAAGTTGTTTAATATAATCTAAATGGCAAGATAAAACATTTAGAGGATAAACATTTGAGAAATTTTGATTATAATAAAGAGGAAATATTATAATATGAAACGATCTTATGTAAAGGTAATTTTATATCAATTTGATTTACAAAATGTGTTTTAAAAAGAGTTTTTTAATTTAAATCCTGGAGTCGTTTGAAATAACTTCGAAAGGTTTTTGAAAAGATATATGTAGTACTATTTGGAAGTATTTCTAAATATAAATATTTTGGAAGAGAAATTTTAAGTGGAATACATTTTCTTTAGGATAATTTCGAGGAAATTGTCTCGATTAGTCTTGTGGTAATTTGAATAATCTTCTAAGTGATAATGGATGTTTGCTTAGACGAACGTTGTTGCGGCACTTAGTAAATTATTCACTTATCATTGTGCTATCGAAATGAGTTCAAATCCGGACGAACCTAATGTGAGTTTTAATAAATAAATTGTTGGAGTTATTTAATATAGAAATATTTGTGGAATGTTTTCAAAAAGGAGATTAGGAAAAAAACCAGGTAGTTAGTCTTAAGTTGCCTTAAACGAAACTGGTTTAAAATGAAAGTTATTTTGAATAATAATTTGATAAAGGAATTTTTACCCTTGAATAGAAAAAGGGGTAATTTAACACAAATTTTAAAATGAGTTAAATTAAATAGAGAGATTTTAATAGACATTGTTTTATTAAAACCATAGCTTTTAGTTAAGTCATTTATGTTGTATAAACTAATAGGTAATATTTGGCCAACCAATAAGTGTCTTCCCTTAGCTTACTCTAAGGTAAAGTGATTAAAGGGTTGACTTGGTTTTAAAGACCCATATTTTGTTTGGGCCTCCATTTGAATTTAAAAAAAAAAAAAAATAAATTCAAAAATGAAATTGGCATTTTTTGTATACTCTTAGGATGTAGATGAGTAATATACGAGTAAAAAATAGTGGAATAAGTTATTAATATAATGTTCTATAAACTTGTGTCTTTATGAAATGTTTATAAACACAAGTGAAAATTTATGAAGTAATTCATAAATAATTTTGGCAATTAAATGAAATACCATTAATGAAAAATATAAATGAAAATGAAAGGGATCTAGAAAAGATTGGTATAATTGAGATCCCAATCGAATTAAGTACATAATTATATATAGATCATTCTATTCGCATGAGTTCTGATCTAGGATTCGAATGCATGTTTTTGGGGTGATTCACACTAGTCCGAAAAATGATTTCTTACTTGATTCTTGTTCAATGAACCATTGATTTGGATTCTCAATATGATATCGAGGTTTAGTATCATAGTATATGGCTATGTAAGGAGAACGAAGGTTTCTAATCGTGGAACTTGATCGGTGTCTGCTCTAGCGAGGTCAAGTGAGTAATACTAGTTCGGAAGTAGAAGTCTATGTATCCGAGCAAGTGATCAGGTCAAATATGGCTAGGGATGATTTATGTATATCATACGGGCCTAAAGATATTCAATTACTTATTGGGCGACTTTAGAAAATTTTGAACCTACAAAATTATAAATCTTATCTATTAGGTCACTAAATAATTTAAATGGTGTTAAGTGGTAGTTTCTTCCTTTATGGAATTTGATTTGATTGATAGTGTGATGTTATAGACTATGGTTTATAAAATTATTGTTTGTTAGGACTTAAATCTCGGTGCATTTGGAAAAAAATGATTTCAAAAGAATTTGTGAAAGAAATAATAATATTATTATTTTGAAAAATTTAGGAAAGTATTGTTATTTCAATATATTTGGAAAAATTATTGGTTGAAGTGATTTTTCAAATATTGTTGGTTATGACTAAAGTTAGGCAATTGGTAGTTTTTCAATTTGGAAGACTCACCAGGTATATTTGTTTTCTCTAGTTGCTATTTAGGAGTAACCAGAATACCACTAAATGCTCTATGTTGTTTGATTCTAGAGTTATACCATGCGCCGGTAGGAAAAGCCCTTCCTTGTCATAATTGATTTTGGTTTTAATTTAATTCTCTTCGAAGGAAATTTGAAAATATATTTTTAACATAAAATCTCGGGCATTCAGTTCTAAAATTTATCTTTGAAAATTGGATGCTTAGTATTCTAATATAGAGTATTCTCTGTATTTATATTGAATATAATTTCTATATTTGTTTTTGTTGATAGTATATTTCTCTTATATCAGCACAATTCTCTTTTGAATTATATAAGTACGGGAAAGCAAGAGATTGCTATTCGAGTTCATGTGTGCCTGCATTTGCCTCAAGATAATTAGTTGCTTGCAAAATATAAATTACACGAAAGAGGTATGTAGTAGATTTAGAAATTAGAATTGATTGATGATTTTATACCCCAGATGTGGGAGGCCGCTTGGCTTTTGTTTTCTTTTCATTTGTTTGGGCTTATTGTGGCGAGTTGTAGTTTTTCAGATCTAGTGATGCAAAGGAGGTGCTGCCAAAATTTTCCATAATATAAAGGAACTTTAAAGGTTTAATAACTCATTTTAATTAATAGTTTTAAACTTAAGGGTTTGGAGACAGTTTCTTCCTTTGGGAATTTCAGGGATGAAATTATATTAAGGGGGAGAATGTAATATCCTAGAATTTTATCATTTTTGATTTTGAACATTGAATTAATTTTAAATACATAAATAATTGGTGTCTAAAATATAAATAGCTTATATTCAAATGTATCCTAGACAAATTTAATAGCTTTATTTAACTTCTTTTAATTAATAAATAATAAAGGTAAATTCATTTCATAAATGTATTCGTAATAATAAATAGTTCGAATAAATAATAAGAAAATCAATTATCAATAAAAATACTTAATTTTTATTTTAGTATTTTTAATTAAATTTATTAGATTTTTCCATAATTTTTAATCTGATAAATATTTAAATTTGTCGTTTGACGACTTTTCGATGAACAATGGTATTTTTGAAACTTCACATAATTAAATAATCTGTGCATTTTACTGTTGTTTTGGGATCGCGTTGCTTTTTGTTGTATGATCATATTTTTATTTTCGTCGTTCACGGTTCAAACGCGGACGGGATATTGGACAACGGAGTACAGTAAAACTCTATTTCTAAAACACATTAAAATTCAAATCTTCAACTTCCATTTATGGCAATTTGATTTGAATTTGATATTTTGCTTAAGAATATTGTTTAACTTTGAAAATTTTGATTATCTTGTGGGTAAGGAGGTGTGTTGGTTTTGTTTATTAAAGAAAGAAAAAACCACTTAGCTCATTTTCATTTTGCCACATTTTCTCTTCTCTTCCTTTTCTAGTTCAAAACCAGATAAACAAATAATGGCCTCATTTAATGGTTAAAGTAGATCGGGATCGCTAGGAGTCGATTAAGGCTACGACCCTAGCTTGAAAGATGTTCGCAGTGGTGTTGAGTGAAGTGGTCGGTTGAATTTGGCAGCTAGGTCAGTGGCGGCTGGAAATTGCCAATAACGATGGTAGCTAGGGTTGTATTTTCTAGCGACGATGTCAACTTCAAGGCGGCGGCTATGAAGCAAAGTCATAGAGGTTAGCGAGGGCTTCGGTCTAGCAAAGTTTGGCGGTGATCGATCGCTTGTGGAGGCGGCTAACAAGTTGAATGGCGATGGGATTTTAATGCTCGTTCATGAGCTATAGTCATCATGGAGCAGCGGAATCGGTGGCATCGTGGACATTGGAGGTAGGGCTGCCTCCTGCAACCAAGTGGCAATCGATCAAGCTGTATGGTGGTGTGGATGAGACAACAAATGACGTGGCTAGGTTGTGTTCGAGAGCGTGATTGAGGGCTAAGCAAGTTTAATTAGGGTAATTAACTAATGATTTAATTGGTTAATTTATTATATTATGTAATTTAAAAATCTTATGAATGCAATAACTTGTTTATACGAGGTCAGATTCGAATGAAGTGAGTTACGTTGTATAGATGAAAGCATTATCTACATTATGGAATTGGATTGGTTGAGATTGGAGCTTGTAGAATTTAAGCTAAAATCAAAACAGAACCATAATGCTTTGGCGATAACTCGAATTTCGGTGAGTTAACTCACCTTTATTTAAACTTATAATATTTATGATGCTATACATTATTGTTGAATTCTTGGACGATAGTTTATATTGTTTTGGTTGGATTTCTGCTTTGGAAAATGGATGACATGCTATTTAATTTGCATTGAACCCATATGACAATATATATTATCTATGGCCATTGCTTTGCAAGGAACATGTGTAGAGAGACCCTAAGGGGTTTCTCGCTAATATTTATTTATTTATTTCTTTATCTCCTTATGTTGCATATATTAATGCTTTTAAAAATAATCGTGACATCTTTTTTGAATTTTTTAAGTGTCATCATAGCGATTTTCGTTATACCATCACCTATTGAATATCATCCTCTAAACCTTTGCGCGTGTTGAACTTGAGCTTTTATTTTCACTAATTAGATGTTCAAAGTTCATTAATCGTTTGATTAATGATATTTAAATCTTATTAATAATTTTAAATAATCTTGTTTAAACTTAATTAATCATTTTACTTAATGAAAATTGGGTGTAATTAATCATTTTACTTAATGATATTTGAGTTTAATTAATCTTTTTAATTAATGATGTTTGAAATTAATAAATCATTTTAATTGATGATATTTAGATGTAATAAATCATTTTAATTAATGATAATTGAATATAATTAATCATTTTAATTAATGATATTTGAAGTTAGTTAATCATTTTATTTAATAATGTTAATGTTAATTAATTAATTTAATAGAAGTGTTCTAAAGTTAATTAACTGATTTAATAAAAGTATTTAAAGTTATTTAACCAATTTAATGAAGATGATTAAAGTTAACTAATTAGTGTTATTTTAAATTTATAAAACGATTTTAAATTTGATTTATTTGGTTTTAAAGTTATAAAAAGAATATTATAAATTGTCCTTCGGGATGATTAACATTATTTTAAATTTATAAAGGTATTTAGATTGATTTATTATCCTTTGGGATAATAAATGTTGTTTTTAAATTTTTAAAAGACGGTTTATAGACTGGATGATCTTTTGAAAGGAATTGTTTTAAAATAAAACTAAGTATAATTTTTTTTGGGTTATTAGTAAGTAATGTTTAATGACATTTCTTTTGACCCTTGTTTTAATACACTTAGTGTTATAGATTACCCCTCTAATATAATGTTTTAAAAGAATATTTTGAAACAAACATTTGTGATGTGAAAACCAAGCACAAGTTCAAGTTTTAAAGTTTTGATTTGGTTATGAAAAGGATCAGAAATTTAGTTTTTCGTAATCCGATATCGCTTATATGGAAAGGATCTATTCATATTCGTAGCACTAAATGTCGAAGTCTGGAAACTCGTTTCTGTCTCAAAATTTAAAAATGCCATCAAGGCAACGCCTAGAGTTGACACTATCTTCACTTGCCCAACTCTATTTTCAACCCAGAAATAGTACAAGTTTGAATCGATGAGTAGTGGTAAGAATATGAGTTTTAATTTCTATATATGGTCATTCTAATTATTCTTGATAGTTGATTTACTGACTATCGATTCAGTTTTCTCCTTTGGATACCGTCTGTTTAGATGATTTGTTGCTCATTTGAGCTTTGTTATACTTTGATAGAAATGATTAAAAACAGAAAGAGAGTAGGGGCCAAGTTATGTGGGGTTACTCCCTTTAGGGTATATTCACATTTACTCTAATTTGAATTTGGTTGTATGCACGAGGAGATGTGAAATACTCGGATACTCGGTAAGGTTGGCGAGGTCCAACTTGGAGTTCCCGAGAGGAGTCATGGGAGAGAATGACCATCTCAAGCATATTTACTAGAGGTATATTTTCGGTAAGTAAGGCACACCCTCCTTGTCATTTGTTGGAAAAAATTCCTTTCCATTCCTTTGATTCCAAATTTTTAAATTTCCCTTTTTCTTAATTCCATTGAGAAGTGTTGAGAGCACTTAACGATGTTCAATTTATTTGTAACCATGGTTGTGATTAGATATTATTATTGTGAGAGGGAACCCATTCCGCAGTTGGCGGCGTGGTCTTATATATTGTTGGAAGATTCCTTTCCCTGTCGTTAATTCAAATCTTTGAATTATTTCCTTAATTCAACGAGAAGTGACTGGAGTCCTTCTCGATGTTTAATTAGTTATATCCATTCTTTAAGTTTGAATTTTTGATCTTGTTTGTGATTATTGTTTCTTATTTGGATTGTTGTTTTGATTTGTTACCCATTTCTTTTTCTATGGATGTTGTTCTTGTGAGGTAAAAAACTCGTTCTGCTTTAGCAGTGTGGTCTCACAGAATTATTATATTTTCACTATTACTTGAGTTTTCTCATGCTGGTTTTCCAAACTGATCCAGATGTTATTTTTTTATAATGCTCGGATCAGATCGAGTATTTTCCCAGGTTAGTTTTGGTGATATGGAGTGCTCGGAGAAGAGCTGGATATTCACCTATCGTAGTGTTTTATTTTCTATTGTATTAAATAGTACACCCATCAGCAATTGTAGTCAAGATTTTATAACTTCCCAGTTGATAAGTTTGTTTTTAACTCCGATATACTCTGTATTTTGGAGTGACTGTTTTACTGTCTTTGATATATTATATGTTATCGTTTCCGCTATGAGATTTTTTTTCCTGTTCTTTGTTCTTTTATTTATATTTTACCCTAACAGCCTACCTTTTCGATGATTGGATGTTCGGCATTTGAATACCGTAGATGTATTTAGTGTCGACTTTCGATGGTCAAAAAGGCGGTCGTTACAATATAGGTGTTTATTGCATGCCACAAGGCTACATTGCTTTATATATCTGTATTCTCCTAGCCTACCATAAGACGAGCTCTTATTTGTACCAGTAGTTTGGGATTATCCAAATGTTTTTGAAGAAATTTATCAATTCCTACCTTAAAGAGAAATAAAATTTTGGATTAATTTAGAGAAAGACGTTAGATCAATCGTACTGTTGTTGAGGCATATGGCCCTTAGAGAAAGGCAGGATTAAATAAGTAGTTTTAGAAGCTATTATAGAAGAAGTTTATTTACCGTCTTTAGAATGGGAGCACCACTTGTTTTCACCACTAAGGCAGATGGCTCTTTAAAATTATGCATCGATTACCGGGAACTCAACAAGCCAACCAAGAAGAATAGGTATCTCTTACCTAAAATAGATGACTTATTTGACCAGCTTGTTGGAGGCAAGATTTTTTCTGAATTAGACTTAGCCACTGGATTCCACCAGGTGAGAATAACCGAAGATAGCAAGGAGAAGACCGCATTTCGCACTCCAGACAAACTATATGGATGGGAGGTAATGCCTTTTAGGTTAACAAATGCCTTTGCGTACCTAGTGGATTTGATGAGTAGAGTCTTTAGGGGGCAGCTGAATAAGTTGGTGGTAGTATTTGTGGATGATATTCTAGTATTCTAAAAAAGTGAAGAGGAGCATGAAAACCACTAAGGGAGGTACTAGAGACCTTAAGAAGGCAACAACTAAAAGGCAAATTCTTAATATGTCATTTTTGCAGAAAAGAGGTAAGGTTTCTTGGAACATCTTCGAGAAAGGGTTATCTGTTGACAATGCAAGGATAGAAGCTATTCAGGACTGGAAGATTCCAAAGAATGCTATGGAAGTTAGGAGTTTTCTTAGGTTGGCAGGTTACATAGGAAGTTTATTAAGGACTTTGCAAAGATAGCAGCACCGTTGACTTGCCTAACCAAGAAAAACTTAGTTTTCATATGGGATGAGGAATTCACGAGAGCCTTTGAGAAACTGAAGGAGGTATTAACAGTTGTACATGTACTTATGAACCTAGACGGATTGAAGCCATTTATTGTTGACACCGATGCATGTGTCATAGGATTAGGGGATATTCTTATTCAAGAAGGCAAGATGATAGGCTATCCATGTAGGCAGTTGAAAGACCATGAGAAGGGTTATCCCATTCATGATTAAGAATTAATGGCGATCATATTTTCCTTAAAGATATGGAGACATTTTCTTTTAGGAGAAAAGTTTGAGATCTTTACGGATCATAAGTCTCTTAAATACATGTTTTTCCAAAAAGACTTGAACCTTCGGTGGCAGAGGTGGATGGAGTTTATAGCATCATATGACTATGAGATTCAGTATGCCTCTAGAAAAGGGAATGTTGTTTACGATGCCCTTAGCTGGAGGCATGCTACTCTAAGTGTTATTTATGAGTGGAAGCAGTTGATGGTCCTCTCAAATTTTAATTTTCGACCGCCATCAGAGTTTACTCCATGATATCTGGCAGCAATGAAGGTAAGGCTAGCATTGATGGACCGCATCGGTCAAAAGCTAAAAAAGGATATGGTGATAGTGGATATTTTTTCAAAGATAAATAGTGGAGGGTATTTTCCCCATTAAGGTAGGTATTTGATCGACGAAAGAGAATGGCTAAGGAGAGATGGAAAAATATGTGTTCCGGTCGTGGATGATGTTCTTTAGAAAGTGCTAGCCGAGCACTACTGTTCTAGGATGACTATTCATCTCGGTGGAGATAAGATGTATAGAAACATGAAGCAGATTTTCTATTGGCCAGGAATGAAGGGGCAGTTAGCGGAATATGTTGCTAGGTGTTTGACATTTCAACAAATAAAAGCCGAACATAGGAAGCCCGAAGGAATATTATTACCATTGGAGGTCCTAACTTGTAAATGGGAACACATCTCGATGGATTTAATAGATGGGTTACCTAGAAGTCAAAAATGCAATGAGGTTATTTGAGTTATAGTCGATGGGCTAACTAAAAGTGCCTATTTCATTCTTGTAAGAAGTAGTAGGGTTGAAACATCACTAGCATAGATTTATGTCAAGAAGGTGGTCCAATTACATGAAATCCCAATCAGTATTTTTAATGATAGGGACCACTTATTTACTAGTGAATTTTGAAGGAGTTTGTAGTCAACTTTAGGGACGACGCCAAATCTTAACATTGTTTATGACTTTTAGACAGGTGGACTGAAGGAAATGGTGAACAAAATCATGGGTGATTTATTAAGAGCTCATGTCTTTGATTTTGAAGGGCAGTGGGAGATGTATTTACCTTTTGTAGAATTCACCTATAATGACAGATATTATGCGACAATAGGTATGACACTCTTTGAAGGCTTATACGGGAGGCCTTAGTTGTTGGTGAGAGAACACCGACAAAATTCTATTTGGGCCAGATTTAATATTTAAGACCATGAAAAAGGTTAACGTAAACAGACATCAAATGAAAACCACTCAAGACAGGAAGAAATCCTATGCTGAAAGGAAATGGAAGAAGTTGGAATTCTCCGTTGGGAACATGGTATTTGTTAAGGTTTCTCACTTAGAGATCACAAGATTCATAGTGTAACACCCCGTAAAATTAATAAGAAATTAATTAATTAATAATAAAAGCTAAAAATGAAAAAAAAAATGTCAAAATTTGGCTATGGAAGTTACACCATTGTGTTCGTAGCAATTTTCGGACCAACATTCATATATAAAGTTTTGTGATCGAAGCTCAAATGGAAAGTTACTAACATTTGAAGTTTTTGAATTTAAATTAATTTGAAGTGAATTTAAATTTAGAAAATTTAACTAATGTTAACGTTTGGAATTTAAAATGGTAATAAATTTTTAACGTTTATTAGAATCTTAAGGTCTAAGCAAACGTTAACGTTAAAAATAAATAGAGAAAGAGTTAATTAAAAACAACAACATTTATTTCATTCTAAAAATGCTAGAACCAATCGACCGCCTTCCTAAGGCTGGTCGACCACTAGCGGCCAACCACCTAGGGAGGTGCGATCGACCGGTAGGGTAGTGAAGGCTAGGGTTTTTTAAGTTTTGAACATCCTAGATTTTGATTATTTTAAACTAATTTAAATCCTATGGTCCGGATGCCTTTGAACCACTATAAATATATGGTTAGCCCCCTCACTTTTATTCACAAATTATTTGAAATGCCAGCGAAGCTCTGTTAGTCTTCTTCCTTGACTAGATTTAAGAATTCAAATTCAAAGGAAAAAGGTGATAGGTTGATAAATATATATTTGTTTTTCTATTTTATTCTTCTATAATCGTTGAATTCTAAATCTAATTAATATACAATCCAACTATTGTATATTTCAAAATGAAGAAGTCCAAAGGAGAGATTAGGAGCAGGCGTGACGCAAATCCAAATGAAGGAAGGCAAATTTATTAGTGGGTGGAAATCTTAGTTTTACACATTTCTAATATTTTTATAGTATATGTTTGAATTTTTTTTATTCCTTATGGAATTTTTTCATAAAAACCCTATGACTAAAAACCCAAAATTCCCCCAAACAAAATGTCAATTCTTAAGTTTATTGGAATCTCAATTGTTTAATATATTAAAATAGCAGAATTTGTCTTGTTGTTGCAGTTTGAATATTTTATATTTTACTTCACTTCCAACTTTCTCTTTTAATGTGATAAAGCATTCTAAAAAGAAATAAGTTAGGAATGGTATGTAAAGTACGAATCCTTCTATTCGTAGTTCGCACTACCTATTTCTGTAATTTAACCGTGAATCAATTTTCATTGTATATGTAAAAGTTGAATATAATTTAAAGGGTATAAATTGTAAATTTCATAGGTGATGATTCTACTATATTAATATAAAACAAGTTTGGTGTTTGATTCTATTTTTTTATATAAGTCTACTATTTGGCCAAGAATATTAGCTAATTTGTAAGTTATTGTATAGACTTAGACTTATATGAATTGGAAGTTTTGACATTTAAAATGATTAGTATAGGACACAACATCTTCGCACGTAGGGGAATATTTAGTTAACCTAATTTAAGTACGTACGTACACACACACACCCCACACGCACGCACACGCGCACCACCTTCAGCTTCAACCCCGAGACCTATCACCTCGTCGATCGCCAGAAATTGATTGGAGAAAGAGGGTTTGATTTTTGAATCTTGATTTAGTCCGTGAAATCAAAAATAGGGTAGGCTCATCTATAAACAGACATGCACATAGATATATCTCATCTATACAGACATGCAAGCACATTTTAAATCCATACAAACATTTTCACAACATACTTTCAAATATTTATCACATGCAAACAGGTTTAAGATTTAAAAAGGTAGTTTACTTACCTTAAAACTTGGAACAGAGAACACAGAGTTCAGTTGGGAAAAAAACTGCTAGCTTGGTTTTTTTTTAAATTGAAACAGCAACTAGATCTTTATTTACTTGTTTAAGTTGAGTTGAATTTGAATCCACTAGAATCCTTGCTTGCCTCAGATTGAAAGCTTGAGGTAGTATATTTTTCTCTGATTTTATTTGGGTTTTCCAGTTTTTATTTTGCTTTGATAAAAAATGAAAGAAAAGAAGCCTTTTTGCTATATATACAAAAGTTATTAAAAATAAGAAAACAAATTATTTGACACTTGTTATTTTGCATGATGCCCTATGCCTACAAATGTCAAAAATCAGTATTTTATTTTTCTCTTATGTTCTTTATATATATTTTTATACTAACTATGTTTCATAAAATTTAATTTTATGTTCTTATATTTATACTTACAAACTATATCCATGTATAATTTTAAAAGAAAGTGTATTAATCCTTTATTAAATAAAACTTAAACTATTATACTTTAATTAATAAAGATTTATCTTTGGTATTTTAAAATATAGAATTTAACTTTAACTATCCTTTGAAAATTTAATACATTGAATTCAAATTAATGCTTTCTATCCACAAAACAATACACACACACACACACTTATATACTTGTATATGAACACACTTAAAATTTTCAATATTATAAAGTTTGCACATATCTATTTATATATTTATTAATTTACTATAAGATTCATCATTTCCATATATTTAATATTTATTATAGTTTCAAATCCACTTAAATACATCCAGATATTTTTTATTATCAGAATTTATTGGTTCAACTTATACATCAGTACTTTTAATCCAGTTAATTACCAATTAACAGATGTCTAAAAATCCGGGTTATCACAATCTTCCCCCCTTTAAAACTTTTCGTCCTCGAAAAGGAACGAAGCCAGAATTTATTAAAATGCTCATTATCAATTAAATTACTCTTTAATCATTTTTAACTCTTAACTCTTTTTATTTAAAAGTTTCAAAACACTTTAAAAATCTACATAATATTATCAAAATAGTTTTATAAAAATACTTTTTATAACTCGATGTTTCAACAAGTCCATCCTTGTTCTCACAGAAATTCGGTCATACGTTGATCAGGCGTAGGACTGAAAACCTATAAGTACTTGGTAAACCCGTTTTCAACACCCAGTGAAATACTTGGAAAATATTTTATTGAAAATATAGAAAAAAGTTCTGAAAATAGAGGAAACATCTTTGGTAAAAATGCTCTGGAAATTAATTAATTAGCATTACAGGTTTTCAAGTAAGGTCGTTCTGGAGCTCAAGAGGCGAGCTGGATGGCAGGAACGTATGGAGTGTATCCGCTAGGATGTATTGTTGTATATCTAGGACAAGTTAAATTCTAACTGTCCGGTTTATGTGTAATTGTTTGTAACTCTGAAGTAAATAAATGTAAATTGACTGATATAGTTTTCTTTTGTATAACTGTTATTATTTGATATTATATTTAATCCACTGCGAATGTGAGATTCTATGACTTGTTTTCTGTTTCTTCTTCTATCTCTTTTCTTCTTTTCCTAACTATTTGGAATTTTCAGGATCGGAATTTTCGGGTCGTTACATTTGGACACACACACAAATATATATATATATATATATATATATATATATATATATATATATATATTAGCCTATAAATATATCATTAATGTATAATTAGTAAAGTATTAATTGCACAATATAAATAGGTTAGTAATTAGCATTAAAATCAATAGAAAGGAAGTTAACGATGATTAAGGAAATTAATACATAATTAAAGGCAAAATTAGGATTTTTCCTTATATGGCCTTAATAATTAATGCAGTGAGAAGTATATGGTAGTATGTTAGGAGAGTGAAATTATGACTAAGATATAGGGATGCGAGGTCAGTCAAAAGCACGCAGAAGTCTACCTAGCTAATCTGGCTACCAGCAATGTAACTTTAAGACTGATGTGAGACATCACCTATAATAAATACTTATGGAAGACGTGAGTTTAGTCTCAATTCTGTAGGGTAAGTCTACTTAATTAATCTGCCTACCAGTGCCTCAGAATAGTCGGACTAATGTGAGATATCACAGTTTGGGTTACGGGTCATAATGCATAGGACCTACTTCTGAATTGGGGGTATTAAATAGCTGTTTTAGGGTTTACCTCCTCTGTACTTAAGAAGTGTTAAATCATTAAGGTTATCTTTTAGGTGCGGTAGAAAGGAAATTTCAAAAGGGTTCCGCGTTGGGGCCTAGGTATTAAGTGGCTATTGTAGGGTCTGCCTCTTCCCAAAAAGAAGTATTAAGTAACCGGATGAGATTTCGAGCGTTGTTAGTTAGGGAGTACTAAAGAGAGGTTTGGCTTAGGGTTAGGTATAAATGATGGGGATATGCCTAGGTTATAGGTATTGAATGGTCAAAGTCTACCTGATTTCCATTAAAGAGGTATTAAGCGACTCTGATACTTTCCCTTACATTGTTAGGACACGATTGAGGGTAGTTGCATCGGACTAGAAAAGGCCTTTGGCCTACAGTTGAAGGTAAGTTATAGAGCTGGTTGAAGAGTGTAAGCTATAGAGTTGGACTAGAATAGCCTTTAGGCCTACAGTTGGAGGTATCTTATGTAGGATATATTATAGGATGCATAAGACATATTACTTATCTAAATAATACTACCCAAATACTAGTATATTAAGACTTTAGATTTTCATTCACCAAACATTGTTGTTTTGACACCCTCCTCATTACAACACACAGATTATGGGAGACTATGCTGATTGGGAGGATGAAGGTTGAGGCGAGGACTTGTGGCAGTTATCTATCTATTTATGTTTTTGTTATATTTTGATGTACCCACTTTCAGACATGTTATTTTGGGATATTGTATTTTAGGTATTTGACAAAATATGTTGTATGTCTGAGATTTGAATTTTTATGAAATGGGTACTTACTTATGATATTACATTTTATCCTTGCCACTATGATTTTCAGATAGCATAGATACATAGCTCTGTATATTGTTTATTGTATCAATTTTACATACCAATGGCCAACTTTGAAATGGGATATGGTTCGATGGACTTTTATTGGTTCGAAAATTAGGTCGGTTTCGAGGTGGCTTGTTACGTTTGGTATCAGAGCTAAGGTTACCCAATCAATGGGGATAGGTATATGTAAAGTGCATATTTGTTATTTTTGAAAGTAGTTTTCAAAAACCCTACTATATATATATATATGCACTTATTTGAATGCAAACAAACATACCAGGCAAATCTTTATTTTCAACAAATGACACTATCTTAGGAAGTTGTGAGTAAAAGTTTAAACCTACAAATAGTTGATTATGGCTGAAAATCATTCCTCTAAGGCTGGGAACCTATTTACCCAAGAGATACCGACTACCAGAGGGTTACCAGAATAGTTTAAACAATACCTAAGGCATGTAGGGCAAGTTCCCATTCCTCAACAAGCTGTAGTAGAGGCACCCATTGCCCCACCTACTGAAGCAGCACCTCACCCACTAGACTTCCCTGAATTGTGTAATGATTTCTAGAGTATGAGAGGAAGAGTATATAAAAGAGCTGAAGGTTTGGTGGAGATGAAGGCTTTGATTAACGACTATGAACGTATATTTTGGGAGTTTGGATGGAAAGACCATATTAAGAGGAGGATGGCTATGTGGTCTTTAAAAGGAGAGGTCTTGATTGGTGGACTATATTGGCCAAGGATAATGTAAAGGAAGGAATTACTTGGGCTGAATTCAGAATTCGCTTTGATTCACGATTTATTTCCAGAGCTGAAGTAAGTTTGCAATTGGAGAATTTTACACAACTTAAGTAGGGCGACTCGACATTGAAGGAGTATATCAGTAAGTTCATAGAATTTGCTAAGTTTGGGTTGAATTTTATTGATACCCCATGAAGAAGGCTATGAAGTTTGTTAAAGGCCTAAATTGTCCATATGGGGAGTTACTTGACCCAAGTACCCACGGGCGCCACTTATGTGATGATAGGTGAAATAATCCTGCCACAGACTACTGGTGATGAGGAGAAGGTGTGGCGGTTGCAAAATTTGGGTGCAGCTAAGAAAGGAGGATTTTGGGCGGATAAGAAGGCCAAGGGGATGATTAAGAAGGGAAGTATAACATATCGTAGATGTCTAAAGAAAGGACATGTTTCAAAGGACTGCAAGGTGAGTTTAATAAGGGAGAAGTTCGAAGGAAGATGCTACCAATGCCATAAGGAGGGACACTACAAGAATCGATGTCCAAAACTAGCTAAGGAAGGAAAAAATGGGCAAGCTTCTATCATTGAGGTAGTACTTGTCTAGATTAGACCTTCTCTTAGAGATCAAGGAAAAGCTGCTATGGAAGGTACAACTGTTATTTTCAAGAATACTATTATATCTTATTTGACTTGGGTGCATCACATTCATTTATAGGTAGAAATGTAGTTAACTCTTTAAGTCTAAAAACAAAGTTATCACCAACCCGATAGTCATGTCAAGCCCTATCAGTGGGTCGACACACCTTTCTTTAATTTGTAAAGACCTAGTTTTGGATATATTTTATGTTGATTTTACATGTATTGTATATTATTCTGGTTTTTAGACGGATGGACTTATCTTATGGAAGGATTGGTTATCTTACCATGGTCTATCTTAGATTGTGATAGGATGATTGTATGGTTAAGGAGTTGTAAGGGGCGAGATATAAATGTTTGTTATACACCACAAAACTCTATCGAGTTACACTATTTATATTTATTGAGCCTATCTTAAGATGAGCTCTCGTTTGGGCCCATGGTTCAAGAATTTTCTGATGTTTATAAAGAAGTTTTGGATCTCCCACTCGGAAGGGAGATCGAGTTTAAAATTATTTGGAAATGGTCGTTAGACCTGTTGCTCTGCCAATAAGGCTCATGGCCCCTAAAGATAGGCAAGAATTGGATAAGAAATTTTTTGAAGCTGTTGCAGAAGGGATTTATTCTTCGAAGTACCTTTGAATGGGAGCACCAGTTGTGTTCGCCTTAAAGGCAAACGGTTCTTTAAGGTTATGCATTAGCTATAGAAAACTCAATAAGTTAACCAAGAAAAATCTAGTTTTTGCATGGGATGAGAAATGCATGGAAGCATTCAGGAAGCTAAATGAGATATTTACTAGTGCGCCAATACTTACCATTCCCAATGGGACAAAGCCTTTCACTGTTTACACCGAAGTATGTGGTAAGGGGTTAGAAGCAGTTCTTATGCAAGAATTAGAGTGATATCCTGTGCAAGTAGGTGGTTGAAGGACCATGAGAAAGGTACCCAACTCATGAACTAGAGTTAGTGGCTATTGCCTATTCTTTTAAGATTCGACGACACTATCTTTTGGGAGAAATGTTTGAGTTATTTACCAACCGCAAATTCCTTAAATACCTATTTTTCAAAAAAGATTTGAATAGTAAGAAGCAGAGGTGGATGGATGGTATCATATGATTTTGAGATACAGTATATTTTGGAAAAGGGAATGTTGTCGCCGACGCCTTTTGCCGAAGGCATGCTACTCTGGGTGCTATTTATGAGTGGATGTGGTTGGAGTTCCTCTCGAATTTTAGTTTTCAACCGTTGATAAAAACCACTCTAGGATATTTTGCAATAATGGAGGTTAGGCCAGCCAGCATTGATGGACCACATCGGGAAAAAGCAGAAGAGAGATACGATGATAGTAGATATTTTGGACAAGCTAAGTAGGGAAGAGCATTTCCCTCATGTTGATAGGTATGCAATTAACAAAAGAGGATGTTTAAGGAGAGATGGAGGCCTTTGTGTTCCTATTGTTGAGGACGTTTTTGAGGAAGTGCTAGTGGAGAGTTACCATTCTAGGTTGACCATTCACCTCGGTGGAGATAAGTTGTATAAGGATATGAAGCGAATCTTCTATTCGTCGGGGATGAAGAAGAGGGTGGTAAATTTGTCTCTAGGTGTTTGACTTGCCATAATATAAAGGAAGCCTGAAGGGTTGTTGTTACCGCTAGAAGTATCAACTTAGAAATGGGAGCATATATCATTGGACTTTATTGATTTGTTGTCGACGAGTCGAAAAGGCAACGAAGCTATCTGGTTATAGTGGATAGACTCACTAAATGTGCCCACATTATTTCCATTAGGAGTATTTGCACTACAGCATTCCTAGCGTAGAATTATATTAAAGAAGTGGTTCGACTGTATGGAGTTTGGGTTAGCATCGTTATCGATAGGGAACCATTATTCACTAGAGAATTTTGGAGGAGTTTGCAGTCACCTTTAAGGAAGACATTGAATCTTAGCACCGCTTAATACCCCTAGATCGATGGTTAGACCGAAAGGGTGAATATAATTTTGGAAGATTTATTGAGAACTTGCATCATGGATTTTCGAAGAACATTCGGAGCAACACTTACCCTTAGTATACAATAATAGTTACCAAGCAATGATTGGCGTAGGAACTTTTAAAGCATTATATGGGAGGCCATGCAAATCGCCTAATGGGAAACCTCTGACATAATTCTACTTAGACCAGATTTGATTCATGAGACCTCAAAAAATAGAGATGATTAGGTAGCGAATGAAGGCTGCACAGGATCGTCGGAAGTCCTATGTTGACAAGCAAAGGAAGGAATTGGAGTTTGAGGTAGGAGACATGGTATTCGTTATGGTTTCCCCTCTTAGAAGGTTATGAGGTTTACTATATCATGTAAGTTGGCGCCGAGGTTTGTTGGGCCTTTATTAATTTTAGAAATGGTGGGGAAACTTGCATATCAAGTAGAGCTTCCAAATAAGATGGCAGGAGTCCATGACGTCTTTAATGTTTCACATTTGTAGAACTGCCTTCACAACACTGCCACCATGGTATAGCCTGATTAGTTGGTATATATTGACATAGAGCCAATAGCATCTCGCGCCACCACATGCATAGTGTAGCATGGAACTAGGAACCTCCGCAACAAAGAAATTAGGCTGGTCCAAGTACAATGGGGAGATAATCAAGTGGAAAGCACATGCGAAACTAAAGAGAAGATGAAGGCATCTTATCCTGAATTTTTCTTTGGTAAACTGTCTCTCTCCAAAATTTAGGTTTTTGCTACATCGTAGTTGTAGAATGGATGGTAAGGATGGTTGCCACACATTTTATTGTTATTTTGCACTCTTGTAGAATTTTATGCATATTTAAAATGCTTGCACACATTCCTATATGTCATGATCTTGCATTCAAGCTAGGACTGAGCACACCTATAGTTGTTGCACACATAATCACATTGAACTTTTGGCTAAGTAGATGATTGTATAGACAACTCGGTTGTATAACATGGATATTAAGTGTGCGTTACACTATTTATCCCTTAGCCCGAAATCCTTTTTAAGGGGGGAGAATGTAACACCCCATAACATTAATAAGAAATTAATTAATAATAAAGGCTAAAAATAGAAATTTGTTAAATTTCGAAACCTGGCCATGAAAGTTATAACATTGCGTTCGTGGCGATTTTCAGATCAACTTTCATAAATAAAGTTTTGTAATCGGAACTCAAACTTAGAAGTTATTGACGTTTGAACTTTTCAAATTTAAATTAATTTGAAGTGAATTTAAATTTAAAAGACTTAAGTATTGTTAACATTTGAAATTTAAAATGCTAATAAATATTTTAATGTTGATGAGAATCTTAAGGTTTAAGGAAATGTTAAAATACGTTAACGTTAAAAATAAATAGGGAAAGAATTAATAAAAAACAGCAACCTTTTTTCTTTCCAAAAACGCTAGTGTAACGACCTGCCTTTTCGACCCTCAAAAGTCGACACTTAATACATTCACGGTATTTAAATGTCGAGCATCAAAATGCCAGAAAGGAAGTTGTTAGGGTAAAAAGAATATGGGGAAATAGAATCACATAGTAGAACGATAACATATAATATAACAAAAATAGTAAACTATCCTCTAATATACAAGGTATATCTGGGTTAAAAATAAACCTCATTGGCCTGGCAGTTATAACTTCCTGACCTTACAATTATTGATGGGTACATATAATAATACAACATAAATAAAAATAGTTAGCAGATGAACATCCAGCTCTACTCCATGACTCCATGTCCCACCAATCTTGACTCGAGTATTATAATAAAATAACATCTGGATTAGTCTAGAAAATCAATGTGAGAAACTCAAGAAATGTGGTGAACATATAATAATTCTATGAAACCACATTACTAAATGTGGAATGGGTTTTACCTCACAAGAACAACATCCATAGATGAAAGAATGGAAACAAATTATAACAAAACCCAAACTTTAAAGAATAGGCATAAACATGATCGAAATTCAAACTTAAAGAATGGACACAAATAATTAAACATCAAGATGAGCTCTAGGAACTTCTCGATGCAATTAAGGAAACAATTTGAAGGTTTAAATCAAAAATAAGGAAAGGGAAATTTTCCAACAATTATTAGGAGGATGCACCCCCCTTAACGAAAGTACACCTTGTTGGGCGAAATCCCACCGGACCAACCACCGGTCCACCCACTACCGAATGAACCTTCCTTCCCCTCTAACTACCGGACCAACCACCGGTCCACCCTCTACCGAATGAACCTTCCTTCCCCTCTAACAACCGGACCAACCACCGGTCCACCCTCTACCGAATGAACCTTCCTTCCACTCTAACTACCGGACCAACCACCGGTCCACCCTCTACCGAATGAACCTTCCTTCCACTCTAACTACCGGACCAACCACCGGTCCACCCACTACCGAATGAACCTTCCTTCCCCTCTAACCACCGGTCCAAGCAACTACCGGTCCACTCTACACTCCAGCCATCTCCGAACCAGGCGATGCCGAACCAAGACGTACCAGGCCAGATCATGTCAGCCCATGCCCATCAGCAACTATACACATCCTAGACCCCTACCCCAGCCTGACTCTATAAATAGAGGGGCAGGGGTACAACAATGGGGACAAGTTTGAGAGCTCAAGCACGGAGAGAACTTTCAAACAACTTTCTTTTACTTGTATCAAAGCTTTGTACTTGTAATCAAAATAAGAGAAGAGAAATAACATATAAAGTGGACGTAGGCACATTTTGGCTGAACCACTATAAATCTGCGTGTCTTTTTTACAGTTTAGCCCCTGTTTTCCATATATTTGCATAAATCACCCAAATCACTAAGAACAACATAAGATCTATTAAATCATACAACTTTGAGGTGTTTTTCCATTTTTTGTGCGAACATTTTTGGTGCTTTCACTGAGAACTAGAAACTCGAAGCTTCAGCTTCATCCACTTAACAGTTTTCCTAACAGCATCGTTCGCCACTTGGAAAACATGCCTCCCAAACAGAGAAAAGATGTTAACAAAGGAAAAAACATCGCATCCAACAGTCTTCCTGATCCAGCTGTCACGAATCAAGTAAATCGTCCTCCTCCGGCAGCAGTAACAAATGAAGGACAGGCTAACCCAACCACTCCTGCCACAGAACAGCCTGCAGCAATTACTAGGGCAGATTTGGACAGAGTTGTGGTTGAAGTAACTAACCGCTTCACGTCCCAGCAGGAAGCCTTGGTGGACCATCTCATGTCACGCTTAAGGGACGCTGAAGAATCCAACCGCAACACTGAATCATTGGGCGAGTCCCAGTCTGGAGGATCTCAGAGACAACAAAGATCTTCCTTCTTCGAAGGAGCTAACGGCAGGAGTAGCCATGTTAGGAGCCGAGACCGAGCACATCCCGAAGTTAGGCCTGAGGAAACGGTTGGTACCGAACCCAACAGGGGAGGTACCGGACGGAGGTCAACTGTAGTTGAGCCTGTCATACTGCCTAACCACGGAAACGCCAGTGAACGGGGCCGAGCTAGAGTCCAGCTCGAAGTTGCACCCGAGGAAGTGCTTAGATCAGAACCCGGCAGGGGAAGATCAAGGCAAGGGCCAGCTGTAGCTGACCCTAGCATGCTCCCAGAAGATCAAAGGCAGCCACCAGAAAATATGAGGTATGATAGACGATACCATCCCTACAGGTCATCTGGACGGAGTCAATCCCACAGAACAGAACCAAACACGTTTCTATCTGCTCCAAATTCTGATGAAAGGATGGCACTCTTATTCAGAGATTGCGTCCAACGGGAGCAAAGAGATTGAGGGATAGGCGCTAGGGTGACCAGCCCTTTCGCCCGCAACATTGAAATAGCTATCACCCCCCGAGAATGGAAGATGCCAACAATGGAACCTTACAAGGGAACCTCCGACCCCATCGTACACTAACAAAGATACACACAGCACATGCTCATGAGTGGAACAACAGAAGGAGTACTGTGCAAATGCTTTCCACTATTCTTAGCAGATCTTGCTACCTCCTGGTTCTGTCATTTACTCTAGGGACCCATCAGCTCGTGGGAAATGTTGAAAGAAAAATTTATCAGTCAGTTCCGCATTCATGTGGAACAACCTAAGGACGCTTATTCCTTATCCAGCATCAAACAGAAACCCGAAGAGAAACTACAGCAATACCTGACCCGATTCAATGCCGCAGCGGCCGTAGTCCAAGATGCCGACGAGAAGCTTATCCTAATGGCCCTCTGTAGTGGTGTGCATCCGGACACTAAATTTGCTAGAAGGTTGACAAAAGAAAAACCAGCTACTTTACCCGATTTCTTCCATGAAGCCGGGAAATACATGAGGCTTGAGGATGCTGCCGTTGAAGGGCAGTCAGGACAACAAAATAAGACAACCCATAGCAACGCCCCTGCTGTGGCAAGGGACGTTCGAAGAAATGATTCCAGAGACAATGCCGAGGGCAAGAAGGGAGAAAAGCGCCTATATCGGCCAGGACCGAGATTCGACACTTACACTCCTTTGAACGAGACCGTCGAAAATATCTTCCTTGCCACCCAAGGCGAAGTTAGATACAAACGCCCACCATACAAGAAGGAATCAGATAACGCACAGAAGTCTGGAAAGTTCTGCCGCTTCCACGAATCTCACGGGCATGATACCAACGAATGCCATCATCTCCGAGATCTGATTGAGGAACACATCAGAAGGAAGAAGCTGGAACATTATGTAAAAAGTCAGGACATGACTCCAGCTCCTGCCAATGAAAACCCAAGGCTACCCTCACCGGGGACCGACAGAGGAAACCACAATGCTAGCAGCTCTAGTCAAGAGAAGATAGTAGTCCATACCATCTCAGGAGGGCCGCACATCGTAGACAGAAGCTGGAAAGAGATAGAAAGATATGGAAAGTCGCTTAGAGACAATAAGGACTATGTCAATTCGGTTATAGAAGAGCGCCACCCGAAGCGGAAAGAAAGTGATGACATCACATTCGGTAAGCGTGACCTAGAAGGAAGGCAGTACCCTCACATGAATCCCATGGTTATCTCTGCCCGACTCGGTCTCGCCGAGGTTTACCGAATCCTGGTAGACACTGGAAGCTCAATAAACATCCTGTTCAAACACGCATTCGACAAAATGAAGCTATCAATGAAGGATGTATCTCCCTACGGTAAACCACTACACGGTTTCACTGGAGATGCGAAGATGCCCCTCGGGCAACTGGACCTCTTCGTTGAGATTGGAAGCCATCCCCGCTCCGTTGTGCGGAAACAGACGTTTGTGCTAATAGAAAACCATTCGGCCTACAACGCCTTCTTAGGAAGGCCAGCCTTGTCTGACTTCCAAATTGTCCTAGCCCCATGGTGCCTGAAGATGAAATTTCCAACAGACAATGGAGTAGGGGAAGTGGAAGGAGACCAGGACGTTGCTCGAGACTGCTATGTGACTGAACTTCGCAACAACCACAGGAAGGATAAAGGGAAGAGTGTAGAGATTGCCCTCTGCACAAAAAGTCTAGAAGCATAGCAACTAAAGAAAGCCCCTCCTCTTCGATATACCAGCGACCCTTTCAATGAATTAGACCCTAGGGACAAAGAGGAGGAGGCCACCGCCGAGCCTGCAGAGGCTATGGAGTTTATATCTGTAGACAAGCACGACTCAAGTAGACTATTGAAAATTGGGTCCCAACTAAAAGCCAAATTGAAGGAATAACTCATCGACTTTCTCCGCCACAACTTGGATGTATTCGCATGGTCACACGCTAACATGACCGGAATCTCCCCCGACATAGCCTGCCACATATTAAACATTGATCCTACCAAGGCGCCTGTAAAACAAAGAAAGAGGAGTATGGGGGCAGAACGATCAGCAGCCCTCGATGAAGAAGTAAAGAATCTACTCGCCAATGACTTCATACGAGAAGCTATCTACCCGGAATGGATCGCCAACCCGGTGCTGGTAAAGAAGACTAATGGAAAGTGGCGAACCTGCATTGACTTTTCCAACCTAAACGATGCATGCCCAAAGGATTGCTTCCCACTTCCCCGAATCGACCAACTTGTAGACAGCACAGCCGAGCACGAGCTCCTATCTTTTATGGACGCATACTCAGGATATAATCAAATTCCTATGCATGCTCCCGACCAAGACCACACTAGTTTCATCACCGACCGGGGTTTATACTGCTATAAGGTAATGCCTTTCGGACTTAAAAATGCAGGGGCCACCTACCAGCGCCTCGTCAACAAGATGTTTGCAGGACTAATAGGACAAACTATGGAAGTATATGTGGATGACATGCTGGTAAAGTCAAGGAAAGCCAAAGATCACGTGAGCCACCTAGGCAAGATGTTTCAAGTACTCCGCCAGTATGGGATGAAGTTGAATCCTCTAAAATGCTCCTTCGGAGTGTCATCAGGAAAGTTCTTAGGATTCATCGTTCATGCCAGGGTGATTGAAGCAAACCCTGAACAAGTCCGAGCGCTAAGGGATATCAAGATACCTTCCACTCGAAAGGAAATGCAAAGCCTAAATGGAAAAGTGTCCGCCCTAAGCCGATTCTTCTCCAAGACAACGGACAAGTGCGTCCGCTTTTTCGAAGCTCTAAAGAAAGACAAAGGAAAGTTCAAATGGACTGACGAATGCTTAACCGCTTTCCTTAACTTAATCGAACACCTCCAGAAACCACCGGTACTCTCGACTCCAAGCGAAGGCGAAGAATTATACCTATACCTTGCTGTGTCATCTCACGCCCTAAGCGCTGCCTTGGTAAGGGAAGACAAACGCACGCAGCGACCAGTTTACTTCGTCAGCAAAAGGTTTACGGGGGCAGAAGTCAGATATCCTAAACTTGAGAAGCTAGCATACTGTTTACTAATCACGACACGGAAACTGCATCACTACTTCCAGTCCCATTCCATCAAAGTTCTGACCGATCAACCACTAAGGCAGGTGCTCCATCGTCCCGACACTTCTGGGCGACTACTTAAATGGTGCATTGAACTAAGTCAGTATGATATCACCTATCACCCTCGCACCGCCATCAAGGGACAAGCTATGGCCGACTTCATTGCAGAATTCACTACCAACGAAGATAAGGAGCAATTGGAAATAGCAGAAGATATAAAGTGTAATCTCTTTGTGGATGGTGCATCGAACGAACAAGGCTCGGGGGCAGGTGTGGTAATAATCACTCCCAGGGGAAACAAACTGCACTATGCTATAAGGTTGGAGTTCGCTGCCACCAACAACGATGCAGAATATGAAGCAGTAATAGCCGGACTAGAACTTGCCATAGAAATCGGAGCCACTTCTTTGTGTCTTCACAGCGATTCTCAACTTATTGTTAATCAAATACTAGGAGAATTCCAAGCTAAAGAAGACCAAGTTACTTCTCAGCCGATTGGACCACTACTTAGTCAAACACATCCCTCGGGAAGAGAACCAAGAGGCCGACGAATTGGCAAAGCAAGCAAGTGTAAGAGACATCGCCATCTTCGGGGCAGTAACCATCTCAAAGCAACTGACCCCGAGTTTTGAGCAAGTGAATCTGATAGCTGCAACTGAGGAAGTAACTTGGATGACTCCCATCCGAGACTACCTACAAAGCGGCACGCTACCCAACGGGCGTAACGAAGTCAAGAAAATCTTGAGGAAAGCATCCCGCTACACAATACAAGAAGACATCCTCTATCGACGTGGATTCTCTAACCCGTTATTAAGGTGTGTCGCTGGAAGGGAAGCCAAGGAAATCTTATCCAACATCCATCAGGGAAGCTGCGGAGATCACACCGGAGGGCAAACATTAGCAAAGAAGATACTCCGATATGGATATTTCTGGCCCACCTTAAGCAAGGACGCCCTAGATTTCGTCAAAAAATGTGACAGATGCCAGAAGTTTGCTAAGATTCCGCGGCTACCAACAACCGAGATTACTCAAATGACCAGCCCTTGGCCCTTCGCAATATAGGGAATTGACTTAATCGGTGAGCTACCAATGGGCCGAGGTGGGGCCAAATATGCTATAGTGGCAGTCGACTATTTCACCAAATGGGTGAAAGCGGAACCCCTGAATAAAGTATCTTCAGCAAAAGTTATTAACTTCTTGATCAAAAATGTCCTGTGCAGGTACGGAGTTCCACTCAAAATGATATCAGACAATGGGCTTCAGTTTGACAGCAAGGAATTCGCCAACTGGTGCCAAGAGCACGGAATTCACAAAAGCTTCTCATCCGTAGCGTATCCCCAGGCAAACGGACAAGTCGAAGCCGTCAACAAAATTCTGAAAACTCTAATAAAAAAGAAGCTCGAAAAGTCAAAGGGCGCTTGGGTGGATGAGCTTCCTACGGCACTATGGGCCTATCGCACATCTTTCAGAACATCGACGGGGCACACTCCTTTCTCTTTGGTATACATATCGGAGGCTATGCTCCCAGTTGAAACCATTGTGCCTTCCCACCGTAGGATCCACTATAACCCAGAAGAGAACGAAGAACTCCTTCACATGTCTTTGGATCTAGTTGAAGAGAGAAGAAATGATGCAATCCTTAAAGCAGCTGCCCACAAACAAAAGGTGGCGGCACAATACAACTCCAAGGTCAAGCATCGTACCTTACAAGAAGGGGATCTTGTCCTCAAGCGAATCTTCCCTCGCCCCGGAACACTAGACCCAATCTGGGATGGGCCATATGTAATTCATAAAGATCTCCACAATGGAGCTTATATTTTGTCAACAGTGGACGGAGAGGTGTTCCAGAGGGCATGGAACATCCAACACCTCCGTCGATACTTTTCTTAACTTGTACTGCCCATATGAAGTGAATTAACAAAGAGAATCAGTGGACGTAGGCCTTTTCATGCCGAACCACTTTAAAAAACCTTGTCTCTTTTTTAAATATTTCCTTTATATCTTGGCTGCTTGTTAACCTTATCCTTTTATGTTGAACAAAATCCTATGCATGTAACATTTTCACTCGATGCACTCCACAGCGCAACTTCACCTGGACAAGACCTAACAAGTACTACGCGAATCTATGCCCTCGCCAATGAGACACTTTTGCTCCGGCATCCCTCTGCTGCGGGTTAACTCATTGCTCACGACGGACCTTAAAGCCAACTGTAATGAGCCGATTATAAGCCACCGAGAAGGCCGACTATAGCCGAGGCAGCTCATTACGGCGTTCGGCTCGCCGGCAACTGTGAACCGACTATAAGCCCCAACATAAGGTGTGGCCAGCCAGGGGCAGTTCACAGTTGACGATCGGCACCCACGCTAGCCGGCCACAGTAAATCGAATAATACCCACGATTACGGGCCATAATGGCCCGGGTAGTTACTGTGCGCGATCTCGGCTCCGATGTGTCTTAAGTGCGGCTGTGGTAAAAAAGAATTAACTCCCCGCGGAGGCGTAAGATGGGTGACAAATGTCTCCAAGACCCACAGCTAGGGAAAGTGACTACAAAACCCGTTTGCCACGAACTTAAGCACATCGAAGGCCTTCCGTGATTGGAAGTTTTACTTTTTCACATATTTCAATTTTACTTAAAAAGCTTTCCTCCTATCCACTATAACAATCCCCAAAGTACAGGATACAGAGTATGAGATACTCGCCAATGGGTGTAGGGACTCACAATTGGATGGCAGGGCGTTCAACTGTGTTCCATGCTCGGTCATACAAGGTATTCAAAGCTGCCATCTAGAATTAGAATGTGAAAGGCGGTATTTTCCTCTTTTGTGTACAAATACATAATTATAATTTGTTCACACCACACGCTAACATTGCAAGTCATGAAATTACGTTTTAAACCAGAACCTGACATCAAACACAATTTAATTACAAGAATATACATAGCTATATTTCTCACACGACATGTCAAAATAGCAACAAACATTCAGAAGACGGCAAAATCAGCTTAATTTAAAGAATTACACGTCAAGAATAGAGCTATTTATTACAAGTAGCAAACTATTACAACCTCAAAGCTACTCTACTGTTTTAAGACTAACATATACAACCATGTCAAGTCTACAAAAAGAATTTTCCAGGTCTAATCAGGGAGCCGGCTGCGTTGGAGTCTTGTCCTTGACCTGTTGCCCACCTGTCCGGTCATAAAAAGAAATCATTAGTGATGAGCAGTAGAGTTAACAAAAGAGGAAACTAGTGGAGTAGAGATTACCAGCAACTTCCCCTTGATCGTCTTGGTCGTCATCCCCTACTTCCACACCTGCCTCTTCAACCGTGAACAGCCGCATCCCCTCTTTCACCGCTGTCTTCTCTTCCTTGGTAAACTGAGCGGTGACTACCTCCATCCTAAAAGCCGCTCCACCCTCTTTATCCGCCTCAGCCTTGGCCTCCTCTAGAGCCCTGAGGTAAATCCTAGCCATAACCCGGGGGTAGTCATCCATCCAAGATAAGTTGCCCTGCTTCCAAGTGCGAAAGTACATATCCTGCAGCATGTCGTCCATCATCCCCTCATTCTCCTCAAACTCCCTCATCCGGGCCTCGGAAGCCGACAATCTTTCAACGGCGGCATCTCTCTCCGATCGGTATCTCAAGCAATCAGCCAGAAGGGATTTCCGCATCGCCTCCATCACCTCCCTCAACTTGGCTTGAGCGAGCTCTGTAGCCTCAAGTTTCCCGGATAACTCCTCCACCTGCTCAAGATCCGCTTTTCGAACCTCGTCCACAGTGGAAATGGCCATGTCAATCCGTTCCCTGCAAGTAGCTTCCATTTTCCGTAGTTCGGCCTGGTTGGCCTCCTCCATGGTTTTCTTTAGTCGTCCAGAAGCAGCCTCATGCTGAATCTGAATGGCCTGATCCGCAAGCTGTTTGGCCTGATCCGAAACCACCAATCGTAGTCGAATGTTGGCACTCCCAATCTCCTCTCCGGCCTTAACCAGCCGGGCATGATGCCCCATCAGCTTCTTAGTCTCCTCCGCCACCCGATCAATATTAGCCTTGGCCTCGTCTCCCATAGTAATTATCCGAGTAGTGAGTAAGTCGAGATCTAAGGACTTAGCCTCATCGAGCACCCGTACCATGGGATTGCAGGGAAGAAGGTGCTCACCGGTGACCTCGTCAAAGGTAATATCATGGGAACGTGGATCCAGGTCAGGATGACTCGCAAATGGATTCCGAGCCAAGTCAGGACGATCAATCTGAGTGACGGTAGGATTTTCAGACGGGTGCGGAGAGAGTACGAATTCAGTATCCTCCTCCGTGATATCATGAAGAGGATGAACCGGGGGATGAGGACCAAGTGAAGATTCGCTTAAGGGATGGCTTCTCTTTCTCTTTTGAATGCCCTCTTCAATAACCCCAAGAAGAGGACGGTAGCCGACTACATCCCTAGGACGGTGGGTTGAAGGCTTTGGCTTGGCGGAAGCTTTGGAGAGCTTGTACTGTTCAAGCCTATGCCGAAGATCTGAGGCCTTGCCGTTTTACCTGCTCCTGATATGAACAACAAGTGTCACAAGCTTACATTGATCCATAATTCGAGAAAACGCGGTAAATTAAAAGTTAAAAGAAGAATGAAAACACATCTGTGGTTGTACAAACCCTGGGGAGGAGTAGGATACTGCAATGAGTCCTGGATTTCATTCCAGGACGGGAGCGGATCATAAAATATTCCTAAGTCCCTATCATAAATGGAGCCCACAGGAGTCAAAAGTTCACCTTGAGTCGTCGGAGCCACCTTGGCTGGAATAATCTGAGGAGGCTCACTCGCACCAGTCCCAGCCTTGTCAGCTTTCCCAGATTTCTCTATCAAAGCCGTTTCTTCGCCCAGCCCTTCGAAAGCTTGGTGGAATGCATCATCCATCCACTCCTGAATCTCGCCCGCTTGCCCAGGAAGCAAGGCCCCGATACCGTCACCACCTTCCCGGTCATCTCCACCCTCACCTCTCTCCTCCTCTACGTCTTCCTCCCCCTGGGTAAGTGGACAATTGCTGGGGGAAGGACCGTCCGACTTCTTAAGTTTCTTACCTCCGACGGCTGGAGGTTTTGTGAAAGGTTTTCTCTTGCCACTCTCTATCGTGACACCTCCCTTAGCCTGAGCAACCGCCCTCTCCTCCGCCGTTTCCCTCAGCTTGACTACTGACTGCTGTGGAAGGATCAAGTTACCCTCTAGAAGGGTCGCGTTTCTGATCAGGTAGGCAGCTGATCTATCTCTCTCGGGGATAGCTTCTATCTCAGCCGCCGTCTGAACCAGGTGATCAGTCTCTACAACTGCAAAGCCACCTGTCGCTAGCAATAATGAAAACATATGAGAAGAAGCACCGCAGTCAGAGTGAAAATTATAAATAAAGCATCAACCTACATCCAGAGGTGAAACGCCAAATCGAAACAGAGTCGTCCCTGATGAAGAACCACTCCTTCTTGAACATGCTGTATTTAGAATACAGATCCAAGACCGGCATGAAGGTTACCGCTGACTCCAGACTGATGTATGAGGACCCCTTTTTATAGCCCCTCAGATTATATAAGTACCGGATCTCCCGGTTGGAAGGAGCACGCCCATACTTCCTTTGGAAGATGATAAAGAGGCACACCAGTATAGCATAGGAGTTGGGTTGAAGCTGGAATGGGGCCAACTTTAGATATGTAAGGAAGCTGGTTACCCAAGCATTAAGAGGCGGGATGGCACCACACATACAGTGGTATCTGCTGTAGGCAAAGTACCCTTCGGGAGGGTCGTATGGCATAACTTCTCTCCCTGGCAACAGCATGCACGCTCTATCGATTACGAAAGAACGGGAGATGACATCAAGCTGCTCTTCCTTAAGGGAGCTGGGAAAGCAATCAGGCGGGTAGTTCAGGAGCTCCTGAGGGTCGTACCCGTCCACTAGTGATCTCGGGGTAGACCCGTGGCATTCCGGTCCTGGCTGACCAGGGGGCACTGCGGAAGATTCTCCTTCGCCCTGAGACCTCTTTTTATCTGATCGAGTTTCTGCTTTTCGAGACATTTATCTACAAACACAAAGAAGAACGTCGTTAGAATAGAGGAAGTAAAGGAGCAAGTGTGTGCAGTCTGAAATTTCGCTCGTGATATAAAAAGTGAAAAAATCGAGTGTATCAAGTCCGTTCGGCATTCTCATTCACAAAGGTACATTCGACATCTCAAAGGTCCATTCGGCATTCTCTCTCTCGAGGGTCCAATCGGCATTCTCATCTCGAAAAACTCATCCGGCGTTCCTCAGTAAAAGGCTCGTTCGGCATTCACAGCAAAAGTTAATTCGGTGCAACATACGAGTTTCATTCGGCGAAGGGAAGTCAAGTACCTGATTCGGCAGATTAAAGCAATTCGGCAATAGGATAAAAACTGATTCGGTTATTTGAAGCTGTCTCGTTCGGTAGTAGACGAAGGAAGCCCTAGGCCCTTACTTATAGGCGAGGGTGAGCCACCGAACAACTGATTCGGCACTAGGAGCCGGATGAGAATGACCAAGTCAGATAACCCAAAACAAAGCGAGGCACATGCTGGCATATGCCCCACTTTGGGGGGCAGATGTTGGGCGAAATCCCACCGAACCAACCACCGGTCCACCCACTACCGAATGAACCTTCCTTCCCCTCTAACTACCGGACCCACCACCGGTCCACCCTCTACCGAATGAACCTTCCTTCCCCTCTAACTACCGGACCAACCACCGGTCCACCCTCTACCGAATGAACCTTCCTTCCACTCTAACTACCGGACCAACCACCGGTCCACCCTCTACCGAATGAACCTTCCTTCCACTCTAACTACCGGACCAACCACCAATCCACCCACTACCGAATGAACCTTCCTTCACCTCTAACCACCGGTCCAAGCAACTACCGGTCCACTCTACACTCCAGCCATCTCCGAACCAGGCGATGCCGAACCAAGACGTACCAGGCCAGATCATGTCAGCCCAGGCCCATCAGCAACTATACACATCCTAGACCCCTACCCCCAGCCTGACTCTATAAATAGAGGGGCAGGGGTACAACAATAGGGACAAGTTTGAGAGCTCAAGCACGGAGAGAACTTTCAAACAACTTTCTTTTACTTGTATCAAAGCTTTGTACTTGTAATCAAAATAAGAGAAAAGAAATAACATATAAAGTGGACGTAGGCACATTCTGGCTGAACCACTATAAATCTGCGTGTCTTTTTTACAGTTTAGCCCCTATTTTCCATATATTTGCATAAATCACCCAAATCACTAAGAACAACATAAGATCTATTAAATCATACAACTTTGAGGTGTTTGTCCATTTTTTGTGCAAACACACCTTTAGAAAATATACTTGAGAAATACGATGGTTCTTGGAAATTTCCTAGTCGGACCCCACCAACTTTATCGAATGTCCGAATATTTCACATCTGTGCACACATACACCTGAAACCAACATAGAGTAGATTTGATAATACCCTAATGGAAGCAACCTCACATAGCTTGATCCCCACTCGCTCTATATTTAGTCATTTCCGACAAAGGATATCAATGCTTAAATGAGCAACAAATCATCGACTCAAACTAGTAATACCCCGGGGAAAACAATGAAGCCGGACAAGTAAGGGCAGTGTTGCTTCCTGCCTTGTCACGACAACATTGTTAATTTTAAGAACAGCAAGAGTTTCCTCATCGAATAAAAAATTGTCTTAAGTTAACGAATACAAAGAAGATAGCATGATCGATGGTCAATAAATCAACTATCAGGAATAACAAAATGGTCGTATATGAAAATTAAATCTTTTATAACATTTGACTCACACTTAAGCTTGATTGTCACATTACAATTATTTGTAAAACACTTTAAAAACACTCTTTATTCTCTTTAAAGAGAAAATTGAAGGGTCAAAAAATGTCATTAAAACATCGTTTATTATAAAACCAAAATAATTTACACATAGTTTTATTTTTAAACGTTCCTTTTTAAAGATTTTCTTATTTATAAACTAACATTTAAAAAAAAATATTTATTATCTTGGAAGAAAATAAATCAATTTAAAATACTTTTATAAACATAAAATAATTTTAATCATTTCGAAAGATAATTAATATAACTCATTTATAAATTTAGAACCATATTAATTATTCGGAAAGAAAATTAATCAAATTTATAATCTTTTTATAAATTTAAAAGAACATTAATTATCCCAAAAGATAATTAATCAAATTTAAAATAATTTTATAAATTTAAACAACATTGATTATCCTGTAGGATAATTAATCAAATTTAAAATCGTTTTATTAATTTAAAACATACTTATCCCCAAGGAAACAAATAAAATTTATAATTTTTTAATATATTTAAAATAACACTAATTATCTCAAAAGATAATCAAATTTATGATCTTCTTACAAATTTAAAACAACATTAATTATCCCAAAAAATAATTAATCAAATTTACAATCTTTTTGTAAATTTAAAACTACATTAATCATCCTAAAAGATATTAATCAAATTTATAACTCCTTTTATAAATTTTAAACAACACTTATCCTTTATTTCAAAATTCTCAAAAATACTTAAAATAAAGTTTAAACAACTTTCAAAGTGCAAAAATGTGACCAAACAATTACTTTGTAAAAATACAAGCACAAGTTCAACACACACAAAGGTTTAAGGAGATGATATTTCGTAAGTGTCAGTATAGCGATATTCTCTATAGCGACACTTACATAAATCAAAGAGTATGTCATAGATATCTCAACCAAACATTTATATAAGTAACATAAATGTATAAGTAAATCAGTATTGGCGAGAACTCCTTTAGGATCTCTATACAAAAGTCCAATGTAAATCACACATATGTATGTGTATTTCAAAGTGTTACATAGCGACCTAATCGATACATACACTTTGAATTCCTCTTACTTTTGTTCTCTGCAAAATAGTGGTTATTTATACCATCTACTTCCAAGTGGGAATCAAATTCAAACAAATAATTATACGACGGCATTCAACAATAATTTATAGCAACTCAAATATCATATAGTTTATTTAAAGGTGATTAATCTCACCAAAATTCCAGTAGACGCATTCACATTCTGGTTTGACCTAAAATCGAATGAGGTTCAATTTTAGCTTAAAATTCTATTAACTTCGAATTCAGTGAATCCATCTCCAATGTATAGATAACATTTATACGAGTCTAACGCAAAAGACCGCATTCAAATATGACCTCCTTATAGTGAGATATTGAATTTATAAGATTTTGAATTGATTAAAATAATTAATTACACTTAATCAATTTAATTACCCTTAATTAATTATCTTCCCTAAATTTAAATTGAGACGACCTGATAGTCTGATATGCATGCACCATTGTCATGCATCACCTTCTCCATGCTCCCTTCACACACTATGAAAATGCACAACGTCAACTCCATCTAACTTCTCCACGTGCTAGCTCTGCATTCCATCCCCTGAACTCACACTCGACACCACCATCTTCGATGCGACCTAAAGTAGCTCCTATATGAACCATAATGTCACATCCCTCCAAATGTAACCGAGCTTGCTGAAAATCAAAGTGGAAGTGTGCTTCGCTAAGGGAAGCTTAATGCAACCGATGATGAAACATATTTCCGCCTAAATCACCGATGAGATGAAACCCTAGCATGGCTTGGAAATGTTAATCACCCCAAATCGATGATGCACACAAAAATACTCATATGGATTTGAAGATCTAGGCCTTGCAAGTTCAAAGAATCCAACTTTGTATTTTTTTATGGCCTAGATTATTAGATTTTGATTTTTGATTATGATGGATTTTAATTTTCTTTGTCATAGCTTACTATGAAAGGAAAATAGGAGTGAAAAAGAAAAGAAAAGAGGGAAGACTCAAGATGTTGAAAATTCTAAGTGTAGAGTTTGGTTTAGACAAATATTTTTGGCACTTCACTATACATAATTTCGTTCGCGTACAAACCACGAACGACAAAACAATAATACAGTCGTGCACTAAAATGTGACACAATCTCAAAACAACAATGAAATACACTACTTTTCTTATTTTGTAAAATTTCAAAAATAACATCTCTTACCAAAAAATACATCAAACGATAATTTAACTATTTTCCAAATTAAAAACTATGAAAAAATCCTCTAAATTCATTTTAAAATACGTTATCAAAAATCAAGTCGTTTTATTAGTAATCGGTTTTCTTATTATTTATTCGAACTATTTATTATTGTAAATAAATTTACAAAATGAGCTCATCATTATTTATTAATTAAAAGGAGTTAAATAAGGCTATTAAATCCATTTAATTAATATTTAATTCATAATTCAAATATTTAAATAATCCTTATATTTGAATATAAGTTATTTATATTTTTCTGGGATGTTATATTATCCCCTCCAAAAGAATTTCGTCCCCGAAATTTCCAAAGGAAGAAAATGTCCTCCCACCCTTAGGCATTTAAATTTCCTTATATTATGGAAAATTTCGGCTGCACCTCCTTTGCGCGACTATATCTGGAAAAACTACAACTCGCCCCAACTGGCCCAAATCAACAAAGCAAATAAAAGCTAAGTGGCCTCCTATATTTAGGGCATAAAATCATCAATCAACCACCAACTGCTAAATTTATTACACACTTCTTCTAGGTTTGATTTTTATTTTTGCAAGCAACTTACTATCTCAATGCAAATGCAGGTGCACAAGAAATCAAATAGTAATCTTAAGCTTCCCTGTACCTATCTTGTGCTTACACAATCTAAAAGAGAACCAAGCTGAAATAAGAGCAATACACTATAGCAATATAAACAATATAATGACTATATACAACAAAAGTACAAATAATATTTTGTAATAAAATACCACACATCCAATCTTTTCAAAAGATAAATTTAGAACAAAATTCCTAGGTTTTTATATTCAAAATATATTTTCAAATTCCTCCAAAGAGAAATAAATCAAAACCAAAATAAATTATGACAAGGAAGGGGATCCTCCTACCGAAGCATGGTATAACTCTAGAATCAAAACAACACAGAGCATCTAGTGGTATTTCGGTTCCTCCTTAGACAACAACTAGAGTAAACAAATATACCTAGCGAGTCTTCCAAATTGGGAAAACTCCAAATTGCCCATCTTTAGTCAAAACTAAAAATATTTTAAAAAACTCTTCAAACAAAACTCTTTTCAAATATCCTGAAATAATAATACTTTATCAAATTTTAAGAACAATAATATTATTATTTATTTCACAAATACTTTCAAACTCACTTTTTCAAAAGCACTGAGATTTAAGTCCTAACAAACAACAACTTAAAAATCCTTTATTTATAAATTCAGGCTTTATAAACCCTAGTATAAAAAATCACACTATCAATCAAATCAAATTCCATAAAGGAATGAACTAACACTTAACATTAATTAAAATGTTAAATGACTAACAAATAAGATTTAGAATTTTCTTAGGTTCACAACTTTCTCTATCGTCCAAGGATATAGATAATTTCCTAAGCGTACCATAACGGTCATCATCCTTTGGTTATTACTTAGAAGATTATCTAAGGTCCCTCAAACAAAATTAAAAGTCACTCCCCAAACTTTCATAAGCCATAGAAAAAATCATACAAATGTACTTAATCCCAGATGATATACATAAATCATTTGTGTAGGATCGTTTTCACCCTTGAAGGGTGGTGAATAGGGTGATATTAAAAAATTAATGCGGAAATCAAAATAAAAACAGAAAGTAATGCAGTAAAGATCACACATAGTTTTACCCAAATTAGGCAATAACCTACCTACGTGCTGCCCCCAATGTTTCTACTAGAAATTAGGTAATCAGATGCTTACAAAAACACGTAAACTCACGACACCCGCTAAATCGATTAACCTAACTCTAAGCTCAAAACCCTGCCACAACTCAGCCACTGAGTTGCGAATTCTCGAACCACAAAATTGTAGTTTTTAAACAACTTAAACTAGAGTTTGACTCAAATAAAAGTTAAAAACAAAACACAAGTACTAAAATAAATAGAAAACCCTATTGTAGAATTAAAGCCCAATATAAAAATAAGACATGGCCCAAATATAATAGAGAAAAGACTGTCTCCCTTTTGATATTCGTCTGCTTTGGCCGTCCCTTTTGTTTGCTCTCAAAAATTAGGGTTTTGTTCGATTTGCTTGAGCCGCCGCTTGGAGTTCAAATCAATTGCATTTTGTTCCCTAATTAACTTCGATTTGCCATGTCAATCGATTCTCTTGCTTTTATAGCTTGCGGCTGCTTCAATGTTGAGTTGATTGCTGGTTTGAATTGGTATTTGATTTTCACTTTTTTGATTTTTGATTATGCTCGACTTCAATGATTCGAGGTTTGGATTTGTTTTGATTTGTTCTAAGTATGCTCTCTGTTTTTCTTGAACTCGAACTAGAATGATTGCCGATGATGAATTTTGGGTTTAATTTATAGGGATCGAAACCCTATTTTATCGTTCGTATATTTTGGTTTCATTTTCTGAAACATGTCTCCTCTGATTGATTTTTTCTTGAAATGTTTGTTGGTCATATTCATGTGTATACACACATATATGTATGTATATATGTGTGTGATTGGTATTGCTATTTGCTCTACCCACTGTGCTAGTTGCTTCGATTCCCATGTGTATTCTCTGTCCATGTGCACTTGTGTTCTCTGAATTGTTGAAACTGCTTGCTCCTAACCATGTTTGCTTCATTCTTGTGTTAACATGCATATACAACTTGTTCATATTTATATACATGTTTGTCTCTTGTATCCTTATCCATATGCATTTCTCTGGTCTTGTTGCATTTAAGTCTATTTGTATGTTTGTTCCATTTTAATGAAGTCAGGTTGCATGCCTCTGGTTGCATATGAACTTCAAGTGCTTTCCATGTACTATGGTTTGTGTTGCATCCCTTGTGTTCACAACTGCTTATATTTGCTTCACTTGTATTTATGTTCAAGTTGACTGGTTACATTGAAGACTGATTTGGTGTTGTGTGGACCTGAACTATGTGTATGTAGTCTTCACTATTCTGGTTTACATGTTGTATTGTGTCTGATCTGATCTGGTTGTATGGTTGCTCATGTTGGTTGAACCTGATCTGCATTGATGAGTTTGATGTCATGTTGAACTTGAAGTATGGTATGGTGCACTTTGTTGTACATGTTGAAACTGTAACTTGCATATGAACTTGTAGTCTAGTTTCATGTGTGAGTTATTTGCAGTCTTGAGTCTACACGGTTGCGTAGTTATTGTGGATCTGCCCTTGTTTGTTCTTTGTACATTTTGTGGTCTGGTTTGGTGCATATGAGTCTGGTCTGGTTTTGTTGAGGCTGTTGTATTTTTGCATTTGCACCTATGTTGAATCCAGTCTCAGCTTGGGTTTGACCTTGTGCTCACTTGTCCCTGCTATTTTAACAAACAAGGGTATATTGGTGTGCACGACCTTGTGGCATGTACAGTGATACAATGTGCATGTCACAAGTTGTTTGTGTAAGATGAATTAAATAAAATGATGAACAACCCAAATACCCGAGGCAAAACAATATTTTCAAAACACACACTTTATTGTGCACTGCAAAATATTTTCTTTTTCAATTTTACTACGTTGGTGTTTATTTTTCAGATAGTTCAGATGTTGGACACAAGCTGGAGCAGAGTTGAAGATTAAATACGAGTGATGAGTGAATATATATAGTGAGGTGAAAATTGTAAAGTGAAAATTGTGTTGTAATTGAAATTGTGTTAACGTGAAAATTGAACGCTAACACCCCGGTGTAAGTAGATATAAAGTGAAAGCACCACCCGTTGGTACGGGAACTAGAGATAAGCAGAAAATGATGTAAAAGCAGTAAAAAGACAACAGTTTTATAGTGGTTCGGCTTAGAGTCAAGCCTACGTCCACTTTAAGCTTTTTTTATTGCTGATTCGATTACAACTCTTTACAATGAACTTTGATTACAACACACTTAAGACGAGTAGCTAGAACTTGAATGGAGAAGAGCACTTCAAATCCATGTTGAATGTGTTAGATCTCTTCCAAAAGTTCGTTGAAGCGTCTTCGGTGTTTGGAATGCTTGAAGTGTTGGATGAGTCGAGAAAACATCAGAGTATCGGCGTTTCAGAAATGATTCGGAAAAGTCCCCTCTCAGTTGGAGCAGGTGCAGTATTTATAAGGAAAAACTGGGGTAAGCCTTAGGTCGTGAACAACCTAAGGTAGGTCGTAGGTCACGAGCGACCTAAGGTAGGTCGTGGGTCGCGAACGACATGGCTTTATGGCTTGATAGGGTCGCACTTGATCTGTTTGAACTGGGTAGTAAGTTGTAGGTCGTGAGCGACCTAGGGGAGTAGTTGGCGACTTAACCATGTTGAGATATCTGGTGGAGCGACCCAAGTTGGTTCGACCTATAACTATGCGACATAACAAAACGAAGCTGGTAGCTTGCTAGGTCATTAACTCGCTAACTTGCTAGGTACTTTAGGTCGTTTAGTTATTAAGTCACTGGGTCTCTAGGTCGTTGAACCATTCCATCCTTAGGTCACTAGCAGTGTTCAACCCCTTAGGTCGCTAGGTCGCGATAACTTTAGGTCGCCAAGTCATGATATCTTTAGGTCGCTAGATCGCTCCATCCCTTAGGTCGCTAACTCATTCTGGCTTGTGTTAGTCGCTAAGTTGTCATCTGTTTAGTTCGTTAGGTCGCTTATACTTTTAGGTCGTTAGGTTGCTTATCACTCTAGATCGCTGGGTTGCGGAAAAGAAGAGTTAACACTTGCCCCTCGAAGTGCATGCCTATGTCATAGGTCGTGTGCTTCGACATAACTCCGCTAGGTCGTGACCGACCCAAGAGATCTGTTAACTCGCGTGCCCATTCGCCTTCCTCTTTTCCTCCTTTATTGTTCATTAACTCGTTTCTTCTTCTTCATTTAGTTGCTTGCTCATGCCGCCATTGCCGAATTTGAGCTCAAGAACTCCAAAGCGAGATTCCCTTCCTCATTGCTTTCGATCATCATTCCCAACAACAAACTTAGGTAAACCGATGATTCATCCATTGTGTTTTACCATCGATTTCTCCATAGCCATTTTCGCACGATTTTTGTTACCCTGCTATAAGATTACCTCCTGGTTCATCCTTCGATTAGCATCGAATCGTTGGTAACCGCTTTAAAATTGAATTGGCCTAGGATTTCACAGAGTCGTTTGGCGAGTATTTTGAATTTGTGGAGATTATCGATGGTTTCTAGAAATTTGGAGGAGACGATGAGGCTTTAGGTGCTTGGAGGAGACGAAGGGATATTTGGTTAATGGGTTAGTGGATTTTAGGTTAAGCCGTGGTGCTTCTGGTGATGCAAGGGCGGTGGGCGCAAGGCAAAACATTATTGGAGAATAGGGCATAGAGGGTCTGGCGGGAGATAGTTTGAAATCGCTGCGTCGCTTCAGAAATGACCTAGTGAATCTGAGCGACCTAAAGAGCTTTATGACCTAACAGATCTGGCCGACCTAATAATTCTCGCGACCTAAGGATCCTTGCGACCTAAAGAAAGCTGAACGACCTTTGAATCTGAGACTTAACTCCCTGTAGCATCACCTTTTGCGACTTAATTTTTAGGTCGCGCTGGGATTCAAACGACCTAGGACTTAGCTAGATTTGCACATGAATTCCAAGCAGGACGACTTAAGGAAAACCCGACCTATGCTAGGTCGTTTGAGCACAATCTGGACGACCTATGAGATGAACAAAATTTGAACACTTGTAAAATTCGACAGAATTTGATTGAGTTTCCAACTTGAACAGCTTGAATGAACTGCTTGAACTTGTTGCACTTTTTCATAGATTATATTAACTTTTAAGCTAACAACCTGTTAAATACAACATTTGCAGAAAACTAGGGCGAATATACTGCCATTGATTGCCCACATCGAATGACAGATTAGTCGATAAAGAATAATCAACTTAAGTGAACTGTGTGAATGAAATGCTATGAGTCAACAAGTTCAAGTGAAGTATTAAAGCAAAGCTATAATAATCAAGTAAAGCTGATTTGTTTGCATAAACACTGTACTTGGACTTAAAATAACAAGCCCTGAAACTCTATAATTGACAAATGTCAACTAATTTGATTCCAGTTATATTTGCATGTCATTTTACTAGTTTTGCTCAACACTTCACACTTTTTAGGAAACGTGCACCTTCATATTTGAATATCCAGTTCCTTGTGTAGAATGACTTCTCAACGAGAAGAAATAGGGCAAGCTGAAGAGGTTTTTCCAATTGCTAACCCATTGAATGATCCTCCGGAAAGAGCTTCGACCACTTTGAACCACAGAGTTTTCAGTAAGTTGTGCATTCAGTTTGGCATTGCTGAAACAGACGCTCGGCTTCCCGGCATAAATGATACTGCTGATAGGCCACCTCACGGCTTCATTGCAGTTAACCGACAGATGTGCTTGAATGGAGCTATTCCTCCTTTCAATGACTTTCTTCGAACGCTCCTTCTTCGATTAACCATCTCTCCTTTCGAACTACACCCTAATGGCTACGCCATCTTGATGGGGTTGTGTGTGTTATTCAGGAGGACACTTGACCGTCTTCCGAGCTTCGAAGAAGTCTGCTATTTGTGCACTTTCGCAAAGTACAAAGATCATCCTTCAATTATTCTCGTGAGAGGTGCGAGAAACCGTAAACTGATTTTAGACTTTCCCGAGAGTGCATACGGGTTTTTAAGTCAATTCTTATATGTTCGTTACCCCCTGGGGTTCTATGCCATCTGGAGAATTGGAAGTAAGATTGCCAATTTCTACTCACTTCACCTTTTCTGAATTCCTTGAAACTCGAATTTCCAAGAACTTAACTTAAATCTTTACTTTTTTAGCACTTCCTTCTCCGCTTAGAGATCCCAGCCACAAGCCAACCTTCGAAACATTAAGTGCCGTGGCGGCTGAGGAGAGAAGCATCAAGTTTTTGCTGAAAGACGAGTTTATACACCAATTTGGGCTTTTACATCCCTCTCGATCAACTCAGTTTCATGAAGTTTCTAGTTCCGAGACTGAAACATCAGCTGCCCCGGTTTCTACCGAAGAAGTCGCATCGAAGGAAACTGTTGCAGGAGCTTCGTTAGTGAAATGTTCCACCCCTGCCGATGTCGCGGGGTCATCCGGCAAGCTTACACTTTCCCCGGTGATTGAAGAAGGAGTTGAAAAAGAAATCTCCGCTGGGCATGACGGTGACGATATTTATGGTGGACTGAGTGACCTGATGATAACTTCATAGGAGCTTTTTAAGGATGACCCTATTACTACTAAAGTTATTTCTCCAGTAGTTGAGGCGACATCCGCCTTGCAACAAACTCCGTCAACCCAAGAGTTAACGCCAACTGCAAAAGCTGACATTACCCCCAAGCCGAAGAGTGGTTTGTAGCTTGACACACATAGTTTACACGCCACACGCACTTAGGATTTTTAGCAGTTGCTCGCACTTAAATTCCTTTTCCTGGAGATTTCTAAATTCTATCTCTTTTTCATTTTCAGATTCTCCAATGGGACGAAGCGGTTCATAATATGATGATTTCTAGCACTATGGAAGGCGTGACACTTATGATCACAGGCACTATCTCCCTGCCCCTAGGGAAACCGACGAAGAAAGAGCTGCTAGGAAGGCTCAAGAAATAAGAGCCCATGAGGAGCGATACAGGAGAAGGGATGAACGATATGACTCTTCTCACAGAGGTGATGATTCCCATAAAAGAAAATCTCATGATGATAAAGGGAAGAGTCACATCGTTGAAGATCCAAGTAAGCGGGCCAAGCTTAGCGACGCGTCTGCAATTTGTGAAAAGCCTGCTGCTTCTATTTCTATAGACATCCTTTCTACTTCTCCCGCCCTCGAAAAAGCTAATATTCAGACGATCATTAGCAGGCCTCGATATCAAGTTGAAAAGGGCCCGACAACTCTCCATAGCCAGTTTCCGCACTGGTGCTTAAAGGGAGTGCGTTTTGATCTCGATTTGGTCCCTATTGACAAACAAGCCATGTTGAGAAATCTCGATGCCGTCAAGCTTGACATTGAGAGAATGCCCGGATGGCAAAAACTTGTCGACGAGCTTCAGAGAGTAAACCGTGCCAATCTTGAGGCCATGCTGACTATGGAAAACGATAAATCCGAGTGGCAGAAAATTCTCGACCAGCACGATGCAGAAATGAAGAGCATCGCCGATGATAATGAGAGACTTGAGGCTGAAGTTGAAAAACTCAAAAATGAGCTTGCTGCCTTATCCACTTCCTATACTCAAAAGGAGGAAGTGCTTCAAAAACAAGTGCGGGATGCCCACGCCGCTCAACGATACGCTAAGGCTCAACTTGATGCCGAACAGAAGATGGTAAAAACCTACCGTACTGACATCGCCCAGCTACGGGAGAAGGCTAGCTCCCAAGACTTGGAAATTATAAGGTTGCAGGCTCAATTATTAAAGACCGAAAAAGAGCGTGATGAGGCCATCGCTGGAAAAGAAGCAGCTGAGCAATCGCACGAGGCGACGAAGGCCAACATTAGCTCTACTTTATTTGATTTTTACCTCCATAGTGTTTTGGGGCGCGGAAGCCTCTCATTCTTGGGCCCGAAGTATGAGATCACCTTGGCTGAAGTGTGGGAGGCCGCAATTGACATGCTCGGAGGTGCTGGCTATGCTGAAGCAGACCTTGAGGCGCATTATTTTGATGATGAAACTCGTGCCGCTCTTGCCAGAGGAAAGGAGCAACTCGCTAAAGTGCGGGCCGGATCGACGGAAGAGGAGCATCTAGGGAAGGAAGCACCATTAACTGCCCCTGTCCGAACTTCGATTCCGGCTGACGTTGATATCATAGGCTCCAGTTCCCATTCTCCGCCTCCTGCTAAAGTCAAAACCGAGATTACAACTGCACAGGGTGGAGACAAGCTGTGTTCAGTTTAAATAATATGGTGTTGATGAACTTATTTGCTTCAACTGAGCTTGATGAATTTCTCGCTTATTACTTAAGTCTTGATGAGCCACCGTCTCCTCTCTTTACGAGGAATACTGATTTTAACTTTTCTTCTTCTGTAGTGAGATCACCAAGTGCTGTACATACTTCTCCTCCTCCAACTGTTGTTCCTCCATCTTCTCAAGTTACTCCTCCTTCTGCTTCTCAACCGGGGTCGCAGGAAGAAAAAATAGAAGCTCTTCAAGACTTAGACGATCCGGCTGCTTCGCAAGAACAGAAGGCGGAAGAACTTAAGGAAGGTGAGAGGACCCCGGATCAACCTTATGATGATGACACAAAACTTTCTGCATTGATTACTCCGGGAAGTGAGTCTTCTTCAAAGAAGAAAAGGAAACGCACAGTTTCAAAGAAGAAGAAGAAAAGCGCTTCTGTTGGTGAAGAAAAAGTGGAAGCAGATCCGGCTACCCCTCCTTCTCCTTCCTCCCCGACCCGTCCACGCCAGCTTCAGAAATTAATCATCAAGCCGGGCAAGAGCTCTAAAGGTGGTGGGAAGAAGGGGTAATGAGCTTGACTTTACGCTTCTTGTTTTGCTTTTTGTTTGTATTCTCAGACTTGTATTGTCCGGAGATTGTGTAGGTACCGGCCCCCGCTTTTTTGAAACCTGCGCATGTGTAAACAATCTTATAGTATGGAATAAAATGGTTATTTTTACTTGTACAATTTTCTGTCAGTATTTGTGAATGCATTTATTCCTTGTTTTTTCCACAAATTTCTTTATTTTCTTCGTACGATACTGCAGTGAGCTCGTGGTATGCTTGTTTGAGCGTTGTTTTTATTAATATAGCTATATGCCCCCATACCACGGCTCATTGCAATATTCTGAAAAGACTTGTACACTTATTTTAGAGAATAATTCTTCCATTTTGAGGAAATATTATTCTGCTTTAATAGAACACTTTGTATCGGATAAGTTTTCTTCCTCTTTTTTTTATATACTTCAACTTTCGGAGATGGTCACTTTTTGTTTTTTTGAAAAGTGGACTACCCTACGCAGTGAAGTGAGCTTCCGAAGAAAACTTCGATCTATTTGCCAGAAAATTATATTTCATCGTTGAATGGGCCCACAGGACAGACGTCAGCTGTTTTATCAGATATTTGTTTGTACAAATAAACATAAGTATTCAGTTGCGGCCTGGAACCTTCTTTTTGAGAAGGCGCCCCTTTAGTGGTTCCATCGACGAAGTTTTTGGATGTGCCTCGTTAAAGGGCTTCACTTGTTTAGTGCTTCCGAAGAAGGTTTGTGCCTCCGAAGCAGTTTTTTGCTTACGAAGAGGTCTTTGTTCGTGTGCCTCCGAAGAGGGCTTGTGCCTCCGAAGTAGTTTTTTGCCTACGAAGAGGTCTTTGTTTGTGTGCCTCCGAAGAGGGCTTGTTGGCCTCCGAAGAGGAGCATTTGGACTCCGAAGAGTAGCATTTGGACTCCGAAGAGGAGCATTTGGACTCCGAAGAGTAGCATTTGGACTCCGAAGAGTAGCATTTGGACTCCGAAGAGGGGCATTGTTGCTTGTGTCCTTCCACCATCTGCTTCTTAGCAATTCCTCGTTATCGCTTCAAGTACATGTCCCATTCTTCTGCAAGTTGTTTGCTTTTTGCCAGAGAAGTGTACTTTATCGTTGAGTGAATCCATGGGGCAGAGGCAAGCTACTTTACCGGATGTTCGTTTGCACAAACGATCGCAATTGGTTAGCAAGGGTCTGGAACCTTCTCGTCAGGAAGGTGCCCGCTTTGGTGGAACCACTAACTGTTGGTGAGAAACACTTCATATGCAGGAATTGAATCTGGAATTTTATGGCTTGGCATTTGTTTGTTGAGTGATTTGTAGGAATCGCTTGGCTTCATGATGTGTTGAATAGGTAAGCTTTGCTTTGATAGCCTGCAATATTAAATCGACATTTTAGCAATATTTTTAATATATTTGCATATCGAAATGAGACAGGCATCTTATAGTATTAAAGGACACAAGATTTATAGTTCTTTATTATTGATTCGCACTGATTTCTCAGTGGTTTACAATACAAGAGTTATACATCCATCATCATTTTACAAATTTAAGAAATGCTTTTTAAGTAAAATATGGATGCAGTCATTGCTGTTCCCAGGTCTCGGGATTAGACTCTTATTTCCACTGGATTCATAGTTTTGGATCCATATGCCAGACAGAATGAAAGGTGCCCAGTTGCAGTTTTGTGGGTAGTTAGCAGCACTTTGATTAACTTCATCTCAAAGCGTAAGCATATCTCTCCAACTCGTCCCAACTTCTGCCTGCTGGGTGAGGACCCCCTGTGACAACATCAATAACAAGCCTCTTGGATTCCTGCACTGCAGTTTTGTTGCCTGAGCCGGATTGATGATTAGGAAGTTGTTGCCCCTGAGTGGATGAGGTTGGGTCGACTCTGTTTTTATTCACATATTGTTGTAGTTTATTCTGTTTCAGCAACTCTTCAATCACATTCTTTAACTGGCGACATTGGTTAGTGTCATGGCCAGGTTGATTGTGAAATCGACAGAATCTCCCATTATGCACTGCACCTCTCCCCATCTCAGGTGGTTTGGGATACTCGACAACATCCTTCGTTGCGAAGAAGATATTTTCCGGTGTATCAGTTAAGGGAGTAAAATCTGAAGGATTAAAGCGGCGAGGTTTCTTCTCATTCCTCTGCTTCTTTCCTCCGTCATTTTCCCTTTTCTGGTTTCCAGATTCTCTTTTGTTAGAAGCAATATCGTTATTCTTGACTTCGGCAACAACTACTTTCATTGGCGTAGAAAGGCTTTCTAGGCGCATGAATTCGTCGGCCTTTTTATAGAACTTCTCAAGTGAATTCGGTTCCTTCATTTTAACCCTCTTCCGAATTCACTTGATTTTTCGATGGCTCGCATCAAGTAAGTCAGGATCATACGGGGTTCTGCATTATCCACTTCGGCCAAGGCTATATTGAAATGGTTCAAGAAAGATTTGACAGATTCTCCGAGAGCTTGTTCAATGCTGGACAGTGACATTATATCCTTAGCCTTTGAATCATACAACCTGAACTGATCCTTGAATTTTCGAGTTAAGTCGGAGAATTGATCTACGGACCGAACTGGTAGCTTTGTGAACCAAAGTAGAGCCACTCCTTCCAAGTACACTAGAAAGTATCGGCATTTAATCTCATCTGATGCTCTTGCACCGGTCATATGCCAGTCATACTTATATAGGAAATGATTAGGGTCACTTGTCCCCCTATAGGCCGGGATAGTAGGAGGTACATATTTCCTTGGAAATTCTGCTTTCAGGATCCTTTCAGTAAACGGAGTTTTACTTGGAGCAAATCCCCAGTCGCTCTCATTTTCTTCCCTCTGCATGCTCTCTTTCATGATTTGGCGAACCATCCCTGGTAGGTACTCCTTATTGTTCAGAGGCATCGCCGGGCAGACGTCGGCTATTCTTTCGGAAGTTTGCTTGGGCAAATGTTCGCGAAAAGTTGGCTGCGGCCTTGAACCTTCAGCTTGGAAAGGTGGCGCTTCGGCGGTGCCAGTTGCTCTTTGAGGAATACCTTTCTCTTGGGAATTATGGGCATCTTCGGCAAAGGTTGTTTCATTGTTTTCTGGTTGTCAGTTTGCCCCGAGCAGGGCATTTAACCTGTCCATCATCAGAGCATTTTGAGTTTCCATTTGTTGGTATAACCCCGACACAACATCATCAAGTTCGGCCCTTGTAACTCCAACAGTAGGAGTTGCCTGATTTGGCGCTGGAGAAGAGGCAGCCCTGTCATTAGCATTTCCGGATCTCGTAGATCTACTCTTTCTTCCAGGAGCCATGATTTCAGATAGACTTCTGGTTTTTAAGGAGATTCTTTCAACAAATATTTGCAAAGAAATGGTGAGATCCACCTTCGTTCAATTTTCTCAATGAAAGCACCAAAATGTTAACGTGATAATTGAACGCTAACACCCTAGTGTAAGTGGATATAAAGTGAAAGCACCACCCGTTGGTACGGGAACTAGAGGTAAGCAGAAAATGATGTAAAAGCAGTAAAAAGACAACAGTTTTATAGTGGTTCGGCTTAGAGTCAAGCCTACGTCCACTTTAAGCTTTTTTATTGCTGATTCGATTACAACTCTTTACAATGAACTTTGATTACAACACACTTAAGACGAGTAGCTAGAACTTGAATGGAGAAGAGCACTTCAAATCCATGTTGAATGTGTTAGATCTCTTCCAAAAGTTCGTTGTAGCGTCTTCGGTGTTTGGAATGCTTGAAGTGTTGGATGAGTCGAGAAAACAGCAGAGTATCGGCGTTTCAGAAATGATTCGGAAAAGTCCCCTCTCAGTTGGAGCAGGTGCAGTATTTATAGGGAAAAACGGGGGTAAGCCTTAGGTCGTGAACGACCTAAGGTAGGTCGTAGGTCGCGAGCGACCTAAGGTAGGTCGTGGGTCGCGAACGACATGGCTTTATGGCTTGATAGGGTCGCACTTGATCTGTTTGAACTGGGTAGTAAGTTGTAGGTCGTGAGCGACCTAGGGGAGTAGTTGGCAACTTAACCATGTTGAGATATCTGGTGGAGCGACCCAAGTTGGTTCGACCTATAACTATGCGACATAACAAAACGAAGTTGGTAGCTTGCTATTTCATTAAATCGCTAACTTGCTAGGTACTTTAGGTCGTTTAGTTGTTAAGTCGCTGGGTCTCTAGGTCGTTGAACCGTTCCATCCTTAGGTCGCTAGCAGTGTTCAATCCCTTAGGTCGCTAGGTCGCGATAACTTTAGGTCGCCAAGTCGTGATATCTTTAGGTCGCTAGATCGCTCCATCCCTTAGGTCGCTAACTCATTCTGGCTTGTGTTAGTCGCTAAGTCGTCATTTGTTTAGTTCGTTAGGTCGCTTATACTTTTAGGTCGTTAGGTCGCTTATCACTCTAGATCGCTGGGTCACGGAAAAGAAGAGTTAACAAATTGTATTATAATTGAAAATGTGTAAATGTAGCGAGAGCTCAAATTGTACTATTTTAATTTGTAATAAAATATTTGTTCGAATAAAATATTTATTTAAATATGAATTCTGGATTATTTATTTTATTCAATAAATATTTATTTAATTATGTGGAAAAATAAAATAGTATAATAAAAAATAAATTTAAACGAATATATATATGTTTATTATCATCAATAAAAAATCATAGACTATTGTATTCTATAATCTCCCCCTTTTGATGATAAAAAACATATATTAAGATTTTGACTCTATTAAATGTATTTGATTTTGATGAATTCCATAAGCTCCCTTTATTTGAATACTCCACCTACAACAAAGCACCACCTTCACATATGCATAGAAATAAATAAATAATAAAAAATGCATTGTACCAAGATAGGAATATGCAAATAAAAAATAACCTAGATGGGAACATGCAAATAAAAAATTTGAACTTTTTTCCAAAATCTTAACTTCTCTCCCTCTTTTGTTATCAGCAAAAGAGTAATAGTGTTAAATAAGAGCGATAAAGTGATAAACATTAATGCAACATTAATACCTAATCGAGTATAAATATTAATTTTCAATAAAAAATCAAAAGAAAATCATAAATACTCTGTTAGGAACATATTCCATTTTAGAGTGATAGGGGTGATGTAGGCATAAAAAATCATATAGTTGTGTACATTTGTGGTATATTTATGACAGGAATTTAAGTACTTACTAACTATGTATAACCGTTAGGACTTTAAATGAGATTAGCAGTATTCCCAATTTTTATTAAAAAATGAATTCCAAGCATCTTCTAACCACGCATAACCGTGAGGACTTTTAAATGGAGTTAAAATCAACTCGCCTATTCCAACCAATTTTGATATGTGTTCCATACACGCATAACAGTGAGGACTTTTAAATGAGCATGAAAGCACATAATCAAAGATTCCAAGTAGTTTACCCATGCATAACCGTGAGGACTCTTTAATGAGGGTGGGTACTTTTGGATGATTCTATTGCTAATTAATTAAAAAAAAGAATAATTTCTTGTTTAAGTAACACATTTTGACATACTATATTGGATTTTAATGAGTGATTGTCGTAGAAATATGATAGGAATAGAGATGGTCATGGAATTTTTACCAACCAAAGTTATTACAAATTTTATTTAAATTTTTAAAGAAATTTACTAAATATGCCGGCATAAGTCATAATGTATGATTAATATCAACACCCATCACATTTTTCAGTCACTATTTATCTTTTCGATAATCAATAGGGAATCAGATTAGTCAATATAGGCATTAAGATCAAATCCAAAAATACAAAATCAAATTTCAAAAATGCCTAAACTGAGACGAAGTCGACAAGAAACATTTTCTAGAAGGGGTTTTGTAAAAATGTCTGCCAGTTGAAAATCAGTTGAAATGAATTTATACAGATATTTTCTTTGGAAATGTGATGCAACTAACGAATGTCCCAACATAAAACACGTTCCACTAGTACTTTTTCTATCAACTATACTACCAGCATAATCTGCATCTGAATACTCTTTTAACTCAAAATTATCATTAGTTGGATACCATAGACCAAAGAGTGGGGTGTGCAACAGATACCTTACAATCCTTTTTACGGCTTTTAAATGAGATTCTTTTGGAATTGATTAAAACCGTGCACATAAACAAACAGAGAACATAATGTCTGGTCTAGAAGCAGTAAGATAAAGAAGTATACCCACGTGCATCTAGAGTAATCATTATCTCTTAGCACCTAAGCTTGCAATATCGTTAGGTCCAAATAGATCCATATGAACTAATTCAAGGACTTTAGAAGTACTTACAGTGTTCTTGGCATGAAAAGATGATTTTTTAATTTTCCCAGTTGATCACTGCCTAATTGAAATCAGATTATGGTGTAGATTTTCAACATATAATACATCGTTGTGGCCCATTGTGACTCTGCCACCTTTGTATTTCTCTAGGCTAAGGAACTTTGTTTTGTCACCCCATCATGTGCCTGGAACAGCCACAATCCAGGCACCATTGTTGTTGTTCCTTAGCTAGCCAACACACCTACACGAGAGAAGAGTTTTGTGACCTATTTGTTTTTATAGGTCCATGATTGTTAATGACGGAAAATTTTGAAAAACAAGTAGAACTAAGACATTCTACGTTTGCTCCTTTTGGAACCCAAATTTGTTTGACTTTAAGGGATTTTACATTCGTGCCTTTAGAAACCCAAATTGGTATGGTTTTCGTGTGTTTTGGTCTATACCAGCAATTGTTTTGATTGTGTCCATTTTTTTCACAAATCGTGCACTTGGAGTTGACATGATTAGTTTCACTTCTACCCTTTTTAAATTGAGTGTACCCAAGTCCTTGTCTAATAGTATTAACAGTTTGTTTCCCTAATAGCATATTTAGTGATCTTTCTTCTTTGGAGAATTTTCCTAAAGTTGTAGACAATTGTTGGACTTGTGTTTTGAGAGATTCATTTTCAATCAATAACAAAGTGCACTTTTTAATAGAATTTTCTCTTCTAGCGTTTTCACTTTCTTTCAAAATCTTAATTTCATTTTCAAGCGATTTAATTCTAGTTTCTGATTTTTTTTCCTCTTCTAATGATGGACAAATATTACACTTAGGGCTCTTATTTCTATAGTTTCGAACCATTTGATCAAGTGGCTTATTTAGTTCTGTCGAACTATCTCTTTGTGATTCAACTTTAGCCTACTTCTCCCTAAATCTTTCAAAACAGTCATTTACTTCATGAAAATATATAAGTAATTGCGAGTGAGTAAGTTTTGATACCTCGCTGGGCTAATCATCATCATTGTCACTTGTTTCTCCAAAAAGACACCAATTTGCTCTTTTACTCTCACAGCCAGTGCTTTTCACATCATCTTCATCACTTTCATCCAAAGTTGCTGCAAAACTTCTCCTTTTCGATTTCTTTCCTTTGAGGACAATTGGGCTTGATATGACCAAATTTATTGCACTTGTGACAAATGAACTCCTTCTTTTCAGAGTCATCTAGAACTTTGACTATTCTACTCTTTAATTGTTGATTTAGGGTTGGATTTCCATACTTGCGGTTCCACCTTTTGAATCTCTTTACTATCAGTGCCAGTTCAGCTACTCCATCATCATCACCATCATCTTCACTTTCTATTGTTCCTTTGAGAGCTATTGATTTCTTACGCATATCTCCTCCTTCACGTTCTTCCTTGAATTTGATTTCTAGCTCATAAGTGGTGAGATTTCTGATGAGTTCTTCGACTTTAACCTGTTTTAGATCTTTTGATTCTTGAATTGCAGTCAATTTTGCTTCAAAATTTCGTGGAAGAATTCTGAGGATTTTTTGAACTATTTCCAGTTCTGTGTATGGTCTTCCTAGGGATTTTGATTTGTATACAAGATTAGAAAGTCATCCATACATTTATTTGACACTTTCATCCTTTGCTATTGTGAAGTTCTCGTACTCGCTACTAAGCATGGCAAGGCGAGATTCTTTAACCTGGGAGGTTCCTTCATGAGTCACTTCAAGCGTGTGCCAAATTTCCTTCGTAGATAGACAATGTGAGACACGGTTAAATTCAATTTGATCTAACAAGCAAATAATAGAATTCATATCTTTAGCGTTAGTATTTTGCAATTTATTTTAAAGATCTGTCCATTGATCCATAGGTTTTTCAACTTCTTGATTACCTGCCATTACCGTTGGTGTGCTATATCGTGTTTCAATAATATTCCATGCATTTATGGTTTAAAAAAAATCCATTCTAGTTTTCCAATATGCATATTCACCATTGAACATGGGTGGTCTAGCTATGGACTGACCTTCAACAAAAGCATTATTAAAAGAAGCCATTGAAAGAAAAAATCCAATTTATTTAATAAAAAATGGTTTTTGTTCCTAGCACTGATACCACTTATAGGATCATTTTCACCATAGAGGGGGGAGGTGAATAGGATGATACTAAAAAATTAATGCGGAAATAAAAATAAAAATAAAAATAGAAAGTAATGTAGTAAAGATCACACAGTGTGTTACCCAGCTTCGGCAATAACCTGCCTACGTGTTGCCCCCAAGGTTTCTACTAGAAATTAGGTAATCAGATTTTTACAAAAACACATAAACTCACGACACCCACTAACTCGATTAACCTAACTCTAAGCTCAAAACCCTACCACATTTCAACCACTGAGTTGCGAATTCTCGAACCATAAAACTGTAGTTCGTAAACAACTTAAACTAGAGTTTGACTCAAATAAAAGTTAAAAACAAAACACAATTACTAAAACAAATACAAAACCCTATTTTAGAATTGAAGCCCAATATAAAAATAAAACACGGCCCAATATAATAGAGAAAAGACTGTCTCCGTTTTGATATTCGTTTGCTTCGGTCGTTCCTTTTGTTTGCTCTCAAAAATTATGGTTTTGTTCGATTTGCTTGAGCCACCGCTTTGAGTTCAAATCAATTGCCTTTCGTTCCTCAATTAACTTCGTTTTTCCTTGTAAATCGATTCTCTGGCTTTGATAGCTTGCGGCTGCTTCAATGTCGAGTTGAATGCTGGTTTGAATTGGTACGTGATTTTCCCTTTTTCGATTTTTGATTTTGCTCGACTTCAATGATTCGAGTTTTGGATTATTCTAAGTATGCTCTCTATTTTTCTTAAACTCGAACTCGAATGGTTGCCGATGATGAATTTTGGATTTAATTTATAGGGATCGAAACCCTATTTTATCGTTCGTATATTTTGGTTTGAATTCTTTAAGTTTCTGTGCTCGGCGTTGATTTGTGCTTGAATGTTGGTGATGATTTCTGACTTGTTCTTAGTTGATATATTCGAATTTGTTTGAGTCAGTTCCATTCTTTACTGCTAATGACTTGTTCAGTTTGTTTGCTTCCATCTTGCATTTGAATTCGAGATATATAGGGTTAAATTTTGATTCCCGAAGATTGACGGGTTTATCATGATATGAACTGCGACTTTATTCAAACTTCTTCCTGAATAATTTTCGATTTCTTTTGTTGTATGCGTGTGCTTTTCTTGTGTACCTTGCTCTGACCATATGAGCATATGCATTACCATATTCAACTTGCTCTGACCATCCATGCGGGGGTTTCTACCCTTGTACTTGAACCCGCTTTCATTTTCTGAAACATGTCTCCACTGATTGATTTTTTATTGAAATGTTTGATGGTCATCTCCATGTATATTCCTACATACATACATACATATATGTATGTATATACATGTGTGATTGGTATTGCTATTTGCTCTGTCCACTGTGCTAGTTGCTTCGAGTTCCATGTGTATTCTCTGTCCTTGTGCGCTTGTGTTCTCTTAACTGTTGAAACTGCTTGCTCCTGACCATGTTTGCTTCATTCTTGTGTTAACTTGCATATACAACTTGTTCATATTTATATACATGTTTATCTCTTATATCCCTATCCATATGCATTGCTATGGTCATTTGCATTTAAGTCTGTTTGTATGTTGGTTCCATTTTAAAGAAGTCAGGTTGCATGCCTTTGGTTGCATATGAACTTAAAGTGCTTTCCATGTACTCCGGTCTATGTTGCATCCCTTGTGTTCACAACTGCTTATATTTGGTTCACTTGTATTCATGTTCAAGTTGACTGGTTACATTGAAGACTATTTTGGTGTTGGTTGGACCTGAACTATGTGGATGTAATCTTCACTGTTCTGGTCTTTATGTTGTATTGTGTCTGATCTGTTCTGGTTGTATGGTTGCACATGTTGGTTGAACCTAACCTGCATTGATGAGTTTGATGTCATGTTGCACTTGGAGTATGGTCTTGTGCACTTTGTTGTACATGTTGAAACTGTAACTTGCATATGAACTTGTAGTCTGGTTTCATGTGTGAGTTATTTTCAGTCTTGAGTCTGCACCGTTGCATAGTTATTGTGGGTCTGCCCTTGTTTGCTCTTTGTACATTTTGTGGTCTGGTTTGGTGCACATGAGTGTGTTCTGGTTTTGTTGAGGCTGTTGTATTTTTGCATTTGCACCTGTGTTGAATCCAGTCTCGACTTGGGTTTGACCTTGTGCTCACCTGTCCTTGCTATTTTAAGAAACAAGTGTATATTGATGTGCACGACCTTGTGGCATGTACAGTGATACACTGTGCATATCATAAGTTTTTCGTGTAAGATGAATTAAATAAAATGATGAACTACCTAAATACCTGAGGCAAAATAATATTTTCAAAACACACACTTTATTGTGCACTACAAAATATTTTCTTTTTCAATTTTACTATGTCAATGTTTATTTTTTAGATAGTTCAGATGTTGGACACATGCTGGAGCAGAGTTGAAGATTAAATACGAGTGATGAGTGAATATATGTAGTGAGGTGAAAATTGTAAAGTGAAAATTATGTTGTAATTGAAATTGTATTATAATTGAAAATATGTATATGCAGTGAGAGCTCAAATTTGTACTATTTTAGTTTGTAATAAAATATTTGTTTGAATAAATTATTTGTTTAAATATGAATTCTGAGTTATTTATTTTATTCAACAAATATTTATTTAATTATGTGGAAAAATAAAATAGTACAATAACAAATACATTTAAACGAATATATATATGTTTATTACCATTAAACAAAAATCATAGACTATTGTATTCTACAATTTGTATGCAATATCTGATCTGACCACTTGCTCGGATACATAAAGTTTACTTCTAAACTAGTATCGCTCACTCAACCTCTCTAACGCGGACTCCAATCAGGTTCCTCGATTAGAACCTCTGTTCTCCTTCCTTAGCCATATACTATAATAGAAAACCTTAGTATCATATCAAAAATATGAATCTAGTGCTCGCTAACAAGAATCAAATGAGAAATTCTTTTTTGGATAGGTGTTAATCACCTCGAAGTTATGTGCTAAAATCCTAGATCAAGAACCGTGCGAATAAGATGATCTATGTATAACCTACGTACATGATCTTTTGGTTTCTTAACTACACCAATCTTTTTCTAAATCATATTCATTTTCATTTATAGTGTTTCGTTCAATACTAAAATTATTTATGAATTATTCCATAAATTTTCACTTAATTTTATAAATATTTTATAAAGACGCATCTTTATTATACATTAAATGAAAAGCTTACTCCACTCTTATTTACTTCTATAATACTTTCTACATCCTAAGAGTGTATACAAAATGTCAATTTTATTTTATTTATTTTTATTTTTATTTTAAAAATACAAATGGAGGCCCAAACAAAATATAAGTCTTAAAACCGAGTCAACTACTTTGACCTTTTTACCTTAGAGTGTTCTGAGTGAAGATGTTTACGGGATGGCCCAATAACATCAAATATTTTATGAGACTTAGATGTTTAAACAAAACAACGATTTTAATAAAATAATGCTTATAAAACCTTCTTATCCAATTTAACCCATTTAAAAACTTGAGTTAAATTATTTCGTCTGATTCCAAGATTTTAAAATTTCATTTATCAAAACATTCTTTTTTCAAAATACCTTTTATTTTAAATCAGTTTCCTTTAAGGAAACTTAAGTACTAAATACCATTTTTATTTCCAAAACCCTTTTGAGATCATACCACATATATTTCTATGTATAAAATAATTTAGCAATTTATTTACTAACACTCGCTTTAGGTTAGTTCAGATTTGAACTCATTTCGATCGCATAATGATAAATAGAATTTATTATGTGCACTAGAACGTTCTCTTACGCAAATATTCCATCATAACTTAGAAGAATAATTAGATTACCACATAACTAATTGAGATGTTCTCCCTGAGCTATTCAAAGAAAATGTATCTTTATTAAAAATTCGCTTTAAATATTTATTCTCATAAATACTTCCAAGTAATATTACCATTAATTTTCTCAAAAATCCTTTTGAAATTTTTTCAAGCAACATTGGCATTTAAATTCTCATAAACTCTTCTTACTTTTGAAATACCTTTTTATAAATCATATAAATCATTTTACACCATACTTATATAAAATGCACCTTTGTGAAATTACCTTATATTATAATAACTTTCTTTTATTATAATATGTTTTTCACAAATAATTATTCTCTAAATGGCTTATCATCCCATTCAGATTATATTAAACAGCTTGATTATTATTTAACCTAGCATTTTCACTGAACACCTTATAATCAAAATGTGAAACTTAATTCATAAGGGGTTCATTTTAATGTACTCACAATTATTAAAACAATAAATGCTCATAAACTGGTTGAGTATAAATTAACAATCAACAAACAATGGTCAATGCTCATAAACTATCTAATCATGAAAAATCAAACAACGATGATAATGAATAAATATTATCATTTTCAAACAAATAAACACATCATAAATAGCTATATCAATTTGAAAACTATTCCTTTATATATATATATATATATAATATAATCGTAGATAAAATATTTTATTTACCAATTTTCAAAAATCAATACCATGTCCGTTTTCCTTGTCTACGTCTTTTGAAAGCCCTATCCACACGTGGAGTCCCACGTCTCGACCATAATTCAAAATTCAAACTTAACAGACCAATTAACATAATACAATTTTATAGCAATAAAAAATACGCTCTCGTATGTATAATACTCTCAACTCATTCTAGGGTGTCACTTACCCTATCTCAAATGATTTTACCCCACCAATGCCAAGGTTCTCGCTTAATCTTCTACTTTGATACCAAATGTAACGACCCACCTTTTCGACCATCGAAAGTCAAAACTTAATACATCCAAGGTATTCAAATGTCGAGCATCCAAGTGTCGGAAAGGCGGATTTTTAGGGTAAAAAGAAAAGGATAAAGAGCAGTGGGAAAAAATCTCACGGTGGAACAATAACATATAATATAAAAAAACGGTAAATTGTCACTCAAAGATACAAGCTTTATCGAAGTTAAAAACAAACCTCCTCAACCTCGATAGTTTTAAATCCCGACCTTACGATTTCTGATCAGTATATTTACGAATAGAGCCAAAATAAAAATACTACAGTAGGTGAACATCCAGCTCTACTCCATAAGCTCCATGTCCCACCAATGACAAATTAGAAAGACTCGGTATGACCCAAGCACTATAATAAAAATACACCCGGATCAATCTAGAAAACTAGCGTGGGAAAACTCAAGAAATACGGTGAACACATAATATTTCTATGAGACCATGATGCTAAACACAGAACGAGTTTTTATCTCACAAAAATAACATCCATGCATGAAAGAATGGAAACAAATTAGAACAAAACCAAAACTTGAAAGAATGGACATAAATAGGATCAAAATCTAAACATAAAGAATGGACACAAATAATCAAACATCAAGAAGAGCTCTAGGCACTTCTCGATACAACTAAGAAAACATTTCAAAGGTTTGAATCAAAACTAAGGAAAGGGAAAATTTCCAAAAATGACTAGGAGGGTGCACCCCCCTTACTGAAAGTATACTTCTAGAAAATATACTTGAGAACTACGATGGTTCTCGAAAACCTCCAAGTCTTACCCAGCTAACCTTACCGAGTATCCGAGTATTTCACATCTTCGCGCATGTACAACCGAAACTAATCTATAGTAGATGTGACAATACCCTAATGGGAGCAACCCCATATAGCTCAGCCCCACTCGACTTTATTTAATCATTTCTGACAAAGGATGTCAACGCTCAAATGAGCAACAAATCATCGATCTCAAACTAACGCTACTCCGAGGAAAACAATAAAGACAGATAAGTAAGGGCAATGTTGCTTCACATTTTGTCATGACAACATTCTTAACTTTTATAATAGTAAGAGGTTCCCCAACGAATAACAGATCATCTTAAATTGACAAACAAAAAGAAGATAGCATGATCGATATTCAATAAATCAACTATCGGCAAAAAAAAATGGTCGTATACGAAAATTAAATCTCTTACAACATTTGACTCAAACTTGTACTTGATTGTCACATCATAATTATTTGTAAAATAGTTTACAAAAACTCTTTAAATATTCTTTTTAAAAAGGAAATTATAAATCTGAATGTATTAAAAAGAAGGTTCAAAAACAAATATCATTAAAATATCGCTAATTATAAACCCAAAACAATTTACACTTAGCTTTATTTTTAAACATTCCTTTTTAAAGATTTTCTTATTTATAAACCATCATTTATAATTTTAAAAAAACATTTATTATCTTGGAAGAAAATAAATCAATTTAAAATACTTTCATAGATATAAAACAATGTTAACCATCCCGAAATATATTTGATATAACTCTTTTATAAATTAAAAACTATATTAATTATCCAAAAAGATAATTAATCAAATTTATAATCTTTTTATAAATTTAAAACAACATCAATTTCACGAAAGATAATTAATCAAATTTAAAAAATCTTTTTATAAATTTAAAACAACATTAATTATTCCGAAAGTGTGATATCCCGGGTTTTTGGGCAATTTAAATTTAATAATCTGTATTAATAATTTAACTGGATTGATAATTTTCTTTATAATTTTAATTTAATTTGGTAATTTAATCTTTTAAAGATCAATAAATATTTAATCTGTCTATATTTAATTTGGTAATACTTGATATTTTCTAATAATTTAAAATTGATAAAATTTGTTTGATAAAGCTAATAAAATATTATTCTATTTATAATATATATATTTTATATATATTGTGGATAGAGAGATCTTTTGTTTTAATTAAAAGATGAATTTTTCAAATTGTAATATATATGTATGTATATATTGTGATCTAAAGCTTTGTTTTAAAATTAATATTTTTTCCAAAAGTTACTTTAAGATTTATTCAATTGTTTTCAAAATATAAGATAATTGTTTATTTTAAATATGATAGTTTAAATAAAGTTTTATTTTGTATTCTTTAAAGTGTTTAAAATTTAATAAAGGTTTTAATTTGTTTCTTTTAATAAGTATAAGACTAAAATGGTTTATAAATTTATATATTAAGATTTAAAATAAACTTTCTTTTAAAAATTATCTCTTAAACAATAAAAATAATTATTTTTGAGTTAAAGATATATGTATAAGAATTTATTTGAACTAGGATTTGTTTTATAATATTTTTCTCTAAAAGTAATTATATATATACATATATACTAAGATAATGTTATTAATTAATTAAAGTAAGTATGAAAGGTAAGATATTAACATTTAAATTAAATAATTTTTTTTTTTAATTTACTTAGGACATGTGTTAATATCTTAACACATGGTAATAACATTTGTAAGAAAACTAAATATGCCTTAACATTTGTATATGCATGCAATAATACAAGTGGTATACTTAATTTCTTTTGAAATTTAATTATAAGTAAATATAGAATAAGAGATGATCTTCATTTTCTTCTTCAGTTCAAAATCGTTCAAAACATACTTTCTGAATTCTTTTTCTCCTCTTTTCTGAAACTAAAAACAAAATCAAAACAGAAACAAAAATCAAATCTGCAAACAAATAAAAGATCAAGCAACTAACTCACCAACTAGATTTCAGCTTCAACCTGCATTTTCAAAAATGAGATCAACTTGCAATTTCAAATCAACCTGCAATTGAAATGAAGATCAATAGCAGCTTCAACCTTTAAAACATCATATTGTAAGCATGCAAAGGATTTTCAATCAAAAGCAAATCAAAGGCAACTTAAAATAACCCAGATTTCAAGTACTTGGGATGAATTTAAACTTCTCTGCTCTGCATACAAAATAAGGTGAGTAAATTTCTTTTAAAAACAGTTTTTAAATCTGTGATTTGGCTTAAAATGTCTGTGATGAACCTTTGTAGAATATGGTTGCATGTGTTCATATGTGTAGATGCATGTATATATATATACATGAAGTGCCTCTGTTCTCTGTTTCAAAATCCTGTGAGCAAACTTTAATTTTTAAACCAGTTTCTTTTGATCTTTTATGTCTGTGATGGTGATGATTGAAAATATGGTATGAATATTAGCAAGTATATATGTATTTATATAGGTGAATTAAAATGTGCATGCCTGTTCTCAGGCAAAACTTGCCTTTGTTTATACATAACAGAGTTTAAACAAAATAGAAAATTCAAAATCTCCTCATCCAATCTCTTATAGGTTTAGGAATTCAAACAAGATGTTTGTGTTTAAACCTAAACTAAGATTTAAAAATATATTTAAGAATGATGGTTTTGAATATCATCTGGAAAAAGAAGATAAAACAGTAAATCTATATATACGTCGAAATTCAAGTATCTTAATTATTTGATTCCTTGATATAATATGTTTTGCTTCTGGAAATTATGATTTTTAAAAGAAAAATCATGAATTTTAGTTAAGAGTATCGTGAGAATTTGTGAGTTGAACGTGAAAAGGATTTTAAGCAATTCTCGGCAATCGGAGCAATAGTGGACCTCGGGATTAATGGTAAAGGAGGCTGGAAGGTTGGAGAATATAGGAAAAATAATGGTGGATTTTATTGTTCGCCGTGGTGGTCTTGCTGAGGCAAACTAGGGTTTAGCTGTTAGTTTTGGTCGAGATGTTTTGCGAAGCAAATTCGTCGCCGAGGGGATGCTGGAGTGGATCGCGAGGAGGTGAAGTGGTATGTCGGAGTGTAGCGTGGCTTTGGGTGGATCGGCAGATGATCTAGAGGTCAGACGCGATGGGAAGAAGCGAAATTCCGACAGTGGCAATTCCAGAATTTGGTCGATTTGGTTCGATTTTGATGCCGAAGTGATATTGTCAAAGCTGAGTGGTCAGGGTGTTGGACTGGTCGCCGATGATGTGCTAGAGGGAGCGACGTTGATCGGAGTGGCGTTGGATGATCGTGCACGTGTACGTGTGCACGTTTGGGTGTACTGGAGTTCGAGAGTTTGGGGAAGAAGAGTGCGACTCGGTGCAGTTTCGTTCAAGTTGGAGTTACGACTCGAAGTAGACGAGCGTGGGGATCAACTCGGGGAAGACTCGTGTGTTTTTGGGGTTTTACTCGGGTTGTTGGTTTGAGTGTTCTGGATTTTTAAAACTAAGAGCTTGGATTTTACAAATGTTTTCAAGTGCAAAAGCAAAGTGATTAGTTTATCAAAGATAAAGATTTAACAAGTTTTAAATTATATGTTAAGTAGTGAGTTTAAAAGATATTATAATTAAGTTTTTAAGAATAAAATTTATTTAAGTAAGTTTGAAAAGGGTTTTTCAAAGATTTTAAATATATCAAATTTAAATGTTTAAATTGTGTTGTTCTTAAGTAAAATTATATATTTCAAATATATAATTGTTTTCTAAATGGGTTAAATGAAGTTTAAAGATAGAAATAAGTATTTAATTTAAATGAAGAGTTTATCTTTAAAAGTGGAGATTAATCAAGGATAATTAATTTCTATAATTAATTAATTAAAGGATTAAGGTTAATTAAAAATGTGATTAATTACTAGTTGAGGTAATTAATTAAAAGAGAATAATTAATTAAGGGAGTAATTAAAGATCATTAATTTATATAATAAATGATGTAATTAAGGGTTGATTAATTAAGATTAATTAATCAATAATAAGTGATTAATGAGTAATGAATTAATATAATTAATTAAGGAGTTAATTAATTAAGGTAAGTAATTACAAGATGGTTAATTATTGTTTATGATTAATTAAGGTTAATTAATGAATGTAGTTAATTAAAGGTTAATTATTTAATTAACTAGAAGGTAATTAATTAATGAAGTAATTAGAGGATTATTAATTAATATAATTAATATAATTAATCAAGGTTGATTAATAAAAAAAGATTAATTAAAGAAGATCATTAGAGATGATTAATTTATTTATTTGAAATAAATAAATGGAAAAGGATTTAGGTAATCCAATTGATTTAGGAGTTAATCAATTCTGCTTTTGAATGATTGGTTAATATTAGATGATTGATATTGGGTGATTGGTTGATACTGGATGATTGGATATGATATCTATGTGACATGCTGCTTTGTGAGATGAATGTTGATATGAATTATCTATTGTGATAATGTGATTTATCTATCTGTTATATCATCCTGAATATAAGTTTAAATGTTTAAACCTTTAAACAACATGGCCTTAAAAGATACGTTTTGGATTTCGATGAGACCGGGATCGGGTTTCCGTATACCGGTATTCCAGGTCTGGAGACCCGAATACCACATCGATCCAAATTAACGATAGGTCGTTAATCTCAAGTGAAGATGAAGATTCAGAGTGCAAGGGTTATTGTCGTTAACTCTGAGGGTGATTCCAAAACGAGTGTAACGAGATAATGCCTTCGGTTTCGTTCGAACCCGGAACGAACTTGTATGGATTGAATGCTTTCAGCACATCGTCAGGCGGACGATGAGCATTCTAAGTGATATGTTCTGATTAAAGGTAATCGTAACCTCAAGCCTCATCAACCGGGAATGGCTAAAACAGGGGAGGTGCAGCAAGGCTTCGTGGGTAGCACCCACTGAGAGCAAGATAGATCCCTGTCTAGAGGTCCCTTTTCTTTTCATTCGGCTTAGTGTGTGGTTGGTCGCGCCAACTACGGGGTTATCTTGTTCGGAATTATCCAGTAAGGGATGGTTCCGGCTTTGTGTTGCAGGGGAGCGGGCGTACTCCTCGGTACGGTGATCTAGGCCACGTACTGTGACGGGCGGTACCCCAGTAGCCCTGCCATTGATGGAAACCCATTCTTCCTACGTGCCCTTACGGTTTTGATTGTATAACCCACTTTGTGGCTAGTATGCTGGAATTTAATAATGTAACAATTTCAACTATATGAGTATTTACTTGAAAACCCTAGACCCTATTATAAAACAATCAGATTTCCTATCAAACGTTTTAGTTAGCGTAAGGTAAAAACTTACCCATGTTTATTTGTGGGGAGTCTTACGTGATACTTTTGTTTTCAAAATTTTTCAAAGTTAAGCAATCTAACCGTTTACTCACACCAGACCCATGTCTGACCCAAGTGTTTATTTTCTGTTTTATTAAACTCTTGGGTACTCAATATTGTATTGAGTAGTCGAGGGATTCAGGTTAGCTTTGACGAATTCTGGAGGAGATTTGGAGCAGGAGGCTTCACCGTGTAGATATATGATGATTCCGCTGTGTTTGTATTAGTCTGTATTGTACTGATGTACTTGTGTTGTATAATAGACAGAAGTTTATAACTGTCTATTCTGTGATGTATAAGTTGTGTACTCCGATGTATATGATACTATGTAATATTCTATGTGATATATTATATTTCATTCGTTTCCGCTGTGAGATTCTTTTGTGTTGTTGTTTCTTCTTTTCTATCCTTTCTTCTTCTATCCCTTTCTTTCTTCATGATGATACGACTTTCTATGGAGAAAAAGTCGGGTCGTCACAGTTGGTATCAGAGCAGTAGGTTGAGTGAATACCTAGGCTCTGAAGTGGTGTCTATCTTGAGAGCGCGTAATTGTTAGTTATATAAAAATGGTTTTATATTGTGTTAATTGATCGGTTGAGTGGTATATGGATTCTGGTCAATACGAGTAGCTAACGTTATTGATAGGGATCTCTAAACACTTGAACCAGGCCAACGGACACAATATTGTTTTAAAGAGGTAGATGAAATAATTTTACCCAGAAATAATTTCTATATAAAAAAAATATCATTTTAAATATATATATTTATGTATTTCTACCTATTTATTGGGTTACCTTCTCGGGTTTTCCAATATAAGTTATAAAGGTAGATAAGGTGGTAGTGTGTGTAACACAATTACCAATAGTTGGAGTTTGAATGTTTGAGGTTGGAAGTATATATCGAGACTGTAAACCCAATATCGTCTCGAGTAAGTTGGCAGTATGGAGTAAGAATTTCTCGGATCTCTGAAGGAAATCTTTTTCAAGATTCGGAGTCCATTATTGGAATGTAAGATTGGTTGAGCTCGGGTGAGCAGATATTCTAGAGTTGAATCTATCAGTTGTGCAGAAGTAAGTGATGGTAGCTTTGCGACTTCAGGAAGGAGCAGTTGTTTGATAAGACGCAGTATCTATGGATGTTCCTGAAGGAGATTTTCTTTTGGAACAAGATTAAGAAGGTATTGGAGGAACAGTTGATGTCTACCGCAGGAAAGACTCGACTGTATAGGAATTCTCTAATATCAAGTAAGAGAGTTTTGTCTATTTTGAAGTATGGGACTAAGGTCGATTAGTTGTTCTTCGGACATGGTCTCATTGTTCCCTTAAGAAGAGTAAGTTATTGGCGATTGGTTTGGAGCCCGAGTTTCTTTTGGATGTCTGCCATCTCGGAGATTCGTTGAGAGGTTTGTTGATGGTTTTAGTTTTGAGAAGCCTTTGGATTAGAAGTTCTTGGTTAGCTGTGATAGCAGTGCAGCTCGGAGTGTTCGGTGTGCTGTCGAGATAGAGTTTGGAAGCAGCAGTGTGGTTCGTTTCTTCGATGGTTCCGGAATCTTTGTGGTTCTTCTATCAGCAGTCCGGGAAGATAGTGAATGTTTTCTTGAAGGGTTAACCTTGTTCGGAAAAGTTTAAGGCTCTTTTAATTAGTAAAGAGAGAACAGTTTCTTTGGAATCCGAACTAGGTAGGATCGCAAAAGTGAATTGCGATTATTTTGAGAGTTCATCTTGAGTAATCTTTTGTATGAAATTGAGACATCTCAAGAGGAAGTAAAAGTTATCGAAGAGGTCAAAGATTTAGTTTATATCGATTTGGTTCCTAGAGAAGGATTTGGTGAAGTATCTTAGAATTTTATGGAGTATCTGTGTTTTCTCTTCTGCTTCTAGTTTCGAGTTTCCTCTAGCCAAGGATAGCTGAAGACAGTACCCTTGACCGAGGACTCGTCTATCCTTTGAGTAGTTGGTTATGTTTTTAAGATAACCAATGTTCCGCTTGTTTGTGGATCTAGTTTGTGCTCAAGTTCATCAACATTGTCATTTACTTCAGAATAAGAGTTGTGCAGCGGAAGCAAAGGTAGTAGCTGTGCAAGAAAGGAAGTAACCTCAGATTTCTACAAGAAGTTTATGTGAATTTCTAAGTGTGTATAGAATTTTCTGGAATCTGGGAGAAGGAAGTTCAGTCTTCTATTTCTTGTGGAGTAGAGTTTGTGGATTTCAGCAGATTTGAAGATCATTTTGTGCTTGGTTCATAATTGTTTCAAAAAGCATCAGCAAAGGTTGAGCTGATCAGGAAGAGATGAGGTAGCTCGGGATCGTCTGGTGAGCTATGCAGATATGAGTCAGAGTTTGGAATTCGGAGTTGGAAATTGGAAACTGTTTAAATTTTCCTCGATTATAAGAGCTATAAGATTTGGTAAGTCTGGAAGCTAGCTCCAAAATATTTTGGAATTTTCTTGTGTTCTTGAGAGGAGTAATTCTTGGTCTACAGGGTTGAATGGCCAGTTTGGATATCTGGAAATTCGTTGTATTTCACGTATCTCTGAGGGAGTACATGTATGATCTATTACTGATTGTAGAATCTGCAGTTCAGATGGATTTGGAAGTTGAGTTGGACTTAGGTATGATCTGATATCTTGTTCAGATTAGTGGATCTAGAGAAGTGAGGAGCTCTGGATCATAGTGGTGTAGTTTGTTTAGCTTCTGTAGAGCGAGTCTCCTGGTGATTTATACTTGGGAAACTCTAGATAGTATTAATAAGTCTATCCTGATTTGTATCAGAATAGTTAGTTAGGTTTGATTGTTTGATTGGTTGCTATGGTTGTTAGTTATTAGATGTTAGGTATGATTTGCTAATTGAAATTAAAAATCTTTGCTGGGTTATTAAATTAACTTTGCTTTTAATTTCGGAGACGAAATTATTTTAAGGGGGAAGGAATGTGATATCCCGGGTTTTTGGGCAATTTAAATTTAATAATCTGTATTAATAATTTAACTGGATTGATAATTTTCTTTATAATTTTAATTTAATTTGGTAATTTAATCTTTTAAAGATCAATAAATATTTAATCTGGCTATATTTAATTTGGTAATACTTGATATTTTCTAATAATTTAAAATTGATAAAATTTGTTTGATAAAGCTAATAAAATATTATTCTATTTATAATATATATATTTTATATATATTGTGGATAGAGAGATCTTTTGTTTTAATTAAAAGATGAATTTTTCAAATTGTAATATATATGTATGTATATATTGTGATCTAAAGCTTTGTTTTAAAATTAATATTTTTTCCAAAAGTTACTTTAAGATTTATTCAATTGTTTTCAAAATATAAGATAATTGTTTATTTTAAATATGATAGTTTAAATAAAGTTTTATTTTGTATTCTTTAAAGTGTTTAAAATTTAATAAAGGTTTTAATTTGTTTCTTTTAATAAGTATAAGACTAAAATGGTTTATAAATTTATATATTAAGATTTAAAATAAACTTTCTTTTAAAAATTATCTCTTAAACAATAAAAATAATTATTTTTGAGTTAAAGATATATGTATAAGAATTTATTTGAACTAGGATTTGTTTTATAATATTTTTCTCTAAAAGTAATTATATATATACATATATACTAAGATAATGTTATTAATTAATTAAAGTAAGTATGAAAGGTAAGATATTAACATTTAAATTAAATAATTTTTTTTTAATTTACTTAGGACATGTGTTAATATCTTAACACATGGTAATAACATTTGTAAGAAAACTAAATATGCCTTAACATTTGTATATGCATGCAATAATACAAGTGGCATACTTAATTTCTTTTGAAATTTAATTATAAGTAAATATAGAATAAGAGATGATCTTCATTTTCTTCTTCAGTTCAAAATCGTTCAAAACATACTTTCTGAATTCTTTTTCTCCTCTTTTCTGAAACTAAAAACAAAATCAAAACAGAAACAAAAATCAAATCTGCAAACAAATAAAAGATCAAGCAACTAACTCACCAACTAGATTTCAGCTTCAACCTGCATTTTCAAAAATGAGATCAACTTGCAATTTCAAATCAACCTGCAATTGAAATGAAGATCAACAGCAGCTTCAACCTTTAAAACATCATATTGTAAGCATGCAAAGGATTTTCAATCAAAAGCAAATCAAAGGCAACTTAAAATAACCCAGATTTCAAGTACCTGGGATGAATTTAAACTTCTCTGCTCTGCATACAAAATAAGGTGAGTAAATTTCTTTTAAAAACAGTTTTTAAATCTATGATTTGGCTTAAAATGTCTGTGATGAACCTCTGTAGAATATGGTTGCATGTGTTCATATGTGTAGATGCATGTATATATATATACATGAAGTGCCTCTGTTCTCTGTTTCAAAATCCTGTGAGCAAACTTTAATTTTTAAACCAGTTTCTTTTGATCTTTTATGTCTGTGATGGTGATGATTGAAAATATGGTATGAATATTAGCAAGTATATATGTATTTATATAGGTGAATTAAAATGTGCATGCCTGTTCTCAGGCAAAACTTGCCTTTGTTTATACATAACAGAGTTTAAACAAAATAGAAAATTCAAAATCTCCTCATCCAATCTCTTATAGGTTTAGGAATTCAAACAAGATGTTTGTGTTTAAACCTAAACTAAGATTTAAAAATATATTTAAGAATGATGGTTTTGAATATCATCTGGAAAAAGAAGATAAAACAGTAAATCTATATATACGTCGAAATTCAAGTATCTTAATTATTTGATTCCTTGATATAATATGTTTTGCTTCTGGAAATTATGATTTTTAAAAGAAAATCATGAATTTTAGTTAAGGGTATCGTGAGAATTTGTGAGTTGAACGTGAAAAGGATTTTAAGCAATTCTCGGCAATCGGAGCAATAGTGGACCTCGGGATTAATGGTAAAGGAGGTTGGAAGGTTGGAGAATATAGGAAAAATAATGGTGGATTTTATTGTTCGCCGTGGTGGTCGTGCTGAGGCAAACTAGGGTTTAGCTGTTAGTTTTGGTCGAGATGTTTTGCGAAGCAAATTCGTCGCCGAGGGGATGCTGGAGTGGATCACGAGGAGGTGAAGTGGTATGTCGGAGTGTAGCGTGGCTTTGGGTGGATCGGCAGATGATCTAGAGGTCAGACGCGATGGGAAGAAGCGAAATTCCGACAGTGGCAATTCCAGAATTTGGTCGATTTGGTTCGATTTTGATGCCGAAGTGATATTGTCAAAGCTGAGTGGTCAGGGTGTTGGACTGGTCGCCGATGATGTGCTAGAGGGAGCGACGTTGATCGGAGTGGCGTTGGATGATCGTGCACGTGTACGTGTGCACGTTTGGGTGTACTGGAGTTCGAGAGTTTGGGGAAGAAGAGTGCGACTCGGTGCAGTTTCGTTCAAGTTGGAGTTACGACTCGAAGTAGACGAGCGTGGGGATCAACTCGAGGAAGACTCGTGTGTTTTTGGGGTTTTACTCGGGTTGTTGGTTTGAGTGTTCTGGATTTTTAAAACTAAGAGCTTGGATTTTACAAATGTTTTCAAGTGCAAAAGCAAAGTGATTAGTTTATCAAAGATAAAGATTTAACAAGTTTTAAATTATATGTTAAGTAGTGAGTTTAAAAGATATTATAATTAAGTTTTTAAGAATAAAATTTATTTAAGTAAGTTTGAAAAGGGTTTTTCAAAGATTTTAAATATATCAAATTTAAATGTTTAAATTGTGTTGTTCTTAAGTAAAATTATATATTTCAAATATATAATTGTTTTCTAAATGGGTTAAATGAAGTTTAAAGATAGAAATAAGTATTTAATTTAAATGAAGAGTTTATCTTTAAAAGTGGAGATTAATCAAGGATAATTAATTTCTATAATTAATTAATTAAAGGATTAAGGTTAATTAAAAATGTGATTAATTACTAGTTAAGGTAATTAATTAAAAGAGAATAATTAATTAAGGGAGTAATTAAAGATCATTAATTTATATAATAAATGATGTAATTAAGGGTTGATTAATTAAGATTAATTAATCAATAATAAGTGATTAATGAGTAATGAATTAATATAATTAATTAAGGAGTTAATTAATTAAGGTAAGTAATTACAAGATGGTTAATTATTGTTTATGATTAATTAAGGTTAATTAATGAATGTAGTTAATTAAAGGTTAATTATTTAATTAACTAGAAGGTAATTAATTAATGAAGTAATTAGAGGATTATTAAATAATATAATTAATATAATTAATCAAGGTTGATTAATAAAAAAAGATTAATTAAAGAAGATCATTAGAGATGATTAATTTATTTATTTGAAATAAATAAATGGAAAAGGATTTAGGTAATCCAATTGATTTAGGAGTTAATCAATTCTGCTTTTGAATGATTGGTTAATATTAGATGATTGATATTGGGTGATTGGTTGATACTGGATGATTGGATATGATATCTATGTGACATGCTGCTTTGTGAGATGAATGTTGATATGAATTATCTATTGTGATAATGTGATTTATCTATCTGTTATATCATCTTGAATATAAGTTTAAATGTTTAAACCTTTAAACAACATGGCCTTAAAAGATACGTTTTGGATTTCGATGAGACCGGGATCGGGTTTCCGTATACCGGTATTCCAGGTCTGGAGACCCGAATACCACATCGATCCAAATTAACGATAGGTCGTTAATCTCAAGTGAAGATGAAGATTCAGAGTGCAAGGGTTATTGTCGTTAACTCTGAGGGTGATTCCAAAACGAGTGTAACGAGATAATGCCTTCGGTTTCGTTCGAACCCGGAACGAACTTGTATGGATTGAATGCTTTCAGCACATCGTCAGGCGGACGATGAGCATTCTAAGTGATATGTTCTGATTAAAGGTAATCGTAACCTCAAGCCTCATCAACCGGGAATGGCTAAAACAGGGGAGGTGCAGCAAGGCTTCGTGGGTAGCACCCACTGAGAGCAAGATAGATCCCTGTCTAGAGGTCCCTTTTCTTTTCATTCGGCTTAGTGTGTGGTTGGTCGCGCCAACTACGGGGTTATCTTGTTCGGAATTATCCAGTAAGGGATGGTTCCGGCTTTGTGTTGCAGGGGAGCGGGCGTACTCCTCGGTACGGTGATCTAGGCCACGTACTGTGACGGGCGGTACCCCAGTAGCCCTGCCATTGATGGAAACCCATTCTTCCTACGTGCCCTTACGGTTTTGATTGTATAACCCACTTTGTGGCTAGTATGCTGGAATTTAATAATGTAACAATTTCAGCTATATGAGTATTTACTTGAAAACCCTAGACCCTATTATAATACAATCAGATTTCCTATCAAACGTTTTAGTTAGCGTAAGGTAAAAACTTACCTATGTTTATTTGTGGGGAGTCTTACGTGATACTTTTGTTTTCAAAATTTTTCAAAGTTAAGCAATCTAACCGTTTACTCACACCAGACCCATGTCTGACCCAAGTGTTTATTTTCTGTTTTATTAAACTCTTGGGTACTCAATATTGTATTGAGTAGTCGAGGGATTCAGGTTAGCTTTGACGAATTCTGGAGGAGATTTGGAGCAGGAGGCTTCACCGTGTAGATATATGATGATTCCGCTGTGTTTGTATTAGTCTGTATTGTACTGATGTACTTGTGTTGTATAATAGACAGAAGTTTATAACTGTCTATTCTGTGATGTATAAGTTGTGTACTCCGATGTATATGATACTGTGTAATATTCTATGTGATATATTATATTTCATTCGTTTCCGCTGTGAGATTCTTTTGTGTTGTTGTTTCTTCTTTTCTATCCTTTCTTCTTCTATCCCTTTCTTTCTTCATGATGATACGACTTTCTGTGGAGAAAAAGTCGGGTCGTCACAGAAAGATAATTAATCAAATTTATAACCTTTTTATAATTTAAAACAACATTAATTATCTTGAAAGATAATTAATCAAATTTATAATCTTTTTATAAGTTTAAAAAAAATATTAATTGTCCCGATGGAAAACTAATCAAATTTATAATTTTTTTATATATTTAAAAAAAATTAATTATCTTGAATGAAAATTAATCAAATTTATAATCTTTTTATAAGTTTAAAACAACAATAATTATCCCGAAAGATAATTAATCAAATTTAGGATCTTTTTTAAATTTAAAAAAATTAATTATCCCGAAAGATAATTAATCAAATTCATAACTCCTTTTATAAATTTTATACCCTACTTATCCTTTATTTCAAAATTCTCAAAAATACTTGAATATATAGTTTAAACATCTTTCAAAGTACAATAACGCCACCAAACATGTATTTTATAAAATTACAAGCACAAGTTCAACACACACAAATGTTTAAAAAGATGATATTTCATTAGTGGTGGTATTGGGGTAATTGCTATAATGACACTTAAACAAATCAAGCGGCATGTCGCAAATATCTCAACCAAACATCAATATAATCAGTATAAAAATATAAGTAAATCAATATTGGTGAGAAACACCTTAGGGTCTCTTTACAAAAGTCCCATGTAAATCATACATATGTATATGTATTTCAAAGTGTTCTGTAGCGACCTATTCGCTACGTACACTTTGACTTTCTCTTGCTTTTATTCCCTATAATATTGTAACGACCCGTAAATTTCGACCATTTAATTTGTTAATTTAAATTGATTTTTGTAATTTAATGTAAAAAGAAATGAAAATATTATAATTTATATTGGAGCGAATGTTAGGAATTAAAGGTTGCATTGGTAAATAAAATAAATTCTTGACAATTGGAATGAAATCCAATTGAAGAAATAGTGGAAACCATTATAATTGGTCAATTAAACTTGATTATGTAATTAATGCTGGAAGAAATAATTTGGAAATAGTATTAATGAAATAATAACTGAATTTAATTGCAACTATACAAATGGAAGTAAATTTGAGTAAGTGGATGTCAATATTGAATAAATTAATGGATAAAATCTAAATGAATGTTTGGATAGAACATAAGTGAATGCATCGGTAGTATGGAAATAAATGCCAACATTTAATTGTAATGGCATATAAGGGATAAAGGAAAGGATTAAATTGATTTATGCAATAAAACATTGTAACGGTATTTGTTCGTAAATTTAGGTAATAAGGTAGTACGTTATTTGGAAATAAATTTAAGGGTAGAATAACAACTATTATAAATTACCTAATTAATTGGTCAATGAATTTATTTGGAATTAAAGTTCATTTAAATGTTAAGCAATTATGATGTTATTATTTATAATAAACGTTACTCTAATAATTAATAGTATAGTAACGGATGTGGGAATGTAAATTTTTAGAAGCGTAAATTTACTTTAAGTAGTAATTGATAAATTGGGAAATAAGTTCAAATTAAGTTAATTGAGAAATTAATACGTAAAGTATGTAAAGTAATTAATTGAATGTAAATTTAACGTTGTAAAATTTTATAGAACGTAAAGTATTTTAAAACCTTAATTAATGCATTTAATTGATAGAAGTACATTTAGGAATATAATATTTATTCTAATTAGTGTAAATAGGTGTATATTAATGAAAGGAAATAAATTTAGCGTCATATATTGGATAGGGTAGTTATTTCACAAAAAGTGGAAATAAAAGAGTTAATACGAATAAAGGTGAAATTGGAAGATTTATGTAACAAAACATAACCAAAGGTTAAATATGTTTATAGGATAATAATTTGTTTGAATAATAAGAATGGGAATTAAGATTTGTTTATTTAATTGAAGTTAAATTAGGAAATTTTGGTCATTGAAATTTATTGGAATTAAGTGTTAAATTTTACGTTAATAGAGATTTAAACTGAAATTCAAGAATATTAAAATAATAGTTTTGAACCCAACATTGAATCCATCTACTTAAAAATTTATAGATGGAATAATCATTGATATTTAATTTAATATAAATTTTGGGAACTTAATTTATAATTTTGAATATAAGGGAATAGAAGATTTGACACCGCAATTTATAGATTATCAACTCTAAAATGGACATAAAGGATTGTTTAAATCATTGTAAATAATTGAGAAATATAAGGTGACAAAATTTGTGAGTTTAAAATTTAAAATTGAAGGTTGATCTAATAATAAATTTTAATTTATTTAATTAATATAAAAATAGCCATTTTGGCCACTGATTCGGATTTCGACGAAACCAGTTTCATCGGATCCGTAACGGTGAATTATAATAATGTTTCAAGTTTTGTAGTGATCGGACTTGCCGTTTGATCGTACGGAATCGAAACGCCTTGAAATTTATGCAATTGAAATCAATTGAAAGAAATTTGGAAAAATATTGTTTTTAGCATAACTTCTATATACGATGGAATTTGGACTTGAAACCTTTTCCATTGCGTTTAAAATATTTTAAAACACCTATTTTGATATATGGGTTTACCCAATTTCGTTCCGGAGACAAAACGGTCTTTTTGGGCCACTTTGTCGTTAGCGCGTATTCAACCCGATCCATCTATTCTATTTTCAATTCTGTCTAAGTATCCCCGCTAAACCCTAGCCTCCGCCTATTCTCATTTGTCTGCGCGTAAAATTTCTTCAGCTCCTTCTCCTCCTCAATGACAGACAAAATTTCAGATTCAGATCCATTTCAAAATCAGAGTCAAAAATTCAAAGTCCTCAAAAAAATCTCAAAATAATATATATTGAAGCTCTCAAACAGCTTAGTTTTCTGGTGTAATTTGTTTTTCATTTTGGTTCTTCCTCTGACCAGTAAAAAATCGAAGAAGTTTCGGCCGTTCATCGCTCGACGATGAACTTTGTCGGATCGTCAAACTGTTTCTGGGTTTTGAAGAGAGAGCCGAGGGAAGTCGATCTATATGGTTCGTTCGTCGATTCGACGGCCAGATCGTCGTGATTTTTCGATTTAGGGTTTCGAAACCCTATAGTTCAACGGCGGCGGCGGCCTCCGTAGGCCAAGTGAGTGGCGCGCATAAGGGGGAATGGAGGCGGCTCGGCATGGGCTTCGAGATGGTGGTGGTTGGAGGCGGCCAGGTGGTTGGAGACGTTTGTATTTGATGGTCAAAGGGAGCGGAGCGTGGGTGCTAACTGCGAAGAGAGGCGCGTGCGTTACTGGAGCATGCTTGGGTTTCTGAAGATGATGACGTGGCAAGTATGTGAATGTGTTCTCTTTTTTTTTTATTTTAAAATTTAAATTCAATCACAATAATCGCTATATCTTTCACATACGAACTCCGTTTCACGCGCAGTTTTTTTTGTTAGGATCGTATTGAAATTTCGGACCTGATGACACTGATTTGGACGAATTCTGAGACGGTCAAATTTTTGGGTTTAAATTGAATTTAAATTCGATTTAAATTCAAAAGGTGAGTGTTTTTACCCACTCACAACTTCTAAGATTTCTTATGTTTGTTAAATTAAAGTTTGATGTGATTTAAAATTTATCTATGATTGTTTGGGCATATATTTAATCATCATCTCAGTTAGATAGCATTTAGTTAAATTTAATTGTTATTTAATTTTATTATTGCATATAAATCGCCAGTTAAATTTATTTATTATTGCATATAAACTGTCAGTTGAATAGTTATTAATTTTTTATTGAATATAAACTATTCGTTGATGCCTGTTATATTTTATATGCTTCATATTGATGTTTTGTTTAAATTGGATGATGATTGTAATAAATGGTTGTTTATTGATATTTGGATGAATAGATGCTATATTTTATATTGTATAAACTGTAAGTTATTATGCATTTTCATTTCATTCGGGATTGCGGTTTGAAATGATATATAACCGTAAACTTTTATTGTTAAATTACGGATTGAAATGATAAATATCCGTATCACTTGACCATAGGATAGAAAATTTTATACAGGCACCGTGGTCTATATATAAAATATTTTAAAGTGATTTTTCTATGATTTGGAAAGAAATATACGGTTTAATAAATATTAAATTTTGATATTATATAAATATTATTTTATATATAGTTAAATTCTAAAATTTAAGCTATGTGTAACTTGATGATGTTTTAAGTTTGATTTACGAATGTTTCAAGTTTGAGCTTTATTTAAGGGATATTGAATTTATTAAATAAATATTTCTAAACTAAATAATAGTGATTTGAATTAAGGTATATATAAGATTTTCAGATTAGGTTGGGAATTTTGGAATATTTAAAGACTTGAAATATATAAAAATTGAAATGTTTTATTGAAATTAATGTATTATTGTTTTCAAAGTGTTGGTTTTCGAAATTGTTATAACTTTGGAAGTAATATGGTTGAAAAATGAATTTATTTGAAATAGAATTTATTTAAGAATTATCTGTGAATATATTGATTTGAAACTGATTGAAATTTTGAGATTAAGAATATGACTGCATTATGTGATTTTGGTTTAAGATGGTTTTAAAGAATACTTCAAGTTTTATAATTAAAAGTAAGAATAGTGATTGAAAATTTGGATTTTATTTAAATGATATATTATTGAGTTTGGTTTTAAAGTATATACTATTTTGAAGTAAAGGATATGTTTTGAAAGGGCAATGATTGTGTTTTTAAAAGTATATATATTTTATATGACCACGGTGTTATAATAACGGTTGGTTGTTAAAGAGACCGGGATCGGATATGGACATACTCTCTGTCGATACCAAAAACCACTTTGACAACTATGTGCGCGGTGGAGTTTCCAGAATGAAGTAGGATGGTGGCGACGTTCTTAAGGTATGTTACGTGGACCCAACTCCCGTGAGTTGGCATAAGGTGGCTAAAACAGGAGCGATCTCGGACCAGTGAGGTAGCACCTCTTCTCGGACATATTTCTTCGATATTATACTCTTACTTGTGATTTGACTAGATGGCCATCCTCCGATTTGGGAATGTTGTTCGAGGTGGAACGGTAGTGGCTGCTATGCGTATCCATCAGTCCGTGTGCGTAATTGGTATATCTACCCTGGCATTGCCTAGTTGTGCCGTGTCACCTACCATATCGAGCTTTACTACGATTATGATTTTTAAGATCCGACCGCGTTAAGGTTCTCCATCCCCTTAACGCTATTTTCTATATGATTATACTTTACTGATTAGACACTACTGTATATAGCGAATATTACTACATAGTAGATAGTTTAACGGATCCTTAAGAGATGTGAATCCCGAACATTTCTTAAGTTACCGCACTCACGTTAGACACTTGATAGGAGATGTCAAACCCCGTAAACATCTCTGACGCCGTTTACACTCATATTTATTTCATTGATTTAACTTACATAAGATCTTTTAGTTCTGACTCGAGTGTTTTGTCTTTTCAATTCGCTCGGGTCAGCCTGAGCATTTCAGGATTTGAAGGCACTATTCCTGAAGGACGAAGACGAAGATTTTATTATAACTATTTGTTATATATTCTACTACACCATTGTATTCCGCTGCATAATTATCATTCTCTGGTATGTGTAACTCTGATATGTATTGTATAAGTATAATCAAATGTTTTGTAAAACAGCTTCATGAACTGTTATTTGATTATTATATTTTATCGTTCCGCTGCAAGATTCTATTTTGCTTCTTTTATTTCTCCACTTTTTCTTATTTACCCCATAACAATCCACCCTTCTGTATGGTTTAAGTTGGCACGTGTGTCTGCTTAAGCATACAAAAAGGTGGGATGTTACATCTGGTATCAGAGCGAGGTTTAGCGATAAACCTTAGCTTTGTGAGGTTTGACTCTTTACTAATAGGGTAGTAATACCCTATGGGAGTCGCTGAGTGTATATATATGAGAGAGCGTATTTGTTAGTGTTATATAAAAAGGTTTTAATATTGTGTTAATCGGTTCCGTTTTGTATTTATAAATTCCGGTTGGTGCATGGGACGCTATGACATCAATAGGAATTTCTAAACACTTAATAGGACAGACCGACATAATATTTGTTTTAATATAGGTGAATGAAATAACTTTGCCTATTATATTTTCTATATATAAAAATATTTTATAAAGATATATATTTGGTTGCTATAGATTGGGTGTTAGGTAATGAAAATATAAATAATAGTTGAAACTAAGTTGAAAATAAAATAAATAAAAATTGGAAATTTAGAACTTAAGTTTCGGGTTTTTGGAAATTTCTTTCGAATAATTTTGGAATATAATAATAATATTATTTAGAAGTATTTTCTGATATAAATATTTCAATTGAATTTGAAAGAAATGTTTTAAAAGAAATTCCACAAAGAAATAAGTTGTACTCCCCTCTTTGTCGCTGGAAAATAATTTCGGTGATGGCGGCCGCATCATCGACATTCATTTTCGAGTTTCAAAGTGGGAAGGCCACTGTAGTAGTTTTACTATAAGATTATTTTATTTTAAATTGTTTTAAATATAATTGGATATATAAATTATAAGTATATATATTATCTATTATTTTAAAATGATTTTGAATAAAACCCGGTATTTAATTCTTAAGTTTCCATTAATAAATAGTCCTAATTACTGAAGTGAATTGGAACGTAGGTAATGAATAAAATTGAAACCTCTAAAGGAAATAAGAGATTTAAATGCTAGGTTATAAATGGTATTAAATGAAAGTTGAAATTGTAACCTATGAAATAAAGGAAATAATTATTGAACATTAAAATAATTAAAGGAAATGAGAAAACTTGTAAAACTTTCAATTTCATTCTTTAAAAGCATAAATATAACTTACCAAAAATTTATAAAAGTTGAAAATGTTTAATAAGTAAATGTATAGTAAATTGTACAAGTAAACTTATGTAATGAAATATTCAGTAAATTTCTTTTATTTATAAGAATTAAAGTATAACTGTTATGCCAAGTAACTAAAATTGAACATGAATATTTTTAAGAAATGAATAAATGAAATGAATAAGTATTGATGTTCTAGTTGTTATGGATTTTAGTATTATAAAAAAATAATAATAAACTTAAGTAATAAGTTGAAGTTACCTCATAATAAAATAAGAATAAAAGATGAATACTGGAAAATGACTGTAAACTTAAGTTAATAAATTTACCTACTAAGAAATTTGATTTAATGTATAAAAATAATGAATATAGAGAAAATCAAACAACAATATATGGAATGAAATTAATAATAATGAACTTGATATATTGTTGAATTTGTTGTTTGTTTGGCTTATGGTTGTTTGGGCAAGGATACTTTAATATTGTTTGGATGTAGGAATAATCTATTTAGTCTCACCTAAGGCTGTTGAGTAAAAGGGTACACTTAGTAGTTTATTTTCATTCCGTACAATTTGAAGTTTTGAACCCGAACAACTATTTATTGTGTTTGATATGAATGAATGATTGATGTGTGTTGACTTATGTGATGGTTGTTTGCTTGTTGCAAGTGATGGTTGCTATGTTGATTGTTGTTATTGATTTAAAAAACTCCAAATATTTCAATTTATATAATTATTAACCCTTTTTGGACTATATAAGTGAAATACAGGTTATGGAAGCAATTGCTACTACTTTTGGTTTCATAATTAAGCGTTGTTTGCCCGACAAATAGGTACGTTCTCGGATTACGGTTTTATAGCGCCATTTTATATATTCTTCCGTATTGGGATATACTATATATGATATTTTGTTATATTTGATATTACATTTTCTCCCGAGTCTCTCCGTACAAAGGAGACTCTGCCGAAATTTTCCGTAAAATTTTGGCTTAGAAAATATTTTGAAAATGTTTTTCCAAACTTTATTTATTTAAGTATAAAAAGATTTAATGATTATAAAATGGGTATATTTTATTTAAAGTAATAATAAAGTTAATATTTTGAATAGGATGTATGGTTTATTTAATTCTTCTTTTCCCTTCTTTTTCTTTTCGGGGACGAAAAATTTTGAGTGGGGGAGAGTGTAACGACCCGTAAATTTCGACCATTTAATTTGTTAATTTAAATTGATTTTTGTAATTTAATGTAAAAAGAAATGAAAATATTATAATTTATATTGGAGCGAATGTTAGGAATTAAAGGTTGCATTGGTAAATAAAATAAATTCTTGACAATTGGAATGAAATCCAATTGAAGAAATAGTGGAAACCATTATAATTGGTCAATTAAACTTGATTGTGTAATTAATGCTGGAAGAAATAATTTGGAAATAGTATTAATGAAATAATAACTGAATTTAATTGCAACTATACAAATGGAAGTAAATTTGAGTAAGTGGATGTCAATATTGAATAAATTAATGGATAAAATCTAAATGAATGTTTGGATAGAACATAAGTGAATGCATCGGTAGTATGGAAATAAATGCCAACATTTAATTGTAATGGCATATAAGGGATAAAGGAAAGGATTAAATTGATTTATGCAATAAAACATTGTAACGATATTTGTTCGTAAATTTAGGTAATAAGGTAGTACGTTATTTGGAAATAAATTTAAGGGTAGAATAACAACTATTATAAATTACCTAATTAATTGGTCAATGAATTTATTTGGAATTAAAGTTCATTTAAATGTTAAGCAATTATGATGTTATTATTTATAATAAACGTTACTCTAATAATTAATAGTATAGTAACGGATGTGGGAATGTAAATTTTTAGAAGCGTAAATTTACTTTAAGTAGTAATTGATAAATTGGGAAATAAGTTCAAATTAAGTTAATTGAGAAATTAATACGTAAAGTATGTAAAGTAATTAATTGAATGTAAATTTAACGTTGTAAAATTTTATAGAACGTAAAGTATTTTAAAACCTTAATTAATGCATTTAATTGATAGAAGTACATTTAGGAATATAATATTTATTTTAATTAGTGTAAATAGGTGTATATTAATGCAAGGAAATAAATTTAGCGTCATATATTGGATAAGGTAGTTATTTCACAAAAAGTGGAAATAAAAGAGTTAATACGAATAAAGGTGAAATTGGAAGATTTATGTAACAAAACATAACCAAAGGTTAAATATGTTTATAGGATAATAATTTGTTTGAATAATAAGAATGGGAATTAAGATTTGTTTATTTAATTGAAGTTAAATTAGGAAATTTTGGTCATTGAAATTTATTGGAATTAAGTGTTAAATTTTACGTTAATAGAGATTTAAACTGAAATTCAAGAATATTAAAATAATAGTTTTGAACCCAACATTGAATCCATCTACTTAAAAATTTATAGATGGAATAATCATTGATATTTAATTTAATATAAATTTTGGGAACTTAATTTATAATTTTGAATATAAGGGAATAGAAGATTTGACACCGCAATTTATAGATTATCAACTCTAAAATGGACATAAAGGTTTGTTTAAATCATTGTAAATAATTGAGAAATATAAGGTGACAAAATTTGTGAGTTTAAAATTTAAAATTGAAGGTTGATCTAATAATAAATTTTAATTTATTTAATTAATATAAAAATAGCCATTTTGGCCACTGATTCGGATTTCGACGAAACCAGTTTCATCGGATCCGTAACGGTGAATTATAATAATGTTTCAAGTTTTGTAGTGATCGGACTTGCCGTTTGATCGTACGGAATCGAAACGCCTTGAAATTTATGCAATTGAAATCAATTGAAAGAAATTTGGAAAAATATTATTTTTAGCATAACTTCTATATACGATGGAATTTGGACTTGAAACCTTTTCCATTGCGTTTAAAATGTTTTAAAACACCTATTTTGATATATGGGTTTACCCAATTTCGTTCCGGAGACAAAACGGTCTTTTTGGGCCACTTTGTCGTTAGCGCGTATTCAACCCGATCCATCTATTCTATTTTCAATTCTGTCTAAGTATCCCCGCTAAACCCTAGCCTCCGCCTATTCTCATTTGTCTGCGCGTAAAATTTCTTCAGCTCCTTCTCCTCCTCAATGACAGACAAAATTTCAGATTCAGATCCATTTCAAAATCAGAGTCAAAAATTCAAAGTCCTCAAAAAAATCTCAAAATAATATATATTGAAGCTCTCAAACAGCTTAGTTTTCTGGTGTAATTCGTTTTTCATTTTGGTTCTTCCTCTGACCAGTAAAATATCGAAGAAGTTTCGGCCGTTCATCGCTCGACGATGAACTTTGTCGGATCGTCAAACTGTTTCTGGGTTTTGAAGAGAGAGCCGAGGGAAGTCGATCTATATGGTTCGTTCGTCGATTCGACGGCCAGATCGTCGTGATTTTTCGATTTAGGGTTTCGAAACCCTATAGTTCAATGGCGGCGGCGGCCTCCGTAGGCCAAGTGAGTGGCGCGCATAAGGGGGAATGGAGGCGGCTCGGCATGGGCTTCGAGATGGTGGTGGTTGGAGGCGGCCAGGTGGTTGGAGACGTTTGTATTTGATGGTCAAAGGGAGCGGAGCGTGGGTGCTAACTGCGAAGAGAGGCGCGTGCGTTACTGGAGCATGCTTGGGTTTCTGAAGATGATGACGTGGCAAGTATGTGAATGTGTTCTCTTTTTTTTTATTTTAAAATTTAAATTCAATCACAATAATCGCTATATCTTTCACATACGAACTCCGTTTCACGCGCGGTTTTTTTTGTTAGGATCGTATTGAAATTTCGGACCTGATGACACTGGTTTGGACGAATTATGAGACGGTCAAATTTTTGGGTTTAAATTGAATTTAAATTCGATTTAAATTCAAAAGGTGAGTGTTTTTACCCACTCACAACTTCTAAGATTTCTTATGTTTGTTAAATTAAAGTTTGATGTGATTTAAAATTTATCTATGATTGTTTGGGCATATATTTAATCATCATCTCAGTTAGATAGCATTTAGTTAAATTTAATTGTTATTTAATTTTATTATTGCATATAAATCGCCAGTTAAATTTATTTATTATTGCATATAAACTGTCAGTTGAATAGTTATTAATTTTTTATTGAATATAAACTATTCGTTGATTCCTGTTATATTTTATATGCTTCATATTGATGTTTTGTTTAAATTGGATGATGATTGTAATAAATGGTTGTTTATTGATATTTGGATGAATAGATGCTATATTTTATATTGTATAAACTGTAAGTTATTATGCATTTTCATTTCATTCGGGATTGCGGTTTGAAATGATATATAACCGTAAACTTTTATTGTTAAATTACGGATTGAAATGATAAATATCCGTATCACTTGACCATAGGATAGAAAATTTTATACAGGCACCGTGGTCTATATATAAAATATTTTAAAGTGATTTTTCTATGATTTGGAAAGAAATATACGGTTTAATAAATATTAAATTTTGATATTATATAAATATTATTTTATATATAGTTAAATTCTAAAATTTAAGCTATGTGTAACTTGATGATGTTTTAAGTTTGATTTACGAATGTTTCAAGTTTGAGCTTTATTTAAGGGATATTGAATTTATTAAATAAATATTTCTAAACTAAATAATAGTGATTTGAATTAAGGTATATATAAGATTTTCAGATTAGGTTGGGAATTTTGGAATATTTAAAGACTTGAAATATATAAAAATTGAAATGTTTTATTGAAATTAATGTATTATTGTTTTCAAAGTGTTGGTTTTCGAAATTGTTATAACTTTGGAAGTAATATGGTTGAAAAATGAATTTATTTGAAATAGAATTTATTTAAGAATTATCTGTGAATATATTGATTTGAAACTGATTGAAATTTTGAGATTAAGAATATGACTGCATTATGTGATTTGGGTTTAAGATGGTTTTAAAGAATACTTCAAGTTTTATAATTAAAAGTAAGAATAGTGATTGAAAATTTGGATTTTATTTAAATGATATATTATTGAGTTTGGTTTTAAAGTATATACTATTTTGAAGTAAAGGATATGTTTTGAAAGGGCAATGATTGTGTTTTTAAAAGTATATATATTTTAAATGACCATGGTGTTATAATAACGGTTGGTTGTTAAAGAGACCGGGATCGGATATGGACATACTCTCTGTCGATACCAAAAACCACTTTGACAACTATGTGCGCGGTGGAGTTTCCAGAATGAAGTAGGATGGTGGCGACGTTCTTAAGGTATGTTACGTGGACCCAACTCCCGTGAGTTGGCATAAGGTGGCTAAAACAGGAGCGATCTCGGACCAGTGAGGTAGCACCTCTTCTCGGACATATTTCTTCGATATTATACTCTTACTTGTGATTTGACTAGATGGCCATCCTCCGATTTGGGAATGTTGTTCGAGGTGGAACGGTAGTGGCTGCTATGCGTATCCATCAGTCCGTGTGCGTAATTGGTATATCTACCCTGGCATTGCCTAGTTGTGCCGTGTCACCTACCATATCGAGCTTTACTACGATTATGATTTTTAAGATCCGACCGCGTTAAGGTTCTCCATCCCCTTAACGCTATTTTCTATATGATTATACTTTACTGATTAGACACTACTGTATATAGCGAATATTACTACATAGTAGATAGTTTAACGGATCCTTAAGAGATGTGAATCCCGAACATTTCTTAAGTTACCGCACTCACGTTAGACACTGGATAGGAGATGTCAAACCCCGTAAACATCTCTGACGCCGTTTACACTCATATTTATTTCATTGATTTAACTTACATAAGATCTTTTAGTTCTGACTCGAGTGTTTTGTCTTTTCAATTCGCTCGGGTCAGCCTGAGCATTTCAGGATTTGAAGGCACTATTCCTGAAGGACGAAGACGAAGATTTTATTATAACTATTTGTTATATATTCTACTACACCATTGTATTCCGCTGCATAATTATCATTCTCTGGTATGTGTAACTCTGATATGTATTGTATAAGTATAATCAAATGTTTTGTAAAACAGCTTCATGAACTGTTATTTGATTATTATATTTTATCGTTCCGCTGCAAGATTCTATTTTGTTTCTTTTATTTCTCCACTTTTTCTTATTTACCCCATAACAATCCACCCTTCTGTATGGTTTAAGTTGGCACGTGTGTCTGCTTAAGCATACAAAAAGGTGGGATGTTACAAATATGGTGGTTATTTATACCATTTGCTTCTAAGTGGGAATCAAATACAAACAAACAATCAAACAAAAATATATAAACTATCATCCAAGTATTCAACAATAATTTATAGCAACTTAGATATCATATACTTTTTAAAGAGGTGATAAGCTTACCAAAATTTCAGTTTATTTTTTCGCGTTTCGGTTTGATCTAAAATCGAATAGCCTTCAATTTTAACTCAAATTTCTACTAGCTCCAAAATCAATGAAACATAGACAACATCAATATGAGTCTAATACAAAACACCGCATTCAAATCCGACTTCGTACAAGTGAGATATTGAATTTATATGATTTTGAATCAATTAAAATAATAAAATTACAGTTAATCACTTTAATTAGACCTAATTAATTATCTTTCACGAAATCAAATTGAGGCCGCCAAATACTTTAATATACACGCACCATTGCCATGCATCTCCTCCTTTATGCTCCCTCCACACACTACGAAAATGCGCAACGACAACTTCGACGGACTTCTCGATGCGCGAGCTCCGTGTTCCACCACCTGAACTTACGCTCGACATTACCATCTTCGATGCGATCTGTAGCAGCTCTTATGCGAACCCTAAATGTCGCATCCTTCAAAACATAATTGAGCTTGCTGAAAATAGGAGGGGAAGTATGCTTCACATAGAGAAGCTCAATGCAACCAACGACGAAGCCAATCTCTGCATAAATCATAAATGAGATAAAACCCTAGCACGGCTTGGAAACGTTGATCAACTCAAATTGATGATGCGCACAACAATTCTCATATAGTTTTGAAAATCTAAGCCTTGTAATTCAAAGAATCCAACTTTGTATTATTTTTGTGGCTTAGATTATTGGATTTTGAGTTTTAAATATGGTGGATTTTATTTTTCTTTGTTACAGTTTACTGCGAAAGGAAAAGGGGTATGAAAAAGAAATGGAAAGTGGAAGAGTCAAGATGTTGAATATTACTAGTGTAGAGTTTGGGTTATAAAAATATTTTTAACACTTCGCTACATAGAATTTCGTTCGCATACGAACTACGAACAACAAAACTAAAATACGATCGTGCACAAAAATGTGACACGATCTCAAAACAACAATAAAATACATTGGTTATCTTACTCTGTAAAATTTCAAAAACAACCTGTTTTCCAAAAAATACGTCAAACGATAATTTAAATATTTTCCAAATTAAAAATTATGGGAAACTCCACCAAATTCATTTAAAAACACGTTATAAGGCATGTCACTAATAATTGATTTTCTTATTATTTATTTGAACTACTTATTATAGTAAATAAATTTACAAAATGTGTTCATCATTATTTATTAATTAAAAGGAGTTAAATAAGGCTATTAAATCTATTTAATCAATATTTAATTCACAATTCGAATGTTTAAATAATCCAAATATTTGGATATAGATTATTTATATTTTTCCGGGATGTTACAGCTAGGACCAGTCGACCGTCTTCCTAAGGCTGGTCGACCGATGGGGTAGTGGCAGAGAGGGTTTTGTGATGCGTAGATGGCCTGGATTTTTATTAGTTTAAACCAAATTAAATCGATCTAGATGACTTATACCCACTCTAAATAAGAGGCCAGCGCCCTAACTTTTATTCTCAAATTATTTAGAAATGCTAGCGAAGCTCTATTAGTCTTCTTTCTTGACTAGATTCATTAATTCGAATTTAAGGGAAAAAGGTAATATGTTGATAAATATATGTCGTTCTTCTATTCTTTTCTAATCTCTGAATTTCTTAATCTAATTTATATACAATCCAATTGTTGTATATTTCATAAAATAAGTCTGAATGGGAGATTAGGAGTGGGCGTGTAGCAAATCCAAAGGAAGGCGATAAAATTTACCTAATCTTGTTTTTCACATTTATAATATTTGTATAGTAGAATTTAGAATTTATCTTATGCCTTGGGAAATTTTGTTCACGAAAATCCTAAATTCAAATCAAACAGAATATGCTCTTGTTTACCATAACTCTGATTTAAACAAGAGGGACACATGCATCCTCATATGTATGTGCATATCTTTATGAATACACTGATATATTTATATTAGTAGAAATTTGGATCCTGGATAATTGATTGAAAAGAAAAATGACTCTGAGAATTTTAAATTAAGTTTAAATGTGTATATATATATATTCAAAAAAAAATCCTTGAAAAATTAAGGTAAAATATTGAGGGTCATTTCATATCTACCGTGTATATATTTGGCATTTATCTTATATATAAAACAAATACTTGAGGAGGTGAAGCCTTTTTCGAACTACCTAAAACACTCTCCATTTTAAAGCAACCGAAAATAAGTTAGTACGGGTATTTTTGTCATTTGAATAAAAACCCCTAATTCACGACTCCACGTTTGATGTCCTCCCACTATGCGTTCTTCCAACCGACAAAAAATATGCCCCTTCGATTCCACAAACTAATTCCCTTCTATTCAATGAATTCTCTTCATCTATTTGCTTATTGTAATCCATGATTTCTCTTCCCCACTTTCTCTTCCCCGCTTTACCCAGAACAAAAGCTCTACAGAATTTTGCTTTGTTTCTCATCGTCACTAAAACCGATTGCTCATGAATAATGCCTCAGTGGCGCCACTACAATTCATTTATCTTCTCTATGTGGTAAAACATCGTCCCAGCAGCTAAACCGTAATAGATCAAGTGCTTGAAAATGACAGTAAGGTGTAACTTAAATGCGATTTATTTTCTTACAAAGTTAATCATTTTTTTTTGTTTAAATAATCCCAGATTTTAATTTCTCAATCCCCAAAATTTCAGAGATCTAATGTCGTGTCTGGCAAATGAGAGTTGGACTTCATAAATTGGCTACAGGTATTGCTTTCTAGAGTAGTCCTGTTTTTCATTAAAGGATTTATAACTTATGATACCAAAATATTAATACAACTTTTCCTGTTGTTTCTTCTAAGACTTACGTTTATACGACATGTTGATGGAGAAAGCTTAGCCCTATGTTTGTTAACAGCAGTTGGGTTAAAGTATAGCGACTGAGGATTTAGGTAAAGCTTCCCCTTCAGCTTGAATTATTTTTGTTCGATTTATTACTGTATTATGTTGGTTTGGGAGAGAATTAGTTCCGTTCGATTTTTAAAGTTGTTTTTTCATCTTTCCATGTCTATACAACATAGTTTTTCTGATTTCAAGTGCTTTACAACATTAGAGAAGAATAAGTTACTGTTAAAGATTTAATTTTGTTGTCACTGTTGGTAATTTTCAGAAGTTGAAATAGTGTTTCTTTCCCATAAGTATTATTGCTGTAGCTAAACATGCAGCTCAAACGAAATCATTTTACACCAAGTTGATATCATAAGATGCTGCATACTATGATTGTTGAGCAGCTGTATGCACTTCTTAAGGAAATTACTATTCTCTAGCTAAATTAAATACGTTCGTTATCATTTCATAGTTTTTACTGATGCTTATCTTGGTTAAATTTCCAAATGACAAGTCTAATTTACATTTTTATTGCTAAATGCTGAAATATGCAATAATTTTAGACGACACTAATGTGATATATCTATCACTATAAGTTTCTTTATCAGAGTGTAAAGACTTAGTTAGTTGGGTATTGCCATGGAGTCAAAAAGTTCTACACTTAAAGTACTTTCTTTGGCTTATTAATTCAAATAAATATATTGGATGATTCAAATATAAGATTGAACATAGCTTCAACATGTCCCATTGTCTCAATGTTAGGGTGATAATATACAGTTTGAGAGATCGAGTTCATTTACTATTTTCTAATACTAGCATGTTCAAACTCATTAAGTTTAATCAACTTAGTAGTTGACCTCAATGCCATATTTGTTGGGCGAAACCGGCTGGCCGACTGCTGGCGAGCCGAGTTAGGTTAGAGCTGATCAGTAGACCGGTGTTGCTTACAATGGTGGGTTGGTTGAGAAGCACCATAAAGGGAAGGGGACTCCATTAACGCAGTGAGTCCTTAGAGTACTGCAGTACATTAATATACCTTTTTTTTACCTTTTTAAGTTTAAATGATGACTTCTTTATCACTGTAAAAAGTGGTAGGGAATCCAATAGTCTTGAGGATAAAGAAGTTAAATGCAGTTACAATTTTAATAGCTAAAATCATATATTTACCCAAAATATAAACAATATAGTCTATTAACAATGTATTGCATTTTAAACTTTTGGTATAATCACTGTAAGACTATATTGAAAAATATTATATACTTAGAATTGCATTGTTTTGCATATGCTATACCATCCACCTGACACAAATATGGGTTATTCTATATACAATAACATTAATGCATAGATAAATCTTTGTTTCTGGTGGGATAAACAAGAACAAATTGGTTGGTTTGTCTATAAGCTTTTTGGACATTCTAACACACAGAATTACTGAAAATGTTGGAACTATACAGTTTCAATAAAGCTATATATGTTAGATCACTAACACATCTAGGAATATAGTAGACGTAAGCATTCATTGCAGTTTGTTGAAAGTTGAATAAACAACTTTGTAATTTTTCATGTTTCTTCATCTTATTAGTTTTATCATTTAAAATTTAATTCAGTTATTTGAACCTATGGAGTATGCAAGAAATTGCATTAAAATTAAACAATGAAGTGAGCGGATGCATTTGAATGGAAGAGTACAGTTGCTTCTGTTTGCAAAATAAGTAAGAAAGGAACAAACAAAGATGCAATGATTAGTTGGGTGGCAAACCTTTGACTAACAAATCAAGCTGTTTATGTTGTATACTTGAATTAGATTAGTTTTTATTTTTTGTTCATACATGTATACAAAATCCTGAAATTCACGGTATAATACAATGTTAACAATTTGAAAAGTTGCTGTCATTTTTGATAAGCCTATGATTGTTCATCACTCATTATGTATTGGGTATACTGATGCTTTTTTAATAGTTAATTGGGTTTACACTATTCAAGTATAAATAAAGTTTATATATGTTAATTTAGTAATTAAATTAATTAAATTTTATATAACTTTCCTTATGTAAATTTACACAAATAGAATCATATCAACTTCTATTTTTTTTCTAAATTACCGTTTATAGATTTTAAAATTAGTTTTCACATTACCCATCAATTCACTCATATTGGAGGAACATAGGCTTCATAAATAATTTTACTCCAATGGTTGTTTCTTTACTTGAATTCTCTATAAAAATGTAAGAATAAAAGTTGCAAAGTTGTTTTATAAATATCGAGTTTGTATTATTACATAAGGATATGCATTCATATGTTGTCTTAATAGATTATACCAGAAAGGTTTATGAATATATTTTCACACTCACTCTAAAATTCAGTTTAAACTGAACATAATTTGGAAGAGTTAGTGTAGTCTAAGGTGGGCTTTCTATGCCATCAACGTATAATGCATTAATTTATATATCAGGGTACAAACCCTTCTACCTCCAATCTTAACAATATTTTGTGCTAATAACAGTTTTCCATAATAATGCAGAAGTATTGTCCACGTCACTATGCATGCAGGCTCTTTACTATACGTTGTGCCTAATGTTACGCCAGTCTGTCAAGTGACCAAAGAAGTGTTTTGCAATTGCAATTTATATGTTGTGCTTTACGGAAGATTCAACCTGTTTGGGTGGAAGGAGGACTTTAGAAGTGAGTGAAGAGGCAATTGTAGAGATGCAAGATCTAGGAGTTTCTTAAAAAGAAGTACCTAATTGAGAAAACCTCCACATCAATTTGAACATTAATGGTATGCTGGTGAAAATGGAAGCAAAATGGTATGTTCCAACTTATGTTATCTCCAAAATAATATTTTATTGAATAAATTACTGTTAGTGATCACCGATAATCGAGTAATTTATTGCAGGCAAATCGAGGAGTATACATATCTAATTACAAACATAAATGCGCAAATCAAAATGGTATTTGTTTCTTTGTAAACCATTTTGGCAGAACGATATATCAAAGCTGGAATGAACGCTGATAAATGACAATGTGTTGCTCTATCCATGCTGAAACATCAGTATGCTCTTTAGGAGCAGTTCTTATAATTCTTTTACACAAGTACAGTTTGGATCAAATAGAGACATGTCTCTTCTTTTTCGTTTTTTATCCAGAATATAACAGTGCAAAACTGAAACTTCATGACACTGCCTATTGAGACTAATACAGCTAATATGAATGCTCTTTCCTAACCATATCCAATATATATATTTTCAATTATCTAACATGCAGGTTCACCGTTACTTGAATAATATTGCATAATGATCGGACTACATATACATAAGAAGCTTAAAAAACAAAAATATAGGTCCAATGGATGAGTTGTGGATGAACTAAGATGCATAATGAAAATATCAACTGGCTTATATATATACAGATACGCTATTTTTTTACTTTAATATCATCATAAACCAATTAAGAAATCTGAAATGGCTACGATATATTCAATTTCAAAACGGATTTGGTGTTGTAATGAAGTAATTAATTCATGTAAACAAACTAAAAGACACAAGATGAATCAACTCAATTAACTCTAACAATGAAATCAAACCTTATTTTGAAATTGATTTTTTTGTATTAATAAGAAAATAACAATTTAAGATGATAATAGGGAATATTTTCATATATCAAATAAAGTCAACAATGTTAGACGATATCACTCAATTCTCTCTGAGATACATCATTCAACTACTTTATTTCAGTTTTCAATGATTCAATAATATGAGATTTGCACTTGCATTTGTAATATGCATAACATTTTTTGTTCGACAACACTAATTTTAATGGATTTGATGTAAAACTCAGTATGATATGTGATATATTTTGATAGTATAAATTATGCTAACTAAGTCATGTACTTTTGAATGTCTAACATGCTTTTATTTACAACTATAGTCATTAGGGTCTAATATATTGTTTACCACATCATCCACGCTAGACCGTGTGGGCAGCATGGGTTCTCACTAATGTGCGTGCGTGCGTGTCTATACACACACATACATACATGAGTATTTTGACACGTGCGATGCACATAGAAAATGTAACATTTCGTAAGATTAAAAAAATCTTACAAACAGTGTTCTATGACACCAATTCCTTCTACGCACGTGCATCGCACGTGCCATAGTACTCGTATATATAATAATTATCTCAATTTAATTGTTTAATGTAAAATATATATTGATATAGAATATTTCTAAATTACTTATCTTGATAACATAAAGCTTAATTTCACAAAATTAAACGTCGGTTGCTATTGTAGAAGTTTTTAAATCTAAATTTAAATTGATATCCTAGTTTGACTTGGTAGAATATATAAATATACATACACACAACATATATATATATGCATATATTCATATATATTTCAAATCAGATCTAGATCAAAGTTAATTAATATAAGATATCTCTAATTGACCATGTGTTGATATTATTATATATATACACCCATAATAACTGTAATGACCCGCCATTCCGTACCCTTTGAGCTGACATTAAATCACACTTGTCCAACACAAATTGTACGGAAAGACGAATAACTATGAGAAAGAAGAGGATATAAGAATAAAGAGAAACAACAATACATAATCTCACAATTGCAGCTAAATAATATATAATAGAAAATAACATATCTTTATACCAAAAAGAATTATAACTGTTATTATATATACCATCATCAGATACAACAATCAACAAATAAATCTGGACAGTTATAATTACTAGTCCTCAAAAGTGCTGAATATACAGCCTACAAACAGTGGAGTATAATCAAGTACGTGGAATATGCCTGAGAATCCTCCAGCACGTCTCCTGTGCTCCATAATATCCTAACCTGAATCTGTAATACTCAGTTTGACCCGAGTATTATAATAAAATAACACCCGAGTCAGTCTGGAAAACCAGCGTGAGAAAACACACTCAATTTGAATTATCACTGTTAACAAAATCCTTTAAAAACAAAGGTATCTCCTAAGACCACGCCACACATAAATACGATGGGTTTTTACCTCATGATAACCAAATCATTTTATATCAAAATCATCTGATATTATAATAGTGTTTATAGAAAATGAACTATAAAATAGCCAAAATGCTTGCATCTCACGTTTCAGCATAGTTGGGCACATCTAAAATCGTACAGGCTCGTAGTGGATATTGGATTCCATACAATAACAAGGTTACTGGGGTATCGCCCGACACAGTACACCTCTAGGAAAATGTACTGAGGTCGTACCTAACGATCCCTGCCAACACAGGACCGACCTACCCATTGTTGGATAGTACTGAATATGTCTACACCCCGGCTGTTCCCACCCTATCATGCGCTCTCTTTTCCATGCACATCCATATCTATAATTATAATATATCCGATGGTATATTGAAAAGTGATAACATACCTTACTTGGGTGCGACCCACTTAGCCCTGCTGCATCTCCCATGTTTTAGTCATTCCCGGTTGATGAGACTTGAGGCTACGTATTACCTTAGATTTAGCATTCATATACTTGGAATGCTAACACCGCCTTCCAAGCAACAATGAAATGATATCATTCATCTATACAAGTTGTTCTAGGTCTGAAAAAAACTGAATCTCCTTCAAGATCACCATCTCCATTATTTTCGAGATATCATAATTTGTAACACACAAATCAGATCTTAGTGGTTTTCGGATAATTAAATCTGATCCCGGTCTCTTCGAAATGATTAACGAATTTGGCCAGATTTGATAGTTGGTTATTTAACTATCAAATTACACACTTAAACAGTCACTAGGCCCGATTTTATAAATCTTTCAAAAAAATTCACTTTAAAATATCTTTACAAGGATATATATATATATATACATATATATATATATATACACATATAGATATATATATATATTCAAATCTCTTCCAGTATATTCAATAATTGAAAACAATTTCAAATACTTATATCCATAACAGGATATTTTCGAATCATATCAATACTTTAGAAATATATTTTTTCCAATTCCATTTATAATTCAACACTTTGAAAAAATTTCTGTGATAATAATCTCATAGTTAAAATATTTCAAATCCTTCCAGTCCAATACTTAGGAAATATTTATAAGTATATTTTCCTAAAATAATTTTATTTCCAATACTTAGGAAAGATTCCATTTATTTCCTATTTCTCAATATCCTTTAAAATTTATTTGTAAATTCCTTAACTCGTTTATAATGAATTCTATAAGTTTCCGGAATTCATAAATTAATTTCCTTTAAAATTTACAAAATCGATTACACTTGTTTATAATTCCAACTACCCATTTCTAACTTCTTTTATAAATTCTAGTTCATTTTTGAAGTTGTCGTATATCAACATTTCGGAAGTTTCCTTAAGTTTACAGAATTCCATTACAAGATTTCTCTTATAAAAATCATATCCATTAAATAAAACATGTTTTACAAATCTCGAAAGTATTTATAAATAAATTTCAATCATTTTCCAAAACTCTATATATAATAAGTATTTTTAAAGAATAGTAATTGTTTTCAAAACATGTTTTAAATAATTATTTAAAATATCGAAACACTTTTTAGTAACAATATCTAATTTCCATTTCATTTATAAATAACATCGATTCACATAGCTTATTATAAAAATTTGATTATTTTTAACTAATATAAATAATTTGTATAACCAACTTTCCAAAATATTCCAATATTAAAACAGTTTTAAACTGCATAGTTTAATAAATAAAAATCCCTTTTTAAATAAAACCTAACTTCTCTATAAAATTTTACATAACCATTTTAGATTTATAAATCCCTCTCGATTTATCACAAATCGATTTTCATTCCCAATTTCACAACTATTTCCAAATTCCAAAACAAGATTCACTATTCCTTTCTAAGCCGATTTCCCATATTTCATTTTAAATTCACACAGTTAATTTACATTCCCGATTTATCAAATGATAATCATTATACTTTATTTATAAACATCGTATATAAATTTTATAAACTCATTTCCAGCCTATACAAATTTATATTAACAACTCCATAAATAAATCGATTTCTATTTAAAATCCCATTTACACATCTATTTCCCAAAAAAATTCCAATTGTTTCTCAATTCGTTTAAAATTCCAATTCCAACTTCTTTTCCATATTTTTGAAAAATACTACTTAATATTCACTATACAAATTCTTTATCAATTATTTTAAAATCTCTATTTCCAACTCTTCCGTAAATAGTTAAGTAAAAATCTAAAATCCAATCATTAAATCTATTCAAATCAATTTCCCCTTAAAAATCCCAAAATTCAACATAAATATTCCATTTCCAAAATCGCTTTTAAATATCCTTTTTAAAATTCAAAACTATTATTAATCGTATTTATAATATCAAAATTAAGGCCAGTGCTACTACAACATCCAATCAACCCAATCACACAACAATCCATAATAGATTATTCAATTACATCTTATATCGTTATATATGAAAAACAATCAATATATCTGAGTAATCCATTTGGATCCCTCCAACCTGTTTCCCTGCATCCACAGATGTTATATAACATAAAATACCAATCCCGCTTCGAGGCTGGATATCTTGGTAATATAGGGTCATCCGCTATTATGCGGAGCGCATAGTGTCTCATCCGCTCTAATCGGCGGGAATATACCCAACTACTAATATATACTGCTATATATAATATAACATCCAACTGATAGATTATTATCAATTCATCCAATCAACCAATAAATAATTTTTAATATTTTAAATTAAATCCAGCAATCCAAATGAGTGATATTTTACTCACCATGATTTTTATTTGCAATCCATTTCAATTTTAAATTAAATTGAACCGCGTTCAATTTAATCTAAAATCCCAGCTGACTCCAAAAATCTCTAAACCAGTTTTGTTGCGTAGCACTCGTCGATACGAATCCGTTGCCACTTGTTTCGTTTGATTTGGACCTCGAATGGAAGAGCAACATAATTAATAAACATTCGAATTTTAGATAATATAGTTATGCTTCCTTAATTACTAATTAATTACCTTAATTAACTTTACTAATCCACGTCATTACTCTTCTTTCCCGTTCAGGTCCACGCGATATCATTCGCGTTCGAACCCAAGTCCTCCGTCCACCTCTTTGATCACCATGGCCTTCTAATGCAACCGAATTACCACCTACGCATCCCCAACGACGCGCCGAGCTCCTAGCTCCCACTTGTTTCCGGCCTCGTGCACAACGCCGCCGCCTATTGCTTGAAAAATCCCAAAACCCGCCGCCACTTCCACGCGAGATCCACGCCACCACCTTGTGTCGCCTCTTGCGCTTCCAAGTGTTGCGCCGCCGCTCTCGTGCTCGACTCCTACGACATCACGATTTTATTTTCGTGTTGTTCCACATTGAAGAAGGAAAAAAGGGAAAGGTCGCGTTTTTTAAACTAATGGGGAGCGACGTGCGTATGTATGTAGGTTGGCTTCTCAGAGTAGGGTGGCTCGAGGGTTGATTTTTTTTTTCCAAATATCACGAATTACATACTGTGAAATTCCGAATTCCTATTGAGGCGTGCAAACTGGCGCTCCTAAGGTTATACCCCTATTTCGAATGCAGTGGAATAAGTTCCGAGACCTAATTCGATTGTATGTAGAAGATAACTTTTTAAATCGACGATTTTAAATTAAATTAATTCTGTGCATTTTCAGCTCGAACGACCAAATGGTGAATCCAATCGCCACGAAATTGGAAATCCAATAATAGTACACTATTATGGATCCAATGGAACTGGTTTCGTCGAATTCCGAGACTGTGCCCCGAAAGACTATTTTCACTCGTTAATTAAAACGAGTTATTTTCAAAATCGAGTAAATCACTTCTAAATCCAATTTAAAAGTTTTATTGTCTTCATTTTATTAACTAGTAATTAAATAAGCTTTGAAATTATTTTTATCTAGCTAAAAACTCGAGATTCCATTATTTAACCAATTTCAATTATTAAATTTAACAATTAAATTATCAAATAAATCGCCATATTTGAAATTCAAGTATTTTAATTCATAAAATTAACTTTTCAACATTTAAAATTGATTAAATATTCAAAATCAAACGACCAAAAAATCCGGGTCGTTACATCCCTCTCCCCTTAAAAGAATTTCGTCCCTGAAATTGCCAAGGTAGGAAAATGCTCCAAACCCATTAACTTTTCAAAACTCACTTAGTTAAACTCGACATTTCACTTTCCTAAATCTTTTAGTTTCAATCAAACAATGAGTTTCCATTTCTAATTCAAAACCCTTTATTTCCATTACAATTAAAAAAACAAATCTTAGTTAACAAAAATTTCCAAAACCTTTCAAAAAATTTCAAACACCCTAAATTTCTGAAATTTTTTGGCAGAGTCTCCCTTGTACGGAGAGCCTTTTGCAATATGAAAAATATAATAAAAAGATATACATCGGCTTTCTTGGTCGGAAAACGCAATATATATCAATATTTTTATTTTTCACGCACTAAATTCGTAAGCGTACCTTATTTAGCGTTATTAAGCGAGCGAGCTCAATTTATATGCAATTTCGCAACCCAAATCTAGCCCAATAGCCTCCTTGTACCTATACTTACTTAAATAAATCCTATCAGTTTCATATAAATGAAATTTAATATCATTACATTCATTTCTACTAGCTAAACACAACATTTGCATAAACCAACATGTTCTACATGTATTTTAAAGCAATTACAGGGTTCCACATTAATTTAGTTACTATCAATCGATTTTTATACCATCTCATTCAATTCAAATGATTCACAACCAAATTTACTTGCATCCAATTCATATTCCCATAAAATATATTCATATCCATTCCAAATTGATTCTAAATCAATTTATTCACTTTCCATTAATCCATTAATTTTTTTCCGTTTATGTCGAATGACAGTTCAATCCATGCTATTTAGTGATATTCATTTAATAAAATAACCATTCTAGTTTATAAGCCAATTTAAATTGCTTGTGAATCAATTTTTTCCATTTTTACGGATTCGCTTTCAATTTATTCACAAAATCTTGTTCACTTCATTTTATATTAACGGCGATTCATTCCATGTCAATTTATTTATGAATCACTTCATAAAATTAATATTAAGGTGTATTATAACCTTTTATACGTCACTTATATTCATTTCCACTTCAATATTTAATTCCATACTCAATTTAATTTAAATAACATCTCAAAACCATATTGAATTTATTTACACTCAAATTGAACTCATTCACAACTTAAGCCATTACTATTTTTGAAACGATGTCAGATCTGTTATATTAGATTTCAAAGGTTCTAGCATTCCTATCTATATAATTGATTTCAAAGGTTTTGGACTTTTATATTAGATCTGTTTAAACCTTTAAAATCAATTCCAAAGTAGGAACATGTGCAAAGCCATAGTACACATACATATACATTATATAAATATACAAATTTCCATATATAACCAGGTTCTATATATATAAATTTCTATATATAAAACTATAGTATAACCAGGTTCAATATATAAATTTCTTTATATAAAACTATAGTATAACCATGTTCTATATATAAATTTATATATGTAAAACTATAGTATAACCAGGTTCTATTACATTATATAAATATACAAATTTCTATATATGATAAGTTTATGGTGATGATACATTCCATTTTATATTTACACTAAAACACTAAACCTTAATATAGCATTTTAACCAGGTAGTACGCATATACATATGTGTTATATAATTCATTACAAAATTATATGTTCTAACATATTAATATCATGTTATTAATATCCAATAGTTTTTAAATCTCGTTCAAATGAATATTTATAAATGGGTCCATCTATAGATATCCCACATAATGTGGAATCGAATGGTTATAAATTATAGTTACCGACACTTGTGCATTATAACTCTTAAATCACCATATAGTTCCCAATACATGGACGTATTCATATTCAATTTAATTTGTATTATTCTAATTCCTACTCAATTTAATTTGTAACAACCTGCATATTTTACGATTGTATCTTTAAATGTTTTATTCAAATATAGCATCGTTAATCGAATTAAAGTTCAAAATGTTACTTTTCATAAACGGTCGAACTAGGACTCGAGACCACTTCCATTGAGTCCAAAATGGCGTTTATAACTTTTTTGATTTCAAACATCGATATGCTTGGAGTTGAGTAGAATTTGCTATTTTCTACTTGGGCTTTGGGTTTGGGTTTCAGCCCACTAAACCATCATAATACCCTAACTCCACCCCTCTCCTCTTCATTCATTTTCATTTCCTAATATACTCTAGCTCAAGAGAAAATGGGGGAGGAGATTGGAAATTAGAATTCCAAAACCCTAGTTTGTTTAGGAAATACAAATTCAAGTCCAAAATCAGGGAGAAGCTTAGGTAAGCATCCACTTCATCTTCTCTATCTCTATCTCTCCTCAATTTTAGAAATTCCTAAACCCTAACTTAGGAAATATTTTCTTATTAGCTTAGATTGGAGCTTCTTGAGTTGAGATTGAAGAGGAATTGGCCTTTCCTTTGTTTTAGAGCTTCTCATTCGTGTCTTTGAGTTTTAAAGGTGAGTTCTTTAACTCACATCTACGTCTATAACTTTCATTGTTGTTAGGTATGAATTCCTAACATTTATGCATGTTCATTTGGTTTTGATTTGAATTGATTTGGTGAATTTTCCAAATTTTGGTGTTTTGGTCCAATTTTATGAAAATCCTTCTATGGATATTTGGATAATGATATTTGGGGTGTATCGAAGAGCTTATAAGGCTGGGTTGTCGCTTGGCATAAATCCCTAGTCGTCGTTGTTAGTCTGATCGATACCGAAACATTTTGGCCATCTTGGCCTAGACAAATTGTTGCCTAGGCTAGGTGACTAGACGTTTGGGGATCAAGTCCAGACGTCTAGTTATAGATAGAAAAGAAGGAAAAAAAGACAGACACTCGGACCAGACGTCTGGTCCAAACCTACCAGACGTCTGGTTAGTTTCCAGACGTCTGGATTAAAGTTCAGACGTCTGGTAGGTTCCTGGATTATTTCCAGAGAACAAATCCAGACGTTTGGATTTATTCCCAGACGTCTGGAACTGTTCATTTTGCCTATTTTGGGTTGTTTTGATTTGATTTCCATTGTTTAATCGGTTTTTGTTGATCCGGATAGTTGTTATCACTTATTATCGACTTTGATGACTTCTTTTTCGGGATTTTTGGGAATATCCATTTTGATGGATTCGGTATCGATTTCTATGGATTAGATTCACGTCTTTGTATGTGAATTTTTGGTGATTGATTGTTTCTACAATCATTTCTGTTATTTGTCACTTTAAAATACAAAGGTTTATATACTAGTAGTAAATACTCAAACTCTTTCACAAAAACGATTTCAACACAACTTTTAAATTTAAATACAAAGCTCATTTTTAAAACCATTTTTCAATCTATTAGTATATACAAACCTTTACCTCATTCGTACGAGAAACCCAATTAAACGACAAAACAAGTGGTATGAAACGCTTGAGTTTACCTCGTCGGTTAATTCTTGGACTTGTTCGATTGAACTCTCGTGACAATTTTCGAGTGGAAATCTACAATTTGTTCATAAATATTTAAGTTAAGCTAGTGGTTATGGGGCATGAAGCTAAGCTCATATATTTACTAGCTTAGTGTAATTAACACTTCTTATCGATCAATGATGATCCTTTGGTGATTTCGACTAGCGATTTGCGATGTCTCTTTGTCCGCGTGGGGGACTGTACCCCGTTTGAAAGATTTTCGACTCATAGTCCGCAAGGGGGGACTATACCCTATTTGGAGGAGCTTCGACTCATAGGAGGAGTTTCGACTAATAGTCCGCAAGGGGGGACTATACCCTGTTTGGAGGAGTTTCGGCTCATAGTCCGCAATGGGGGACTATACCCTGTTTGGAGGAGCTTCGGCTCATAGGAGGAGCTTTGGCTCATAGTCCGCAAGGGGGGACTAAACCCTGTTTGGAGGAGCTCCGGCTCGTTTGTGACACACATGTTGGGGAGTTTTCATGCTCCCGTTTGTGATAGGCCTTCCCCTTTTTGTGATTTCTGGAATTCTAGTTGATGATTTCTAAAATTTGTGTTTCACCGATTTTTGAGATTGACATTGGTATGTTTTGTCAATATTTGTGTTTTGGTGAATAATTTAAAGAATATGACATTCTTTTTAGTGTTTGAGAATATTTGATATATTGTATGATTTTTGTTGTTATCTGATGCATACTTGTCACAGTATGGCATTATTGTTATCATACGTTTTTGTGATACCACTTATCCTATCTCATTTTATCTGATATTTATAGCTAGACTGATCTGTTTATTATTTTCTTCTTAAATAATACTTGGGTCAGACCGAGGTATTTCAGGTGCTTCTGCTTGACTTCTTATTAGGGTCCGTCACTTGACTTTTGGCTAACTACTTTAGCTTAGTAGTTTTGGTTGTTATACATTCGAGATAGAGACTCCTTGATGTATACATATTCTTTTGTCTAACACTTGTATCTATTCTTTTGTGATGTAATGGATCTAGTTTGACCACTACTTTGATGTACACTTTTATGTGTTATATTCATATATGTTTCCGCCTTGTGATATGAATATCTATGACTAATTTGTGTTATGTTTATTTCTATATTTTTTTCCGAAGTCCACATAGCAACTGTGTGGTAGCTTTGAGTTTGTATTTGATATGCCGGATTTCCTCTTGAAATGAAATGTAAGTTATATTATCTGATATATCGGTACTCGCACAAAGCAATTACACAGATGGTCGCTCCTCAACAGCCTTATTCTTCGTGCTAGTCGATGGTATTACCCCGTAGTGTCCTTGGCTAGTGTGAGTATAGAGGTGGGGCGTCACATAATTTAACTTACCTTAAGTTAAATTTTTAATCCACACAATTTTCCTTTACTAACTCGATTTCTTTAACTCTACCCAAGTTAACTTTTATTTCATACAGAAATTCACATTTCCCAAGTTATAAATCCAAAAACTTATTTTTTCTTCTGGATTCACAAACCATATAACTAAGAATTTCAAAATTCAAACATCTGATTTGTTAGCACCAAAATTGGTCACTAACACCCAATAAAAGATTTGTGTAGAGAGATTAATGAAGATAGTAAATTAAAACAGAGGAATATATGCAAAACAAACTGCAAAAACAAGAACACCAGAATTATAGTGGTTCGGCGTAACTGCCTACGTCCACTGTTAATGTAATCTTTATTGCTTTTCCAATCGCTTGAGTATAGAAACAATCCATAAACAACCAACTTGAATACAAGTGTGAACTGAAAGAAGCGAGTACTAAAAATGACTGAGTATCCCTGGAGTTCTCCAAAAGAGTCCCCTCAACTATACCCCGGCCCCTCTATTTATAGATGATAATAGGCTGGACTCCCTGCGCAAGCCCAAGAAAAAGGTAGCTCGGCCTATAGTTGTAAGTCAGGTTGACCGAACAAGTCATCCCGAGCCACTTCCACCGAACCGGTAACACCCGAGCCTCTCTGGCCGAACCACGAGTTCCTCATGTGTAACTCGAAGTGAAGTCTTCCATAACTCGAAGCAGCTAATAATGCAACCCAAAGTAAAGAAAAGTCGACCACGTTGTACTGTTGGAAACCTACTAACTCCCTGGGCCGGACGATGAATGGTCGACCCACACTAGTATTCCCACTATGAATGAGTGATAAGTGGCCGGTCCATCTTGACCTTCCCTCCAAGACCGAGCGACACCTGCTAACCTATCCAAGCTAAATGACGCATACTGGGCTAATCAGACCGAACTGCTTTGTCTTCATGCGCCTTGGCCGAACCATGCTACAACCAAACCACGCAAAGTGAAACTCGCGAGGCCGAACCAGAGAATGCCAAGCCATTCTTCCCTGAGCATCTAGACCGAACTGTCTTGGCCATCCTTCCTCGACCGAGCGACGAGTTTCTCTTCCAGGCCGAGCGATGAATAACCGATCCACTGGGTCCAAACTGCTCTATCATGCTCATCTAGGTCGACCCACTCTGTGTCGAGCAACTGGGGCCGAACCATACTTGAATTTCACCAGCCTCCTATACTCCCAATCCATTTTTAGTTTAAGTCCCATCCAGGTTCAACCATGAACCATAAGTTTTGCGACTATCACCATGTAGCTGGGCCACAGTGCCAGGTAACATTTGCCCCCTAAAGCGTGTCGTGTGAATCAACATGACGTGCTTTGAATTAACAACCAGCCCTTGCCTTCAGAAGTTAGCTCATCTAGAATGACAATCGTCTGTCGTTTAAATCCTATTTTAACTGTCCAAAAGCTGAATGCATATAACCTTTCAAAGGTTGAACCATATTGGATTCTCTAAATATTACCTGTGCATATGCTTATGTACACACACACACACACACACATATATATATATATATAGATTCCTATAAGTACATGTATATGTTTTTACTTATTTATTATTGTCATCTACGTACTTATTATTATCTTTTATTATTACATTTTTGTTTTTGTTCTGTTTCTTCCTTTTTTTTAGGGTCGGTCGGCGCATGACTATCGAACCATTCGGTTGGCCTACTCAATGTCGTTCGACGCAGTGATTCTCCGAACCACTACAGTGTTTTGACTGGTTCCATAGGGGGAAAGTCCGTTCACCTTCCCTTTTTCATATAAAAGCTCAGTCTTTTCTTTTTTCCTTTTATCTTCCTCTTACTTTCACTTTTACCTTCACAAACTCGCATTCTTTTTATCTCCTTAAATTTATCAACTTGCTCCCACAAAACCCTGTTTTTTTTTCTTCGAAACCTCAGTCGCCCTCAAACTCGATCAGCGTTTTGGCCTAGCAACTCGAAACTCCTGCAACCCAAAAATCTTTCTATAGGTATGAATTCCACTTCAAACTCAAAGTCGCATACGAAGTTTGAGTGCTCGATTAGGTGGTTTCACTTTTTCTTTGGTTATATTAATAGGTAAAGGATAATCGGTAAGGGGAGAAAAGATGACTCGAGTGGACGGCAGGACATAGGCTAGGGCTTTGATTGTTCTTGATGGTTTTTCACAATAACCTCTGTGTAGTGGTTGTTCCCACAACTCGAAAGTTAGGACTTAGGAAGTGGGAGGAAGATGCCGCTCAGTGAAGAATCTCAAAGAAGGGGAACAGTGTGAGGTCTGAGAGCGAATGCTATTAGGCCACGGTAAGAGGAAAAAGAATGCGGCTCGGTAATTAGGTATGACATTGTTATTTGGTGAGAACCCAGTGGAGTGGTTCGGTATCCCGACCGAGGGAGTCGTTCGGTTTCAAAGGAGAGCATGGATCGGTAGGAAGTTAGGTTGTTGGCTCGTTATAGACTGAGTGGGTGGTTAGGTTATGTAGGACGGTAGGAGTGCGGGTTAGGTCGTTCGGTCATTAGAGAGAGATAGGAGGTAAGTGGGTTGGTTGGGAATTCGGAGGAGAGTAGTTCGATACCGAACAGCGCAGCGCGGCTCGGTGTCTAGGCTTGTGTTGGTGTTCGTTATTGGGCATTGGTTACCAAGATTGTGCTAACTTGAACATAATACTCACTCTGATAACCTAATCCCACAATCATCCACAGCATATCGGACAATAATAGACAATAAAACACATAAGCCTGAGGACTCAATCTGAACCAACTCCCCATAGCTTGAATAATATTCAATGCAAACTCAACCCATCAAATGCAGACAAATAGTCTTCACACTCTATGATGCCGATGCTTGATTCCAGAACTTCTAATAACAATCATATAATAAAATGCAGGAGACGGTCAGCGATGAAAGTCTCCGAGGACAACCACTCAAAACTCTATTACATCATACTTGTGTTTAAATTTTTTAACTTTTCCGGCACTCATGTTCAAGTCATAGCACTAGTTCACACACAACACAGGGGGATGTATTATCATCGTTGTATCTGATATCGATTGTCTTTCAAGTATAGTTCAAACAGGTATCTACCCACATCTGACGCCCGTTGAATATGTCCAAAAGATCGAGCTCTGCCACAGTTTCAGACAAGCCTGGGGCAAGTTCTCAGCAAGAGGTAGTAGGAACTTCGAGTTCACCGACAACTCCTATGCAGGGTATTCCGGATCCATCAGCTAAAGTTATTGGCCCGACTCTTGATGTTATAGACGGAGCAGTAATTCTGGATAATCCTATTTATTCACAAGCTTCAAAAATCAGCGAAACTGCTCTTCGTCGATTGTGTACAATTCATGGGATCCCTTTCGACAACGTTTTAGTTCCATCGGGGCTAGATCGGCCTCACATGTCCCCTGCTAGATATACAGCGTGTAATAAATTTATGTGCTAGGTTGGTAGCGTGCCACCTTTTAACTCCTTTCTCCGTGAAGTGTTATAGTATATCGGGATCGCCCTGGCACAACTACATCCCAATAGTCACGCGTTCATCTATGGCACTTATATTCTCTTCATGAGCATCTTATTTAGGCTCCCCACTCCCGGCGATATCCGCTACATTTATCACTTCAAAAGACGGTCTGACAGTCCATCTTTCATATTCCTTAAGCCACACTCCAATTGTCAGACCCTAACGGGGGCATGGAGTAAATTCTCCCAATATAAGCAGGAATGGTTATATGTACGCCGCCCCCTGGCTTTGTGAGAAGATGGTTGGAAGGGAGTAAGTTCTATTTCCAGACCAATATTTGTCTGAGGCACGAAGTGTTTTCTTTCTAAACTTCTTTCGACTTTTATAGGCATCAGCCCATGTCCCGAAGGCACTGGGTATTCAGAGGCCTTTGAGGCCATTCCAGCTATTCCTGTGGAAGACCGGGAGAACAAATCCGTCATTTCCTATGAATCTCTTTTAAAGTTTGGATTGTTGGTGGAAGGTCGTCGAACTGGTCCCCCAACTGTCGCTGTTACAACCGGATCTACTGTAGAGAAAGGCAAAGAGCAGGCCGAACCTTTGATGCCTCCTGTAGAAGGGGCCCCCGATACAACGGAGGAGGGTGAAATTAAAGAGACCGGGATGCCAAAAGCGACCGACGCTAGTAATCGACGCACCCGGCATCGATTAACCTCTCCCTCCTTCAAAGGAGACAAAAGGCATAGCCTACAAACTGAGAAAGAAATCAGTCGGCGGAACTTCAAAACTTAAAATTACTCCAGTCAAGAAAGAGTCATTTTCCTAACATTTAGAGGGTTCACTAAAAGGTCTAGCAGACCTGACCATCCCCGACGACTTGTTAAATTACGACTTCAATGATCCAGGGGGTATAGGATTTAATTCACCCGCAAGAGGCGATGACGGCGAACAAGCTCATCATCAAGGAGAAAAAACTCCAATAAGTAATGCAAAAAAACTGGTCCGTCAGGGCGAAACACTAGGACACACACGAACACTCACACTTCACCCCACACTTAAGTTTTAGCCACTATGTGATCCTCACTAACTTGTCTTAAATTGGTTTCTGTGCAGGTGATATGGGATGTTCACACGGCTTTGATCGCCTTCGCGGTTCCTCTATTTTCCACCATTCCGGTAGGGATTTGGGATCAGGTAGACGCCGAGACAAAGATGACAGCGGTGATAGGGACTACCACCCCCATGACTTGTCGTCTTCCCGAAGAAGAACTTACATCCATTCTTCACATCCCAACGATCCTCTCCCTCATTCGGAGCACATTAAAGAAAAATCTGCTCAGAAATGACCTCAATTCGAAGCTCTTTGCGACCAACACTCCGGTTCGTCCAACACCAAACAATCTCGTGAGCCTCATAAAAAGTCTGTGACTCCTGCTAGGCATATTCCTCCGATCCCTGCACATGATCCATCTGCAGTTGAAAAATTATCTGAGCTTAAAGCCATATTTCCAAAAATATGCTTCGACGGATTGAAATTTCTTCCAGCGATTCATCCTATTCTAGGGCACGTCAAACAAAGTGCCATCGCTTGTAACAATGATGTCTATGTCCAACATGATGCGTTTGTTCATTTGGTAGAAAAAGTTTCAGAAGTTTCTATAGAACGCCAGGATGAAATCGATCGCCTGAAACTTGAAGCCATTCATGATAAAGACATTATTAAAGTTCAGGACGAAGAGCTTTCCTCGTACAAATCTCAACTTGAGGCCGCTCAGCAAAACGCCAAAGATACAACCGAGGCAGTCAGCCGTCCGGAAGCCACTCACAAAAAGGAAATCGATGAGGCAGTTCAATGTAGCGGTGCTCTAGCCTTAGAAAAAGACTCCATCCAGAAAGAAAAGGATGTCCTCGCTGGGTGAGTTAAAGAACTAGAGGAGCTGTTGCTTAAAGAAAAAGAAGAGAAAACCACTACACAGGAAGAGTCGCAATGGTATTGCAAGGAAATCGTCACAACACGGCTCTTAAAAATGAAGCTCGACGAGGAAATTTCTAAAGCCAAAGTGTTAAAGGATGCAGCCCATGAAGAGGCAAAAGAATGGCATTGACATAAATTGATTCTCGCCTAGAGGCAGCTGCCAAAGCTGGGAGAGAAGAAATTAAATGCTTATTCGATCCACTTATTGCTGAATACAACGCTCGAGTTCTCATGCATCGAGATCTATCATTTCTGGGCTAGGGTTACCTCGAATCGTTAGCCGAAGCATGGGATACTCTAATCAAAATCAAGTGAGTGGAGTTGGGCACCGAAGAAATTGATGAGGAGTCCCTTGTGAGGGAAGTGCTTCGAGTAGATGAGTCATCCGACCTTTCCACAGCCAAAGCCCTCTACGGAAGAGATTCCTCCTCATCGAAAGGGAGGGACGACGTTGCTGGATCATCTGGAACTACGTCTCAAGTTCCTTCTTCTGCCCAGCCGGATAGTTTCTCATCACTCGATCCCTTCGAACAGCATGTTGGGTATGACCCAGAGAAACCCAGGCTTGATGTTCATGTTCTTTCCCCTATTCTCGAGGGTGAGACTCCTAAAACAGCTGAGAGTCAACCGGAAGCCGGTGTGTAATTCTGATCCTTTATGACTCCATGTAGGTCATTCTGATCCTGAACCAACTCCAAGGAGCGAAGTTGCCACGGAGAAGGAAGAAAAAATAGCGGAAGAGCTTCACACTGGGGATGCTCCCGGAACTGATGCCCAAGTAATCAGAGCACTGGATGAGGACAAGGCCGAGGATCCCTCGCCTGCGGATGAACATGATGAGGTTGAAATCATTGGTGCCTCCGGACCTACTTCAAAACTTAGCATGGGGGAGCGAGTCGCGGAATAGGAGAAAGAGAAAGCCAAAGTTAAGGTCGAACCTCAAGTGATGGAACTTGACGATCCTTTAAATATGCCCTTGAAGATAATTCTCCCCGGGGGGATCACGCCACTGGATGTTCCTCCTCCTTCCCCGGGCACCATCTCGCTAGGAAGTAAGGCGTCCAAGAAAAAATGCTTCGGTGAGGAGCATTCGGAGAAGCTGAAGAAGGAGAAAAAAATCAAAAATGTAGCTATTCGGTCGTGCCACATCCAATCCGAATAAGTATGAATTGTGTAGTTATTTCTATTTATTTTCATAGTCATTGTAAATAGACTTTTTGCTCTAAACTCGAGGAAAGTTGTAATGGAACTTTATTTTGGATTAGTAAATAAAATTTTGTTTCTCTGTCTTCGATGACTTTGGCTGTTTAGCTTACTGTCTAACTTGTAGTCGAAATTTGAAGTCTTGTGTGTTACATAAGCTCTGGTCCTTTTCCACATGACATGGAAATTTGTTGAATCGTAAATCTTCTAGTCCACGCTCTGGGGACTTAGAGTACCCCGGTCCATGCTCCAGGGACATAGAAATTTTTTGAATCGCTTATACTCTAGTCCGCACTCCGGGGACTCAGAGTACTCTAGTCCGCGTTTTGGGGACTTAGATATTTTTAAGTCGTTTATACTCTAGTCCTAACTCTGGGGGCTAAGAGTACTCTAGTCCGCCCTCTAGGGACTCGGAGATTTTTTAAATTGTTTATACTCTAGTCCGTACTTTGGGGACTTAGAGTACTCTAGTCCGCACTCTAGGGACTTATAGATTTTTGAAATCGTTTATACTCTAGTCCATACTCTAGGGACTTAGAGTACTCTAGTCCGCACTCCGAGGACTTAGAGATTTTTAAGTCGTTTATACTGTAGTCCGCACTCTTGGGACTCAGAGTACTCTAGTACGCACTCCGGGGACTTAGAGATTTTTAAGTCGTTTATACTCTAGTCCGCACTCTGGGGACTCAGAGTACTCTAGTCCGCACTCTGGGGACTTAGAGATTTTTAAGTCGTTTATACTCTAGTCCGCACTCTTGGGACTCAGAGTACTCTAGTCCGCACTCCAGGGACTTACAGATTTTTAAATCATTTATACTCTAGTCCGCACTCTAGGGACTCAGAGTACTCTAGTTCGCACTCCAGGGACTTAGAGATTTTTTAAATCGTTTATACTCTAATCATACTCTGGGGACTCAGAGTACTCTAGTCCGCACTCCGGGGAGTTAGAGATTTTAAGTCGTTTATACTCTGGTCCGTACTCTGGGGACATAGAGTACTCTAGTCCGCACTCCGAGGACTTAGAGATTTTTTATTTTATCGATTGACTTTTAATTTTGTGTGCCTGTTCATACGCCGGACAGAATAAAGTGATTTAATTTTTCCCATGGAACATGGAACATCAACAGTTCATAGAAAAGCAGCTTCAAGAATTTGTTGATCATAACAAATAGGAACAAACAGAATTGCCTTATTACATGCCGAAGACAAAGAACAACAAAAGAAAAACATACTGGAAACAATTACTACTAAAATGCGAAAGAAGTGGGCTAAGTGTAATAACGACGCAAATGCTCGATATTCCATGCTCGGGGGAGCGTCACGCCATCTACGGTCACTAGCTTGAAAGTTCCATCTCCAAGCTTCCATCCAATGACGTATGGACCTTCCCATGTGGGATTCATATGTGATGGGATCGGAAAAAATCGCTTCAAAACGAGATCGCCCACGTCAATGATTCTCGGTTGAACTTTTTCATTGTAATATCGAGCGACTCGGTGCCTATATGCAGCCACCCTTAAATCAGCTTCATCACATTTTTCGTCCTCAAAGTCTAGCGATTCTAGTAAAAGATCCTGATTCGTCTTAGGATCACAGCGAGTCACCCAATGAGAAGGAACTTCAAGTTCCACGGGTATAACAGCTTCAGTGCCATATGCCAATGTGAATGGAATGTGGCCAGTCGTGGACTTATGGGTGGTTCTATAAGCCCAAAGTGCTGTCGGAAGTTCATCCACCTACATGCCTTTAGCCTTCTCCAAATGTTTTTTCAATATGGATTTGATTATTTTGTTTACGGCTTCAACTTGTCCATTTGCTTTTGGGTGAGCAACTGCCGCAAATCTTTTCTTAATGCAATATTTTTAGCAGAATTCTTTGAAATCCTTACTCTCAAACTAAGTTCCGTTGTCGGTAATGATAGTTCGTGGGAGGCCAAAACGGCATATGATGTTTCGTACAACGAAATTAATGACCATTTTGGTGGTGATCGTAGCTAAGGGTTCTGCTTCTGCCTACTTGGTAAGTAATCGACCGCAATAATTGCGTATTTCGCACCACCTTTGGAGATTGGCAAGGAGCCGATTATATCAATCCCTCATATTGCAAATGGCCAGGGACTAACCATTTGTGTGAAATTCGTCGGCGGAGCTCTTGGAATCCTCACATACTTTTGACATTTGTTGCATCTTCTCACATAATCTGCGGCGTCTCGATTAACGGTTGGCCAATAGTATCCATAGCGGAGGATCTTTTTGGTTAGCGTCTGGCCCCCAGTATGGTCGCTACATTCTCCTTCATGAACTTCTTTCAAGACCCGATTTATCTCATCGTGGGCGATGCACCGAAGTAAAGGAACCGAGAATCCTTTCCGATACATTATTCCATCCGACATTATATACCGCAAGGCTTTGCGAATGACTTGTCGTCTTTCGTACTTTCATTCGGGCAAAATCCCATGTAGCAGGTATTGCTTGAACTGTGTTATCCACGACTCCCTCCCAATTTCTGTTTCTAACACAGAGTCTACTTCCATCTCGTTTATACTCGGGGTACGTAAGCTTTCAACAGGAACCAAACCCATCTGTTGTGCATCACCAATACTTGCGAATTTTTCCAATGAATCGGCTTCTCCATTTTGTTCACGCAGGATATGCGAAATATCGTAATATTCGAGGTCTGCCAACAGTTCTTAAACCCGAGCAAGGTATAGGGCAAGTCTCTGCCCCTTTGCTTGGTAGTCTCCTCATACTTAATATACCACCAATTGTGAGTCACAAAAGATTTCAATCGATTTCACTCCAAGTTCCCTGGTAAGTTTTAAGCCAGCAATCAATGCTTCATATTCGACTTCGTTATTTGTAGCTGGGAAATCGAGCTTCAATGCATAACAAATGGATCGGTTTTCGGGAGTTACTAGAATAACACCAGCCCCAGAACAACGGTCGTTGGACGCCCCATCGGTGTATAGTATCCATCGAATGGGGGGAATGACATCAACACCACTTAACTCGTCTGATATGGTGAATTCTGCGATGAAGTCTGCTAGCGCTTGCCCTTGGATATCCCTCCATGGTAAGTAAGTGATATCGAATTGACTTAACTCAATGTTCCACTTGAGTAACCTCCCAGAGGTTTCTAGTCGTTGGAGCACCTGTCCCAAAGGTAGATCGGTATAAACACCGTAACAACCTGCATATTTTACGATTGTATATTTAAATGTTTTATTTAAATATAGCATCGTTAGTCGGATTTAAGTCTGAAATGTCACTTTTTGCAAACAGTCGAATTAGGACTCGAGACCACTTCCATTGAGTCCAAAATGGCATTTGCGACCTTTTTGAGTATAAACATCGATATGTTTGGAGTTGAGTAAAATTTTGATATTTTCATTTAGGGCTTTGGGTTTGGGTTTCAGCCCACCAACCTAACAAATAACCCAACTCCGCTCCTCTTCATCCATTCACTCATTCTATTTCCTAACACTCAAGCTCAAAGTAAAAATGGAGAAAGGAATGGGAAATTAGAAATTCCTAAGCCCTAATTCTCTTAGGAAGGATCAACTTCAAGCTAGAAATCATGGAGAAGCTTAGGTAAGCATCCTCTTCATCTCCTCCATCTCAATCCCTTTTCAAATTTCAGAAAATTCCTAAACCCTAACTTAGGAAATATTCTTCTTATGAGCTTAGATTGAAGCTTCTTGAGTTGTTGTTGAAGAGGAATTGATCTTAGCTTGTTTTAGAGCTTCTCACTTGAGTTTTTGAGTTAAAGGTGAGTTTTTGAACTCACATATATGTCTATATCTTTGATAGTTATTTGGTAGTAATTCCTAACATCTATTCCTTGTTTATTTGCTTTTGAATTGAATTGGTTTGATGAATATTCCAATTTTTAGTGTTTTGAAGTCAAATCTATAAAAATCCTATCTTTGATGTTTGAACATGTTGTTGGGGTGTATCGAAGAGCCTATAAGGCTAGGTTGTCGCTTGGCATAAATCCCAAGTCTCCATTTCTCATTTGATCAATCTCGGTGTGGATTTTTGACCTTCTTGGGGCCAGGCCAATAATACTGCAGTTGCAGGTTCAGTCGACTGAACTGTAAGGCCAGTCGACTGAACCAGCGAACAGAAAACAATCTATGCCTGTACCAGTCGACTGACTAAACAATTCAGTCGACTGACTTGGAAACCGAAAGTTTCCAAGCATAGTATCAGTCGACTGATCACCTGGTTCAGTCGACTGATCTGCTTGTCTCAACCCAATTTGCCTACTTTGCGTGGGTTTCCAATTTTAATCGATTCGTGTTGATCCGATTTGTTGTTATAACTTATTATCGACTTTGATGATTTCTTTTTCGGGATTTTTGGGAATATCCATTTTTATGGATTCGGTATTGATTTCTATGGATTTGATTCACGTCTTCGAATGTGGATTTTGGTGATTGATTGTTTCTACAATCATTTCTGTGATTTTCACTTTAAAATACAAAGGTTTCTATACTAGTAGTAAATATTCAAACTCTTTCACAAAGATGATTCCAACTCTATTTTTAATACAAATCTCATTTATAAAACCATTTTCCAATCTATTAGTATATACAAACCTTTACCTCATTCGTACGAGAAATCTAATTAAATGGCTTAGCAAAACAAGTGGTATGAAACGCTTGCGTTTACTTTGTCGGTTAATTCTTGGACTTGTTCGATTGAACTCTTGTGACAATTTCCGAGTGGAAGTCTACAATTTGTTCGTAAATATTTAAGTTAAGCCAGTGGTTATGGGACATGAAGCTAAACTCTTATATTTACTAGCTTAGTGTAATCAACACTTCTTGATGATCGATGATGATCATTTTATGGTTTAGACTAGCGATTTGCGATGTCTCTTTGTCCGCGTGGGGGACTGTACCCCATTCTATTGAGCTTCGTCTCATTTTTATCGGCTAGCGACCTATGGTTTTATGGAGTTCGGTTCATCGGCTGTAACTCTATATTACGTCGTTGTTCCGTATTATTTGATTTTGGTTCATCGGGCGTTCGCTGTACTACGTCGTTGTTCTGGATTATTTGTGTTCAGGTTCATCGGGCGTTCGTTGTACTACGTTGTTGTGCTTGATTATTTGAGTTTGGTTCATCGAGCGTATCGTTGTACTACGTCGATGTTCTGGATTATTTGAGTTTTTAGTTCCTCGGGCGTTCGCTGTACTACGTCGTGGCACTGACTCTATGGTTAGCGACCATGGGATAGCGACCCATTTGTGATACACGTGTTGGTGAGTTTTCATGCTCCCGTTTGTGATAGGCCTTCCCCCTTTTGTGATTTCTGGATTACTAGTTGATGATTTCTAGAATTTGTGTTTCACCAATTTTTGCGATTGGCATTAATATGTTTTGTCAATATTTGTGTTTTGGTGAATAATTTAAAGAATGTGATTCTTTATGGATGTTTGAGATGATTTGGGATATTGTATGACTTTTATTGTTATTTGATGTATACTTGTCGCAGTATGGCATTATTGTTATCATACGTTTTTGTCATATCTCTTATCTTATCTCATTTTATCTAATATTTATAGATAGACTGATCCGTTTATTATTTTCTTCTTAAATAATACTCGGGTCAGATCGAGGTATTTCAGGTGTTCCTGCTTGACTTCTTATCAAGGTCCTTCACCTGACTTTTGGCTATCTACTTTAGCATAGTAGTTTTTCTTAGTATATATTTGAGATAGAGACTCCTTGATGTATACTTATTCTTTTGTCTAGCACTTGCATCTATTCTTTTGTGATGTAGTGGATCTAGTTTGACCACTATTTTGATGTACACTTTTATGTGTTATATTCATATCTGTTTCCGCCTTTGTGATATGAATATCTATGACTGATTTGTGTTATGTTTATTTCTATATTTGTTGCCGTAGGCCGCATAGCCACTGTGTGGTAGCTTTGAGTTTGTATCTGAGATGTCGGATTTCCTCTTGAAATGAAATGTAAGTTATATTATCTAACATATCGGTACTCGCACAAAGCAATTACACAGATGGTTGCTCCTCAACAGCCCTATTCTTCGTGCTAGTCGACGGCATTACCCCGTAGTTTTCTTGGCTAGCGTGAGTATAGAGGTGGGCGTCATAGCTTGGTATCAGAGCCAAACTTCGGAACAATGTAGAATAATCTAGCAAGGATCATTGTCCTAAGTCTTTCTTAGGAATCGTGCCATAGGATTTAATTCGAGTCTTCGTACCGTTCTATCCTATTTCTTTTTATGATGCCTTGTTTTATCAATCAAGTTTGTTTGATATTCATTCTGTGAATAACCTTTTTCCTCTTCTTTCTTTCTTAAAGAAGAGAAATGGTTTGATCTGGCCATCCTAGCGCCGGTCAATCCAGAGCTACTCCTCAGGATGGAGTATTTATGTCTGCTTAACAACTTTTAGATTTTGTGAACAATGCCCAAGCTGCCGGACCCGTTCCAGTGCCTACTCGCCCTAAATACGGGTTTGCACGCTTGTGCAGAGATTATACCGCTTAGGGTGGAAGGCCATTCAAGGGTTCCGAAAATGTTATAGAAATCCAAGCTTGGCTTAGACCATGCGAACGCATCTTTTCCCGCATGAATCTTATTGATCTACATCGAGTCCAAGTGGCTTCTAGAATGCTCCAAGAAAGAGCATTAGATTGGTATGAGCTTTTGACTTCGAAAAGTATTGAAGCAGATCTTACTTGGGAGAAATTCCGGGAAAGGTTCGAATTGAAGTTTGTGCCAGAAGCTGAAAAAGTAACTTTAGTGCGGCGCTTTATTGACCTTGTTCAAGGTGAATCTTCTGTGACCGACTATGTCGCATCTTTTGAATCTCTCTCTAATTATGGGGTCGAATATATTAATACCCCATTGAAGAAAAATCAGAGATTTGTTTATGGGTTGAACAAGAACCTCAAAAATCCCTTACTTCTGAAACTAGAATTTTCTTTCGATCAGCTTATAGATATCGCTCTTTGGCTTGAAAAGGCCGATAGAGAAAGTGATGTTGAAGTTGTGCATGCCAAACAGAACTTCAACAATAGCATGAAGAGGCCGATAGAGAAAGTGATGTTGAAGTTGTGCATGCAAAACAGAACTTCAACAATAACATGAAGGGGCCTATTAAGCTCAAAGGCCCCAATCCCAACAAGAAAGGGAAGCAAGAAACTTCGGTAGCAAAGACTCCTACCTCTAGCGTGGACGATGCTACAATTGTGGGACTACGGACCACTATGCAAATGAGTGCCCAAAACCATTTTTTGTCGTTATTGCAAAAGTTCGCGTCATCTTATATCTACATGTCCCATACTCCAAAGTAGGAGAGAGGGAGAGTTGAATGTTGTGCAAGCTCCTTGTGACACTTCTTTTGGTCAAGGTATTTTTCATTCTATCCTTAATGACATTAATTTGTTTTGTGATTATCCTATTCTAGTTCTTTTGGTACGGGTTCATCTCATTATTTTATATCAAAAGAACTTGTTGATTCTTTTTCTTTAAATATTATGGACTTGATGACTTCATTGAGAATTGCGAATCTGATTGGTAGATCCGCAACACTCAGTTTAATTTGTGGAGATGTCGAGATTATTTTATGTGATTATTCTTTTCGAGCCGATTTGCATGTTATGTGTTACTTAGGCTTTGAAATTGATTTTTGGGAAAGGATTGGCTTAATCATTATAAAGCCTATATCCATTGTCCTGAGAGGACTATCCATCTTCGACATTCTCAATCTATTAAGCAAATTTCTATTGATTTTAATGATTTTGATTTCCAAATTCAGTGACATCATTTTATTCTTTAAACCCACTTGATGAGGAGAATGTTATTTCTCTCATTCAAGTAGTTTGTGAATTTTCCGGTATATTTGAGCTTGCCTTAGGATTATCACCTAAGCAATCTATTGAGTGGTGCTAAGGTCTTTTCAGCTCGACCATGCCACCGGTTTTCATCAGCTATGAGTTGCGGAGGGTAGCATTCCACTTACCGCATTCCTCACTCGTTATGATTCTTATGAGTGGTTCGTTATGTCATTCGGTTTGACGAACCTTCTACCTTGTTTCATCCATCTTATGAATCTGGTATTCTACAAATATCTCGATGAGTTTATCCTTGTATTCATTGATTATGGATGAAAACAACGATTTAAAATTTGCAAATCTTTTTAATAAGATATTTATAAGTAAGATTGGATTTTGTTCTTAAAATGAGCAAGGAATATTTGCAAATTTTATAAGAGGCATGTTTATCATATAGAAGATGATTTTGTGTTATTTTTTCCATTGAGTGCTTTAAGAATTCTGGTCGGTGCGCTTGATCAACGTTATCGATAGGAATCTCCTAAATGCTATGATGAGACAGTCAAATGCAGTGAATTCTTGTAATAAGTTAATTTTTCTAAAAAGATGAATATATAAAGTTAATTATAATTTTGAAGGTCTTAGCTTTTTGGGAAAGAGGATCAATTAAAAGAACTCTTTTCCGATGCTTTTATTCTTACGATTCCCGAAGGGAACCAAGAATTGATTGTTTATACCGATACTAGTCGTATTGGTTTGGGTGTCATTCTCTTGCAAAGGGAATGTGTTATCACATATGCTTCTTGACAATTAAAGCTTGTCGAGACTAGATATGCCATTCATGATCTAGTACTCGCGACCATTGTTTTCGCTCTTAGAATTTGGTGACATTATCTTTTGGGAGAGAAATTTGTTCTCTACACCGATCATAAATCTTTGAATTATTTATTTCCTCAAAAGGAACTTAATTTGCGTCAACAACGTTGGCTCGAGTTCCTTGCATCTTATGATCTTGATATTCTTTATACTCCTGAAAAAGGGAGATCGTGTTGCCGATGCCCTTAGTCGTAAGCAACAAGTAGTTATTTTCATGATGATATCCGAATGGAATGATCTTGAGACTTTATTCACTTGTGAGATTCGAGATCGTGAATCCAATTTATGTTCATCTCTTGTTTTGTGTAGCCTTGAGGCTCATCCTTCTTTTTTGGACCGTACCTCTTTTGGCTAAACTCTATGTTAAAGAAACTGTCCAATTGCATGAAGTTCCTACTTCTATTGTTAGCGATCGTGATCCATTATTTACTAGTGGATTTTTGGAAAGGTCTTCAAAAAGCTTTGGGAACAAAGCTTAATTTTAGCACCGCTTATCAACCTCAGTCCGATGGACAAACCGAGTGTGTGAATCAAACTCTTGAAGATCTCCTTCGTGCATGTGTTCTTGATTTTGGTGGAAGTTGGGAAGATCTCTCTTCTTGGGTTTTCTTCCAATAATAGCTTCCAATCTAGTATGGGTATGGCACCTTTCGAGGCACTCTACGGAAGGCCGTGCCGATCTCCTTCATGTTGGCTTGAAGCCGGTGAGAAGCTGATTTTAGGTCCAGATTTTAATCGTGTTTCACCTATGATGGGTGTTGTGCGTTTCAGTCGACCGGGAAAGTTAGCACCTCGTTATGTTGGTCCATTTCCCATCACCGTACGTATTGGTTCCGTGGCTTATCGCCTTTTTGTCACCGACTCGGTTTTCTGCTATTCATGACGTATTCCACATCTTCTAACTATGGAAATGCCTTAGGGATTCCGATTCTATTCTTGAGCCCGGTGTAATTGTAGAATTTGAAGTTTCACCAAATTTGACTTATGAGCAACATTCTATTCGTATCATTGCTTCGGAGGTTAAGCGCCTTCGAAATAAATATGTTCCGCTTGTGAAAGTTCAATGGTCCTCAAATCCTAAGGATTACTCTTGGGAATCCAGAGAATTCATTGAGCGAACACATCCGGACTTACTCTCTCGTGCTCTTTTATGGTGTACTTCTCATTTCAAATTTTCTTTTGTGTTGATATGCCTTTGTATGATTGTTACTTTTTATTTCTTTTTCTTAAGTATTGCGAGGACGCAATTTATTTAAGGAGAGGAGTCTGTAACAAGCCGCATATTTTACGATTGTATATTTAAATGTTTTATTTAAATATAGCACCGTTAATCAGATTTAAGTCAAACAGTCGAATTAGGACTCGAGACCACTTCCATTGAGTCTAAAATGGCATTTGCGACCTTTTTGAGTATAAACATCGATATGTTTGGAATTGAGTAAAATTTTGATATTTTCATTTAAGGCTTTGGGTTTGGGTATCAGCCCACCAACCTAACAAATAACCCAATTCCACTACTCTTCATCCATTAACTCATTCTATTTCCAAACACTCAAGCTCAAAGTAAAAATGGGGAAAGGAATGGAAAATTAGAAATTCCTAAGCCCTAATTCTCTTAAGAAGGATCAACTTCAAGCTAGAAATCAAGGAAAAGCTTAGGTAAGCATCCTCTTCATCTTCTCGATCTCAATCCCTCTTCAAATTTCAGAAAATTACGAAACCATAACTTAGGAAATATTCTTCTTATGAGCTTAAATTGAAGCTTCTTGAGTTGTTGTTGAAGAGGAATCGATATTAGCTTGTTTTAGAGCTTCTCACTTGAGTTTTTGAGTTAAAGGTGAGTTTTTGAACTCACATCTATGTCTATATCATTGATAGTTGTTTGGTAGTAATTCCTAACATCTATTCCTTGTTCATTTGCTTTTGAATTGAATTGGTTTGATGAATATTCCAATTTTTAGTGTTTTGAAGTCAAATCTTTAAAAATCCTATCTTTGATGTTTGAACATGTTGTTGGGGAGTATCGAAGAGCCTATAAGGCTGGGTTGTTGCTTAGCATAAATCCCAAGTCTCCATTTCTCGTCCGATCATTCCCGGTGTGCATTTTTGCCCTTCTTGGGGCCAGGCTGATAATACTGCAGATGCAGGTTCAATCGACTGAACTGTAAGGTCTGTCGACTGAACCATGGAACTGAAAACAATCTGTGCTGTATCTGTCGACTGACTAAACAGTCCAGTCGACTGACTTGGAAACCGAAAGTTTCCAGGCATAGTATCAGTCGACTGACCACCTGGTTCAATCGACTGAGCTACTTGTCTCAGCCCAATTTTCCTACTTTGCATGGGTTTCCAATTTTAATCGATTCGTGTTGATCCGATTTGTTGTTATAACTTATTAACGACTTTGATGATTTCTTTTTCGATATTTTTGGGAATATCCATTTTGATGGATTCGGTATCGATTTCTATGGATTTGATTCACGTCTTCGAATGTGGATTTTGGTGATTGATTGTTTCTACAATCATTTCTATGATTTGTCACTTTAAAATACAAAGGTTTCTATGCTAGTAGTAAATATTCAAACTCTAACACAAAGATGATTCCAACTCTATTTTTAATACAAATCTCGTTTATAAAACCGTTTTCCAATCTATTAGTATATACAAACCTTTACCTCATTCGTACGAGAAATCTAATTAAACGGCTTAGCAAAACAAGTGGTATGAAACGCTTGCGTTAACTTTGTCGGTTTATTCTTGGACTTGTTCGATTGAACTCTTGTGACAATTTCCAAGTGGAAGTCTACAATTTGTTCGTAAATATTTAAGTTAAGCCAGTGGTTATGGGACATGAAGCTAAACTCTTATATTTACTAGCTTAGTGTAATCGACACTTCTTGATGATCGATGATGATCATTTTATGGTTTAGACTAGCGATTTCCGATGTCTCTTTGTTTGCATGGGGAATGTACCCCGTTCTGTTAAGCTTCATCTCATTTTTATAGGCTAGCGACCTATGGTTTTATGGAGTTCGGTTCATCGGGTGTAACGCTATATTACATCGTTGTTCCGTATTTTTTGAGTTTGGTTCATCGGGTGTTCGATGTACTACGTCGATGTTCCGGGTTATTTGTGTTCAGGTTCATTGGGCGTTCACTGTACTACGTCGTTATGCCTAATCATTTGAGTTTGGTTCATCGGGCGTAACGCTGTACTACGTCGATGTTCTGGATTATTTGAGTTTTTGGTTCCTCGGGCGTTCGATGTACTACGTCGTGGCACCAGCTCTATGGTTAGCGACCATGGGATAGCGACCCATTTATGATACACGTGTTGGTGAGTTTTCATGCTCCCGTTTGTGATAGGCCTTCCCCCTTTTGTGATTTCTAGATTTCTAGTTGATGATTTCTAGAATTTGTGTTTCACCGATTTTTGCGATTGGCATTGATAAGTTTTGTCAATATTTGTGTTTTGGTGAATAATTTAAAGAAATCAATTCTTTATGGATGTTTGAGATGATTTGGGATATTGTATGATTTTTATTGTTATTTGATGTATACTTGTCGCAGTATGGCATTATTGTTATCATATGTTTTTGTCATATCTCTTATCCTTTCTCATTTTGTCTGATCTTTATAGCTAGACTGGTCTGTTTATTATTTTCTTCTTAAATAATACTCGGGTCAGACCGAGGTATTTCAGGTGTTCCTGCTTGACTTCTTATCAGGGTCCTTCACCTGACTTTTGGCTAAATACTTTAGCATAGTAGTTTTTGTTAGTATACATTTGAGATAGAGACTCCTTGATGTATACTTATTCTTTTGTCTAGCACTTGTATCTATTCTTTTGTGATGTAGTGGATCTAGTTTGTCCACTATTTTGATGTACACTTTTATGTGTTATATTCATATCTGTTTCTGCCTTTGTGATATGAATATCTATGACTTATTTATGTTATGTTTATTTCTATTTTTTTTCTGAAGGCCTCATAGCCACTGTGTGGTATCTTTGAGTTTGTATCTGATATGTCGGATTTCCTCTTAAAATGAAATGTAAGTTATATTATCTGACAAATCGGTACTCGCACAAAGCAATTACACAGATGGTCGCTCCTTAACAACCTTATTCTTCGTGCTAATTGACGGCATTACCCCATAGTGTTCTTGGCTAGCGTGAGTATAGATGTGGGGCGTCACAAACACTGATCAGGTGTGCTTGAAAATACAGACGAAGCTTGCATAATGCAATCACCAAGCAGTAAGCTTGCTTCTCAATTTTGGGATAATTTCTTTCTACCCCCGTCAAACGTTTACTGACATAGTATACTGGCCTTTGAATTCGGTCCTCCTTGCGAACCAAGGCCGTATTGATGGCATGTTGAGACACGGCCAAGTATACATATAACACTTCATGGTCTATAGGCTTTGACAAAACCGGGGGACTTTCCAAGTGTCCTACCAAAGCTCGGAACGCATCCTCACAGTCGGGTGTCCATTTAAAATTTCTCCTCCCTTTCTTTATCACATCGAAGAAGGGAATACACTTGTTGGTCGCTCTAGATATGAATCGACTCAACGCGACGACTTTTCCATTCAGCCTTTGTACTTGCTTTATAGTTCTGGGCACTCGTATGTCCCGAATAGCTTGAATCTTTTCTAGGTTAGCTTCAATTCCTCGTGCATTGACAATAAAACCCAAAAACTTTCCCGATGCTACACCAAAGGAACACTTCAGTGGGTTGATTTTCATTCTGTAGTATCTAAGTATATCAAACATCTCCGCCAAGTCGTGAATGTGGTCGTCTGACTACCGTGACTTCACGAGCATGTCATCCACATAGACTTCCATCGTTCTACCAATTTGGTCTTTAAACATTCGATTTACCAGGCGCTGATAAGTCGCTCCAGTGTTCTTTAACCCAAAAGGCATCACCATATAACAATACAGTCTGGCATCCGTGACAAAACTAGTGTGTTCTTGATCTAGGATGTTCATCAGGATTTGATTGTACCCCGAATACGCATCCATGAACGATAATAATTCGTGTCCTGCTATTGAGTCGACCAACTGGTCAATTCTGGGTAAAGGGATACTATCCTTTGGGCATGCCTTGTTCAGGACTGAGTAATCAACACAAGTCCTGTATTTCCCATTCGCTTTTCTCACTAGTACGGGGTTAGAAACCCATTTAGGGTAGAGGATGTCGCGGATGAACCCATTGGCTTTGAGTTTGTCCACCTTCTCTCTAAGAGAAGCAGACCTCTTCGGGTCCATACCTCTCCTTTTCTGTTTTATTGGTACGTATTTTGGGTCAATGTTCAACATATGGCTTGCGATTGTAGGAGAAATCCCGCACTTATCAGAGTGGGTCCAAGCGAATACATCCAGGTTCGCTCGGAGGAAGTCAGTTAGATCTTCAGTCATCGAGGGAGTAAGTTGTGATGCAATCTTAAGCACCCGTGACGGGTCATCATGATTGACCGAAATGCCAATCGTCAGTTTATCCGGTGCAGCTTTAGACTCCTTATGTTCTTCATCATCGTCTCTCGGATCTATGTCTCTGTATATCCGACCCTGCTGCCCGAGCCAAGGCTCGGGCACTATTTGTCAATTTTGTGCAACCTGGATGCAGACAGAGTTGTCCACAACCTTTCCCTCTCTCTTCGCTCAGCCTCTCTCAGCTCAGCCACATAACATGCTCGACCAGTCGCTTGATCGCCATTCACTACCCCAACTCCTTTATCTATCGAAAACTTTAGAGTCAAACACCACGGGGCCAAAGCTGCCCTAAACTCCGCTAGGGCTGGTCGGCCTAGAAAAACGTTATACAGGGAATCAACATCCAAAACAATGAATGGTAGGATCCATACCCTCCTACGTTCACCTTCTCCTAACTCAACCGGTAATTCAACAAAACCTATCGCATCAGTTGCTGCACCATTAAAACCGTGAATGCGGGCTTTAGAAGGCTTCAAATCCTTTGCCTCCATCTTCATTTGGTCGTACGCCTTTTTGAAAATAATGTTCACAGAACTCCCGCAATCAATCAATATCCTTCTCAAAAACGCCAACCCAATCGTTGCCGAGATGACCATCAGGTCTATGGTAGGTGCCTCCACCTTATCGGCATCTCTGCTCCTGAACACTATATCATCCATCGTCATTCGCTGCTATTTCGCTGGGGTCCCATCTTCTGTGTTTGAACAACACTCAAAATCCGCATGCTTTAGGGAACTAGCATAATGCTCCATTTCTTGCCATTCTTATCTGCTATGTGGGGCCCACCAAATATCGTGTTTATGATCAGTCTACCTATAGTCCGAGCGGGTTCCTCAGGTCGATGTGGAGCCTGCCCGTTATTGGGGTCGGATATCCCATATCCGCCTTCCTATGGATTCTTAACAAATTGTTGTAACTTCTTTTACTGAATCAGTTTTTCTATAGCATCGTGGAGGTGTCTACATTCCTCGGTGTTGTGCCCGTAGGTCTCGTTGAACCAGCAATACTTCCCGGTCTGTTTTTGCTCCTCGGTGGATTCCTTTGGGCGCGGCTTTCGATAATGGAATGTATTACAAGTTGATAAATAAATATTCTCTAGAGATGCGTTCAGAGGAGTGTATTCAATATATGTCGGGATCCTAGGTTTCCACTTTCCTGCCTCCCTCTTCTTACCGGAACTTCCTCCTTCGGAGCATTTAGACTGCTCAGGCTTGTTTTGAACATTAACCTGGACCTTTCCAGAATTGTTGCCAGATTGCTTTACCGTAATATTTCTTTACACCGTTTCTTTGCCAGGCCCGGGCGCACTGCCACGCTTCGTCCACCTGGCTTCCTCCCTTCTCATGAATTGGTGCGCCTTTGAATAAAAACGCTCCAAGGTAGCCGGACATTTTCCTGCCATCCAATCACCAAACACCGAGTCCGGATCTACCCCTCGCATCATGGCCATGAGAATAGCCTGGTCATTCGGGTTGCTTACTTCGGTAGCAGCAATGTGAAATCACTACAAATACTCCTTTAACGACTCCCCTGGAGCCTGGATCACACTGGATAAAGACATCACGTACTTTGGGCGAGTGGTATGAATTCTGAACTGTTCCACAAATTTTGCCGCTAAATAATCAAACTTGGAGATCGGTCGTGGAGGAAGTCTGGTGAACCACATGGTGGCGATTCTGGATAAGGTTATTGGGAAACACCTACATTTAGTCACATCATTTGCCCTAGCTGAGTCCATCATCCACCTATATCTCATTACGTGCTGTCGAGGATCAATCTTCTCCTCATAGGCCAGAATAGTTGGCATGCTGAACTTCCGGGGGTACTCAGCTTGTAGGATAGCATCTGTGAACGGAGTATGACTCCTAGCCGTACGCCAATTGTCATTAGATAAGCCTTGATTTTCTCTCATCAGCTGTCTGACCATAGCTGATAGATCCGGGGTTTGAATGGGAGGCGGCAGGTTGGACTCCGTCCTGCGCGACCATTTCGGCCGGTGCCTCCTTGGTAAGTGATCTCCCAAATGCATGTCCTGGGGACACGCTTCGCTACGACCCTGGCGTGGTGGTGCGCCAGATTCCACCTGTTCTCCAGATCTTAAATTTCCAACTCCAGTTTGAGTGCGATTTTCCCGGAGCAAGTGAGGGGTCGTGGTTCCAAGTAGAGTGCCTGGACCAGTTCTGTTGGATTGTTCTGCTGCAGCTATTTGCGCCGCTTCAATCCTACAGCGTCTACTCCTGTGATGCTCATCCGACAAAGTGGAGCTGTTAGATGATGAGAAGGAAACGGGGCTTCCTTCGGCATTTTGATGCTGTTGCTGAGCAATCTGGGTCATGAGATTGGCGTTAGCTTGAATCTGCTTGTTAAGCTGTCTCCGGCTTTCCATGAGTTCTCTCATCAGCTCGTTGAACTCTGTCCTGGTGACAACTTCTGTTTGGTTTAGGATGGTGGCAGTCCCTGCACCTGGATTAGCTTGTGGATTGCTAGGTCCCACTTTTTGGATGCTAGTGGTCTCGTTGACATCTGCATTGTGGGAGGCTGATCTAGTAAGTGGTTTTTCCATTGTAGAGTTATCGATCGAAACTCTGAGTAGAATCTATAAACTTCTTGTGAATGAACTTAGATCCTCTTTGGGGGATTTCTTCAATCCAGTAGCGATAAAGTAGATCCTAATAGCCTGAGAACGCGGTTCTCAGTGAAAGCACCAAAATGTTAGCACCAAAATTGGTCACTAACACCCAAGAAATATATGTGTAGAGAGATTAATGAAGATAGTAAATTAAAACAGAGGAATATATGCAAAACTAACTGTAGAAACAAGAACACCAGAATTATAGTGGTTCTGCGTAACTGCCTACGTCGATTGTTAATGTAATCTTTATTGCTTTTCCAATCGCTTGAGTACAGGCACAATCCGTAAACAAACAACTCGAATACAAGTTTGAACTGAAAGAAGCAAGTACTAACAATGGCAGAGTATCCCTGGAGTTCTCCAAAAAAGTCCCCTCAACTATACCCGGCCCCTCTATTTATAGACGAAAATAGGCTGGACTGCGCAAGCCCAAGAATAAGGTAGCTCGGCCCATAGTTGAAAGTCAGGTTGACCGAACAAGTCAGGCCGAGCCACTTCCACCGAACCGGTAACCCTCGGTCCTCTCTGGCCGAACCACGAGTTCCTCCTCTATGACTTGAAGTGAAGTCTTCCATAACTCGGAGCAGCTAATAATGCAACCCGAAGTAAAGAAAAGTTGACCACGTTGTACTGTTGGAAGCCAGCTAACTCCTTCGGCCGGAAGATGAATGGCCGACCCACACTAGTTTTCCCATTATGACTAAGTGATAAGTGGCAGGTCCACCTTGACCTTCCCTCGAAGACCGAGTGACACCTGCTAACATATCCAAGCCGAACGACGCATACTGGACTAATCAGACCGAACTGCTTTGTCTTCATGCGCCTTGGCCGAACCATGCTACAATCGAACCACACGAAGTGAAACTAGCAAGGATGAACCATAGAATGCCGAGTCATTCTTCCCTGAGCATCAAGACCGAACTATCTTGGCCATCCTCCCTCGACCGAGCGACGAGTTTCTCTTCTTGGCCGAGCGATGAACAACCGATCCACTGGGTTTGAACTGCTCTATCATGCTCATCTTGGCCGACCCACTCTGTGCCGAGCGAGTGGGGCCGAACCATACCTGAATTTCACCAGCCTCCTATATTCCCAATCCATTCTTAGTTTAAGTCCCATCTAGGTTCAACCATAAACCATAAGCTTTACGACTATTGCCATGTAGCCGGGCCACAGTGCCAGGTAACACGGTTCCAATTTAAATCATTTTGAAATCAAATATATAGCTCTTTTTGGTTTTAACAAACCATTCCTTTGGAATTTTCAAAACCAACTTGGTTTTGTCCAACACAAATTCCTTTCAGGATTTCCAAAACAACAATTGTTTTTCAAACAAAAATTTCAATATCAAATTACTACGGTAGCAATCCATCACTTAGAAACTCGAAAATGAACACCGATGATGTCGCGATCATCCTCGGAATTATTTTCCAATGACTGAAGTGAGTTCAGTGCTTCCTCATTTTAAAAATCCATTTAAAACACTTCTTATTCCAAAATATTTCAAAATAAACTATTATTCTTTGCAAACACTTTGGAAAACATTTCCAAAATCTCCAGGATTTAAATTTCCAAATTCTAGTTTGAATCCAATTTTAGCTTTACTCATTTGTACAAATTATATTTATAGAAATTTAATTTGGTTACATAAACCATTACAAATTTTATAATCTTGTTTAGATTATAATAATATCAACCAAACACTCCAATTATACTGTATTAATTTATGAAAATTATTATTTTTATATTAAAATATAGTTTGGGTAGTATATTAACATTTTCAGTAAAATCACATTTTATAATTTCTTAAGCGGTACCAATTAGTAACGACTATTTACACCAATTCTCTTCCTCAAAATCTTAAGAGAAATATAGATATCTTTCAATTTCTCTAATAAGTGCTAGGATTCATTTGCCTTCGGATTTTGACCTTAAGTTAGCTCAACAAATCAAAGGCTTTTAAGTATTGGATAACTCTAAATCCATTGTATCATATACAACTCTTAACCATCGTATTTTCCTTAATCTCAACCTTGACCTTGAGTTTGCTCAACGGATCATGAGATATTATTTACCCTTACCTATCATTTCTCGACAGTCTAAGTATAACACACAAACCTTGAGTTTGCTCAACAAATACATGTATCTTACCTCATCCAAGTAATATATTAATAGCACCACACATAACAACTCTAGCTTGAATTTGCTCAACAACCAGCTCTTATGCAAGTAATCTATCAACATATAAGTGATAGAGAGCAACTTATATTAAAAGGTTCATAACATTTAATGTATTTTCAGTGATATCAATTTAACGAATAATGTATTTCTTATGTATATCCATGCGATTCAATTGATGAACATATCTGAAATCAAGGTATATATACCATATGTATGTATTTACTCCAAAAATCTATTTAACTTTATTTCTGTTCCATATAAATTTAATTTATACATATAAAATTATAAGTTTAATTTATTTATAACTATTATAATTTAATTAACTATATAATATTCATATGTACCTAGTTAATTAAATAATATTTAGGTAATTTTAAATTTTATATAAAGTTTCAGAAATTTTGCTTTTTCGTCTTTAATTATTTAAGAAGAAAATTCAGCTGTAACCTTTATAGTTTTATATATATGTCAAATATATGTATATATTAATTAATTAATAGTTCAATTAAACATTTTTATTATATATTTAATAAATTTCTATAGTTTACATAGTATGATCGTTTAAAACTATTTTGAGAAAATGAAAACATTTTAAATTATTAAAATATATCCTATATAGTATTATTTTACATATATGTCGGTATTTATAATTTAATTTATTAATATTTAAATATTTAATTTATTAAATAACTAATTAATTTAATTTTTTTAATTTAATTTACCTTAGATAATTTAAGATAAGTTTTCAACTATAACCATTATAGTTACATATGCACATATCATATATACATAGATATATACGTGTGTGTGTGTGTGTTTTAAAATAAATTTTAATTAATTACTTGTTTAATTAATCAAATTAATAAAATATTTATTAAACTTTGAAAATTATTAAATTAGTTTCTCAAAACAATTTTAAATTTTTTTATTTATTTTATAATATTTATAATTATTCCTTTTATGTTTTAAACAAAACAATTAAATTTAAAATATATTTTAAATTTGAAAAACTTAATTTGAAAATTTGCCTAAGGCGCAAAATAAATTCAAGCCTTACATTTGGGCTAACCTTTTGAACTTACTCCAACCATTGGGCTAGGCTAGTGGCCAAGGAGGGGAGAATACTTTTTATTTATCCTCAAGCCTAGACACTGTTGTTCAGGACATCAACCAGATAGAAAAGTTTATTAATTAGCCCTTAATGCGGACAAAATAGACTGCATAGACCATATGGGCTCTAATACTATTATTGGAGTTCGGTCTGATTCGTAGAAGGTGAAACAAATAAATTTCAAAACGATTTCCCTAACTGAATCATAGTGGGCATATAAAGTCTAATATCCAGCGCTAGACCCAATCTAGTTGGTTTAATAAAATCATATTTTATTTGAATATTTTATTCTAATTAGTCTAATTAGTTAAATGTATTTAATGTTAATATTCAGTCATGAGAAGTAGAAGAGGGAGTGGTCAGCCACAGATGAAAGAAGAAGAGTGAATCAAATTCAACCGAACAAGTAAGAATATTTTATTATATTTAGGAAAAGAAATCTTTTCATTTATCTCTTTTAGAACTTTCCCTTTAATTTCATATTTAACAATTTGATCAAATTCTTCGAATCATGACCAACCATTTAATGTCCCATATATAGACAAAAAATATAATATGTATTCGTGCATATATTAATCGCATGCTGGTTCAACATATAATAACATAGTTAATATATTGATGTGTAGATATTGGTATTTATATCTACTATGTATTTATTAGCCAACCATTTATATATACATTAATCGACTCAATTTAATTGTTTAGTGTAAGATATATATGGATATAAAATATTTTGAAAATAAATTTCTTAATAATGTAAAGCTTAATTTGATAATATCTAATATATGTTAAATAAGTTGAAATTTTTGAATCCAAATTTAAATAAAAATATCTAAATTTGGCTTTGTAACACCCCACCTCTATACTTATACTACTAAGAGTATTACAAAGTAATACTATCTAGTAATATAGCGAATAAGTTGATATTGGACGACCACATGTGAATATTTCCTTAGGCTAACACTGGTATGTTTTCAAAATCATAAACATCTCATATGTACTTACCCAGTATCGGCATGAAGTAATAAACATGTGTATTTTCCAAGATAATATAATATATAATATAATCAGAGATGTAACAACCCATAACTTTTGAGTTTTCGAATTCGAATATTTAATTGTAACAACCCTGATTTTGAGAAGCAATTAATCAAAGTTTGTGATAGTTAGGAAATATAATATGTTTTTATTTAACTATTTCTGAAAATGAGATTATATATATTGTTTGAAAAGAATTTCATATGCTCAACTTACTTCATAGGCCCAAAATTCATTAAGGCCTTATCTAGGCTTACTAACTCTAGAATTTTCTCATGGCTTCTTAAATACACTTCATACTAGTTAATAGCTTCTCTTGGAAGCTTTGTTTTGATAGTGTTGCTTGAAAACACTATTAGCTTCTCTTGGAAGCTTTGGTTGATAGCCTTGCTGGAAAGCTTTGATGGCTTATATTGGAAATTTTATTATAATAGCTTCTCTTGGAAGCTTTGTCTGGAAAACCTATTTTTCTAGCTTCTCTTAAAAGCTTTGTTTTGATATCTTTGCTTAGAAACTTTAATAGCTTCTCTTCGAAGCTTTGTTTTGATAACATTGCTTGGAAGCTTTGATAGCTTCTCTTGGAAGCTTTGTTTAATAGAATTGCTTGGAAAGCTTTTGTAGCTTCTCTTGGAAGCTTCGTATTACATATATATATATATATATGCAAATGAGGCATAACCGATTTCTCAAGTTCAAACAATCTCTAGAAAATACTCCTACTTATTTCGACCATACCTTTCAAACTACTTATCTGAATCAAGTGATTATTTTTATTATTGGAAATTTATCTTAATAAGGAAGAACTTTTATTTAGATCACTTTACCAGAATAGGAGTGGATGATTATCAAAAATTGCTTGGAAGTGATATTATTTTATGGCCCGGATTTTATTTCTAGAAATACGTACTCTTAGTTTTTAAGCCACAGCTTTCGTGTCAAATATCCAAATCCAATGATTCCTCTTTTGTCGGAAGGGTAATTAAAAAAGAAATACATTTCATTTGTATCACATTCTCTAACTCGAAAGTTTTCCTCGTCAAAATCGGGTTACAAGATAGATCGTTTTCTGATTGAAGTTTTAAAGGAAGAATATATACCTCAACTTGCAAAAACCATATTAAATCCAAAAATGATCGAGTTGACCACAAATCATCGCTAAAACTACCCTTGTTTAACCATCTATCCAAGTTTAAACAATTGGTGTGGCACTTTCTTGGAATAATTTGGTGGAAAAGAGGCAAGAAGGAGTACAGTCGTGAGCATGAGAGGGAAAGGTGGAGCTAGTCTTGATTGCTTTGCTTTTAGTATTGGTAGGAATGCTCTAGGGTTCTTGCTTTAGCCTAGGAGGCTTGGACATGGGATTAGAACTTGGCTAGATGTTGGTGATATCTTTCAAATTTCATTGAATTATATAATGTCATATACGCAAGTTTAATGTAATTAAAGTGATCATAACACATTAAAAGGTTAAGTTTGAAACCCTTGGCTTTCAAAAGTAATTATCTAACTCTAAAATAATTACTATCACTTGTATGCCTTTTATAAAAATTGACAGTCTATATTTAATATATGAATGCTTGGTTGAAAGTATATGTGAAGTTAGAAAAATGTTTATACATGTTCGATAGAATGCAGTGTTAATTATCATTTGCGGTTGTGTTTATTTCATGGATCGATTGTAAGACATGTGCTCGGCCATTCTTATGGGAATTTCTCTTCAAGATGACTTAATTTGGTAGAAATAACTGCGAGCATTTTGCAGCTAACACCTTGTGATTAGAATTTCACAATTTGACTATAAGGTGTTTAGATATAGTATTTGATTAAGGTAGATGATTATTACGTTTATGTATGAATCGAGAACGAATATCTTGTGATTAGAATCTCACAATTTGACTATAAGATGTTCAAATATGATATTGGTTAAGGAATTACATACAATAAAAGGAATTTATTGTAAATCTAAATATATATATATATATATATATATATCTTCAAATCATATGCTTTCTAAAGAGATATTTATATGTTTTGGAAATAAATATTTATAAAATTGCTTTCCATATTTTGAATATAAAAGATATTTTGGGAACAAACGTTAATTCGAAATGTTTTGGATCAAAGAAGATTTGAAAAGCTATTATTTTAAAAACTTAAATCCCAATGAAAAAGTATGATTTGATACAAAAGATGTGTATATTGTTATTTCAAAAGGATTTGAAATGAAACAGGGAATTTAATTCAAAGAGATTATTCTCGAAAAGGATTATACTTTGAAAATAATAAAGTTAATTAGATTTAAGAAATCTAAATGCAAGGATTAATTCTAAGTGGGCATATTTGGAAGCTATATTTTCATGTTATAGGCTATGTAACTAGGGAATTGCATTTATGTTTTTGCATCATAGACTCTTTAAGTCTATTTATAGTAGGAGTACTACATTGGCTTGATCCTATATCTGACTGACTACCCAATTGGATAGAGTTACGTAGGCAGTCATAAGTGTTAGTGGTGCAGCCCCAATAACAATATAACATTTTTATGTATATTGTTTGCTATTTATTTTGTGTTGATATATTTTTCCTGCTTCCTAATCTATTTTGCATTGACTTGTTTATTAAATTCGTAGAAATGGATATTGTTGTCTCTCTCATTAGGATTGCGTAGTGGTAAATTTATAGTTTTGATTTTGGTATGTATTAAAGCACGTCCTATATATATAAATGAATATTCTGATAAGTTGTATTAGTTGAAAGTGTATCCTATGCATTTAGTAATGTTGAATATCTATCAAATAATGTTATGTATTAAGTTGGTAGTTATCATTCCTAGTTTTAAAACGGACGAGTTTTCAGCGATTTTGACTTGTCCAAAAATTCGGGTCGTTACAAGAGAACACAAAGACATAAAACGTAGTGCAAAATATAATATCAAAATATGCATATCAAATGGTTGGTTTACAAATGGATGTATCTGAATCTGACCTACACACATCTTAATAAGAGTTAAGTGTAATATATAACTCAATGTCGTCCCATATATACATATACACATGGAGACATCAAAAGGACATATACATTTAATACTTCCAAAATATAATATATTATGTGAACGGCCTCCTTAAAAAGCCTAACATCCAATGGTTAATGTTAGTATATTTGAAAAAACTATCGGACTAGCCTGAGTATTATATAAATAATCAACGGGTCAGATTATGTCTAGAAAGAAGTGACAAATATATTGGGTGATACTTATATGCTAATTAAGATCGATAAGTAACATATGAGTATAATGGCAAATTCCCACAAAATAGACATATCATAAGCATCCATAAATAATAAACACATACTCACATCAATATCATAACAAACTAGGTAAGGTTTAAAATATACGTGATCCTATGCAAATATCATTCGATCAAGCAACTACCACATAGATTCAACATACAAAGATGAATATCTCAACCGATAGCTGTAATAAGAAACAAGACACTCAAATGTCTAACCCAAGGAGATATGAAGATTTGAAAATAACACACGGACCCCTCAAACGACGGTTCTAAGAGAGAATCACCAACAAGCACATAATAATTCCTTAATATCAAATAGAATGGCGAGCACATTATAAGTTATGTGAAGATGAGCATGTTTCTCGGAGATTTGACCAGGCAACTGCGTACTTGGCATCCAGGAGTACTCGGCATCTAAGGGTGATCGGCATCCAGGGGCGCTCGGCATTTGCAACGGTCGGCCAGAGGCAATGTTCGGCCAGATACTTCGTTCGACCATAGGCATCGTTCGGCTAAGGGCTTCGTTCGGACAGAAGGCTCGTTCGGCCAGAAGGCACGTTCGACTTCGTTGGCTATTCAGCCTACTCTTCCCACACGATAAGCGCCCTGTTCGGCATGGAGAGTGTGGTTCGGCATCCAACCGTTCGGCCTGTTTGGTTCGGCATATAGCGACCACTCCATTTGGGCCAAGGTGTTCGGCTGCCAAGCCCACCTGGGAAGTCCAACCCATCTTTGTCCATAAATAGAGGGGCAGGGGCACAGTGAGAAGGGTCCTTTTTTCGGGAACACTGGGGAGACTCTGCCATTTTCAAGACTCATCTTCTTTACTTAACAGTTGTATTCAAGCATTTGATCTACGGATTGTATCTGTAAATCAATCATTAAGAAGAGCAATAAAGTTTAACCTCAAAGTGGACGTAGGCAATTACGCTGAACCACTATAAATCCGGTGTTCTTACTTTCTGCATTTAATTTAGCATATTCTTCCGTGTTTAATTTAACTTCATTACTTATATCTTTACACAATCTTTCTCAACAAGGTTAGTGACCAATTTTAGGGCTAACACTTTGGTGCTTTCACTGAGAATTGAATTCTCAGACCTTAAAGGATCTTCTTTGAAGCTACTGGATTGAACAAATCCCCCAAAGAAGATCCGACTCATTGATAGGACGTCCGTTGATTCTACTCAGAGTTCATACTAATAACTCTACTATGGCAAGACCACGTACCAGGTCAGCTTCTCATAATGCGGATGCCCACGAGACTGCTAGCGTACAATAAGCAGGACCTAGCAATCAGCAAGCGATTCCAGGTGCAGGGACAACCGTCCAGGACCAAATTCCGGTTGTCACCAGAATAGAGTTCAACGACCTGATGAGAGAGCTCGGGGAAAGCAGGAGACAACTGGGAGAGCAGATGCAAGCTAACGCCAACCTCATGGCACAACTCACTCAACAACAGCAACAGAATGCTGGGAGCAATCCCTCTCCTTATTCCTCATCCGACAGCTCAACTTCCTCCGATGAACCTCCCAGGCGTAGACGTCGTAAAATTGAAACTGCGCGGGCAGGCGCTGCTGTTCGAACAGTTGGAGATCGTGACCAAGCCGAAGCTAGGAACTTAGGAGCTGGAGTGCAGATGGAGGCTGGAGGCCCAGACCATCAAAACGCTAACGATGTCGAACCTCAAGATGCACGTTTGGCAGATCGCTAGCAGAGGAGGCATCGGCATGATCAGTCACGTAGAACAGACTCCAACCTTCCACCTTCCATACAAACATCAGACCTGACAGCCATGGTCAGATAATTAATGAAAGAGAATCAAGGCTTATCGAACGAAGATTGAGGAGTGTCGAGAAGTCATACTCCATTCACAGACATTGTTCTACAGGCAGCATACCCCAGAAAGTTTAGTATGCCAACTATCCCTGCTTATGAGGGAAAGACTGATCCCAGACAGCATGTCATGAGGTACGAGTGGATGATGGATTCAGCTAGAGCAAATGATGCAACCAAGTGTAGATGCTTTCCAATTACTCTATTTGGGATCGCTACTAGAGATGGCAAAGAAGTTTATTGAGCAGTTCAGGATACACACTACTCGTCCAAAGGACGTGATGTCTCTATCAAGTGTAATCCAAAATCCTGGGGAGTCATTGAAGGAGTATTAAAAAAAGGTTCCATGTTGCGGTGACTGAAGTCAGTAATCCAAATGATCATGCAATTCTAATGGCTACGATGAGAGGTGTGGAACCGGATTTCGAGTTTGGAGACTGGCTGGCAGGAAAACCTCCAACTACGCTAGAGCGTTTTTACTCAAAGGCACACCAGTTCATAAGAAGAGAGGAAGCCAGGTGGGTAAGGCGGGATAAGGCCCCGGGACCTGTTCAGGAATCCGTAAAAAGCAACATTGCTGTGAAGCAGTCCGGAGACAACTCGGGAAAAGTCCAAGTCAATGTCCAGAACAAACCCGGGCAGCCTAAGGAATCCGGAGGAAGAAGTCAAGGAAAGAAGAGAGAAGCAGGGAAGTGGAAGCCGAGAATTCCAAGCTACAACGAGTATACCCCGCTGAATGCGTCTCTGGAGAACATTTATCTATCAACCTGCAATACCTTTCAGTACAAAAAACCACGTCCAAAGGAGTCAACCGAGGAACAGAAGCGGACCGGAAAATACTGCCTCGTCCATGAGACTTATGGGCACAATACGGAAGAGTGCAGACACCTACATGACGCTATAGAGAAGTTGATCAGGCAGAAAAAGTTACAGGAGTTTGTGAAGGATCCACAGGAGGGAGGACAGGAAACATCCAACCCAGGTCGTGCACCAGCTCCACGTCATCCCGAAGAGCCTGCCCGGACTGTGGGTAGACTAGTCATAAACACGATCATCGGCGGGCCTCACCCCATGGATAAGAATTGGCAAGAGATGGAGAAGTATGCCAGTTCCCTGAAGCACGTAGATTTCGAGTGTTGTTCCAACGCTGAGGATGGGACCCCTGCTAAACAGCTGCACGTGATGACAGACGATATAGTATTTAGAAACAGAGATGCTGACCAAGTTGAAGCTCCTACCATCGACCCGATGGTCATATCCACGACAATCAGACCGGCCTATGTGAAATGAATTCTGATTGATTGTGGAAATTCTTTCAACATCATCTTCAAGAAGGCTTATGACCAGATGAAAATGGAAACAAAGGACTTGAAACCGTCCAAAGCTCATATACATGGCTTTAAAGGCGCAGCGACCGATGCAGTGGGGTATGTTGAGTTACCAGTTGAACTGGGACAAGGCGAACGTCGGAGCGTGCGAATCCTACCCTTCATAGTTTTGGATGTGGATTCTCCGTATAATGTTTTCTTGGGCCAACCGGCCCTGGCTGAGTTTAGGGCAGCATTAGCCCCGTGGTGCTTAACTTTGAAGTTCCCAACTGACAAAGGAGTAGGTGTTGTTCATGGCGACCAAGCGACTGGTCGTGCCTGTTATGTGGCTGAGCTCCGAGAGGCTCATCGAAGGGAGAAAGAAAAGGTTGCGGACAATCCCGTTCGCATCCACAATTCTGATAATTGACAAGTAGTGCCCGAGCCCTGGCTCGGGCATAATTCTTAGATCTTCAGAGACATAGATCCGAGAGACGACGATGAGAAATCCAGGGAAGAAAAGGCAGCGCCGGCTGAATTAACAGTTGATATTTCAGTCAGCCAAGACGACCGATCGCGAGTACTGAAGATCGGATCGCAACTCGGTCCCGCAATGGCTGAAGACCTTAGTGATTTCCTCCGAGCAAATCTTGATGTTTTCGCCTGGACGCATTCTGATATGTGCGGAATTTCTCCTACCATTACGAGTCATATGTTGAACATAGACCCGAAATACGTCCCGGTTAAACAAAAAAGGAGAGGGATGGACCCAGAGAGGTCCGCTGCTCTCAGAGAGGAGGTGGACAAACTCAAAACCAATGGGTTCGTCCGCGACGCCCTCTACCCTGAATGGGTATCGAACCCCGTGCTGGTGAAAAAGGCAAATGGGAAATGGAGAACTTGCGTAGACTATTCCGATTTGAACAAGGCATGCCCCAAGGACAGTTTTCCATTGCCTAGGATTGATCAATTGGTCGACTCCACTACAGGGCACGAACTGTTATCATTCATGGATGCATACTCAGGCTACAATCAAATCCCGATGTATATTTCGGACCAAGAACACAACCGTTTTTGTCACAGACGTCGGGCTATATTGCTATGTAGTAATGCCTTTCGGATTGAAAAATGCAAGAGCAACTTATCAGCGTTTGGTGAATCGAATGTTCAAAGACCAGCTTGGTAGAACGATGGAAGTCTATGTGGATGACATGCTCGTGAAGTCATGACAGTCAAATGACCACATTCGAGACTTAGTGGAGATGTTCGATATACTCAGATATTATGGGATGAAGATCAACCCTCTGAAGTGTTCCTTCGGCGTTGCGTTGGGGAAGTTTTTGGGATTCATTGTTAATGCTAGGGGAATTGAAGTTAACCCAGAAAAGATCCAAGCCATTCGAGATGTGCAAGTGCCTAGAACTATAAAGCAGGTGCAAAGCTTGAATGGAAAAGTGGCTGCGCTGAGTCGATTAATATCTAGAGCCACAGACAAGTGCATTCCTTTCTTTGATATAATAAAGAAAGGGAAGAGGAATTTCGAATGGACATCTAATTGTGAGGAAGCATTCCGAGATCTGGTGAGGCATCTGGAAAGTCCTCCAGTGCTGTCGAAGCCGGTAGACCACGAGATGTTGTACGTATACTTGGCCGTATCCCTGCACGCTATAAGTGCGGCTTTGGTCCGCGAGGAGGACCGAGTCCAAAAGCCGGTGTATTACGTTAGTAAACGTTTAACAGGGGCAGAAAGAAATTACCCCAAAATCGAGAAATTGGCATATTGCTTAGTGATTGCATCACGTAAGCTGCGCCCATACTTTCAAGCACACTCAGTTAGTGTCTATACTGATCAACCCCTACGGCAGGTACTCCAGCAACCAGAAACTTCCGGGAGATTGCTGAAGTGGAATTTTGAGTTGAGCTAATTCGATATTATCTACTTGCCACAAAGAACCATACAGGGACAAGCATTAGCAGATTTCATTGCTGAGTTTACTGCATCTGACGAACCAGATAATCACAGTGTCATTCCCCCTGTTCGGTGGAAATTGTACACCGATGGGGCATCAAAAGACCGTTGCTCCGGAGCTGGCATAGTTCTGGTAACTCCAGAAAATCGATCGATATGTTACGATTTAAAGCTCGATTTCCCGGCTACGAACAATGAAGCAGAATATGAAGCACTGGTTGCTGGCTTAAAACTCGTTGGAGAACTTGGGGTTAAATCAGTCAAAATCTTTTGTGACTCACAACTGGTGGTCTACCAAGTGAGGGGAGATTACCAAGCAAGGGGACAGAAGCTTGCTCCGTACCTTTCTCTGGTTCATGAACTATTGGCGAACTTGGAGCACTATGACATTTCACATGTCCCACGTGAATAGAACAAAGAAGCCAACTCGTTGGCTAAATTCGCGAGCACTGGCGATGCACAGCAAATGGGATTGGTTCCTGTTGAAACTTTAGGCGCTCCAAGAATAGCCGCAATGAATGTTGATTTTGTGTTGGAAACAGGAATCGAAAGAGAGTCATGGATGACCCCATTCAAACTATACCTAACAACCGGGACTTTACTAGAAAAAAGGAGCGAAAGACGACATGTCATCCGAAAAGCCGCACGATATCTAATTCATGATGGAGTAATGTATCGGAAGGGGTTCTCAGTCCCCCTATTACGATGCATTGCCCATGATGAGACAAAGCGGGTCCTGGAGGAAGTTCATGAAGGAGAGTGTGGCGACCACATTGGGGGGCAAACACTGGCAAAAAAGATCCTCCGATACGGATACTATTGGCCGACTATAAATCGGGATGCTGCAGACTACGCGAGGAAATGTGACAGGTGTCAAAGATATGCAAAAATCCCCAGAGCTCCACCAACAGAACTCACACAAATGGTTAGTCCCTAGCCATTTGCAATCTGGGGAATCGACATAGTCGGCTCCTTGCCTATATCCAAGGGTGGTGCAAAATACGCGATAGTTGCAGTCGACTATTTCATGAAATGGGCCGAGGCAGAACCTTTAGCCACAATCACCTCTAAGAAGGTCATTAATTTCGTTGTGCGAAACATTATATGCCGCTTTGGTCTCCCTCGATCCATCATTACGAACAACGGAACACAGTTTGAAAGCAGAGAATTCAAGGATTTCTGTTTAAAGTACAGTATTGAGAAGAAGTTCGCCGCCGTTGCGCATCCGAAGGCTAACGGGCAAGTCGAAGCCGTGAACAAAATAATCAAGTCCATAATGAAGAAGCGTTTGGAAAAAGCCGAAGGCAAGTGGGTAGATGAACTCCCAACAGCATTATGGGCTTATAGAACTACCCACAAGTCTGCGACTGGCCACACTTCATTCGCATTGACCTACGGCTCGGAAGCCGTCATACCCGTGGAACTGGAAGTTCCATCGCATCGAGTGACATATTATGATCCCAGCGCGAATCAGGATCTCTTATTGGAATCGCTGGATTGCATTGATGAAAAACATGAAGAGGCTGAATTAAGGGCGGCAGCACATAGGCACCGAGTCAAGCGATATTACGACGGTAAAGTCCGCCCAAGGATTTTTGATGTGGGTGATCTCGTTTTGAAACGAGTTTTCCCAGTACCATCACGTATGAATCCCAACTAGGAAGGTCCATACGTCGTTGAACGGAAGCTTGGAGAGGGAACATTCAAGTTAGCGACCGTTGATGACGTAACACTACCCCGAGCATGGAACAATGAACATTTGCGACATTATTACATTTAGCCTGTTTCTTTCTTGTTTTAGGCACAATTATTTCATTTATGTTTCTGTTCTGTTGTCATTTAGTTTCCTTTTGACCTTGTAATCAGGCGATTTAGTTGTTTTTCATTAATAAAGGCTTGAAGCCATCTTTCCCATGAATCACTAATTTTTCTATATCTCACTGTCGGGTGACGAATTGCTGGAGTTACATTATTCTGTATGATGTACGAACTCGTATAACCGACTTCAATCTCCGAGTCCCCTGAGTGCGGACCAGAGTACTCTAAGTCCCCGGAGCGTGGACTAGAGTATAAACGACTTCAATCTCCGAGTCCCCTGAGTGCGGACCGGAGTACTCTAAGTCCCCAGAGCGCGGACTAGAGTATAAACGACTTCAATCTCCGAGTCCCCTGAATGCGGACCGGAGTACTCTAAGTCCCCGGAGCGTGGACTAGAGTATAAACGACTTCAATCTCCGAGTCCCCTGAATGCGGACCGGAGTACTCTAAGTCCCCGGAGCGCGGACTAGAGTATAAACGACTTCAACCTCCGAATCCCCTGAGTGCGTACCATAGTACTCTAAGTCCCCAGAGCGCGGACTAGAGTATAAACGACTTCAATCGCCGAGCCCCCTGAGTATGGACCGGAGTACTCTAAGTCCCCGAAATGCGAACTAAAGTATAGGCAATTCGAATCTCCGAATCCCCTTAATGCGGATCGAATTGCCCTAAATCCTTGGAGCACGGGTTTAGGAAAAATTCTAAGTACACAAGAATGTGGAACAAGAGATATACCACTCCAAGGAATGTTCGAACAATATAAGAAAGTATTGGGAAATTATGCAACTCATAAGGACTTGAGTTTTGACCATAGTTATTCATAAAGCTAAAGAAGCAAAAGAATCATTCAAGTGACAAAGAAACTAAACTTTATTTAATAGTCCAAAATGGGGTTACACAGCTATTCCTCCAAAGCTTGGAGCCAAAAAACACAAACTACGGAAACGAAAGAATGAAAGTAGTTACAAGACCTAAACAAAATCTCGTTGAATGAGTATAGCGACTATTTCTTTGGTTTTTTCTTCTTGTCTTCTTTTGTTTTCTCCGATGACTCCACTCCCTCACGCTTCTTCTTGGATTTTTTACTTGCCAAGGAAGCAGAGTCAGGAGCGGGAGAAGGAACATCCAGCGGTTTGGATTTGCCGGGGAGAATGATTTTCAAAGGTCTATTCCGCGGGTCGGTAAGTGCCAGTATTTCAGTCTCGACTTTTATCTCGACTTTCTTTTTCTCCTCTTCGGCGAGACGCTCTTTCATGCTCATCTTCGAAGTATGTTCGAAGGCGTCAGTGATTTCGATTTCATCACTCCTTTCGAAGGGAGATGAAGTGTCAGACTTATCATCATCTAGCGCCTCGATCACTTGAGCGTCAGGGCCGGGAGTTACACCCGCATGAGCGATATTACTGCTTTTCTCTTCCTTCTCCTTGGTGTCATCACTCCTCGGAGTCGGTTCGGGATTAGAGCAACCTGCATAAAAAACATAAAGAATGAGCATCATGACAAAATAACCGCTACCAGAAAGTGGCAGATCTTTTAACTTCTAAAAGAAGAATTTTGTACCGGGTTCTGGCTGGCTATCAGTTGCGCGTGGAGTCTCACCCTCTAGAATAGGGGATAACACATGAACACCAAGCCCGGGATCTTCTGGATCGTAGCCGGCATGCTGCTCGAATGGGTCAAGTGTCGGCCGACCGGCCGATTGAACGGAGGAAGAAGCAGCAAAATGAGGAGCTGCAGTCTTAGCCCTAGATGGACCGGCTTCATCGTTTTTCTCTTTTGGTAGGGGAGAGCCTTTGCTATAAAGCGCCAAAGCTGCAGATAAGTCCGCTGGCTCGCTCCCTTTAAGAAATTCCTTCACCAGAGCATCCTCATCGACTTCTTCAGAGCCCGACTCGATTTTTCTGATCTTTACTAAAGTTTCCCAGGCCTCAGCTAGGGATTCAAGATAGCCCTCGCCTAGGAATGTCAAGTCGCGATGCATAAGGACGCGGGCACCATACTCGGCAATCAGTGTGTCAAACAAGCACTTGACCTCTTCCCTGCCGGCCTCTGTAGCTGCTTCGAGGCGAGAGTCAATCTCCTCCGAAACTTTTCTTTTGCCCTCCTTGCGGGCTTCATCTTTCATTTTTTCAACCCTAGCGAGTTCATCATCAAGCTTTGTTTTTAAGAGCCGTGTGGCAATGATTTCGTCGCAGTATCGTTGTGACTCTTCTTGAGCAGCTATTTTATCCTCCTTCTCCATAGCGAGTAATTCTTTCAACTCTCTGACTTGTATGGCAAGCGCGTCCCTTTCTTTCTGGATAGAATCTTTTTCTAAGGCAAGGGCTCCGCTGCGCTGGACTGCTTCATCGAGTTCCTTTTTATGGGTCATCTCTAAACGAGTGACGGCCTCGGCAGTGTCTTTTGCACTTTGCTCTACGGCTTCAAGCTTCGACTTATACGAAGCGAGCTCTTCATCTTGATGCTTGATGATGTCCTTATCACAGCCAGCTTCCAATTTCAAACGATCAATTTCATGTTGTCGCTCAACAGATACCTCCGAGACTTTTTCGACCAAGTGAACAAACGTGTCATGTTGAACATAGACGTTGTTGTTGCAGGCAATGGCACTCTGCTTCACGTGCCCTGGGATATGATGAATAGCTGGGAAGAATTTCAGGCCATCAAAGCAGATTTTTGGGAATTTGGCCTTAAGATCGACCACCTTCTCTGCTAATAGTTGGGTCAGGAGGAGGAGGCTTTGAAAGTTCTGCTCTTTTTCGATGCTCCTGAGTTTGCCTGGTGCTCGACGAACCGGAGTGCTGTTCTCGAGAGACATCAGGTTGGGACCGCTTCTATGAAAGTTTCTCTCTATCCGACTCAGTTTGAGGAAGAGGATCACGAGAATGCAAAGACTGGGAATATGTTTTCTTTCGATAAGACGAATCACGAGGATGGTTGTCTCGATCCTCGTAATCGTCTCTGTCCCTACGTCTACCCGAGCCTGAATCCCATCCGGGATGGTGAAATATAGAAGAACCGTGGAGGCGATCGAGTCCGTGGGAGCGCCCCATGTCACCTGCAAAGGATAAAAATAACAACGAGTTAAGAAGAATCGGGGTAATGGACTTGAAGTGTATGGTAAAGTGTGTGTGTGCATGTGTGTCCTAGTGTTCCCCCCGACGGACCGGTTCCTTTATCTTTATTGATTGGAGTGTTATCTCCCTGGACTAGGGGTTGAACTCCCGCGTTGCCTCTAGCGGGCGAATGAAACTTAAAGGCTTCCGGATCGTCGAAACCATAATTGAGTATATCATCGGGGATGGAAAGGTTCGACAGACCCTTTAAAGAACTTTCCATATGTTGTGAAGAAGCCTCTTTCTCTGACGGAATGAGCGTAACTTTTGAAGTTCCGCCAACTTTCTCCTTCCGTATCTTGTACGCCAATTTCTTCTTTCCCTTCGAAGGGGAAGATGACGTTTCAATATCATGCACTTCGACCGCTGGGTTCCAAGCGGGACCCACATTCTCGCCCTGAGTTTTAGGAGCTTCATCCTCCTTGTTTTCACCCCCTTCGTGTGCATCGGGAGTATGGCATGATGACGATCCAGCTTGTTTTTTCCCTTTACCGGATGCAGGCTTGGGAATGGAAACACCCTCCGGGAGACTAATCCGGCGACCACCTGCTAACAGTCTGAACCTCGATAGTGATTCATTTGAATGGAGGGTTCGGATGTCCCGTTCCTCGGCAGGAAGATCTCTAATGGCTTCGACGACCTCGGAATATCCTCGGCCCTCAGGACGCGGGTTGATACCTGAAAAAGATGAAACAAAGAGTTAGAAAAAGCATAGCTCTGGTTGGGCGTGAATGACGACTCAAGGAGGAGACTTACTGCCTTCAACCCATCTCCTCGCGAAACCGGGTGGGCAACGCACATAGAACCATTCCTGTTTGTACAGGGAGAATTTGCTACATGCCCCGGTTAAAATCTGGCACTTGTGGTACGACTCGAGGAACATAAAAGAGGGGCTATCTTTCCGCTTTTTGATCATGTAAATATATCTGATGTCGCCAGAAGTTGGAGGCCTTGAGAAGACGGCCATGAAGATTAGGTAGGTCCCGTATATGAACGCGTGACCATTTGGATGCAGCTGCGACGGGGCGATGTCTATGTACTGTAACACGTCCCGAAGAAATAAATTGAATGGAGGCACGCTTCCCATCCAGCACATGAACTTGTTACAAGCGCTATATCCGACTGGGGCCAGGTGAGGACGATCGTGTCGCGACGGGACCAACACATCGGCAAAGGGGATTCAAGTGCGACTTCATTAATCTTCGAAGCCTGTGAGTCGATCAGATTGTCTAAGAGAATTGTTGCCTCCAGGGCATCAGGAGCTAAGTTATGAGCAAGGGAAGTCGACGGATTTGAAGTGTCAGCGACTTCTTGCCTTAATGACGGCCCAGGCCTATCAGATATAGTGGCGGAGCTAGACTTTTTAGACATCCCCAATAAATAATGAATCTGTCTAAGCGCCTGTGAAAACTATACTTGAAAAACGTTCAACGTTAGAATTAACAGCATGAGTATTCCCCCCACGTGATGTGTAAAACTAGTGCAAGCAATCGTGTATAAGCATTGAGAATCTGAAGGTTACAAAGATATGAAAATGAGCTTCGAATCGTCGCCTTCGAAGACCGTCATCGCTGACCGTCTCAAAAAGCCCTCCTTATGGTGATTACAGTTCTAGATTCAGAAAACGTATGTTAATCTAAGTTCAGATTTATGTCTACTAAAGCTAGGAAGTTAATGATCCGGGTCAGTTTCATATATGCTAGTATGCTTAGGTCCTGGTCCTTGTTATGCTATATGAATAGGCATGGTTAATAAGTGTTCGGCCTAATTCCTGCTCGGCTAAAGGTATCATTCGGCACGTACGGCTAAGTTTTGTCCGACCAAAGTGGTTTTCAGCATTCATAATCGTTCGGTGAATTGTGGTTCGGCATTTATGTTGTTCGACCTTTATGATGATCGGCATTTGTATTGTTCGGCATTTGCATTGTTCGGCATTTATGTTGTTCGACATATATTGGTTTGGCAGTTAAGTAATGTTCAGCCTTGGTATTGTTCGGCTGAGATATTGTTCGGCATTTGAGTAGCATTCGACCTTAACATGGTTCGGCATTTACGTTTATTCGGCTAAGATATTGTTCGGCATTCGTAATCGTTCGGCATCCCACTAATTCATGACTTCACCTTAGCCTTCCATTTCACTGTCTGGCGCATGATAACATACGTCGAACCAGAGATATGTCGTTCAACACCCCTACCACCTCCAACACTTCCACTTTTCTTTCTTCTCCTTTAGGTTCGATTCGGCACGAAGAAGGTAATCGCCCAATGATCTTATGTGCGAACACTCCCGAACATTCCTCCTCGCCTCGCATCGTTCAACAATAAAGACGACCTAATCAAAAGTTTTCTACATGACCCACTCGGCTGTCTCGTGTTGAAACTATTTAAATCGTAGAAGGGGTAATACCTAGTTTGTAGATCGGAGCTTAGGAAGGATTGATTAGGCTTTAAGTCTGATTGACTGGCGAAGATTGCAAGTCTTTATGGAGTGACAGAAGTAAAAGTGTAAAAGGAGAGAAGAGGGGAGGTGCCTGGTTTTATAGGGAGAAAGTGGAAGTCGAAGGGGATTTATCCGGTAGAACCGGTCAAAGCCGTAGCGTTCGGCTTCAAAACGTAGAGTTGCTCGGCACATGAGGAACGTTCGGCTTCGAGCGTATCATTCGGCATTTATACCACATCAGGTGCACACCACAACCACTGATATTCTCAAGAAGGCATCTCCATTAGAAGTTATTCAAGGATTTGAAACGAAACGTGGAGGTTACGTAATTCAAAGCGTATCACGTTCAGTCACTGAGTCACGTAATACACTTTGGGGGGCAAGTGTTTCCTAGAGATCTGACTAGGCAACTGCGTACTCGGCATCCAGAAGTACTCGGCATCTAAGGGTGATCGGCATCCAGGGGCACTCGGCATTAGCAAGCGCTCGGCATTAGCAACGGTCGGCCAGAGGCAATGTTCGGCCAGATACTTCATTCGGCCACAGGCATCGTTCGGCTAAGGGCTTCGTTCGGACAAAAGGCTCGTTCGGCCAGAAGGCACGTTCGGCTTCGTTGGCTATTCAGCCTACTCTTCCCACACGACAAGCACCCTGTTCGGCATGGAGAGTGTGGTTCGGCATCAAACCGTTCGGCCTGTTTGGTTCGGCATATAGCGACCACTCCATTTGGGCCAAGGTGTTCGGCTGCCAAGCCTACCTGGGAAGTCCAACCCATCTTTGTCTATAAATAGAGGGGCAGGGGCACAGTGAGAAGGGACCTTTTTTCGGGAACACTGGGGAGACTCTGCCATTTTCAAGACTCATCTTCTTTACTTAACAATTGTATTCAAGCATTTGATCTACGGATTGTATCTGTAAATCAATCATTAAGAAAAGCAATAAAGTTTAACCTCAAAGTGGACGTAGGCAATTACGCTGAACCATTATAAATCCGGTGTTCTTACTTTCTGCATTTAATTTAGCATATTCTTCCTTGTTTAATTTAACTTCATCACTTATATCTCTACACAATCTTTCTCAATGAGGTTAGTGACCAATTTTGGTGCTAACAGATCACAAAGCAAGTCTTGAGGTTAGGCTATCTCAAATGAAAAAAGAGCACATGCAACAAGTCTCTAATGTCATATAATAATCGTTGCTGGTGAGGTGATAACAACAAATATCTCATCAGGAATGAATCTACTTAAGTCATCAAAATAGGAGACCGACATACTATAGCACTACTCCAAGAAACACAAGTGACCGCAGCCATCTCCAACGGTCTCTTTGTTATAACCTGCACCTTATTGGGCTTGAATTTTAACTAAATTGAAACCCAAGTCCACTAGGGTACATATCGTTGGTGTTGGTAATATCAAATAAACATAAGTATATTAAAAAGCTATCTACATAAACTCACAGCGGAATAGAAAAACTGAAAATAAAATAAATATATCGCTTAAGGCTACCACTTTAGCATAAATATCAATCCTAGGATATCTAGCTGCCATGTCAGTGCCGAGCATGAATGAGAAGACTTATCCATTTATCATTCCTATCTTGCACCAGCAGTTTTTCCTTTAAATCTATCATGTGGGTTGTAATAAGGAGGGTCCAGAACAACATTCCGGTGAATACTAAATTACATACTTTATCCATAACGCTAGTTTATGCCGATTGATTTCTATTTAAGTGTTATGTTTACTATTCATGGCTTACACATTTAATTCCACATGCGCGTATGATATGTCCAACCTTCTTCAAGGTATAACTATATATATAAATGTTGTACTACCCAAAAGAAAACCCTGGCCACTTAATAGTTCTTAAATAGAGAGGAGGTAGACCTCAACGACCGTTTAATACCTCAACCCTAAAGCGGGCCCTCTGTAACGTAAATGCTAGTTAACCGGCCCTTAGCTACATAGGTCGAAAACTTCTAGATACGGCTTTATAATTTAATTAACCATATTACTAACACATCTCAAATATTTATCTAAGAGTTAACTAGTCCACCACCAACAAACAAACAACTAATTAAACTTTGAGTTCTTTGCTTATCCCATATGGATTCTACACTGGTAGGAAGCAAAATCCATCGGGGCATAACCCAAGTCTTGTCTAATGACCACTCAGGATAAATGGATTCAAAGCCTATGTGTCAGCCCTACTTCTAAATACTAGTTTACCAACACAGTGAAATAGCCCACCAACATCCTACAGCCGAAATCCCGTGTAGACTTAGCTAATATAAGTCAAGGAAATGCCCATTCCGGTTGCTTCATACCATTTGTTTAGAAATAAAGAAGACCCCATTTCCCAATTAGGCACCATCGTAGGTTATTTAAGATTACTTATATAGGGAGTAGGCAAACCCAACGGTCATTTAATACCTTCTACCCTAAAGTAAATCCCTTGACATCCGTAATGATACCGAGCCTTTTAATACTTTAAGTCCGAGGCAAACCCTTAGTATGTGTTCCTATACTTAAACATGAACGTATATCCCTTCGCTTCGAGTCCTATAGTTGGAGGTGTCCCACATGAGTAGCATATAGACATAACCATGGGTAGCCCCTAGGTAAAGGACAAACTTCTGTTGTGTAACTCTATTGATCTTGTATCCCAACTCATACTAAACTAAACTATTTACCCTAAACTAAATATTAGGCTAGGTTCGCTAATTCACTATAATGAGCGCCTAAACTTATGGTGTAGAATGGTTATCAAAGGAAAGGAAAGAAATAAAGATGAAGGAAAGAGAAGAGAATAGAATGAAAAAAAAGGAAAAGGAAACATCAAATAACCATATCACCTATATATATCTCACATTGCATTAGAGTAAATATAACAATCAACACATGTATAAAACAATAGAGAAAGTAATAACAATGTAAACTTCTCATCTGAATAAGATCCATAGAGTTATACAACACAATAACGGAGTTTATACAAATGGAAAATAAACTCAAAGTGATACGTTGTCTCTTATAATAATAATTCAACACTGTTAAGGCTCCACACTGTCATGCAGCGGAATATACAATAACAAACCCACATAAAAGTATGAGTAAATGTCACCTCCTGCTAGCCCATCTGCAGAACTCCATATGTCATCTACACTTGCTCTCAAATCTACTCATTTTAGAGTACCCGGGATAACAAGAAGCAAAGCATAAAACCTCGAGTTAGACAACAATCTGATGTGACAGATATCAAATCTCAAAATACTATAGTCGATATAGTATACAGAACAGAGGGTATATAAACCATACCTGACCTGTCCCCACAACCATAGAATCAGCACATAACATAGAAAATATACAACTCTAAAACTTTGTGAAAAGGGTACACCATACTCGGTATCTATCAGGGTACCTAGGTATCCTACCTATAATACCCACTCCATGCTAAGTAAACTTCAGGTGTCTAGGTATCTCTATCCACAATGCCTACTCCATACTAACTCAAGTCAGGGTGTCTAGGTATCCCTACCACAATACTTACCTCGTGTGACATCCCTAGGGTGATATGTGACTAATGAGCAACCACAACAAACATAACATCCATCAAACAATACTAACTGTCTCCCAATGTGCTTTAGATATATGAAAACTCGTATGACCATCTGCAAATGCCAGGGACTAGTGGTAATCCCAGTTCTCGTTGTACTCTCGTACCTTCGGGGCTCGAAGCCCAGTACATGTCACCAAGCCTGAAGTTAGACACTAGGCCCAACCCAGCGATCCAGGGTATATAGACCCTCGCTACTAAATTGTGAACGTCCTCACTATATAACATCCCTGCTCCGTTTAAAATAAGAACACTTTGAGTCATCGACAATCCCTTAGCACAGACACATCCATTGAACCTTACTAGCTCAATACGGATCTGAGCCCTACTAGTTCAATATAATTTCCACTATATGAAACCTACCAGGTTCCCCCACTACATGACTCCACTACGCCATAGATGACCTTCTGCAACATTTTTGCAAGGTGTTGCCAGCTAAAATGTTGCGATAGATATAAAATTTTGGTCCTACTGCAACGTTGTATTTATGGTGTTACCTTAGCCATAAAAATGTCTTGCTCTAGCTAAACAAGTGTAACACGATGCAACATTTTTATATAGTGTTGCTATAGATGTATTCAAATTAAAAAATTAATAAAATTAGCAATCTGCGTGAATACAATCCAATGGTCTACATTTAATCCGACTGTTAAAATGGATCACCATTGGACTTTTTACCAAATTTTCGTTTTCCCGCATATGTTTGTGTAGATCCCCTTTTAGTTTTCAATTCATAATTCTCAAATCAAAAAGCAAATTCACGAAATCTAGCAAATTCATAATTCCAATTCGCGATTAGAATCAATTCATAATTCTCAAATCAATTCGCGTGGAGATGGAAGATGATTTCAGGCGATTAGAATAAATCAAGTATCAAGTTCCAATTCGCGATTCATCTTCTTTGGGGATCCGCAAGTCTGATTAATGAAGTCGCCTGCTGCTTCATGTTGCGTTCAGTGCTTGGAAAGTTTGCTGAAGATTGCCGAGATAGAGGCTTGGATACTACTGAGATTACGATGCCACTGACCGGTGATGCTGTGTTTCAGATCTAGAGTGGCTCGCAGTGCCATCATTCGGTCTAGAAGCGAAATGAACAACAGACAACGAATGTTGTGTTTCAGATCTAGAAGCAAAATCAAGGGCGTCATCTTCAAATTCAGTATCTCTGACTCAAGTATCTTCTCAGCAGCAATCTGTTTTGCATATGAAGGCTTCTGGTTTGTTTTTTTAATATTACTTGTGCTTTTTGATGATTTCTTCTTCAGTTTTTGAAGCTTGGGAATATGTTAGCTTATTAACTTTGGATGTTTTGCAGCTCCTAAGAGAAAAATTCATTTTATAAAATATGTATCCAAATGAGTTCAGATTCGTGATGGATACTAGTTTTGTTGTATAGTCAAATTTGGTATTCACGCTCAACTTATATATTTAGTTTGTTAGATGTATATCTAACCTTAAGTTTGTTAACATGAACTGATGCTCCAAGTCATGCTAACCTTATATATTTGGTCTGGACTGAACTGGTACCATGCTTTAACATGAACTGATGCTCCAAGTCCTCTGTATATCATATTACTGCCTATGTTTCTCTTGTACATGCCTGATGCATTCACTGTTTTTGCTTGATGGGCTGCCTGTGTGTTGATGATGTAATTTGATGAGGTAGTGAGTGGGTGTTTTGTGAAAGAGGTTGGGAGTGTGGTCAGTGTTTGGTAGATGGTCAGTGTTTCAGGCAATTGTGTTTCAGGTCAGTGGTAGATGGGCAGTAGTTCCGATGGGTGATGAAGTTGCTGAGGATGGGGTTTGCTAAGTTCAGTCTTCATTTGTGCATCATTTTACGTCATTTCAAAGAAGGCTCGATCTTCCGAAATCGGATAAATCGGGCGGTGCCCACTTGTTCGACCTAACCGCCGGGAGTGCGGGGCCCCGGACCACCGCCGGCGCTGCGCCCGGACCCCCGTCGGCGCTGCGCCCGGACCCGCTACTCGGCTCACCTTCGGCTCGGCACTCGGCTCGTTATATATTTGTCAGTGTCGGTGTCTATATAAATTGAAACTGCATATGTAATGAGTAAATTGAGTGATGTAGTGAGGAATATCTGTATATGTGAATATCAGTGTTATATATCATTGAATTGTAATATAGTGGAGTCAGTAATTTGTACAATTTCAAATGTTGAAATAAAATATTTATTTAGATAAATTACTGTTTAAATATCAAATTCTGTGCAATAGCATTTTATTAAATAAATATTTATTTTTATTAAAAAATCAAATATGCTCTACATTGTGGGCCCCACAAATTCAGAAAGTTAATATCTATAGCAACATTTTGGAATGTTGCTACAGATACCTATGGGTGTTGCTATAGACATAAATAGGGTTCTATTGCAACAATATTACTTATGTTGCCTTAGATTGTCAAAATGTTGCCTTTGAGGTCTAAGGCAACGGCAAAAATTGCATCACCCGAAAAGTGTTGCCATAGACCTATGGCAACATTTTTAGGGCCTGACCCAACATTTTTTTTGTGTTGCAGAAGGCCATTTATGGCGTAGTGCTCCCACCACGAGCCCCTCGGTGCCTGCTCTCTACTTGAGTCACAAACTGAAGTTACAGAGTGGCAAATCTTTGATACCTACTACCATCCCAAGTCACAAACCGAAGAAACATATCCATCATGGTATACAATGCCATCCACCATGATGTGAAACAAGCTAACACCTCTAGCATTATCCATACAGTCTTGATACTACCATCCTTGGAACCTACTCTATGCATCGTCGAGTCATCATCCAAAGTACTAGACTATTAGGTCAAGGCACTACATCATCGTCTCACCATCAAAATCACTCGTCATAGAGTAATTACATCCAAAATCAAAATCAGTCACATGAACAAACCACCCCATTACCCACCATGAGATCTCCTTCACGTCCTTGCTAAAGATCGGCCAAATTGCCAATCAACAATAGTAATGGACATTGACCACTTTACAATGGTCAATACCAACTACCATGGTTTTGTACTTAACCTAACGGATAAGAACAAACCAAACAGAAACATCCGACATCCATCCTGATGTCCGAAGTCACGTCCTCCACCTCAGATCCGTCGGCACGTACCTTAATCCTCTTCTACAGCGTATCTCGTCATTAGGTTTTTGCGAGTGCGAAACCCCAACTTACAAGATACTACCTAAAATCCAATCACTGCTAATCGGCGTTTTCAATCAAAACAGCCAAATAAGTAAAACAAGCCAAACAACCAAACATACATCCAACAACCATACATCCATCTAAAATAGCATACACACAACATAAACAATTCATCCATATCAATCGATGTGGGAAATCAAATCAATAATAGCTCTGATCTAATAATTCCCTAACTATGACATGCCAATGGAAAATATGTTATAATCTTTGTAAATCATTTTAAAATAATTTTATTTTCTTTTATAAAAATCTAGCTGGTGAATAAATATAGAAATATCACATTATAAAACCAAAAATCATTTCCGAGTGTCAATCTAATACTATACAACTAACCATAATATGGTAGAGACAATATCACTCAGCTCATCCAAATCTATCCAAATCAGCGCAAAAGTGTAGATTTTTCGATTACGAGCGCAATGCAAGAAACCGCATTCAAAACAGACCTTGTACGTAAATGATGTGGTCGAATTCAGAATCAAGATTAACTAGATAATTTATTAATTAAATTAATCCTTAATTACCTTGATTAGATCTTCTTCCCCAAATCAAGATATAGGAAACATCCACAAGAAACATGGCCATGCACATATCCCTCTTTCTCTCTTCGATTTCTCGATGAACACTCAACGAAATCCCGATCCGTCTTCACCAAATCGCTTCTCTTCCCGCTCTCTTCCATCTGCATCCCACGACATCTCGACCGCACCACTATGTCGAAACACAATGCCAAGCCTCTCTCTCGCTGCTCTAAAAATCGCTTTCACTAGTAGGAGATCGGACATGCCGAACATGAGTAGATGCACTTCGATAGGAGAAACACAGTGGTAATCTCCAATTCGCAAATCGTTGGCCATATCTCCCGCCATTTCTAACCCTATTCATGACCATGAAATAGTCGACCTAACCAATCACGAACGCATACCAGATGCACACCATCATATCGAAGCTCTCATCGATATGAACTCATAGGATCTGGTTTCGTGATTTTTAGTGGAATATATTTGGAGATTTTGATTTTTGAATGTCAAGATAATGGGTTCGGTCATGATATTCATTTTCTAGAGTGAATAGTAAAGTGGAATTGATTTTGGAGGGAGAGATCCAATTTGAGGTTTGAATAATAATATTATAATATTCCATTTATTTAAATTCACAAATAAATAGTCATGCATTTCGAGTCCATATGATCACAGGATGCGTCCAATCACCATGAAACTCGTCTACGTACACTACCTATGTTTTCCAGATTCAACGGTACTAATCTCGTCGCCATCTAAGACTAAGCCCTAGGATGCTAATTTCATGTATTACGAGATCATTTTGGCCATCAGATCATCCAATCTCTAAACATAGTTATCTTTATATTCATTTAATTTCGCAACGTCAATCCGAACTCAACAGAAGTGATCTCAAGTCTTAATTCAGCTGTATGCGAAAAATAATATTTTTGGGCCTTCATTTAATTAACGATTAAATATTTAAAAATTAGATCGTTAAAAATATGGTTCGTTACATTCTCCCCATGTTGAAAAAGATTTTATCCTTGAAGTCACAAAGCAAAGATAACGTCTCCTAACCCATAGGCCCTCCAAAGCCTCTCAGATTTCGAAAAAAATTGGCAGAACCTCCTTTGTACGGCTAGGTCGGGGATAATCCCCATATAACAAAGATATGAATATAACCCATATATTTTACTATACTACATCATATAGAAATTTTCTTAAATAAGTATGTTATAACCAACCATAACTATATCGCATGCCTAATAACCATACAAACATAGGCTATCATCTCAAATGCTAACAATCTAATCAAACATGCATACACGAGATCCATCATCATAAAGTAACATCCATGCCTATCCTAGCATGCAGAATACTACACTATCTAGTATAAATAATCTAATATGATATCCAATATGAAACCCGATGATAAAAATAAAATCCCATCATCTGAAGAGCTCCTGACAAGCGGTCCTCATGCTCCCCACAGCCTACCATATACAATCGCTTTTTCTTTCATTCTACTGAACCTCTACAACTCCACTGTCCTCCTCCTAAACTGGTTCATATCACACTATCGATATGAATAGGCATACGAGGTCTCGAAGCTCTCTGGTTTAGTCTCGATATCATCTTGTCCATTTGGTGCCAAATATCCAAACACCTCTTATAAGTTCTCCCAAAACCCAATATCAAACAACGGGTTTTGGACACTTACAATGCTCTTGGCATACAATGGAATCACACTATCCATCCGATATAAAACTCATCAAATATGGATGACGTTCTACTAGACTTAAGGAATACAAACCTAGCATCATCAACCGATCAATTGTGACTCAAATGCTATCATACCATCCTCAGTCATAGATAATCCATTAATGCAGTATATAAATATATATTCCCACTACTCGAGAGAAAACAATCTCTCATCCATACGGAACCAACTGTCTTGGTTAGTCCGCACTATATTACCTCTACAAACACTACTCACTCTTCTTATTTAGCCACAATCTCCACTAATCGAGCCTATCACCTCTGACTAGTACCAATCGGCTAAATTAAAGTAGGTCCGATGTCAAACTTGCCATCATCCTTGGCCATAGCTCACCGAGTTCTGAAGTCATAACCAGTGATAAGCTCGATCAATGCCTACTTTAGGAATATCGCTCCAAAACTGATATATCTTCCACTCGAAATATCAACTACATTTCCCTTACAGACGAATAGGAAATGCCAAATCATAGGAGGCCAAGAACTCCAACCATCGCTACTAGCGAAGGTCCAGATCCTTATTAGAGAAGAGATACTCCAATGAAGTGGAATCACTGAATATCTCTCCTAATAGACAATGTCTGCAAACCCCCAAAGCGTACTCTATTGCTACCATCTCTGAATCAAGAGTCGGATATTTACTCTCGTGCGGTTTCAGCAGTCAACCAATCATTCAACAACCTTACCTTTCGGTATCGATACCGCACCTAGTTAAGTACCATAGGCAAGTGCGTACTATCGCCTCCTTATTCCCGCTCAAAATGAGTAACATCAATGCACTCGTTAACCTTTCAATCAGACTCTCGAACACGTGTCCGCACCTCGTGTCTCAAATAAAAGTCTAATCCTCTCGCATCAAATCGGTTAACGGTGCTACTACCTTGGGTCCATCCAAATTCTAGACTTCCGTAACTATCTACAGCCATGTTTTACTCTGAAACAATGTGACCCAAGCATCTCACTCCCCTCCTCTAGGAGTAATACTAACAAAATCTCATTATCAATCGGTGTCTTCTCAACACCTATAACACAATTACCAATCATGCCTTGTACTGTACTTTCTTCCATGATTAGATGAAAGTATCATTAATAAACACAAGCACAACTCAGTCGAGTGACCTCTCAAAACATGGTCGATGAGATCAAAAAAGCATGCCGACACATTGGTTAGCCCGAACGGCATAACCAAGCAAAAATCACGTACAAAACACTGTAATCGGCACACTCACCCAAAATACTCTTAGTTGGTGAAACCTCATCACGAAATCCAACTAAGAGAACTTTTTCGTGCTATAGAGCTGATCGAACAAGCAATCAACAAATAGGAGTAGAAACTTTCTTATCATCCCATCTAGCTCACGACAACTAACAAACAATTCCAAAGAGCCATTCGCCCTACTGATGAACACTATAGGTGCATCCTACCCAAATATACTCCCATAAATGAACCATCACCTAAACAGGTCACTTGTTTGCACCTTTAGTTCCCTCAGCTCTTTAGACATCATATGCCTTAGAGCATTACTACTAGTCTAGCTCCTCTGAGCAGATTGATATGGAACTCTTTCCCCATATGGTGGTAATCTGGTCACCTCACCGAATATGTCCGGACACTCTCTAACTATAAGCACATATGAAAACTCATCATGTGAAATATCGAGTGAATATATTAAGCTAACCATAACTCCATCCTCTACAGATAGCCAATCACTGTCGTTCACTTCTCTACAACCCCAATCATTACCAATGGCCTTCCACAATCCACCACTATTTTGTATCCCCTTCAGCCAGTCCATTCCCAAATCATAATACCAAACCAACTAAACCCAAAGCAAATCAATAGCAAACAAACAAACAACCATGATTCGATAAGACAAGGTCTTGTCAAACCATGTATATGCTAGTTGAGCCCTTAACTAGGTCCAACAAAATCAAGGGTCGATGATTATCCCGACTCTCAATCCCAATATCTCCATCGAATCTAGATATAAGGAATGAAATCTCTACGTCAAACAAAACACGTATGGAAATGCCATAAGTGGAAAGCATATTTCAAATGGTAATGCCATTTTCCTTCTCTTCCATCAATGGAGCACTCGACGAAATCGAAATGGCAATTAATACATATAATTCTCCAGTCTATCCCTACTCAGTTGGTTCAGGACAACCTTTCAACACTGGGTATAGGTTCTCCTCTCATGAAGCCTTCTCGATCATCTTCTTCAAGCTCTCATAAATATAACCCATCAATCGCTTCCCAAGATGATCACTCAACCCACTTTCCATTCTTACTGTGTGGACTATCAATGGAAAATAGACCGTACTACGATAGCACATCAAGTTCGGCCACATACACAGACATATCGCCACACTTTAAATTAGCAAATTCTCTAACCAACACTGACTTTGGAAAAGTCGAGATAAATTTTCATTTAAGCAAACTATAAACTAATCCCAATCAAATCGGTCCTTGAGAATCCAAGCTATAGATACAGTTCATTGTCTATCCTTGGAGTTATCTTTTGGCTAACTTCTACCTCAAAGCATCATCTAACTCTAAGTCATTGAAGATCCTCTAACAAGTAACCATCTGTAACGACCCGTATTTTTAACTATTTTAAATTATTAAATTTAGTGTAATTAATGAATAAAAATGGTTAAAAATAATTTTTTTAATGATTTATTAATATAGTTATTGAATATGAACTTGAACAAGATTTTGGAACAAACAAATTTCAAAGATTTAAGTAATAACAAGTATTGAAAGGAAATGCTATTTATTGAGTGTGTTTACAATCAATTGTTGAATTGAATAATAAATGTTGAATTCATTAGTTGTAAATAAAGTAATGGATTGATAACTAAAATTCATTTGAAATCTAATATTGAAATTTGTTGAATATTGGACAATTAAATTGTTTAAGTTTAAATTTTGAAAATTATTTGAATAACTGAATCCTAAATTAAATATGAATGAAAACGATTTCAAAAGTTGATTTAGTTGTTAATTAAATATGAATGAAGATTGTCAACACTTAAAAATTGAATTTAAGTGATTAATTTAAAATTTGGAAATTTTATATTTTAATTGACGAGTAAAAATAGCCATTTTGGCCACTGTCTCGGATTTCAAAGAAACCAGTTTCATCGAATCCGTAATAGTGAATTATTTTCGGATCTCAAATTTCGTAACGTTTGGAGTCATCCTTTGGACGTACGAGATAGAAACGCGTTGAAATTAATATTGAAAATTTAATATTATAATTCGATTTGAAAAGCTATCTTCCACATACGATCGAATTAGGCATCGAAACTTGTTCCACTGTGTTCGGAATAGGGGTAAAACTTTAGGAATGCCAGGCGGCACGCTTCGTTTGGAGTTCGGAAAATATTCGGGGGTATAGTGATTTATATTGCCTATAAATATAGGACCATACCCTTCACGTTTGCGACAACCATAGGGTTTCCTTAGCCTAGCCGCCACTAACATAATGTTTGCACAAAAAATGGGCAAACACCTCCAAGTCGTATGATTTAGTTGATTTTATGTTGTTTTTAGTGATCTGGATGATTTATGCAAATATGTAAAAAGTAGGGACTAAACTGTAAAAGACACACAGATTTATAGTGGTTCAGCCAGAATGTGCCTATCTCCAATTTATATATTATTTCTCCTTTCTTGTTTAGATTACAAGTACAAAGCTTTGATACAAGTATATGAAAGTTGTTTGAAAGTTCTATCCATGCTTGAGGTCTCAAACTTGTCCCTCATTGTTGTACCCCTGCCCCTCTATTTATAGAGTGAGGCTAGGGGTAGGGGTCTTGGATGTATATAGCTGCTGGTGGGCCTGGGCTGATGCAATCAGGCCTGACAAAGTTGTTCCGGAATGCCTTGGTCCGGTGGGACTTGGTCCGGTGGGACTTGGTCCGGTGGGACTTGGTCCGGTAGGACTTGGTCCGGTAGTGCTATCTTGGAGTTGGTTCGGCAGGGATTGGCTTTGATTCGGCAGTGCTGTCTTGGAGTTGGTTCGGCAGGGATTGGCTTTGGTTCGGCAGTGCTGTCTTGGAGTTGGTTCGGTGGGACTGGCCCGGTCGAAACACACCCAACACTTGCCACCCAAAGTAGGGCATGTGCATGCATATGGCGTGCTTTGCTTTAGGTCATTCATCCTGGACACACTCATCCGATCAAGAATGCCGAACCAACTGGTCCGGTCGTTGATATTTGCCTATAAGTATGGACCTTATGCTTTCGTTATTCACTACCAACTGAAATAGCCGAACCACGCTTGACTACCGAATCAGGTGATTGCCGAATATCTCTTATGTTTTGAACCACCGAATGAACCTGTGGGGTATGAGTGCCAAATGAACCTTCGTGCCTTGAACTGCCGAATGAACCTGTGGGGTATGAGTGCCGAATGAACCTTCGTGCCTTGAACTGCCGAATGAACCTATGGGGTATGAGTGCCGAGAGCTCAAGCACGGATAGAACTTTCAAACAACTTTCATATACTTGTATCAAAGCTTTGTACTTGTAATCTGAACAAGAAAGGGGAAGTAATATATAAAGTGGACGTAGGCACATTCTGGCTGATCCACTATGAATCTGTGTGTCTTTTACAGTTTAGTCCCTGCTTTTTACATATTTGCATAAATCATCCAGATCACTAAAAATAACATAAAATCAACTAAATCATAAGACTTGGAGGTGTTTGCCCATTTTTTGTGCAAACATCAAGTGTTGGGTGTGTTTCGACCGGGCCAGTCCTACCGAACCAACTCCAAGACAGCACTGCCGAACCAAAGCCAATCCCTGCCGAACCAACTCCAACACAGCACTGCCGAACCAAAGCCAATCCCTGCCGAACCAACTCTAAGACAGCACAGCCGGACCAAGTCCCACCGAACCAAGTCTCACCGGACCAAGGCGTTCCAGACCAACTTTGCCAGGCCTGATTGCATCAGCCCAGGCCCACCAGCAGCTATATACATCCAAGACCCCTAGCCTCACTCTATAAATAGAGGGGCAGGGGTACAACAATGAGGGACAAGTTTGAGAGCTCAAGCACGGATAGAACTTTCAAACAACTTTCATATACTTGTATCAAAGCTTTGTACTTGTAATCTGAACAAGAAAGGAGAAATAATATATAAAGTGGACGTAGGCACATTCTGGTTGAACCACTATAAATCTGTGTGTCTTTTACAGTTTAGTCCCTGCTTTTTACATATTTTCATAAATCATCCAGATCACTAAAAACAGCATAAAATCAACTAAATCATACGACTTGGAGGTGTTTGCCCATTTTTTGTGCAAACATTTTTGGTGCTTTCACTGAGAACGCTGAACCCCGGACTTTAGCTTCTCCCACTTAACTTTCTTACTATCAGCGTCGCACATTGCTTGGAAGACATGCATGCCAAGCAGAAAAAAGATGTTAGCAAAGGAAAAAACATCGCAACCAGCAGTCTTCCAGATCCAGTGGTCACAGATCAAGTAAATCGTCCCCTTCTAGCAGCAGTACCAAATGAAGGTCAGGCAAATCCGACAACCCCTGCCACAGAACAGCCGGCAGGAATTACTATGGCAGATCTAGACAGGGTTGTGGCTGAAGTGACTAACCGCTTCACATCCCAGCTGGAAGCCTTGGTGGACCAACTCATGACACGCTTAAGGGATGCTGAAGAGTCCAACCGCAACACGGAATCATGGGGTGAGTCCCAGTTTGGAGGATCTCAGAGACAACAAAGATCTTCCTTCTTTGAAGGAGCTAACGACAGAAGCGGCCATGGTAGGAGTCGAGACCGAGCTCAGCCCGAAGTTAGACCTGAGGAAACGCTTGGAACCGAACCCAACGAGGGAGGTACCGGGCGGAGGTCAACTGTAGTCGAGCCTGTCGTACTGCCTAACCACGGAAACAGCAGTGAACGGGGCCGAGCTAGAGTCCAGCCCGAAGTTGGACCCGAGGAAGTGCTTAGATCAGAAGCCATCAAGGGAAGATCAAGGCAAGGGCCAACTGTAGCTGACCCTAGCATGCTCCCAGAAGATCAAAGACAGCCACTTGAAAATATCAGGAATGATAGACGATACCATCCCTACATGTCATCTGGACGGAATCAGTCCCACAGAGCAGAACCGAACTCATTTCTATCTGCTCCAAATTCTGATGAAAGGATGGCACGCTTGTTCAGAGAGTGCGTCCAACGGGATCAAAGAGATCGAGGGATAGGCGCTAGGTTACCCAGCCCCTTCGCCCGCAATATCGAAATTGCCATCACCCCCCGAGAATGGAAAATGCCAACAATGGAACCTTACAAAGGAACCTCCGACCCCGTTGTGCACTTATAGAGATACACACAGCATATGCTCATGAGTGGAGCAACAGAGGGAGTACTGTGCAAATACTTTCCACTATTCTTGGCAGATCTAGCTACCTCCTGGTTCGGTCATCTACCCCAAGGATCCATCAGCTCGTGGGAGATGCTAAAAGAAAAGTTTATCAACCAGTTCCGCATTCATGTGGAACAACCCAAGGACGCTTATTCCTTATCCAGTATCAAACAGAAACCTAGAGAGAAGCTGCAGCGATACCTAACCCGATTCAATGCCGTAGCGGCCGCAGTCCAAGATGCCGATGAGAAGCTTATCTTAATGGCCCTCTGTAGTGGTGTGCATCCGGATACTAAATTTGCTAGAAGATTGACAAAAGAAAAACCAGCTACTTTACCCGATTTCTTCCATGAAGCCGGGAAATATATGAGGCTTGAAGACGCTGCCATTGAGGGGCAGTCAGGGCAACAAAATAAGGCAGCTCACGGCAACACGCCCGCTGTAGCAAAGGACGTTCGAAGAAATGATTCTAGAGACAATGCTGGGGGCAAGAAGGGAGAAAAGCGCCTATATCGGCCAGGACCGAGATTCGACACTTACACTCCTTTGAATGAAACCATCGAAAACATCTTCCTTGCCACCCAAGACGAAGTTAGATACAAACGCCCACCATACAAGAAGGAATCAAATAACGCACTTAAATCTGGAAAGTTCTGCCGCTTCCACGAATCTCATGGGCATGATACTAATGAATGGCATCATCTCCGGGACTTGATTGAAGAACACATCAGAAGGAAGAGACTGGAACGTTATGTAAAAGGTTAGAACAGGACTCCAGCTCTTGCCAATGAGAACCCAAGGCTACCCACCCCAGAGATAGGCAGAGGAAACCGCAACACTAGTAGCTCCAGTCAAGAGAAGATAGTGGTCCATAACATCTCGGGAGGACCACACATCGCCGACAGAAGCTGGGCAGAGATGGAAAGATATGGAAAGTCACTTAGAAACAATGAGGACTGCGTTAATTCTGTTATAGAAGAGCGCCACCCGAAGCGGAAAGAGAGTGATGACATCACATCAAGTAGGCGTGACCTGGAGGGAAGGCAGTACCCTCACATTGATACCATGGTTATCTCTGCCCGGCTCGGTCCAGCTGAAGTTTTCCGAATTCTAGTAGACACTGGAAGCTCAGTAAATATCCTATTCAAGCATGCATTCGACAAAATAAAACTGTCAATAAAGGATGTTTCTCCCTGCAATAAACCACTACATGGTTTCACTGGAGATGCGAAGATGCCCCTTGGGCAACTGGACCTCTTTGTTGAAATTGGAAGTCATCCCCACTCCGTTGTGCGAAAACAGACATTTGTGCTGATAGAAAACCACTCGGCCTACAACGCCTTCTTAGGAAGGCCAGCCTTGTCTGACTTCCAAATTGTCCTTGCCCCATGGTGCCTAAAGATGAAATTTCCAATGTACAATGGAGTAGGGGAAGTAGAGGGAGACCAGGACATTTCTCGAGACTGTTATGTAACTGAACTTCGCAACAACCACAGGAAGGATAAAGGGAAGAGTGTAGAGATTGCCCTCTGCACAAAAAGTTTGGAAGCATAGCAACTAAAGAAAGCCCCTCCTCTTCGATATACTAGCGACTCTTTCAATGAATTAGACCCCAGGGACAAAGAGGAGGAGGGCACCGCCGAGCCTGCAGAGGCTATGGAATTTGTATCTGTAGACCGACATGACTCGAGTAGACAATTGAAAGTCGGGTCCCAACTAAAAGCAGAATTGAAGGAACAACTCATTGATTTTCTCCACCACAACTTGGATGTATTTGCATGGTCACACGTTGACATGATCGGAATCTTCCCTGACATAGCATGCCACGTACTAAACATTGATCCTACCAAGGCGCCAGTAAAACAGAAAAAGAGAAGTATGGAGGCAGAACGATCAGCAGCTCTCGATGAAGAAGTAAAGAACCTACTTGCCAATGACTTCATACGAGAAGCCATCTACCCAGAGTGGATCGCCAACCCGGTGCTGGTAAAGAAGGCCAATGGGAAGTGGCGAACATGCATTGACTTCTCCAAATTAAATGACGCCTGCCCGAAGGATTGTTTCCCACTTCCCCGAATCGATCAGCTTGTGGAAAACATAGCCGGGCACGAACTCTTATCTTTTATGGACGCATATTCAGGATATAACCAAATTCCTATGCATGCTCCCGATCAAGACCACACTAGTTTCATCACTGATCGGGGATTGTACTGCTACAAGGTAATGCCTTTCGGACTTAAAAACGCAGGGGCCACCTATCAGTGCCTCATCAACAAGATGTTTGCAGGGATAATAGGACAAACTATGGAAGTTTATGTGGATGACATGCTGGTAAAGTCAAGAGGAGCCGACGATCATGTAAGCCACCTGGATGAAATGTTTCAAGTACTTCACCAATATGGAATGAAGCTGAATCCTTTAAAGTGCTCCTTCGGAGTGTCATCGGGAAAGTTTCTAGGATTCATCGTCCATGCCAGAGGGATTGAAGCAAACCCTGAACAAGTCTGAGCTCTGAAAGATATCAGGATACCTTCTACTCAAAAGGAAATGCAGAGCCTAAATGGGAAGGTGGCCGCCCTGAGCAAATTCATCTCCAAAGCGACCGACAAATGCATCCCCTTCTTCGAAGCTCTAAAGAAAGAGAAAGGAAAATTCGAATTGACCGACGAATGCTTAACAGCTTTCCTTAACTTAATCGAACACCTCCAGAGACCACCAGTACTCTCAACTCCGAACAAAGGCGAAGAGCTATACCTAAACCTTGCTGTGTCATCTCATGCTCTAAGCGCCGCATTGGTTAAAGAAGACGAACGCACGCAGTGGCCAGTATACTTCGTAAGCAAGAGGTTTACAGGGGCGGAAGCCAGATATCCTAAACTTGAGAAACTAGCGTATTGTTTGCTAATCACATCACGGAAACCGCGTCACTACTTCTAGTCCCATTCCATCAGAGTTCTGACCGATCAACCACTGAGGCAGGTACTCCATCGTCCTGACACTTCTGGGCGACTACTTAAATGGTGCATTGAACTAAGTCAATACGATATCACCTACCATCCTCGCACCGCCATCAAGGGACAAGCCATGGCCGATTTCATTACCGAATTCACTACCAACGAAGGTAAGGAGCAATCGAAAATAGCAGAAGACATCAAGTGGAATCTCTTTATGGATGGTGTGTCAAACGAACAAGGCTCGGGGGCAGGTGTGGTAATAATCACTCCCAGGGGAAATAAGCTACACTATGCTATTTGGAATTCGCTGCCACCAACAACGATGCAGAGTATGAAGCAGTGATAGCTGGATTAGAACTTGCCTTAGAAATCGGAGCCAATTCTTTGTGTCTTCATAGCGGTTCTCAACTTATTGTAAATCAAATATTAGGAGAATTCCAGGCTCGAGAAGAACGACTCGTGGCATATTTAAAGAAGACCAAGTTGCTTCTCAATCGATTGGATCGCTATTTAATCAAACACATCCCTCGGGAAGAGAACCAAGTGGACGACGAACTGGCGAAGCAAGCTAGCATGAGAGACGGCGCTATTTCCGGAGCAGTAGCCATCTCAAAGCAACTGACCCCAAGTTTTGAGCAAGTGAATCTGATAGCTGCAACCGAAGTAGCAACTTGGATGACTCCCATCCGAGACTACTTACAAAGCGGCACACTACCCAACGGGCGTAACGAAGTCAGGAAAATCTTGATGAAAGCTTCCCGCTACACAATATAAGAAGGCATCCTCTATCGTTGCGGCTTCTCTAACCCCTTATTAAGGTGTGTCGCTGGAAGGGAAGCCAAGGAAATCTTATCCAACATCCATCAAAGAAGCTGCGGAGATCACACTGGAGGGCAGACTTTGGCAAAAATGATACTCCGATATGGATATTTCTGGCCCACCTTAAGCAAGGACGCCTTAGATTTTGTCAGAAAATGTGACAGATGTCAGAAGTTTGCTAAGATTCCACGACTACCAACAACTGAGATTACTCAAATGACCAGCCCCTGGCCCTTTGCAGTATGGGGAATTGACTTGATTGGCGAACTGCCAATGGGCCGAGGCGAGGCCAAATATGCTGTAGTGGCAGTCGAATATTTCACCAAATGGGTGGAAGCAGAACCCCTAAATAAAGTATCTTCAGCAAAAGTTATTAACTTCTTGATCAAAAATGTTCTATGCAGGTACGGAGTCCCATTCAAAATCATATCGGACAATGGACTTCAGTTTGACAGCGAGGAGTTCGCCAACTGGTGCCAAGAGCACAGAATTCACAAAAGCTTCTCATCCATAGCTTATCCCCAGGCAAACGGGCAAGTCGAAGCCATCAACAAAATTCTCAAAACTCTAATAAAAAAGAAACTCGAAAAGTCAAAAGGCGCTTAGGTGGATGAACTTCCTACAGCACTGTGGGCCTATCGCACATCTTTCAGAACATCAACGGGACATACTCCTTTCTCTTTGGCATACGGATCGGAGGCTATGCTCCCAGTTGAAACTATAGTGCCTTCCCACCGTAGGATCCACTATAACCCAGAAGAAAACGAAGAACTCCTCCACATGTCTTTGGATCTAATTGAAGAGAGAAGAAACGATGCAGCACTCAAAACATCAGCTCACAAGCAAAAAGTGGCAACGCAATACAACTCCAAAGTCAAGCATCATAGCTTACAAGAGGGAGATCTTGTCCTCAAGCGAATCTTCCCGCGCCCCGGAGCACTAGATCCAATCTGGGACGGACCATATGTAATTCATAAAGATCTCCACAATGGAGCTTATATTTTGTCAACAGTAGACGGGGAGGTGTTCCAGAGGGCATGGAACATCCAACACCTTCATTGATACTTTTCTTAACTTGTAATGCCCATATGAAGTGAATTAACAATGAGAATCAGTGGACGTAGGCATTTTCGTGCCGAACCACTTTAAAAACCTTGCCTCTTTTTTAACTTGTTCCTTTATATCATGGCTCCTTGTTAACTTTATTATTTTATGTTGAACAAATTCCTGTGCATATAGCATCTCCATTCAAGGCGCTCCACAGTGCGACTTCACCTAGACAAGACCTAACAGGTACTATGCGAATCTATGCCCTCGCCAATGAGACACTTTTGCTCCGGCATCCCTTTGCTGCGGGTTAACTCATTGCTCGCGACGACCCTTAAAGCCAATTGTAATGAGCCGATTATAAGCCACCGAGAAGGCCGACTATAGCCAAGGCAGCTCATTATGGCGTTCGGCTCGCCGGCAGCTGTCAACCTACTTTAAGCCCCAACATAAGGTGTGGCTAGCCAGGGGTAGTTCACGGTTGACGATCGGCACCCACGCTAGCCGGCCACAGTAAATCGAATAATACCCACGATTACGGGCCATAATGGCCTGGGTAGTTACTGTGCGCGATCTCGGCTCCGATGTGTCTTAAGTACGGCTGTGGTAAAAAAGATTAACTCCCCGCGGAGGCGTAAGATGGGTGACAAATGTCTCCAAGACCCACAGCTAGGGAAAGTGACTACAAAGCCTGTTTTCCACGAACTTAAGCACATCGAAGGCCTTCCGTGATTGGAAGTTTTACTATTTCCCATATTTCAATTTTATTTAAAAAACTTTCCTCCTATCCTCTATAACGATCCCTAAAGTACAAGAAACAGAATAGGAGACATTCGCTAATGGTAGTGGGAACTCATAACAAGACCCTAGGCCGCATTCCATACTCAGTCTCACAAGACATTCAAAGCTGCCATCTACAAGTAAAATATGAAGGGCGGTATTTTCTTCTTCTGTGTATAAATACGTGGCTATAATTTATTCACACACCACACTAACATTGCAAGACATGAAATTATGTTTTAAGCAAGAACTTGACATCAAACACAATTGAATTACAAGCATATGCATAGCTATATTTCTCATACAACATGTCAAAATAACAAAAGCATTCAAATACGACAGAATCAGCTAAAGTTAAAAAATTACACGTCAAGAATAATGTTGTTTATTACAAGTAACATAATTACAACCTAAAAGTTACGTTACTGTTTTGAGACTAACATATACATCAATGTCAAGTCCACAAAAAGGTATCCAGGTCAAATCAAGGAGCTGGCTGCGTCGGAGCTTTACCCTTGTCCTGTTGCCTACCTGTCCGGTCAAAGAAAGAATTCATTAGTGATAAGCAACCAAGTTAACAGAAAGACTAGAAGGAAAGACTTACCAGCGCCTGCTTCCTGACCATCCTGATCATCATCCTCTACCTGCGCACCTGCCTCCTCAGCGGCAAGCAGCCGCATACCTTCCTTCACCGCCACCTTCTCCTCCTTGGTAAATTGGGCAGTGACCACATCCATTCTAAAGACCGCACCACCCTCTTTATCCGCATAAGCCCTAGCCTCCTCCAGAGCGCGGAGATAAATCCTGGCCATAACTCGGGGGTAATCATCCATCCAGGATAAGTTACCCTGTTTCCAAGTGCGGAAATACATATCCTGGAGCATCTCATCCATCATCCCCTCGTTTTCCTCAAGCTCCCTCATTCGGGCCTCAGAAGCACGCAGCTTAGCAACGGCAGCATCCCTCTCCGATCGGTATTGTGAGCGGTCAGCCTGAAGGGATATCCTCATCGCCTCCATCTCCTCTTTCAACCTGGACTGAGCAAGCTCCGCAGCCTCAAGTCTCCCCGATAATTCCTGTACCCGCTCAAGGTCCGCTTGTCGAACCTCATCCACCGTCGCCATGGCTATGTCAATCCGCTCCTTGCAGGCGGCCTCCATTTTTCGCAACTCTGCCCTGCTGGCCTCTTCCATAGTCTTCTTCAGTTGCCTGGATGCGGCCTCGTGCTGAGAAATTTGAATGGCTTGATCGGCAAGCTCCTTAGCCTGGTCGGAGACCATTAACCATAGCCGAATGTTGGCACTCCCAATTTCCTCCCCGGCCTTGACTAGTCGGGCATGATGCCCCATCAATTTCATGGTCTCCTCGGCAACCCGGTCGATGTTCGCCTTAGCTTCATCCCCCAGAGTTACAACCCGGGTGGTAAGCAAATCAAGGTCCAGGGACTTAGCTTCGTCAAGCACCCGTACCATAGGATTGCGAGGGAGAAGGTGCTCACTAGTAACCTCATCGAAGGAGATGTCATGAAAGGCCCGGTCCAGGTCTGGATGACCCGCAAACGGATTACGAACCAAGCCTGGGTGATCTATCGGGGTGGCGGTTGGATTCTCAGACGGATGTGGGGAAGGCATAAACTCAGTATCCTCCTCCGTAATATCGTGAATAGGCTGGAGTGGGGCCGGAGGGCCAGGAGGAGATTCAAACGAAGATCGACTCCGCTTCCTCTTTTGTATATCTTCTTCAATAACCCCAAGAAGAGGACGATAGCCGACTACGTCTCCAGGGCGGTTAGTAGGAGGCTTCGGTTTGGCAGAAGCATTGAGAAGTCTGTATTGTTCAAGCCTGTGCCGAAGATCTGAGGTCTTGGCCATTTTGCCCGCTCCTGGAATGAAAACCAAGTGTTACCAGCATGCATTGAGCCATCATTCAAGAATTAAAAAGAATAAAGAGAAATTCACCTTGAATCGCAGAAGTTGTCTCAGTAGAAGCACTCCCGGAAGATAAATCGGCGCCGGTCCCGGCCTTATCAGCTTTCTTGGGCTTCTCCGCCAAGGCCGGTCCTTCCTCCAACTCTTCAAAGGCTTTGCGGAGAGCGTCATCTGTCCACTCTTGAATCACGCCTGCCTGCCCAGGAGGCAAAGCCCCGGTGCCATCACCGCCCTATCCTTCGCCACCATCATCGCTGTGACGATCACCGTCACCTTCTCTACCGCTTCCGCTCTCCGCCTCACCTCCTTCATCCTCGCCTTTTTCCCCTCTACTTTTTCCTCCTCCTGAACATCTGGTTGTGTGCTGGGAGTGGGTCCATCGGACTTCTTGAGTTTCTTTCCCCCGGCGACTGGATGCATCGAGAAGGGTCTCCTTTTGCTGCTCTTCGCCGTGGCCCCTCCTGTAGCTTTGGCAGCCCTCTCCTCTGCCGTGTCTCTCTGCTTGACCACGGACTGATGTGGTAGAATCAGGTTGTGCCCCAAAAGTGTAGCGTTCCTGATCAAGTAATAAGCTAACCTATCCCTTCCCGAAATGACTTCTATTTCCGCAGCCATCTGAACCAGGCGGTCATTCTCTACAACCACAAAGCCACCTGTTGCTAGCAAGAAATAAAAACACATAAGAAGAAGCATTGCAGTCAAAACGGAAATTATGAATAAGCTTCAAACTTACAGCCGGAACTGAAGCAACGAATAGAGACAGAGTCATCCTTGATGAAAAACCATTCTTTCTTGAACATGCTGAACTTCGAATATAAGTCCAGGACTGGCTTGAAAGACACGGCTGATTCCAAGCTGATGTATGGAGACCCCTTCTTATAGCCTCTCAAATTGTACAAATACCGGATCTCCCAGTTGGAGGGAGGACGCCCGTATCTCCTCAGGAAAATGACAAACAGGCTCACCAGGATGGCGTAGGAGTTAGCCTAAAGCTGAAATGGAGCCACCTTCAGGTAGGTAATGAAGCTGAGTATCCAAGCATTGATCGAGGGAATGGCCCCACACATACAATGGTACCTGCTGTGGGCAAAATATCCTTATGGGGGATTATATGGCATCACTCCCTCCCCCGGCAATAGCATGCGCGCTCTGTCAATCCCAAAGGAGCGAGAAATAACATCAAGCTGCTTGCCTTTGAGAGAGCTAGGGAAACAGTCAGGAGGTGAGTTCAAAAGCTCCTGAGGGCCGTACCCATCTACTAGTGACCTCGGGGTGGGCCCATGATGTCCCGGTCCTGACTGAGTTGGGGGCACTGCGGAAGGATCTTCTCTGTCCTGGGATTTCTTCTTTTCTGATCGGGTTTCAACTTTATGAGACATTATCTGCAAGACAAAAGAGTACATCGTTAAAACAAAGGATGTAGAGATATAAACAAGCAAGTGCGTACAATCTAGAATTTCATTTTTAATTCGAAACATAAAAGGTTCAAGGTTCGTTCGGCATTCAAACTCCGGGTCTCGTTCGGTATTCCGAGTCATAAAAATTCATTCAGCAGTTCAAGGCACGAAGGTTCATTCGGCACTCATACCCCACAGGTTCATTCGGCAGTTCAAGGCACGAAGGTTCATTCGGCACTCATACCCCACAGGTTCATTCGGCAGTTCAAGGCACGAAGGTTCATTCGGCACTCATACCCCACAGGTTCATTCGGCAGTTCAAGGCATGAAGGTTCATTCGGCACTCATACCCCACAGGTTCATTCGGTGGTTCAAAACATAAGAGATATTCGGCAATCACCTGATTCGGTAGTCAAGCGTGGTTCGGCTATTTCAGTTGGTAGTGAATAACGAAAGCATAAGGTCCATACTTATAGGCGAATATCAACGACCGGACCAGTTGGTCCGGCATTCTTGACCGGATGAGTGTGTCCAAGATAAATGACCTAAAGAAAAGCACGCCATATGCATGCACATGCCCTACTTTGGGGGGCAAGTGTTGGGTGTGTTTCGACCGGGCCAGTCCCACCGAACCAACTCCAAGACAGCACTGCCGAACCAAAGCCAATCCCTGCCGAACCAACTCCAAGACAGCACTGCCGAACCAAAGCCAATCCCTGCGGAACCAACTCCAAGACAGCACTACCGGACCAAGTTCCACCAGACCAAGTTCCACCGGACCAAGGCGTTCCGGACCAACTTTGCTAGGCCTGATTGCATCAGCCCAGGCCCACCAGCAGCTATATACATCCAAGACCCCTACCCCCAGCCTCACTCTATAAATAGAGGGGCAGGGGTACAACAACGAGGGACAAGTTTGAGACCTCAAGCACGGATAGAACTTTCGAACAACTTTCATATACTTGTATCAAAGCTTTGTACTTGTAATCTGAACAAGAAAGGAGAAATAATATATAAAGTGGATGTAGGCACATTCTGGCTGAACCACTATAAATCTGTGTGTCTTTTACAGTTTAGTCCCTGCTTTTTACATATTTGCATAAATCATCCAGATCACTAAAAACAACATAAAATCAACTAAATCATACGACTTGGAGGTGTTTGCCCATTTTTTGTGCAAACACATACGAACGGCCAGGAAACCATCTCCTTTCCCCTCAAATATCTTCTCATCCACGACCCTATAGACTACGACGTCAACAACAAAGAGGAAGAACACATTGAGATCTATCCATCTAACGGTGGAGATCGCCTGAAGTTCGTCGTAGGCGCCGGAATATGGCTGCGTTTGTCGTTCAGTTAGTGGACGTTCTCTCATCGTGGGTGCAGTGTGGTGGGGCCGCGTGGGTGGCGATGGTGGAGTGGAGTCTGGCGCACATGGAGGTGATGTCTGATGGGGTTCTGATCGACTGTGGCGAGGAGGAGGAAGGGTCAACGTTGGTCGTTCTTGGGTTATTCTCGACCAGGGTCGCGTTCGTAAGGGAAAAGAAGGGGAAAGTGGTGCGGCCTAGATTCAACTCCAGGAAATCAACGGGTGAGATTAGTTAAGGTTATTTATTAAATTAATTTATAAATTAAACTATAATTTAATTCATGTAAACTTTAAAAATGCATATCTTATTCATACGAAGTTGAAATTGGACGAAACAAACAGCGATGGAATCGTGGCGATGAACACTACATTCTAGAACTAATTTGGAGACGATTGGAGCTAACTAAAATTTTAGGTTAAATCGAACGTTGTAACAACCCATAATTTTGTAAATATTTTATTTAATTTTGATTTTGAAAATTTTGATTTTTAAATCATTTAAAATTGAATTTTTGGAATTTTCCAATGTAATTTTGGATTTTGTTTGTAATTTATTTTCCAAATATAATAAAATAATGATTTTCTGAAAATTTTATATTTTGGTCAACTTTGGTCAAACTTTGACTTTCAATTGAAATTTCTAAATTTCAATTTTTTATTTCAAACCTTTTTCTTTGAAGCAGAATATAATTCTGATATTCGTCCTGCTTTTCATTTCATCAAATTCTACTTTATACTTTTTAAATTGGATAGAATACAACGTTTTACACGCAGTTATTTTCTGTATTTTTATTTTCTATTTTCCTATGTTCATTTCTCTATTTTATTTTCTATTTTTATTTGTTTAGACTTTGATTTTATTTATTGGATTTTATTTTGATTTTTTGGCTGTGGAAATTCCAAGAGACTAGGGTTCCTATTTATATAATTTATGCCTTTTCATTTGCCTAGCTCTTTAACATCTCATAGCCGTGCATTACTTCCTATAGCTGTTCATTCTCTTTTCAATTCACTTACAACATTTCTCTTCCTCCCCATTTTATTTGCGTACAAAGAAAAAAAAATATTGTAAGTTTCCATGGCGTCTCCGCTCTTTCTTCATCCTTTTTCTTTTATTTTCTTTTGTTCTTCTTCCTCCTATACTCGGCCACTCCACCTATTTTTCTGACCACCATCTCTCCACCTCCTCCATGACCGACCATCACCTCTACATTGTGAGGAATGCGGAATACGGATCTTAAGGCTAGGAATAACACTAGAGGGGGGGGGGGTGAATAGTATTTATAAGAAATGACTAAATCTTTTTGAGTTTATGTTAATTTGAACACAAATGTATGTAATATTCAGACACGGATGTAATCACAGAAACAAACACAGATGCAGAAATAAAGTAAATGCAGTAAAGAAAAGAACACACTGGATTTTATACTAGTTCGAAGTTACCCTACATCCAGTCCCGCACAACTAAGTACGGATTTCCTTTCAAAAGCAATTCAACAATTACAACCCTCGGTTTCAAGGCTACCAGGTACACCTTCCAAAATCACAATCCTCTGGGTAGAGATACTTGATTTCTGGGGCAACAAGTTCACCCAACTGATTTCCAAGGCTACAATCACACCTTTTCTCGCTTGATTGATTTCCAAGGCTACAATCACACCTTTTCTCGCTAGATAGATTACAAAGAAGCCTATAACTCTGAATAGCACTTGGATCTTGTTGAGATAGTGATAAAGAATCAAACCAGAGATAATCTAGTTAGATTCAATATTGATTTCGGCAGAGTGATGATAGGATTTTGAATAAGAAAATGTGGAAGAAGAAGAGAAGTGAAAAACCAGAAAATCTGATATAAAATTCGTTGAAACTAACCCCTATTTATAGAAGAACAACAGCCATGTCCATTCGTGAAAGGTTATGGCGAATAGCCACTTCTTTTGAAATTCAAATTTTTGGTCCTAACCGACACTATGTCGACATGGGGTACAGGGCATGTCGACATCCCAAAGCATTTTTTTGAAGATTTGATTTTCTTTGAAAATAAACTTTATCTTATATTATGACCTATTTAAACTTTATAAATATACTTGACTATAGATAAAATACATAGATAAATATAGAGAATAATATATATATAATTTTATATTTAAATCTAAGTATAAATATATTACAATTAAGAGATAGTTTAAAACAAACGAAGTTTAAAACAAGAGTTTATTAAAAACAAAAACAAAGAATATTTTAAGGCTAAAACATCTTTTTTAAAATCATTTGAAAAGATAATTTTTAAGGCTAAAACATTTTGAAAAGCAGTTTTGAAAATCATTCTGAAGTAGTTTTGAAAATCATTTTGAAGTAGTTTTGCAAGCTTCTTCCTGCAGAATATCTCATCATATCAGGACTCTAGAACTTGTACAAAACTAGGATGTTCGTGGGTTTGTAAGCCACTTGTCGTAGGTTTGTAAGCTACTTGTCGTGGGTTTGTAAGCCACTAAAAAGGTAGAAATGGGTTCCGTCCCACAAGAAAAATGGAGTGAAGATTTTAGTGTTATTATGAAGTTTTAACATAATTCTAGACTCAATACTTATCTTGAAATCTTGAACTCTTGATAATCTTGATACTCATGAGTCTTCAATCTTGATATCTTGAATCACTATACTGTACAGTCTTCATTCTTGGTACCTGCATGGTTAAATCCTGCATATACATATATATCTAAACTATAATGTTAGTATTTATATTTTATAATCTTATTCTAAGGTTGTTGTCATCAAAACCATTATCTCAAGGACTAACAATCTCCCCCTTTTTGATGATGACAACCTTTGTTTATAAATTATTGCTTCTATCCTAATAACTCCCCCTAAATCTAATAACCCCCCTTAATCTATGCCTAACTACCCTATTTTATATTTCTCCCCCTTTGTCATCAATAAAAACAAACTAACTCCAAACTATATAATTCTTAGTCTAATATCCTATATGATTATAGTGTTATCATCAATACTTACTTGTAAACCTAAAACTTAGTCCTAAATTACAAACTCTCCTAACTAAGAATCTATATAATCATACTTTTAATAGAACATATATAAGAACACACATTATTTATTAATTATATATTTGTTTATATTTACATTTTTCGTAGAGATCGTAAAAAAAACAAAAAACAAATAAAAAAGAAAGAGAAAAAAAATAATGTGTGTCTTTGAACATAGGAGATCTATGAACCGAACAATTTGGATAGTGGAAACAGAAATTTCCACGTTGTTCGACAAGATTTCCATTTTGTCAAAGCACACTTCTCCAGTGCAAACGACTTTGTCATTGTCTTCCGCATGCTCTTCTTCCATTGGTTCTTCTTCTTCTTCTTCAGTTTCCTCTTGTTCATGATCTCTTGAAGAGTCCTCGTCAATCAAGATTGGGTTAGAATGATTATCCATAAGAAATTTTTGCAAATTCCTAAGGATTTTGCCTTGCCTCTCTTGTTCTTTGGCCATTCAAAGTTGCATCACTTGGATTTCAGTCATTAACTGAAGGGTATCTTTTAGAGAATCCTTCATTTTCGTCACACAAGCGAGCGTTGATTGTTGAAATAGAGTAGAAGTAGGCGATGGGAATGAAAAAGTTGATTTTATGTTTGGTTTGGAAGAGGAAGCCATTGATAAATTGATTTCAGAAGATAGAACAGAAAGAGAACAGAGAGAATGAAGAAAAATTTGAAATAGGAGAAGTTTATAACCACTTATTTGAATTTTGGTGGGAAAAATTTTAAAATTTAAAAAAAAATGTTATATGTCGACATAGGACTATGGGCGATGTCGACATGGTTCTTGAATTTTTGCCTATTTAATTTATTTTGAATTATTTTTCAATTATTCTTGTTATTTATATTTTATATTTCAGTTAATGAACAAATACCTAATTCTCTTCTTAATTTAGTAAATGTAGATTCATTTAAGGGTTTTGTTAAGATATCAGCAATTTGATTTTCAGAATTGATATAGTCGAGAGTAATTACTTCTCTACTTATATTATCTTTGAGAAAATGTTGTCTGATATCAATATGTTTAGTTCGAGCATGTTGAGTAGTATTTTTGGATAAATTTATTGCACTAGTATTATCACAATAAATTGGTGATTTTGAGATATTTAAACCAAAATCTTTTAAAGTTTGTTGCATATACATTACTTGAGAACAAGCCAAAGCAACAGAAATATACTCTGCTTCAGTTGTTGATAGAGAAACTGTGTTTTGCTTTTTACTAAAACAGGAAATCAGAGAATGCCCTAAAAAGTGACAAGTTCCACTTGTACTTTTTCGGTCTGATTTACAACCAGCATAATCAGCATCACAGTAAGATATTAAACCAAACGAATCATTTTTAGGATAAAATAAGCCATAATCAAAGGTGTGTTTAACATATCTTATAATACGTTTTACAGCTTTTAAGTGAGTTTCTTTAGGTTGGGATTGATACCTTGCACAGAGACAGACACTATGCATGGTATCAGGTCTACTCGCAGTGATATAGAGTAGTGATCCAATCATTCCTCTATATAATTTTTGATCTACATCTTTCGAGAGATCTTCTTTACTAAGGTACTCATTGGTTGCCATGGGAGTGGGTTTTCCACTCGCAGTAGTCAAACCAAATTTACTAACTAGGTCTTTAGCATATTTTTCTTGACTAATAAAGATACCATTATCTTATTGTTTTATTTGTTATCCTAAAAAGAAGTTTAATTCACCCATATGACTCATCTCAAACTCTTTTGTCATTATTTCAGAAAATTCTTTATTCATTTCAAAATTAGTTGATCCAAAAATGATATCATCTACGTAGACTTGTACTAGTTGAATATCATTTTTATTTCTTTTAATAAAAAGAGTATTATCTACTTTACCTATTTCAAAATTTGATTGTAACAAGTAAGATCTTAGTCTATCATACCAGGCTCTAGGAGCTTCCTTTAGACCATATAGAGCTTTCTTAAGTTTGTAAACATGATTTGGAAATTTATCATTTTCAAAAAGTGGTGGTTGTTTAACAAATACTTCTTCTTTTACAAAACTATTTAAAATGCACTTTCAACATCCATTTGAAATAATTTGAAATTATTATGATTTACGGAAGCAAGTAGAATCCTAATGGCTTCTAATCTTGCTACGGGGGCAAAGGTTTCATCAAAATCTATCCCTTCTTCTTGACAATAACCTTGAGCGACTAACCGGGCTTTATTTCTAACAACCTCTCCTTGTTCATTCATTTTATTTTTATAAACCCATTTAGTTCCAATTATTGTTTTATTTTTAGGTCTAGGAACAAGTTCCCAAACATCATTTCTAGTGAATTGATTTAATTCTTCTTGTATAGCCAAAATCCATGAATCATCAGTTGATGCTTCTTCTGGATTTTCGGGTTCCATAGTTGATATAAAAGCTACATTACTCATTTGACTTAGTTGGTTTCTAGTTTTAACAACAGATTTCATATCTCCAAGTATATTTTCTATAGGGTGGTCTTTTAAAAGTTTAATCCTTTTATTAGGATGATTTGATTCATTATTAGTTTCAGTTGACTCTTGGTTTTGAGTGATTAAATCCACTTCGTCATTTATTTCATCAAAATTTTTGAAATTTTCATCAATTGAAACATGCATTGTTTCTTCGATGGTATTAGTTCTTAAATTAAATACTCTGTATGCTTTACTTCTATTAGAGTATCAGATAAAGATACCTTTGTCGGATTTAGGATCAAATTTATCTAAGTTATCTTTTGTATTTAAAATAAAACATTTACTTCCAAAAATTCTAAAATAAGATACCTTAGGTTTCTTTGAGTGAATAAGTTCATAAGATGTCTTATCAGTTAAAGGTCTAATTAAAATTCTATTTAAAATATAACAGGCGGTAGCAACTGCTTCTACCCAAAAGTACTTTGGTAAATTACTATCAGAAAGCATAGTTCTCGCACACTCTTGAATCTTCCTATTTTTACGTTCTACTACTCCGTTTTGTTGTGGAGTTCTTAGAAATGAAAAATTGTGAATTATTCCCTTTTTATTTCATAATTCTTCAAACTTTTCATTTTCAAATTCACCACCGTGATCACTACGGATGGTTATAATATTTTGAGAAAATTGATTTTGAACCCTTTTTGTAAAATTCTTAAAACATTCAAAAGTATCACTTTTATGTTTCAAAAATATTGTCCATGTAAATCTAGAATAATCATCTACAATTACAAAAACATATTTATTGTGATTTATTGACTGAATTTGAGATGGACCAAATAAATCAAGATGATGTAATTCAAGAGGTTTTGAAGTTGAAATCATATCTTTTAATTTAAAGGAACTTTTTCTAAGTTTTCCTAGTTGACATGCATCACATAGACTATCTACTTTAAAATTCATTTTAGGGATGCCTCTTACCAGATCATGTTTTGACAGTCTAGATAAGAGTTTAAAATTCAAATGCCCAAATCTCTTATGCAAAATCCAAGGGTCACTTGCATTTGCCAAAGACACAAGTTATCATTTGAAATTTTCATACTAAGAATATAAATATTCTTTTTCCTAATTACCTCAAATATTATGGTTGAATTATTGTCTTCAATGTGACACTTATCTTTTTCAAATTTAATTTATATCCTTTATCGCATAGTTGACTTATACTTAGAAGATTGTGTTTCATATTCTTAACTAGCAAAACATTAGTAATAATAGGAGTTTCAGAGTTACCGACTTTGCCGATGCCGATCACATAACCTTTTGAATTGTCTCCAAAGTTAACCAGTCCTCCGTCTTTGTATATTATATCATTCAGCATATCTGAATTCCCAGTCATGTGTCTAGAACATCCACTATCGAGTATCCATTCGTTCTTTTTGATCTGCATAGTTTGTTTGTTCTGGATTGATTCCTCAACTCCCATAAAGCATGATTCCTGCATATCAAACAATCTTAGTAGACAACTTGTATTTGAATATTGATTATATGCAGACTCAAGAGACAATGATGATCTGAATATTTCTAAACATGCATTAACAGATTTCTTAAACGTAGCCATTTTTATAAAAAAATTCAAAAATCAGATTATGAAACTTTTGAAAACCTTGCTCTGATACCAAATGTGAGGAATGCGGAATACGGATCTTAAGGCTAGGAATAACACTAGAGGGGGGGTGAATAGTGTTTATAGGAAATTACTAAATCCTTTTGAGTTTATGTTAATTTGAACACAAATGTATGTAATATTCAGACACGGATGTAATCACAGAAACAAACACAGATGCAAATATAAAGTAAATGCAATAAAGGAAAGAACACACCGGATTTTATACTGGTTTGGAGTTACCCTACATCCAGTCCCGCACAACTAAGTACGGATTTCCTTTCAAAAGCAATTCAACAATTACAACCCTCGGTTTCAAGGCTACGAGGTACACCCTCCAGAATCACAATCCTTTGGGTAGAGATACTTGATTTCCGGGGCAACAAGTTTACCCAATTGATTTCCAAGGCTACAATCACACCTTTTCTTGCTTGATTGATTTCCAAGGCTACAATCACACCTTTTCTCGCTTGATTGATTTCCAAGGCTACAATCACACCTTTTCTCGCTAGATAGATTACAAAGAAGCCTATAACTCTGAATAGCACTTGGATCTTGTTGAGATAGTGATAGAGAATCAAATCAGAGATAATCTAGTTAGATTCAATATTGATTTCGGTAGAGTGATAATAGGATTTTGAATAAGAAAATGTGGAAGAAGAAGAGAAGTGAAAAACCAGAAAATCTGATATAAAATTCGTTGAAACTAACCCCTATTTATAGAAGAACAACAGTCATGTCCATTCGTGAAAGGTTATGGCGAATAGACACTTCTTTTGAAATTCAAATTTTTGGTCCTAACTGACACTATGTCGACATAAGGTACTAGGGCATGTCGACATCCCAAAGCATTTTTTTGAAGATTTGATTTTCTTTGAAAATAACCTTTATCTTATATTAAGAACTATTTAAACTTTATAAATATACTTGACTATAGATAAAATACATAGATAAATATAGAGAATAATATATATAAAATTTTACTATAATTTTATATTTAAATCTAAGTATAAATATATTATAATTAAGAGATAGTTTAAAACAAATGAAGTTTAAAACAAGAGTTTATTAAAAACAAAAACAAAGAATATTTTAAGGCTAAAACATCTTTTTGAAAATCATTTGAAAAGATAATTTTTAAGGCTACATTTTCAAAATCAGTTTTGAAAATCATTCTGAAGTAGTTTTGAAAATCATTTTGAAGTAGTTTTGCAAGCCTCTTCCTGCAGAATATCTCATCATATCAGGACTCGAGAACTTGTATAAAACCAGGATGTTCGTGGGTTTGTAAGCCACTTGTCGTAGGTTTGTAAGCTACTTGTCGTGGGTTTGTAAGCCAATAAAAAGGTAGAAATGGGTTCCATCCCACAAGAAAAATAGAGTGAAGATTTCAATGAAATTATGAAGTTTTAACATAATTCTAGACTCAATACTTATCCTGAAATCTTGAACTCTTGTTAATCTTGATACTCATGAGTCTTCAATCTTGATATCTTGAATCTCAATACTGTACAGTCTTCATTCTTGGTAACTGCATGGTTAAATCCTGCATATACATATCTATCTAAACTATAATATTAGTATTTATATTTTATAATCTTATTCTAAGGTTGTTGTCATCAAAACCATAATCTCAAGGACTAACATACATCACCTCCTCCAATCATGGCCGTGACCCCTAGATCTAGATCCACCACCAAAACTTGACCAAAACCATCACAAGCCTTTCATTATTACACTTCCCCCTTTATTAGCCTCGGCCACCCTTGTTCCATCACCCCCTACATGCCATGCCATGACCAAACACCCCTTGCCGTGACCAGTTGACCAAGATCCAACCTAAGCCGAGCCCCTTTGAACCATGGACGAACCAATAAAGCACAAGCGCTTGACCTTTTGCCTTCCTATTGTTTGTAACTTGTCACCTCTTCACATTCTTGTGCCATAGCCGTACCTTTTGCCTTCATAGCCAAGCATACATGCCTTTAACCCATCATGGCCGAACATACTTTGAAGTGGTCTAGCCCAATAGTGATGTGCCCATGCCACTTGTGTTGGGTAAAGCAAGTTATGTCATTTTAAATTCTTATTTTTCATTATTTTAATTTCTAATCTTTTATATTGAATCATACACTTAAAATTGTTGTAATTGTTTGTGTACAAGATCTAGATCTTGACTCTCCATCACTCAAGTTTGAATCGTGCTTTGTCGTGCCTTTCGTGCTTTGCGGAGTTTGAATTTGTGTTTTGAATTTAATCTCTATCTTTAAAAGGTGAGTTCATCACTCTTGACATTCGTACTTACATAATTGTGAAACAATGACATGTGAATTGTAGAAATTAATATGCTATGTTCATGTATGCCTGTGATATGATTATATGATGTTATATACTGCTTATATATTTGTTACATCACCTGATATGATGTTATATGCTCTACTGTTATTTTATTTTCTATATCTCACACTGCAAGTTCCCTTTCACTATGGGTTGAAATGATACATACCCAAACAGACTTTAGAATAAGGAAAAATCATTATGAGCTAAAATGATAGGCTCGAGTGATTTGATTATATATTTTTATTTGACTTGGGATTGCGGGTTTGAAATGATAGAACCTGGATTTTTCTTTTTGAATTACGGGTTGCAATGATACATATCCGTATCACTCGACCTTGGTTAGAAAATATTATACAGACCCATGGATAAGTTTTAAATAATATTTTCCTAAAGATTATTAAGTAGTGTGAATTTTATTTTATGAAAGTTTAACTTAAATTGTGGTTTAATGATTTACAATATATAGATACATTGGTTTTCTATAAGTTAAAATTTTATAAGTCAATAAGTGCTTTTACTTGAATTTTAGTGGTCCAGTGGTTATGACATAGTGGAGTTGCTACATTATGTTGTAGTGGCACCGGTTCGATACCCAGCGGCCACAATAATGAGACTTAGTGCACGACCACTTATAAAACCGGCTTCACCGAAGGCTATGGAATACAAAGTATCCATGGCCCCAAAGTTTTTTGTCAAGTTCTAGTGGTCCAATGGTTAAGACATAGTGGAGTTGCTACATTGTGTTGTAGTGGCACCGGTTCGATACCCAGCGGCCACAATAATGAGACATAGTGCACGGCCACTTATAAAACCGGCTTAACCGAAGGCTATGGAATACAAAGTATCCATGGCCCCAAAGTTTTGTCAAGTTCTAGTGGTCCAGTGGTTAAGACATAGTGGAGTTGCTAATTTGTGTTGTAGTGGCACCGGTTCGATACCCAGCGGCCACAATAATGAGACATAGTGCACGGCCACTTATAAAACCGGCTTAACCGAAGGCTATGGAATACAAAGTATCCATGGCCCCAAAGTTTTTTTTCACTTATACATCATGTCTGCTCTCATGTCTACTGCTCCCGTACCACCCCCCTATCTCCCCTGTCATCAAACCATCCCCTATCCTCTCAAAATCGAGCCCATCGTCCTGTCCTTTAGTTGACTCTGTTCCTCCACCAGTCCATCCTTCTGCTCCCCCCGACCCTCCTCAGCCTACACCTGTCAATCTGCCTGTCATCCCTGACCCTCAACCCTCCTCTGCTGGTTGCCATCCCGCTATTCCTCTGCCTCCCCAGGGTGAACGAGAATGGACTTCTATTTTTAAGCATAAACCAAGGAACGCTGGGAAGTACGTCCCCGTTGATCTTGTTCCAGTTTATGGTAATGGTGCCTTAGTTCCTTCCAGTGATATTATTGAGGCTGGCGCCAAAATTTGGAATGATATGATTGTTGGCTTCTTCCTAGATCAACCTTTATCTTATACTACTGTTATTCAGAGACTCAAGAAGATTTGGAAGCTAAAAGGTTCTGTTTCAGTGAAATCTCATGGTACTATATTTTTATTCTCCTTCTCATGTGTTGAAGATAGAAATATAATCCTTAAAAGTGACCCAATTATCATGAATAATAAACTGTTTATAATTAAACCTTATGATGCTGCTATTAGTAATGTCAGTGGTGCTGTGACAGCAGTCCCCGTTTGGGTGCATCTATACAATCTTCCCATTTATGCTTGGTCCCCGCTGGGAATTAATTGGGTGAGTTGTCACTTGGGAAAATTGCTGTGTATGGATGAAATGACTGAGAGACAGGAAAGAATGAGTTATGCTAAATGTTTAATTGAGATAAAGCCAGATAAGGAATTAGTTAATGAGTTTATGGTCAAGTTGGTTGAAGGTGGGTATCAAAAAATATATGTTCAATATCTGTGGAAGCCGGATATATGTGTCGTATGCAAAAAATTTGGCCATACCACGGTAAAATGTGATAAAATGGTTCCTGATGAAATGATAATTGATGATGTTAGAAAAGTGAAAACAACTCAGAACAGAGACAATGAAAAACAACATGAGCATGTTCACAAATTTGAAGGTAAAACTGGTAATTCATGGACGAAAGTTAGGAGAAATAACAAGATTTATGTGATCAAGACAAGGAAAACTCCCATAGGAACTAATCAGAATGAGAAGGATGAGTACACTATGCAAAAAGACAGTGTTGAGGAAGAGCATAACTCAGATGATAAAAATTATGACCAAGGTAATATCCAACTAGAAGAGGGTGAAATTGAAGAGCATGGAGATATAGAACAAACAGTGGAGGAAAAGGGGGCCAAAGATGATATAGCAACTGGACTGAGTGTAGAAAGTGAGTTAAATAAGAGTTGCAACTCTGTCAAACTGAAGACACGCACCTGGGAAATAAGAGTGCATATGAAAGGAATAAAGTGGTAGTGGACAATTTCAATTCAATTGTTAGCAACAGATATGATGCTCTTTTGATGGTCAATGAAGACAATGAAAGTTTAAGTGTTAATGATGAGATGGGGTTGTGTGAAAGAGCAACTGGAGTCATTCCTGAAGCTACTCTTATATGTAGTAATAAGAAAAATTGCATGAATAGTTTGGAATTCAAGAATAATATTCAAAATGCTGTTTGTGATGGCCAGCAAAATTTAGCTGCATCTGATTTGGATTTAAAAGTTGCTGATGATATAAAGACATCTGGCAACAATAATCAAGATAAATGTATAGCCAATGGTAATAACTCCCCTGTTAATTCAAAAAAGAAGAAAGGTAAAAAATTCAAGAAGGTTTTCTCATTAAATACAAGTCAGGTAGTTGTGCAATTATCAAAACCCATGCATGCATGTGAATGCACGCCCCATGCACACTCGATCCCCTCACGTGAATCAGCCTCAGAATTTAACATCTCCACTCAAATACACCCATACTCTAAAATCATACCTCCCCTTATGCAAATATCAGAGCCCATGCATTCTTATGCATGCACGCCCCATGCACACTCGATCCCCTTTCATGAATCAGCCTCAGGAACTATCATCTCCACTCAATTACACCCATACTCTGAAATCACACCTCCCCTTGCTTACAAACCACCCCCTCCTACTACTGCTTCGCCCTCTAAACCAATTACCCACCCCAGTCAAGATGCAAGCATCCCCAATGAAAATAGCTCAACGAAAAATGCTGTCACTCCCTTGTCCGCATCGATTCCTAACTACTTGTCCTCCAAACAAGCGGTGACTAGGAAAATGAAATCTGAAATGCTTAACGCCCTTGAGTATCCTCAATGATGCCAGCCATTGGTGCCTGGAACATTAGAGGAGGTCACCATATTATTAAACTCGATCAATGTAAAAAACTAATCTCTATTCACAAGCTGTGCATTCTTGCCATTCTTGAAACCAAACTGAACCTTGAGTTAACTATAAATGCAGCTAACTATATCAACCCGTCTTGGAAGCTGCTCCATAACCTCGCCGAGGCTCCGTACGGTAGAATTATGATAATATTTAACTCTGATCATGTCCATCTCTCTCCCATCCTTTCCACTCCTCAGATGATTCATTGTCATGCCATCTCCCTATCTGACCATTCATCCTTTTACCTTTCTTTTGTTTATGGCCACAATTATGCAACCTCTAGACTGTCCCTTCATAATGACATCCCCTTCCTAAGGCAATCATCTCATCCGTGGTTCATTCTTGGAGATTTTAACTGTTGTTTCTCCCTTTCTGACAGAATCGGTGGGAACCATCTTTCTATAAATGAAATAAGGCCCCTTGCCACCACTCTAAATAATGCGGATCTTATTCCTATCAAATCGACAGGCATGCAGTTTTCCTGGAATAATAAAAGAAAAGAGGGTTGTAGAACCTTCTCTCGAATTGATCACGCTTTTTGTAACCTTGTCTCCTTCAATAAATGGCCCCTCCTTTATAATCTCCTTCCCCCTCCCCTCCTTTCCGATCATTCTCCTCAAATCATCCATTTCCGTGAAGCAGACAAGAGAGGAAAAATAAGTTTTAAATTTTTTAATATATGGGTGCATGAACCCGATTTCAAAAATATTGATATTACTGCATGGAAGTCGCCTAAGTATGGTAATCATATGTTTGTTTTGCAAGAAAAAATAAAGGGGATCAAGGGTGCTTTGAGAGATTGGTCAGTCATTAAATTTGGTCAAGGGAGCAAACAAAGTTCAGAGATTAAAACCAAACTCGAGGAAGTTCAAAGAGCTATGATACTTGATGTCAACAATGCTGCCCTCCCTCAACTCGAAAGTGACCTTTCTCAGCAGTTTTTCGACGCTCTTGTTAAAGAAAATGATATGATCAGGCAGAATGCTAGAATTGAGTGGCAAGAAAAAGGAGATAAAAATAGTGCTTTCTTTCATGCTTCCTTGAGGAAAAAACATAATAACGATTCATTCGCTCGGTTGTGGATTCGAATGGAAATGAGCACACTACACCTGATGGCATTCAAGGGGCATTTATTCATCACTTCTCTGGTCTGTATGGCAATAAGGACAATTTTCTTCCTAGCATTGATTCTATTCCTTCTGATATTCTTCCTAGAATTAGTGAAGCTGAATATGCTTTTCTGTGCGAAGAGGTAACTAATGATGAAATTCATCATGCCATGTTTTCTTTGAATAGAAACTCTTGCGGTGGCCCTGATGGTTTGAACGCTTTCTTTTTTACAACTTGCTGGTCTTTTGTGTCTACTGACATTTGCAATGCGATCAAGTTATTTTTCAAAAAGGCAAAAATCATCAAATCCTTTAATTACACGAATATTGCACTTATCCCGAAGGTGCTAAATGCTCATGATGTTAATTCCTTCCGTCCTATATCATGTTGCAATTCTGTATACAAATGCATCTCGAAGATTATAGCTGCTAGGCTCAAAAAAACGCTCCCCTCTATTATTTCTAGCAATCAGGCAGCCTTCCTGCCTGGAAGAAATATACTTGATAATATCTTGTTGTCCCACGAATTGCTTAATGGTTATACGCATAAGAATTCTCCCCCGAAGGCTATGTTGAAGTTAGATATTATGAAAGCATTTGATATGATTCAATGGGATAGTGTCGTTCGAATCTTGGGTTATATGAATTTCCCCCCTCATTTTATTGCTTGGATTTATGAATGTATGTCTACCCCAAAATATTCTATCGTCATTAATGGGTCATGTGCGGGTTTTTTTAGTAGCAGGCAAGGGATTAGGCAAGGTGATCCTATCTCCGGATATATTTTCATCTCTGTTATGGAGCTTCTTACTCAGCTGCTGATCAGACAGATAGGCTAAGGCAGTTTTAAATTACATCACAAATGCATAGATCCCCTGATTGCATCTCTGATGTTTGCAGATGATTTGGTTATCTTTTGCAATCCTGATATGAATACTATAAGGTCAATATTCCAAACTCTTGAGCAATTCTACAACATGACAGGTTTAAAAATTAACTTGTCAAAATCTGATATTAAATTGGCGGGTGTTTGTCCGGAAGCCGTTTTGCAAATTGAAAGAATTTCTGGGCTGTCGAACAACACGAGTACCATTTCATATTTGGGCCTCCCTCTCACTACCTCTAAAATAACTATGAATCAATGCCTTCCTTTATATGATAGAATAATCTCTAAATTGGACTGTTGGTCTACTAGAAATCTCAGTCAAGCGGGTAGAGTGACTCTTATAAAGTCAGTCATCTGTGCTATGCAAGTGTATTGGGCGAGAACGTTTGTGATGCCGGCCAAGTTAATTAAGATGATACGTTCTGCATTCATAAAATTTATGTGGACTGGCACGACGGTTGGCAGGTATGTCGCTCCTATACGATTTTCCAAAACTGAACAACCGATTAGAAAAGGAGGGCTCGGCATTCTTAATATGTCGATATGGAATAAAGCTGCCTTCGCCAATCACGTGGACACGTTCTTTAACTCTCAAGTTAGCTTGTGGGCGGATTGGTCCAGAAAGCATGTCACTAAGGGAAAATGTTTATGGTCATTGAACATACTGCAAAAATTGAGCTGGACATTGCAATGCATTTATAAACTTATTGAATCTTTCTTGCCTATGTTTCAGTTCAGCAGCTCTCCGCAGTATAATACATCCTTTTGGGATGACCCGTGGCTGGAAAAAGGATTTATTCTTCACAGGCAGCTGTCGCATAATGAGATCCTTCAATCAAGTATTCCATTACAAGCAAAAGTAAAAGATGTTATAAATTTGCCTAATACTTCTAATCAGAGAATACATTGTCTATGGAGCAAAATTCGTCAGTTCAATTATACTGTTTCTTCTGATGTTATGGTGACGTGGAACCTTAAAAAGAAGGGGTGCAAAATTGCTGATATTTATCATTATTTATCTCATACTGATGACATGCCCAATTGTACTTGGTATAGAAAGATTTGGCACAACGATAATAATGCAAGGCAAAATATGTTGCTGTGGAAAGTGTTGAATGGCGGTATTCATACGCATGCGAAACTGAATAGCATGGGATTTGCGGTTCCTATTCAGTGCTTGTTCTGTGTTGACCTCCCCGAAATGGTGGAGCATTTATATTTTGAATGTGATATGATAAAAGCTATTTGGATGGTTGTCATGAACAAGATTGGGCGTACTGACGTGAGACAAGTTAATCGTGTTGAATGGAATGCTATATTCGCTGCTACTGGTACCAAGAGCTCTAATAAGAGAGTGTTCACCTGCATTCTCAAATGTTTCATTCATGCTGTGTGGACTGAAAGAAATGTGCGTGTCTTCAAGCCTGAAAAAGCTAGGAATGGTCTTGTGCTCCATGCATGGATTATGAATGTTATCAGAGATGGCATCAAGATGCTTCGCTTCACTTATGATCCTGGAATCTTGCATGCCTTCTCGTGTTCTTCTTAGTTTTTGCTTTTATTTTTTTTTTCACTTCGTTTTTCCAGTGATTGTTGCACTATGTTCCCTCGTTGTTTTTCTTTAAGCGTTTGCTTATGTCTGTATTTGTTTCCCTAGTGCTTCAATAAAATGGTAGGGGACCATTCAACCCCGTCGGCCTTGCCAAAAAAAAAAGATATATTGTTTTTAAATTGAATTTAAAGATCTTCAGTGATGATAAATAATTTAATAATTAAATTTGATTTGATATGGAATTTTAAATCTAACCTAGTGATTTTAATAAATTTTATTTTATGAAATGGTTATGTTTTGTAAAATAAATAATTTTATGTATGAAATGGATATGTTTTGTAAAATAAATAATTTTATGTATGAAATGGATTTGTTTTGTAAAATAAATAATTATGATTTAAAATGGTAAAATGTATCTTAAATTATGACTTAACTTTATAATGGAAAATTTGGTTTTAATTGGAAATGTGAAGTTTGACTTATCAAAAGAATATTTTGTTTATAAAATGGGTATTTCAAATAAAGTGTTAAGTTATTTTTTAAAATAAAAAGTTAAGTAAATAGTGTACTTTTGACTTAATAAATGAATTATAGTAAATTTGGATATTTTAATTATATAAGTTATTTTGTGTAAACTATAAGTAAATTGATATCCAAATGAATATTTCTGAAATGTGAGATATGTTTTATAAGTTAAAAATGGCTAAAATTGAAGTTTTTAATGTTTCTGAAATGTTATAATAAATTTGGAATTGTATTGGCAGCATTTCCAAAGTGCTGCTGTTTCTGAAATTTAACTATGTTCTGAAATAACTATAATACTACAGCACTTTATAAGTGCTGCTGTTTCTGAATTTGAACTATTTCTGAAAATACCAATATGTCTATTACAGCACTTTATAGGTGCTGCTATTTTTGAAACTGAAATGTTTTGCAACACTAAAATACCTACTGTAGCACTTTATAAGTGCTGTTGTTTTGAATTTTAAAATGTTGTTGAAAAGTTAATATATTTACCGTAACACTTTATAGGTGCTGTTGTTGCTGAAATTACAATGAACTTTGGAAATGAATATTGTTTTGGAAGATTTTGACATTGAATTTAAATGAATATGTTTTGAGGTGAAATATAAACCATTTTTGAAATTTATAAGTTAATACAATGTTTTCGAAATTCGTATAATTGAACGAATGAACTTAATAATGCTATAACTTTGGTAATGAATATTATTTTTAAGGGTGTTATGATTTTTCTAAATATTATGATTTCCAAATGATAACATTTTTAAATTGATATGGTTTCAAAGTGTTTGGTTTCAAAGGTGTTATAACTTTGAAAGTACTATGACTTTTGGAAATGAATTTATTTGAAATAGTATTTAATTAAGAATTGTTTTGAAAATATTGATTTGCAATTTAGGATTTAAGAATATGGCTTTATAAAGTGGTTTGGTTTTACTACGAGTTTGGTTTTGTGCCGTGTCACCTACCATAGCGAGTTTTACTACGAGTTTGGTTTTGTGCCGTAGTCTGTGGTGTATTTAGGGTAGCCTCCCGATCTGGAGGTGTGCTGATACTGGATAGACTATTGGGACTATTATGTGTTAAGGGGGATATGGGTAACTCCTTAAAGCTATTTAAAAGTAAGTTTACTTTACTATTATACGTTATTATAATAGCGAATATTACTACATAGTAAATAGTTTAACGGATCCTTAGAGGATGGGCGGTCCCAAGTATCCTTTAAGTTACTTGTGCATTTTTATTACAGTTCACTTGAGTTGGTTTACATTGTATAAGTATGTATGTCCTGACTCGAGTGTTTTGTGTTTTGCTTTATGCTCGGGTCAGACTGAGTTGTACCAGTATTCGAGACTCACCTTTAGAGTTGGAGCATCGCTTGGATCCATCTATTGATTCTGCTTTCAGTCATTCAGTTGATTCCAGTGATGTATTCAGATCTTGTATTTGACTATTATATTGAGACATCTTTGTATTCGTGATTTTTGATGTATCTTGTTAACTCTGATGTATACATATATAGTAGCTTCATGAACTACTATTTCTTTACTTCCGCTGCATCGTTATATTACTCTGTGTTTGTGATCTGTGATTTATTTACTGTATATTCTGAGTTTTTGCCAAATTTATATTTACAATTCGGTATTTTTGAGCAATTAATGTAACGACCTGAGATTTTCAACCATTCGCATCCATACATGTCGGATTTGAATTGCTCAAAATTTCAGATTGTTAATTTAAATTGGCAAAACTCAGCAAATATAGTAAATAATAAATAATCACAGAATCACAGACACAGAGTAATATAAAATAATGCAGCGGAAACAAAAGAATAGTAGTTCATGAAGCTACCATATATATATAACAGAGTTAAGCAAGATACATCAGGAGTCTCGAATACATAGATGTCTCAATACATGAGTCAAATACAAAATCTGAATACATCACTGGAATCAACTGAATAACTGAATGCTGGATAAATAACTAGATCTCCAAGCGAAGCTCCAACTCCAAAGGTGAGTCTCAAATAATGTATCACTCTGTCTGACCTAAGCTTAAAGACAAACACAAAACACTCGAGTCAGGATTAACATTCTTATGTCAATAAATCTAACTCAAGTGAAATATCAACTGAAATACAGTAACTTAAAGGATGTATGGGATAACCATCCTCTAAGGATCCGTTAAACTATCTACTATGTAATAATATACGCTATTATTGTTTGCACAAAAATTGGGCAAACACCTCCAAGTCGTATGATTTAGTCGATTTTCTGTTGTTCTTAGTGATTTGGATACTTTATGCAAATATGTAAAAAGCAGGGACTAAACTGTAAAAGACACACAGGTTTATAGTGGTTCGGGCAGAATGTGCCTACGTCCACTTTATATTTTATTCTCCTTTATTGTTCAGATTACAAGTACAAAGCTTTGATTACAAGTGTATGAAAGTTGTTTGAGAGTTCTGTTCGTTCTTGAGCTCTCCAACTTGTCCTCCATTGTTGTACCCTTGCCCCTCTATTTATAGAGTGAGGTTGGGAGTAGGGGTCTTGGATGTATGTAGCTGCTGGCGGGCCTGGGCTGATGCAATCTGGCCTGGCAATGTTGGTTCGGCAACGCCTTGATCCGGTGGTGTCTTAATCAACGCCTTCTCCATCTTGGTTCGGCTAGGCCCTGGTCCGGTGGGTTGGTTCGGCTAGGCCCTGGAAGTGGGTTGGTTCGGCAATGCCTTGGGAGTGGGTTGGTTCGGCGATGCCTTGGGAGTGGGTTGGTTTGGCAATGCCTTTGTTGTTTCGATTCGGCGGTATTGGTCTGGTGGCCCTGGTTCGGTGGAAACACCCCCAACATTTGCCCCCCAAAGTGGGACATATGCCTGCATATGTCACGCTTTGTTTTCCTAAGTTTGGACACTCTTGTTCGGCCCAAGTGCCGATCCAGTTGGTCTGGTTACCCCACGTTTGCCTATAAGTATGGGCCTCACGCTTCCGTCATTCCTCACCGTTTGAGATAGCCGAACCAAACATTTGCCTGCCGGATCGACCTTTTCTCCGAACCAGATTTGACTACCGAACCAGGTGAGGCTTTCTTCTGCCGAATGAATTTTATGCTTGGACTACCGAATGAGATCCGAACTTGGACTACCGACTGAACTGAGGGAGTATGAGTGCCGAATGGACTTTTAGACTCGAACTACCGAATGAAACTTTTATGTTTATGAATGAGATTCCCGACTGTAGTTATCTGTTTGTTTATATCTCTACATTCCTTGCTCTAATAATATGTTTCCTCGCGTTGCAGATAATGTCTCATAAAGTAGAAACTTGTTCTGACAAGAAGAAATCTAAGGATAAAGGAGAGTCCTCCATTGTGCCCCCAGTCCAGGCAGAACCGGAAGGACATAGACCTACCCCGAGATCGTTAGTGGACGGGTACGGTCCACAAAAGCTCTTGAACTCACCGCCTGACTGCTTTCCCAATTCCCTCAAAGATGAGCAGCTTGACCCTATATCTAGATCTTTTGGGATTGATAGAGCGCATATGAGGTTACCGGGGAACGGAGTGATGCCGTATAACCCCCCAGAAGGATATTTTGCCTATAGTAGGTATCATTGCATGTGCGGTGCCATTCCTCCGATTAACGCCTAGATAGTCAGCTTCGTCACATATTTGAAGGTGGCCCCTTTCCAGCTTCAGCCTAATTCCTATGCTATCTTGGTGAGTTTGTTTATTATCTTCCCGAGGAGATACGGGCATCCTCCGTCCAACCGGGAAATCCGGTACTTGTACAACTTGAGAGGCTACAAGAAGGCGTCTCCGTACGTTAGCTTAGAGTCGGCTGTGTCCTTCAAGCCAATCCTGGTTTTATTTCGAAATTCAGCATGTTCAAGAAGGAATGGTTTTTTGTCAAAGATGACTCCGTTTCCTTCCGCCGCTTCACCTCTGGATGTAAGTTGAATCTCATTTATGATTTTTGTTCTGACTGCAATACTCCTCCTTACGTGCTTTATTTCTTGCTAGCGGCAGGTGGCTTTGCGGTTGTAGAGAACGATCGTCTGGTTCGGATGGCTGAGGAGATAGAAGCCATTCCGAAAGGGGAAAGGGCGGCTTCTTATTTGATCAGAAATGCTACTCTTCTGGGGCTCAACCTGATTTTTCCACGTCAGTCTGTGGTCAAGCAGAGAGACACAGCTGAGGAGAGGGCCGCCAAAGCTAAAGGAGGGGCTACGGCGAAGAGCAGTAAAAGAAAACCCTTCTTAAAGCATCGAGCTACCGAGGGGAAGAAACTTAAGAAATCCGTTGGTCCCTCCCCCAACACATGTCCAGACGTTCCGGAGGAGGAAGATGAGGAGGAGGAAAGAGACGTGGGTGAAGGAGGTGAGGCGGAGAGTGGAAGTGGTGGAGAGGGTGATGGACAGAGTGGTGATGATGGTGGCGACGGGCAGAGTGGTGATGGTGCTGGGGCTTTGTCTTCTAAGCAAGCGGGTGTGATCCAGGAGTGGACGGACGATGCTTTCCGCCTAGCTTTCGAAGCGCTGGAGGAAGAACCGGCTCTGGTAGAGAAGTCTAAGAAAGCTGACAAGGCCGGAGCCGGCGCCGATTCATCTTCCAAAAGTGTTCTAGTTGAGGCAGCCCCCGCTACTCAAGGTGAATTTTTGACTTCTGCAGACTCCATTTATGATAAGGACTTAGGAATATTTTACGGTCAGCTCCCGTCCTGGAATGATATCCAGGACTTATTGCAGTATCCCACTCCTCCCCAGGGTTTGTATAACAAAAGTGTCTACTTACTTTTCCCAACTTGACATATTTCTTGAATTATAGTTTAACGTCTGCTTGTAACACTTGGTTTTTTGTCCCAGGATCGGGTAAAGTGGCCAAGACATCGGGTGTTCGGCACCGTCTTTAACAATATAAGTCTCTAAGGGCTTCTACTAAACCTAAGCCTCCGACTAACAGCCCTGGAGACGTAGTCGGCAACCATCCTCTTCTTGGAGTTATCGAAGAGGATATCCAAAAGAAGAAGAGGAGTTGCTCCTTGTTGGAATCTCCACCTGACCCTCAGTCCCCGACTCAGCCTCTTTAGGATACTACAGAGGAGAATACTGAGCTTATTCTTTCCCCGCATCCATCTGAAAATCCTACCGTTACCCCGATAGACCATCCTGGCTTGGCTCGTAAACCATTCGCGGGTCATCCGGATCTGGATCCGGGTTCTCACGATATTTCCTTTGATGAGGCTACTGGTGAGCACCTTCTCCCTCGTAATCCCATGGTAAGGGTGCTTGACGAGGCCAAGTCCCTGGACCTTGATTTGCTTACCACTCGCGTTGTAACCTTGGGGGACGAAGCTAAGGCAAACATTGACCGGGTTGCTGAGGAAACCAGGAAGCTGATGGGGCATCATGCTCGACTGGTTAAGGCTGGAGAAGAAATCGGCAATGCTAACATTCGACTGCGTTTAATTATTTCCGACCAGGCCAAACAAATCGCTGATCAAGCCATCCAGATCTCTCAACATGAGACCGCATCTAGGCAACTAAAGAAGACCATGGAAGAGGCCAACAGGGCAGAGATGCGAAAAATGGAGGCCGTTTGTAAGGAACGGATTGATATGGCTATTGCAACGGTGGATGAGGTTCGAAAAGTGGATCTCGAGCGGGTACAGGAGTTGTCCGGGAAACTCGAGGCTGCGGAGCTTGCTCAAACCAAGTTGAAGGAGGAGATGGAGGCGATGAGAAAAACCTTTCAGGCTGATTGCTCACGATACCAATCGGAGAGGGATGCCACCATTGCAAAGCTGCTGGCTTCTAAGGACCGTATAAGGGAGTTCGAGGAGAATGAGGGGATAATGGATGAGATGCTCCAAGATATATATACTTTCGCACTTGGAAACAGGGCAACTTATCTTGGATGGATGATTACCCCCGAGTCATGGCCAGGATTTATCTCAGGGCCCTGGAGGAGGCTAAGCCCGATGCGGATAAGGAGGGTGGCGTGGTCTTTAGAATGGATGTGGTTACGGCTCAATTCACCAAGGAGGAGAAGGTGGCGGTGAAAGAGGGTATGCGGCTGCTTACTGTTGAGGAGGTTGGTGTGTAGCTGGAGGATGATGATCATGGAGCAGTAGCTGGTAAGTCTTCTCTTTTAGCTTTTTATAACCTAACCGCTTATCGCTTATCTAATGGATTCTTCTTCTGGATTGGACAGGTGAGACCTCTGAGGTACCGACTACCTCTGGCCAGGATGCTGAGAGTTTCGATCCCATGGCTAAGTAGATCTTGGAGGGCCGGCAGGATAGAGATGAAGCTCCGATGCAGCTGACTCCCTGACTCGACCTGGATGTCTTTTTGGTTTGTTTGACATTGCTGTCTACGCTAGCTCTAAAACATTAGTGTAACTTTTAGGCTGTAATTATGTTATTGGTAACAAACGACTTTATTCTTAGCCTGTAATTTTTTAACTTAAGCTGATTCTGTCATATTTGACTGCCTTAGTTATTTTGATGTGTTGCATAAGAAATACAGCTGTGCACATGCCTGTGATTCCATCGTGTTTGATGCCAGTTTCTTGCTTAAGATATAATTTCATACCTTGCAAAGTTAATGTGATGTGCGAATAAATTATAGCTATGTATTTATTTACAAGAGAAGAAAGTACCGCCCTTCACGTCTCAGTTATGGATGGTAGCTTTGAATGTCTTATACGACTGAGTATCGAACGTAGTTGATTGACCTGTCATCCCATTGTAAGTCCTTATCCCCATCGGTGAGCATCTCCTACGTTGTGTCCTGTACTTTGGGGATCGTTATAGAGGGTAGGAGGAAAGATTTTAAATAGAAATATAACAAAAAGTAAAACTTCCAATCACGGAAGGCCTGCGATGTGCTTAAGTTTGAGGCAAACGGGTTTTGTAGTCACTTTCCCTAGCTGTGGGTCATGGAGACATTTGTCACCCATCTTACGCCTCCGCGGGGAGTTTATCTTTTTTACCACAGCCATACTTAAGACACTCGGAGCCGAGATCGTGCACAGTAACTACCTGGGCCATTATGGCCCATAATCGTGGGTATTATTCGATTTACTATGGCCGGCTAGCGTGGGTGCCGATCGTCAACCGTGAACTGCCCCTGGCTGGCCACACCTTATGTTGGGGCTTAAAGTAGGTTCACGGTTGCCGGCGAGCCGAACGCCGTGATGAGTTGCCTAGGCTATAGTCGCACTCGGTGGCTTATATTCGGCTCATTACAGTTGGCTTTAAGGGCCGATCGCGAGCAATGAGTTAACCCGCAGCAGAGGGATGCTAGAGTAAAAGTGTCTCATTGGCGAGGGCATAGATTCGCATAGTACCTGTTAGGTCTGGTCCAGGTGAAGTCGTGTCGTGATGTGTCTTGAATGGAAATGCCATTACACAGGATTTCGTTTAACAGAAAAGGATAAGGTTAACAAGCAGCCAAGATATAAAGGAACAAGTCAAAAAGAGACAAGTGTTTTAAAGTGGTTCGGCATGAAAATGCCTACGTCCACTGATTCTCTTTATTAATTCACTTCATATGGGCAGTACAAGTTAAGAAAAGTATCGACGAAGGTGTTGGATGTTCCATGCCCTCTGGAACACCTCTCCGTCCACTGTTGACAAAATATAAGCTCTGTTGTGGAGATCTTTGTGAATTACATATGGTCCGTCCCAGATTGGATCTAGCGCTCCGGGGCGCGGGAAGATTCGCTTGAGGACAAGATCTCCTTTTTGTAAGCTACGATGCTTGACTTTGGAGTTGTATTGCGTTTCCACTTTTTGCTTGTGAGCTGCTGCTTTGAGGGCTGCATCATTTCTTCTTTCCTCAATTAGATCCAAAGACATGTGAAGGAGTTCCTCGTTCTCTTCTGGGTTATAGTGGATCCTACGGTGGGAAGGCACTATAGTTTCAACTGGGAGCATAGCCTCCGATCCGTATGCCAAAGAGAAAGGAGTATGCCCCGTTGATGTTCTGAAAGATGTGCGATAGGCCCACAGTGCCGTAGGAAGTTCATCCACCCAAGCCCCTTTTGACTTTTCGAGTTTCTTTTTTATTAGAGTTTTGAGAATTTTGTTGACGGCTTCGACTTGTCCGTTTGCCTGGGGATAAGCTACAGATGAGAAGCTTTTGTGAATTCCATGCCCTTGGCACCAGTTGGCGAACTCCTTGCTGTCAAACTGAAGTCCATTGTCCGATATGATTTTAAGTGGGACTCCGTACCTGCATAGAACATTTTTGATCAAGAAGTTAATAACTTTTGCTGAAGATACTTTATTTAGGGCTTCTGCTTCCACCCATTTGGTGAAATAGTCAACTTCCACTATAGCATATTTGGCTCCGCCTCGGCCCATTGGCAGTTCGCCAATCAAGTCAATTCCCCATACTGCAAAGGGCCAAGGGCTGGTCATTTGAGTAATCTCAGTTGTTGGTAGCCGCGGAATCTTAGCGAATTTCTGACATCTGTCACATTTTTTGACGAAGTCTAAGGCATCTTTGTTTAAGGTGGGCCAGAAATATCCATATCGGAGTATCTTCTTTGCCAGAGTTTGCCCTTTAGTGTGATCTCCGCAGCTTCCTTGATGGATGTTGGATAAGATTTCCTTTGCTTCCCTTCCAGTGACACACCTTAATAAGGGGTTAGAGAAGTCGCGCCGATAAAGGGTGCCTTCTTGTATTGTGTAGCGGGAAGCTCTCCTCAAGATTTTCTTGACTTCGTTACGCTTGTCGGGCAGTGTGCCATCTTGTAAGTATTTTTGGATGGGAGTCATCCAAGTTTCCTCTCTGATTGCAGCTATCAGATTCACCTGCTCGAAACTCGGGGTCAGTTGCTTTGAGATGGCCACTGCTCCAGAAATAGTGCCATCTCTCATGCTAGCTTGCTTTGCCAATTCTTCGGCCTCTTGGTTTTCTTCCCGAGGGATGTGTTTGATTAGATAGTGATCCAATTGATCGAGAAGCAGCTTAGTCTTCTTTAGATATGATGTGAGTCGTTCTTCTCGAGCCTGAAATTCTCCTAGTATTTGATTTACAATAAGTTGAGAATCACTATGAAGACATAAAGAATTGGCTCCAATCTCTAAGGCAAGTCCTAATCCAGCTATCACCGCTTCATACTCTGCATCGCTGTTGGTGGCAGCGAATTCCAACTTTAGAGCATAGTGTAGCTTATTTCCCCTGGGAGTGATTATTACCCCACCTGCCCCCGAGCCTTGTTCGTTTGATGCTCCATCCACAAAGAGATTCCACTTGATGTCTTCCGCTATTTCCGATTGCTCCTTACCTTCGTTGGTAGTGAATTCGGCGATGAATTCGTCCATGGCTTGTCCCTTGATGGCGGTGCGAGGATGGTAGGTGATATCATATTGACTTAGTTCAATGCACCATTTAAGTAGTCGCCCAGAAGTGTCGGGATGATGGAGTACCTACCTTAGCGGTTGATCGGTCAGAACTCTGATGGAATAAGATTGGAAATAGTGACGCAGTTTCCGTGATGTGATTAGTAAACAGTACGCTAGTTTCTCCAGTTTAGGATATCTGGCTTCCGCCCCTGTAAACCTCTTGCTTACAAAGTATACTGGCCGCTGCGTGCGTTTGTCTTCTCTCACCAAGGCGGCGCTTAGAGCATGAGATGACACAGTAAGGTATAGGTATAGCTCTTCGCCTTTGTTTGGAGTTGAGAGTACTGGTGGTCTCTGGAGGTGTTCGATTAAGTTAAGGAAAGCTGTTAAGCATTCGTCAGTCCATTCGAACTTTCCTTTGTCTTTCTTTAGAGCCTCGAAGAAGGGGATGCATTTGTCAATTGCTTTAGAGATGAATCTGCTCAGGGAAGCCACCTTCCCATTTAGGCTTTGCATTTCTTTCCGGGTAGAAGGTATCCTGATATCTTTCAGAGCTTGGACTTGTTCAGGGTTTGCTTCAATTCCTCTGGCATGGACGATGAATCCCAGGAACTTTCCTGATGATACTCCGAAGGAGCACTTTAGAGGATTTAGCTTCATTCCATATTGGCGAAGTACTTGAAACATCTCGCCCAGGTGGCTTACGTGATCGTCGGCTTTCCTTGACTTTACCAGCATGTCGTCCACATAAACTTCCATAGTTTGTCCTATTAGCCCCGCAAACATCTTGTTGACGAGGCGCTGATAGGTGGCTACTGCGTTTTTAAGTCCAAAAGGCATTACTTTGTAGCAGTACAATCCCCGGTCAGTGATGAAACTAGTGTGGTCTTGGTCGAGAGCATGCATAGGAATTTGGTTATATCCTAAATATGCGTCCATAAAAGATAAGAGTTTGTGCCCGGCTGTGCTGTCCACAAGCTGATCGATTCGGGGAAGTGGGAAGCAATCCTTCGAGCGGGAGTCATTTAAGTTGGAGAAGTCAATGCATGTTCGCCACTTCCCATTAGCCTTCTTTACTAGTACCGGGTTAGCGATCCACTCTGGGTAGATGTCTTCTCGTATGAAGTCATTGGCAAGTAGGTTCTTTACTTCTTCATCGAGGGCCGCTGATTGTTCTGCCCCCATACTTCTCTTTTTCTGTTTTACTGGCGCCTTGGTAGGATCGATGTTTAGTGCGTGGCATGCTATGTCCAGGGAGACTCCAGTCATGTCAGCGTGCGTCCATGCAAATAAATCCAAGTTATGGCGGAGAAAATCAATGAGTTGTTCCTTTCAATTCTGCTTTTAGTTGGGACCCGACTTTCAATTGTCTACTCGAGTTGTGTCTGTCCATAGATACAAATTCCATAGCCTCTGCAGGCTCGGCGGTAGCCTCCTCCTCTTTGTCCCTGGGGTCTAATTCATTGAAAGGGTCATGGTATATCGAAGAGGAGGGGAATTCTTTAGTTGCTATGCTTCCAAACTTTTTGTGCAGAAGGCAATCTCTGCACTCTTCCCTTTATCCTTCCTACGGTTATTGCGAAGTTCAGTTACATAGCAATCTCGAGCAATGTCCTGGTCTCCCTCTACTTCCCCTATTCCATTGTCCATTGGAAATTTTATCTTCAGGCACAATGGGGCTAGGACAATTTGGAAGTCAGACAATGCTGGTCTTCCTAAGAAGGTGTTGTAGGCCGAGTGGTTTTGTATCAGCACAAATGTTTGTTTCCGCACAACGGAGCGGGGATGACTTCCAATTTCTACAAAGAGGTCCAGTCGCCCGAGGGGCATCTTCGCATTTCCAGTGAAATAGTGTAGTGGTTTATTGCAGGGAAGAACATCCTTTAATGACAGCTTCATTTTGTCTAATGCATGCTTGAATAGGATATTCACTGAGCTTCCAGTGTCTACTAGAATTGGGAAAACTTCGGAGGACCGAGCCAGGCAGAGAAAACCATGGGATCCGAGTGAGGGTACTGCCTTCCCTCCAGGTCATGCCTACTGAATGTGATGTCATCATTCTCTATCCGCTTCGGGTGGCGTTCTTCTATAATAGAATTAACGCATTCTTCATCCTTTCTAAGTGACATCCCGTACCTTTCCATCTCTGCCCAGCTTCCGTCAGCGATGTGTGGCCCTCCCGAGATGGTATGGAACACTATCTTCTCTTAACTGGAGCCGCTGGTGTTGCGATTTCCTCTGCTTATTTCTGGGGAGGGTAGCCTTGGGTTCTCATTGGCAGGAACTGGAGTCATGTCCTGACCTTTTACATAGCGTTCTAGTCTCCTTCTTCTGATGTGTTCTTCAATCAAGTCCTGGTGATGATGGCATTCATTGGTATCATGCCCATGGGATTCGTGGAAGCGGCATAATTTTCCAGACTTAATTGCGTTATCTGATTCCTTCCTGTGCGGGGGGCGTTTGTATTTAACTTCGTCTTGAGTGGCCATGAAGATGTTTTCGATCGTTTCATTCAAAGGGGTGTAAGCGTCAAATCTCGGTCCTGGCCGATATAGACGCTTTTCTCCCTTCTTGCCCCCAGCATTGTCTCTAGAGTCATTTCTTCGAACGTCCTTTGCTACAACGGGCGTGTTGCCGTGAGCTGCCTTATATTGTTGCCCTGACTGCTCCTCAGTGGCATCATCTTCAAGTCTCATATATTTCCCAGCTTCATGGAAAAAATCAGGTAAAGTAGTTGGTTTTTCTTTTGTCAATCTTCTAGCAAATTTAATATCCAGATGCACCCCACTATAGAGGGCCATTAAGATAAGCTTCTCATCGGCATCTTGGACTGCGGCCGCTGCGGCATTGAATCGGGTTAGATATTGCTGCACTTTCTCTCCAGGTTTCTGTTTGATACTGGATAAGGAATAAGCGTCCTTGGGTTGCTCCACATGAATGCGGAACTGGCTGATGAACTTTTCTTTCAACATCTCCTACGAGCTGATGGATCCTTGGGGTACATGGCAGAACCAGGAGGTAGCTAGATCTGCTAAGAATAGGGGGAAGCATTTGCACAGTACTCCCTCTGTTGCTTCGCTCATGAGCATATGCTGTGTGTATCTCTGTAAGTGTACAACGGGGTCAGAGGTTCCCTTGTAAGGTTCCATTGTTGGCATTTTCCATTCTCGGGGGGTGATGGCAATTTCGATATTGCGGGCGAAAGGGCTGGTTACCCTAGCGCCTATCCCTCGATCTCTTTGATCCCGTTGGACGCACTCTCTGAACAAGTGTGCCATCCTTTCATCAGAATTTGGAGCAGATAAAAATGAGTTCGGTTCTTCTCTGTGGGATTGATTCCGTCCAGATGAGCTGTAGGGATGGTATCGTCTATTATTCCTAATATTTTCCAGTGGCTGTCTTTGGTCTTCTGGGAGCATGCTAGGGTCAGCTACAGCTGGCCCTTGCCTTGATCTTCCCCTACTGGGTTCTGATCTAAGCACTTCCTCAGGTCCAACTTCGGGCTGGACTCCAGCTCGGCCCCGTCCATTGGCATTTCTGCGGTTAGGCAGCATGACAGGCTCAGCTACAGTTGACCTTCGCCTGGTACCTCCCCCGTTCGGTTCGGTTCCAAGCGTTTCCTCAGGTCGGCGTTCGGACAGAGTTTGGTCTTGGCTCCTACCATGGTCGCTTCTGTCGTTAGCTTCTTCGAAGAAGGAAGATCTTTGTTGCCTCCGAGATCCTCCAGACTGCGACTCACCCCATGATTCAGTGTTGCGGTTGGACTCTTTAGCATCACTTAAGCGTGACATGAGTTGGTCCACCAAGGCTTCTTGTTGGGATGTGAAGCGGTTAGTCACTTCAGCCACAACCCTGTCTAGATCTGCCCTAGTAATTACTGCCGGCTGTCCCGTGGCTGGGGTTGTCGGATTTGCCTGACCTCCATTTGGTACTGCTGTTGGAATGAGATGATTTACTTGATCTGTGACCACTGGATCTGGAATACTACTGGTTGCGATGTTTTTTCCTTTGTTAACATCTTTCTTCTGCTTGGGAGGCATGTCTTCCAAGCAATGAGCGATGCTGTTAGGAAGAAAGTTATGTGGGAGAAGCTGAAGTCCGGAGTTCAGCTCTCAGTGAAAGCACCAAAAATGTTTGCACAAAAATTGGGCAAACACCTCCAAGTCGTATGATTTAGTCGATTTTCTGTTGTTCTTAGTGATTTGGATACTTTATGCAAATATGTAAAAAGCAGGGACTAAACTGTAAAAGACACACAGGTTTATAGTGGTTCGGCCAAAATGTGCCTACGTCTACTTTATATTTTATTCTCCTTTATTGTTCAGATTACAAGTACAAAGCTATGATTACAAGTGTATGAAAGTTGTTTGAGAGTTTTGTTCGTTCTTGAGCTCTCCAGCTTGTCCCCCATTGTTGTACCCTTGCCCCTCTATTTATAGAGTGGGGTTGGGAGTAGGGGTCTTGGATGTATGTAGCTGCTGGCGGGCCTGGGCTGATGCAATCTGGCCTGGCAATGTTGGTTCGACAAAGCCTTGATCCGGTGGTGTCTTTATCAACGCCTTCTCCATCTTGGTTTGGCTAGGCCCTGGTCCGGTGGGTTGGTTCGGCTAGGCCCTGGAAGTGGGTTGGTTCGGCAATGCCTTGGGAGTGGGTTGGTTCGGCGATGCCTTGGGAGTGGGTGGGTTCGGCAATGCCTTTGTTGTTTCGATTCGGCGGTATTGGTCCGGTGGCCCTGGTTCGGTGGAAACACCCCCAACAATTATAATAGTGTCTAATAGTAAAATAAACTTACTTTTAAATAGCGTTAAGGGGTTACCCATATAACCCTTAACACATAATAGTGCCAATAGTCTATACAGTACCTGCATACCTCGAGAGGCTACGAGAAGATACTCCATAGGTACGACACAAATAGAAATTCATAATAAAGCTCGGTATGGTAGGTGACACGACACAACCAGGCAATGCCAGGGTAGATATACCACTTACGCATCTGGGCTGGTGGAAACGCATAGCAGCCACTACCGCCCACCTCGGAACACGCTCCCAAATCAAAATCGAAGGGTGGCCACCAAATCAATCACAAAGTAATAGAATGGTATCGAAGAAATGCGTCCGATCAGATGTGCTACCTCATTGGCCCGTCAATCGCTCATGTTTTAGCCACCTTATGCCAACTCACGGGAGTCGGGTCCATGTTCATACCTCAATAGGAATCGTCGCCACCATCCTACTTCATTCTGGAATCTCCACCGCGTACACATTTGTTAAAGTGGTTTTCGGTATTGACAGAGAGTATGCCCATATCCGATCCCGTTCTTTTTAACAACCAAATGTTATTATAACACCGTGGTCATATCAAAATAGTTCATACTTCAAAAACCCAAAATATAATTTTCATTTCAAAAACCAAATCAATACGATATCATTTCCATTTAAATTATATCCATTTCCAAAAATCATATCACTTTCCAAGGTTATAATGCTTTCGAAATCATACTCTTTAAAAATCAAAACACTTTGAAAATCACAGCATTGAAATCATAGCATTTTGGAAATCATAACACTTTGAAATTATAGCATTTTGGAAATCATAACACTTTGAAATTATAGCATTTTCCCTTAAATCGTTTAGATCTCAATAATAGTATGTATAATAAAATAGTTTATAAATATAAAATAATTTATATAAAATAGTTATAAGTTAAAACAATATATATTAAAATAATTAAAATAGTTTATATTACAATAGTTTATAAAATAATATAAAAATAGTTTAATATAATTTAAAAATACTTTATATAATAAAATAGTTACCACAAATTCATAAAAACTCGAATTCCAAAATTCACATTTAATTCAATCTTAATTCGTAAATTTCAACTCAATTCAGCTTCCAAATAACCATTTCAAATTATCGATTTCAAATACATATTTGAACCATAAAATAAGCCATTTCAATTTTTTATACATTTCAAAGCTTTATATATTCAATATTTCAAAACTAAATTGGATAATTTCACATATATATATATATATATATATATATCAAATTCACTTTACTATTATTTGGTTTTGAAATATTAACTTAATCATTTCAATAACATCTAAATACAACTTCAATTTACCAATTTAAATAAATAAAATATCCCATTTAAATTTATATAAGTTTGAAATATTCATTTAATTCACTTTTAATCAAATTCAAGTTATAAAACATATCTTTAAAATTTCAAATTTAAATAAACTTCAAATCAAACTTATTTAAGTATAATTCTTACATAAATACAATTTCAAGTCAATTTCGAATTTATCTTTCCACCCTGAATCATTATAAACTCTATATTTGAAAATATAAATTTATATAAATACTTAAACATAATATACATCAACTTTAATAAGTCTTTAAAATCAATATTTATTAAAACCATATATTTCTTTTCAAAACCATAGAAATCATTTTCAAAATATTTATATATAGACCAACGGTGTCTCTATATAATTTTCTATCCTATGTTCAAGTGATATGGATATTTATCATTTCAATCCGCAATTTAAATATATACGGGTATATATCATTTCAACCAGCAATCCCAAATTCAATCCAATGAAAATCGCTTGGGTTTATCATTTCAACCCATAACGATTTTCTCCTACTCTACGGATCGTTCGGGTATGTATCATTTCAACCCATAGTGAATTCTATACTAACAGGGAACTTGTAGAGTGATAACAGATATGATAATAATATAACATGCATATATCATCGGTATAAATAATAGATAATGGTGTTAGATGTCACAGGTGAACAGATACAGATAATGGCATATATATATAACAATGTAAATAACTAGCAGCAGCATATTTCAATTGACGTTTCAATTGAAATCAAATTTAATAAATATAAGAACGTTAATCGTGAGTGATTCTCACCTTCCGAGGCTAAAGAGAATTGACAAAGAAATGAGCTACGAATCCAGGCATGAATTTCCAAAGCAAAGCTAGATTGGTACAAATTTGACGAGCGAAGCTGATAACAGGGATCGATGAGTCAAATCAAAATAAGTTTTGATATAGACTGAAACTAATATATATAATATTTACATATTTTTTTCAAAAATAAATTTTGGAAATATATACTTAAAATATATACATATATAATTCAAGTAAATCTTTTAACATGATATATGCATATTTAAAGCTATCACAACATCATACAAATTCATATATATAACAAGCCGATTTATATTTCATATATAAACATACATATATAACTACTATTATATATATAAATAAACAGAAATTTGCAACATCTTATATACCTATTATATTATAAAGTAAATACAGACTAGTTATATTACATTATATAAGTAACCCAATTGGTAATAGAAAAGCTAATTTTTCCTGCACACTTTAAAAGTCTATAATTTATATCCATACGAAATTTTCAAAGTCAATATGGTTCCAAAATAAGAACAGAGACACAAATTCATGCAGACCAATTTGTACGTGAACCAAATATAATCGACATATGAACCAGCGCATACATATAAAAAAATTACAAAATCTCATCTTAACATATCGTTTAAATATATACATATATATTTCAAAAATGTTAATATTACCTATATATACGAACAAACCCATATACCTTTATCTTTATACAGTAACGTCTTTAAACTAACATATGTACTTATAAAGTATAAGCTATGAAATAAGCTCTGTATATACCAACCTTCCCAAGAAAACAAAATAATATAAGCTTAAACGTATATATAAACTGACATGTATTAATAGGAAAAAAATTTGCACAAGCTTATGTATGCTTACAGGTAGCATTATGGACAACTCAGTGAAATCAATCTGCGACAGTATTCATATATATATATATATATATAATATAATCACTTATATAAACTTATATATATGCCAAACAAAACATATACACAACTAAAATATATATGCTTACATAAACCTTTATATATAAACACGTACCAAGTTTAAACTTTAATCAAAATATATATATCGTCATATATTTTATACAAACTATATAAAATGAACCAACAGTATGCAGACTTATACATATATACGAACCGACACATAGGTATGTAGCTTACAAAATTTAGATATATAAACAGCACTCTATATTTACGTATAAAATAAACAGCAGTATGTAACTTACACAAAACAAACAACTGCAGAGGAAGAAGATTGATACATACAAGTATGTGATAATATGTATATGAATATGGCTTCAAAGGGGAGATGTGGTGATTGAGGGGAAAACTTCGCGGGGTGACGTGGAGTTGCGGCACCGGCTAGGGGATGCGGCGCTCGAGATGGTGGTAGGGTTTGGCGAGTCTACTTCAATGGTGAGGCCGATGGTTCTGTTGAATGGAGATGTAGGCTGCCGAGTGGATCTGGTCGGCAATGGAAAGAGGGTGGGTGGCGTTCGGCTACAGGCTGATGGGGGTGGCTATCGATGTGAGTGGAAGTGAGGTGCAGATGGGCGCGTGCTGTGGAAAACTATAATGGTGGAAGGTGAAAACAAGTGATGGATTGAGAAGAGAATAGGCTACAGGCAATGAAAGCCACTTTGTTTTAAATGAAAGAAACGTAAGAGAAGATGAGGTAAAATAATAGAATCGATTCAATGTAGAAGAAATGGACAAGCCGGTTGAACAAAACTGAAATTGAAGTGCCAGAGTAAATAAATGAACCGGTAATATTATTGAATATAGCCCCTAGAATAACAAAAGTCATGGCAAAAATTTGAAATATAAAAGGTTAGTGACTGTTTGTTTTTCAGCAGTTTGAAAGATGGATGGTCGTAATAAACAAAAAGGCACAAAACAGGTACCGCTGCGGTTAATGTTTTTCGCGGATTCTGTTGCGTACCGAACTTCAAAATACAGAATTGAATATACCATAGAGATCAGCATGACGAGACGATCAAAACGGTATATAGATATTAGTGGTATGATCATTCGATCAAAAGTAGATATTGGGTATTGAAAATGCTTCTATTGCGCCGAAAATAAGATCGACGGAGCAATAACAGTCCAAATTTTGAGAAACGAAATATGACGTCTTACTCAGAAGATGATTTACAAATTTATTGTGTAAAAATATTTAAGTTTGGAAAACATTTTATTATCATCAATTTTAACTGATTTAAATTTAAACAGAATTACACAAGAAAAAAACTTCCATATTATATGATCAAAATTTAACAGTTGCTATGTTTATAAAGACGTATTCCAATTATCAAATTTTTATTTCAAAATATTATTATTTAAAATTTCACAAAATTCCAGTTAATTATACTATGAAAACAAAAAAATTATTTAAAATTTACGGATCGTTACAATTCAAGTTCGGCATGTGCGGATGCGAATGGTTGAAAATATCGGGTCATTACATTTGGTATCAGAGCTTTGGTTCTAGGCAAAGCTTAGCATATATGGTTAATTTATTTACAGAATCACTTTCGTTCGAGCTTGAATTCCTTCTTCTTCATGCCGATTCCTTTTGAATTTTGGAACGTTCCCTACAGTTCCAAAATCCATTCTTGTCTCTCCCTATTTGTCTTCTTTTGATTCTGGAGTATCCCATAACTCCACTTCGAATGACCTTTATAATGAATAGGCGGTCTCACCAATCTTTGAATGTTTGTAAAGGGGTGAAGTCCTTTACAAGAAGCATTGATTCACCGAAGATTTCTGCATCCTCGGTTTACAATGCTATCTATCTCTTGTTATCCCGAATTCTGACTCTTGAGGTCAGAGGTAGGTTTGTCCCAGAACTCCACATCGATCTTATTCTTGAGGTCGTGGTCGACCCGGTTAAGGTTGCCAGTGATTTATATAAGCTTATTCATTACCTTATTCTATTATTTAATCATCTTGTCTTTTTCTCCCAACTTATCTTCAAATCATTCTTGAAGTGTATTTGTAAACTAATATTTAAAATGTTTAATTATATATAGTGTTATTTGAGTTGTTGATGTTGATTTGGGTTTCCGATCGATTTGTCTGATCAACGCTATCGATAGGATCTCCAAAACACTTGAACAGAGCAAACTGACACCATATTGTTTTCAAACTTGGTAAATGAGATAAAATTTATATAATTATATTTTATATATGTATAATTTTCTGGATTTTGATAGTTAATTGAATTGGATGTTAAGAAATAATATTTGACTTTGTATATATCTTGTAATCATTGGCTTTTGTTTCATATATAAATAATTAAACTAGAAAATATGGTTATAAATTAATTTGGAAATTTAAATGAATTTAAATCAAGAATTTAAGAATTTAATTTCCGATGATTTCGAACTTTGGTTTTAAAGTTTTAAAAGGATATATTATTTAAAATATTTTCGAATAGAAATTGTTTCTAAAGAATTTTAAAGTTTTAAATCAGTGCTCTTCTCTTTGTCGCTGGAAAATAATTTCGGTGATGACTACAGCATAACCGACATTCATTTTTGAGTTTCGAAGTGAAGAGACCATTCTGTAGCTTTGCTACAGTTTCGCTTTAAAGAATTAAATTGATTTGAATTTCTAAAAATTCACTTGATTTATAACATATATATTGATATATGGTTTAAAATTTGATTTGATATATATATTGTATATATATTTATTTAGCTCTAGAATAGTTTGAAGTTAACCTGAAATTTAATTCTTAAAATTTCTTAAAGGTTGATTTCAATTATAAATGGAAGTAAAATTTTGGATAAGTACATGAACTTGAAATAATTGAATTGGAAAAAATTTATTTGTATAATATTCTATTGCATTCCAATATTACTTACCTAAATTAATAAGAAGTTGAATATGTAATTGGATAATATACAATATAAAGGATTTTATAAATAGAATTTGAGTGGTTATAATAAATGTTATACACTTAATTTTTAGTATAAAAGATTAATAGAGGTAAATAGAATAAAAGGTTAATTGAATAATTACAATATAAAATGGTGTTAAAGGAATTTAAAAATAAATTAGAGCATTTATAAAAAGTGTAAATAAACTTAATAATATGATTAGATATATTAAGTGAAATAAATTTAATAATAATTTTTGGAATAAAGAAGAATGAAATTTAGTGAATAAATTATGAGTATAATAAATGATTTTCAAATTCAGGACTTTGGAAAATTGTTAATTTAAGATAATTGTATGATGAGATAATGAGATTAAAAATAGTTAAGATTTATTTAACTCAAGTGAAATCAAATGGATGAAAATAATTATTAATGTAAGTTGAAATTTTCAAGGTTTTCAATTTATTATCTTATTCTGTTTTCCAATCTATTTTCTTTCTGGTTTTTTCCATTCTCCTACCTTCTAAGTGGGAAATCGAATTTCGACTTGGTCTGCCCATGGAGCTACTTTTTTCTCTCAGCTTGATCTTGCACTGATTTTCAGCAGCTCAGTGTTGCTGAGGAAAGTATTCCCGAGACTGCTTTCCGTACTGAGAATTGTTTTTCTATGAATGGTTATGTCTTTTGGTTTGACTAATGCCCATGCTTTCTTTGTTTATTGATGAGTCGTGTTTTCGTGATGTGCTTACCAAGTTTGTTTTAGTCTTTGTTAATGATATCCTTGTCTTCTCCAAGTCAAGGAAAGAACAGGAGTCGCATTCGAAATCTGTTCTGGAGACTCTTAGGAATCATCAGTTGAATGCTGAATTTTCGAAATGCCATTTCTAGAAGGATGAAGTCCGATTTCTCGGACATATTATTTCTAGTAATGGAATTTATGTTAATCCAGTTAAGATCGCTACGATCAATGTAAGTCTCTCTTCTCATCTTTCTTTGTGATTTCATATCATAACTCTATCATTTCGGTTGTCCTTATTTCTAACTACCTTGTTAGAGAATGGAAGGTATTGCTTATACCAGTCTATTTTGGAAACTTTTCAAGAATCTTTGGTACTCATCTGAATCTGAGCACTGCTTACCATCCATAGACCGACGGTCAAACGGAAAGAGTGAATCAAATTCTAGGGGATCTTCTTCATGCTTGTGTTTTTGATTATGGAAGATCTTGGGATAATCATCTCCATCTAGTTGAATTTACCTATAACAATAGTTATCAGGTATAAGTTCAATCTTCTTTTCATCTTGTCTTAATCCTATCTCATTCTACCTTGTTTTCTCTATTTTCCGTGCCTTGTTCCTTTTCGGGGACGAAAAGTTTTGAGTGGGGGAGAGTGTAACAACCCATAATTTTGTAAATATTTTATTTAATTTTTATTTTGAAAACTTTGATTTTTAAATCATTTAAAATTGAATTTTTGGAATTTTCCAATGTAATTTTGGATTTTGTTTGTAATTTATTTTCCAAATATAATAAAATAACGATTTTCTAAAAATTTTATATTTTGGTCAACTTTGGTCAAACTTTGACTTTCAGTTGAAATTTCTAAATTTTAATTTTTAATTTCAAATCTTTTTCTTTGAAGAAGAATATAATTCTGATATTCGTCATGCTTTTCATTTCATCAAATTCTGCTTTATACTTTTTAAATTGGATAGAATACAACGTTTTACACGTAGTTATTTTCTGTATTTTTATTTTCTATTTTCCTATGTTCATTTCTCTATTTTATTTATTGGATTTTATTTTGATTTTTTGGCTTTGGAAATTCCAAGAGACTTGGGTTCCTCTTTATATAATTTATGCCTTTTCATTTGCCTAACTCTTTAACATCTCATAGCTGTGCATTACTTCCTATAGCCATTCATTCTCTTTTCAATTCACGTACAACATTTCTCTTCCTCCCCATTTTATTTTCGTACAAAGAAAAAAAAATACTGTTAGTTTCCATGGATTCTCCTCTCTTTCTTCCTCCTTTTTCTTTTATTTTCTTTTGTTCTTCTTCCTCATATACTCGGCCACTCCACCTATATTTCCAACCACCATCTCTCCACCTCCTCCATGACCGACCATCACCTCTACATCACCTCCTCCAATCATGGTCGTGACCCCTAGATTTAGATCCACCACCAAAACTTAACCAAAACCATCACAAGCCTTTCATTATTACACTTCCCCATTTATTAGCCTCGGCCACCCTTGTTCCACCACCCTCTACATGCCATGCCATGACCAAACACCCCTTGCCGTGACCAGTTGACCAAGATCCAACCTAGGCCGAGCCCCTTTGAACCATGGTCGAACCAATAAAGCACAAGTGCTTGACCTTTTGCCTTCCTATTGCTTGTAACTTGTCACCTCTTCACATTCTTGTGCCATAGCCGTACCTTTTGCCTTCATAGCCAAGCATACATGCCTTTAACCCATCATGGTCGAGCATACTTTGAAGTGGTCTAGCCCAATAGTGATGTGGTTGAGCCACTTGTGTTGGGTAAAGCAAGTTATGTCATTTTAAATTCCTATTTTTCATTATTTTAATTTCTCATCTTTTATATTGAATCATACACTTATAATTGTTGTAATTGTTTGTGTACAAGATCTGGATCTTGACTCTCCATCACTCAAGTTTGAATCGTGCTTTGTCGTGCCTTTCATGCTTTGCGGAGTTTGAATTTGTGTTTTGAATTAAATCTCTAGCTTTAAAAGGTGAGTTCATTACTCTTGACATTCGTACTTATATAATTGTGAAACAATGACATGTGAATTGTAAAAATTAATATGCTATGTTCCTATATGCCTGTGATATGATTATATGATGTTATATACTGCTTATATATTTGTTACATCACCTGATATGATGTTATATGCTCTACTGTTATTTTATTTTCTGTATCTCACACTGCAAGTTCCCTTTCACTATGGGTTGAAATGATACATACCCGAACAGACTTTAGAATAAGGAAAAATCATTATGAGCTGAAATGATAGGCTCGAGTGATTTTATTGTATTTTTATTTGACTTGGGATTGCGGGTTTGAAATGATAGAACCCGGATTTTTTTTTAAATTACGGGTTGAAATGATACATATCTGTATCACTTGACCTAGGTTAGAAAATATTATATAGACCCATGGATAAGTTTTAAATAATATTTTCCTAAAGGTTATTAAGTATTGTGAATTTTATTTTATGAAATTTTAACTTAAATTGTGGTTTAATGATTTACAATATATAGATACATTGGTTTTCTATAAGTTAAAATTTTATAAGTCAATAAGTGGTTTTACTTGAATTTTAAAGATATATTGGTTTTAAATTGAATTTAAAGATCTTTAGTGATGATCAATAATTTAATAATTAAATTTGATTTGATATGGAATTTTAAATCTAACCTAGTGATTTTAATAGATTTTATTTTATGAAATGGATATGTTGGGTAAAATAAATAATTTTATGTATGAAATGGATATGTTTTGTAAATTAAATAATTTTATGTATGAAATGGATATGTTTTGTAAAATTAATAATTTTATGTATGAATTGGATTTTTTTTGTAAAATAAATAATTATGATTTAAAATGGTTAAATGTATCTTAAATTATGACTTAACTTTATAATGGAAAATTTGGTTTTAATTGGAAATGTGAAGTTTGACTTATTAAAAGAATATTTTGTTTATAAAATGGGTATTTCAAATAAAGTGCTAAGTTATTTGTTAAAATAAAAAGTTAAGTAAATAGTGTACTTTTGACTTAATAAATGAATTATAGTAAATTTGGATATTTTAATTATAAAATTTATTTTATGTAAACAATAAGTAAATTGATATCCAAATGAATATTTTTGAAATGTGAGATATGTTTTATAAGTTAAAAATGGCTAAAATTGGAGATTTTAATGTTTCTGAAATGTTATAATAAATCTGGAATTGTATTGGCAGCATTTCCAAAGTGCTGCTGTTTCTAAATTTTAACTATGTTCTGAAATAACTATAATACTACAGCACTTTATAAGTGCTGCTGTTTCTGAATTTGAACTATTTCTGAAAATACCAATATGTCTACTATAGCACTTTATAGGTGTTGCTGTTTCTGAAACTGAACTGTTTCACAACACTAAAATGCCTACTGTAGCACTTTATAAGTGTTGTTGTTTTGAATTTGACAGTGTTTTTGAAATGTTAATATATTTACCGTAACACTATATAAGTGCTGTTGTTGCTGAAATTACAATGAACTTTGGAAATGAATATTATTTTGGAAGATTTTGACATTGAATTTAAATGAATATGTTTTGAGGTGAAATATAAACCATTTTTGAAATTTATAAGTTAATACAATGTTTTCGAAATTGGTATAATTGAACGAATGAACTTAATAATGATATAACTTTGGTAATGAATATTATTTTTAAGGGTGTTATGATTTTTCTAAATATTATGATTTCCAAATGATAACATTTTTAAATTGATATGGTTTCAAAGTGTTTGGTTCCAAAGGTGTTATAACTTTGAAAGTATTACGACTTTTGGAAATGAATTTATTTGAAATAGTATTTAATTAAAAATTGTTTTGAAAATATTGATTTGCAATTTAAGATTTAAGAATATGGCTTTATAAAGTGGTTTGGTTTAAGATGATTTAAAAAGGAATATTTCATGTTTAAATAAATTGAAAGTAATATTCAGTGATTGGAAATTTGGGTTTGTTCAAATGATATTTTGGTTTTGGAGTATAAACTAGTTTTGAATATGATATTTTGGTGAAGTATAAACTAGTTTTGAAATGGATATGATATTTTGGTTTTGAAGTATAAACTAGTTTGAAATGGATATGATATTTTGTTTTGAGGTATAAATTATTTCGAAATAAATATCCATGGGTTATAATAACGATTAGTTGGCAAAGAGGCCGGGATCGGATATGGGCATACTCTCTTTCGATACCGAAAACCACTTTGACAACCGTGTACGCGGTGGAGAATCCAGAATGAAGTAGGCCGGTGGCGTCGATCCTATTGAGGTATATACGTGGACCCGACTCCCGTGAATTGGCATAAGGTGGCTAAAATAGGAGCGATCTCGGGCCAATGAGGTAGCACCTCGGATCGGACACATTTCTTAGATAACATTCTATTACTTTATGATTGATTTGGTGGCCACCCTTCGATTTTTGATTTGGGAGTGTGTTCCAAGGTGGGCGGTAGTGGCTGATATGCATTACCACCAGCCTGTGTGCGTAAGTGGTATATCTACCCTGGAATTGCCTCATTGTGCCGTGTCACCTACCATAGCCAGCTTTACTACGAGTTTGGTTTTGTGCCGTAGCCTATGGAGTATTTAGGGTAGCCTCCCGATCTGGAGGTATGCTGATACTGGATAGACTACTAGGACTATTATGTGTTAAGGGGGATATGGGTAACTCCTTAATGCTATTTAAAAGTAAGTTTATTTTACTATTAGACATTATTATAATAGCGAATATTACTACATAGTAAATAGTTTAACGGAATCTTAGAGGATGGGTGGTCCCAAGCATCCTTTAAGTTACTTATGCATTTTCATTACAGTTCACTTGAGTTGGTTGACATTGTATAAGTATGTATGTCGGGTCCCGACTCGAGTGTTTTGTGATTTGCTTTACGCTCGTGTCAGGCTGAGTTGTACCAGTATTCGAGACTCACCTTTAGAGTTAGAACTTCGCTTGGATCCGTCTATTGATTCTGCTTTTAGTCATTCAGTTGATTCCAGTGATGTATTCAGATCTTGTATTTGACTATTATATTTAGACATCTTTGTATTCGTGATTTCTGTTGTATCTTGTTAACTCTGATGTATACATATATAGTAGCTTCATGAACTACTATTTATTTGCTTCCGTTGCATCGTTATATTACTCTGTGTCTATGATCTGTGATTTATTTACTGTATATTCTGAGTTTTTCCCAAATTTATATTTACAATTCGGTATTTTGAGCAATTCATGTAACGATCCGAGATTTTCAACCATTCGCATCCATACATGTTGGATTTGAATTGCTCAAAATATCAGATTGTTAATTTAAATTTGGCAAAACTCAGCATATATAGTAAATAATAAATAATCACAGAATCACAGACACAGAGTAATATAAAATAATGCAGCGAAAACAAAAGAATAGTAGTTCATGAAGCTACCATATATATATAACAGAGTTAAGCAAGATACATCAGGAGTCTCGAATACATAGACGTCTAAATACAAGAGTCAAATACAAAATCTGAATACATCACTGGAATCAACTGAATAACTGAAAGCTGGATAAATAGCTAGATCTCCAAGCGAAGCTCCAACGCCAAAGGTGAGTTTCAAATACTATATCACTCAAGCTGACCCGAGCGTAAAGCAAAACACAAAACACTCGAGTCAGGATTAACATTCTTATATCAATAAATCCAACTCAAGTGAAATATCAAATGAAATATAGTAACTTAAAGGATGTTTGGGATAACCATCCTCTAAGGATCCTGTTAATCCTCTTTTGCTTACGACTTAATGGTCACGACTTAACGGGCTCCAAGTTAAAGTAGGTTACTGATTTAAGAGATGCTTGCCGACTTAAGATTCTAGCTGAGTTAAGATGCTTGCCGACTTAAGATTCCAGCTGAGTTAAAATGTTTGCCGACTCAAGGGCTTCCGACTTAACAGATTGCCGACCTATGGGAACTTGCGACCTACCGAGTTAAAGAGTATACTGATTGCTTCCGACTTAACAGATTGCCGACCTATGGGAACTTGCGACCTACCGAGTTAAAGAGTATACTGATTGCTTCCGACTTAACAGATTGCCGACCTAGGGAGAGACTACTTAAGGTAATCCGCTACTAAGAGAAGTTGCCGACCTAAAATGACTACCGACTTAAGGAAGCCAACCAATTTAACAGAGTATGAGTTAGCAAGGCCTGCCGAGTTAACAAACTGCCGATTTAAGATTGCACGTTAACTCTACTCCGACCTAACAACACTGAGATACCTTATGCACCATTACCTCGTCACCGACTTACCTTAAGTCTTCAGCGACTTAGGACTTAAGCGTAAAACCAGAAGAGGAGGCGAACTACTAGGGAAGTGTTGGAACTGGTAAACCGGCGATGACCTATCATAAATCGGCAGCGACTTATACTAAGTCGGCGACGACTTAGGACTTAGGAAATTTTCCAGAATCCAAATCAGCTCCTATAAATACCCCACCACTTCCAACATGAGGAGGACTTTTGGCAATTCATTTCTAAAGCGCCGTTACTCTGTCGAACTCTCCAATCATTCATCAAACAAGGATCCTACAAGCATTCAAGACACTACAACAAACTTCGAGAGAAATTCCTAACATCCGACATGGATTCATCGAATTTCACCGTCGAAGATTGAGCTAATAGTCTAGATTGCTTCTTGTGATCGAATTGTATTGTTTCTTGAAGAGTTTTGAATCAAATTGTAACCGAATCAGCAATAAGAGACTATAAAGTGGACGTAGGCTCAATTACGGGCCGAACCACTATAAATCCGTTGTTCATTTACTGCATTTCCGCTATTTTCCTGCTTAATTTCTGTTCCCGTCACACGGGTGGTGCTTTCACGATCTTATTACACACACCGGGTGTTATCGTTCATATTTTAACGTTAACATTTTGGTGCTTTCACTGAGAACCCAACTCAGGCTACCATCCATCATTGCTTCACACAAGTTTGTTGAAAAGATTTCCTACAGGACTAGAAGTCTATCAGACATAATGGCTCCTGGAAGGAAACGAAAGGTTGTCAGATCTGAAAATGTTCATGATGATACCGCCACCTCTGCTTCACCAAGTCAAGCAGCTCCAAGCGTCGGGGTGACGCGAGAGGAGCTAGACGCTACTGTATCCGGACTATACCAGCAGATTGAGACTCAAAACAATCTGATGATGGAAAAACTGAACGCTCTGCTTGGTGCCAACCAAAGACCAGTAGGTAATGAAGAAAACACTGCTGATGCTCTTCGCAACTCCGAAGGGAGGAATATTCCTCAGGGGGGATCAGGTGCTGCTGAAGGGGCACCCCTCCGAGTTGAAGGATCTAGACCATCGCCAATTTTCCACGAAAATCTGCCCGAGCAAACATCTGAGAAAATGGCAGAAGTCTACTCCGAAAAATCTTTGAACAATGAGGAATATCTTTCTGGCATGATCAAGCAAATAATGAAAGAGAGCATGCAGAGAGGTGAAGATGAGAGTGAATGGGGATTCGCGCCAAGCAAGACTCCATTTACCGAGAAGATTCTAAAGGCTGAATTTCCTAGAAAATTTGTTCCCCCCACCATTCCTGCTTATCGGGGAACAAGTGATCCAAACCAATTCTTGTATAAGTATGATTGGCACATGATCGGTGCGAGAGCAACTGATGAAATCAAGTGCCGGTATTTCCCAGTATATTTGGAAGGAGTGGCGCTTCTCTGGTTCACCAAACTTCCTGTCCGATCAGTAGATCAGTTTTCCGATCTGACTAGAAAGTTTAAAGAGCAATTCAGGCTATACGCTTCAAAGGCAAAGGACATAATGTCATTATCCAGTCTTGAACAGAATCCGGGAGAACCTATTAAATCATTCCTGAACCGTTTCAATATAGCTTTGGCGGAAGTTGATAACGCAGAGCCACGGATGATCTTGACCTATTTGATGCGTGCTATCGACAAATCGAGCGAATTTGGAAAATGGCTGAAGATGAAAGAGCCAAATTCTCTCGAGAAATTCTACAAGAAAGCCGATGAATTCATACGCTTGGAAAATCTTCCAGCATCAATGAAGGTGGTGGCAACAAAGGTGGAAAATAATACTGCCGCTTCGGAAAAGAAAGATTCCGGAGGTCAGAAAAGGGAAAATCACAAGGGGAAGAAACAAAAGGATATAAAGAAACCTCGCTTCTTCAAACCCTCAGATTTCACTCCATTGACCGACACTCTGGAAAATATCTTCTTCGCCACCAAAGATGCTGTGGATTATCCCAAACCGGCTGAGATAAAACCAGGAAAGGGCGCTATGAGAAACGGAAAGTTCTGTCGTTTTCACAACCAACCTGGTCATGATACCAATGACTGTCGTCACTTAAAGAGCTTAATTGAAGAATTATTGAGAGAAAACAAGCTGCAACAATATGTCAAGAAAAACAGAAGTGATCCATCTTCGTCTACTCAGAGACAACAACCCTCTAATCAGCCGTCAGACTCAAGTAAAGGTGCTGCGGCACAAGAATCTGAGAGGCCCGTTATCAACGTCATTTCAGGGGGCCCACACCCAGCAGGCAAAAGCTAGGGTGAAATGGAACG